>CANTUZ010000003.1:112696389-113937389 GCA_947846985.1 Fratercula arctica
AGAGGTGGTGGAGTCTCCAACTCTGGAGACATTCAAAACCCGCCTGGACGCGTTCCTGTGTAACCTGCTCTGGGTGACCCTGCTCTGGCAGGGGGGTTGGAATGGATGATCTCCAGAGGTCCCTTCCAATCCCTACCATTCTATGATTCTGTGATTCTGTGGAAAAAAAAAAAGAAAACCCAGGGGTGTATAATGATATAATGCCAACAATTGCTATCTTACAGCACGAAAGGCTTGAATTTTCATGGACTCATCAGATCTAGTGGCCAGGCCAATATTCTACCTTCTTGTGAGCTTCAGCATTCTGCTTTGTGTAAGCTCCATCTTCTGGTTGATGAGATCAACTTTAAGTTAGCTACTTAAAAAAACACACAAAATGAAAAACAAAAGTGTCTGTCAAGCCAGTAGATTCTATTTGAGGGAAAGGCAATCGACAATGAGGTACTGCAGCACAACATGCAAGTAACTTTATTGAACTGTCTCCTATTTCTCTAAATTTTTGGCCGTAGCATTTGAAGTTCAGGAAGATACTCTCCGTTAGAGAAATGATTCATAAAGCAGTTGTGTTAAAGTTAGGTTTTCAGTCTAAGTTATGCATGTACCTCCACAAGGTAACTTGGTGTACCAGCGAACACTGGTGGCAACAGTGGGGATGAACTGGCATTTTAATGGTGAAAATGTCTTTTGAATAAGTCTTAGGCTAAAGGCAGGGTCAAAAGCTCAGCTGCTATCCCGTAGCTTTTAGCTTTAATTCCAGAGCCAGGGCATATTTCCAGACTGCAGATAACACTGTGCGACAATCAATGATAAATTATGACAATTTAATAGCAACCGCCTTAAATAGACTACCAAACCCAAAATATTCGTTAATGTATCAAGTGAACTGCAGCTGTCAAAAATATGAGTGGGCCATCAATTAAACTTCTGCTCCAGTTCCAGCACTGCCAGAGAGCCTGTGAGAACCCCAAAGAAGACAGTGCAGTCCCTGATGTTGTTCCAGAAACGGTTGACCCGTCCTACTGAAAACATTTTTAAAATAACTTCAGGATACATAGGAATAATAGTGATGCCCATTGCTCCAGCAATAACACTTAAGATAGTCTAGACAGATTCGAAATGATAAACCCTTAAGATTGGTTGGAAAGTTTAAATCATAAAGAATTTTCAGTGGAATAAAGGAATAATTTTCTTTTGGAAGTGGAAAATAAGTAAGTTTGCCATTTTGATCCGTAATACACAGTTGTTGCCTGTGGAGTAATACCAAGTCACCCACTGTGCTAAAGTCTGCTTGGATGATATTCAGCCTTCACACTGAAATTTGACAAAGATTTATTCCTAAGGCTAGGATCAAGTCCTAGCCTAATAACCTATGTTTTCTCTGTCAATATTTATGAACATGATTTAAGTCCCTCATCTCTTGTTTTCACTGATTAAAACTCCCCAAACTATCCATCTCATACTCAAGTCAAAACCTTTAAAAACTAAAGAGCATGCCTGCAATTATGATGTTGTCTCTTTAAAAATAGCAAAGAAAAAGGCTAGAAGATAAATTTGAGGGTAGGCATACTGTTTATGGTACATGAAACATTCCTTCTCCTAATGCAAAAATACTTGAAAGGGTTTACCATTTGATTACCAAGTGAGAAGAGCTGTGGGGAAAGAGAATAATCATGTGGAACTGCAGTCTCAGTCTTCAAATTTAATCTGCTTTCATAACCCAGAGTATCAAAACCAGTGTTGGCTTTACTTTCACATGCTAAACATGTCTTGCTTAGTGACCTCTGCCACATCTCAGAACCCTGATCGATAGTTTTCAGGTGTCGTGAGTCCCAATAGACATGACAGCTTGTTCTAGAGCAACTACTACTTTTGAATCTTGCATAAATTGGAAACCTGAACTGCATTATGTAGCATATTTGATTCAGGAAATTTTAGAAAGTACAAATCTTAGAAGGCAGACAAATAGTATGGAATTCTGACCTGTCATTATTTTCATTGAGGTTTAGTAAGAGAGTCACGGATGTTCAAAAGAAGACAAGATTTATGACACAGAGTAACGGGATGGCACAGAATGTAGCATTTAGTCATCATGTTAATCTTACCGGTGAAACACTTCACAATCCATGGTAAACAGGCTTAGTGAAGGAAAAACTGGACATCTAATGACTACCTTTGATGAAGGGAGTGAAATCAAAACCTAGGATGTTCTTGTTCTTCATGTAATATTTTAGAAGGTTATACAGTAGCCAGCGGGGAAAGGGATGCAGATAATGAAAAAGATACCAATGAAAAATCAGGAGATGGAGGATGCTCTAAAATGCTAAATGAAACACATGTATTTAAAGTAATGAGTATTTTATGATGAGAGATTTCACCATGGTCAATTTAATGGCTTTAAAATATTAAAATGCAATGAGACTAGGGAGGGCAAAAGTATTTTAAATATAAACCTATTGATTATAAACCTAAATGCAGATGTATTGTGCAGTCAGTTGAGAGGCAGACAAGGATAGGGAACAGGAACATAGTCAGAGGTCTTTAAAATGATTGCTTTTGATCTAAGCACTTAACCAAAAATGGAGGAACTTAAGGGTTGTTTCAGTTCTTCAGGATGATCCTTTGATGTTAATTGGGAAAAAAATACAAAGTCCCTTTTCTTCTGAATACACTGTGAAAGAAACAAGAGACAGCATCTTAGGGAAGTGAGTACACTTTACTAAGGATCTTTTTCGTCAAGGCTAGTCCCCAGATCTCCCACTCTTTTCTCAAATCCAGCTTCAGATTGTGGTTCAGATCGTGATTGCAATTTTTCTTTATTCCTCTTTGATGTTTGCTATATTTGATCAAGAAGCATTTTGCCTTTTATGGTTTCTGCTCCACTTTGGTCCACAGGTTAATGTATAGAGACCATTGCTGCTTTTGATTGAACCACCCTGGCAAGCTGAAACCTCCTCTGCACAGACCGAAGCAGAGGAGTCCAACATTCACCAATTTGAAATAGGTTTTGCCAACCCATCAGGCTACTATAAGCTTGGTACATGACCGACTTAATTTTTTTTTGGAGTGGCTCATTCCTACCACCTAGGGTTTCTTTTTCGCTAGAAGTACATAATTCTCAATCAGTGCAAGAAATGAAAATGTGAAACTTTCTCGACTGATGGATGAATGATAGACTTCCGAAGGGCAAAGGGAAGCTTTCTATTTCATTGTCAAACACTATGAATTTCCAGACCTGCAATACAGTAAATCTAGTATGGGGCAAGTAGAATTTAACTATGTGCCTAGAGGCAAGCACATGGCTGAATGCTTTGCTAAATCAAAGCTCGAGATATTTGTAGAGCAAAACATGCTGTGCTGAAAGGAAGGGAATAGACCATTTGTATTCCAAATGTTTGTACAGTTTGAAAAGTGTTATTGCATTAGCCCTGTCAGCATGACTGACTTTGTTGGCTGGCCTTCTCTGTATTGCTTTTGTTCCCATTTCCAGTCTGTTTGTGCCCTACAAGAATTTACTTACAAAGTAAATCTGACAGCAATTTTATGCCATCATAAGGTTCTGTGCACTTGCCTTATTTCCAAGCAATTTTTAGGTAACTGTTAGACTTCTCATTTTCTTAACTTACCTGATTAATGTCCATTTGCCCTATCAAGCATCCTATTGACTCTTAGTGCCGAAGTGACAAAAAATAAGAGCGGTTGACCATGATACATGAAAACTGTAATAAGAAAGAGTAAAATTCACCTCTGCCTTGCAAGCCTTTGTCCAGAAATTGTTGTTCTTATTGTAAGCGATGTCATGAGCCCTTTGGCTATGTCAGTAAAGTTGGGCAGGTATGCCTCATTGAATTTCCTTTGGCTCTGGTACTTAGCTTTGCAACTTGGCACCATCCCAACTGTCTGTGAGGATGGGACCTGAGCGTGACCATACAGCAGTGTATCCTAATTTGTTTTGGAAGGAATTCTGGATGTGTGGGCTGTGAGAAAACTATGGATTTTTCTAGTAAGTCTCTTGTTCTGTGCAGCTAAGGTCCACGACCATCTTGAAAAGTGTGCTTGCCCAGTGATGCAGATATACTGTTTGGAACCAGTAGGAATCACACTGCCATCCCTAGTGGGAATATCAGATACAATTGTGTTGACATTTGCCACCTCCACAGGAAGTCTTAGCACATCAAAGGTAATATATTTATGGTTGCTCCTGCAGGCTGTTCGGGACTTGATAGCTGTGAGAGCACAATAAGCTTCCGTGAAACATCGATGAGCTAGTGGCACTCATGCTGACTCGGTGGCGCAGGGTGTGAGAAAAACAGGGAGGCTTGGAGAGCGCTGGAGGCGCTGGAGTGCTCCAGTGACAGAGCACTGGAAGAGGATGCCCAGGGAGGCTGTGGAGTCCCCTTCTCTGGAGACTCTCAAGACCCATCTGTATGCAGTCCTGAGTGATGTGCTCTAGGCAATCCTGCTTTAGCAGGGGAGTTGGACTAGGTGATCTCTAGAGGTCCCTTCCAACTCTGAAAAATTCTGTGATTCCGTGATTCAGTTACATGGGTGCAGCATGGGCTGAACCAGTCGTTCTCCTCAGGGTTCTGGAGATGTTACTGTCTCTGGTGTTTCTGCATGGGTTAGAGAGCTCCATAACTGAAGTGACAACATCAGGCACAGGTAGCAGCCCAGTTGTGGGTGTACTGACACCAGATGAGGGCATAAAATCCATCTTGTCTACTCTGAGCTCCCACAATTGAACTAATGCTATGCTGGTTCAAGCTGGCTCAGACAGACATGGCTCTACAAGCTTGAGTCATGGCATCATGTACCTGACCATTGTGCCTAGGCTTGAAGACCTAGAATAATGTCTTGATACTATTAAAATCAAAGAGATATTGCCATTAACTTCTTTGTGACTTCATGGCCACAAATCTTCATAATTTCATCCCTATTCATGCTAATGTAATTTTTTCCATATTGCAACAGACACAAAAACCTAAGAGAAACCGCCTGTTTACAGCACTAAATTGAATTGTCTGCACTATTTATTTCTTCAGTGCTGATTTTACCGGTGTTCTTTGAATCATGCCAATCATTTGTAATGTCTTATTGGAATATAGTCAGAACTTCTAAGGAAGTAACTTAAAGGTATTTATTTGTTTTCTTTCCCGTTAGAAATTTTCTAATAAAAGAAGCAGCTAACCAAAAATCATTACCTGAATCTTCAATAAGTAATATAATCTTAGCCACGAGAGGGAGATTTTTTGGATAAGAATTTACAGCTTATAAGCATATACATTGTTTAGTTATACATTTTTTTCAAAAAAAAAAAAAATCCACAGGGTTTTAGTCAGTTAGCTGAAATGCTGTTTCATTTTTATGAAAAACAAATGTCTCAGGCACTGGTCTTTTATAGACTGCTATATATCTGATATGTATACAAATACTGAGACGAGAAAAAAATGGGGCTTGTTCACACACCTTGCTGGTTAGACAACCTGGCCTTGCATGATAGTTCCTTTCGAAAGTTGAATATTTTCCTTGAAATAAAAATCATAGGGTAATACCCTCTTCAGACTTTTTCAGGGAATATCAAATTACATTGGAAATGCAAATTCTGTACATGCAGGACCATCATCTTATTTGAATACAGGAATGCTGGAAATGAATGAAGTCTCTGTTTACAGTTTCCCTGGTGGTCTGATTTTGTTACCCTGTTAAGAGTGTTTTATCTTTTAAAAACAGAACAAAGAAGTAAAAATTCCTGTTCCAGACACACAGCAACAGAGACTTCATCATTCACATCACTCTGCGATACCAGCAGCCTAAGTCAGCAGCTGCGTGCGTAGACTCCAAGTCAAAGTGAGTGGTAACCCGGGACCTATGAATCACAGCTCTTGGCTTTTTCAACTTGAGCTTTAACAACTTGCTCTTTCTCTTTTAAAGCACCTTCTGTGCGTGATTGCGTTGTGGGATCAACTATTCTCTTTGCCATTTGAATAACCATTTCTTTCCTCATGGAAAATTTTCCATTGGAAAGAAGGCTAAATAGCAGCATTCAGCCAAATCAATCTTTTTTTTTCCTTTTTTTCTTTTTTTCCCCTTCTTGATCAAACACTAGTTGAAGACAGTTACGATGCAAATACTTGAAGTCTTGTTTCCATCTTTGCAGTCAGAACATTCTTATAAACAGTTCCAGCTTCAGGAAAACAAGCTCATTTCTGTTTATGTTTTATCTTGACTCTCAAATGAAAGATAAACAAAGCAATAGCTTGCTTAGAAAGACATTGAAACCCATGTATTAAGCAGTAATGTTCATATTCCACAAGATAATTTCCATTCTCATAGCTAGGATAAATATTTTCTTGTGTCAACTTTGATAAGAATAGCAGATAAAATGCCAACAAGCTCAAAACTATTTTATAATCAAATACCAAACTCAAGTAATTTAATAATCCAATTCCAAATGAACCCCTGTTTGAAGCACCTATTTCACTCTAGTCTGTGCAACCATACTGGTATTTATACATTATTCTGATATAAAAGAAAAGCTGTTGTGAATCAAATTTTTGCTTTGTTTTGTTGCCCACACCAGAATTTAGGCACTCTGCAATGAATGGTCGTGCTTAGAGTCTCACTGCTATGATGCCAGCTTTGGGTGGCTCTGCTGAAGAAGGGACTTCAGCGCTGGGGTGATTAATCCTGCTCTCGTCAGAGAGCACTGGAGCTGCCCACGAGGCCATGTTATTACATCCTGATCATGAAGATAGAGAGCACAGGGGGAACAAGCCTCCCCCGGTGCACAGCAGAGCCCCACGCCTGCTCCCCACTCTGTTCTGCTGAAGGGAGCTGTTATTACAGCTGGCTATTAGCTTTCTTCCTACAGCAGTTTCCACTGTCTTTTACAAATATTGTGCTTTGGTCTGGGCTGGCTGCTGAAACGAATGACAGATGCTCTCTGACCTCTCTCCCTTCAGAGAAGGGAGAGCATCTCCCTTGAGGGAGAGGAGGAAGAGAGAAAGAGACTTGTGAGTTTAAAAGAAACTAAACTACTTTAATGAAATATTAATAATAAAATAATAAAAAAGAAAATGTAATAATATAAAAAAATAAAATAATGAAATATATACATATATACAAAACTGTTTCAAGCTCCCAGGATGACGATCGTGTCACCAGCAGGCACTGGGAATGTCCCAGACTAGACTCCATGACAGATGGGAACTGGATTCTGGATCTGGATTCAGGAATGCACACATCGGGATCAAAGGCAGACGAACAGACAGAGTCCTCCTCAGATGCTGGCTATTGAAGAAAGAGGCCTGACCCTTTGATCCCTCAGCTTTTATACTGAGCATGGGGCAGATGGGAAGGGATACTCCTGTTGGTCAGTTTTGGGTCACCTCTCTTGTCTGCTCATCCCCACAGGTGGGACCCCTCTACGCTTTTCTGCTTCCAACCCTCCAATGGGGCAAATAACGAAATTAGCTGACCTTGGTTCTTATAGCAATAAGTATAAGCAAGAACCTCTCTGCGTACCATTCCTTGGCATAAATTAGAAATAATCATGTCTTATCACTCTGGGAGTGAACAGTGCCTGAATAATATGCTGTTAATTTCAGCCAGTTCAGTTAGTTAGGAGAGGCTTAATTGAGAAGTAAAATTCCTTAACAGAAAATTGGTTCTGTTTTGCCAGAAATAGGACAGCAAACTACAAATTTTCTGCCGGCAAATCAGCTTTTTTTTTCAAGACGGTTTCATCTTTCCTTCGAGTAAGTCAGAAACAGCCACCCTCTTGCTGGTTCACTTTTGATCAGCACCTTCATTCAGACCACTGTTGCCTTTCTTCCCTTTGGTCCTGTCGCTGCGCAGGAAGGCAACTGCTACTGTACAATACTTGGGCAGTTCGTGAGCAGCCTCTCGCAGGGCTCCAAGGTCTGTCCCCAGGGCAATGGCCCACCCGGCAGAAGAGGGAACACATTTTGCCTGCAGATGGAGAGCGTACCACTGCCAGTGAGGCTCACCGGGAATCGCCTCTGTTTTATTCTGCACCGAATCAATTTCCAGGGCTGTAATGTGGACAAAATCAGCATTATCCTCTCACTGAAGGGAGTGTTTATTTAGCTTATTTTGTGCTTTAGCTAGATTCCTGCCTCCAGTGTCCCCCATGTGCCTGAACTGTAGGTGTCTGTCGGCTCTGAAATGCAGTGTGTTTGTAACAGATTCCCTGTGTGTCCAGCTCAATTCTTCCAGGAGTTCCCTGGGCTAATTCTAAAGCAAGCTGGAGGGAGGGATCTCTAAGATTTCACCGTCCCACGTTGCACTTTTTTTTTCATCATCAAGGTACTACTGATCCATAGCACTTTGCAGAGAGACCTGCAAATGTCACAGCACTCCACGTAATTGCCTCCAGAATGAGATTTACACATTTTTGAGCTTCTGTTCTCCTGTATCTCAGGCACTTTTCAGAAGAATAAGCCTGATTTTGATTGAATAATATCCACTGAATCACACGATTTTTCTTATTGCTAGAAGAATATGCCTCACAGTATTCCTCTGTTTTGACAATCATCTTCTTGCAATTTCTCCTTACTGTATTCTAATGGACCAGTAAATGTGAATGTTGCAAATCCAGAGCAGTGGGTTAATATTCCCCCCATGACAGTATATCTTGAAATAAAGGTATTGTGGCAAACTGGAGAAAACCCAACAAAATTTTTGGTTAGTTGTTCCTGTCTCTCAAGAAGCAAAGGCTAAGATGTCAGTGAATCATTGTTTCTATTCAAATAGCCTCTAGTGTATTTAATATTTCTTTTTAGCATCACACATCCTAAGTATACATCTTTTTTCTTTTTTTTTTTTATTTTTTTTTTCAATACATGCCATAAAATATGTAATTTCAGGCTTCCTTTCCTTTAAAACTTTGTCATAATTATTAGAAACTTAAGAAAAGCACCTACTTCTTTTGAAGTAGAAAACATATATTGAAATTATCCATGTATTTCTAGATCAGGAAAATATTCAACTTGCTGAGCTGAGCATTGTTCAGAAAGATTTACTGGATGTTAATTTAAAATCAGAAGTTGAGATCACAAAGCAGGACTTTCTAAATATTCATTATGGCCTTCTAAATTGCACTCCTTCCATCAAGGTTACACAGTTTATTAAATATTCATAAAACAGAGTACAGAAAAAAAATTCTAATTGCAAATAAGTGCAATTGATGTTGATTGCATTATTTATGATTCCATTTGTTAAACTAAGACAATAGAAATTGAAGACAGACATTAAGTGGACCAAAATTTAAGGTAAATTTAGCACGGAATAATTTATTTTTTATCTGTGTTTTCTGATGGATAGAACTTCTTGGCTTTTACAATAGGTGTAAAACTGTCTGTCATAATATTAATGAAATCATCATTACCATATGATATACTGACATTAAGTTTTAGGTGTCACTAGCGAAAAAAAAAAAAAAAAAGCCTCCCTATATTTAGGGAGAAGTTCTCAATATCAGACAACACAAAGTTTATTACATTGACAAGCAGAACCTGGGCAGCTGAGTTTCAAGATGGTGCCACCGCTCTGTGTGATGGAAAGAGAGGGAACCTCCTCCTTGCTGAGGACCAGAGTTGCAAATCGATGCATGAGTGACCTCAAACTAATGTCGACTTAATGTCATCTGGTAACAAACAACTATAATAATAAACAATAAAAAACTACTCACTTCATTTGGTTAAATCAAATCATGATCAAAATGGTTTGTTGATTTATTAACAACACTTAATCAGCAACTAGTGAACTGTAGATTTAGGATTATTATCAACAATACACAACCACAACACTACGCACTTACAGAATGTTAATAAACACCTACAGATTTTGGAATTTCCTGCTATACCTCATTTTAAAGAAAAGTTTTAGTTACATACATATGCATCCTCCCACAGGCTGTGTGGGTTTCAGGCACATGCACCTCTCTGGGAGGTGCAGTCCCTACTGGCACCCCCCTCTCCATGGGAGATGCAGGTGCTCTGGTGCTGTGAGAGCCCGTGTTGCTCCCTGCCAACCCCGATGCTCACATGGGGGAGAAACTCCTGTGAGATGGCACCTGAGGGGGTCCCTGGCCACCACCCCTGAGGTTGCACACATGCACTTGTGGGTCCCTGCTCACTGCCCCCGCTTCCATCGCTGTTTGGGTGTGAGTCCCTGCAGTGTCCCTGGGGAGGATGCTCTGGGTGGCCTGGGCGGGGTGGTCATGCCATGAGGTTGCTTCTGGCAGCAACAAAGTGTGTGTTTGCCTTGCTGTTGCTCTGAGCTGGCTCCTTTTAAAGCTGACTCCGTTGTGTCTAAAGGCTCTGTGCAATTCACCAGTTGCTGCTCAATGGGCTGGTGGTGCCTTCCTCTTTAATACGATCAGTTTGGGGCAAATGCCTTCTCAGGCAGCTTTGAGTGCTCAGTTCACACTTCCTGGGCACACCCACTCTTCTGTCCCAACAGCTGTGTTACACAGACCATTTTGGATTATGTTCCTGCTTCTCCTTCCTTCCAGCTGTATATTCCCACACTTCCATTACTGGAAGTGTTGTAAAGCCAACAGCACAACGAGCCATAACCACCTACCTGATGAACCCAGAAAATGCAAGGAGGTTTGGCTTCCTCTGCTGCAAACAAAAAGAGAGAGGTATCTCCAGAGGCCACTGCCTCTTATCTTGGACCCTTAATGTCGGTAGGGTGAATTACATTCTGAAGGTGTCTTCCTATGTCTTAGGATCACAGAGAAAGTTCAGAGGAATCACTAAGATTTGCAAGTATCTGATTTTTAGATGATTGGAGTTGGGTGAGATGGACCCTGACCTTCAGTCACGTGGAATAAACGTTGCCTAAAGTAAGGAGGAATAAATGTTGGACAAACGGATGCATACACATCTGATCAAGAAAATGTAGCTGCAAAAATAGCAATTTTAGCTGAAAAATCTATTTGTATTTATCTTTTGATATGATTTACATCACTAGCTGCAATCATAGCAAAAATCCATAGTTTTTGTTCTCAGAACAGCTCCATTTCTTTGCACACTATGTTAAAAGAGTTAATGGGGCATCGGGCAGGTAGGGGACATTAATAAGATGATTATATATTTGCATCCCGACTTTTACTAGTGTTCATGGCTAAATTTCCAAATCCATCATTTTTTTTAGGAGACTACAGAGGGCAAGAGCTGGTGGGTGGAGACAAGGTAGGCAAAGGCAAACCCCTTTCCCTCAGAAGGAGCCAAAATTCTTCTGCTGCACTGAGCACAGCATGGTCATAGAATCCTAGAATCATAGAACTATAGGGTTGGAAGGGACCTCTGGAGGCCATCTAGTCCAACCCCCCTGCCAGAGCAGGGTCACCTTAGAGCAGGTTGCATGAACAACTGGATGTCAGTGTGAGTGTTGCTGTTGAGTTTAAGGAGTCCAAGATTTCACCAGAACCCCTGATTTGGAGCATTTCTCCTCTTGAGCTCCCATTGACCTCACAGGTGAGGGATTCAGTTCGTTGCTAAAGCTCTGCACGTGAACTGGAAGATTCCCAATTGTTTCAGAAAACTCTATCATTCATAGTCCCACTGGGCTATTAAATACCCATTCCCTTGCACGCTGAAATTTTTCTTTCATGTTTATCCTAGGCTAGTTGTGTTTCCTGAATGGCATAGACTATATCTAAGACATTATTACCTACCTAATGCTAGACTAAGACCATAACTGCCAGTTTTCTATTCCAGCCAAGAGTGTGTAGATCTATAATTAAAATGAATCACATGAATCACACAATATTTCTTCTTCTTTTGTTACCATTGAATTCCCATGACTAAAAAGTTTAAGAGTTTCTAATTAAGAAAGATAATATACTCACTAAGACTAATGAGGAGTGCTGCCGAGGGCTGCTACAGAGATAGCACTTGAACTGAAACTCTGAATGAATATTAAGTTGTCCTATCGTGTGAAGATTAAACATTTATATCATGCAGTTTTTTATTGACTGGTGGAATTACTAAAGAAACTGTTGAGATTATCATACGAGACCTGAGTCTGCTGCGTTTTCTCACACTGAGTGGTAGGCGCTGGACAGAATACTCCATTTAGTACCAAGTGTCGTAAGACATAGGCTGATCTTTGCCTTTCACATTTGCTAATGAATACAGCCATGACAAGACCAGAAATTAATTACAATGAGGCTATTACATCCTCCTGTAAGTGGGAAGGGTTTGAGCTGCAAGGTTAAAGAAGGAGATGAACAGACACTACATTGTATGTTGCACGTCTAGGGGGGACAGAACTGGAAAGACTGCAGGGCACGTAAGGGCTGGGGAATTTATTAGCAACAAAGCGCCTTCAAATGAGAGGCTGAGGTACTGAAGTACTGAAGTTCCATTACGGTCATGCAGATGCTTTGAGAAACACCAACTGAGAATACTTCACTTAGATCTGCAGTTTGATAGTCTTCTCCAGCTTCTGTAACACGGTTAGAAAAACCTACTAGTGGGAGTCAGTTATCTGTGGAGGCATGCCCCTTTCCTCATGACAGCAAACCATCAAGTTCAGGGGATTCAGAGATGGGGACCTTCTTTAATTAAACTCTGGATGATGGGAAAGGACAAATTCAGCTTAAAAGACATGTACAGTATAAAAAAGGTATCCAGTAAAGATCCAGTATTAAAAGATCCAGCAATAAAAGATATATCCAGACCTGTTTTCCAGGATGGATTCTAAGTGAAAATTCTGGATTTCATTCTCTCAATTTCACAAGTTTACAGTGTATTACAGAAAGGGTTATTTCAGTTTCACAAGTTTACTATATATTACAGAAAGAATTATAACCTCTTATACTGATTTAGTATTTTAGACTTTTTTTTTCATGACAGTCCACAATTCCTTTTCAAACTATTGTAATGCATTTTTAAGTCATGTAAATATAGGATAATTTTTTAAAAGACAACTCAAAAGTAGCTAAATCATAGAAGTGTGCAACAATAGCCATCCCTGTCTTGGATAAATACAGAATGGTCCTGAACCAGACGGAATATCGAACACAGATTATGATCTCTCTAAGGGATAGTTGAAGCTTGGGGAAGGTACGTGTTTTCGTTTTGGATAGGCAAATGCCTGTGTGTATTTTTAATTACTGACAGAGAGTTATTGACTCTCAAAGTGCCAGCAAGAATTTATTTAGTCAGACACAGCTAAGTTTGGGTTGCCATTGTCAATTACTTAAATGGAAATTCAGAGTACTGAAACAGAGCCATATTTCATCTCCAGTACAACCAAAATATCAGAGATATATGAGGCATTCCTCAGTACAATTCCTTTTCTGTCCAAGAAGGGAGCTAAGGGAGCTCCCTTTCTCCTACCAGCCCGTTAGAGGCAATGTATGCCCACCTAATACGCTGAGGGGAAACCTGCATCACTCTGAAACACCCCTCACAACCTTACCCAAGAGTTTCACAGCTACATCTGCCGCTGTGTAATGCTCCTCTGTGTGCTTTTTCCCAGCAGTCCTGTAAAGCTTCTGAAGTTTAAAAACAGCAGATCAGTTATATAGTTCAAAAACATGTACCCCCTCCACAAATCATCGTTTTTCCTGCCAAACTTTTATCTGAAAGTGCCACTTAAAAAAAAAAAAAAGCAAATTCTGAGTGTGCCAACAAGGGCTGAGTTTCTTGGTGTATTTGTTAAGAACAATAAAATTTTTGGCATTGTTTAAGGTCTGAAAAGAAATAATAATAGTAACAATAACAACGAATAGTTCATAAGCACAAAAAATTACCCCTTAAGAGGAAACCTGTGTGCCTTTTCCCTTTGAAAGCTTTTAATTTGTGGCAGAAAGTGCTGTGTGAAAGCTGGACGTATGATGATGAGTGGAATCTCAAAGCTCGCGGAACCAAATGAAGGCCCAAATCAAATGTTTGGTATACGCAGGTGTTTTCCCATACCTGAAGCTTTTCTGGAAAGAGTTCTGTAACTCAGAGTGTTGCATTCATTCTCAGACAGGTGTATATGGATGGGCTTTCCCTTTCCTTGGCTCCACTTTCTTTAAACTATTGATCAGTACAAACTGGTAGCACTCAGTGAATGGACTGCCAGAGCTTGTCAGTCCTTTGGCGTGGAGAAAAAGGACATATAATATCAGAAGTAACCCCTAAAGTCTGGGAAATGTATTTGACTTCACTGTGAAGATTCAATGGTTTAATGTGAGAGAGTGTGCTTGGGGCCTCCTTGAGACAGGGAGCCCTGACATACACGTATGGCCTGTACTGTCTGCTGCCTCCAGTCATTAGGGTGCTTCGGTGAATGGAGTTTAATTTTAGTGTTATCCCGGAGTAAAGGGTAAAAAATCACACTGGAGCAGGTACTTGTTTAAATATATGCGCAGAGAATAAGCTCCATTTTCATACTGATCACTGTTAGGGAAAGAATAATTTTTCCAACAGTCATCCTGAGAATTTCTCTGTTTGCTAGCTGTTTTCTAATCCTTTTTTTTTTTTTTTTTCTTCTTGTAGCATAAATACCACAGTTTTCTTAGTACTCCTGAGTGAGTAATGCTCAAATGAAGAAGACATCTGGCAGCAAGTAGAGTTTATCCTTTGGCCATTTGCCCCATCCTCTGTGGAACGTGTACATTTCTTTTCTTTCTCTTCAAGGGACTATAATTTTTATGGATAGCTGGGTGATAGCAATTTGAACCAAGTAGTTTCGGATTAATTTTATTAGTGTCTCTCTTTGGCTTCATCTATACTAGTAAAATAACAGTGTCAGGGCCTGTTCTTGGCATGGAAGCCAACTGGCACAGTTTGACCACATACACATTATTAAGCACTTCTAGCCTAAGAGGCATACGGCTCCATCCAGATGACCTCTTGGGAATATTTCCTGACAAGTGCTAATTTCCAAATTATTTCTAAGAATTGTTTGGGATGGTGCTTCATGATGTGAGCCAAATGTGTGACAAGACTGCCCCAGCAACTTCAGCATATTGATGCTCCAGTTCCAGCCCTTGGACTTGCTACCCACTGTGATTAATTTACTAGTACATGTTGCCTCTTTATACCATACAGTATATCACTTAAAGCCAGATTGTCCAGGTTGGAAGATACCTCCCTACCAAATTCCAAAGGAAATGCATCACTTTAAATACGTATAGACATCTCTGTGTGTCCTCATGTGGAGGTGTAAGTGGCAGTCAGGGTTTGCAAGAGCTACTGTAACAGAACTAATAGCCATGTTATCCTGGATGGCCATCGTTGCTTCAGTAAAACTTATAAAAATACGCCTCCTTGCTGAAAGCTGACACTTTAGTATAGACCCATTAGTAACAGGAGCAAGTCTCATGGGTGGCTGCAGCACGATGTGAATTCTCTGTGGGTCCAAAGATCAGCCTCTTTGTGCCAGGTTTTTTTTCCCTTCTAGCATATTCTGGGAAGGGTTATGCGATTATGTTACTCTTTTTTTAGTCTCTCTCTCTTTTTTTTTTTTTTTTTTTTTTTTTTTTGTCATGCTGCTGTTCTTTTGCAAGGGTCAGTTTGTGAAGCCACTCCAGAAATTCTGGGAAACTGCATTGTGGCTTGATCACACAGTCTTTAAAGGATGATGGTAGCTGAAGCAATTTTTTATTTTTTTTTTTACTTTTTCTCAATACATGGAATATGGCTTTGGGGAGGAATTAGGAAAGTAAAGGGGAAGCACTTATAATTCTGTCTGGTTGTAAGTGAGAATAAATCTCCAGAATTTCCCCTTATATCTGTCACATACCAATAAATTGTACCCTAATGTAACTGCCAAAATAGATATGACATGGGGTAATTCAGTCTCACCCAGATCAGGCAGCCATTGGACTTTTCTCCAGCAACAGCTACCAGACCTGGTTTGATTATTATGACCATTGTTATAAAGTTCAGTTGGTATTTTTATTGTTGGCAACATACTAGACTGAAACATAATGTGTTATTGAACTTGCAATACAACTGAAACAAATGATTCCAAAATGAGCTGTCTGAACCGGAGTGGGCACTTCTGCATCTTTCAGACAGCAGCCAGGAAGACAAATTCTGAAATCTTTAATATGCCAAAGAAAAGAATTGCTCTGCCCTTTCTGTCACACCTGACTAGATGGGGACCTGGTCTGTTTGCCACCTTATGGGAGCTGAAGGTTGTTCATATACAAAATCCTTTAATAGGTAACAAGCCAATATATCCATATATGTTTAAAAAGGAAGTGGTCTTGGGGGGGAGGTGTTGTGGGAGGGGAAAAACCTCTTGTTATGGCTCCTTTTTCCTTCTGTCTTGCTAAGCAGAAGTATTCCACTGTCATGGAATATTTTTTTAATGAACCTCTTCTCACCTGACTTCTAAGTAGGCTTTAAGGGAAATTATATAAACTTTAAATGGCAAAGAAAGTCTATGACTGTCACTTTGATTCATCCTGTAGCTAAAAATATAACAATGCAGCTGGAAAAATATATTCAAATTAATTGTTTTGGTCAGAAAAGTAGCTTGCCAAAATTAAAATTATCATGGAAGCATGTTCATTTAGTTCAAATGTTGAAGGGAAAAGTGTTTAAAATATAAAAATGACATTATTTCCACTTTTAAAGAGTTTCCATTCAAATTTAAAACGCCTGAAATGAGACCATTCCTCCTTCCTCCCAAAACTGATCAATAATTCATTTTTTTTAACTTGCAATGGTTATTTTAATGCATATTACACTTTTTAATTGAACTTCGATATTTATTAAACTTTTTATGCTTCTGCAGTGATATAGGACAAAAGGTAACTTCGGAATTTTCTGTGGAGTAAGTTTTTTGAAGTCTGAGCCCTGCTGCCCAGTTCAGCGTGTGGTTGCTGATGAGCCCAGGCTGCGCAGCATCCCTTCTCCCTGGAGGCTTTGATGTGGGGATTACTGACGCGGGCAAACCTTTACGGCACGGATATAGATTGCCCAGCCTCAGCCCTTCGTGTATTCTGCACCCTGAGTCAATCGAATTAAAATGTAACTTCCAGGTCTTTACTACATGACAGAATTGCATGAGACATGTTTATATAAACTGTTTTCCGTGGGGATGATTGCCGAGATATAATTAGAGGAAAATCAGATGTGCGCTGGTGCTTCCCTAGGCATGCCTAGGACTCCTCTCTGCCTCTCCGCCAGCTGGGTGCTCCCGTAGCCTCTGGAGAGGGATGCTCTCGGAGGGGAGGCATCGCCGGCTAATGCCACACGCCAGCTGCTGGGATTTGAAATGCACTGGGGTATTTTACATCTGTTTCCATTTAAAATTACAACTGAGATTCCTCAAAAGTGGTCTGAAACGGTAAAGGAACAAATTCCAAGAACTTTACTGTTAACTTCTGAATGTTCCCAGGAATCAGAAAAATGCCCAGAATTTTATCAAAATACTGATTTTTGTT
Organism: Fratercula arctica; assembly: GCA_947846985.1. Classification (NCBI taxonomy): domain Eukaryota; kingdom Metazoa; phylum Chordata; class Aves; order Charadriiformes; family Alcidae; genus Fratercula; species Fratercula arctica. The sequence continues at coordinate 112,713,815 of CANTUZ010000003.1, forward strand.
GGTTTGTTTTTTTTTTTCTTTCAGTTTTTTCCCTCCCCACCCCCATTGCATTATGTCCTCCCCCTTAGCACCTTAGTTTAGATACTGCAATATTTTTTCTTTTCTTTTTTTTTTTTTTTTTTTTCCAAATCAATGCATTGGTAAATGAATGACGGGAACATTCTCTTCGAAGGAATGGAAATGATGGTGCTAAGCATTTTTTGGTGAGTGGGCTAACAGCTAATTTCATTCAGCTGGTGTTAATGAGCCAATAGAAATGAACCATACACATGTCCTATAGACAGCCCTTAGGCTGGCCAAAGCCACTTAACATGAGGGCTGGTCTGACTCACATGCTCACAGGGTTGCAAAACCTGATACAACGAAAGGAAAAGGAATGGGTGGCAGCAGCTGGAGAAGACATCAACCCTAGCAGGAGCAACCTGCAGAAAGTCTCATCAAGCATCAGAGCTGCAGAGCTAGATCTACAAGTCCTACGTTTGGGACTCAGACATTTCTGGATGTCCCACAGATTTGGTTAAACATTTATGTTGTGGTCATCCCTAAATTGTAATTAGTGTGTCAGATGTGCTGAGCAAAACTTTCCCAGGTGATACTAGAGCTGGCCAATTTTTAGTAATTGTCACCCTAAATGGAAAAAATACATGCTCAGGTAGCAAAAAAAAACCCCTGTAAACAGTTGAAAATTTTCACTTGCTGAGGATTGTTTTTTACTACTACGATTTTATTTATTCTGTTATTTTAAATGCAGGTATAGTCTGTGTTCAAATAAGCAGGGAATGTTACAGCAAGTGATGACTCTGCACCGCATTCAAAAAACCCTGCCTCATTTTTGAAAATCCTTTTTACTCCCTGCAGCGTGTGTGACATGTCTTTCAACTGCTTCCTATAAAACACTGCTGCCATCTGATGAGGCACTTGAGGCAGTCTGAAAAGAGGATGATTGTTTTACCCCAACTGGTGTTTTAAAAGCTAAGAAGCCAAATTGCATCCGCAACTGCATATTGCCAGTCAAAGCCACCATTTGGTCCAGCGTTCTGCAATGAAATTTTAGTGTTCCCTCTTTAGCCTTCCAAAAATCCTCTCCATCTCATAAGGCAGAAAGGTTAGAAAGCCATACAAATCTGGCTTAAATGAAATATTTTAATAACCAGGAACAGAAACAACACAACCACATTTAATAGTGCATACAGTTTATTTGCAGTGCATAGACATCGTTTTTCTGTGTTTGAAAAAAACACCCATAAAACTGAAGCTTCACAGACGCGAAGCCCCAGAGATTAGGAACATTAAAATAATACAACATGATATGTTAGCTCATCTAAACAGAAAAACAACATCATTCTCACATTCAGTTGCTGATCTTAATAAAAGCAGTGGAAACGCAGAGGAAGGCACAAGCCTGGAAGAGGGGGAGCTGGTTACAAAGGGAACTGTTAGGGCTGACATACTGCTTCTGAATTTCAAGGGCCGTTAACTTACTATCAAATATACTGTGGCACCTGCCTTGACGTCTGGCTTTTCAAATCTATCTCTAATGACCAGAGAAATTGAATTTAAATTCTGCAGCTACTGGCAGGTGCTTTTGTTAAGGGGTATGCCTCAAGGATATTTATCATACAGGTTAAAAAAAAAAGAGACTGCATTTCCATGACCTACTACTCCATCCACTAAGAACTTTATTGTTAAAGAGCTGATTTAGCAAAAATCTGTGTGATTTGCGGTACTAGTTAGCTTGCTTTTACGGCCTGAAATCAAAAGACCCTTTGTATGGACATGGGTAAATTCTAGTAGAGATTAAATTAAAATCCGGTTGCATGGCATAGTACTGGAACATTTACAGCACCTCCTCCTGGTTTGAAAATTACTTATTCTATGAAGTGTAATAATCCAGTTAAGAAATTTGCTTTTACTAATTATAAAAGGAAGGGATGGATGGACAGTCCTGATGACTGTCAACAAAGTCAGATTGTTAGAAGTCGTATACGCAAAGTGATGTAATTTGTTTTTAAGATGCAGAAAACTCCATACCAGCTGGCCTTAATGTCTGCAAACTGTAAAATTTCAAAACAATAACATAAAATGGGATTTAATTTAGGCATTTAACATGAGCCTAAATTCCCAGTATAATAAAGGGAGATGAGCACATGCCTCTGAATGCTGCAGAGGAGATCCTGTCTTCCGACCTTAAATTTAATGAGGCAACCTGATTTAATCTTTAATCTTTCTTCAGTGCAATCTTTGCCTCTGAAGTCAATATCCAGTGAAAATTCTGCAAAAAAAAATCTGTTTAACTGCACAATCATATCAAGAGTCTCACGCTTGATTGCTAGATACTGGCAAAATCTACAAGAGGTTCACCCTGGAACCTTAGGAATGTTTGCTGAATGCAACAATAGGCATGAATTCATGAGGAGAATATATCTGAACCTGCAAAAATAGACTACAGTTAGAGCATGATACATTTCTCTCAGCTGGTAATTATTGAAAAGAAGTACTTGGTAAACACACCGTATGCATATCTGTAGTTGTGTCACTAGTTAATGTTAGACGTGGCTGAATCATTTTAGAAGGGGATTATATTTTTACATTCTTGTTAGGAGATACAGCTAGGTAACAATATGGTATTACTGGCATAACATTTTGTTCTGTTCTATTTTTCTATTTTTTTCTTATTTTCTATTTTGTTTCATGAAAGAATGCTTCCGCTGGTGATGGATTTTGCAGTGGAGCATAACTAGCGCACATTGTTTTGTTATCCCATGCAAAATTTCATATCTAAGTTGCATAAGTTACCATCGCCCTGGCATTCTAATTGCATGGTCCACTAGACTCCAATATCCTGCAGCACGGAGCGTTAGACAGCATGGCAAAAAATAAATACGATCAGCTGCACAATGTAAAACTAAGAATACAGTTAATAACGCGTATTAAGTGATGCTCTCCCTGCAAATGGATGAATGGGAGATTTTAGTGTGGCCTCTAAAGTTTCTCTGAGCTTTGTATCACAGAATATGTCTTTTTATATGGAAGATCCTTTCTGTGGTTTAATGTATTGAGAGTAATGCAATTTTTTATGCAATTGCAACACCTTTTATCCTTTTGATGGATCTAGGCCCTTCACATGAATATCTCACTAAAGACAAGCACAGACTACCGCATCCTTCATGTCTTAGTTATGGCAAAGTAACTACCTTCAGTAGAATGCAGATTGCCTTACATCTGACAGTTTGCAAGTCTCAATTGCATCTCTGTAACAAGGATGAATTTTTCCATAAATTCTGTTTCTGGCTTAATGCTTCTTCCACAGGATTTAATGATATGGCTCCAGCTGATTTCCGAAGAAGGTAAGTTGGACCAAGGTCGATAGCTTATCCAGACCTCACCTAAAAGATGGGATACATCTATTCAGCTTTAGAAAATGCATATCTATGCCTGAGTTTATCAGCCATATTTTTTTATATATTGTAGACTTTATCCTTTTATAAATTTCAGGCACTAGAAGACAGACAAATTCTACCTCAAGCAACTGCAAGGTAAAGAAGAACAACAGCTTCCTCAAAAATAGCATTCTCAGGCTGAAATCTTGCAGGACTGCAACATATGAAACAATTGGTTGCAGGAATTGTTACAGATGGATGGAAACACTTCACCAGAATCTCCTGATTTACTGAAGTCATGGACCAAGGCAGTGATTTTCCAAAGTCCTCTTAGCTTATATGTAAAGATGTGTATAGTTGAGTTTGGCTTACTATGAGGCCATGAAAATACTTGAACTGACACAAGGAGAGGCCAGTGAGGTGGCCAAGCAGCCTCTCTTGGTGCTGTTGGTTCACGGTGGTTTGAAGGGAGCACAATTATGGTCTTGGTTGTAGGTGAGTATAGAAAGAAGCACTCTATATAAATATTGGATTCACAAGAGCTTTTATCTTCAGAACAGCAATTACTTTAAGATCTCTCCAAAATGACATATGCTGTTAATGGGATGTGTGTTACTAAGTCAGTAGGGTGTCCTTGAAAACGTCCCTTTTTGATAGAATTTACATAAAATAAACATATGTTTAAGCATTCTTCTAAAAAAAAAGGATGCAACAATTTAATGAAGATTTTCATGAGGTTGGAGTCCTGGGACTGCAAAAACATTTTTTTTCTGAAGGAACTGATTTCCGTTGTCATCTGTTCTCATAATGATCTGTGAGAAATGAGAGACGCAATTAGCCAAGCAGAGGGAAAATCAAATTGCCATAATCAGAAACCAATCCTGAATGTTACAAACGTTCCAGACAGCAATCAAAATGAACATGAAGGGCAGAGACAAAGGAAGCTCTAGTGTTAAAAAGGAGAAGCGGTAAACTAATTTGGGTGAAGTTGTTAGTTACTGGCTGCAATCACGCCAACCAGAAATGCATTCTTTTTACCTCTGATTTTTCTTATATTCTGTTTTCTACCAGTTATGGGGAATAACAGCAAAATGAGCACCTTGTAGAAATGCACAGTTGTCTAATAAGTTTTAGTGAGCTTTGTTTGAGCTGTAAGGCTTTTTTTACACAGAAATTTCAATCAAAGAATCCGTGGCATGCATTGCTCAAAGTAGGAGGAATAGAAGCTTTGTTTTACTAATTTGTATTTGAGATTGGTGACAAGGGTCGGGTGACTTTCTGAAAGCAAGTTGCTCATTTCAGTCAGGAAAGTGAAAGATGAAATTAAGTTTTACTCAGGCAAATTATCAAGGCTGAAGTCCATCTTGAGAGGAAGTTAAGGCCAAAACTAAAGAGGTCATACCATAGCTCATTTGCTTCCAAAGAAGGCAAGATATTTCCTGGTGGAAGAGAATTCTTTCAAGAAGTGGACATCATGCTCTTTGGTATATCATATCAGCATCCTTGGATGTGGAAACAGATAGCTCTTGCATTCAAATCAGTATTTTGGCATTTAGGGGAAATTGTCAAAAGCACCTAATCTATCAATTAGGCATAGGATTTTGGCAGATCATAGCTGAGATAGCCAAGAAATGCCTCATTCTATCAGCTAAATACTAGAAAACTCAACTTTTCCTTATAGACATGAAGCTCTTGGGAATCTCTGTTTGAACGAAAGCCCTAGAGAAGCAGTTCCATAACTCTCTTGGTCTGATACCATATGTATCCTGGGAATAAATGTAACCCACAAAACCAGCACATCCAGCCTGCCAGTACTTGCCAGTGTCCTCCTGGTAGCTGTAAATCTTCACTTAAAATCATTGCTGCGGACAGTTGAAGCAGAGGTTCAGACAAGTTTTCCTAATTTATGTGAAGTGTCAGCACAGGGTATTACCTCCTCTGGGATGTTTCTCCAGTGGTCTCTGCTTTTCTGCTTTTGTTAAGTACTTTGCTAGGCTACCAACTCTGAAGGCACCAATTGACCCTCGTGTTGTTTAATCTTTCTTTCCCATCCCTGCAATATCTGTACAACTGGGAAAGGAATGTCAAACTGACAGAGGTACAGTGTTTTGGCAGCTCAGTGCTTCTATGGATGTGGGAGGCCTGGGATCAAACAACTTCTGTGTGCAGAACACGATTCAGTTTGAAATGAAGCGAGCTTTTAAAACAACCTGGCTGATGATTTCTGCAAGGTACAGCTTGCTGACTTAAACCACACGTACAGAACTGAAAGAGTTTTAAAAAAAGTATTTTATTTCTCTGCCATCAGCTGTATCTTCTTTTTTTCTTTCTTTTTGAGCAGGTTCCCCTCCCCACTCCAGAAGATGAGAGCAGATTTTAGACATAAAGGAAATAGGTTGATCATCACCTCTCACAGTCTGCATAATGCCTTTTTAATAATCAAATAGCTGTAATTGAAATGGAACATATCTAGAAAATCACATCCAGTTTTAACTTAATTGTCAGTAAAATGTCCTCTGTGTCTCCTAGTAACTTGGTTAAATAGTCTCACAACTAAAATATCGTGCTTGAATTTACCCAGCTTCAGCCGAGCACCTTCACCAGATCTCGCCTGGTACTTTCTGGAAGGGAGACTCCTCAGCAATCATATTTCTATTTCCTCTCTTGGAACTTTTACATGTAAATGATGCTAAATTGCTCATTAATCATGTATATGAATGACTCTTCCCTGAACCTTCTCAAATTTCTTAACTTCCCCCTTGAATCGCAGATATAAGATGTAAAGCAAATACTTCTACCATAGTTGTGCCAGTCTCTAAAACTTGCTAGTTCCACTTCATGTTTTCCTGCTTATACTTGCAAGACTCTATTGCTATACTTGCAACCTCTTTGCTTTCATCATTGGCAAATGGTTAAGGCTCACCCAGGCCTTAAGAGAGAAATCCATGCTTTTGACAAAGTCTGAGTTATAAGTGCCTTCATATATGACCTTATACTTGGCTCTTTTGAAAATGGACTACAAAACAGTAATTCTACCTTTTATATTATTTACATCTCTCTTTATCTCACAGACCTTATCAGTAACGATTTTTATTTGTTCCAGACTAATGAGGAAAATATGTAATCAGCTTAGGCAAGATCCAGTCCTCATTGGAGAGCACTAGAAATGTACCTAGTTATGGATAATTCCATTTAAAATTACACAGTGAAAAGCACGTGCCAACTAAATTACAATGTGCATTACACAGATTTTATAAAGTTTTATTTTTAAACGCTAAACACTGTGTGGTAACAAAGTCTTGTTTGATGGTAAGCAACAATTAATTATTTTTTGAACCTTTGCTTAAGAATTTTACAACTCTAAGCAAGTCATCGCCATCCGGCTTGCTGCCAAAGGGCCCTAGAGGGACTCTTCTATTCTCCTATCAATATTAGTGAAAGACTATTTTAAGGATATTAATAACCCTGTCAGTGTGAAGTACTGACTACATATATAATATCTATCTAAAGACGGCTTATAGCTACCTGTTTTCTAAATACCCAAACCAGAGAGGAACTGAACTGTATCTTGTCAAGTAACCAGCTTTTAGGTAACCAACTCTCGGCATGCAGTTCACTGAACTGAGTTTTCTGTGTGGTGACAAGGGAGCTTGGGGCAGCTCTAAGTGCCCAAACATCCAGCTGGGAGAGGGACAATGAAACCAGCCAGCAGGAAACAGATGAATATGGAATCTGAAGTGTTTCTTGTCTTCTAGACTTTGGTACAGTTCACAGACTTGAGTTAGGTACCCTGTGAAATTTGAAGTATTGGAATGATTCAAGCTGGGATAGAATGAGGAAGGGATAGTCTTCTCCTCTCCAAAAGCTGTGTAACTCTGCAAATTTCACAGGTCTGTGGGGAAAAAAAGCAAGAGGAAAGATGGCTGCAGCTCACAGTAGGGGATGCATTAGCAAAGGAGAGGATGGTATCTAGTCTTCAGGGTATGATTATGTATTTGACACTAAATAGCCCTTAAAGAACAAAGACTTCATGACACAGATATAATTTTATGACACAAAAGTATGTTGTTATTCCCCAAGATTTGTTATTGTACGGTATGCATTATATGTGGCCTGAAAAAGCTGTGAGAGTTTTTTCACTCTCCTTGTTTTCTTTGTGTTTTTTTGGTGTTGTTGTTTGGGGGTTTTTTTGGTTGTTTGGTTTTGGGTTTTTTTGGGTTTTTTTGGGTTGGTTTTTTTTTGGGTTTTTTTTTTTGTTTGTTTGTTTGTTTGTTTGTTTTTTGTTTTGTTTTGTTTTGTTTTGTTTTGTTTTTTCTTTTCCTTTTCTCATCTATAATGCCCCCATGGGAATCCCTTTACTTGCATCATCTGAGATAAAGGAAAAGTCAATAGCTCACATTACAAGTAATGGGAGCCATTGATTTTGTTATATAATTTATAAACTGAATCAGCTACTAAACAGAAACATCCCTGGCATTGCGACACAGGTGAGTGTACAACTCATCGAGGCAGAGAATGTGCTGATTGTATAAAGCCCTGAAGTTCCTCAAAGGTCACATAGCTCAGGGTAGATATTTTTTTCCTCCTGATTTCCTTTCTGCCACACAAGGCTGAGGACAGAAAGGATGCCCTGATAGTCCGAGATGTTACAGTCATGTGGATCCAGTAATCAAATTTCCGGTTGAAGAAATAAACTTGTTTCATTTAGTAATTGTACCTCTCCAGACAAGATAGCTTTTTGTGGGCTTTCTAGGTTTAACACTAAAAGATCAATAACTCTATACAATATTTGAGGCTAGTCAAAGGCAAGTATAGCACATTGCTAGTGGTACTACGCAGTGGCTTCTCTGAATCAGGATAGAGGGATTCATCTCACTGACTACATAAAATTTAGTTGACTGATCTAAATAAGTCCTTTAAACTCCATCTACCACCAATAATATGAGAAACATATTTCCAAAGAGCAATTTTTCTAACTTATCAGATATTTGTTTTAGTATATGACAAATCATTATCTGAATGTGCCTATTTCTCTCTGTTGACTAGAGAGGAACTGCAGATGACTAAATTAAAGTTTTAGCTTTACGTGCTAAAGTTAGGTAAGAGCAAAAGCCAACACAAATCAGTTTTTTATTCCCTTTCATGCCACTGTTTCTAAATTTTTAACCTTTTATTAATTTAAGTAAAATACTGGACAGTTTCTTAATGCCAGGAGTAGTGAAATTCTATATTGTGAAATTTTTAAAAGCTTATAATTCATGCCATTGGGTTTTCTTTTAATTAAATTTTGCTGGCTTGCTTGAAAAATTCAGATAGTTTAGAGGCGTGGGTTTCCTTTATAGAAAGCAATGGAAGGTTGCCAGCATCATACATTCATCTATGTGCTCTCAAACTCAATTTCAATTTCCCCTTCAATTTGCCCAACGCTGAAGTAAAACTTACTAGTTTGTAGTTCTGGATTATTGACAATATAGTCTTTAAGGACAATCACAGCACTTTCCATTCTCCAGTACTCCCTGATAACAGCTGATTTAAGCAAGGTTTTGTTTTTATTACCTTGGAATTTTCTGAAGTCTGTCATCTGGCTCTCAAACCTTGCAGCTGTTAATCAATGTGTTTTATCACTTCTCTGTTAACCTGTTCTCTGACATTGCCTGTATATTACTTGTACAGGTCTGAGGAATATATCGTACCAATTCATCCTGAGACTAAACCTGGCATAAAGAAATTGCTCTGCTTCTTTATAATCACCTCTGTTGAGCAGCCATCATAAAAGAGGCAAAGTTAAATTGAAAAGTTATTCACCTGCAAAAAATTAAGGATTTTTTGTAACATGCACAATGGTGGTCTCTAAGCTTGGTCTCTAAGCTGAATATTGGCACTAAGAGACAAGATCTAAGATTATAACAACTTTATGAAAACATCATCTTATTGTTCATTGAGATTCAACAAACCAAATTGATTAGTAGGTATTTTAGAAAAAGTATAGAGAACAAAACAGCAACTTATACCACTGTAGAAACACATTTCATGCTCACTTCTTAAATGCTACACACAATCTGGGTTTTCTGTCTCAGAAAGTCTATGTAATAAAACTGGAAAAAAGCACAGAGGGTCATAAAGATGACTAAAAGCATAGACTGAGACTGGGAAGAAATTGTGTGGGGGAGGCAGGGATAATGATAGGATATAATAAAGACTTTTCAGATTTCGTAGATCCTGAGGTTCATGCTGAAAATCAAGAAAGGCTCAGTAGATTCAGCTGATTGCAGCAGGTGACAGGTTCAAAGCCAACAAAAGAAAATGCTGCTCCATATGGTGTATAGTTTAGGTGCTCGTTCCTTCTCATGGGATATTATGGATGCTGAATTTTGCATTGGTTCATGAAGCAGCTAGAAAATCTTATGAAAGTTATCAGATATAAAGATACAAGTTCAGGCTCAGGAAGTCCCCAGGTTACAAATTGCTGGAGGCTGGGAGTAAGCTTTGGGTAAGCTGCAAACTTTGCAAACTGTCCTGGGACACCTCTGTCATTGGGCACTACTGACAACTGACCAATACTTGTGTCTTATAACCAAGTGTGTTTGCATCTTTTTTCCTTTTTTTATTTTCTTTCTTTTTTCCCACAGGGAAAAGCTACATGGTTATTACACACAGTTTTTCTACTTCTGTATCACAAAGGTATAATAAAAAATATTTAATACTTTTTTTTCCCTCACTCCTCAGATTTTTTTTTCATTTGCAATTTGTCTATCATTTACCTGAGTTGTTGTTACATTATTTTTTTTTTCTAGTAATGACATCCATTTGGCTTGGACCCTAATTGTCCTTTCCCCCACCCCAGTCTGTATTTTTTGCTTTGTTCTGTCAAAGGGTGTTTTCCTATCTGTGTTGTTACAGGGAGAAAATAAAGCGGTTGCTGATTCATTTTCTCTGTTTGTGCAGCAGAACTTGAGAGTTCTCTCCAGTTTTCTATAAATTAAAGAACATGTGATTCGAGAGGAATGATTCTATCCTAAACCTGTTCAACGCTTTTATTTTAATGCTTCATAAAAGAAAACTCATTTAAAACAAATAAAAAAATACCCATCAACACCCACACTGACCTCAGCTGCAGTGTTGGGTTTTTTAAGATATTTTTGTATTCCCAGTGAGGTTGTTTTCAGATCTAATTAGTGAAATCACTATCATCTCATTTCACTAAATGTCTTCTTAAAATTCCATTCCACATTGGAGATTTAAGGATTTTCTTAAGGTGCAATGTAGTAAAGTGCTACGCAGTGGAAGGCATATCCACACTTTCCCTAATAAAGTGATGTCCCGTGGAGTTTTCAGGATGTTCTCAGCAGGTAGATAATTTCAACTGCTAGGATATTACTTGGGGGAAAAAGAATGTAAGGTATTTCTGGTGGAAAGGCATTTAGAATTTTAATTTTTCAAATATTGGACATTTTTGAGCTTAAGAATGCCAAGAATATTAAAATAATTTCTTAAACATTTTTTGGCTTATAATATACTTTTCTGGAAATTGATGTTCAAGACCATAGGAACACAGGATAATTCAGGTTGGGAGGGACCTCAGGAGCTTCATTTTCAGTCACATCATTGTACTACCAAAAATAATGGTGCTGTATAGACAGGTGTCAACTGTGTGATGCTTTTCATATACATAGCCCTCGATTAATCAGTTCAGGTACGAAGAACAACAGCTTCCATGTGCTGCAAAACCCACATGAAATCCTGAGAACTTGCTATGGCTCCTACATATCCACCCTGCCATGTGCTGCAATCAAAACCTAAGAATGCTGGATATGACCACACGTGTTGAAGTTACACTTAGACCTTCCAGGGAAAAATGCCGTTAACTTGAGCAGAATCATGACTGTTTTTCATTCACAACTTCTGTAGAACGCAATGTATGTTTATTGCACTTCTTACAAAATTGTATTTCATAGGTTTTATCTGTGACTCTACTGCAATTATAAAGACAATAAATCCTCCAAGTGATATTTGGCTGAACTTTGAACTTAAAGCTGTCTTGGATGAGACCAAGAACAAGTCTCTGTACCTTCAAACTCACTAAATTGGATGTATGATACATGCTTGATTTCTTTTCACCTGTTTTTTATGGTTGTTTTTTGTTTTTCTTTAAGACAGCATACTGCCAGAACTAGCTATACGACATAATGTACTACAAGTCACAGCACTGCGGTATTAGCACTACAGTATTAATTTGAACTTGCAGGAGTACATCAGTGATTATAGACTGTTTTATTGCTAATGTATCTTTCGCCAGTTGTACCCTAGACGCCTGAGTCACAGCTTCCCCATTTGTCAGGGAAATGGTCACAATACAAAAGAATAAGGAAATTGCTCTATTACTAGGGATGTTCAGAAATTTCAAGACAATAGATTTGATCAGAAAATATTAATTTACTGAAATCAAAAGTACTATCAAGAAAGGATCAGGTTTACATTTTTTAACATTTTTATTCCCCTGTTCTATATGTAGTCTATAGGTAGATCAACACCAGCCAAAGAGCCTGAGGTTGGTGCAGTGTGATCCCTTGTATTAAACCATTACTATGAGCACTGTCGGATCTGTGGTCCATGCGACCTAGTAGTCTCCCAGATAATCATGGGCTTATAGAATGATTTAGGTTTGAAGGTACCTCTGGAGGTTATCTGCCCTAATTTGCTGGTCAAAGCAGGTTGCTCAGTGCCTTGTCTATGGCTAATCTTCCAGCCTGGTCTAGGGGTTAGGATGCTCTGGGGTAAGGTATTCAGTCCAGCCAACCTGTTGCGAGTTAAGTGATATACAGACATAAGTGATATAGAGTGTTAAGAGAGTTTAGTGATATAGATACAAACCATCCACATCAGGTTGCCTTAGAGCCCAGGGCAGTCCCTTGAGGATTTTATTTACAAAATCTATTTGTCCAGTCAGCTAAGTTTTCTTTATCTTCAATAAAGAAAGATGTAGGCATTCAGGAGGTAACTCATCTCACTGGTCTTAGACATATATCTTATAACACTTTCTGCCTCACCTTGCCTTGTTTTACCCCTGTGATATCAAACTACTTTGATTTGAGTGCCAGGAAAGGATAAACCCAGTGGTGAAGCTACCTCTTCAGGAGGGGTCACTTTTCCTGATATCTGTGCTCAGGTTTTCATCAAGCACTGGCACGTCATTATCATTAGAAATAACAGTCATAGAATCACAGAACTGTAGAATTGCCTAGGTTGGAAGGGACCTTTCAGATCATCTAGTCCAACCATCAACCTAACTCTGACAAAAGCCCAGGAAATAAGTGTGCTCTTCCTGAAGAGCATAGTTTTTGGAGAGATCTCTGTTAAGCTCTATCTAACCCAGGCATTGAGAGGAAAATTCACCAGCTAAAATTTTTCAGACTCCCATACAACATTTCAGAAAACACAATTTGCAACCTTTAGTGTCCAGGGACATTCTTGTGATCTAAAGACTCTTCAGACAGTTGAGTTTCCCAATGTAACCTTTTTCACTGTAGTATATCAACAGAAAAAAAAATAATTATGCTTTCTATTTCAACTACACTTTGTACACTTTGATTTTTTTTGCCAGTCTATTTCTTTCAGCAAAATGCCACTACATCAAAAATATGAGAAAGGAAAAAAGCTTACAAATCAGCAAATTATCCAAAGATAAAATTCTCTCTTTGCATAACTGATAAACAATCATGCCATGAACCCACTGGTCTGTTCTTACTGGATTCTAAAAAGAAATACCATTTCTTTCAATATTGGAATATGTGCCATTAAAAAAGAAATCAAATACATACAGCACATTCCCCAGAGGGAAATTCGTCAGGAGAGCATCATCAAAAGTTTGCATCAACAAGGGGAACAAGATGATAACATTAAAATTGTCGGTATAGATAGTATATTTTCCTGACATGTTGAAAATACCAATGTTGGTACAAGTATATAGCGTAGGTGAAAAAAAAGAAAAATATTATTATATCCTTAAGCCTAATTATTCAGAGCATAAAGGGGTCTAAAGCTGTAACAATCAAGCTATTGAGTTCAAAAGTTTTGGTCATCCATCCATATTTAAAATGCCACAACACTGACAAATGTTGATGAAATACCAAAGATGAAAGTATTGTTTCTTTCCCAACCCTTATTTGTAACCCAGTCATTCATCCCTTACACACTTTTCAAACAATGTAGGATTGAATTGTGCAGGATTGCCATGGGATTTTATAGAAGCTGGAAGTATAATGCATTGTAGAAAGGCATTGAACAAAGTCATAGAGCAAAAATTAATCAAAAACCAGTCTGAGTGTCATGTTCAGCTCAGGAAATCCCTAAATTGTTGGTTGCTAGAAAATAAAAGGCAAATACTGAAGAGAAAAAATGTTCCATGCTCTTATTCTGTATTCTCTTTCCAGGCATCCTTAAATTCCTGAGGTACATGGGTTCTCAGTTGGATGTATCTTCAGTGTTGTCCTTTATATTTTATGCTCTTATATTCCTCTGTTCAGATAAAATCCTCTCATTCCATATTGTTGGGAATTTAGAAAGGAAGATCCATGAAACCATACTATTAAAATTCATGTTGGTTTGGTATTTTGTTTTCCTGTCAGGTTAAAAGTCCATTGGTAGCAAGTTGGAACTTCAAGAAGTTATCTAGAAGTAGTGCTGTCCAGAAGAAGTGTAAGTCTCAGACTTGCGTTCAAGTAGACTTCAAGTAGGCTAATTATGCCATAAAATCTGAAGCATATGAAGAAGTCAGGCCCATGCTAACCCATGTCTTCAGGTTTCTAAGTCAGGTTCATGCTTTTTAAAAGTACTGACCTTGCTCCTGAAAGCACAGGCTTTGTACGGATGCATTGCAGCTATATCTGTACTGACCAGGACACCGAAGAGTATCAAGACTGGCTTTTTGGAATGGTCTGGGCACATTTAGGCTACAAAACAGGGATGTTGAATGCAAACTGTCTATGGGAATTGTTCCTGGCCTGTGCTAACCCCGATCCATTCCCAACCATTGCCTGGGGAAAAAAAAGGTGGTTCTGGCCACATGGGCATCAAGGCCACTCCAACAACGTGGTTGCTCCAGAATCTGCACCCACGCTCTGTTACTTTGCAATGTAATACTGCAGACCTCTTTGTGGACATCTGCATGTCTGCCACATTTGGGAGGGATTAAAGTATATGGACTTGTTCTAAGGCAGTGCATTAAGAACCGTTTCGAAACCAAAGTTGATTTGAAAAATATTGATTACATATTGACCTTTTTATATGCCCTATGGGTAGGAATGATCACATGCCAATCTTTTCATTTTCCTCTAATATCTTTTATGGAGAGCAGCAGTTAAGCAGTTTGTGACTATCAATTATAATAAAGACAGAAGAAGATGAGCTAGATAATTGAATATGCATTATTACAGAGACTGAACTATACGGTGTTTACTACAGTGGGCTGATTCTGTAGGTTAAATTGCTTGATAGCATTTTACCACTAATGATTAATGATAGTAGCCTTTTACAGGATTTCATTTGTAGAAGCATTAGGGGCTGTTATGTGTTAGCAATACCCAAAGTTGTTCCTGCAATGCAGTGGCTGAGAATTCTTACAGGAAATATCTTAATAATTTCCTTTGTGCAGTAATACTAGTGCACAGTAATTATTCTGTGAGTGGTTCCAAATAATCTGCAATCCTTAATTTGCCATTTTGCTCTTGGACAAATTGATTCCAAGCTATAATGTATTTAACTACATGTGCTTTTATGCATTTAATGATTTTTTTTTTTGCAATTTAACAAGCAATTTGCAGTTTCTGGTTTGTTTCTTACCTGGAAAAGAGAATGCCAGTGAAGGGGCAGGGTTCATCCTTGTGCGTTGCCAATGCGGCTGTGGGTAAGCAGGTTTGCTGCTAGGCAGCCCCAGTAAGGTGAGGAGAGAGAACTCCCAGCTCACGTGGAAGCTGGCCCTAAAGGTCAAGGGAAGCAGAAGATGATTGACATTAAAGCGTCTTCGTGGTTGTGTCTGGCTCAGACTCAGGAATAAATCATCAACATCAATCTTATACACATTTTTCAAATGCAGTCACTTAGGAAGGTTATACTACAAAGCTTCAAAGTGACATGTTTTGGCAACATTCTTGGAATTTTGAAGACAAGAAAGACAAATACACATCCTAATGCACATAATTGAACAAATTTGAATGCTATTCAAAATGCAGCATTGTATAAAACACTTAAGAAGATACCTCCAAAATGACTGCAGAATCTGTAGTGACTGACTGTAAACTGTGCTAAAAGAAATTAAAAGGCAAGTCCAACAAACATATTGCTGGGGGAAAAAAATTAAGGAAATTCTGTGCAAGCTGAGGTTACTTCTGGACCAAACGTGATTCACTTACATCAAAGAACAGGCTTTGCTGTGACTACAGCTTTTTTTGTGACGGCATACAATTTCAACAAAGATCACATTTGAGCTGTGAGCTGGTTTTTAGTTAATTTGATCAGCTGCATCTTCCCCCGGCAGACTGATCCATCTTGTTGGGTAGGATCACATAATTATTTAACAGTATGGCTGGAAAATAAGGATGAACAGACTGTGGCTGTTTCTTATTTACTAGAAGAAGATATGGTTATCTTGGCATCTGCAAGAGTTTTCTATTTACCCTTTATGTGTGATTAAATGGAATATGCTTGCAGATAAAAACAACATTGCAGTCCAGAGGCATTCTCCACTGCAGTGAGCAGAACTAGCTGTCACATCAGGTAGAAAGGTCTCTAGGTAGATATAAAATAGTGCTCAGGATGGGTCCATACTGCAGGCAGTGCAGTGGCTGTACCTAGCATAGGCATATCTGAACTAGTTTCCCTCTGGTGAGCACTGGTAATAATTGCAATAAAAATAAAGTGATGTGAGTTTTAAGATAGCTTAGGAAACTGAGTCAATACTCAGAGTGCCCTGTCATATATTCTGCTGCTGAATGCTTTTTGTTATTCCCAGTTAGTCTGATTAGTGTATATCCACAGTAACCACATTCTTCTGTAGGCTACTATCTATGAGTATTTCTCTCAAAGGTTAATATTTCTGGGTACGTGGGGGGAAGGCACGTTGCCAGAAACGTTATGTTGAATCATTGGATCTGAGTACAGCAAAGGTACTACTCTAAAGCAACTGCCAATTTTTAAATGGTCATCATAACATATTTGTTATGAAGAGCTGCAAAGCACTTACTAAACCAAACCCTGTAAGTCTGTAAATACTCCCCAGTCTGTTTCCTAAGAGCTGAATTAGCATTTTCTCTAATATGCAGTTCTACAGCACTACGGGATGTTTGCTGAGCAGTAGCAGAAATCTAAAGTACATTCACGCTCTGCACAATAAATCTGCCTATTCACTGCAGAATAATAATATTCTGGTTGTGCATCTCAGTGTTTTCTAGAAGAGGAAGCAATGAGCTGAAAGCATGGTAATCAACAAGGAACTGAAGCTTGTAGTTCTGCATTCATCTGCTGCCACTGACACAGTGATTATGATTGGAGTGGGAAAACTCCACTGCAGTAGCATCCACAGCCTATAGTCAAGACTAGGATGTTTTATGGTTAAATATTAAACAAATATAGACATATATAGATTTTTTTTTCCTGAAAGAAGTATAATATCCTCAGATGGTAAAGATCATTGAGTACCTTATTGATCAGAGTTATATTTTGTTTGGTCAGCTTTGTAAAAAGGGATGGTTAAGTCATAATTAGATAGTGAACCACTGTTGAAAATCGTCTCCAGTCCTCTTGCTCCTTCGCATTGCTGTCTCCTCTGCTTAGGAACCACATTGCCTGTGGATAGCTTTGAGAACAGCTCCTCTTTCCTTCCAGAAATCCCTGTCCCTGACCAGGATTGCAGAGCAAACCTGCAGACTGTCATCACTCAAGTATTTTTGGCAACACAGCTCTGGCAATACAGACCGGACCTTGAGCAAAGCCAGGTATTTTGTCTATATAATGAGGTGGGAAATCTCCCTTCCAACGACCTCAGGCAGTTGAAATGCAGCAAGTCTGTTAGACAAAGAGAGACAAATACTGTTTCTGAAATCCTAAATGAGCTGGAGACTATTGAAAGTTGCCATTGATCCCCACATGGCTAAGAGCACGCTCTGTGACTATCATTCATGTGTTCAACATCAATAATGTACTTTGCTCGGTAAGGTAAAACAGCTCTTGGAAGTCTGCAGACTTTGTTGTTTTTTCATTGACCAGTGGATATTGTTTTTTGATAGCGATAAGTGATAAGTACCCTGGGGAGGGAAGTTCAGAAAAATAAACAGCGGTAGTGGTTTGAGTTTGGATACAAAATACCAGAATTTTAAATGAAGAATAAAAGGCTTAGAAAGAAGACAAGGATGGCATGAGAACTACAGTAGGCCACACAAAATAAAAATTTAAAAAAATAGAAAAAAGAATTCATTGCCTGATGAGGGAGATCAAAGGTATAAGAACAGAGAAGATGGTTCTTTGTATATGACTATCATCACCATTAAGGGAAAAGTACTACCATTATTAATGACATCAAGTGAAGGAACACAAAGCTAAAAACTATAGAGTTACAAATCTTCTGTTCTATTATTCATAGTTAATTTGCAAAATGTATATTTTGTAGCTTCTTATGACTCTCAAACACTGATTTGTACATTTGAAAACAAGAAATGATACCAGAACAATAATTATTCTGGTCTAGCCAAGTCTCGGTGATAGAAAGACAAAAACTACAATATGTGAAAGGCCATAAAGCTGTATGATTATTCCAGGAGAATACGATGCAAGTATTAAACACAAATGTTTGCACTAGATGATTTTTACAGTAACTTGCACAACAGGTAGTAATCATTTGAAGTGTGTGCACTTCATTAGCAAGTCTATTTGAAATGAAATTGAAGTGGTTTCATTTTCAGCTTTGATCCCATCTCTATGTACTTTTTTAAAGCCAAATTTTTAATGAAACTTAATTTGTTTAATTGAGATTTGGTTCATGTTGTTTTTTCCAGCTCCTGTATTATTATTATTTAGTGCATGTTTTATTAATGTGCTAACTATTGTACAGTTACAAAATATTATGTAAATATAAAGATATCCATAGTTATTACTACAAAAGCTTCTTCAAGGGGCTTCTTAAGGGCTACCAAGATGATTAGGGGACTGGAACACCTCTCTTATGAAGAAAGGCTGAGGGACTTGGGTCTCTTCAGTCTGGAAAAAAGATGGCTGAGGGGGAATCTTATCAATGCTTATAAATACTTAAAGGGTGGGTGTCAGGAGGATGGGGCCAGGCTCTTTTCAGTGGTGCCCAGTGACAGGACAAGAGGTAACAGGCACAAACTTGAACATAGGAAGTTCCACCTAAACATGAGGAGGCACTTCTTTACTGTGAGGGTGGCAGAGCCCTGGCACAGGCTGCCCAGAGAGGTGGTGGAGTCTCCGACTCTGGAGACATTCCAAACCTGCCTGGACGTGTTCCTGTGCAACCTGCTCTGGGTGACCCTGCTCTGGCAGGGGCTTGGACTAGATGATCTCCAGAGGTCCCTTCCAACCCTATGGTTCTATGATTCTATGATTCTATGATTCTTTCCTCCAGATGGTTCAAGGAAAATTACTGCTTTTTCTTTCTTTTTTTTTTTTTTTTTTTTTTTGAAGGACAACCATTTAACATTTAAACCTGACCTACTGCAAAATGGAAATCAGTATCATCATCATCAATGTTGGATAAATTTGTGCAAGAATTCTGTTATGCTGAAATGTATGTAAAAGAATTGATATGACATCCTCTTTTAATATAGAAATAAATATATGCTTATTATATATGTTAATCTACTCAGTGAAGTGCAGTGGTGCTGATTCTCCAGTAAGCCTCCTTTTGCTCTGCACCTTTAAAGCACTGACGTTCTCCTGCCTGTTGCATTGTCATTTATATCTTTACAAAGTAAACACAAGTAGAAGAGCCTCACACCTAAACTGAAGTCTTTGGCCTTTTTGCACATGTGTAAATAAAGTCTGACGCAGTGAGCGCTGCCATCAAAATTTATGTAATACGAATTCATTCTGGGATAACTCTGCCAATACACCAGGTAGATGTGCAAGAGGAGGAAATGAACATTTCTCAGTGCCTGCTGCTCCGTTATACGCAGACGAAGGAGTGAGGCAATCTCAGAGGTTTAGGGAGATATTGGCACAGGATTTGAAAGTGTGTCTGATGCATGTGAAAGAAGCGAGGGACAAAAACTGCAGCTCTAAATCATTTGCTCTGTGTAACCAGGCCCACTCTGCAGGTGAGCTCAGCCTTCCAAGTACAGCTGGACCAACGTGAAATATTTTAGTATTGTGTTGGGAACTTTGCTGAGCCGCGACAGGAATCAGGACCCTGCTGTGCCAGGTACGAGCTCCTAAGGGAAGGACCGCCCTCATCGCAGAATTGGCAGCCTGAGCCTTGGGAAGTGCAGGAAACCATCGCTGGGACAAAAGGCAACAAGAACATGATGTATAGCATGAGGAGTGGCAGTCACCACACACCACACAAACAATTTTTATTGGGGTTGAGAATAAAAAGGAGCATTCAGGAAGGATTTGAAGAAGCAGCAGTAGTCATATGGATGATGGCAGCTCTCCTTTGGACTTCATCCTGTTACCTCACTTCAGTTTGTACTGCGGATCTCTGTAGGCAGCCATATTTCCATACCGGGGTCAAGTGACTTAGCATTACCAGCAGCAATGGGCTGCAGTTATTGACCATTCTAGAAAATGTAGATGTGCTAGCTATTCAGTGTACCTATTGCATCCACTATGTTTTCAAAGGAGCCGACAGCCCTCAAGGTAAGAGGACAATTGCTGCACAGCACAGAATAGAGTCAGGCATAAAACAGTTAATTTGAAAGAATGTTGCTGCTTTCAGTATTTCAAGTAGCCTTGAAATACAACCCATGTCTCAATAGTAAAGAGTTTCATAACATCCATGGTGCAGGAAAGGTCCTGATTTGTGTTTTTATAGATATAAGTACAACAGGTTCAGGATCTTGAGTGGGACTTTGCACGTCAGTATAAAAGCAAGAATTTGTACTCGGAATTTAACCACAAAAACACTACACAGCTTTTCCTTGGCTGATGCATAAAGCAGAATTTGAGCGCCGAAACTGCAGAGACAATGCATTACAAGCTGAAAATGGACTGAAATATTTATACAAGAAGCTCCTATTGTTTTGTAAGCTTTAATCTTAGTGTTAGGGATTGCGCAGGTGCTAAAACTCACACCTTCATTTCTCCTCCTCTCAAAAATCTGGAATAATCCTCTTCTTTCTTTTCCCCAATAGCCCAAACATCAGAACACTTGTTTTTACAGACCTTCCACTGCCTGAGGGTGTTTGAAGCGATATTATAACTTAGGACAGCAGCAGTAAGCTTTATGTGACTTTACAGAAATGGATGTTCTCATTCTCCCAGGGGCAATGTTTTACGTGCCATAAATCAGAAAGTGCTCCCTGGAGTCAGGCTGTGTTCTTGTATTCTCCCCTTAGGTAGAGTTTTCACTGTCAAACTCTCTCTCATTTACTGCTACTTATACTACTTGTAACTTTTGAAGCATCCTTGGCCATGCTCAAAGACATAGTCTTCAGCTTGATGAACCTTGGTTTTTTAAGAATTATTTCATGTCGCAAATTGTTTGTGTTGAAATAAATATCGTTCAAGCCTGTATTTGAAAATTTGGCCTGTATTTGAGGAACCGCATTAATCGATATACTCTGAATTGGCTTTATTGGCTTTAAGGCAATTGTTTTGGAGCAAGACTATTCAGTTAATGAATCTGTATGTGCATAGAACTGCCAACCCTGTCCTTTCTGCTGCTTAATTCTGCTGTTAGAGGTATAAAATTCACTGCTGTATCATCTTGGTAGTAGAACCTCATAGTTTAGTTTCTGACAGTCTAGGCTGGATACCTGGAAATCTCATATGACCAGGACCATGCATGTGTAAATCACGTGTATTCAGTGAGTCCAGTGTATTCTGGACATGTTAGTCTTATTAAATTTAATGTTGTGTTCATTTGCACATAGAATCATAGAATGGTTTGGGTTGGAAGGGACCTTAAAGATCATCTAGTTCCAACCCCCTGCCATGGGCAGGGACACCTCCCACTAGACCAGGCTGCTCAAAGCCCCATCCAGCCTGGCTTTGAACACTTCCAGGCATGGGGCATCCACAGCTTCTCTGGGCAACCTCTTCCAGTACATGTAGAGTAACATACTGCTTCCTGATCACATCAAGTAAACAGATCATTGCACTGGCAAAATAGGTCTAAGATGTGGGATACACCTGAGATAAAGCCATCTACAACAAGCTTTGAACTATACAGATATAGTTATTAATCTGCATGAATGATGAAGGTGGCATAAGAGTGATTGTCATGGTTTGGGTAGTAATACATTGGCCACTAGTTTGCTATGTTTGTTATTCAAGTTCATTCCCGGTAGTGATCAGAAGAATGAAGTTAATGAAAACCAATTAGACAGTTGTGACTGATTTCACCTTACTTTACCTGTCTTACAGTTAAGCACCTACTCTAAGCTCTCTGGTGAGTTGAGAAATCAGATACCACTGGAGGAAAATGCATTCTTTCATAAGGAAAGGGTATTATGCAGCTAGAATGAAGAACACGGGGATTTCTATTTCTGTCCACTGGGTAGAGAAAAAGGTGCAACAACTCCCTAGATTAGATAGATACATTTTCAGATACTAATGCTGAGTGAGATTAATGTATTCTAAGTGGAAAATAGTTCTGGTTAGCAGTTTCAGAGAAGGGTCATACTTTCCACAACTATATATTCTGCACAGCATGAATATGAACTATAGACTAATAAAATCCTATTCAGAATTGAACTTCCTGCCCACAGTGTTTTGACAAGAATTAACTCTGTCAAAGTACAAAAGGAATATTTTCTGTTTTGAAATTTTTCTCTGACACTTCACTGGGATTTTGCAACTGAACTATGACAGTTTACATTCTGTGACACAACCTACAGGTTTTATGTGAACTGTGATAGTACTTGAGCTAATTAGGATATTGTCCCATTATCATTTAGTAAAAATGAATGTTTCCTTGGTTTTGCTGTCATTTTTCCTTTGACCACTCTGTGGTATCAAAAAAAGGTAAGGCATTTTTCCAACAAAGTGCTGAAAAAATTGCAGTCATTCATGTTGAGGTTTTTTTTACAGATTATTTATAGTTAAATTTTATGAGAATCATGAGTAAATATGAATACAGGTATGAAGGCTGTGTATGAAACCATGCACATGAAGGTTGTGTATGAAACCATATGAAGGCTAAATCACATCCGGCACTGATAGTCTACTTTTGCTACAGAGGTTTCAAAGGTTTAGTAAATTGTAATTGATCATTGTATATTGCACAATGTTGCATATAACTCTCACACATTGCAATACCTTCGTCTTTTCTGTGACTTACAGCGTATCTCAAAGGGTGAGGCTGGCTGATAGTGCATTAATGTATTCTATGCCAAAATATGCAAATGGGCTCTGAGGAAGGTAGCCAGGTGCCTGAAGTCCTATAGCTTTTCAATGGCAGCAGATCACTGCAACGAGAAAGTGCAGAATAGAAAGTGTTCAGGGTGGCTCAGGAAGCAGATACACACTATTTCTGATGCTTGTTGGCTTTCCTCTGGATGATTGCTTTGGTGAATGTGCCAACTATCCCTTCAAGGCTGAGTAAAATAGTTAAAACTAGTTGCGGGAAAAAAGAATACCCGGACTTACATTGTTTGTATAACTAAGCTAATTTTTGGTAAAGAAGAATAGATGTGACTTCAGTATACTGGTTATGAATTAAACATACGAGCTTTTTCTTAGCAGTTAGTGAGAACAATTGCAGTCACTGCTTATTTGCACTTCTTGCTGTTTTCATTTTTTCATTTATCCAAGAGTTGCCTTTTCAGTTTTATTTTTTTCTGGAAGCAATAGCAAATGCAAAATAAGTACCTTCTGTTTAATGGCTTTACTGTACTACGTAGATTATTATTGTCTAATATCATCTTTATAATAAGAAATACAGCATACACAGGCATTAAATTGCTGAGGAAAACTTTGCGACAGAACACAATAATTTATTTAGGCCGTTTTCTCCTTGTGTGTGCCTGTTTGTCTTTCACCGACACACTGTGGTGTATGTTCGTGGGAAAAGGGACTCCATCTGGGCCCTTCAAATGGATGAAAGACTTTCTTCGTGCTTGGAAGACTGGAAGGGTCACCCCTCCTCTTCCCCTTGTCATAACACTGCAGCCAGTGTTATTGCTTCTTAGAAACAGAAGCCCATTATGTTTGCATTCAGTTTTTTCTTTGTCAGCACAGAAAAACCAAAACATCTTTCACTGCTTCTGTGCTACATCCCTTTGTCCCCACCTTGTGCTTGAAAATACTTTGGCATAAAAAGGTGAGCTTACTCAAGGGAGTCCAACTTTCAGAGAGTCCTTAACCATCCCATAGTAAATGTGACTAAAGCTGCACTGCTAGCTCCAGGTGTCTCTCTAGATATCGTAGAAATAAATCCATATTTCACAAAGTGCACCTCCACCGTAGTAAGACAACTTAGGCATCAATGATGTTTCCACTTGAGTTCATGCCCTCATGGGTCCCTAATGCAATTGGAAGGGTTGCTGTGGATGAAAATTTGACAGAAGCATCTTCACTTGTATTTACTGCATGGAATTAAATTTCCAGTGGCGCAGACTGGCACAAGTCCAGCACTTGGATGGAATTGCAGCAAGCGGCGTAAGTTGAGAATCAGAGCCCTTTTATTTTCCTTGTTTTGTACATAGAAAACTCATAGCATGCTATTTACCAGTGGGACGGCAGCTAAGGACTCTGCAGTCTAAAAAAGGATAAAAATTGCATGCGCTGACTGTTCGGTAGCTCTGCTTTTTACCTGGATATTTTGGCTGTTTAGTTCTACTTTAAAAAATCTTGAAAGGCTTAGCCCATATTAGTGACAACTTACCTGCAACATTTCAGTTTCAGAGGCAAAGCCAAGTTTTAGCTCAAAAAGAAATAAAATCTCATAAATCACCAAACAAAGCCCCACAAACGTTTCTCTTCCATCACGGGGATAAAAAGTGAATTAAGAGTCTTTGACAACTTGCATATCAAGTTTTGAGCTGATGCAGTCTTAAATGGCTGAGTTATTGACCTCTGAAAAATGGGCTTTGTAATGGAAATACTGACAGACTATAAAATATAGCTATGCTACTGGGGGGGAAGGAGAATACTGTAATTACTAGTACATAAATATTGTTCTACTATTGCCATGACAGATCAAACCCAAACAAATCAAATGCAAACCTGTCATTTCAAAAGCCTGTGAGAAATAAGTTCCGGTCCAAATGAAATAGGCTCAGGCAGAATCCCCTGTGAAGCACATTTTTATTCACGTTCTTGCAAGAGCGGGTGACCTAGCAAGTAGGCACACTTTCAGTTCTTGAAACACACCTTTTTATTTCCTAATCCCAGCTGAATTTTTCCCTCCGCTGTTTCCCATTGGTTAGGTACTCCAGGATTCACAGTCTGCTGAGGCGCCTAAAATTCATCCCGGATGTCCTGCCTCTGTTTACTTCTCTTTATGCTACACCTAAAGGGATTATCCAACTAGTTTATTTCTTTCCTTTTTGGTAAAAAAATTGCTCAATGGCATTAGCCCTGGTTAAATGTTTGACTACCCTTCTAGACACTAATCCAGTATGAATCAGTTTCCTTTTGTCTGTGTGATAAGAGATGTTCTACAAGCCTTTGCTGGAGCCTCTTTGTCTTAGTCATTCCCTTATCATGTCACCTCTGATGGAAACGGTTTTTCTCCTCTGCAAAAGCAATACCTGCCTTTCTTACAAGCCCAAACCTACAGCCAAGCTCGTTGATACCATACAAGGTGTCTTTTGATTGCTCCCTTGCTCCCTTTCTTGTCACACCCTTGTGTCTTCCCTTGAATGCTTAAATGCAGTGCACAAGATTGGCAACTTCTAAAACAACTAAGGTTCTTAGAAAGTTACATTTGCCACCCCCCACCTCCACCCCCACCCCCCCTACAGGGAAGACAGCCAGCTGAATATGAGCCAGCAGTGCGCCCAGGTAGCCAAGAAGGCCAAGAGCATCCTGGCTTGTATCAGAAATAATGTGGAGAGCAGGACTAGGGAAGTGATCGTCGCCATGTACTTGGCACTGGTGTGGCTGCACCTTGAGTACTGTGTTCAGTTTTGGGTCTCTCATTACAGGGGAAAGACATTGAGGTGCTGGAGTGTGTCCAGAGAAGGGCAATGAAGCTGGTGAGGGGTCTGGAGAATAAGTCTTATGGGGAGTGTCTGAGGGAACTGGGGTTGTTTAGCCTGGAGAAAAGGAAGGTGAGGGGAGACCTTATTGCTCTTTACAACTGCCTGAAAGGAGGCTGTAGAGAGGTGGGGGTTGGTCTCTTCTCACACGCAATGAGCGGTTGGACTGGTTGCTCCAGGGGAGGTTTAGATTGGATATCAGGAAAAATTTCTTCACCAGAAAGAGTTGTCAAGCACTGGAACAGGCTGCCCAGGGAAGTGGTGGAGTCACCATCCCTGGAGGTACTTAAAAGATGGGTAGATGTGGCACTTAGGGACATTGTTTAGTGGCGGACTTGGCAGTGCTAGGTTAATAGTTGGATTCAATGATCTTAAGGTCTTTTCCAACCTAAACGACTGTGTGATTCTATGAGAGAGGAAAAAGACAAAAGTGTAAAGCCTGGGAAGGAAAACATGATAGGAAGGAGTGCACAAAAGAGGCAATTGAAAGAGGAGGAGAAAAGGACAGGAAACAAGGTTGTGGAGAGAACAATGGAGTGATCAAGAAGTTCAGAACAGTTTGGTGATGGAGGTAAATTACAGAGATTTGGGCTTATTGGTAAATTACAGAGATTTGGGCTTATTGGTAGAGGACGAAAGATAGAACAGAGTTGAAAGACAGAGCTTGAATTTTTATTTCCCATCATGTTCTGTGAATAAACAAGGACACTCAAAGGAGGGAGGGACCACTTCTACCCAGAACTGCTACCATAAGGAACACTCGGCTTCCTAAGACTGAGGATAATATTGTTTTCCCCTTGAAATCCATAATATAAACTTATACAAGTAGAGGAAAAAGCTGCTATGTTTTGGGAATGCTAAGACCGGCAAGATTATGCATTCACAACATAACACAGCTGCTTATTATGGGTGAGATGCATCTTAAAATTAGTCATGCAAACATGGTGTAAAGTAATGAAAAGTTATTAGATTGGCAAATCACCTTTCAGTATGAAAAGACCTTTTGTAAATAACTGTTCATTATTTACTGAAGATTCTTGATCTCAGACTTGAAAATAACTGCAAAGAAATCCAAGCTCTGAGTTAACATGTCGTTTGACTTGTGAGGTTTTTTTTTTTTTAATTTGTCAATTTAATGTGCTTTTAAGTATAAAGTAATTTTCCCAAGGACAAAAAAAAAGTCATTTCAATTTGAAAAATTATTTTGAATCCCAGTGTGGATTAGTGAAAAAAAAAACAAAAGAACCTTTTGGGTTTTCCTAGGTTTATAGGCAAAAGATAAAAGCAGAAATGTTACAAAATAATAAAAAAATTAAAATCATTAATTGCTTCAACAGTAATAAATCTGCATATTTGTCAGTGAAGTTTTGGTCAATTGATTTCACAAAACTCTGATTGCGGTACCTCTACAAACTCCTAACACTTAGAACTACAACAACATCACCTCTGCCTGAAGAAGTCTAAGGCACGAACTAGTGAAGAGCGAAACATACTCTCTGAAGGAACCAGTAGATATTTGCTCTGTTCCTGCATTTTCCTTTAGGCTTCCATTTCTTGGCTAGGTGGTCTCAGTCTGACCAAATATAAGTGTTCTTATGTTGCTATGTTAAGTGACCTCAGAGAGAAGCAGATATTTGTTTTACTCTTTCCTGCCAGTTAGCATATTGTCTTCTCTATTGCACTATTACAGATTTTTTAGGAAAAAAAATACTAAATTAAAACCACTATAATAACAAGGAGTAATCATAATAGCAGTAATAGCAAGTAGCAAAAGAGGAGGAGGCTGACATGAGGAGATTCACATGCAATTGCTAACACTGATCATCAGCTGTAGGTGAGCTTCTATTCATCCAATATTCAAATGTTTGCTCTCCTGAGAAAAAGTCAGCAGAGGAGCAAGCAAAATTACGGAGAGGAGGAAGAGACAGACCAGATGACAAGACTAACACTGCATATGGTTAAAAAGGTGAACAAAGAAGGCAGCCTCAAGAATCTCTCTGCAGGACAAAATGTAAACTAAGAGAATAATGACCCTGAGGTCAAACCATTTTATTCTACAGGACTTAAGAGTTGTCAGGATAAATATCCATGTTTTAAGAGGACAGTGTTGACAAGAGGGACTATATCTTCTAGTACAAAGAGTCCTTGAATCCAAGGCAGAGATTTAGACTGGCCAGACCTCTGCTGTTAGTCTTCTCTTTTCATAACTATCTACATGCTTTGGATACCTGCTTTATCCGTCTTCAAATTGTTGATGTACCTAAAATTATATCCTTTGTACATGTCTTGACTAGAGAGAGAAATATCCTGCCTAAATTCCTCTAGAGTCTAGAGTTTGGAGGAGAGAGATCCGCACTCAATCTGTGTCCCCAAAGGGACCTGTTCTGGTGATCATACATGTAGTGCAAGGAACAAATGCCAACATCATTGGTTTGATTCCAAAATCAAAGCAGATTTTGGTACAGGTACAAAGCAGGTACAAGAGCAGAATAACCTAGTAGTTAAATCAGGTTTTAACTCCACAGTGAAACCTCTCCAGTCAGAACCCAGATCTCCCAGGTCTAGTACGATACATGAAAAAAGGACAATTCTGAAGGTAGTGACAAGTTTCTAAGAGGATAAAGGTATTGCTAAACACTGGAAGTGACTTCATGCTTACTTGAGAGTCATTCTGCCTCTCAGAAAGTCTCAGTGTCTCGCCCAGTGTATGAAGCTATACTGAGTCACTAAATCTCAGAAAGTTTTAGGAGCAGTTTCCTGTCACCCCCGTTTTAGACCAAACTTAGAATCATAGAATCGCCTAGGTTGGAAGGGACCTTCCGGATCATCAAGTCCAACCATCAGCCTAACTCTGACAAAAACCATCACTAAACCGTGTCTCTAAGCACTACATCTACCTGTCTTTTAAATACCTCCAGGGGTGACAATTCCACCACTAAACTTAAGGTTAATTTAGGACCTTAGACTCTTAAGGATATCCGTACAGACATTGAAGATAGCTAAATATGTTTCAGGACATTTAAAATCTGCACCAAACTCTAGTAGTACCTCTTTCTCTTTTCCTGAGGGTGACAGATCTATTGTCATTATGCCAAAATGCCAATCTAGACCTGTCTTTGAACTGTCTAATGTTAGTGGCAATTAATTTGATCTCTTGATTTCCTACACAGTCAAAATCTGGAGAGCTTCTTAATGTATCAATGTAGAACAACATTCAACTCAACAGATATCTGGAAGTCTTCACAAGGGCTCAAGTTTATGTGAATTAACCATTAGAAAGTCAGGGCACATTACTTAAGGTTGGATTTCACACCAAGTGAAAATATAGTGTTTTGGATAGTTTTAACTGAAACTAGTTTTAACTCTTCCCATGTGAAATGTCAAAGGAAATACTTCATTTCAGTAAGTTTGTAATGTTTAGGGTTTTTTTACATAATTCAATGTGATTTCTGTTCATGTTTTAAAATGACAGTGTTTGTAATATCCATGACTTGCAAAAGTAGTGTTTTAATACACAAAAATGACATACATAACACATCAGAATGAAAATATCTTAGACTCTTTCAACTTTACCTTTTAAATCATCAAAAAAAAGGTCAGCAGAATTAAGCTCGTGTTCTAAAGCATAACATATTTCCTATGAAGCATAACAATTTTGAGAAAAAAAAACATCTTTCAGTGAAATCCATTCTGGAATAAAAATGCCCATATGTGGTCTCTGGTTGATTTCAGCAGAAGGAAGGCCCTCTGTGAATGACAGGAGGGGTGAGGGATGATATTGTCCTGCTTAAGTTTGTGGGTATGTACAAAAGAAGGGAAAGAGCCAGAAAACCAGGGTATGTCCATTGACAAGGGCTGGCTCCTGGCATTAGCAAGGATTGCAGAGCAGTAGGAGTAGATCTGGAGAGACACAGTGCTGATGACCTGATGCACACACTACATCTGTTTCACTGGGTTTCCTTCAGACTATCTCCTGTCTGTTTCTCTGCATTGAATGCTAATTCATGGCTGGAGTAGGATTGCTCTATTCCTCATTTTTTGGTCTGGTTTAGTCTGAAAAGAAAACAGTTTGTTTGCTTTTGTATTGAGTTTGCATGGCAAGGTTTTGGTAGCGGGGGGTCTTCAGTGGTTGTTTCTGTGAGAAGCTGCCAGAAGCTTCCCCCATGTCCAATAAAGCCAATGCAGCCGGCTCCAAGACGGACCCACTGCTGGCCAAGGCCGAGCCCATCAGCAATGGTAGTAGTGCCTCCAGGACTAACAGAGTTAAAAAAACCCTGCTGCTCAACAACAGCCGGAGAGCAGAGTGAGAATATGTGAGAGCAACATCTCTGCAGACACCAAGGTCAGTGAAGAAGGAGGGGGAGGAGGTGCTCCAGGCACCAGAGCAGAGATTCCCCTGCGGCCTGCGGTGAAGACCACGGTGAGGCAGGCTGTCCCCCTGCAGCCCATGGAGGTTAATGATGGAGCAGATATCTGCCTACTGCCCATGGAGGACCCCATGCTGGAGCAGGTGGATACCTGAAGGAGGCTGTGGCCCCATGGGAAGCCCATGCTGGCAGAACCTGTGGACCAAAGGAAAGAGGATCCCATGCTGGAGCAGGTTTGCTGTCAGGACTTGTGACCCTGGGGGGGAGCCACGCTGGAGCAATCTGTTCCTGAAGGACTACACCCTTGGAAGGGACCCACGCTGGAGCAGTTCATGAAAAACTGCAGCCTGTGGGAAGGACCCACTTTGGAGAAGTTCATGGAGGACTATTTCCCATGGGAGGGACTCCACACTGGAGCAGGGGAAGAGTGTGAGGAGTCCTCCCCCTGAGGAGGAAGGAGTGTCAGAGACAACATGTGATGAACTGACCACAACCCCCTTTTCCCATCCCTCTGTGCCACTTGGGGGGAGAAAGGAGGGAAAATAATGAGTGAAGCCGAGCCTGGGAAGAAGGGAGGGGTGGGGGGAAGGTGTTTTAAGATTAAGTGCTCATTTTCTGTACTCTGATCTGATTAGTAATAAATTTAATTTCCCCAAGTCGAGTCTGTTTTGCCAGTGACTTGGCTGGTGATTGCTGAGTGATCTCTCTGTCCTTATATCAACCCATGAGCCTATTTTTTTCTCCTCCTGTCCACCTGAGGAGGCAGAGTTATAGAGCAGCTTGGTGGGCACTTGGTGTCCAGCCAAGGTCAGCCCACCACAGCTTTAAAAATGCATTCCTGATCTGAACAAAATGTTGCTGTAGACGCCAACACAGTGTGAGTGCTGCATGCCTCTCCCCTTGACTTTGCATGCAGGAGGCTCCCGAGTGCCGAGGTGATCACTGTGACTGATAGGTAGGCATCTCACACTGTTTATGGGGACTGCTGGTGCGGATGAGGACTGAGATGGATGCTGCTAACAGTGGACATGTGGTAACTCCAGCGGCAAAAGAAGTGCAAATCTCCTTCTGTCCCTAGGCAATCTTCCACCTAAATTCATGCATCAGAAGCCGGATATGCTCATTCAACAAAGGAGTGAGAACAGGATTTCTACCCCCAAACAAATTCATTTCATTTTGCGCATTCTGTGCTGATAAGGCATTAATCCACAGAAGAGCCATACGATGTCGATGCAGAGCAAGACTTCTCTGTCTGTTACGCCCACACACGCTGGCTCAGCAGCAAAGGCAGGAAGGAAAATAATTTAATTCCTGTTTAGGGATTTACACACAGCAGTCACTGTTGGTTATGGGACAAGTTATGTCTCACAAGCATGGTTGTACTGCTGAAGAGGGAAGTCTTGGGATATCCCTGTGCTTGGCAGTATTAGTTTGAACTTTCTGTCTTGTAGGGTCCCATTATAGGTTGGAGTAATTCAGAGCAGCCCCAAGGAAGGAATTACCGAAGGGCTACATTGGCTGTAGCTGCGTCCTTCTTTTATCTGCTTCTTTTAGGGGCCTTGGTTGAGGTTTTAAAGTCTTTCAGTTTGCTCAAAGCAGCTGCTTCTGCAGCTGTGTGTTTGGAAGACTTCAGTAAACGGTACTGTGAATAGTGCAGATGGAAAACTGAGAGTGAAGCAGGGCCAGTTGTCACCACAGAACTAGAGTTCGGCTTTTCAAGTGAAAAGCCTTGCAAGTTTTGCTGCTGGCAATCTATGATACTATGAGCAAAAAACCCTAGCCCATCCATGGTTTTATTTTTCTGTGTTTGCTTTGATTTTATAAAGGCCCATATCTCCATGCTTCCACAAGAAAATACAATTACACTCCAAGTGAAGGAATTTCAGGTAGTCCATCACAAACCTCATTCCCTTCCGTTCTCCACCCCAACAGTAATTCTTTACTATAATGATTACAGTTCTCTCGAGTGCCTTCAAAATCTTCCTCAGTGGAAATGTCTGGTCATAAAATGGGTTTTATCAGCATGTCCTGAAGAATATCACATTCACAGTACTTGATTTCATAGACAGGAGCAATTTCTAAGGTTGTGGCATTCCTGTGAGGAAACTTCCGCTGTACACAACCGAGCTGTTGCATGAGTCCTTTTGCTGACATCAGTTCTCGTATGCTTCAATTTATGAACTATCCAGCAGGAAGTTATCATGGAAAAGCATGTCTTTTCCTGTATTACAGTTAAAGAATTGCCCTGTTACTGAATTCATTATTCACCTAGCTTACTTACTGAGTCCTAACCATCATCCCACCTAGGATGTGGTTATGAGTCGGTTGGCTTTGATGTCCACTGTAAAAAAGCATTTTCAACCCTTAACATTTCAAAAAATGCATGAAAGTTTAAAAGACATGTTGAATGATGAGAAGTCATTTCCTGATGGTGATGATTGTATCTGCATATGGAAAATATCATTTATTGTACTTTTGAAATGAATCGGATAAAAAATTTACATTTACACTCAATATTATTTTCAACCTGCAATATATTACACCTAGTTACCAAAAAGGTACTTCTTCATGTACATCCTCTGCAAGATGAAGCAGAACTAATCAATCGGGTATAACAACAAAAGAGACAGATTTGTCAGTTCACTTTACTCAGCTGGAATGATTTGTGGTTAGGACAAGAAAGTTTTAAATGGAAAAAAGTTTATTATGGCTATGTTCTGAACTAGACTAGAGACAAAAAAGCTTCTGCCAATATATCCAATTCCTTGTGTGCATATTTAGACCTTATATAAATGTATATCTAGGGCTTGCTTTCTCTTACTACAGTTGGTGGTGGCAAGAATATTTTCCCTGGAGAACTTCTCGGGCCTTGCACCTTTCTGTGCTATCTGGGCCATGATTCCCCTCTTATGAAATCTGTGAGAATCTTTCCATCGATGTCAGCGGGAGTGACATCAGCACCTTAAATCAGCGTTAAGCGGGTGCAATAGCCTGCTTCTGGGCCTCAAAGGGAATTCTGAGAGTATAAAGCCAGCAAATCATTGCGTAGTCACTCTCAGACCATGCTACAACTTTGGCAGGATAAAGAAATCTGAATGTTACTGCTTCAAGACTTATAATTAATGGGTGGAGCGGTATCAGGAATTAAATCTCTTCTTATAAAATAAAGCAGTGCTAGGGTATGCTTTTTGCTTCTGTGACCATAGGTGGCATGATCAGACTGTATATTACTAAACTGTCTTGGGTCCAAAGACAGGGTGATTCCTCACAAATTGCCTGTAGGAATGGTCTTTGGTCTGTGTCTGTTCCCAAATTTTACCTTAGGATCATCTGGAAGACTGTCTGTACCAAAATGGTGCAGGAATTGCTCTGTCAGTGTAAAAATGCAATGGCCACATTGCTGCTCTCACACCTCTGCCCAGTCTCTGTTTAATTTATTAACAGAAGTGCACCCAAAGACACTTAGGACCTGTTTGTATGGGTAGTTGTGTGCAAAATCTCTGCCCCTCTTTTAGGGTCTGAAAGCACCCATGGAAAGCAGCGTGCCACATTAGGGTGACACCGTGCCACCCTGTTGCAAGTTGGATGCAGCGCTGGACCGGTGTGGCCACACTGCTACCCAGACTCATTTTTGCCTGGTCTGGAGCATGGGCAAAGCAAGTCCAGGATCTTTGCCTGATGTAGGCATGTCCCCGGAGTGAGAAAAAACAGGTGGAAGATGGTTGTGTCTGTGATATTATTAGGTATGGAGATGTTTATACCTGATGTTATAGCACACACAGCTGAGTTGGTGTTTGTGATTGCTTGGTGTCACCCAGCTCTGCTCAGTGGAATTACATCTGTTTGGCACTGGTGTGACCAAGATTGGACGTCAGCCTAGCACAGAGCCAAGAGCTAAGGGAAATGAGTAAAGCTTGGGCAGAGACTAACGGTCACCCTAAATTCTAACCAACATGGGGATGATTACCACCAAAAGCAGAGCTCACTTTTGAAAAATAGCACTGTATTTAAATTTTAGGCCAAGATAAGGCCAAGAAGCTCCAAATTTAGTCCTCATTTTCCTTAAGTTTCTATGACTGTTAAAATGGCATTCTTATTCATTTAAATTACAGTGTCTATATACCTAATTCAGGCGTTTTTTTCCAAGATTGGTTGTGGATATGAATTCATTTCATTGGAAAGAAGTTAATTAAAGTCAAAAACACACATAAAAAAAGAGGTAATATTTCATCTTAAGGTAGAAACACATGGAAAGAATCAAAGATTTGTAATATACTTATTCCATCCAACTTTTGTTGGAGTTAACAAAAATACTGTTTATGCATATACATGTACACACGTAACCATATTGTGACTATGCTGCATGATACACTGGTCGGCTGTAGGAAGTGTTCTCTATGGAAATCCGTGCTTTGAATTTGAGGGCATAATATACATGAATTGCAAAAGAGTGCCCTCCCCTGAAAATCGCTTCTCAGGCTGGACACCTGAATTCCCTTAAGAGATGCTACTCTTCTTCCGAGCAAGTATGAGCATGAAAAATGAGGTGAAAGCACACTTACAGATTTCCTGTGTTTTCTTAATAATTTTTATTTGAGATTCAAGACAAAACAGTCTGTGATCCTCAGATCACATGTATAGCAAGCAGTTCTGCTTTTGCTGAGCCCAAGTGATATGAATCAACAGGGCAGAGAATATGCTGCCTGACCAAGTGCTTAAGACTCATAGCAATTCTTCAACACAGCTTTCAAATAATAGCAGTACTAAGAGCAAAGCCCTTGTTAAGAAGGGAAAAAATTACAGTGGTCTAAAAAACAAGTTCAGATCCTCACTCAAAGTTAATTGGCAGTGCTAAATGGAAGTCACTAATAGTGGATTAACAGCATCTGATCCGCTATTTAATGTGGAAACAAGGAAAAACGGCATTGGATGGCTAGAAGAATTTATGCAGTATAGGATTTCTTTTTGCTGAAATACAGTGATTCAGGTAGCAAATCTGGACATTTGCTCAGTGTCATGCCGCCTGCTAATGGCCTGACATACCCTAAAGCACCTAAACAACACTTGAGTGTTATTCAGGGAGGGAACAAGGGAATTCAGTGTGGTGGCCCAGAAATATTGCTTTTCACCCCTTCTTCCATTCGTCACCCTAAGCCACTGAACAGACACTCCTGTCTTCTCCCTCTGTGTTAAGTTTTGATTTTCTAAACAAAGTCAGCAACTTTTGTTTAGCACAAGCTTTAACACTGCTAGGTTTTACCCTGTTACATAAAGCATCGCTAGCAGCGTTGTCACCTGCAGTCAAGGTAGAGTTTTGTTATAGGTGCAGAAGATGGAGAAAAGGAACTATGAAACCATGCCTTGCTTCTGCTTTTGTCCTGAGATCAATTTCCCAAGAGTTCTTGAGGGAGCAGTTAACTTTAATAGGTGGATAGAAAGAATTACAGGTGTGCAGTGTATTTAAGAACCACGTACAGGATCAAAGTATTTGAATGTCCCATAAAATAAAGAATAAAACTCTTACAAAATTATGTGGGCATAAAAATAACTCTAAAGATTTTATTCTTAACTGTATCACACTGTTCCATTGTTATGATGATAAAACTTGATAAACTTGACTTACAGGCTAAACTTTCAAGTTGGTAAGTGTGAGCTATGGATTAAAGATTATGCTCCTCTGGCAGGACATATAACCGTATATAAAATATATGAAAATATACTGATGTATTATATACGTATATAAATATAAAAATTTACATATTATATAAAATTTAAATACAAAATATAATTGCTTAAAATATAATAATTGAATTTAGAAGCGGTGTGTTATGGCTGTGGTATACCTTTATCCATCTTTTTTCCTTTTTGAAATATATAGCAGCAAACATCCAATTAAAACCAATCTCCTCTCAAAATTCATTAAGAATCAATGTTCTGCAGTACTTTTAGGAGTTATTTAAACCAGTTAACGGGCTGATATTCACCATGTGTTTGTGTCCATTTATTCTTTGAGATATTTCAAGCTTGAAGGCAATAATAAAAGAAGTACTACGCCAGAGTGAAACATAAGATTAAGACTATTTTTAGAATTTATTATTTTGACAAAAAGCTCAAATTAAAAATGCTGGACAGCTGTAGAAGGAAATTCTACAAGATATTCAAGTCAATTTTAGGCAAGTCCATTAAATTCTCTAATAAATTATTCTATGACATGCTCTGTGCCCAGTGCAAAAACCCTGCCAATGCTATAAGTGGTAATTTAGGATGTGACCAGGGAATTATAGGTTCTGATCCCTACTTAAAAGACTGCTTATGCATACAATGTAGGGAAGAAAAGTATAGTAGCCTTCATGATGAAAGCTAGAATTCAGGTCTCACCATTTGTTATCTCCAGACGCCTCAGCCCAGTAAACCTCCGTTTCTTTTTGCAAAGCAGAATTGCAGGAGCAGATGGTACTCATGTTGAGAAACAGCCAGGTATATTCTCCAGGTAGCTAGAAAATACAAATCTGCTTCATTTTCAGGCTGACAAACCACGAAACCCATGAAAGTATGAAACCCATCCTGAAGAATAAAAATTCATCCTGAGTCGATGGGTTAGCCAGCAATTTACTGATTACAAGAAGGAACCTTCTTACTTTCCATTGCCAAAGCAGAGTAGCTCTGACAGCTCTTTTGAAAGGTAAAACTTAGAAATCTAAACACAAGAAAAGAATGTAAATCCCAATCTCTTGTTGGCACCTGCTTTTCTGTAAAGCAGAGTTAGATCTTGCTTTCATCCCACAGTTCATAATGAAGCCTTTTATGAAATTCAGTAAGCACAACAGATTCAGGAGCTTTTTCCATCTAAATATTAAGGTTATATAGCAATATCATCACACGGTTTCCCTTTAGCATCTATTTCATTTAGCTAGTACAGCCTGAACCTCTGTCTTATTTTATACAGGTAAGTATATTTTGTCTGGGATTCAGGTGCTAAACCGGTGCTCCAAGGATCTAGGTTATTGTAGAGTGCCGTAAATAGCACTACACAGTTTTTAGGGACCTAAAAGAGACTCCCTTTGCTTCTTAACATCAATATTTTTGATGAGATGGTAAATTCATGTACATGACATGATAAATTTGCTAAGACTGAGTGTAACTTAAGGCTGTGCAGAAAAGCACAAAGTCGGCACGAGAACACATTGTTTGTCTTTCCTTCTCTTGGTGAGAGATGAGAAGGAGAATTTCAGAGCCAGGGTGTAAGATTTTTTCTGGTCTTATTCAGCGAAAAGAACACAAATAGGCTTGCTAGATGGATTAAAAAAAAAAAAAAATCACATGCAGTTCATTAGTCAACATTAGAACTGAAGGTGACATGTGAAACACCTGAACCACTTCTCTGCCAAGAAGTTTTTATCAGGCCATCTACTCTCCATACAGCTTAATACCTTCAGCTCTGTGCTGCTGCCTTCTCCTAGTGACTCATTTTTAATGGGGCACTCATTCTGTGGTTGTTAAGAGTTATTAGGTAGTTATTTATAAGACACAATAGATTACAAAATTCAAGTACGGTAAAGTCTTTGTTGCTGCAGTAAAACTCACCCAAGAGAGAACATTTCACCACTGTTACCCTTAGATATATATATATATATTTTCTTTTTCTCAAAATAAAGCATTAGTTTCTCTACAAAGAGATTGCTGGAAGAGCCAGCCATGCAGAATGTGATGGTTCACTCTGCTCTGGCAGGAGGGACACAGCCCTATATTTGTGCTCTGGCTCTACTTTAAGTGCCTTGCTGGCGTCAGTCCCAGCAGTGCTGCACCCGCTGAGCTCTCCGGACCTGCCCTTCTGCAATAGCCTTGTGAAACTTCTGGGGAACTAATCAAACAAACACTTTCTTCTATTTTTAACCTCTTATGAATGAAGGGACATAACATTTTTCCTAGATTGTCTACTTTTTCTACAGTCCACGCCAAAACCATTAGGCTTGCCATTCCCTATTCAATACTTTGGTTTGAGACTGGACAAACGGTCCCATGGCACAGCCATGGACCTTCTAGTTCTGTATTTGTCGGCCAATGCTAAGCTTGAAGAAGGAGGAACTTTCCTTCACCCTATGAGCAGAATAGCAAAAACCTTTTTTGAAAACCCAGGTCAAACAATATTTTATTTCCATGTGCGCATGTGCAAGATACCTACATGTAAATATTTTCTGATTGCATGAATCCTTATGCTAACTGTATGTATACAAAAATAATATAAATTTTTGCAGAGATATTTTAATCTTTGCATTCTGAAGAGTGAACCACCTGCAGCTTTGTATGTATAAATCTAATTATCTATCTAGGGGGAAAATAAACACTTATGAATTATTTTTTGACAATGCCACTAATTATGATTAAGCTATAAACTGAGGTGGCGCAAAGTATTGCTCCAGCACACAGGTACGACTGCTGAGTGAATGCTTCAGAGCTCTCTGAAGGCTGCTGTGCTTACTCCATTGTGATGTACCAAGACAAAAAGTAACCTGTCCCTCACCTCCTTCTGCTGGCAAGCAGGATGATGAGTGGAAGCGCTCTAAAAAAGTGTAATTAATCTTGCAATGCTGTGTGCTACATTCCTGTTCTGTCAGTGCTTAAATTCTAGTTACCATCTGTACATACTGTTCTGGTACATGCCCACTTAACCTGGGCTTTTTTATGCCTTTTATTAATTGAAGGAGAGCACCGTGTTAAGTGAAAAAGATGCTGTGTCCACATTTGCAGTAGGGACAAAGTATGTCCCCAGCCCACATACTCATGATGAAGCACACCCTTCAAACCTCTTTCCTTCCTGTGTTTTTAACAAAAACCTCCAAATATATGCCATGACATTCAGATTCACATTCTGAATCTTTCAGGCTTTGCAGTACTGGCAACCTCAGCTGCTTCCGTTGCAAAGATTGGAGAGCAATGG
Organism: Fratercula arctica; assembly: GCA_947846985.1. Taxonomy (NCBI): domain Eukaryota; kingdom Metazoa; phylum Chordata; class Aves; order Charadriiformes; family Alcidae; genus Fratercula; species Fratercula arctica. Next base: position 112,752,870 of record CANTUZ010000003.1, read on the forward strand.
GAAATTTGTTTTTTACTTTATAGTAAGTAGCTTGAGTTTATTTTTTTTTTCTTTTAAACCATTGTCTCCCTTGTATTGTGTAAAGATTCATGTATTAATTTCAGACCAGTTTTAGTTAAAATTCACTAGTATTTGACTATATGTATTTATACTGATTACTGTAAGTACCTTAAAGCATTCAGAATATTGTCTGACTGAAGCAATAAAACATATATGAATTCTGTGATATTAAAAATTAAGATGCCAGTTTTGTCCATTCATAGTGAATGGTCACAGATTTCTTTTTTTTTTTTCAGGAGTATAGTTTTTATTTTGTACACGGCAAGAAAATTCTGAAGTCTCCAGCCCACAGCTGCTTGGAAGTAAATAGTAGGGTTCCCTATGCTGGGATGGGACCTGGACTGACAGCACTGCTTTGTTCTTGTGCTCCAGCAAGGAGAGTAATTATATTTACAACATGCAGTTGGGAGAAGAATAGGACAGAAGAGGTGGTGGAAGGGCAGAGAAGAGGTCTGTGGCTGATTGGTGTGGGAGCAGAGTAACATCTAAGCATGAGAGAAAATTTGGAAAGCTTCTCCTAAGTTACTGAGATAGTTAGATGTTTAACTTTGCTCCCATACAGTTTTGACAAAGTGTAACTCCCTAGTGACATCTTGCTAGCAGTGATATTAGCTATAGCAAGTATTTTTTAAATCTGCTTCTTCCAAGAACTAGGTTTTGGTCTATCGCCTCAACTCTGGTTCCTCCAAAGCACTTGGGACACTCCAAATTGCAAAGGACGTGTCAACAGACATTGACTCAGAGAGGTCCCATAGCAGACCGAATGTTGATCCAACCACACTCTTGGTCTGCCACTGAGAACTGCCACTGAGTTACCAGATATATAAATGCTTGTCTTACATGAACCCCAAATGTGTATCTATCTGGAGCTGGGCAAAATTGATCCTGACTTCATTTAATATTGAAAAGACAAAATAAAAAAGTAGAGATTACTCCAACAGTGATAGCCGTGCATTTTCAACAAATTTTTTGTTTTGGAAAAGAAATGTAACAAATACAATGAATCACAATTCAGACATCAGCAAAGATCTTATTCTGACAAACAATAAACATAATTCCAAATGAGAAAAATGAGTGTCTGGTTTGTACATAGAATTGAGTCTGAATCAATTAATATAGACCAAGCATAACTTTTCTTTTGAGGCAAGACACAGTGGGAATACTAAACACAGTAATTGCCTATATTGCCATAAGGCAAAATTTATGAGTCTGTTATTGCTTATGGCTATTGACTGAAAATATATATGGAATGCCAGATTTATCTCCTGTAACTTTATTTCCCTGAAGTCTGATGTCTGGTTTAAGCTAGTCATTTGCAACCACTTTTGTTGTCAGATTATCAGAGAAGAAATAATACAGGGCATCTAAATGTGCCTTTTGTATCCTGATGTATACATGTCCCTTAGTATGTGTGTGAGACAGAAGTCTTAGGTAACAAAAAGAACAGCTAGAATGGTTCATAGGCTTAATGTCACATCATTGCATAAGCGTATGTGTCCCTTAAACCCTTTAACTTGAGCTTAGCTAAGACTTAATCAGTAGCTGAAAGACCATACTATTCTGCAAAGGTATGAATTCTACCTGTGAAGAGTTGTATCTGTACAGAAGAGGAATGTTTTTCCTCTCTTCTTATCTGTGATGAATGGAACATGCCATTCCCATCATTTTGGCATCACCTGAGGCAAATATTGGATTATCTGAGTTGGTTATTCAATTTTACTTGAGTAAAATGTGATAGATGAATGTAGTACCATTGTAGTTTGAATAAGGAGAGATGCTTTCTGACTGCACAACTGGGGGATAATTAACACAAGGTATGAAAGCTGGGGCTCATTTGTTTTTCACCATGAAAAAGAATTAATCATCAGCCATTCAAAGTTCATGCTAACGTTCAGCATTCCTGAAATGTCTCCAGACATGCAAAAGGTATGGAGTCCAAATCTTCAGATTGTTTTTTTCCCATGCAGTTAGAGTTACGGCTTTGCTATACAGATGTAGCATATTGCAGAGAACAGGGGCACAGCTGACTGAAAGAAGCGAAGACAGGTAACATAATTCTAGAGCTGCTTAGACACATGAGCAAGTTGCCACCGTTTAGGAAGTTCCTGTGCACCAGCTGACCTTTGGTACCTGTTTATGGGCATGACCTTAACCTAAGGGGATACAAGTTAGTATAGTTTCGCCTAAACCTCTTTGCACAATAAGCTAAGCCTTGCCAATGCTGAGGGCTAAGAACATGTAGATGAAAAGTTACTACATGTCAGTTGGCATGACATAACCTACCAGAGCCACCTGTTAGGGTGTCTGGGCTGTCGGGTTCATGAACTAATGGCTGCAAAGTCTTGCTATCCTAAGAAAAAATAATTACCTAAAGCAAAACTAAGACTGTGGAGCAATTCCAGTTTCCAATTGCATCACTCTACCAGGGATAAAAGCTGGAGTTATTTTGGCTTCTCAGAGTCTGATGAGAAGAGGAATTAGTCCATGCATGACCAGAATTCGTATTCTTGCTGAATAAATAAATTTAAATAAATGAGGATTGAGAGTTTTAGACACTTTTCAATTTCTATTTCTCAGTTATCCTGCTATTTTCACACATGCTTCTTTCTTAATGCAGCTGCTCATTTGATGATTGCAAATGTCAAATTTGTAATCTTCACAGATATTATTGCAGCTGGAAAGGAAATATTGCAGTTTTTCCCCTATGCTCCAACAAGGGTTTCATTTATGGTGCAAATGAGCGAAGTTTAAATTGCTAATAGTGATCTAAATAACTAACATAACGAATCCCCCTTCCAACTCATTAAACACAAGACTAACACAGCTACAGTACTATTGCAGAAGTTTGGCAATGGGAAGTGAGATTTTTGATTCCAAGGTGGCTGATGGAAATCCACATGTTCTTTAAATGAAACATTGAAATCAGGCAGTAGTGCCATTAACAAGTTAACAATGCCTCCCTCTTCTAGCGTCCCTGGGGGTTTCAGTGAGACTGTTCATGCAGTCACCTAACTTTTATCATGAATGGAAGGAAGAATCTAGATTCTCAAATTAATTATCAGTTTGATTAGCTTTTTCATATCCTAAGCCCGGGAGACTGTCTGCACCTTAGAAAAAAAGTAATCATAACTAGGAAATTGCACAGGTTTTAAGAATTAAAATAATTATTTGGAGGCTGTGGTTCAGCTTTGGAAAGAAACTCAATTAATTCAGTCCCCCATCATTTCTAGTTGGTGATTCACGCCAGTTCCTTTGCATTTGAACAAGGAATGTATGGATTCAAGTTCAACAAAATTTCACATAGCAAAATACATGATTTACTGTCAGAAATTGTCATGGCAAACTTAACTGAGTGGTATCTGTTTCATCGCCACTGGCTATGACTTTCAATTTAATTTGAAATTCTCTCCCTTCATGAAGGGAGTACTAGATGCCTGGGACTGAGAAAAAAAATTGTATTAAAAAAAATGTCTCTTAGGATTCATACATCTAAGAAAAAAAAGAATCACTGGAAAACCTATTTGTTTTGTATGCAATGTAGTGCCAATCATTCTTCTCCGAACATGGGCTTGAGGATTTTCCTGGATACAGTTTGATTTCACTTGCTTATGTTCCTTGTCATGGTGAGTTGTGTTACAAACATTGCTCCCTTTGAGGCTAGCAGTAAGAATTGCAATGGGAACAGCATTTGAATCTGCTGGAGCTGAGCAGCTAAACATCAATAGTCTTGCTCTAGTGGGAGCAGGAATTAGCAGGAGGTAGTCCCATCATCCAAGCAAAATTGCCCGGGTTCGCTGTCTAACAGCCAGTGAGCAAGTACCTGCACACCTTGAAAGCGCACACCCTGAAAGTGCTGTTTGCCCTATATATTTGAGGGGAAGTTACACAAAAATTACTCAACAGGAGAATTGACCAGGGACCAGATTCTGCAGCAGTTCTCAGAATTGTTTGGTACCCCAAAATCAGTAGGGATGAGAGAGGACAAAGCTCCATTTTAAAATTATTTGAATATTACAATAACTTAAGGTTAATTCTGTATATATGTTTATTTTCATAGGCCAGTCTAGGCAGTAGGCCACAGGCTTTATAACAATAGGATAACATTTTAGACACAATAATCAATCAGTAATATTCAACCTAAGCAAGAAGACCTGGCCAACTAAGACATTACTTTATGGTATTCAAGGAGAAGACTAAAAAACCAGAAGTTTTTAAATTGCCTTAACTTGGTGTTATCCAGTGTTGACATTAACTTTGAGAATGTAGCTACTGCTCTGTAAATGTTTAGTCTCTTGAATAACAAACATCCTTGAACACACAGAGCTTCAATTTAGAGATTCTCAAAACAAGCAATTGTGATTTATGACAGGGTTTAGGCTGTCTCTAAAACTGAATTCAGCTCAGTACCAGAAGATCCCATGGATTCCTGCACCACTTAAGCTGAATTTGTCCTTTCCTCCAGTCCTTAAAATGGAGAAATATTCTGAATTAGAGATGAATGTTATTATTGTTTTTGTTGGCAAATCTTGCATGCACCAGAAAAGCCGACAAGCAAAAATATGTGGTAATTTAGGAAGAATTGGATTAGCACCGTGCCCCCAGTCCTAAATTGGGAACAGTTATAGATTCGACTTTAACATTCCTGAAACAGAATTTTGATTTTTAGGTTAGATTTATTATGTGTTATAGACACTATTCAGAGAAAAGAGATGGTTCAACAGTGTCTTTTTTCCTCTAACTCAATGATTAAGGTACACAATTTTCAAATTTAAAATTATTTAGTAAAAGCTACAAATCGTTTGACAATTTAACTTTTCTGAACATCAACATTTCTCTACCCCAGCAAATAAAATAAATCCAACAGTGCATCCTCCCTCTGTCAGAAATATGTTAATGGGGACTACAGTTAAACTAACCCTAAATTATGGATTTGCAACATGATGTTGAATATCAATGTAGATTTTTTGATACTGTACTGGCTTTTGCAGTCTGTTAGTTAAGAAATGCATGGGCTCTTTATCATTTTCCCTTCTGTAGTGGGATTTTTTAATATTTGACATATCTTTTTCACTATTTTGTTCAAATTGTCTGCTGTATTCAAGAGCTCTACGGGGAATAAAAGGCAAAAAACCAAATACAGATAACGTCCATACAAAAAAGATTTTACAAAAATCAGATTTAAACAACTCAAAATATTGGGAGTCAAGGTATGTGCTATTGCAGAAGTCAATTAAAAAGAAATAAATCTTTTGGTTATATTTAATGCATTTCTGCTTTAACTATAAGGGAAGATGACATGCAGCTTGGGGTTGCTTGAGTTTCATCTCCCACCTCTTTGATTAGAAAGGTTACTTTTCTTCTCCTCCGCAGTGTCTCAATTGCTTTACTCTGATGCTGACAGCAAGATTTTAATTCAAGAGCAAAAATGCTCTGGTGCAGTCCTGTTGGGCTTCACACAACGATGCTACAACCAGACCAAAGTGCACATTTCACTGCTGTTCTGTGATCTTGCCGTATGTCTGGCTGAGGAAAAACTTCTTAACTACTTTTGACTAGACATGATCATAAAGGCAGGTGCAAAATTGTAATTTCATTGTTTCATGGGTGTGTAGCTTAGAAGAATTACGATCATTGAGTCAACTTTATGGCATCAGCTAAAGCAACTGTTCAGAAAGAGTTAAATAACAGAATATAAGTTTATTTAAAATGGAACAGTCTTTTAAGAAAATAAGGATGGTTTCCAGTATGGCTATGAGTGTCAGCTGCAACCATCTCATTTTTTCTTCAAAATTCATGAAGAAATTTGAGTCTAAATACTCAGGATGGATACTACTATTTCCTTCTATTTCATACTGTGAATGTTTGTTTGATTAAACCTTTATGGAAGAGGTATGTCATCTAAGTGCTACTTGATGATGTAAAGGAAAGTTTTTACAGAAGTTTATGACTGATATACACTTAGGTAAGAAAAGAAATCTGTTTAAACTTTCCTCAGAGGAAAAAATGGAGGTACGGAAAATTATTCTTGCCTCCTGATAAGCAAAAATACTGGAAAGAGTCCTAGGAAGCCTATATGAATGTTTAGCATAATCCTGATTAAAAATCCAGTAGTCTTTTTCCGTAATGTATTCTACAGTATTGCTCTGGAGTTAGCAAAATACAACATCTATTTTGTGTCCTAAATGTTCTGTAATGCTCTTTTGGACAATATATCATAATGAAATCTTAAGGTAAATGCAGTATTTGCAGTCCTGTATTTTGTAAGGTACCAAGTGAATGTCAGTGATATGTCCATCAAATCCTTCCTGAAATACTTGGAAAGGCAAAACCTCTAATGACAATAGCCTTTCACCCCTTTATACAGAGATGTCGACTTACTGGACAAGTGATCTTGTAGTCATTATCCCACACATCATTCAAGAAGAAAGAAAAAGACTGGATAAAGCTAAGGATTTCAATGCCATTGCCTGTATTTATGTTTGGTGGTTTTGTCATGCTGTCATACTGTTAGCTTTTATAACACACTTGTCCTCCACACAGTACTTTATATGAGAGGTGAATAGTTTTTTTCCACTTTTGCAGTAAGATGAGGGAAAGGACAGAGAAGTGATTTGCTCAAGGCTATTTCTGACATCACAAGAAGCGAGGAGGTGTGCCTCTGTGCTTTCCAAACGCTAACCTTTAGCTAGTACTTTCCCACTATAACATATGACGCACTGTACTGTTCTACTCCATCGGTCAATTGTTCTTAGTGAAGTCAAATGTGAAGCTTCTATTGCCTACAGGGAAAAAAAAAAACCCAAACCCAAACGCAAACAACCCCCCAAATTCTTTATCTTTAAGACATTTTCAAAGAGTTCTGCCTATCTTGCTAGGGTTGTTACTTGGCTCCATCTTTGAAATTTCTGGGTTTATGAGACTTGCTAAAAGAAATAAAATTTTTCTTCGCAACACTTTACTGAGATAAAGTGCCGTAGCTTAATTTTACAGTGAAGAACAATTCCTATCGAATTCAGTTGATTTGCTTATGATCTAACAGGAAGTCTTGGTATGATTGAGAACTGGAATAGAGCTCACCAGTCCAAGCCACTGAAACAACCTTTCTAATAAATTTTGCTTCACTCAGCAGAGCTCTTCACTTTTTTCTTTTTTTTTAATGGAAGTTCAGACTTTGCATGATGGGTCAAAGACTACTGGATTTTTTAAATAATTATTATTGTTTATATACTTTGTAAATGCCTGGAAGACACCCAGGAATTGTCAGAAATCTTGGAACTACCGGTTGAAACCACTGACCTCACCTCATGACATTCTTGAACCATGACATTCCCCAAAAGAAAAGAATTCCTTCCCTGTGATGCAGACTGTCATAGATGGCATGACATTGAAAAACTGATAAAAATGTTAAATTGTTGGTAAAAAAAAAAAAAATACTGTTCTTGGTAGTGCACAATGTTATGACAAGTGCCAATGGCTCCAAACTGCAGTTAGGGAGGTCCAGGTTTGGTATCAGGAAAAGCTTTTCCACTGTGAGCATTGTGCAGTCCTGGAAGATAATTCCTAGAGAGTCTGTGGAGTCTTTATCCTTGGAAGTTTTTCAAGATTTGGCTAAGCAGAGCCACAGCTGACCTGATCTGGTGTTGGCAATAGTCCTGCCTCAAGTGGAATGCTGAGCTATATGACCTCTATTTCTATGATTCCATGAAGAACAAAACAAATTATTTATTTTTATAGCATACTTGTATTTGATTTCCTTTAAAATGTGTGAATGCATTTGTTCTATAAAGAGGCAATAATTGGGTACTCTCAGTTCAGAGTGTTACAATAATATACGCTAAATTAGCGCTCCACAAAAAATAGTGAGCAATTGATTCAGCATTTTTAAGAGAACAATGAGGAGTATCAATGAAAATATGAACTGTAAATATTCGATATTAACAGGCTTTAACTTGGGAAGCAAGTCTACTCTCATTAAAGTCTGCATTAATTCTTGCTGACTTCATTGCTGGCACTCAACAAAGGTACGACAACTGAAGACATGCACAGCCACCCTAAATGGCCATGCAGGTCACAGGATTTGTCCTCTGAGTGCACTGGGGAAGGATATTTAATTATTTGCTGAGAATGGAGCTGTGCTGTCTGGTGAATCACTCACTGACTGTGGGTCATATACAACAAAAGCCTTCCATGAAGCAGTGCGTATGGGAGTGAGACACCCACCTATATGTGCGGCACTCAACAAGCCAGCCAGGGCAGACTGCAACTGTTCTTCTGCCAAAGGCATACAAATAGTCATCCATTTATTTTAGGAGGATATAACTGTATTTTTTGGTCCTTGCATATGTTGACACCGTAATTCTGGTAATGGGAAAATGCCATGTAATTGTATTAATTTTATATGATCTTTTCACAGTTTATGAAATCCCACTGATGGCCCAATCATACACATCCAGATTCTATCAACTATGTCTCTAAATTAACTCAGTTTACATCCTGTTCCCATAAAGCTTTATCAGGCAGGGTTTATTTATGGAAACACAGCTAAATGGTAATGTTTATTCGTCAGTGGCACCACAATTACTTTTCAAAATGTATTTGAAGCTGGTTTGATTGATGTTTGCCTGCAGCTGGTAGGCCGTTCTTGCTCAGCAGACACATAAAGAGAGTCATACTGCATAACTTTTAAAATAAAAAACAAAACAAAACAAAACAAAACAGCAACCCTTTTGGTTCAGGCCAAATAATGATTTTAAGCACTGCAGCATCTAACTTTTAGCTCCCTGGCTTGGAGTGAAATGAATTGCAGAGTTGCCTGCAGAACAAGAACTGAACTGCAGTTCAGCTCCGCACAGAGGGTGAAAATTGACACTCTGGAAGTCCTATATCAAACGCCAGGAACCATCTACTAGCTGTAGGTGAATACTGAGAAGGAGGAGGTAGGAGGTAGCTGCATTCTTGTCCATCCTCACGCCTAGGTGTCTGGGTTAAGCCCCAAGGTAATAAAAAAGACAGACTGTTAGCAACTTTATGACAAAATAAATCCTCAGCTATTTCCTATTTGGAGAAAGTTTATGACTTCAGCTGCGTAGATTATTTTGGCATGAAGCTCTCAATTAATTTTGTTATGTCATATTGGCAGCAGCACTAACATCAAAGAATTCAGGTTTGTTTTTTTGAAAACAAGTCACTGAAGTCTGAAATGCATTAGATAGATGGAGTCTTTCCTTCACGGAAACCTGTTGTTCCTCCTCTCCCACAGGTGACTAAACTGGGTCTCAGAGCCGCATGAAATCAATTGAACTCCATATTGCAATACATTTAACCCTGATGTTTCCACTTATATGTTTCATATCAAGCAGTCCCCATCTTCTTTAACTAAATAGCAGAGAGCAAAAATCTTCTGTGCTGAGGCTGAGGGTCTCAGTTGCTGGAGGACAGAAATCTCAGTGAGACTATGCTTGTGTAGTTTCATCAGTCTTGTCCATTGAGTTAAGGTAAAATATTAAAGAGGCTTTTCTAAGCCTCTTCATCCCTTTGCATCTCTGGTGCATCCCTTGGCCTCCCTGCATCCTTTGGCTTTGGTGTCTTTTTCTCCCCATTGAATGCCTTTATTGAAGGAAGAGTAGCTTGACCTAATTATATTTAGGAACAGCTTAAGAAGTGATATCCAGACACTCATTTTCCATAGAACATTTATATAGCTGATCATGCTTACCTAGATATTGAGTACTTCATCATTAGACAGCAATGGAGTAAAAAGGAGGATTTTGGGAATATCAGAAATCAGGAAATATCAGGAAATCAGAACTCCCCAGGTCTTAACTGAGAAACCTAAACACTGGTCCTAAACAGTTATTTGCCTTTACTATCTCTCTTCCTACCCTTGGAAAGTTTGGGAAGATGGGATTGAAGTCACCCTCCTGTCAGCTGCAGAAGGTGTTTGTTTCCCTCTCTCTCTGTCTCTCTTTTGCTAGGAAAATCTGGACTATTATGTGAAACAAGTATTCTAAAATACTTTTGTAGACAAGACCTGTCCCTTTCATCTCTATCATCTCTATCTTCTCTATCTTCTTTATCTCTATCTCTATCTCCATCTCTTTATCTCTGGAGTTAAATCCAGTTGGCAGCTGGTCACACGTGGTGTTTCCCAGGGCTCAGTATTGGGGCCTGTTCTCTTTAATGTCTTGATCAATGATCTGGATGAGGGGATCGAGGGCACCCTCAGTAAATTTGCAGATGATATCAAGTTAGGTGGGAGTGCTGACCTGCTTCAGGGTAGACTGGCTCTACAGAGGGATCTGGACAGGCTGGATCAATGGGCCAAGGACAATGGTATGAGGTTCAACAAGGGCAAGTGCTGGGTCCTGCACTTGGGTCACAACAACCCCATGCAGCGCTACAGGCTTGGGGAGGAGTGTCTGGAGAGCTGTCCGGTGGAAAAGGGCCTGGGGGCGTTAGCTGACACCTGTCTGAATATGAGCCAGCAGTGTGCCCAGGTGGCCAAGAAAGCCAACAGCATCGTGCTGTGTATCAGGAACAGTGTGACCAGCAGGATTAGGGAAGCAATTGTCCCTTTGTACTTGGCACGGGTGAGGACCCACCTCAAGTGCTGTGTTCAGTTTTTGGCCTCTCACTACAGGAAAGACATTGAGGTGCTGGAGCGTGTCCAGAGACGGGCAATGAAGCTGGTGAGGGGTCTGGAGAACAAGTCTTATGAGACTGAGGGAAGTGGGACTGTTTAGTCTGGAGAAAAGGAGGGTGAGGAGACCTTATTGCTCTCTACAACTACCTGAAAGGAGGGTGTAGAGAGGTGGGGGTCAGTCTCTTCTACCAAGTAACAGGCGATAGGACAAGAGGAAATGGCCTGAAGTTGTGCCAGGGGACGTTTAGATTGGATATTAGGAAAAATTTCTTCACAGAAAGGATTATCAAGCATTGGAACAGGTTGCCCAGGGAAGTGGTTGAGTCACCATCCCTGGAGGTATTTCAAAGACGTATAAATGTGGTGCTGAGGGACATGGTTTAGTGGTGGACTTGACAATGCTAGGTTAATGGTTGGACTTGATGATCTTAAAGGTCTTTTCCAACCTAAATGTCTCTATGATTCTATGAAAGATTTTTTTATTTACTTCTAAATTTAGGCAGCTGCTTTAGAAGAGATGGTTTAAGGTACAGTTTTGGACTTGAGCTCCCTACGCATCGCTTCAGAATCTGGAATTGCTTTTATCTTCTGAACCAAGGTGACCTATCCAAGGCGGTGCAAGAAGGCTCAGAGGAACAGTCACTGTGTATGTGGTGCCAGTGCTGGCAGAGCTGGAGGGTCAGTCAGGGTACGGGTGCTTGGTGTGAGGCTGGTGTCTGACCCACAACAGGTCTGAATTCAGCAGCCTCCGAGTACCATTCATTATTCAACTCTGAATCATTTTGGTTTTTCTTAAAAAAGAAAAGCTTTTATTCCTTGTAGAGGCAATGCCAACTGCTTCGTCACCTGGGCTGAGTCTTTTTTTCTGTATCTTTAGATTAATCAATACTTTATATGAAACAGATTATCGAATATTTCTTGTGGTAATGGAAAGCTGAAAACGAGCACGCAAATAAATAGTGAATTAATTGCACAACTATGTCTGGAAATAATGAGATCTTGTGCTATTAGCAAAGAGTTGCTCCTAAGGGGTCCACTTCAACTAATTTTATTGACATTTGATAACTTTTTCTCATCCTGGTACTGGAATTCACAAGATAATTTCCAGGACAAATTCAGTCATAAAGGTCTGTCAAAAAGGGTATCAGAACAGGCTGTTGAGGAGGCAAGATTTTACTTTAATAAACTCATGAAGTAAATATGCAAGTAAACGTTTGTAATAAAGAACTATTTTTAAAGTGCCTAATAGCATAGTAAAAGTGGCTTAATAAAACTGCTCAGACAGACTTGACATTTATAGGGCTTTTCTGTGGAGTGATATATAAATAACTGTCTTAACTAAGATCATCAACAAAATGCATTTGCACTTCTTTGCACCTGCAAGCTAGCCATGTGAAAGAACACGTAAAAATAGATGATCCCTTTCAATTTATTAAAAAAAAGAAATTAGATGCTCATTTTTTCCCACAAACCTAGTGCTTAAATCCACACCAAGAAAACAAACTAGGATATTAATATTTAACATATATCTTTAAATGTTCTCAGTATTTGTCACATTTATATTTTAAAACGCGAGAAGTGCGAGGTTTATGGTGTTAAACTGATATCCAGACATCCAGGCTGTCTGGGTGCAGTTCAGCATCATTTCATGGGACTGTCCATAAGCAAAGACCCCAGAGTGCTCTCTAAAATGTGGAGCTGATGCAACTTCCATCCCATCCCTTGTTCACCCCACCTTGACAGGGTGTGCAGGTGTGCAACACTACTGAACCTCAGCCATCTCTCAGGGATTCAAGGGGGTAACATTGACACATTGGACGAGATGGACATTTGGGAAGGGAAAATAGCAGAACTGAGGTCTTTTTGGGTAGCACCAGCTACTAAACCCAGGCCTGTCCCCCATATGTCTGCAAGATAAACCTGCCAGAAATAGATCATTAATTTATTCATCCCTATGTAAAACACTCCAATCTTCCCATGACATGAAGTGAGAACTGCACCAGGGTATATCATTCAGCAAAGCACTTCAGTATATGCTTAAGTCTATATCATACAAAAACTGCCTATAAAACCCCCGTGTAATGCACTGAATGGAAATGAGCCATCCTAACATCTTAAAGAGGTCACTTTTAACCTTCTGTCCACAATATAAATTATCAGAGAAGATATTTTATGCAGTTCCTAACTAGGTCAGCTATTTCCGTTTTTCAGTCTGTGTGGTTGGGTCTATATTTTCCTTTGGCGTTATTCGTTAGTCACAAATTTTATTAATAAATCTGCATTTTTTTATTTAAACTGTCATAAGACAGTTAGAGTGCTATGTCTTAGAGTCCCATGACCCAGAACATGGTGTGCTTTATATTAAAGAATATGTAACTGTCCTAATAAAAAAAAAGATATAAAAATAATCTAATATTAATTATTTGGCAGGCATCATAAACAGTAGGGTACTGTCGAATACACTTTTCATATCTCTAAACTTGTCATAACCCAGCTATATAGTGAATTAGCTGAAACCAAAATGCATCTCTGCGTGATATAAATAACAAAAAATGACAAATATATATTTCCTCAGCTGTTAACTTTTTATTACCCTTTGCTGAATAGTTTAAAGGCAAAAAATTTTTACATGAGTTTTCATACAAATCTATCTATTTTGAACCAAAATTGTGGGGTTTTAGCTGAAGAAATGGATCATTTGGATCAAATATGACTTCAGTTTTTTAATTTCTTCATTTTCCTCACACATTTAGCAAATCAGTATACTGCAGAATTGCAAACGGGTTCTTTTTCTTTCTCTGTGGAGTTTATGGTTGCATGCTATCAGGATTTGAGAACTGACAATCTGTTAAGATTTGTTAATAGATTTTATATTAATGTAATTATATGTTAAGGAGAGAGCAGTCACAAATAACCACATGGAAGCAGAAGCAGAGCTCAAGTTCCAGCATTTATTTATCGATTGATAATCAAAGGAAATGGATAATAAATGACATTTTTTCAGTGCAGTTATTTAGTAGTTAGAATCAACATTTTCCAGACAACAGGATTTATTGCTCATTCTTTCTGACTATATTTTCCTATGACCTTTATTTATTGCAGGCAACTTCAGCAGAATTATTATTGTTACTAGAGAAAATATCTGAGTTCACACGGCTTGTGGGCCCAGTCCCCAGTAGCCCTCCCTTGTGGGGAGATAAGTGCGTGTGCCCCATATGAAAGATGGGAAGCTCACAAGGCTTTTTTGACAGGTGACAGCACATGTCTTTCTGAACTCAGAAGGGAACAGTAAGCAAAGCCGAGGTCAGATATTAAACTGTTACTGAATGTGAAACGATCAACTTAATGAATGAACTGAATGAAGGGAAAGGAATAACAGAATTATAATTTAGTGTTGTCATTCACATACCTATGATTTTATTACAGAGTTTTTCTCGGTTATACAACTTTCAAGTAAAAAGTGTTGGTTAAAACCAGCATGTTTGCCAGGAAAATGTTACTGTTCCCTGAGAATTTTAGAAGCAAAACATTTTTGCTCTCATCTGCATTTATCCCGTTGCTAGTCATCAACAACTTTTCAAGTGCGTCTTTCAAAATACTCTCCAATCATTTCTCCCCATCTGAGGAGATAATGCGGCAAAAAAGAGAATTCATTTGTCTTTATTTAGTTTTCCACTCCACAATTTTCCAGCAGACTGAAACTTAGAAAATGGAAAAATGTTCACATCAAGAGAAAGGAAAAAAATTGCCTCTTAGTTTTCATTAATATTATGATACAGATTTCAAAAGCAAGAAAAGAGCGAAGGAAAAAAAAAATAAGAAAAAGGAGAATGTAAAAATAAAAAGGTTTTTTTTTGACCAACTTTCATTTTTCAATTCTGGGTTGTTGGAATATCTTTGTGTGATTCAGTTTTCATTCATTCTTAGGAAAAGGGGTTTTTTAACAAAATAAAAAGAAGGCAGTACTGGATACCTTCTGCAAAATATTCATCCCTTAAGAGGTCAAAAATGCATTATTTAAAATGTCACTGATTTAACAATCAACAAAGCTAGAGAATACACCTCTCTACCATTTTTAATGTTCAGTAGAACACTTCTACAATGCCAAGAAATCCGTCATCGTCTGATACCAGAGATATGAGAGCCAGAATTAAAAGGCAAGGTATGGAACATTTTAGAATGGGCCCAAGTATAGAAAAGAGAGATTGCCATATAAAATATAGGAAAACTAAGGACATTGGTTCATCATTTGATACATTTTTTTCGCCTGTACTGGCAGCTTGAAGACTGAAACTGCTCACCCTGAGTTCAGTTGTGAAGATTGCAATTTGAAATGGAAAAATGCTGGCAGATGTAATAAACATGGCTCTATAGATCTTGAGTTTTTGTGTTCTTTTCTTAGAATTATAGAATCATGGAATAGTTTGGGTTGGAAAGGACCTTTAAAGGTCATCTAGTCCAACCCCCCTGCAATGAGCAGGGACATCTTCAACTAGATCAGGTTGCTCAGAGCCCCGCCCAGGGACAGGGCACCTACCACTTCTCTGGGCAACCTGTTCCAATGTTTCACCACCCCCATTGTAAAAAATTTCTTTATATCTAGTCTAAATCTACCCTTATGTAGCTTTACTCTCTGTCCTGAAGTCTAGAAAACAGGAGACTCAAAGTCAGTCGTGATCTTTCTTCAATATATGGTGATTTTCTTAGTATTATGTAATTTGTTTTCTTGCCCTATCCATTTACCTTTTTTATCCCTTTAGATTTATAGTTCCTTTTTTACTAATCAAATTAACACATGATTTAAATTATTAAGTTTTCAGCTTACTATAAAACAGATGGGATAAAATTAAAGCATGTCTCTGAGTGTCTGAGTGCCTATATAATGTGTCCCTTACGCTAGATTTGAATAATACTACATTTCTGCCAGCTGTTAATCTTTTTTAACAGTGGACAACAAATTCTTCAAGTGACTGTTGAGCTGTGTTATGACATGCAATATGCATTTGAAATCAACATTTGGCTTTTTCCTAATTTGAAACATGCCAGAGGAAAGATGCCATGATGAATGAAGGTGGCAATACAAATTTCCCAATACGCCTTATGCAACGTATGTCCCCTCATTGAAATTCAGTATTGGCCAGGGTATAGACAGCCAAGGCAATGTTGTTTTCAGGCACATTTAATTTCCCTATATACTTTTGTGAAATTAAACATTTAAGGGACAAAAATAGAACCTTCATTCTTTCCCCAAGAAATCTCCACAATTAAAATAAGTGACAGGGCGGAAAAAATACCATGCGACCCCTCACCATGTGGTTTAGAAACACGTCAGCAATATGTCCGGGAGAAATAACAGGACTGGGGCTCATCTGCTTTGTGTCATTTTTCTCAAGGAGCCTCTTTTTCCCACCTTCACCATGTACCAGCTTTGCCCTCTCCATCCAGGCTTGTATCCCTGGTGGCTTCTTTACACACTGTAGTTCTCCCAGAACAGTTGTTTAGTTTGTAAGGTCTTTGGACCCAGGATGAGGAGGTAATCTGTGATTACGCAGTGCCTAGCACGTTTCGTGGTTGGGG
The DNA here is from genome assembly GCA_947846985.1 of Fratercula arctica. Classification (NCBI taxonomy): domain Eukaryota; kingdom Metazoa; phylum Chordata; class Aves; order Charadriiformes; family Alcidae; genus Fratercula; species Fratercula arctica. The sequence goes on from CANTUZ010000003.1 coordinate 112,769,149, forward strand.
TTCAAATTATGTGGAGAACATTACCAGTAGTCACTGGGCAGCACAAAGAGCGTGTGGGAAAAAGGCAGTTGGATGGATAAGATGCATTGTATGGAACCACTGCCTTTAAGTGTAGAGGCTTATAAGTCTTTATACTCAAAGAACTGTTATAAGTGTGGTGAGAAAAAGGTAGAATAATACTGTGTATCTACCTGATCTTCCTGCTTTATCATCGCTAGTTAACGGCTTTTGAAAATGTTGACTGTAGACACAGGAGGTGGTAAAAAATCAAAAAGAGAATGGGTTGTAAATGGAGTTAAAAGCTTATATTTAAAGAGAATTAGGTATTTCACAAATAACATGGGCATTTTTGCTAACATCTTGGCAGAAAGAGCCCATCCTGTTGTTCTGGCACCTTTCTAAGCTCTGTTAGGAAGAAAAAGTATGAAAATTAATTATTTATGATATTTCATGGGTGTCTTTACTGAATTGTTTGTTTTTCTAAACTTTAATTTCAACATTTGAAGAGCAACTGGGCCAGGGCAGGGGGGGAGATTTTAGGATTTGGACAGCCCTGAGTAATAGTATTAAAAGATATTTTTGTTCCCATGACACTAGAGGTCAGCAGCACAAAATACATGAAAACAGACCTCCAAGAGTGCCAAAAAATACTTTTGCAAATAAAACTTATGAAAACCCCTGGTATCATCATGGTGAGCTAAAAGACACAGAGTTATTTTCCTAAAATTTGAAACATATACTTTGTATTTTGGTGATTAGCAGTGACACCAGGAAAACAAGCGTTCATGGGCAATGACTGGACAGTACAATTTCCTTCTGACTCAAGTTAATGCAAGACAATTAGTGCTAATGAAATTGCACCTGGCCTCTCAGTTGCTGTGATGACCTGTTATGCAGAATGTCTGAACACTAAACTTTTGGGATACCAAAACCAATATTCTGTTTAATAGGAGAACAAGGGGTAAGGGGAAAAATGACATGAGTTCCAAATATTTTTGCACAACCTTATTTTTGAAAGATCAACGAGCAAACATCATGGGGAGAAATCTTTTAATTAATGCTCTGCTGGAGATAATTAGTTTTACTAAAGACACAAGGGATGCCATCAGGTAATACATGTTTTTAATGATGATAATTGAATTTTCCATAGATTTCTTTCCTAAAATATTTATCTGGTTTTATTATTATCGAAGACAAAGACTTATTTTGATCTAAAATTCCTTCATCCTGTTTCCTCAATGGCAATAAGAAGATGAAAAATTGTTCTAGAGATATCAAGATACGTAGAAAGGATTTCACATACTTTTAACTTCATGATTTTAGTCCATTACTCAGTCAGTATGCCATGCTTGGATGCAAAATATAATTCAGCAGAAAATAAAAGGCAGCTTGAATTTTGCATCAGTAGTGAGATGGATACAAATTTATCAGGTAATTACAAACCTTTAATCCCTGAATTATTGTTGTTATTTCACTGAAAGTAGATCACAGCTGCATACATTATTTGTGCATTACATAAGATATAGAAATGCACAGGACTACAAATATGCTTCTTTTATATGATTTACAGACCTTTGTAGTTTTTATATTAACTAACATGCCCAAAATATGCTATCTACCTTTTTAGTTCAAGGAAAAAGTATTCATTATTACTGTTTTTTTCTAAGGAAATAAAATTTAAAACAAATGCATTTATTTGAACTGTTCAGAAATTATGACTAGTTTCAATTAAAAAAAAAATAGTAAAGAAAAGAAACATTGACCACTGATATTTTTTAAACAATATTTTTGCTTTTCATTTTAAAAGGTAATTTTGTTCTCTTTGAAAGGAACTTTTGTTTTAGTAAGCAGGAGGGTTGTAGTTCAACAGAAATTAAATTAATGGCTTTTAATTAGTTGTTGATATTGTTTGAATCTAACTTTATCTAGACAACTTTTTTTTTTTTATTTTGGTTTGGCCATTTTATGGCAAAAGCCATTGTTCACTTTTTTTTTTTTTAACCCTGAATAAAAATTATATTTACTGACTATTCTGAACCCTTCCTACAAAACTTAAGGTTTTTTCATCTTTTTTGACTGTATGTAATTTAAGGCATTCATACCGTATCTTAAACTGCCATGAAAAGTCCTGGAACGGTTAAAATAGGTCATGGTGCCTGAGACCTAAGCCGTTAGTCTCTGGATTGAAAGGAATAATCCTCATCTGCATGAGGTAAACAACCAGCTCTGTTAGGGCAAAGGCATAAATCTCAAGTGGAAGACCTAACCCATAAAAGGTATCAAAGAGTCCCAGTCTATTAGCTTACTTTAAAGCACACCATAATTTATCTTCTCTCTGCAGTGACATGAGATAAAGTAATAGCAGAAAGGGGAGGCTCACAGCTCTGTAAATAGATTCTCTCCTGAAAGCCTGTTTACCCAAGGTGAACTTCTGGCCTCGTTGAAAGCGGTGGCAGAATTCCCATCAGCCTTATCTGTAGTGGGGAAGAGTTTGAAAAATGTTCACTTGTTGGTGAATCCCGTGAAGCTGCATTTATCCCAGGACAGATTCACTACCAGCACTTTCAGCATCGCATTCATTAGACTTGGCACTTGTTTCAGCACTGAAATTGCTGCACTTCATTATGATTAAATGAGGGCAGCTCCCCGATCATTGATTCCATTTAATGAAATTTAAGCAAGTGTAGCTTGTTCCTATATCAGAAAAAAAGGGGTAAGGCACGATAGAATAAGGCACCTTTATACTTATTTTGCATCTACATTTTATGTGTTTGTGTATCAGGACATGGAGAGAGTGGAACCGGAACTGGAATTTGACTTTTTGGTAGAAGATCCTATCTTTCAGTGAAATATTTATACCGGTATGAAACCTGTGAAGGCCGGGCTAGATAAGAAATGGGAGTGTTTAGACTCATACCTAGCCAGTTGCTAAGCTTAGATCAAGGCTTAATTGCAAGCCAGCTGTAGTGTATTTGCAAAGAACTCTTCAGAGGTTTCAATGACGCCAATGGGACCTTTTCAAGGCAGCAAGTCTGTGTAGTCAGTCCTTTCCTCTCCCGGTGATTGGGTGGAAAACATGCTCCAGAAGTGGTGGGGATTTTAAAGGCTACAGAAACTACAAAGTCAATGGTCTGAATTCTCTGCAGTGTGTTCTGGCTGCCTGCTGTCGCACGGTGCCATGCGTAAGCTGTCTGCCTTCCCAGGGAGGCAGAGGGCGGAAGAAAAGCTAAAAGTGCAGTAGCAAGGGAAGAAATTCATTGCCGTGTTGACAGCCTGCGCCACCCACTTAGTCCTCAGAACAGATCTCCAGGGGTGCATAGGCTTGCAGCCAGGTGACTTTTGAGATAATGTGAGACTTTACTCAGACTTACAGAGGCAAACGAGGCAAATGAAAAACTTTTAGTGAAATAATCAGAATATCCATAATTACTACGGGCAGGAAAAGAAAGAATCTTAGAGGCTCTGTGAGCTGCTCAATCACCCAGGATGTAGTTAACAGGCCTTACAAATAGAAAATTATATAAACAAAATGGCATTTTCACCTAATGGAAGATCTGGTTAGGTGGAATCCTGGGTTTATTCAAATTAGAAATTATATTGAAGTGGTGGTTTCAGCAATCTTTTAACTAAGATCTTTACCCTATAACTAATGCATGAAGGCAATCACAGATAGTAGCATCTGTTTGGTCAAAAGTACCTTCGAAATTATGCGTGTCTCAAAGAGCATTTGAATTGAAAGAGAACAAGAATCGGAAAACACAAATATTGCAAAAAAAAAAAAAAATCTGCTTTTAAGTAAAAAGTTTTGCAATACCCAGCTCATAGCTCGGAAATAGTGACCCAAAGATGGGTAAACTATGATATTTCAGTGGTGACCAATTAAGACCAGTGGTGACCTGGCAGATAAGACCAAGGCAGATGGTTAAGATGATCATTGGTGATTTGGAAATCCTAGAGATATAATTCTGCCAAAGAGTTTCATACAATCATAGAATCATAAAATAGTTCGGGTTGGAAAGGACCTTAAAGATCATCTAGTCCAACCCCCTGCCATGGGCAGGGACACCTCCCACTAGACCAGGCTGCTCAAAGCCCCATCCAGCCTGGCCTTGAACACTTCCAGGGATGGGGCATCCACAACTTCTCTGGGCAACCTGTTCCAGTGTCTCACCACCCTCAGAGTGAAGAATTTCTTCCTAATGTCCAATCTAAATCTCCCCTCCTTCAGTTTGAAAAAATTACCCTCCATCCTATCATTACAGTCCCTGATGAAGAGTACCTCACTGTCCTCCCTGTAGGCCCTCTTTAGGTACTGGAAGGCTGCTATAATGTCTCCCCAGAGCCTTCTCTTCTCCAGGCTGAACAACCCCAACTCTCTCAGCCTGTCCTCACAGGAGAGGTGTTCCAGCCCTCGGATCATCTTCATGGCTCTCCTCTGGACTTGTTCCAACAGGTCCTTGTCCTTCTTACGTTGCGGGCACCAGAGCTGGACGCAGTACTCCAGATGGGGTCTCACCACAGCAGAGTAGAGGGGCAGAATCACCTCCCTTGACCTGCTGGTCATGGTTCTTTTGATGCAGCCCAGGATGTGGTTGGCTTTCTAGGCTGTGAGTGCACATTGCTGGCTCATGTTGAGCTTCTCATCGACCAACACCCCCAAGTCCTTCTCCTCAGGGCTGCTCTCAAGCCATTCCCTGCCCAACCTGCATTTCCAAGAAATTCCAGTTTATTTCCATGAACAGTGATGTATTCTCGTTAATACTTGAATTACCTGTCAAAGCTAAAAGCTAGGACTAAAAATCAAAAAGTGATATCTCAACACCTTCATTAAGACATCAGAGAGAAAGTCAACAGTTCCTAGACATTTTATACTCAGTGACCACATGCATGGTCAATTGCTTTAGTTTTCTACCTGCAAAATGAGACCTGTTAAAGAAGATATTAATGCCTTTTTAACCATGTAGCTCATCTTTACTATTCGCCATAGACAACTTACAGAGGCGTTGAGATTAGACACATCTGCATTAGATGCTGAATTAACATACTAAAAGCTGGATTCTCTCTTTTTGCTTAATGCAAGACAGCCTGTTAATTTTCAGGATTCCCTAAAGTATGTCTTTGTTGATTTGGTTATATTATGACATATTGGTATCTTACTATTGAGTTATTACATATTGTCAGTGCAAATTTAACTACTGTTTTAAAAAGAAAAAGCCAATACAACTCCACATCAGAAAAGTTTTCCATTTATTCTTCTCAATTTTTGTGTAACAATCACAGAGGTATAGTTGTCACAAAAACTCAATATGTATGTATAAAACCAAAATGTATGTATAAAACCAACAAAACAGGAGGCTAATGTTCACACTGCTATGAAGACTTAGACAGGAGAAGGAGTAAATCATAAACATGATTAATGGTATGACCTCAGTTTTCACCTTGAGTGTCAAACTGATGCTTATTTCCCATTAATTATGTTGAAAGTCAACAAAATACAGAAGACACATTAAGAAAGACATTTTATAGACATATTGCATAGTTGTTTGGAGCTCTGTGTCATGCCAAAACATTGAACTGTCTTATACCCAGGAAAGGGAAACTGAATATTTTTTATTACAGAAAAAATACTGTACAAGAAGTCCAAAGGAAAACAGCCTTCAGTCACCCTATCTTTTTATGATTTTTTAACTATTATTTCAGATTATGCTTGCATATATGTAGCTTTTTTATATGAATGTGCATACACAGCTATAATTCACACATAAATTTCTGTACTTTCTTACAAAACCACACACATACCTGATGAAAATTAAAGTTAATATAAATTTTAAGGGACTGCACTTGTGCCAGTTGTTTGACTAAAAGTACACAAGGTTTATTGTTATTACTTACAAATTGAGAATAGTTTGTTAGAATATGGAATCCCTGTCCCAAGAAACATGTAATAGAAATACATTTAGGAACTGAGCAATGTGCAAAAGAAAATAATGGTAAATTTTAAACAATGTGCCTGCTGTGAATTAGATTTCTTTTTTTTTAAGAAAAAGAAAACAAAAAGGTAGTATGGATATAGCAAGTAGGTAAGGTTCCCCACACTGCGCTAATTCTCTCCCCATTCATTCTTCCCTGAGGCGACTAAGTGAAAAAAAACCATTTAGTGGCTTTTGTAGTGCAGATAATTATACTACAAAAACGGACCACATATAAGTGTTTAGCACCAATCTGTAGAAGCAGGAATTCCAAGGACATCTGAAAGTCCGATGAAAAGTCTGAGTGACTTTTGCTACTATTTGCTCAGAAATAATTGAAAAACTTCTCTAGGTATATCCATATGACAACACAAAACACGGTAAACTTATGCTAGCAATTATAAGACAAACTCAGATCAGGTTTTTGTTATAGCATAGATTTATAATATGAATTAGTCCCTTAAAATTCAGGTTTTGCTTAGTGCATGCTACATAGTTCAAGCAAATATTTTTTTATTTTTTTATTTTTTTTAGTAAATATAAAATCACTTATAGTTGTATGGGTGACTTGAGGAAATGAACATGTGCTTTTTTATTTCGAGAGACATAAAATTTTAGTGATGGCTAAGATTTTCTTAATACTGGCTGGGTGACTGACAGAAAGTTATGCTACAAAATAGAGTAGATTTGGTAGATGTGCTAAAATATTGGTCCATATCTTGAAAAGATAAAAATGTAGGAAGTGCTGAGTGGTTCTAGCTTTGTTCTCAGAATGATGACTATCTGGTAATAGCTAGTGATTAATCTATACCATATGATGAAATCAAGGCCATGATGAGTTATTGTTAGGCATTAATTCAATTCTTAGCATTAAGAATGCAGCTATATTTAGCCTGTTCTATAAATATTACCCTTAGCTAACTTTCTTCAGAGCTTTCTATAGCTATCCCTTGAGATATACATTAGTTGAAAAATTTTCCGTATATCAGGGAAGAAATTCTACAGCAGGAGAAACCTAGTCATTTTTGATATCCCATCATGAGAAATCAGAAGATAAACATTAATGAAGAACTTTAATGAAATCTTCCTAACCAAGCTACCCGCATGTAAACCTCTCTGATTGCACACTACAGAGAGTACAAGGCACTAAATGGACAGTTTCAGTAACTGTCCTCTAATTTCACTACTTTTACTACTTACTGAAGTCACAAAAATGCATTTTCCATCTAAATGAGTGAAATTTGCCTTTTCGGCCAATAGTTATGCTTAGTCTTGATTACAGAAATATGTATTAGCTAGGCAGAGCATCTGCTGTGGAGTAATGGATTCACCCAAATATTAGTGGACTGGGCAGATGTTTTTTTTCTCAAGAGACTTCTGCAGTGATTTCATAGTAAAAAAAAAAACAAAAAACCCCCAAAAAACAGATTTAAAAAAAAAGAAAAAAGGGAACCTTCTGAAAACCATTAACGATATACACATATTTTTTTTATTTATGAAGCCATCTGCACTTGCTCTTAAAGTCTGAGTTAATAATTTGAAAGCAATAAAGAGTAGACAAAATGCAATCATGCTGTATAGTCTTTTTTCTTAGCAACTCTTAATTATATTGCTTCATTACTTTAAGTAAATTCTGAACACTTTCTATGGCTAATACAAAGGCACCATTTTCCCCCTGTGAAACTCTAAGCTAAAACTAATTCAATTCATGTTGGAAAGCAAAGACCATAAAACTAAGTAATCGGATGAAAAATGAGGGACTGATGAGTGATGAATTTCTCCTTGCATTAGTGTCCATTTTGTGGCTTGTAAACTCTTTGCTCTTTCAATATTGTGATTTTATTGCGATGTTCGGTTAGGTAATTAGGTTTTTGAATAGTGCTTCATATATTGATCTTAAATAAAAAATAGATGTTTAGCATAAGTTAGCTACTCAGTGCGATCTTTGAGTGATTTTTGGATACCTGGATTTTTAAAAACCTCCCACTTTAACATCTGGGAGTATTAGGTCTAAACCCTGTTAGCTTGAGCACTTTTTTGTTTTGGTCCTCATCCATTTAGTGCAGTACAAAAGCAAATCTATAAATTTTACCATTCGTAAAAATTTAAATTTCTTGAAATATTACAACTGAAAGCCTGTGGCTGAGACAGAATTTCACCTTTCATTATCTCAATATTTTGTTTTCCCAGAAGTTTTCTTAGTATACTCTCATGAGATAGGGCATCTGCAGGAGGGCTGAGAGAGTGGGATACAAATACTGAAGTATTTGGTTAGATGTATCTCTTAATGTTGATATATTTTAGAATAGCGTTTAAGTCTGTCTACCACTCTTTTTATCAGGTTTTTTTTTTCAGTTTCTGTAAAAGCTGGGTTTCACTGCTGCGTGTGGAGGAGGAAGCCGGCATGCTGAGCTCCAGAACCGTCTGTGCCGTCATTGCTCTTCCATAAATCCATTTTGCATACCTTCACGAGGAAAACCTCTCTAACTAATGCTAGTTTTCTTCAAAGGTTTCTTACAAAGCTTGCTTACTTCACAGATGCTTCAGTAAATAAAGTCCTTTAACTCTTGCTCATCTTTGTTGTGATTCTTTTTGTACTTCCTTCACCATTTCTGAGTTTGTCATAAGAAAGTGTGTCTTTTTTATCCTAAGAGATAAAATGCAATGGAGAACAATATTAATCAGAATCAGGGAGGTTGTGCTGTTTCTTGGCATAGGCCAATCTTTTATTAACACGGTGATGAAATCATCAGTATGTTTCAGTGCCAAAATTGATTATTGCCTCCCTCAGTTTTTGTCCTTGGGTTATTTTGGTTTGGTTTGGTTTGCTTTTTTGTTTGTTTTGGTTTTTTTTTCTGCCCCACTTGGTGATTTATTTTGTCTGCTGAACATCATATTGTATCTCTGTTACAGAATCTCTGTATTTTTCATAGGCATAGGCTACAGATAATAGACTATTTTGTCTCTCAAATGAAAAAAAATAACTATTGGCTTGATCGGAGAGCTTGTGGTCTTTTTCATACTCCTCTTGCAATGGTGGACATAATATTGTCTTCTCTCTTTGTGATGGACAGATGACACTTGCTTTCTACCTAATATGACTCTAAATATCTCAAGGGAGGCCTTAAACCAGCTAAATCTAGCAGTTATCTAAAGGTGCTGGTAAATGGCTGAATTTCTGCGGCAGAGACTGTGAGGAACACTTCTCTAAGATCATCCAGACTCTGAGGATCATCAACATGGGAGCTAATTGTTACACCAACTGAATTTAAGGACAGTGTTTGGCCATTCAAAACTAAAATCCCAAGAGACAGATGTTAACCCAGCAGTGTTTGTGTCCTTGGAAGTCACAAGACACATCAGTTTGTGTCTGAGAAGATGTTCCCTGGGTATTGATGAAAATCAAGCAGTAGAGAGTCTCTTTCAATGCATTTGAGTCCTACAGTTGTTTTTTTCTGTCACATGCACTGAAATACAGGGCAAAGCATCTGGTCATGGTTGTGTGTCCAGTCCTCACAGGAGGAAAATTTCCTGCCATTTTAATCAGAACCTATAGGGACTATAAATACTGTCATTTAAAGAATGCTTTCCGTTGCAAGAACAGTACTATGTGGCTTTTGTTTAAATAAGAATCACAGTCATGAGTTCATTGTATGCATTTATTAATGAAGTTATAGCTTGCAGTTCCAAAACTGTCCAAGTCCAGTACTTGGAAACTGGAATGGATATGACGGAAAAAAATCAACTAGTCCTTTGGTTGTCTCAAGGCAGAGTTAACTACTTCTGAACTTTTTCTAACAGAGACCTTATTCATGAAAAACTGCAAGGGATAGAAATACCATATCCCACAGCTGAGCTGTATATCAAGCAGATGACTATCATCACTGTTTGAAAGGTTTTACTTGTAACTCACCTAAATTTCTTCAGCGGCAATTTAAACTGTATAATTCATGACTAAAAGAACAGTTAATTTCTGCCTTCTTTGACATGACTTTTTACATAGCAAAACATGGAAGAAAAGCATGGTAACATATCTTCTGCCTTTCTATACAGAACAAATACTTTTTACTCATCCCTGAATCTCCCATTTGTTTTCTTTCTTTTCCAAAATATTCTATACGAACCCTTTCTCTCTCTAATAGGAATTTGTGTAAAAAAGTTGATTGTTACAAACTTACAATCAGATTCTGATCCGCTAATGTACATATGAACTGTATATACAAGCACAGTAATTGTTCTCTATCTTACACTCCGTAGAAACTGCATGTATAAACATTGGAAGTCCTTTGGTCTCCTCCTTGCTGATTTGCATCCAAGGACTTTTCCAAGATGGTTCTCTCTTTTTATAAGGAATTTAAAAAAAATTCACTGTCCTCCAAAATATGTTTATGTATGATAATCTGAAAACTTAAACATGTACGTTGCTTGTTTCAGCTGCAAAATTATGGATGAAATGTATGCTAGAGACCTTGTAAAGGCTACTGTGGAATCTCCACTTAGTAGTTAATCTGGTTTGAAAATGAAATATTGAAGGATACTCTCTGAGTAGAGTTTTCCAGCCCTGTTCATGTGTAATTGTCTTGAAGTGGTGTTATCAAGGTTGTATTCCCCTGGCTTCCTTACAAGAACATTGCCAAAACTCTTACCTAATATAGAATAAATACCATCTACTGTCTCTCTTGTATCTCCAAGGACTATTTTCTGATACAGAGGAAATAGTCATGTCTGAGATATATCTGAGATATATCTGAGATAACACCCAAAAAAGAAGAGTAGGTATCCTTCTTGATTTCTTTTTCTCTGTCTCAGTTCTTCAACATAGTAAATCTAAATCAAAGCAGTAAAACCTTGTATTTCTCCATGAAGTCTGCAGATGTTCTAAGCATAGCATTTTAAAGTCAATTTTCAGGCTGACATCACAGTGGAAGTTAAAAATGTGCCTTTCATATAGGGAAATTGTTATAAAGCAGGCTCTCTTTTGCCAGAACTTCATAATGAATGTTGATATTTCAAGAGGTTAGTAAGGTTATTGTATATCACAGAATTATTTCATCATCAACCTGATTAGATCAGGTATTGTAAAAGATGTATATGTAGAGAGGACATAACAGATGCATTAATGAGAGCAAAATAGCAGCAAGGAAGAACATTACTAGCCTTAAGAAGAAAATCTGCCATAATTGTATGTACCATACATAGCATTCTGATTCTAGGCTACTAGAGAAAATTACCTATTCCAATAATGTATATAATGGAAAAATGTTTGATATGTGGTTTATGCTTGCCATTAGCCTTTTTCATTTTACCACGGTAAGCTTTTACCACTGCAAGGTGCCTTATTCTTGACCAGGATTTCAGTATGTTACTTAAATAGGTAAGAAATAATGCAAGCTATCTGTTTTGTTTTGTTTTGTTTTATTTTGTTTTGTTTTGTTTTAAAATTTATTTATTTATTTGGTATTCTATTTTGAATAGACTAGGCAGAGATTACTTCATGTCTATATTTACAGACAAGTTTTCCACTGGTCAGCTTTATGGAGCAGTTACATACAGATGTGACAGGTGCATATCTTCCATTAAAATTCCACTGGGCATTGAGATTGGGATTTTCCAGACATCAGAGCAAGCTCTGCAGCATTCGCAGCATAATGCAATTAAGTGACCTTTGCTGTTTGTGTTCTCGACGTGGGGTGCACCTGGGACTTACACGATTGAACAGGCACTGCTGAGGAACCACATTTGGTGTTACAGCATTGAGCCTGGAATAGTGGCTGTACGGACTGGAAAGCTGCTTCATAACCTCAGTGAAAACTGTGAGATTGTTTCTGCTCCTTCCTTCTGCTAAAACTCCTGCTGCCCAGCTGAATCTTGTACCATGTCCTTTTCTAATTTCTTAATGCTTCATTAAATAATTAGAGGATATTTTCTTCTTTTCTTTTCTTTTCTTTTCTTTTCTTTTCTTTTCTTTTCTTTTCTTTTCTTTTCTTTTCTTTTCTTTTCTTTTCTTTTCTTTTCTTTTCTTTTCTTTTCTTTTCTTTTCTTTTCTTTTCTTTTCTTTTCTTTTCTTTCCTTTTCTTTTCTTTTCTTTCCTTTTCTTTTCTTTTCTTTCCTTTTCTTTTCTTTTCTTTCCTTTCCTTTCCTTTCCTTTTCTTTTCTTTTCTTTCCTTTCCTTTTCTTTTCTTTTCTTCCTTTCCTTTCCTTTCCTTTCCTTTCCTTTCCTTTCCTTTCCTTTCCTTTCCTTTCCTTTCCTTTCCTTTCCTTTCCTTTCCTTTCCTTTCCTTTCCTTTCCTTTCCTTTCCTTTCCTTTCCTTTCCTTTCCTTTCCTTTCCTTTCCTTTCCTTTCCTTTCCTTTCCTTTCCTTTCCTTTCCTTTCCTTTCCTTTCCTTTCCTTTCCTTTCCTTTTCCTTTCCTTTTCCTTTCCTTTTCCTTTCCTTTTCCTTTCCTTTTCCTTTCCTTTTCCTTTCCTTTCCTTTCCTTTCCTTTCCTTTCCTTTCCTTTCCTTTCCTTTCCTTTCCTTTCCTTTCCTTTCCTTTCCTTTCCTTTCCTTTCCTTTCCTTTCCTTTCCTTTCCTTTCCTTTCCTTTCCTTTCCTTTCCTTTCCTTTCCTTTCCTTTCCTTTCCTTTTCCTTTCCTTTCCTTTCCTTTCCTTTCCTTTCCTTTCCTTTCCTTTCCTTTCCTTCCTTTTCCTTTCCTTTTCCTTCCTTTTCCTTTCCTTTTCCTTTCCTTTCCTTTCCTTTCTTTTCCTTTCCTTTCTTTTCCTTTCCTTTCTTTTCCTTTCCTTTCTTTTCCTTTCTTTTCCTTTCCTTTCTTTTCCTTTCTTTTCCTTTCCTTTCTTTTCCTTTCCTTTCTTTTCCTTTCTTTTCCTTTCCTTTCTTTTCCTTTCTTTTCCTTTCCTTTCTTTTCCTTTCTTTTCCTTTCTTTTCCTTTCTTTCTGGAGCCTTTTGGAACCTCTAGGGTTTTTTTTGTTAGTGCTTAGGACCAGATGCCACCAGGCATATCTTTGACACCTTTGACAAGAGTCTGTGTCCTTTGGTGTGACAATACATACTACATTGTTGTATGGCCAGGAACAGACATGAAAAATAAAGGAAATAAAAGAAGATCCAGCAAAGAAATAATGAAAAAATTACCTGAGGTTTGAATTTTTAGGGGTGATAAGAGTATAATCTAGGAAAAACAATAATTCTGACAACTAACAATCAAGTTATTTCTCTCTAAACTTCTGGTATCTAAAGGCTGGTCTAATCCTTGCGTTCCACCATAGGAAGTTCTTCAGCATTCGAAGGTATTCTGTTGTCTGTTTCAATGGGTTTACAGTGGCTTATGTGGAAAAAGCTTCTTTTTGAATAAGCGAAGATAGTTAAAGGTTGTAGAGCAAGTGATCTGAAAGAGGATTTTCACCTGAAGGCTTAAGTAGGAAATAGTCCCAAGGAAATACTTCTTAAATTGTGTAATATATATTAGCATTAAAAGTTCTCACATGGAATTTCTTATTCTGTGCCAACAAAGTGGGTCTTACAATAATGCTTGAACTCCTTAATTCTGCTAGGACCCCTCTGGGCCAGTCACAGTACAAATGCATGGAAGAAGACAGTGCTTAACCTCATGTGGCCAGTCAAGTTTCACCATATGAGATGACGGAGCTATACTGCAGTACTTAGACACCTATTTCAGCTGAACTGCAGTCTCGAGATGCAAACTTTCAATTAGATCACTTTGTGAACCTATTGCTTATTCTTCAGTCAGCGTTTTAACATTTGATCAGCCCAGGCTTTTAATGCCTAACATCAGTATATAAATTATTGCCTTGTAATACCTTTTTTTTTTTTTTTTCTGTGTATCCCAAGGAATTAACTTGCAGACAAAATAAAAAGGCTTCTTGTGAAGTGCTGCGGTCTTTACACAAGGTATTGTTTCTCTTACTTCTATCTTCCATAGAGCAGAACAGCTTCAAAAGACCATCACCTTGGACTGGAGAATCCAATTAAAGGATGCAAAATATATTTGCTGCATAACACAAACTAAAAGCAATTCAGGCTAATGCAAGAAGAGAGCAAGAAGTATGTTGAGAAGGAAATACATAACTAGGTAAGTAAGTCTAAGATTGCTGACATTTGTAAGTAAAGTAATCTTCAAAGAAATAACATTAATCATTAAAAAGAAGGTTGATTTATTTCAGAAATGAGTATGGTTGCTTTTGGCTTCACTCAGAGTGTATGAGTATTTGTTTTTCACAAATAAATGTATCTTTTTATCAAATCATGTCAAATAATGTTTCTGCATTTTGTCTGTAGTATTTTTTGTTTAACTTAATGTGTCATCATGGGGTTTAAAATTTACTTTTCTGCCTCTTTTTGCCATGCCTTAGAGACAAATAAAGCTGCAAGGGTTTGATTATGCCACATACACACACACACAGACACACACACTCATTTTCACAGAAATAAACACAATTTCTTGATCAGTTTTTCATTAGGTATCTCTATATTCAAACGAGGCTCGGTCAGTGGATTAAGGAAGTTCCCAGTGGAATAAACACATTTTCTGTGCCCCAGGCACAAGGAGGAGTGAGATACAGTGACTGCTTTTGGCTCCAAACACTACACTTGTGCTTTCACGCCTGCCATAGAGTACATCTCATTAGCTGTAGCACCCGAAGGCCAATGAGCCAGCCAAGGATTTCTGGTTCATTGGCATCTCAGGTACCAGCCTTCCTTGGAAGTTCTGGCCATGCCATGCTGTTTCTCCCAGTACACGGAGAGGAGCTAATCCCATCATGTTGGCTCAACACCGCTGGGAAACTCCCAGGCTAGAGAGGTCAGTTATTTTTCCTTCTCCATGGCGGTAGGGTCAGAACTAGGCTCTGGACTGAACGTTAGGCACTGACTGAGGCATCCCAAAGAGCCTGACACTCAAATTTTTGGTTTTGAAGTCAAGAAGAAAATGTTGTTTTTAGTGTCGTTGATATACTAGAATATCTCCTGGAACATTTCATGTAGGCGAGTCACTGACACTTCAGACTTTTGGACTTGCTTGTAAGAATATGAAAATAAAACCTAGTACCTTTGAAACAAAGATGTGGATTAAGTCCATAGCTATCAACCGCCGATGCTGGGAAGTTATCAAGATACCCTGGAAAACAAACAGCAATCACACATAGAGGGAAAGGCAGAGACTAGGTGACAGCACACTTTTAGTGACATTCAGGATTAACAAAATATTTTTAGCTGCCTCAGAAAAATTTACATGGTGATATTTACCTACTTTGCACGTTATCCCACTTTTTAAATTTAGTTAATTTCACACGTGAATAAAGGGGAAATCACACATCTGTGGTTTTATGAGAAACATTTCTCATGTCCCGAAACTTTGGAGAGCAACAACCCTCACCACTTGGGATGGGTGATATCCGATCATTGCAATGACAGATGTTTTCCCGTTTGCTAGCCACTTTGGGGAGTCATGAAATTCCTAATTAGTACGTGGTACCTTCCTGGAATCTGAAATTACAAAAACTGGATTATTTCTGAGGTTATTCCCACCATGGGAAAATAGCTTGCTACTGAGCTTCTGAAATATTTAGTGGCATCACTGGTGAATGCTGACGATAATTGCTTAAATAAATAGGAGAAGAACTCTTTGCTAATACCTGAAAGGGCAATGTGTGTGCATTTGTGAAAATTGCCACTAGCTTAAAAGGTAATTTCTTTGATATCACGGTATGATGTTCTGCATTGACTCAAGTTGTGTTTGATTTATATCCTCCTGTTAATCTGGTTACAGATCTTAATATTAGAAAAATTAAGATCATCACCGTATCAACTGCTGAACAAATTGATCATGAACTGCAAGACAAATGAGCAGGTGACTGCAATGGGTTTGTCATTCCGAAGTCCCCAGGCTGCCCCCGTTGAAGTAACAACAGGAAAAATAAAATTCTGCAAATCTGACAGTAGTTGTGATCACTTACAAAGTCTGAGAGAAAGAATGAGACAATAGCTACTGTTCTTTCCACTGCATTTGGTGGAAATAAATGGGAATAGGCGATAGGAATACCATAGACTAATTTTACAGTTTTGTGAAAAGTTAAGAAAGTACTTAGTTTTTTGAATGAAAGTGGTAAACATTAACAATATTAGTAACACTTTTTTTTCTGACTAGCTTTGATTTGGGTCAAGTCTTCCAGAAAAGGCCTTTCTCACATAAATCATTAGTCACTGATATCTACTACCATCACTATGACAATAAAGAAAATGAAGAAAACAGAAATAAAATTAATACTTTGCATTAGTATTGCACCTAGTATTGCACTGTTTATTTGCATGGTGGCAAACTTTAGCATCCAACTTATCTGTGCCTGTGAGTAATACCATCTCACTGCTCCTAGTAATACCTGCAGCCAACTCCGAAAGCTCAAAGCAGTTACCTCCCTACTTAGATCTCTAACTCACTTCAGAGTCGCTGCTTTCTAGGGTACAGTACTGCATCCGATAGATATGACTGCACCGCTTCCCTACACGTGTGCCCTTCAATTTGCATGCATGAAAATGCATTTTGATCGATTGGACCCAATTTACCAGATAATGCAGACTGCACTGTCTGGTTGTCTTTTGTCAGTATTTTAGTCTTTCATTAGCCTTCTTTAGATTTATGATCTATGAGTTTATGATTATTTGCTGAACATATGGAACACCCCTAGAGTCAGAAGATGTCTCTCCAGGATCCCAAAGGAAACCTTTCTGTTTTCTAACATTTTTTTTTTTATTAATAACTTCTCTTTGGGATCTCTTAATCTTTTTTTTTTTTTTTTTTTTTTTTAATCTATTCACTGGGGACTTCATTTACATTAAATGTTGATTCTTATTTATGCAGTTGTAGATGACTCTTCCCTCCGAAGACTCAATACCAAGAAGTGTTCGTTATTTGGGAAACATTTTGTTACCTTTATTTCTTCTCCACTATCAAGTGGCATGGTGCAAAAGCAGTGAATCTGTAGAGGTTACAGCTCTGAGACCTGTCATCTATAGCACATGCACTTCAGTGGTTTTACTTAAGGCTGGTTTTAATGGACTGAACACCCAGCATGGCTGGTACATGTGGGTACGGTAGCTGCACAGTAGGAACCAGTCCCAGGCATCGTCTACTTTCATGAGGCCAGAAGGAATCCAATTTGTGCACTGCTGTGACATGAAAACAATGAAATGAGGCTGGATGTTGATTTGCTTCAAAGTTGTAATCCCGACTCTATAAAAATGCTCACATAGACACTCCTTTTTTAACACAACTAGCAAAATCAGAAAATGAGCCTATTTGACACCATAGTCTCTACAAAATCTTTGCAGCTACCAACCTTTTATTCTTCATAGTGTAAATTCCATTTCCATTTTCCTCGTGTTTGATGTCAAGTTTATAACTAGTCAGGTGATTCTGATTGGCGCTTTTAAGTAGAATCATAGAATCCTTCAGGTTGGAAAAGACCCTTGGGATCATCGAGTCCAACCATCAACCCCACTCTACAAAGTTCTCCCCTACACCATATCCCTCAACACCACATTTAAATGACTCTTAAACACATTCAGGAATGGTGACTCCACCACCTCCCTGGGCAGCCTGTTCCAGTGTCTCACCACTCTTTCTGTGAAGAATTTTTTCCTAATGTCCAGTCTAAACCTACCCTGTTGCAGCTTGAAGCCATTCCCTCTTGTTCTATTGCTAATTACCCTTAACAAATCCCATTTTTGATTGACATTTCTATTCTTTCCCATTTGTTGAATTTTAGTTGAAATACTCATTAGCTTTTAAGGTTTTTTGACAAGTGATGCTGCCTCTGTTTCCAAGAAAAAATAGTAATTAGTTTTTGTATGAGATATTTTGTATTTCCATTGTCTTCCAAAGAGAAACTGGACTAAGCCTCTTTTTTGGCCTTGACAGTTACTAGTTTGCAGAAGAAATATTTTGAGGATGTCTGATATGGGCTGGATGAAAGCTGCTGGCTTAGGGCTAAAAGAGACTGTCTAACTGGTAGTCTTGAGCCGTGGTTCATTGCCTGTTTAGTTGACTCAACTTTCAATAACAAAGGAGCCAGATGGTGCCTGAGTGGAGACACACATTGCATGCATTTAACACCAGGCTTTCTGCTTATGCATTTAGATGTATTGTTGTCTTCATAATCACTACAAGAGCTCTTTTTTAAGCTGTATTGAACACTAATTTTTACGGAGTATATAATCCATGTCCCAAGGACAACATTGGGGTCATCTCATCCTTCTGCAGAACTTGTACTCTGAACTGGCTGTACAGAAAAAACCAAAATAGACAAAATCAACTTCATATTTTAGGATGAGGTCCATATCCTTGATTAATGTCAGTCTGTTAGTTTTGGGACACCTGTAATTGCCTGAGCACACCATAACAGAGATTTTCCTCTGCTCATGACACGCTTCCTCGTAACTGGAGTATTTGTAAATGCAAACCTGACTAAGTCAGCGGTAATGCAGAGACATTCAAACAGACTCTGACTTGCAGGAATTTTTCAGGTAACAGAATTCTTGCCTCCCTGGTATTACCTGTGTGATTTGTCTCCTGGAAAAGTGAGGAACCTAGCCCAGACTAGGCGCTGATGATATAGTTACAATGAGTGGTACTCACAAGGGGAAATTTGTGCCATGTTTTCTGTTTGCCTTCTCTTTCCAGTATGTGTTTGCTTTATGCAACTCTCAGTGACTGGACAGCTGTTAGGGGTTTAGAAAAAAACCCCAAACCAAACGAAACAAAAAACGACCCACAAAGCCACAAAACCCTCAAACAGCTAAAGCACAGACTCCTGATTTTTGGCCAGTTCAGATGTCTGTGGGCAAGATGGTTGAGCCAGAATGAATAACAAATAAACTCACCACATCACAAATTCTTGAGTCAAAAGTAATTTTGAAACGATCATTTAATGAACCAAATCTTCAAAGTTAATTTACAACTATGCATGTCTCTCTAGCAGAGTGCTCCAGTCTCATTATTTGGCAGATTCCAGGGCCAAGTATAGGTGCAATTTGGCTGAAAAAACCTTTGGCTGGCAAACTGAACAAGAAAGTAAACAAATATGCTGGTCTTGGCTTTGGGAGTTATAGGCACATTTTAAATAGAATTGCCTCTAAACACAGCTGCAGAACTGAATCTCTGATGTAATAAAGCTGTCTGGTTTATGGCAGACATACATCAGCGCTGCTCTGATGGCTCAATCCGTTAGAATCACAGAATGACAATAACTTCTTTGTGTATTACAAATAAATCATTGCTATCACTCAACGTGTTTAGATAAATTGTAAATCGTCTGGTGTAAGTTTTGCTTGAGAAGTATAAAGCTGTTGGAGTTCAAGAATATGTAGAATTAACAGACAAAAAAGTTGAAGATTTTATCTATTTCCTCCCTCAACATGTTTATTTCACTCAAGGGACTTAACCACATGCATTTGGAAAATTAAAGTCAGAAAACTAACACTTTAATAATTTTATCCTCCTACAGCCAGACTCATCAACAAGCCAATGAACTGTGAGTATATGTAGAAGCCTTTTAAAAGGAGAAAAAAATTCATGTAAAAAGTCCAGGCAAGATCCTTTTACTGGTGTTTGAATCCAAACAACC
This sequence comes from Fratercula arctica, assembly GCA_947846985.1. Taxonomy (NCBI): domain Eukaryota; kingdom Metazoa; phylum Chordata; class Aves; order Charadriiformes; family Alcidae; genus Fratercula; species Fratercula arctica. The sequence continues at coordinate 112,788,753 of CANTUZ010000003.1, forward strand.
TCACTCTAGGATAGAGCTGTAAACTTGAGACTTTCAAGGTTAAGTGTTCGTCTTGTTTTTAACTACATTTATATTTTTGCACACATAAAAGTAGGGAACCACTTTGCCCCAATTTGCCCATGCGAATTTGTTCATTTAAATAATTGTGTGCATAGTTGTTCTCTGAAACCATCAAAGTGGAGTCGACACAAGTGCCACTACATCTAAGTGCAAAACTGCACTTGGACCCACAATCTCCAGTTCACTTGCTATTGATATATATCTTCCCATGTGGTAAAGACATGACAGGAGGTGAAATAAGTGATATATGTATATAAATGTGTGTACATGTCTATGTGTATATATGTATGCACATGCATGTGCATGTGCATAGACAGACATGAGGCGGGTCATGTGTCAACTTGGTGACTCATAAGAATGAGGAGGGCTGCCATTTTTCAGTAGAAATTTAACAACTTCTGCATATTCAAACAAATTTAGAGTTTTTGCTTGATCAGTTGGGCACTCCCTGTATACAGCTCCCGGAATGCTACAAAAGCAAAGTTTGAACTGGATGAGATGACTGGAAAGATCCAGACTTCTCTCCCTTATCTCAAAGGATTTGATGTCCAACATGGGTCAGATAATATTTTGGGAGATTTTTGTTTGAATTTTTTTTTTAAAAACATGCCTATGCTGATTAGATATTATTTTTATAAGATGTGACTTTGTTAAACTGATATTAAAAGAAAAAATAAAACTGAATTAAAAGAAGTTCAGGGAAAATATATATTTTTTTTAAGATCCAAAGTTTGGACTCGATCATCTGTTACACTGTGCTAAATTGGTGTATGTCGCAAATCTGTTACTTTCACCACTATTTTCAGCCAAAATCATGTTGTTCTCAGCCTGGGATAGTTTAGAGCAGACTAGGAGGTCAACACGAGCCTGTTCGCAAGTTCACAAGAACAGCCAGGAGACAGTTTTGATCAGCTTTCTACAAGCTAAAAGCTGTCATATCCAGGCAGCACGCACAGCTGGGGAAGCATGGCTGGTTTCCAGATTATTTCACTATGCTTCTCAGAGAGGCTGGAATGAGACTGGAGAGACAGCTTGGTACTGTCAGCATGTTCTAACTGACTTGGACAAGTTTGCAAAACTGATTTAATCAGTTAAAACTAGACCAGAACCCACAAAAATGCTCACTATAATCCTGTTAGTCCTGTCATGATTCTAGTTGCAAATTAGCTCCTGTTTCTCCAAAAAAAAAAAAAAAAAAAAAAAAAGCAATTACAATTTGATGAGAACCAAATTCTCAGGAGTTTCACTGAGTGGTGAAAAAAAAAAAACAACAGTGAAAAGTAAAGTTATCTTCCCTTATAGCTGCAGTATCTTAGTCATCCTTGATTACTGCAAAGATTGATTTCTTTTTGGTTAGGTTACTGGAGACAGTGAGTCCAGTCCTGCATTATCCTGATCCTGGAACACCCTGGAGCTTCAAGTCAAGCTCAGGCTGCTGCGTTTTTCCCTGTCGGACAGCAGTCTGAGCTGGTGTCATGCACCACAGCTGCAGCATGGCGAGGGGCTCTGCAAAGCGGACGCCGTGCGCCACCACTCATATAAATGAAACACAGATCACATCATCAAGTAAGAATGTTACATATACTTTGTGCAGTTATAGGTGCCTTTTTTATGCGTAAAGTCATGAAACAGCCTCTGATGAAACAGCCGCAGATGATTCTTTGTTGATTAGCTGATTGAGCACCTTTGTTGCTCAATTGAATTATGTTACATATGTCTTTTTTATGCTTAATCCTAGAAAGGGAAGCCTGAGCCTGCAAGTAACAAAGACGAATCATTAATCCGAATTTAAGAAACTGATAAGCACATGGACATTTTTCTTTGTTACCATATATCTCCCACTCTCCATTGCTATGTCTCATTCTCTATTTTTCACCATGTTTCTTTTGCTAAATTATGGCTCCAATCTCTACTGCCAGGGATGGTTATTTGTAACAATCTTTTCCATGAAAACAACAACATAAAAGCTGAGCTCAAAGCAGAACAATGCCATCTCTGAGCATTTTGAATGGGTACGATGGTACAGAGAGGCTTTTGCCAGAGAAAAGGAAGTTGCAGTAACTCTGCTGTGACGTGAGGAGAGGTCTGCATGTGGATTCATAGTAAAGACCTTATTTTTGAGTTTTGTCTTGGAATAATGTACTTTTTTTTTTTTTTGACATTGCTTTCAAGAAAGAATCAACAAGAAGACAGAGAAGAGAGGGTTGTGAAAGAAATAATAAGTGCTGTAAGTCAGACATGTTGATCTTAATATTTATGAGGTGGTTTCAAAAAAGACTGAAGGAAGTTTGGTTTGGACAGAAGAAAATTCAGGAATGTCGGAGAAGAGCTTGTGTCGTACTGCCTTTTTCATCTTAGAGTCATTTAGGTTGGAAAAGACCCTTAAGATCATTGAGTCCAAATCTTCTCTGTAGACAGAAATATCTGTGTAGGGCAGTGTCTCATTCTGGCAGGATTTTGCCTCATTTCATCTGTTGTCTGCCATTGAATGACCACATTAAAAAATACAAATGCTTTCCTCAACACATTAACAGAAATGTTGATGAAGTTTGTGATTGTGGGTTGTTCAGAAATAACCGAAAGAACAATCTAGTTTTGGTGGATTTTAGCTGATAAAGTTTAATACTGGATAAGGACATGATCAATACATTACTGATCATTGTGCAAGGAAAGATAGATCAAACAGCCATTCTTTTGGCATGCTTTTCACTCAAAGTCTTCAAAAAAGACAGATATGTGAAAATTAACAGGCTCCACTGGCTGACACCTACACATACACACCCCCCCACAACTCATTTTGTTTAAAACTATAAAAAAATTCTTGTTTTAAAGAATCAGTTTTCTCTTTAAATCCATAGATATTTAGTTGACCTGAATGGCCTTCAGTAGTTCATATCTGTATGCGTTTTTTCACAGTTCTGTTTGCCTCAGGATATGGCTCAGCACTATTGAGACTCCATCTTCTGAAACCAGAGCTGAGTTTTAGTGCATTAGATAGATAAAGCTTTGATGATTGATTAGCATCTGTAAAATAACAGCAGTGAAATGAGATTATCACTTTCTAGACTACGTCTTCTGCATTTATCTCATGCTTTTGGAAAAGTGGCTGTAGTGCCATCTGCTGTCCTAATGGGCAAAATATTTCCCAAGAGATTTTCCTCCAGTGCTAGGGATTGGTTATTGCAATGTATGAAATTTAAATTGTTAAAGCTCACAGGGAACTCTGTGCTGGTGTAATATAAAAGATGAAGGGATTTGGAAAAGCACAAAGTACATTTTTTATGTAATGAGTGCATTAATCTGAAAGTCACTACAGGATCTTGAAACTTTTTGTCCTGATTTGAGGTAAAACAGGACCAACTTTCTGTTTAGTAATTTTATTTCTTAGCTAGGTCTCTTCTAACTGTCTGAAATTAACAGCATATTGTGCTGAGAAACAGTTTGTTCTCAGAGTGATAAGAGCAAAGAGGCTCTTGCTTATACTTATTGCTGTAACAACCAAGGTCAGCTAATTTTTTCATTTGCCCCGTTGGAGGGTCAGAAGCGGAAAAGTGTAGAGGGGTCCCACCTGCAGGGAAGAGCGGGCAGGAGAGGTGACCAAAAATTGACCAACAGGGGTATTCCATCCCATCTGCCCCATGCTCAGTATAAAAGCTGAGGGATCAAAGGGTCAACTCTCTTCCTTCAATGGCCAACATTCGAGGAGGACCCTGTCTGTTCATCTGCCTTTGATCCCGATCCGTGTGTTCCTGACTCCAGCTCTGGAACCCGGTTCCCACCCACTGCACAGTCCAGCCTTGGACTTCCCCAGTGCCAGCCGGTGACATCATCCAGAGAGCTTGATATGGTTCTGTATATACTGTATCTGTTTCATTATTTCCTTTTTATTTTACTACTAATATTTCATTAAAGTAGTTTAGTTTCTTCTAAGCTCGTAAATCTCTTTATCTCTCTTCCTCCTCTCCATGTGCAAGAGATGGAGGGAAAACATCTATCACTGATCATTGGCCAATTTGGCCAAAACCATGACAAACTGGTATTCACCCTGAACACATCTATTTATGTGATCATGCTCGCTTTTGACCACTTTTGAGTATCTGTGTTTCTGAACTTCTTCCATTTGTCCTTAAGGCTTATGTTGAGGTGTGTGCTGGTTTGGGCTGGGATAGAGTTAATTTTCTTCACAGAAGCTAGTGTGCGTTTATGTTTTGAATCTGTGCTGAAAACAATGTTAATACAGGGATGTTTTCATTATTGCTGAGCAGTGCTTACACAGAGTCAAGGCCTTTTCTGCTCCTCACACCAACCCACCAGTGAGTAGGCTGGGGGTGCACAAAAAGCTGGGAGGGGACACAGCCGAAACAGCTGACCCCACTGGCCAAAGGGATATTCCATACCATATGACGTCATGCTCAGCATTGAAGTTGGGGGAAGAAGAAGGAAGGAGGGATGTTCAGAGTGATGGCATTTGTCTTCTCAAGTAACCATTACGCGTGATGGACCCCTGTTTTCCTGGAGATGGATGAACCCTTGCCGGCTGATGGGAAGTGGTGAATGAATTCCTTATTTTGCTTTGCTTGCATGCACAACTTTTGCTTAACCTATTGAACTGTCTTTATCTTAACCCATGAGTTTTTTCACTTTTACCCTTCTGATTCTCTTCTGCATCCCACTGGGGGCACAGTGAATGAGCAGCTGTGTGAGCCTTAGTTGCCAGCTGGTGTTAAATCACGACAGAAGGAAATGAAAAAAACACCTCCAAGTAGTCTTGGAATATTATGGAGAAATCTAGATGGAAGAAATAATCACCAGAATAGACCATTTGAGGAAAGACCTGAAAGAACCAGGACAGAGAGTGACACCACTGCAGTGTGTTTACTTGTCCAATACTAGATGCTGATATTGCAGTTTAGTTGTAGGTCTCATTGTTCTGTAGTCTTGGGTGAGGCTACAAGTCCCACCTGATTTTTGAGTGAATAGAAAGTGACCTCTGGCTAGGCAATGTTATCATGGGAGCAAATGGAGTATAGGCACCTGGACTAGGCTATTTGCAACTAGCTGGAGGGCTGCATGGTTGTCTTGACCATTTTTAAGGAGTAACACAAGCTTAAGCTCTCCCCTTTGTTTTTTCTTGAAGGTACCATGTCATCTCTACCAGAGCATGTCGTTATGTCCATGCGATGCACACAGGAAATAACTGTGCCCATTTAAACAACCTCTATTTACAATGTGCACTTCTTTGTCCAAGATGCTCTTCTGTCTGGTTTACTAGTGATACATTTTTTAGGTTTCCATCAGTATTTATTTATTGGATTTTAATGGTCTTGCCAAGGTTATGAGTGCCTTGGCAGGGGGACTTGATAAATTATTTTCTTCCTGTCGCTGACTTAGTCTAGCTTAGTCAGATGAATTCAATCATGATGGTGACATCTGGCAATTTGGCAAAATACAGCCCATTAGAAGTCACTTCTTTTTAAAATCTGGCTGTTTATTATATATGAACAATTACTCCTCTTTAGATCTTTTTAGCATATTCATAACCAAGATTTGCAATAATATCATTGTAATAATTTATCATAAAGTCAGGTTGTATACACCTGAACACACACAGAATATGCATGCGTCTTGATATATTAACAGTTTTGTTTGAAGAGTTAAGGTACTTTATTATCTTCTATTTATGGTTCAAATATTATTTATTATTTCTTGCATTCTCTTTTTCAAGATTGCTAAAATCAGTGTTATTTATTATTTGGATAGATTAATATTTCAAACATCTTTCATCTAGTTCCATATTAAAACAAGACATTCTCAATTCTGTCATAAGTTACAAATAACGGTTGTATTACACCAACAAAAAAAAAAGCAACTGCACAGCTGGTGACATTTATGTGCCATAAACTATGAACTAATGTGTTATAAAAGAAAATTAGTAAGATACATTTATCAAAACTGGAAGGGTGCAAAGTGAAGATTATGCCACTGTTACTTCCATTTAGTTTTATAGATGAAACAGATTTTATAGATGAAACAGATGAAACAGATACTTTCTTTTTTTTTTAACATCCCGAAATCCAGTGTCAGGTCTACTATCCCCTGGCAATTAGCAGAACTTCTGCCTTCCCAGAATTTGGTGTGCAGTCACTCATCAACACCTTCTGAATATGGTCATGGGTTCTTGACCACCCTGTCTCCTCTAGCATGAAAGAGGTTTGTACAGTAGGTGAACTTCTTTCTTCAAACATACAATCATGCAATCAGTACTAAAGCAAGGGGTAATGGAAGTGCTGCTTACGTTCCGTTCCTGCTCAGAGTTAAGCTTCCTAATCTTGACAATTTTTGCACAGGATCTACCCTAATATCAGCTACAAATTCAGGTAATTGAAGGTCATATTCTACATCCAGCACAAGGTGGGTTTAGAACAAGCTATCTGGAGATCACACTGTCTCTCTATCCCAATACCTAACTGGAAAGAAAGGTTTCCCTAAGTACTAAATCTTAAAATATATTCGTAATTCTTAAATGCACAACATGGTCAAAATGATTCAGCTGCAGTTCTCATCTCTCTCTCCTCTCTTCTTGCCACTAAAATATGGAAAAGAATACCAAAAATAAAAATTGACTGAAAAGTCTGTGCTATTTCATTTTTCAGCACAAAAATAACAACTATTCAAAATAGAAAAATGTTGTGAATTTGAGTGAAATACCCAACTTTTTGGTGAAAAATTGCAACACTTCCAGAAATGTATTTAGAACTGTTCAGTCAGCTGAAAGATTGATATTTCAATTTGGTTTATTTTGAGACAAAAGCAAATGTTGAAATATATATGAGATATACCATGTAAGAAAGAATTTCTGAACATTTGTACTTATAAATGATTTCTGGCATGGTAGTGAGAATGCTAACAAAGCTTCCTATAAGGGAAGTATATCTGTTCTATACGCCAACATGAATTACTGGATCAAATTTATCATAAACAATGTTATCTATCTAATCTAAGATACTTACTACCATGGTATCTAACCATCAGAGAGCAACTGAATATATCACTGAGTACATTGTAAATGGAATAGAAAATTAAAAACTACAACACCTCCTGTGTCTTTCATTTGTCCTTCTCTGTTACAAGGCATTTCTTATCTCTTCCTCTCTTATTTTGTTTTATTTTGGCAATTACTCAAACTAAATAGTGGAAAAGTATAATTGGTGTAAGTTCCATAATTTGTCTAATAAATAAAAGAACCTCAAGGAAATATTTCTTCATAAGGAAATATTACTTTGTAGAAACTGAAACTTTTTATAGGAATCTTCTTCTCAGTCTAACAACCAGAGTCATGACATGAAAGTATCATGATGGAAATACTTTCTCATAATAAACAATGTCACAAGAGACTGGGTGTTCCCTTCTATTGTGGTTTTACCCCAGTTGGCACCTAGGACCACGCTTGTTCACTCTCCCTCGGTGGGATGGGGGAGAGAATTGGAAGAGTAACAGTGAGAAAACTCATGGGTTGAGATGAAGACAGTTCAACTGGTAAAGTAAAAGCTGCGCACACAAGCAAAACAAAACAAGGAATCCATTCACTGCTTCCCATCGGCAGTCAGGTGTTTGGTCATCTCCAGGAAAGCACATGTAATGGTTACTTGGGAAGACAAATGCCATCAATCCAAGCATCCTCCCACTTTCTTCTTCTTCCCCCAACTTTAATGCTGAGCATGATGTCATATGGTATGGAATATCTCTTTGGTCAGTTGGGGTCAGCTGTCCAGGCTGTGTCCCCTCCCAGTTTCTTGTGCATTCCCAGCCTACTCATGGGTGGGGCAATATGAGGAGCAGAAACAGCATTGACTGGTTAGCAATAGCCAAAAACATCAGTGTGCCACCAACACCCCTCCCATCCCAAATCCAAAACACAGCACCACACCAGCTGCCATCAAGAAAGTCAACTCCATCCCCGCCAAAATCATGACATCCTCAAACTTAATTCAAGTCCTCGGTCTGATTCATCCAAATACAACTTTTGACTCTTCATCCTCCCATACTTTGGGAGAGTGTAATAGCATTAAAAAGTATCTGCTCCTTCCACGGTCCAGTTTAAAAGTGACATCAGGTGAATATTCTGGCTTGACCACTTTTTTGGTCATTCCTGCAACAACAACATGAAGAAAGAGAGATTTTTTGATAGGTTCCTTCCTTTGTGTTAGGTTAACCTATCTTTTAGATCAAAGACTGGTCATAGCCATTGATTCAAACTGCATCAGTGCAGGCCTGTAGGTTTTGTGTGGGTATTATCTCAGGATAAACTGCGTCAAGCCTGCATCTTTATTTAGGCTTTGTGAAAAAAGTCACTAGAGAAAGATTTGCTTATAGAGAAATTCACTATTTCTTGACATACTCTGAAAGAAGGAAATTAATACAAATGGAAAGGGTTTAACACCTGCACAGTTCCATTTGCAGACCACCATTAGTTCCAGAGAATTCCTGAGAAGAGAGGTATCAGTCACTTCCAAAACACGCTTCCCATAACTATACCTCAAAAAGAGTTGTGAGATCTACGGAAACCTGAAGTCATTACCAGGTCTGAAGAGCTATAGTTTAGATTAAGATCATATACCTACAAAGTGTCCTACACCTCTTATGGATGACACTTTGTATGATTTAATCTGGTCTATTTTGTCCTACTGCTTAAGCAAACCCTCATCATTTTTCTCTCTGTGCCTTAAATCCCTCAGTCCAGGATTTTCCCCAAAGGAGCAACTAGAAAATATTCAAGGCAATGTGGGTTTTTTTGTTTGCTTTTTTTTTTGGTGGTGGTGGTGGTTTTTTTTTTTTTTTTTTTTTTTTTTTTTTTTTGTTCAGTTGGATATTTTCCTTCCTAACTGTAGTCTAGTAGAAGCCAAAACTTTGTAGTATCAAATCATGTTGACCATATTTTTTTTTCAGAAAGGAACCTCACATCACAACTGGGAAGGCCGAATTTCTTTTCAGCAGTAAGGAGGGCTACCCTGTGATAGCAGCCACCCCAGGGAAATGTCCTACACACAGGACCAGAGGAGGCCTGGGTCTGATTTGAGCTTTGCAGTGCTGAATAAGGTAAATGGCTTAAGCCTGGATCACTCTCATCCCAGATAAGTGTTTTGTTCACATGTATCACCCATGAAAACCAGTCTCGATTTCATTGCAAAGAAGAAAAATAATGATGCTTCAAAGAATGGGGAAGTTGTTTTCTTACAGATCTGCTTTAAAAAATGCTTTTTAATGGCTTTTAAATAATCGTTGGATCAAGTCTTCTATTTCTAGAAAGATGTAAATGCAGATATTGTGGTTTTATATAATTTAATCTCAACATTCCTTCAGTCAACATATATACGTACATATGCATGCATATATATGCACACATTCTTCTGAGCTGAATCATGAGCACACAGACCTTTCAAATTCGTTGTAAACTGGATAATGAAAGAATGTAGATTTAGCTGTTTTCATTACTGAGATTAACAAAAGAGAACCCCGAAGAGAAATTTCCTAGCTTTTCATTAACCAAGCTATCAACTCACTGCCTAATAGTCCATTTGGGAAACTACCTCTACAGTTTGCCAGCCAGAATCATCTAAAGAACAGCAATGAGGGGAGGGTGAGAAAGCTGGTTTAAGGGATGATCCAAAGAGGAAAAACTAAAGGTCCCTGAATTCTGGGGAGCAAATTGAAGCAACGGCAGTTGTAGGGATAACTACAGAGTAAAATTATTTTGACATTTATTTTTGTAATTTGTTGCAACTGGAAGCTTAATTGTATATGCTGTTGAGTTCAGGGACTATGAATAGATTTATTTTTTTTTTAATTCAGACTTCACCTTCAAAGAATATTTTAATATGTCCTAGAAATCTCCTTTTCCCCCTCTAATTAATCCTATCACAAAAATTCTGATGGGATAGTCATCGCCTCTCTTGTGTGAACATTGAATTAAGAATTTCTTTTAATTTTAGAAAGACACAGAGAAAACATTAAAGCACAAATTATGTCACTTTCCAACACTGGTTAAATTCATAACCAAGGCTTTGTAAATGAAGCATATCCATCCAAAGAATGCACCCAACAGGTAGCTAAGCAGTTGCTCGAATATGTATTTACATTTCCCATAACCATCCTTTTCAGAGATACTTCCAGGCATTTAGAAACAGTTTAGCTGAGAAATATTTGCTAACTTCTTCTACATGATTTATCATTTTCTAATTTTATTAATATTTCAGTTGTGAAGTGTATACAAATATGCCTGAGTGATAGCGGAGAAAGCTGTGAAGCTGAAGTTATGGCAGAATCCATCTCTAAGTGCTTCGTTCCGCTCTGGTTCATATCTTGGCACTCTGTCACTGTTCAGTATCAGGGAGTCAGATTTATAGATAGGGGAAGGGAAAGAAACTGCAGGACAGTAAGCACTTTTGAAACTCCCAACTCCGCATTAAATTAATTGCCAGTGCAATTGATGAATGATTCCATGCGCCGAATTTTTAATATCCCAGTGCAAAGCATCCCTCTCTCCATACCGTTAGAAATATTGACACAAGCAAAACAGAGTCAACCTGGGGAATTTAACTTAATTTATAGCCAATTAACATAAACATTTGATTAGCCCGTTGTCATCACCGCAGGCTACACTCAGGCCCATTGGTGAGGCAAAAGAAGGTGAAGGGAGCTGTAGTCAATGCACAGTGGTTTCTTACCCTTTTATTCCGCTGTTCCTTCCTTCTTCCTTGTTTCCCCTGCTCTAGCATGGGCCCTCTGTGCGTCACTGTCCCTTCAGGGATGTCACCAGCTCCTCCACGCAGCCCCTCCCACTGCTCTCACCTTGTTGTTCCTCTCTTTCGACATTTACCTACATTTCTTAAACATGCATTGAAGGCCACCCATGCAGCTCTATCCTCCCCTCTCCCCCAGTCCCTCCCTCCGTCCCAAAGTCTTTCCAATTTGTGCCCCATACAAATGTTTATCGCAACCTTAGACTCATACTTCCAGACCAAACCTTTGATCGGTTTAAGCCCAGAGATAATTAGAAGGGTATCTGAAGATGCTGAAGGAACTCTTCACTCAAAATATGTGGATTTCAACCCTCATCAAAGGCAAATACTTTCCCCAAGTTCAATGTCCATTGTTGGTTAGCCATAACATAAGTTCTTAGGACCTGAAATAAATAAACAGCATCCTTCTGATTAACAATGTTACAAGAATAGTTTTTTGACAGCTATATTTTATGGATGTTAGAATTAGACCATTGTCAAAGTTTTCTCTGATGAGTAAAGACTATAACACCTCTTGCCTGGGGAAAGAATAAAGATTATTTGAGTTTCTTTCATTCTGTCTTCTAAGAGAAACTACTTAAAAAGGGAGAAATGGGAGAAATAGTTATGGACCTGATATTGGGATGGAAAATTCTAGTAATAGACAACACTATCTACACTGATGATACTTCATACAGATAAAGAGTTATCTTGAGGATCCCCTACCATTAATTTGACACTAATGCATCAAAATTAGAAAAATTCAAATTCTGTTACAATTTTGCCTTTCAAAAAACATTAAAAGAAAACGCAAAACCATCAGGATAAGTCATTGTGAATCTGAAGGTTTGATCATTCTGTTTGGTTATGTTGATTAGTTAAACACAAAAAATCAATTTTCCTCACTGAGAGCTTTAAATGTTCAGACCAATCCGACTACATAGTGCACCTTTGTGATCCATGGAATACATTCTCAAATGGATGAATTGTCGTAGACTGCATGTATGTTTTAGATAAGAATCGAGATAATTTCTATAACAAATGTGAAGTTTTCCAGTTGTGAAGCAAAAACCGCCAAGTTCTCATGCTTTTAATTAATGATCAGCTAAATAATCTTCAGTGTTTGTAGAGAAAATTCTGAAATGACAGCAAGCATTAGAAATAAAGCATTCTTTAGTCAAACAGTTTACGCTCCCTGCGGGATTTTCTCTGACATAGTATAAACAGGGCTTACTTCACTGTAAGAGGTCAAATTTCTCGTTTGTGCAACTGCAACAGGAATTGTGGATGGCTACTCATCCACGAGGTCAGGGCAGGCAACGGCAAGGGTGGAGGTTTCCTTTGCATAACACCAGAACGCATAACCCTCAGCCACATCGACCTATTTTTTATTAAGTTTATTTCCTGGGTTTGAGACAATTTGTAATAGGGCGATGTCTCAGCACTGGCTGGATTGTTTTAACCCTCAGCAAGGTCCCTTGATGCACGCAGAGCATTGGTAAATGGGGGAGTTCTGCTGGGTAAAGTCACCTACTATAGATTTCCCATGATGACACTTAAGCTGGTGTCATTATGTGAAAAAAGGACACCAGTCATATCAAACTTTTTTTTTTTTATTTAAATTATTCACAGAAAGATTATTTGCACACATATTTCAGTATTTTCCATCATCAGCACAATGATACCATATGCTTTATCTGTATTGCTTGACTTTATTCTACTTTGATAAGCATTTAACCTTATGAACGGAGTTTTATTTTACAATGATCATCATAAAAAGGTGAAAAAGTATGTGGAATTAAGACATCAAGCAGTTAGAACAGAAAATTAGAGAAAAGGAATAAGAGTATACAGCAAGGCATAATTTAGGATCGTTGCTCAGGCTGATGATGCTTATGATAAAGTATAATATAATAGCTCAGTAGGCTAAATACAATTATATAATAATTCAGAAAATCTAAGCGTGGAGATTGTTAACTCTTAACCTGAGAGTTTAATAAAGTTAATTGTATTCATAGTGGTATTCACTATGTTAATGACCGCATCCTGGACAACACCGACAGGCATCTGAACAGCTGTCCAGATGTCCACACACAAAGTGTGTTTCTACTGCAGGATCCTATCTTGAACAGCGGCCATATGTTAACGGCTAAGGAAGAGTAAGAACAGAGTGAGCATATATAGTGTTTCCAACTAAAACTCTCTCATCCACCAACAATTTTCAGCTCAGGTCAATTGTGAATTTAAGACCTGATACGAAGACCATCAAGATAAAAAATTTACACTAATTACAGTAGTACTGCTAAGGTCTATAGAGAATTTTAGTCTCCATTTAATTCTCCAATTCCATTAAAGGTGATTTAATAAGAAATTGTTCATTACTGACCAGCTCTAGATAACTGTTTTTGTCCCTGCAGGTCATGATCCTGTAAGTTATTTGAAGGTCAGTTTATGTTTAAAAGGTTATTTTACAGACCTCTCCTTTGAGAAAGGTAACATTTAACGAGTGGTTCAGTCTTTTAGCTAAGCTCAGAGAACAAATTAATTGGATTCTCTTGCAGAGCAGTCCTAGAAAAATAAGCCTTAAAAGGAAATGCATTTTTTAAAAATTATTATTATTATTGCTATTATTATGGAATAGATCCTTTAAATTGATGTCATTTTAATGTCTCTGCCACATTGGGAGAAAAACTATTTCTGAAACCAGCTACATCTAAGCCAGAAGTTTTTGAAATGCCATACACATCTCTGGCTAGCAAAGGGTGTCTTAGAGGTCCTAAAGATACAGGGACACGTACTTTTAAAAAATCCGAGGTGGACGGGTCGATATTAGACACTCTGCTATTACTTCTCTCTTTGACAGAGCAAATGGCCGTGGTTGGATTCTGGCAGAGAGGAATCCCTCCCTTCCCACGGTGGAGCCCAGGTTGCAGAAATGGCTCTTGTTCCCAGCCCCCAGCAGTATGTATCAATCAGTGTAGATTCAATCACCAAGAGATAAAGATCCTCACAGATCTGGGTTTACCACCCAGGGACTTCGAACAGCTGCTTTGCAGGTCACCCTGGTGGTGTGAAGTATGAATGTAGCTAGAAGTTTCAGATATGTTTCTATCCATTTCTGTGAAACCCTTTGAGCTGCGTGCTGTGATCGCTTTAGCATTGTGTGCCTTACAGCTCAGAAAACAGATTCTTCATTCAGAAATTAATTATTTTCAGACACTGTATCTGCAGCTGATGGGAACTAGAAATTGGGCTAGTTTCACAAATACACCAACAGTGCTTGTCTTCTCTGGGTTTTGGCACACGTGACATTTACTCCTCCGCACAGCCACATGCAGTGAGTGGTCACTCAGTAAGCAAAGAGTTTGAAAGAGAAGGATGGAGCACTGTACGGTGTTACAAAAGATTAGAATAACAATTCAATATCATAAAACCTTGGTAGTGCATTTAAGCGCTAGTTATAAACTGTATGACAATATTTGGTTAAGTACTAAGGTTTTGTTTTTACTTCTGCAAATGACAAGAAAATTAAAACCACTCAAAACCCCCAAGTATTTCCTCACACTTCATCCACTCACTATTCCCAGAGAATGGCTTGTACCTTAACACTAACTGAAGCAGTTGTAAAGAACCATTGATGGGGGAGACATAAACCTCATGTCATTGCTCTGGTACAAAACACAGATGAAAACAGAAATGTCTGTCTTCCTCAGATGGACAAGGTCATTCAGTCAGCCGTGTAGGAGTATAACCAATACACGGATACAGACCTTGACATGGGGCACTGGATTTTTTTTCCTTCATTTTCTGCTCTCCCACTTTCGTAGCCATATTTCATGCATTGCAAGTTTCTGGTTCCCTCTTGCATGAGAGACAGGACCATGAGCCTCTGACCCACATGATATAAAGCAGTTGAGAATATTTCCAGTCATGGGAAGCAGCAGGAATCTATGCCACCCCTTCTGATATATTATTATATTGTTTTTCCACTTCTCAGATTATATTTCTTTACTCTTGTGAACACTGCCTTGGAATAAAAACAATTAAATGGCAGTTTTGTTTGGATCCACTTGCATCCTGATGCATTTTCTTCTTGAGTACCAATGAAAGGCAAAGACCAGCTGTTATCTTTGTTCTACAATAGCTGCCAGCCATCACTGCCATCTCCACTATAATAGGAAAACTTCTCTGCCTCCAGGCACTTTTTCCTAATGAGAAAAATTCAATTGCAGACTCTTACTGGTAGTCTGCGTGGTATCTGACTCGGTACGACTACAACCTCAGATGAGCTTTGAAGGTGATATTACAGTTAAATATCTTCTTACATCCCTCGTGCACATTTTGCCAAGAGCAACTCAACCATATTAGAAGACGGGGCCATAGCTCCTGCCCTGAAGATTTCGCTATCTAAAGATACAAAGCAGTCACAGATAAGAGAGGTGACAGAAAACTTGAGCAGAAAAGGAAGTGCTGTTGCCATGTGCTTTCTTTGGATTTTTTTAAAAACTCTGATATTTAAATATGATCCTGTGCTTAGTCCCTGTGCTCAGTACCTCTAATCTAATTGAGACGAATAAAATTTCTTAAGTGTACTGGTTCTGGTGCTAACGGTCACATGGGATATAATACTTTCCCTTCATAAGCAATTTTCTTTGACATTTGCAGGAATTGTGCTTTCTACAGTTACAGCATTAATAAAGAAGAGGAAAAAAGCACACAGAAGGATTTGCATTACTAATTCCATGGGGCTGGGATGGACTTTATGATTATACAGTAGGATCCTGGTTTAAGACTAGAATGACAATGATATACCGTAACGCCACTAAAATTCTGTAGTGCTATAGAATTTCAGAAGGAATAAAAATACTAAGAAATGCCTTCTTAATTGCTTCACTATGAATAAGTTGAATTCTCATGCTGCATTACCAGATGCATAATAACAAAACTCTGATAGCTAAATGCATGATAATTTTGTTTAGCCAGCTAACGCTTTCCAGTTTATAAATCAAGTGACAGCAGGAGGCAACAACACATTCCAGAGAAAATGAAATTGCCATAGAAAAATGTTCTCCTGAAGAGTTGCCCTTTACCTATAATGCCAAGACTCCATCTGTTAATAGTGACAGCTTGATTAAAAAAGGTTGGAGTTGAAGCCCATCGCAAACTTACATTTTTTCTGTTAACTCAATGGTGCCTTCCATAGGAGTCAATTCACAGCTTACATACAAAAAAGTTTTTTCAGAACATGAATCCAAGTCTCAAAGAACACTGTAGGAACTCAGTTTTGTCCACTGCCTCCGCCTGAGGCGTGCCTTCTGCTCTGCCCCTCAGGCCATTGATGTGCTTATCCATACTATTTACACCCTTTCTCTGAAGCAAATCTACGACTCGGCAACCATAACCTGGTCTGTATGAGTAGTTTCAGACCTTTTGCCTTAATAGAGATATAATACTACTAAGCAACAGGAATAAAAATTAAGTTCTCTAGTACCAGGAAAAACACATACTTTTCCCATGAAACTACCATTTTGTTTGTCCAAATCATTTGTGGATACTGAGGAGCAGGTTTTCTCATCCTGAGCTGTTTTAAATTTTCCTATCTTCAGATCAGGTGCTGGCAAACTGAAAGAAGTTTCTGCTTAAAGTTAAAGCA
This sequence comes from Fratercula arctica, assembly GCA_947846985.1. Lineage (NCBI taxonomy): Eukaryota > Metazoa > Chordata > Aves > Charadriiformes > Alcidae > Fratercula > Fratercula arctica. Next base: position 112,805,244 of record CANTUZ010000003.1, read on the forward strand.
GAACTGCTCAATTTTTCCCTTGAAGGATTTTTCCATTCTCTAGAAATCGTTATTGCTCCTTTTTTGAACGGCTCAGCAATGTGGCCTTCAGCTTCCACGAAGGCTTTTAAAATCATCTGTAACTGAACTGTGGGGGACCAGAAAAATTGGTATCAAAAAGATAAAACATTATCTTCAAATCTATCAGGAGTTCTTCATGACCGGGGAAATCCCCAGGAGGGAAAACATCTCACAAATGCTTTAGTTTCTTTAGATATGTAAAATCATAGAATAATTTAGATTTAAAGGGACATTTGGAGATCATCTTGTCCAACCTCCCTGCTCAAACCAATGATAACTTCAAAATTAGAACCAGTTGCTCTGTGCCTTGTCCGGTCAAGCTTTGAATGTCTCCAGGGATGGAGGTTCCCCATTGTCTCTAAGCCTCTGGTTCAGTAGCAAAAATTGCTGCAATTTATGTCCACTGCCTCCTGTGCTTTCACTCAATCTGGCTTCATCTTCCACCCGTCCTGTAGGTAGTTGTAAATAGCAAAAAAAATCCCTCTCAGCTTTCTCTTCTTAAGGCTGAACAAGCTCATTTTTTCTCAGCTTCTCCCCACACGTTGTGTGCTTTAGACCTTGCACCATATTGATGGCCTCTGTTAGAGTCACTTGAGCATGCTGATAATTTTTTTGCACTTGGGAGCCCAAAATGGGAAACAGTTCTCCAGGTGTGGTCTCCTAAGCACCAAAGACAGAAGAATAATCACTTCCCCTGAACTCCTGGCTATTCTCTTGCAAAAGCTGTGTCATGTACAGTTGGCCTCGATAACTGTGAAGGCCCACTGCTAAATCATGTTCAGCTTGTGGTCCACCAGGATCCCCAGCTCCCTTCTGCAAATCTACTTTCTATCCCCCAGCTTGGATTGTTGCATGAAGTTATTCCACCCTGGACGCATCCCTTTGATTTTTACTTTCATTGATCTTCATGAGATTCTTGGCAAATCATTTCTCCAGACTATCCAGGTCCCTGTAATTGGCAGCCATTTCTCTGAAGTTTACTGACTGTTCTTCCAGTTTGGTGGCAGCCACAAACTTCTGGAAAGTGCACTCCATTGTAGGATCCAAGTTATCAATGAAAACACTGAGCAACCTTGGTTCCACCATTGGCCCCTCAGGAACACTGCCAGTAGCTACCCTTCCTGTAGCCTTTTAACTGTTGACCACTGCTTTTTGAGCCTGAAGGTCCAGCCACTTTTCCACACATTTTGCTGTCCACCCATACAACCCATAATTCTCAAACTTTGCTAAAGGGATACTTTGGAGGCAACTATGTTGAGAACTTTGTTGAAGTAAAGGTATCCACTGCTTTCCCCTCTTGTCCACACAGCAGGTAGTCTTATCACAGAAGGTAATCAGATCAGTCAAGTATGATTTATCCTTGCTGAAGCCATGCTGTTTTTTCTTAACCACCTTCTTATCCTTCATGGAAATAGCTTTGAAGAATATTTGTTCCATAATCTTCCTAGGAACTGAGATGAGGCAGATCGACAAGTACTGCTCTGAATCTTCCTTCTTGCCTGTCCTGCAGATGGGTGCGATGACTTTTACCAGTCATTAGGAAACGCTCCACTTCATCATGACCTTTCAAAACTGATGAGAGCAGCCTCACAGAGACACTGGCCAGTTCTCTTAGTACTCTTGGGTGCATCTGTCTGATCCCACAGACTTGTCTTTGTTCAGTTTCCTTAATTCAGTCTTCTACTGTGGGTTACAGTTCACCTGCCCAGACTCTGCTGCCTGTGTACCTGGCAGCATGAGGGCAGAATTTGGTAAAGACCAAGGCAAAGAAAGTACTGAGTGCATAAGACTCTTTGATGGCCTTTGTCACTGAGTCCCCCACACCATTCAGCAGTGGATCCACTCCTAAGGGAGTCTCACCCATCAGACATGAAGACTCCCTGCACAGATTCCTTGAGTATTAGCATGAACTTTAAGTCTATCCAGTACCCATGCCCCCCGTACCCAGTTGCCAGCTCAGACCCCAGACCTTCCCAGATGCAGGTCTCCTCCTACTCCCTAGCTGGTCCAGCTTTAAGTTTGCTGGGAAATCTTTTTAGCAGGGCCTGTTGCAATAGGACAAAGGGTAATGGCTTTTAAACTAAAATACGGCAGATTTAGAGTAGATAGAAGGAAGAAATTTTTTACGAGTGTGGTGGAACACTGCAACAGGTTACCCAGAGAGGTGGCAGATGCCTCATCTCCTGAAAACATTCAAGGTCAGGTTGGATGGGGCTCTGAGCAACCTGATCTGGTTGAAGATGTCCCTGATCATTGCAGGGGGGTTGGACTAGATGACCTTTATAAGTCCCTTCCAACCCAAACTATTCTATGATTCTATGATTCTATAAGTTGTGCCGGCACAGAAGAGAGAGCAAGGTCATGTAGACAGCAACAATGACTTGGGACTATTCCCAGTAGGCAGTTTGACACCTCCACCCTGGTTCAAAGTTTAAGAGTGTAAAATAATACAGACATATTCAGATTATGCTTCAGGGCCAGAGAATGGGCCCAGGCACTGTTCAGACTCTATTACAGATGCAGACAGACAATTTGACCCCAAGTATCAGGCTTTTTTGTTTTGTTTATTTCAGTCACACCTTTATAATTGTTCACTTCCCTTGGAAGAAAAGGTAGCTGAGAGGAAACTATACTATCTCTTGTCCATTAAAAAAAACTTTTTTACAAAGCAACAACACTTTTACAAATGAGGATTTGTTTGAGTGTGCACGCTCCAGCTGTTGAAAAACTTTGCATTTGATGAGTCTTGGAAACTGCACAAATCTGCAGAGCAAGAAAAAGCACAACTATATAATTTTGGCTTTGCAATTAGAAAAATGATACATTGACTATTTAACAATAAATTGTTTATAACCTAATTCTGAAATACGAGCTAAATTATTAATGGATATAATGTAGCGTAAATACAAGGAGGAAAATGGAGAAATTATGCTTTACAGCAATAAAGTATTACCAGTTAACTAATTATTGTTAAAATTTTTATTACATCATAACTATCATGTTCCCATCCATTGCAGAAGTTCTTTCACCAACTTTATATTTGCAGTGGATTGTCTTTTCTCTTTCATACTGAATATTGGATTTTTTTATATTGCTTTTGCCTGCATCTAGTAGAAAATATCTCCCAAATCATAACTAACATCACAGTGTTTGCCTGTCCTTTGCCCAGGTAGGTGGACATACAGAGTGTTGTATGTAAAAGCTTCTTTTGCATTTATTGTCAAGGTTTGGAACAGTTCCTTAATGCTTCAATTAAACTGAAAAATTGTCTAATTATTCACAGTAAGTCATAGTTAGTTCATTAGAAAGTTATTCTATAGCTCATTACAAGCTGTCTTTGGAAGTCGTTTTTATAATAGTAAATCAAGTAATTAGCTATTGAGAGCTGTTTTTTCTTCTGTATCTGTTATGAAGCCTCTTGATCATATTTGTTCTGTGCAATTTAGTTTAGAAAGGAATAGAAAACTTATTTTTCTGACTGTTTTGAAAGAGTTTACAATCTTCACAATCATATCCACGTGTAGGGAGTTACAGGCAATATAAGTTACATGCAAAAGCAGTGGTTGTGTGGTCTACAGTGGGTCCAGTTAAAGGACTTAAAATCATGAAATCCAAGCAAAATAAAGATAAAGGAAACAAAGGCCAATTTTGGCTCCTACTTACCCAGTGTACTACACTTATTGCCACTGTGACCCTGCGCCCCTGCGCAGAATCATAGAATGGTTAGAGTTGAAAAGGACCTTAAAGATCATCTCGTTCCAACCCCCTGCCATGGGCAGGGACACCTCCCACTAGACCAGGCTGCTCAAAGCCCCATCCAGCCTGGCCTTGAACACTTCCAGGGATGGGGCATCCACAGCTTCTCTGGGCAACTTGTTCCAGTGTCTCACCACCCTCACAGTAAAGAATTTCATCCTACTATCTAATCTAAATCTCCCTTCATGCAGTTTAAAACCATTACCCCTCATCCTATCACTACACTCCCTAATAAAACGTCCCTCCCCATCCCATTTAAGTACTGGAAAGGCACTATGGGGTCTCCCTGGAGCCTTCTCTTCTCTAGGCTGAACAACCCCAACTCTCCCAGGCTGTCTGCACAGAAGAGGTGCTCCAGCCCTCTGATCCTCTTCGTGGCCCTCCTCTGGACTTGCTCCAACAGGTCCATGTCCTTCTTATGTTGGGACATGGCTAAGCCTCCTTCATTGTTTAGTAGCCTTCTCAGTAGAGGATCACACACAGCTCTAGCCTGAAGGCATTTATCCACGTGGTTCAGTTTTCATAGAATCCAATTTGATTCTGCTCACTGACAGACCAAGAGTGCAGAGAAGATAGGTGCAGTCATGTTTATTTATCTTCCGGAAATCTATAGAAGTGGTTTACAACAGTTTTAAAACTCTATCAATTTTTTTAGGTTTTCTGGGCATTGAAAATAGTTTATTTTTCTTTCTCTCTCCCTTCCTTTTTTTTAAAAAAAAATATGAAGCTGCAGGAACACAATGTTGTCTAAAACACAACATCTGACACTTAATTTCTTTCACACAATTTTAATTTTAAAACACAGGAATTGCTGATTCATTCTGACATTGCCTATCTACGTTTATTGCTTTTAATTAAAAAAAAAAAAAAAAGGAAGAAAAATGCAGAGGTTAATTTTATCTTGGGCTCTAATCCATGCACCAGAAGTAATATATTACTTTCACCTTCTACTATAACAAAATTCCATTGTGTGTCAAAGTATATCACCTGAATGGGATCTGCACAGAGAGAGTGTCAATTATTGTGAAATAGTCCCTCTGCATAGGAGGGAAATATTCTGCCATCAGTTTTTCCCTCACTGTTTAGACTGCTTCGTAGTGGAAGGCTGAAGTATTTGTTCTACACTGATATTAAAATTCAAAAGACAGCACTGCTAATGAAGTAGACAGACAGGTAGCATGACTTAATTTGTAGAACAAATTTTGAAGATAGATCACAATAGATGCTGAATTCCTACATGCCTTATAAATCATTCAAGGAACATTCTTACAGAAATCCAATTACTTTCTATAAAATGGAAGAAGCATCACTTTTATAAATGCTAATTAATGATGTTCCTGTAAACAGAAATCAAATACAATCTTTTCAGCGTAGGAGGCTTCATAAAAAAATCCCACCTAGAAACTGCATTAAAAGGCATGAATGGTGAAAGACAGGAAATAAACATCCCTGCCAGCGAGCCCTCCTTTCATCACAGGTGTGACACATAAATTCTACAATATCTCACTTCTGAAGAGATGGTTCAATATTTATAGAGAAACAACATTTCAATACCATATCTGCTAAAAGTCAAATATTCTTCTTCTTGCAAAAGGAACATTTGTGTCCCATGTCAGATATGTTATAATTTCAAGTTACTTAGAAATGTGGATGCATTTTATGACCCTGCTTTAGTGATAAAACAGTTGAAGAACCACTTTCCTTGTTGGCTTCAATTCAAACTATTTTCCTGTCCCAAGGTACTAGTAATTCAGATTGCAATATTTGCCCATAAATCATTGGATGTGGATCTTTGCTTGAAAATAGAAAATACTATCTAAAGCTACAAGAAAAAACACACAGCACTGCACACAGTGGCATTCAATACGTTCCAATATAGCTAGCCTAGATCTGGAGGCTTTCGTACCTACTGTTATAAGTGAAGTTTTGTAACTCAGATTGATCTACTCACTAACTGCTCACAGTATTCTGCTGTCACAGAATTTCTTGGTCCAACAATCTACCTATCTGTACTAAAAGATTTTCTTTATTTATATTCAGTGTCAGTACTGCTGTCACTTTCTGTCCTTTGGAATTTCTCTACACTGTTTTATTTTTCATACCTCCCTCAGAGAGCTTCCCTCAGAATACCCACTGCTTTTTTACCATTTCAAACATTTCTGGAACACTACAGCAATCACTGTGGTTGTACAATATTTTACTACAAAATGCTCATATTTCTCAGAACTTCTTTTCAACTTCCAATATTCTTTTTCAGTAGGAACTCAGATTTCAAAATGACTAGACCTAACACATGATTTATCCAGCACAGTACTGTGTACTCTCTACTCATAGAGAAAAATAATTAATCAACTCAAAGCCACCATTAAATTGTGGTGCTGGACCTATAATTGCAATTCTTGAACTAAATTATTTTGGTTATGGTATGTATCTAATGATGTCTCCTATGTTTTTATTACTCTCAGTTTCGCTTTCATTGTTAATGGTGTGGGCAAGGGTCATGCAGAGAAAAGAAAAGAACAAGTCCTCTGGAGGGGCTGCAACTGACGAAAGGGAGGGAAGGAAGGAAGGAGCCAAGAGAAGGCTGGACATTTGAAACAAAGCTTAGAGACTGAGGTCATACGCTGGAGCTCTACTGGATCACTCCAAAGTCTGCATTCACTCTGGATTGCTTGGCTTGATTTGCTGTCTCGTACCTGCCTTTTTCAATGAGAAATTTAAATTATACATTATAATTAAGTCACAAGTTGTTGAAATATTCAAGAAACAATACAGTAGACTGATATTCAACCACCAGGATGTTCCCTTAACAGCTTTCCATCCTTCTTCTGATGGGCTGGAAGACTGTACTAATTGCAGAAGAAGCATCATATCTGCTCCTATATTCTTCCCTCTACTGCTTGTTCTTGTTATAAATGCCCTGGCAGTGTCTCCCTAGTGTTCAAAGGCAAAAGTAGATACTGTTCAGAAATGTCAGTCAGTAGTCAAGTTCTTCTTTTACCTTAAAGATTTCCTTTTCCAAATGCACACAGAACAAATATGTTCTACTAGGAGTAGAAAAATGAAGCGCCGATAGGACAGTTTATGTCTCAAAATGCCTTGTCTGACAAGCTGGAGACAAATTCATTTCAGTAAGACTTCTCGTGGGGATACATGAAAGACTGGTTCTTCTTTCTGTATTGCAGGTACCAAACAATATTTCAGATTACTCTGAACATCCACGCTCTTGCCTTCCAATACTAGTAATTTGTGACCACCTCCGAAGACATTGTCATTGGTCTAAGACTCTGAAGATTTTGGTTCTTCAAGTACAATAAACCATTATGCGAGGGATTCTTTGCAATCTGAGATCAGCCCTGCAGTCCTAGCAGAGAAAGCAATCTGTGATAGCAAAAAAAACACCCAAAAATGCATTCATCTTTCCTTAATTGAACTTTCTCAGCCAAACCCACACAAAATTCACAGCCTCCATTAATATTACGCTGTTGTCTGACTGATTCTACTTAAGTGTCTCATTTTATTTTACTTTTACTTCAGTTATTGCTTTTTTCCCTGATGTAAAATCATCTTTCTGCTTTCAATTTCTTCTGTAATTTCTCACTAGAAACCGCACTTTATTCGTACTCCTAAAGCATGCTGTCTAATGCTCCCACTACAGAATGAAAAGTTACTGAAGTTGTTCTGAGTTTTCTGTATCCCTGTGATTCAGAGCAGACTTGGAGCTATAAACCCCACTGCACTGTATTTTCAAGCACTTTGCTAATGTCTTAGCTAAGAAGTGAGAACACTAGGTAAAAAGTGACTGAATCTCCACCCTGTACTAGCTGACTGGTCTTAGATACCTGTGACTGAAGAATAACACTGCTTAACGTATGATCTACATAACCCTCCCCTGTTTATGTCTGGCCATATTAATCATCTGTTTCATAATAAACTGGGAAGTTTGGGCAGGGAAGGAGAGGGGAAGTCCTGTTTTGCACAAGAAGGAAACCAAGGTTTTTTGAAACGTTTTCATAAGAATCATGAGTACAGAACATGCCTTTGCCTCAGAGTAGTCAACATGAGCTTTGTCTCCCATATATCCTTAAATCATATCCCAGCTTCGCTTCCTTTTTTCCCCTTACTATAGGGTCTTCCTTGGATGTGAGAGGCTCTGTGAGTATATTTCCACCTATGCTGGTGAAGGGAGATTTCCTCACAAAAACATTTTTATCAAAATTCCCCTCTTTAAGCTCCCCTCAATTAAAATAGGGTATAACTCTGGTAATACATAACATTCCCTGAGAAATTATTGCAAATTTTAGATTCACATTCACTGGTTTGGAATTTTGTGGGAGCAGATGACCTGTCTTCTCAGCTGCCAAGGAACAGGTAGGAGTTACCACCATAGACAAGGGCACATTTGCTACTGACTCACTTCTTCTTCTAGACTCAGCATTGTACTAAATTGCATCCAAACATTGCTGGTGCACACATACTGCTTAGAAGCCAGCTTGCCAAAAAAGTAATTGTAAAACTAGCCATGAAAGTATATCTGAACGTATTAAATGTTTTACCTTCAGATTAAATATTGGAACTTCCCACCAGAAATATTTTTCGCCATGGTGCCCTGGTGGAACATGTCACTCACAGAAGATATCCTAATCCAAGGAAATGTTATAACCAGTGAGAGAGAGAAGATATAGAAAGAGATCATTCTCTCTTGTCACAGTTTCCTGGTGCTGTTAGACAGGTGGGAGTGGACATGACTTGGAGCAGAACTGTGTTTAAGGCAGAAGTGAACTGAGTGCTCTGTTAAGAATTTTTGATTTTTTTTTTTTTTTTTTTTTTTTTTGAGATTGATACCAAAGGACCAGAAATATTTCTTCTGTGTAGTTCTATGAAGTAACCAGAACAGAATCAAGGAGACCATTAATGCCTCACACATTCTGTAAATTTTTTAATTGGTCTAAGATGGGAAATGATTCTTTTTACCTAAAGAATGTTTAATATTTCACTCACAGTATGTTAAATTTTTTATGAAACATAGGGAATCTTTTCCTGCCACACTCCAAGCTGTCCAGACATCTATAACTTTGATCTATATCATATTTTTCCAATTCAGTGACAAAAGTCAGAACAATGATTCACACCAGGATTTGGTAAGAGTCCTTGAATACAACTTCAAATAGGTATTAGACTCTAATTTTCACTTTTTGCAGCTTAACATTTAAACTGAGTAATCTGTCATGATACAATAAATTCAAAGCACTGGGCATTCTGCTGCTAGGAATTACAGCTATCCAGGTTAAACACTCTGCATAACAGATAACACCACCCAGATTTTGCTTGTTCTTTTGTCCAGTGCCAATTTTTTCAAACTAAGTTTTTTTCTGAGCAGCAAATGAGCATTCCCAGTTGTGCAGCAAATACCTCATGTATTCTGGATGCTGTCAAAAGCTCGCTAATAAATTATTATTTTATGCACTGCATCTCAGATTAGCTTTCTGGTGCCCTCTGAATTATATGAAGATTTCTGTTAAACTTGCATCTGTTTTCCACTGCTGATGCCCATCTCCACCTGGGGCTTGAACTGCCAATTCCAACATCTCCCCATCTCAGGAGATCCCTGGTCTGTTCCTAAAGGCTTTTGTTACCCTTCCATGTGGGTCTCCGAAGGAGACTCAAGTCATCTCATTCCTCTGGTTTGTCCTCTGGGGACATGGTAAAAGGTGCTGGAGCCAGTGTTCTTCCATTTTCCCATTGATTGCCTTGGCCCCTTTTTACGATGTTTTAAGAGCCAGGCCTGCTTATTATGCTAACATAAGTCATTAAAGCAGAAGGGAACTTTTCTGAAGACAATTGCAAGTTAGATTTGTTGATAAGGCAAGTAGGTTTTTATCCTGTTTGCTTTAAAAATGGCAATCATTAGTTCTAGTTATCATAAAATTATATTGCTGAAAATTGAAGTCAAATAATTCTTTAATTTGAACCACAAAGCATCCTCATAAACCTCAGAGAAAATAAAATCGCAATCATTCATTTCCTTCTCTCTGAAACATTATATTGCAATTTAGCAGATCATCTTTGACTGTAGAACAATGGCTAATTTAAATACTATTAAATCAGGGAGACTTCATGTAGTTAATGTTTTACAAAAGCAAAATCTACTCTAGCAAAGTCATTCACCTCAAAATCATTAACATTAAGTGACCGAAGAATATAATCTCAAAGACTTTGTAGCTAATCGCGACATGTCTGCTCCATAGTTGAGGGGGTGCTGTTTTATACGTGACTCCTAGCTGAGGGAAACACTCTGTCTCGTTTGGGTTCTTTTATCTTCCTGACAAGCCAAGTCCTACTGAGCAACCAAGAAACATTAATGAATATCTATGATTTTTTCTTTTATTTCACTGTTATTTCAGCACATACACATTAAAGCAGTCTGTAGATTAATGCCTAAATCCCAATTGAACCCATAATTTTGAGCATCTGTGCAAAAAGCCACCAATAATCATCTGATAGAGCTACTAGCAGAGTTAATACTCCATGGAGGATGCATAGGAGGGGAGGAAAAAAGCATGACTAAATATAACTCTGGCATAAAGGCCAACAGAGGCTTCACATTGCACTGTACAGCACTCATCCTCTGTTCTCTGTCCTTCAGCTGGGACATTGTGCTGCTCCTTTTCCCAGAAGTTTACAGTAGACCTTTATGGAGTCACACGTGCCTCCTCACCACGGCAATACCCATCACTCCAGCAGGTCACATACAGCCACCCAGTGTAATGTGGTTAAATGTTGGCTTTGCAAACACACAGAATGAGTTAGAAGGCAAATTCGTCTTTCTGTCATTCTTTTTTTCTAACAACTAGCCTGACTTTTTGCCCATGTCCTTACATTGATGATGAGCCATGAGCCACATAAAACTACAGACCCTTAAAAAACAGCTTAGAAAGACAAGACAATCTTCATTTCTCTCAGGTACTCCTGGGTTTACATTCCAGCCTCACTGGTGTCTCAAGTTTCATGCTCCACTTCGAGCTAATCAATTAAAAGGGTTTGGCCTCAAAACAGTAATTTGTAACAGTTGTCTGTGCTTATACATAGCACTTGGGTGTCTGAAATGTACCTGAGGATCTACAAATGAGAGAAAAGCATTTTCACAAGTACAAATTAGATTTTACTTAATAGTCATTCAATTAATGAACCAAAAAAACCCAGGTTGCTGGAGAGGTTGAATTATTGAAAGAAAGAAAAAAAAGAGGCATTGATAGTACTTTGGTTTACCTCTCTTCATTCTGAGGCCTTAAGTCATTTTTATTTTGCCATGTACTTCTCTATGCTAAGCAAACACCAATCCAGAAAAGGCAGTGATGTTTAACTGTTTAATTGATGCTGGTCCTTGGCTTAACCATTAGAATAATATGGTACAGGGACCTGGTATTCTCATCTCTAGAGGTAAATGATTTTCTATAGAAGGATTACTTTTCACTAAATGAGACTCAACAGCTATTCTAAATAAGTTATACAGTATGAGGCACCACAGCAATAGTCTGGCATTCAGTAATTTTTAACATTTACAAAATTCTGCTGTTTTTTGGTAAGTTGGGGGGTTTTTTAGATGCATGTGAGCTTTTATATTTGTTTCTTGCTGCTGTCATTGATGGAGAAATGACTGTTCTAACTAGATTTCTGAAACTGAGAACTGCTGCAAAAAGCTTACCAGCGGGCTGCTGCTGACCATGTCGTTAAAATTCTGGTAGCAAGTTCAGCTGTATGTCAGTCAGCACCAAAGGCATAAGTCATTCATCAGGCTGCATCCTGCGGCAGTTATAAGAAGTGAAAACATAACGTAAATGTCTGGATATATAGAGGGAGAGTGGGAAAAGTGTCTGCTTTCTTATTCCAGAGACACTGACAGGGTAAGTGCAGTAGGATGATTATGCCTGCCATTGACAGATGAGTTATACCCTGAAGACCTCCATGAATTCCACCTCTGCTTCAGAAGCTTTGGGAACAGACCTGCCCGTTAAAATAAATATAAAGGCTGGAGGGTCCAGTTACCACCCTGCTGAGCTCATGCTGCCTTGGCTTCATCAGAGCAGGAAAAGGAGAACTCACACATCTATGATGCCCCAGCTCAATGTTTTGTTCCTTTATAAATTCTTCTATTGAGTGCCACAAGCAATTGTTTTAACATCAGGGAATCTACTGAAGCTAAGTTAGACTTTAGGCTTTACCTGAGGGAAAAAAACGCAGCCTGCTCAGCTAGGTGGGTAAGTCATCCAAAGTGACCAATACTAGCAGCTAGTAAAAGAGCATTGCCTTCTCTCTAACAAGGAAGATGTGAAAATATTTGCCACTAAAAGCACATATTTAGGTAAAGAGAAGACTGAAGCCATTCTCTTACTTATCAAAATGTCTTGACTAACCTTTGTGGGCGAAAATCCCTTGACTCTTCCTACATCTCTCTCACTTTTTGTGAGTCTTTAAGCACTTACCTATAGCACCACATCTTCTCTTACAAAGTCAGAACAAGACTAAACTCTTTCTTCCTCAGTGAGGTGGGATGACGTTAGACACTGTTGGCTGGTTCTGATTGTATGTATTCTTGAAAAAAAGAGGTGTTTTCTACCCCTCTGACATATATTTCTACACAGCTGAGAACCGTACTGAATTAAGCTTGGACATAGAAGCAGAATTTCTACTTCAGACTCTTCAAATTCCATCAGAGATAAGGAGGAATTATATCATGGCACCAGTGAGGTATTGTTTACACAAGGCCTTCACAGGACTTCCTCCATCTACTGGCTGGTAGTTTTATTATTTCAGGAGGAAACAGCTTTGATTCTCATGCGAGAGAGAGTATCAGCCCACGGAGCTCCCATGCTCTCAAAATCCTGCCCAGCAGAGTCAGTGGAAATTCACTGCTGCAAATCAAAGCAACTTGGCCTGAGGGAATTGGGTAACGTGCTGGCATATCTTGCCTTTTGAGGTAATTAAAAATCACACTTCTGAGAATCCATTAATGACACAACAGAGATCCCAAAGGACAGAAGTCGTTATGTGTATGAATCATGCCGTCATCCTCAGTTTTAGCTATCACTAATAAGACTTCTTAGATCTTCAGAAGATTCAGTCCGCAATGTGAATGTGGACTCTTTAGTCATGATTTGCTTTCTGATTGTGTCTCAGGGAAGGAGGACTTTTGTGCATTGAACCGAACACTGAGCAAATTGTCAAGTGATTGATCATTTTGTACCTTGAGAAGAAGCCAAAGACTACTTTGATTTACATCTTGTTGACACAAATTTGCTTCTCTTTGCTTTTGGTTTTCTAGGAAGACATCTTTATGGTAAAAGCTGCTGCACACATACAGGTAGACAGTAAATTAAAAGGAGGTGAAAGGAGGAAATACTTTAAAATCTAGTGGAGAAAAAAAAAAAAGAAAAGAGAAGAGAAGAAAAAAGAGAAAAAGCCATCTTCCTTACTAAACTGGACCTTGTTCGGAAAAAGCAGTTGAAGGCTAGGGCACCTGCCAAGGAGACCAGCTCCAGTGCAGGTAAGTCTGTGCTGGGGAAGGAAATCACAGCAAAGAAAGGTCAGCCAGGGTCTCGTTTTCGAGGCTTTTAAAGCCAGGAAAAGGGGCCAGCCCGAGCTGGTACCCGGCACTTCTGGGGGGCGGGGGCAGTTGAGGAGCAGAGGACGGAGCCACCACCCCCGGCGGCAGGTGTGAACGAGCAGGGGGTGGGACCACTCTCCCCCCTCATAAAAGAAGCCCTTCGGGAGCAAACTGAGCAAATGAGCTGCAAGTGGGTGTTCCCTGGGTGTGACCCGAGGAACCACCCAGGTGCACCACAACAAGAGGGTACTTCCTGGGCTGGAGAAGGGGGGTGGCCAAGCAGGGTGTGACACACCAGTCCAATCACAGCTGTCTGCACAGCAGTTCGTGTAGGATAGAGCTGAAAGACTGCTAACCCGGCCAGGTAGCGATGGTGACTACTCGCAAGATGACTGTGGCGTCCACGAGCTCCACAACCACCAGGTCTGATGCCGCCTCTCAGACGGTACTCTTGTGGGAACATGCTACCACACAGACATCAGGCTGTAGGGTGTGCCCTGCTCTTACGCCAGTGTCGGATGGCAATGATGGGCATGCCTGTAGGAGATGTGCCCAGGTAGAGGATCTCCTCCAATTAGTCATGGAGCTCAGGGAGGAGGTAAGTAGATTGAGGAGCATCAGGGAATGCGAGAGGGAGATAGATTCCTGGAGTAGAATCCTGCATCCCATGACAGAAACCCAGCAGGCAGATAGAACCCCTGCAACAGAGAGCTCCCTATCCTCTGTCACCTCAACTGAAGGCAGTAACCTGGAGGACAGGGGGCAATGGCAGGTAGTTCCTGCATGGCGCAACAGGCGCCGCACTCGAGACTGCCCAGTGACTACCCCATCTTCCCAGGTGCCATTATTTAACAGGTACAGTGCTCTACAGAGGAACCTGGATGATGACGAGCACAATATTTCTCCTATTTCTCCTACCTTGGAGCCGTCAGCAAGGTCTAGTCAGACCTCCCCCTGCATCAAAACCTCTGCAGTAAGGAAGAAAAGATGGGTCCTTGTCATAGATGACTGATTACTGAAGGGAGCGGAAGGCCCAATATGCAGGCCGGACCCGGTACATAGGGAGGTCTGCTGCCTCCCTGGGGCCCGGGTCAAGGACGTGAAGAGGATGCTTCCTTCCCTGGTATGGCCCTCAGACTACTATCCACTTTTGCTCTTTCAGGTAGGCAGCGACAAGGTAACAAGAAGAAGTCCAAGGGCAATGAAGAAAGATTTCAAGACCCTGGGATGCCTGGTCAAGGGATCAGGAGCGCAAGTGGTGTTCTCGTCTATCCCCCCTGTTGCGGGGAATGATGAGGGGGTAAATAGGAGGAGCCAGCAGATCAATACCTGGCTTCGAGCTTGGTGCTGCCGGCAGGACTTTGGGTTCTTTGATCATGGCCTGATCTACAAAACACCTGGCCTGCTGGTAACAGGCAGGAATACCTTGACCTCCAGGGGAAAAAGGGTTCTAGGACAAGAGTTATCAGGACTCATTGAGAGGGCTTTAAACTAGATTTGAAGGGGGGTGGGGATGGTACTGGGCTTGCTGGTGAGGTGCCAGGGCGTAGTTGCTCAGCACTCGTGGGCCAGTGTGCCAGTATTTCTGAAAGCCAGAAGGTACACCACATCTCAAGGGTCAAAACTACACACACAACTCCCTCTCTGAAATGCTTATACACCAATGCACGCAGCATGGGGAATAAGCAGGAAGAGCTGGAGGTCTGTGTGCGGTTGCGGGGCCACGATCTCATTGCAATTACTGAGATGTGGTGGGACAACTCGCATGATTGGAATGCTGTCATGGATGGCTATGTCCTTTTCAGGAAAGACAGACCAGCGAGGCGGGGTGGTGGAATTGCACTCTATGTGAGAGAGCATTTGGAATGCATTGAGCTCTCACTAGGGGCAGATGAAGAGAGGGTCAAGAGCTTATGGGTGAGGATTAAGGGACAGGCAAATATGAGGGACACTGTTGTGGGTGTTTATTACAGGCCACCTGATCAGGATGGGGAAACTGATGAGGCTTTTTACAGACAACTGAAGGTAGCCTTGCAATCGCAGGCCCTGGTTCTCATGGGGGACTTCAATCGCCCTGATATCTGCTGGGATGACCACACAGCCAGGCATGGGCAGTCCAGGAGGCTCCTCCAGTGCATTGATGACAACTTTTTGACACAGGTGGTACAGGAGCCAACAAGGAGAGGAGCACTTCTAGACCTGGTACTGACAAACACAGAGGGATTGGTGGAGGACATTAAGGTTGGGGGCACCCTAGGTTGTAGTGATCATGAAATGATTGAGTTCAGGATCATGGGCACTATCCACAAAACAACAAGAAGTAAAATTACAACCTTGGATTTCAGGAGGGCTAACTTTGGCCTCTTCAAGAAACTGCTTAGAGAGATCCCGTGGGCTAGGGCTATGGAAGGCAAAGGGGCTCAAGAAAGCTGGTTGATATTCAAAGACCACTTCCTCCAAGCTCAGGATCGGTGCATCCCTAAGAGAAAGAAATCGGCCAAGGGACGCAGGAGACCTGCATGGTTAAGCAGGGAGCTTCAGAAAAAGCTCAAGTGGAAGAAGGAAGTTTATAATAAGTGGAAGAAGGGACTGACCCCTTGGGAGGATTACAAGAATGCCACCAGAGCGTGCAGGGATGAAACAAGGAAAGCCAAGGCCGCCTTGGAATTAGACCTGGCTAGGGACATCAAGCACGACAAAAAGAACTTCTACAAGTATATTGGAAGCAAAAGAAAGACGAGAGAAGTTGTGGGCCCACTGTTGAATGAGACAGGAGTCATGGTGACGGAGGATGCGGAGAAGGCAGAGTTACTGAATGCCTTCTTTGCTTCGGTCTTTTCTGCTCGGCCCAGCCCTCAGGAGTCCCAGGCATTGAATAAAGTAACAGGGAAAGAAGAAGACTTCCCTTGGGTTGAGGAGGAGCGAGTGAGGGATCAATTAGATCATTTAGATATTCACAAGTCCATGGACCCTGATAGGATGCACCTGAGAATGCTGAGGGAGATGGCAGAAGTCATTGCTGGGCCGCTCTCCATCATCTTTGAAAAGTCCTGGAGAACAGGCGAGGTGCCTGGGAACTGGAGGAAAGCCAATGTCACTCCAGTCTTCAAAAAAGGCAAGAAGGAGGAGCCGGGGAACTACAGGCCGGTCAGCCTCACCTCCATCCCTGGAAAGATGATGGAACAGCT
Source organism: Fratercula arctica (assembly GCA_947846985.1). Taxonomy (NCBI): domain Eukaryota; kingdom Metazoa; phylum Chordata; class Aves; order Charadriiformes; family Alcidae; genus Fratercula; species Fratercula arctica. The sequence goes on from CANTUZ010000003.1 coordinate 112,821,852, forward strand.
TGTTCTGGGCGTCATCTCAAGGCACGTGGAGGAAAAGAAAGCTATCAGAAGTACTCAGCATGGATTCACCAAGGGGAAATCATGTCTGACTAATCTGATAGCCTTCTACGATGGCATGACTGGATGGATAGATGAGGGGAGGGCGGTAGATGTGATCTATCTTGACTTAAGCAAGGCGTTTGACACGGTCTCCCACAGCATCCTCATAGGGAAGCTTAGGAAGTGTGGGTTAGATGAACGGACAGTAAGGTGGATAGAAAACTGGTTGAAAGATAGAGCTCAGAGGGTTGTCATTAAGGGCACAGAATCTAGTTGGAGACCAGTGACGAGTGGTGTTCCCCAGGGGTCAGTACTGGGTCCAGTCCTCTTCAATATATTCATCAATGATCTGGATGAGGGGATAGAGTGCACCCTCAGCAAGTTTGCTGATGACACAAAGCTGGGGGGGGTGGCTGACACACCGGAGGGCTGTGCTGCCATACAGAGAGACCTGGACAGGTTGGAGATCTGGGCAGAGAGAAACCTTATGAAATTCAACAAGGGCAAGTGTAGGGGTGCTGCACCTGGGGAGGAACAACCCCATGCACCAGTACAGGTTGGGGGCTGACCTGCTGGAGAGCAGCTCTGTGGAAAGAGATCTGGGAGTCCTGGTGGACAACAGGATGACCATGAGGCAGAAATGTGCCCTTGTGGCCAAGAAGGCCAATGGCATCCTGGGGTGCATCAAGAAGAGTGTGGCAAGCAGGTCAAGGGAGGTCATCCTCCCCCTCTACTCTGCCTTGGTGAGGCCACACCTGGAGTACTGTGTCCAGTTCTGGGCTCCCCGGTTCCAGAAGGACAGGGAACTGCTGGAAAGGGTGCAGCAGAGGGCTACCAAGATGATGAGGGGACTGGAACACCTCTCTTATGAGGAAAGGCTGAGGGATTTGGGTCTCTTCAGTCTGGAAAAAAGGCAGCTGAGGGGGGATCTTATCAACACTTATAAATACTTAAAGGGTGGGTGTCAGGAGGATGGGACCAGGCTCTTTTCAGTAGTGCCCGGGGACAGGACAAGAGGCAATGGGCACAAACTGGAGCACAAGAAGTTCCACCTAAACATGAGGAGGAACTTCTTTACCCTGAGGGTGGCAGAGCACTGGAACAGGCTGCCCAGAGAGGTGCTGGAGTCTCCATCTCTGGAGACATTCAAAACCCGCCTGGACGTGTTCCTGTGTAACCTGCTCTGGGTGACCCTGTTCTGGCAGGGGGGTTGGACTAGATGATCTCCAGAGGTCCCTTCCAACCCTATGGTTCTATGGCAGCAATTAGGAGAATAGCTCAAGATCAGAGTCCAAAAGTCTGTTCTGCACACCTAGGTGAGATGATTGTGCTCAGCTTAAATATTTAGAGGCAAATAAGGAGCTGATGAAGTGCTGCTTGTTGTGACGGGGGAAAGTAACACCTGTGTTAACTATTTGTAGTGTTTTCCTTCTTTCTTTGTCCCTCCTCAAAGAACTTTATATTCGCTAGACAGGAAACCCAAGTATGTAGGCTTGTTATGGTTTATTTAATAGTTTTGTGAGCTTCAATGGAGATTTGGACAAGTTTATGGAACAGAAATCCACTTAAGTTACTACATGTATAGAAACTACGTTTGGGTCAGGAAGACCCTAAACTGTAAATGCTGGGAGACCGGGAGAGTATGTGGGATAATATGTGTGCTCAGTCTGTTCTTATATTCTTCCCTAGACGGCCACTTTGGCGGTTACCATTGAGCAAACTTTTGAATGGATGGGTTTCTGCCCTGGTCCAGTAGCTCTGTTCTGGGTCACATTGAACTCAGATTCACTTTATTAATAAAGCTGTGAACAAAAGTGAACGCCGAATTATTGGCAGTGAGAGGCAGCTAAAAGCTATCAGCTCACTTCAGCTCCCTTTGAAAGCTGTCTTTCACCTCACTGTTCAGTCAGGCCTTATCTGAACGTGGGCAGAAAAAACCCTGTTCCAGGAGCACAGAGCAAGAAAAATATGTGCCTTAAGACAGCATACACTTAATAACAATCTTTAAATCCAAATACAGAAATACGACTTGAAAATATTTTTAAGTAAGCATGCAGCCTATAACGCAATAAACCCAGTTTGATGTAACTTCAGTCAAGTGGTGTCAGAGGCCTTTGCATTTGCAGTCAGTCCAAAGGAAACCTCTCCACACATGTACAACATTTGGATTTATCTTCTTGGCAGCAGCAGCCTACTGTGTTGGATATCACTACAAGGAAGAGATTATTTTATTATTATTATTGCATTCAGTTAGCCTGAAAAGACACTCATGTTTGTTCACATGTGTGTCTGTAGATCACGTGTTCTGATGGCAAATCCAATGTTGGTTTTACAAGCCTGATCCAAGGGCCAAAGTGGGCTGCAATATTTCTGGAAATTGATCACTTCGCTTTGTCTACACTGATTTTCCTCCTCCCATCCTGAGCATATGGGCCCAGTGTTTAATAATCAGGGTGCATGGTGGTTTAATTGCAGCTGTGAATTGTGTGAGGTGAGGCAGGAAAGTTCAGTTTGCAGTGCAAGCATTACCCTCACCTGGCAGCACCATGACAAGCAAAGCTGGAGCTGATCACGTTAGCAGCGAAGCCAAGAGTTTAACAGATGGTAAAGATGCTCTTTCTGCCCTCACCACGGTCTGTGAGGTTCTCTGAAGAAGAGACCATGCTCACACAGCTGCTGCTACTCCTTTCCTTGTTCTGAGAATGGGCAGAGAATTTCTGTCTCCGGATTTTTCCAACTGGTGCTAAAATTCGTGACTGAGGTAAACAAACCCGCGCTGTAGTGTGCTCTCCAAGCGTACAGACTGAGTGAATTACATCTCTTAGGGAAGGTGGGCAGAGACTATGGAGCTGTGATCATGGATTTGGGCTTTTACATGGGTGCAGATGGCAGCAGTCTCAGTCAAAATGAAACAGGAGCTGACCAGAAAGAGCAATTTATTGTTTTGCTGACTTGAGAACCCGCGATATAAATCCAAACATCCGGTACAGTAAGTCACCAGCTCATCAGTATAATAAATCTGGAACAATTCAGATACCAGAGTTTACAGGGGAAATTTATTAGCTATTTCTATGCAATAGATATATCAGTGGCCCAACAGTGACAGTTATAAAGAGTCAGCGATTGTCTCAAATAGTAATGATACGGCCCAAGCTGAGCGCGGCACACATTACTCCCAGAGCCGGACCTGACCTCACCTTACCACGCAGGAAAACCACAGAAGCCTTGATATTGCCTCACTTCTGCACAAACAGGGAACAGAAGTGCACACCGATGAACTCCGGGATGAGCATGCAGGGGTCTTTTTTTTGGCAAGGGAAAGATGCACACAAATACAAAACTCTCTGATGAACAGGGTATAGCATTTAGAATAAACCTCAAAGGATTTACTTCAATAGGAGTCTTGAAACATTCTCCCAAAGTAAACCAAGATGCATTCTCCTCAGAATCAATAAATACAGAATAGGGATTTAGTACCTCTTATGTAAGCCTGAGCCCCTGTCTCCTTTAATTAAGTAGAATAAAAGGCAAATGTAATGTGAGTAGAATTTTCTTATCACATTTTGAATTTGGATTTCTTCACCGAGGTTAGTATCTTCCTTGGCTTTCTGCTCAAATCTTAATAGCTGCAATTAAATGCATTCTTCAGTCAGGAACCTACGCTGGACTAGAATGCAACAGAAAACTGAAAAGCCATCAAGCACACAAATAGCATGTTTAAAATGCATTACATTTGCTATAGGTCTGGGGTCATAGCTGTATTCTGCTGCCCTCTCCTGTCGTTGCGTATCATTACAACAGTGTAGGCTAATGGCTAAATACAAGATTATGAAAATTCACATCCAAACGCACAATAGTTTATGTTTATGGGACTGTGCAGCTTGTTTCAAAAAAACCTTTGTAATCTCCCCTTCTTCCCTGCTATATAGCTTTCCATAGTAGATTAACTTAAGTGATGGCTCTATGTGTGGCTCTCTGTTTCTATATTTTGAAAAAAGAGGGTTTAGATTATAAAGTCTACGAGATACTTCAGGATAAAAGCTTCTAAATGAAATCTTGAATTCATAGAAACAAGAGGAAGTTCTCCTGATGACTCCAAGGAGTTAAAGATTTTACTTTCTGACACTAAGGGGTGATGCCTACCAGCAACTCAACCACCCTTGAAATAATTCCCTGGAAAGTGATTGTATTTTGCTTAACTTTGCCCAGGGTGGATTACACAGCCTGGAAGTTAAGTGTCTCCAGTTTGCATGAGTAAGTAAACTCAAATTGGTCAAGCTCATTAAATTTGATGCACTGATCCAGGAGCATGGAGGTAATGACTCAGTGTTACTGCTGGACTTCAGATTTTGGAACCCAAAAAGTCCAGATCAAATTGACTAATACAACTATTTCCCAGGCAAAATTTGGGTAAGAAAATTCCTCCCTCATCTTAAAAATTGCTATTGATGCATTTTATTGAAGATGTTAATATAGAAAATGTCTAAATTACTGCATGGAACTCAACACATTCAGGAAGATAATTTCAGTTTGCATAGAGTGGGTCATTTATCTTTAATGTAATTCTGTGGAAATCATACACACTTTAGAGACATAAAGTTAATCCATTGAAGGCCTGACACTATAAAAATGCTCATCCTGAAAGAAGACCACATCATAAAGACAGTATGTGTAATGAAAGAGCATGTGAATAATGTACTCAGCAGGGCTAACAGAAACAAGGAAAGAACAGAATTTATTTAGCTTTTAATTTTTCTTAATCCTGCAAAAGGATCCAGGAAAAAAAAAGGACCAAAAATGTGTTTAAGAAATTAAATGGAAGCAAGGGGCTTTACACAGTCATGCAGTGTGAGGCCGCCTTTGCCTCCTCGTGTCTTTCTGGACAGTGGCTCATTCTGCCTGTAAGTGACCTTCCCCTCTGGATTTTACATCTCAGTTTCTGAATTTATTAGGGCTCTACCAGTGTGGAATAGAGATGACTTCGTGAGCTTTGTCTCTTGCTTATTATGAGACTCCACCACAGTATATGAAATAGGTGTTTTTACATCTGAAAGTGATAATCCTTTCTCACTGCATGTGCAGAGGTCTGTAGTGTCTGCATGATCCAGCTCTTTAGCGGTGAATCTCTCAGGATAACTTCTCGTACCAAAGGACAAATTTTGGTCCTGCTTACAATGTGGAAAAATCCAAGAATTTCCTTGAGTTCAGTGGAATTGCTCTGGTCTTGTTTTCCACCTACCAAGCTATCTATACAGAAAAACAGAGAACCATTCCTCCTGCTCCTGTTTGCTTCCATTGTAGAAAGCAGATAAGGGATTGCCTTCTTCTGGGATCACTGTGATTAAATGATTCAAGGAAACAAAGCAGCGTCAGGTCCCATCCTCTGGCTCCAAGTCTGAATGCGCTGTATCTTCCTTTAATTCTTTTTGTGCTCATAATTTGTATCTTTTGAGATAAAACACTCTACCATTTGTTCTGATTGAACCTAGCATGTTATCTAAACCGATATTCTTGTGCAGTCCTACTGATTATTACCAGTTTAAGAAAGAAAGATGGGCCAATTTCTTAAATGGTGATATCTGAATTTTTGAGGAAATCTGCCTTGCTTTCTTCCATGGACTGAAATCAGGATTGAGTCTGTAGAAGACAATCAAAATACTTCAGAGGGTCAGCAGTGGGGCATGAGAATGAAGTTTGTAAAATTTCCACAGTTTCCGGGGTGAGTCTGAAGAGCACCTGCGAGGGCACATCGTAATGGACAGTTTTATCATGGGAGTTTTCCTTTCAGTAAAATGGATTTTTCTTACACGAGAGAGTCTTACCAGTTATACCAGCACAGGTAGGCTGGTGTTACTAATGTAATCTAGCTCCTTATGTTATTGTTAACGGTATACTGAATTATTTACCCAGTGGCACAAGAATCCCGGGCAGTACGTGTGCCAAATCTTGAAAACACCACTAGATGGAGATGTTTTCTCACGTTGCCCTCGTTCGTTCTCTCCAACCGCGCTAAAATAAGTATTTTCATTTTTAATCACTGCACGTTAAGAAAGGAAAATGAATTCAAGTAACTTTCGTATATAATCAAACCTCATGTGCTTGCAATGTTTGCACATGGCAACGAACGTAAGAACTAATGAAGTCTAGTGTGTTGTTGTTTAGACTGAAAGGAATGAATAGATGTCGTTCAAGTAGGAAGAAAAGATTGAAAGGGCTTCCCTACTTTTGTTAAACAAAACGGACTGTTACTTATTTAGCTTATGTCACACAGTGAAAATCGGTTTATAGCAATATTTCTTATCCACAAAGCAGTTTTCAGTTCTAGAGTATTTAAATCATTCATCCCCAAGGGAACAACTCTAAACAGTATATGGTGTGCGCAGTCAATGCGGAAGTGACAGCATCTATTGTCTCTGCCCGCATCAGTATGCAATGTAATGGTAAGGACAGAGGCTGATTTAGAAACAGTTGAAGAACTAAAACAAATAAGGAGATCCAGAAGACATGCCATTCACATTAAGTTGGAGGGGAAAAATGGTCTCTGAAGAGTTGCAAAAACTTGTTAAAATAGATTTCTTCCATTGCATTTCAAGTCAAAACAATGGTTTTTAAAAATACTGATATGTTTTCAAAGGACAAGCTTAATAGTTTCTACACATCTTATAATTTTTAATAAATGTTGCATGATACAAATGCTGATCTTCTGAATCCACTAATTTTTCAAAAATTTCATTACTGACTTAAAAATAGGCCATGATTTATATTTCTTAAAAATTATGGTTGATCTCAAGTTCTGAATAATTTTGCTTGAACACACAGCATTAATTTGTGTGTCTGTGGGGAATAATTGTAATTATGATAGCTCTCTATAAAACTATTACAATTAGAGTTGTTGTCCTATGACACTTTACAGTTGAGAGCTGAATGGGCATCAGTGCACACTGGTTTGTTCCCCTTGTCCTTTCTTGGATCCTGCTATAACTGCAGCTGCTGCTGCTACCTGCACAGCCCTTGGGCAATAAATAGTGATGACAGTCTCAAGCAGCCTGAAGAGGTCCGGGACAGGGCCCATTTTCTAATACCTCTGGGTATTCTCAATCCTTCACCGTTTCCTGGCCCCAACAAATCATTCTGGTTATCCGTACAGCTACCCTGGAGACCCCTTCCCACTCAGAGACTGTCCACAAGCCGCAAATGCATCGCAAAGGGAATGTAGACAAACCAGAAACACACACACACACAAAATAAAATCACAGTGCAACTGATATAATAATGGGACTGCCTTCTTATGTTTCTTCCTCCCCCCAAAATATTATTGACCTAAAATTGTGGCTTTTAAATTTGGGGAATAAGAATTCTAATGAGTGTCTCATGTGACACTCTGTCGTTCATTTAGTGGCAAGCCCAGCCTAAACTGCAACAGATTAATGACATTTTACTCCCCAAAAGCTGATTTTGGCCATTCGTATTACAGACTATATCAAACTATAACCAGTTGCTAAAGCTTTAAAGTTTCTAGTTAGTAAACAGAAAGAGAAACAGATAATTCATGTCATATATATTCATGTCATATATTTGTACCTTTATGTTAATAGGCAGAAAAATGGAGAACATGGTATTACCTCTACTCTGTGCAATTTTCTACTGTTTCTTTTAAACCAGTTAACATAAATGTACATCCCAGACATCTCTGGCAGGGCCTTTTTGTGCCAATAATGAGAAATAAGGGTGTGTATCTAACCCCAGTTGGAGAAATCATCCGCAAAATGTTGATGGCTCAGAAGCAAATTGGAAGCATGGACAGTGAATCCGTTTAAGTACATACAGAAAAAGGCTTTATTCAGTAGCAGAGGTAAAAAGACGTATTTTCCAATGTAGTTAGGTGATTTAGAAGCCTGCTTCCACTGACATTCAAAAGCTCTGAAATTGTAATTACTGAAGGGCTGTGGTTAACTTTACTTTTTGGAATTCCCTCATTCTCATAATGACTTTTTTTTTTCTTATATAATCCATTACATTAAAGGTTCTGAAATAGAAAGCCTAAAGAAGACAGAAACAAGAACTATGCATTTGCTCATTTGTAACTTCTCTGAATTCAGTTAAATACTGAGCTACTAAAAAATTCCTTGTAATATGTTGTCCTAAATCAAAGATTCCTGCTGAGTCAGAAGGCACACAGTTTATAAATCAGACCCTAAACATGGGTAAGAAAATCTGGGCAATATATAAAAACTCTGGAGTTAACACGTTTGAAACAGAAGCTTTAAAAGTAAACCTTTATAAATCAGCTCTCTAAATCAAAGAGAAAACAATGATTTTTCTTGTCTTACAGACCAGGGAAAGTTACTCCCCAAGCAACTGGTGCAGATAAAGGCTCTGTTTTTAATACAGGTTGGTGTATTTATGTATGGAGAAACTACAGACCAAAGCTAAGCAAGAAACATAAAAACTCTAAGTACCAATCCAGAAACATTTTGACACCAAATAGTTTAACAGTTGGATAATTCAGAAGAATGTTTGCACAAATACGAGGTAGGGAATGACCACACAGCAAATGACAGTCAGCAAGGGGGCTTTCATCTGCTATAAATTATGCACAATTTAATTAGAGAAAAGTCATTAGGCCTAAAGTGAGCATTTCCTACCAGTTTATACAGTGTAGCTTTTAGACGCTTATTAAACTTTCAGCGTCAAGGACTACACATTCATCCCTTGTTGGGAAAGTCATTTGTAAGTATTTGTTTAAGTTCACATTTGCGCTGTGAGTTTAGCTCTGGGTTTGCAGAGTCTGGTGCAGCTTTTATTTCATTACAACTCGGGCAGCTGTTCAGGGACTGTGCTGGCAAATGAGGTGTTAGTGTTCAGATGGAACATAGAGGTGAACCTTTTACACATAACCGTAACTGTACTGTGTAAATAATTTTCTTCTCCAATTTTAATAATCTTTTTGAAACTCTTAGTTCCTTAAGGTCAGAAATTCCTCCTCAATGTAGCCAGACTTCCACCCATTATTAGAGTCAATATCTAATGAGGATATTTGCACAGTGAATAAGGAGGGATTATAATAAAATTATATAGCTACCGATCAGTAACAGGGAAAAACATGTTATTTTAAGAGATCTAACAAAAGAAAAACCTTCAATATTTCTTCATATTTTACAGTGAAGAGCTGGACAGAAATAATTCTTTTTAATTTGAATTTTACTTCCAGGATTGACTTTGTCATTCTAAGAGCTGCAGTATTTCTAACAAGCTTATGTATGTACGTATCTATGTGCATGCATGTGTATATATATATTCATATGTAGCTGGCTACACCAGGCCATACATTAATAGACCGATCTGTTGAAACAACACAAACTTTTCAATTCTATTTATGTTATACATCAAACTTTATCTTCAGTGTGAATTACAGCCTTTCTGCGATTCCCAGATGTAAATTCTTTCATTCAAAACTAGTGATGAACCAGGTCTAAGTTTCATTTAAAACTGCATTTTCATCAAGGACCTGCCAAGGCTGTGGTGCTTGTCAGAGACCAGGCACATAATGGAGCCCAGAAAGAACCATATGAGCCCGGAGGACAGAGTACAGTCATTTGAGTGTATCTGGCTGCTGCATGAGCTTCCAGAGAAGATTAATTGAATTTGGAATCACTGTCTTTTGGAAAAAAACCCTACAAACCCTTCCTCTTTGTTAACAATTTTGCTATAACCGGTGCTACATGCACAATATAAATCACATCTCCACTATGCTGTTTTTTTTTCCAAATCCCATTCCAGCAGAGAATTCTATATCCTAGTAAGGGAGAAGAGCAAGTGTACAAGAAATCATTCACTTGCTTTACTGTTACCCGGTTTTATAAGGAATTTTCTGAGTAGAAGGTAGACATCCATATATTAGAAATATTTTCTCTGTGTGTGCAAGCATGCATATAGGCACATATACAAAGGTTTATGAGAGTCAGAATTTAAGCTGTGTATTTGAACTTCATATAGAAAAATTTGATATGTGGATTGCATTTGAAGGCATGTCAGACAAAAGTGAATGTATGTATTAAATCGTTAAATGGTTTGATACTATTGAAAAGTACTTAAATATCCCTAAGCTAAAGCGTATGGAATACAGATTTCAGAATAAAGGTGAACCACGAAACATGAATGTGCACTTTTAAATTGTAAAAACAGAAATAGACAAATATTTATTTATTTATTTATTTATTTATTTATTTATTTATTTTTGGTTAGGAATTGTTATTTTCAAACTCTGCTAAAGAACTGTATATTCTGGGTAGAAATGGTCAGCATGGGACTCCTGAATTGGACGATAATTCCCTTATGGAATCATAGAATCATAGGATCATTTAGGCTGGAAAAGACCTTTAAGATCATCGAGTCCAACCATCAACCTAACACTGCCAAAACCACCACTAAACCATGTCCCTCAGCATCACATCTACCCGTCTTTTAAATACCTTCAGGGATGGCATGGGGTTGTTGTGACCCAAGTGCAGGACCTTCATGCCATAGCCAGCTCACTGCTCCTCTTTGGACAGCAGATCACAAAATTTTGACTAATTATTTCAAATTGTTGATTCATTCAGCTGATCAGAAGATGTTGAGCTAGCCAGCTGATACCACAGTGGTGTCAAATCTCTTATAGATGAAGGAAAAAACATTTCTGAATAATGACCTAAAGTATTCCAAAGAAAGTACTTTGGCACAAAGATATGACAGAAAACTAGCAAAATCAGATGAATAAGTTTTTCTTATTATGATCTCATCAGGAACTCTGCATGATATCAGATATTAGTGCCCATTTTAGTGAAATAGCATGCTCTTCTGGTTTGTTCCCTCACTCACAGTTGACTTGCCCACATTGGCTAATCTAAATAGGGCCAGCTCACCCGATGGATCAGAACAGCTAACTATTAAGTGATTCCTCCATAGTGTAGGTGATTTTGCTATTCTTATTGTTCATCTCTTTTTCCTTAACATTTATTATATATGCACTGTTCTGTGTTGTTTCCTTGAACCACGGGCCATGTTTTCTCATGTGCTTAAAAACTGTACATAGCACAGTATCTTTCAGGTCTGAAGATTTTGGACCCCTTCTTCATGCAAATAATACCTATTAATTATTTATTTGTGACACAAGACTACTAGATTGTAAATTAGCCTTTGATCTCTGCATCTGCTTGTACAATTTCTCCTATGTAATATGATATATATTTATTCTCACAGCTATATAAGAAGTCTATCCTTTTGTACTGGTTTTTAATAAATACAAAACCAGATAAATTTTAATCTTTGAGTAAAGAGACACCGTTGACCCCTGAGAAATAGAAAGAAAACATCCTTTAAATCAGGACCTGAGCCTATGTCATTGAATGATTTATGGCAAAGGGAATTCATTTCTGGAAACTGTGAACCCATTTACATTTCCTAAGTTTCCATTATCCCACTGGAACTAGCCTATTAACGTTCCTAATCCTCCATGTTCTTTGGTGCAGTCTCCAGAGGGAGTCTGAATGACTCTTCTCTCACCTAGGTCAAGCCCTCCTCTCCATCTGTTCCAGATGGACTGTTACGTGTCACAAATAAATGGTGGATGAGGGGTGGAAAGATTAAATTAAGCTAAAGCAGCCAAATGATATAGAAACTTCATATGATAGTGGTGAATAAAAGGTCTATCCACAGTCTGGAGAAGTGTACATAATGTGTCTGCAACATCTTTCTTACCAAAAAACCTGTCTGTGTTTTCTCCATTATTAACAGGATCTAAATTGTTCTCTGCAGATATGGCCCAAACCTTGATTTTCCCTTTGAACATATGAGAAAGACCACCTTTTAACAGGACTTTGCATCTCCAGACTGGTCTTTAAGCCCCATGCTTCTGGTGGAGCTGAACTACAAAGGAGTTTTTTTGTCTGAAGTTGGTTTTGGACCTACCTTAGAAACAAGTTAGTCCCAAAATGAACTGATCGACATAAAAAATTATTTTATCAATATGTCATCTCATAATAAGATTATAACCTATTAGGAGCCTATATCAATGGATTTCTGAGGAAAAAAAAGGTTCTGCTGAAATGGTAAATTCATCTTCTGCTTAGGATGAATAAGAACTTGAAGGAAGAGATTCTTCTCATACAGATTTGAAGACCACGATCTGGCCTGAGATTTAAAGGTTTGAGCCTAGAAAGAGGCTCCTTCCCCATATCAGCCCTCACACAAAAAAGCAGCCACAAAGTCCTAAATCCAACATGAAGGCAAAGAAAAGATGAAGGCACAAAAAGATGAAGAGGAGAAAACAAGAACTGCATAAATCCAGCTAAAATTGCAATGTACCAGAGAACTCATGTAAGCATTGCTGACATTAAATTTCCACTTGCGTTATTTTATAGACTGAAACGGACTTAGCAGGTATGTCAGGCAGCCAGATTTCAGAGTGTTTATCTGAGATGAACATTCAAGCATTTTGGGGTCTACCCTTCATCACCTAATATTCAAAATCTGCTGGATGCTATTGCAACCAGACAAATATATGTTGTACGATTGAAAAAAAAAGGTAGCTGAAATTAGGCCCAGGTATTTCTGCATAGTTAACTTATCTTGGTGAAGAGCAATCTATTTTAATAGAAACCAGTGGAAAAAATATCACCCATATACACAGGCCTGGCCCTTCTAATAATTTTTAGCAGCTGAAAAATAATACAGGGTATACAACTCGTATCAGTTTTAGAAGTTGAGATAAGATAGAGAACAATATAATATAACAGAACAAGATATAAAAAGATACTTGATATGCTAAAATTTTCCCCTTCTCTCCAGCATGAAGAGAAGCTGCCAAGAATAAGTAGAGAAGTTCATAAGACTTTCAGATTGCTAAAAGTATATAGTTCAGCAAAGAAAGCTCATAACAACCAAAGAGAAAGAAACCAGCCAAGCACCCAACAGAAGACTGACATAGTGGTGATGGCAAATGCAACCGAAACATAATTTTATCTCATAGTTGTAGAATCATAGAATGGTTTGGGTTGGAAGGGACCTTAAGGATCATCTAGTTCCAACCCCCCTGCCATGGGCAGGGACACCTCCCACTAGACCAGGCTGCTCAAAGCCCCATCCAGCCTGGCCTTGAACACTTCCAGGGATGGGGCATCCACAGCTTCCCTGGGCAACCTGTTCCAGCATCTCACCACTCTCAGAGTGAAAAATTTCTTCCTAATAGCTAAACTAAACCTACCCTCTTCCAGTTTGAAGCCATTAGCCCTCGTCCTATTGCTATGTGCCCTTGTAAAAAATGCCTCTACAGCTTTCTTGTAGGCCTCTCTTAGGTACTGAAAGGCTGCTATAAGGTCTCCCTGAAATCTTCTCTTCTCCAGGTTGAACAACCCCAACTCTCGGGCTGTCTTCATAGCAGAGGTGCTCCAGCCCTCTGATCATCTTCATGGTCCTCTTTAAAATGTTCTATTGCAAGGTGAGGGTTTTTTCCCTCAAAACTTACTTCAGTGGGCAAGGGTGCTTTTTATGAATGCACCTGTGTTATCAATTGTATCTGACATTGATATGACACCAGGCATCACAATGTTGAGATGTGACAGCTAAAGCAGGCATAAAAATGTGGACTTTTTCATGATTCTGTGGAATAGCTGCTTATCTAGATGTGTGCAGTGTGGAAGTATGGAAGATGATCATGGGCCCTTCTCTGTTGATTGGCTTATGCGGTAGCTAGGGTGCTGTGGCAGTGGTGATTTTTGCACTGGACTTTATAGGCAACCATCTTTTCTGGTGGGTCTTCTGCCAAAATTTGATAGGTCTGATTTCTATGGGCCATGTTCTTGTCTATTACTAAACAGAGGAAATTTAGGTATCAGAGCTACATTCTTCCATTGAGTAGGAAGCCAGGGTGGGACAGTGTAGACAGTGTAGACAGTGTAGACAGTGACTTGCTCTCAGTAACAAAACTGGGTGCCTTGAGACTCTGAACATGGTCTTATAACTTTTGGTGTGTTTTGTTATCTTGGGGTCAAGAAAAAAAGGCTAAAGTTGTTTCAATTTTTTAATGATGCTAAAGGACATTGACCTGAACTAGACGGGATATATGATGAGAAAACAAAAGAGGACAAAATGTGTTGGACTGATGCATATACTACACAGTATATATGTGCCTTTTTATAGTGATGAAGAAATCTCAGAGGATTTGGATAAACATCACTAAAAAGTTTGGATTGTTATCCTGATCTTATCTGAATCTTAAGACCAAGCTGGAAATCACACAAGAATGGTCTTTCTCACAGTATTTCAGAGAGTTACAGACAGATCGTAAATACTCATGGTATTTTAACAATTCTAGTTCCAGCCCTGGCTTTATCCTGGTAGTGTAGAGAGGCACAAGATGAAAATTAACGGTGGGAGGGGGAAGAAAACTTAACCTTTTATATATTAAGAATCCTAACATATCAAACTAAGGGAAGCAGTGGCTGAAGAGTCCATTCCAAGGATGAACATAGTTAATGGAAGAGGAGTTATTTAGTGGAATAATAAAAAAGAAAAAAGAAAAAAAGACTAGATTAGGAAAAACAAAATTTAAGAGAGGGATGAGTGAAAGGAAAAGAACTTCCTGATAACATTTTCTGTTTAGTCGAAGAGTTGTGACCCAAAGGAAATAGCAAAGGTCTTATAGATTAGGACTTTCAGGGCATAAACCCAAATCCTTTGAAGTTAACAAGGGTCTCATGATACGTGAATCCAATACATACTGGTTGCTGAGCATAATAAGTGTTGCTTAGTACTAGAGAAACCAGACAGATGGCTTCCTTTAAAACAGACATAATTATACTGTATATTTCTTCTACAACTTTTAGCAACAAAAGGTATGGTTTTAATGGTTTCCATTCTAACCCCTTGCCTGGAGTCACTGACAGCTCTTTTGAGATGAAGGTTACTGTGTTGATTTCTAGTGGAACACAGTTACTTAGTTAATAGCTGCTAGTTATACACTGCTTAATGTCTGAGCACAAAAAAAAAAAAAAAAAAAAAAGTGAAAAGAGCATTTTCCCAAACCTTTAATGCAGAATGACTTGAACAATCTTGCAGAACCAAAGAGATTTTGAGGCTCTCGGTTTAAGACCCCTGAAATACTGTGGCTTTGACCTCTGCTCTGATCTATGATTTGTGAGCCTCTAATCCCATGGAGTTGAAGAGCTCAGCAGGATTTGCATTTCAGTCCAGAAGAGCTCAGATCAGGCTGGACCTCAGTTTGCCAACATGAACAGATGCGATGGTTAGTATTACAATTGTGCAGGTGTCTGTAAATATTGCTGCAAACACATGCTTTTCTTGACCCTTAGAAAAACTAATTTCTGATCAGTTAACTGTGTGAAAGACACCACAGTTTCAGTAGTTTATTTCCTTCACCCTTTCAAAGCTCCTGTAGGTAACTAATAGCTCAACGACATGTGTGTGTTATCCAAGGATATTCATTCAGTTAAAGGCACAGCTGAATGGCAGCCGATTTACTGTTCTTGTTTCTTCATCACGCAACTCAACTCTATCTCATCGTAAGTCAAATGAATTGCTTATGGTGTGCTCTGCAGATGAATCAGCACTAGTGATCTTACAGCTGGTTTGTATTTGACATACAGGTACAGCATGTTTGCATGTAATTGCTAGCTAGCCAGCCAACAATGTATTTTTGGCGGGATCCTCAAGCAGAGGTTTTACAGTCAGAAAGTGGTCTTCATAAATTTAGCTGTCCACATTGCCTTCCAGGTCATTCTTATCAGCCATGTAAAGCTATGAGGGGCGGAGATATACTTGAGATAGTATACCTACTATGAGTATGTTCATATGAAAAAAAATAACAACCCAAGAAGCTATATTCATGAAGGATCTGTGTCTTGTATCATGCCAATGCTAAAACTGTAGCACTCAGAAGATACTGTAGGTGATGGCTAATAAACATAGGAATAAGTGCTTTCTGTTAAAGCATTCATTCCATTCTCAGGTACGACAGGCTGAGAGAGTTGGGGTTGTTCAGCCTGGAGAAGAGAAGGCTTCGGGGAGACCTTATAGCTGCCTACAGGTACCTGAAGGGGGCCTACAGGAAAGCTGGGGAGGGGCTGTTGGCAAGGGCAAGCAGCAATAGGATGAAGGGCAATGGTTTAAACTAGAGCAGGGTAGGTTTAGATTAGGCATTAGGAAGAAGTTCTTTACAATGAGGGTGATGAGACACCAGAACAGGTTGCCCAGAGACGTGGTAGAGGCCCCATCCCTGGAGACATTCAAGGCCAGGCTTGATGAGGCTCTGAGCAACCTGATCTGGTTGAAGATGTCCCTGCTTACTGCAGGGGGGTTGGACTAGATGACCTTTAGAGGTCCCTTCCAATGCGACACGTTCTATGATTCTAAGATCTACTTGCACACTAAGTAAAACCTCTATTTAAAAACAGGCAGCTTCTTGATAAATCTGATAGTCAGATTTCTCACTAAGATTACATAGTGAATAAATGGGACATCTTAGACTAACAAGGGTCTGTACACATTATACTGCCAGTTTTACATTGTTCTAGAGTTGTACAAATATACTCTCTTTTGTACTTCTAGATTTATCTGAAGGTGATGTCAGAGAGGAAACCTAGACTAAACCAGAAGCAGGTTTTATCTTAGGTAACTTCAAATGTCTAAAAGCAATACATCTACTCCAAATTAGCTATCTAGTTCCTTTCTATAATCCACAAAGAGAGAAAAGAACTTTCAAGGTGAGATTCACCCCCTCTATATCAGATGTATCCAGAGATGCCTACATCTGTTTATTAACATACATAATTTGACTAGAAGGTGAGCTTAGAGAAAGCACCGAATTTATCAGGCACCTAAGGATGCCCATCAAGTGTCTTGAGATACAGTGCCTAACTCAGCAGGTGGAAAGGAAGGATGTGAGAAAGTATCAGTCTGTTAAGCTTCATACAACCATCAGATTTGATTTGTCTTTTAGTCACCGTAGTTTTTCCACTGACTTTAAGTAATGGCTTTGCTGTAGCACAGAAGTGGAGTTGCAGAATGATAAATATAAATCAGATTCCTACTGTTAGTTCAAAACCAAAGATACGTAGAGTTTTTTCCCAATATATATTATCTTTCAAACAGCTTCTTTCCATTCCTGATTTTGCAAATAACTTATAGAATAACAAGAATTAGACCTTTGTGACTGCAGTGGTTTCTTTAGAAGCCACTCAAGCAGAGAAAATCTTAAGTTTTGCCACAATAAATCCTCATGCTTCTGTTATTCCTGTCCTCCCCAATAATTGATTTGCCCTGAAGTTGAAATGGGATAACTGGTGTAGAGCATGTTTCCAATTTGTCTCACGGAAGAGTTTGGTGAGCATCAAGGTCAGCAGATGCTGACCTTGCTATATTTCCCGGAGTGCTTCAGACCACTACCAGTATTTGCAAGCATGAATCCTTTGTTCAGAGTTAAAGTAAACCCCAAAATGTTGCTCAGTCTCTGGTCGTAGGTCATTGTACCTTGCTTTTTATTAAACCTTTCAGACAGACTTTTTGTCTCTTTCCGTCTTCTATTAGTTTATTTGGAAACCTGGCAGCAATCTGAAAGACTTCCAAATGCGATGTGGTGGACATGCAATCAGGCATTAAAGCAGTGCTTTGCATACCTGTGGTAGCAAGAGCATGACCCTCTATTTGTTGACCTGTTTTAGATCATGTATCACCTTCCTGTGTAAAATTTCAGAGTAGTTAAAAAATGGCTTTTATCAAGTTGGGTTTTTTTTAAGTGGTCAATTCAATACCTGAATTTGGAAAGAAATCTCTTCTCCTTCCCAAACTGTAATGCTAATAGACAGATAAATTCTGAAATATTCTTATTGCATGCAGTTATACACTCTCTGCTATACTGTTTTTATTTTTATGAACTGCTCTTGCCAAGGTTCAAACAAACTACAGACATTTAAAATATGAATACTGCATTTTGGTCACCTTTGAAATGCTCTTATCATTTTGAAAGTTCATGGAAATATTTTCCAGAGAGACAGAACCAATAGCATTGGTATTTTACATAGGTGGGAAGCCACTGAACACTCATATCCTTCATGTCCTCTGTAGCAGAAATTTCAGACAGCTCTGAAAATAGTCAGACCTCTCTGAAAGTGGAGGATTTTTTTCCTTTTTTGTGTGTGAAAAAATTGAATTAATTAATCTACTGAATAAATAACATCCACAGAAAAGATGTCAACTTGTAGAGAAACAAGTATTGCACTATTCTTGCCGTTATTTCATATTACTTATAATGGAAGAGGTGGTCTTTTTGAAAAACTAGTCAACTTCATTTCGAAAAAAGTTTTTTCAGGAGCCCATTTCATCTTCCTGTGACTTCATTCTTTATTTTCAAAATGTAAAAATGAGCTGTGAAATTTGTATCTCTATATCTGTAAAATGAGGAGCATATCTTTACCTTTAAAATGTAAAACTGTGAAATTAAAAATGCTTCCTACCTCATTAATTTCTCTGCCACCTTTATTCATATTTTAAATTCTTTTCCCTGTGCATAATGGAATGGAGCTGTCAGAAATTCTTAAGCCTGTAGCATCAATAACCAATATAGTGATATAAGTCCCAGTGCACCTACAGGACTTCCTGAAATGGGACCAATAGTAAAGTTAAGGATTATCTGTGACCCTCTACAAACCAGTTTTGACTTGTACTGACAATAAATGTTGGGAACTCTGCAATTCTGCTACTAATGCTCTACATCTTATTTAAATAGTACATTGCAGAGGTAATTCCTATAGAAAATTAAGCTTCAGAAAAATAGCAATAGCCAGCAAAATCCAAAAAGGAAAACCAATTAATGTAAATTATATGGTTCTATAACTATAACTGCAGCATTTTAGTGGCAGGCTTCCAGTTTGGAAGGCAAGTCAGATTGCCTCTTCCAAGGATTTGCTTTTATTAGTACAAGAATACAGCTACATCTCAACGCAACTAATTCCAACCCACCGTTTTAACACAATAAAGGTAAGACACATCTGATTTACTACAAAATGGTACAGGAAAGGTTACCTGTATATATCCAAGCCAGTTTTATATACCTAACAATCAGTGCCTTGCCTTTAATGACTGCTTTTACTCCAGGTTTGCATGTATATTTTAGTTAATCTAAGTTAAAAAATCCTAATTTTTAGCACTGAAGACAAGGACTGAATTATTGCTTGAAAAATTACATTAAATAGCTAATTAATGTAATTATTTCTTAGCACTGCCTAAGTAGCGTAAGTAAAAGTCTCATCAAGAAGTAAACGCTGCAAGAATCTGACTTCACGATCTGACTACTGTTACAGTAGTTTAAATGGTATTTCAATAGGTCAAAGTTGCCTCCAGTACCTCCATTTTTTTCATGTTCTAATTTCAACAATATACCTTAAGAGACTTTTTTTTAAAGTATCCTCCTGGACCAATTCATCTGCAATTTGCTATACTTTGTATGTTTAAAAGCCCCCACATGTCTAAGCTACAAGAAAAAAAATTCTGGACACATCAATAAAAAGGTAATATAATTCAAAACAGCTGCATATAACATGCCATTACACAAACTGATACCATATTTTACCCCCCGTTTTTTGTTATTATACTATGTTAATCTTCAATTCTGACTGTAAATGCTTTATCCCAAGAGCAAATAAAGAGTAAAAATATTTGTATTTGAGAATAAAGCTACTTCTGACCATACTAAAATGTCACAACTGTTCTACTATTGTTTTATCATATACCTATTACATGCATTCTAAAATACTGTACTAGTGTTGCAAGTATGTTATCTGATATGCATTATCAGTGTACATTTACATTTAAATGTGATTATTTATATTCTGTGATGAGGTATCAGATATAGAGCTATAAAAAACATTGTCTATAAATCATTTCAGTCAAATATTTGGTGTTCAAAAGATTTATGTTAGCCATTCAAATTATAGAATCTTTCCTAAATTATTAGTTCTTAAAAATTTTCTATCTTTCTGCAATCTGAGCTATGATTTGTTCAGAGAGTTATGGGTTAATCACTTGACATAAGGAAAGTACTAATTTAACTTTGTGATTTGTGTTTTCCATAATTATTCAACCACAAAATTGAATGCTACATCTTTAGGAAAGACCTCTTCATGTTCCCATTCAACTCATCTGCAAAATTGCTATTGGCTTCAGTGCTTCAGGATTATAACAATTTAATCCCAAAAATGAACTTTCTCTCTTGAACAAATGAATTGTGGCTTCTGGACTGAAACTAGCTTTTCATAAACCTTTGACTGCACAAGTACTCAAGAACAGTGAATAAAAAAACCTCTAACAGACAGAATTTATTTTTCTAATTGATGACATCCTCTATAGAAGTAATTTGAATTGTTTCCATAGCTAGTTATTGATTCAAACCAGGGGTTGTCTGTTCAATGCAGTTACAATTTTATGGCTAGCCTAAGCTGACACCAGCATGCCCTTATGATGTCAATGATGGAGACTCAAAACGGCCATTTTTAAATGAAGGTAGAATTTCTCTTATTTACTCATTTTGCAAGATCTGGTGGAATTGATTAAGACAATGCAAAGTTGGTGAGGGACTCTCTTTCAAGAAACTATAGTACTTGGAGACCAAGTTATTCTGCTGCTAGCTCAATCTCCCTTTTAGACGTTCCTTCTGAGTAGAATCTCTCTCAGCCCCAGCGAGCATCACAGCAGGCATGCTTAACCATGGAGTCTTCACGGTCTTCAGTGCTCTGGTGCAAAGCTGGTATTCCTCAAGCACTGTGGCTCATGAAGTATCCTCACAGTGTATCAGATTTCCTCCTATATCCTGATCCCAAATCAGACACAGGGAGAAAGGTGAGATATTGTGCCCAACCTGGATTTTCCCCTGAGATATTGTGCCCAACCTGGATTTTCCCCCCATCTTCATCCCCGTCTGAGAGGGACCTTTCCACCTCTCTTCCTCCTGTCTCTAACCCAATTGCATATCTCCCTTTGTGTGCTGAAACACAGGCATGTGGTCTTAGCATGTGTCAAGCTGTAAGTAGCCCTGTGATGCAGGATGGACTTGCAAATTATATGTATATTATCCCACAGAGGACTGTGAGCAAGAGGCTCAGTTTTTCTCTGCTTCCCTCGTCTCTACTGATATCAAGGAAATGTTTCTACCTCCATTGCCCAATGAAACATGGCAGAACAAGTCTTCATTCTGCTGAATACTTGGTTATGTGCCAGGAGAAAGACTATTTGTACTTGGAAGGCTATTTGTAATAGACAATCTTTGACTCTTGCCATAAAACTATAAAAAATACAATCTAAATAAATATTTAACTAAAAAAACCCAAACAAACAAAAAAAACCCCAAAACACAAAAAAAAATCTGTTTAACTAAATAAACAGTGATTTTTCCTCTAAAAGTTGTATTAATGTTTGGGGTGGAAGGATTTTATGTATGTCTATATATATAAAGAACACCTAAGGGAAAAGAGGCCAGCAACTTTAAATCATAATATAGACAAACCATGTACTCAAGTTAATCATCACAAACTGGCACAGAAACACATCCTTTTGTTCTCTGCTCTCACATTCCGAGATGGATCCTGTATGGATTTTGCTCACAAGAAATATTAAAGCAGTAAACTTTTTTTTCCCCTCCACATTCCTACAGACCCATAAATAGGGTGGCAAGTAAAAGAAGTGTATGTCAGAAATGCTCCAGCTGTTCCCCACACTCAGTGCTCATTCCTTTTCCAGCGTACTCCTCACCCAATTCTCTTTATTCAAAACACACAATAAAAATACCAGCTAAAGCGAATAAAATTTCTCACAGAGGCTTGTATGCCTTCATCTCACACTCTTCTTGCTGCCACACCCTCAAGCAGCCCTTTTCTACTTCATCTGTAAAATTCACACAATGCTGATGTACAAAGAGCTGCTCTCTCTGCCCAGCACCGCTGCCAGTCTGTCTTCTGGCCCTCACAACCCACCAAAGTCTGGCTTTAAGTGGTCAGTTGCTCTTGCCAATGCTGTTTTCATTTTTTTAATGCAGTTAGATCTACGAGGCCTCCAGCCTCGGTTTCTCACACCCTTGATAAGTGCTTTTTCTACCAGTCAGCCCCTGCTTTTCTGACTGCCTCCTCCTCTTCCATTGCATGTATCAGCATTTATTCCAAATGAAAGATGTACAGAATGAGGAGTGACAGCTGAAAAATATTTATTGGAAATATCTGTGCAGAGCACAGGTTTAACCTAAACTTCTGCATCGTAAAGGTGTCTGTCTTCCTTCTCTACACACTTTTGAATCCTCGGGGCTTGTCCCAGTGAGTCACGTGACAATGACTGAAAAATACTGCACTTTCAAATGACTCAGGTCACAAACAGTTTTCTTTTTCGTTCTTGGAAAGGGTTAGCACTAGACTTGTGAGCTCAGGTCACACATTTGTACACGAAGTAACTTGTGTTGTTATCTACCACACAGATAGAGCAGCAGGTGGGGGAAAAACAGTAAATATGGCAAAGAGGATGGACCTCTTGGTGACAGATTTCTGCACTGGTCTGTTATAACAGGTCTGTTATAGCAGGTTGTATAGACCCAGGTAGTCGGCGTAGTCTGCCAGATGTTGCCGACCTAAATGTCTGCTTGGTGCAGATGCTGCTCCTTCACAGGTCTGAGCTCCGGGGACACATATACATGTATTTACCCTGTGGATTCTTTTCAGGAGTCAAGATTATAAATATTCCCCTTGCACAAAGTCCAAAGTCCTGGCCTGGAGCCAGGGCTGACCAGCATCCAGGGATGTGACTCATACCGTCAGGAGAAGCAGAGACTCCTCTGCCTGTGTGCAGCAGAAGTGGTGGTGGTGGCGGAGAGATTTTGCAATTAAAAGTTATTCTTAGAGCACTCAGTCAGAGGCAAAGCTATGAGTTGTTAAGTGACAACATGTTGTCCCAGCAACCATCAAAGCTGTTACAGTTGTCCAAGACAAACACTTTTTCTTCCCTAGCTACTCCAGACTGTGGGCAAAGGACAGTATCCAGCAGTCAGCTTCTGAAGACCTGGATTTGCAGTGGTACTTCAGAAGCCACTGATGGCACTATGCAGAGTTTAAAACGGGGAATACAACAGGAACCGGGGTCATGGCTCCCCCAGCCCTCAGATGAAGCCTCTGTGACAATTGCTGTCCATTGCTAGCCATCACAGAAGCCCACTGAATCAACACCTCCAGCACAGATGGTACAGCCCAATCTAACAGTTTATGCTGACTCTAATTTAAGGTTTATGGCTGTCTACTGGGGTAGCTCAGGCAACTGACCTGAAGAAAACTATAGTAAGCATACTGCTCCCTAAAATGTATCTCTAAAACAAAAGGAGGCTAGACAGTTTTGCTAAACCTTTTCCTCAGAGACATGCTTGCCTAGAGGTGCTCCTGTTGCTTGGCCTCTAGTCTGTCTTTGAACTAGCTCATTGAATGAGCTGGATTTGAAATGTTCCAGAGAAATCCTTGAAGGTCTCTTCCTAGGGACATGAGAGTATCACCAACAGTGGACAAGTCCCAAATCCTCTGAACCCAGTTTGCTTCAATTAGAAGTGATGCTATCCTCAGACTCTTGTTAAGGCCAAAGGTATCACAGAATCCCAGAATCCCAGAATCGTAGGGGTTGGAAGGGGCCCTTCAGGATCATCTAGTCCAACCCCCTTGCCAAAGCAGGTTCACCTACAGCAGGTTGGACAGGTATCCCTCATGATTAAGTGATTCCCATAGCTTTCATCCTCTGGGAAGTCATGGAGACACCGTCAGAAGTCTGTTATCCTCCAGCAAGTCACTCCAATGATCTATCTATCGGTCAGTTTGGGATAAGACATTATTGATGTTGATTCAGAATGTTAAGATGGCCAGAGGCCCACTCCTGAAGAGAGAGTGGGGAGTAAGGAAGGTTAAGCAAGGGCAACCCCAAGCCTACCTGTCTGCCAAAGTAATAGTCATTCAGGGACACCTCTGTTTCTTTAACCCCTCAGGTACCATATGCATTATTTTACATGATAATATGAAAAACAGTTCTGGTTCAATGTAGTGGATGAGTGGTGAAGATACAGAATATTTCTGCATTACATGACAGTGTTATTAGTGTAGATCTTGGTATTTCACTCTCTTTAAAAGAGAGAGTGAAATGTAAACTACTAGTGGAGTATATTAGATATCTCTATATAGTAACAAGGGAAAATGTAGAAGACTGAGCGCACAGGGTGTGGCGTGGTGCTCTGTTGGTTACAGCACACGGCTGCAGTGCTCTTTGAGGAAAGGTCGCTAACAGGACTCTTGCACATGGGGTGTCATCCTAACCTGCATTTTGATGGTGTGTCAAGAGGGTGCTTCAGGAGCCAGACGATCCTGAGTTTTCTGCCTCTCTCCTTTGACTTTTGCATTAAACTGAGCTCAGTGTTTCCCCCAAATGCTCAGTGTGCCAGGGTAATTTAGGCAGGCAGTGAACTTGGCCCACCAATGCTGCATGGAGGTACTAAACTAGCACAGACCCGTTTCCTGTGCCAGGTCAATGTTCTCTAGCCTTGAGGCCAGCTGGCACCGTCCTACCACAGCCATACTCTTAAACATGCTGTCCAAAGAGAGTGGCTGCATCCAAACTGCCTATGCAGAATTGTTGCTGGGCCAGGTTTAACTCCCGCGCTACGTCCAGCAATTGTTCTGGAAAACTTTTAGTTGACCTGCAACAAAATGGTTTTGAAAAATTTAACCATATGGATGAATGATGACCAGGGCCTGTGCTTGTGTCCTTACTTTGTTAACATCGACATAAACTGGTGCTGGGAACACAGTAGTGTGTTAATGTTGACTTATTCTCCCAGCACTCCTGTGTAGCAGAAAAATACTATTCAACCATTTTCTTAATTAACGCCCAAGGCCAAGAATTTAGGACTGATGTGCACAAACACATTGGTTGAAGGAACAGTCCTTGCTTTGGTTCTTACTCTGCTATTTGCTCTCTCAAGGGCCCTCTCTCCCTTTTGTTTTGAGCAGAAACTATTTAAAAGTTTTTCTCATACCTATCCTTTCTGCAATGCTACTGAAAGGTCAGCCTTTATTCCCACCAATATATTCATGACTTCTCTCACAATTTGTGCAATATCCCAGTAAGCAGCTTAAGGTCATAGAATCATAGAAGGGTTTGGGTTTGAAGGGACCTTAAAGATCAACCTTAAAGTTTCAACAGTCCTGCCATGAGCAGGGACACTTTCCACTAGACCAGGGCACTTCATAATACTTCAGATTTCTCCTGGAACCTGTCCTCCACTGATAAGCAATGTAAAAAGCTAATGCTAAGTAGGCAAGCAGTATGCTGAGGTACTTCTTGTCACTGATGCATACTTTCCTTGATCTCCTGAGTGTTGTTTTTGCTTTTTGTCCATAATAATGGATAATGGACCTTTTTTCAAGGAGCAGGGCTCCTTTTTCTTATACATGTGCTTACAGTAAGACAGGGTTCATGTCTGTGATAAGCATATTTCAAAACAGTAATGTGAATAATATTAATTTGATCTCATTGTTATGTTGGTCAATTCATACCAAAAAAGAGAGTAGTTTACAGCATTTACAGATTAACCCTTTCTATAAAATCCTATATGAGAGGCACAAAAAGGAAAGGAGAAATGAAAGCACACAAAAGGTTTAAAATTATTAGAAAGTACTAAAAAAATTGTCTTTCCACATTCCCATTGTTCATTACTCTCATTAATTTGTCTTTTTCTAAGATATTTGAAGTTACAGTATGAAAGACCACATATATTCTTTTCTCTGCGGGTCATTTATATTTTTCATGTGTATCCAAGACAGTCATTTCTGAATGTACAATTGAAAATATACATTTTTCTCTCTTAGAGGTTACTGGGAGTTTAACATGGTGTAAAATTGAAAACTCAGCTCTAACTCATGTTCTCTTCACCTCACTCTACCCTCCCAGAAGAAAAAAATATCAGGATAAAGTGAGTTTAGTTTGACATCTCAGCTGGTTTGTTACTGCCTATGTTAAATTTGAGGAAAAAAATGCTGAATTCACAGGCTTTGATAAAACAGTCATTTATTTCCCTGTCAGATATAATGAAAGTCGAATGAAACAGTCAGTTACAAACACACACAAAAGTATACTCTAAAGCTCAACATGAACACTCACATCAGAGAGGGTCTGAACAGCAGTAAAGTCACGTAAAGTTATTGAAAAAAGTGCTTTAATTTACAACAGATTTTTGTTTTCACCAACAGCTGAGGACATATCAATGATTAACTTACAGGCTGGGTGCTCTTAGGTCTGAAGAACTTCAAACTTGTTGAAGTATCTGGAAAACTTGTCAGATACTACCCGTCCTTTCAGTCCCTGAAGGATCCGGACAACTACATATTGTGGTTGCACTAAAAAACATTGAAATTTCCTGAATGAGCTCAAGATCTCACTCTTGACAGGATAGCCAAGGGAAGAGAGTGCCTTTCTGCGTGCATGCTGAAGTACTGAAGAACAAATGTCCCATCTGAACTTTAGTTTGATGAGAAGAAAAAGGCTGGGTGGAGAAAACCTGCCAATTTACTGTTCCATAATTTTTGTTCATAAGTATTCAGTATCCAAAATACTAGCAAACTCACTGTAGCAGTGAGCATTAACTGCACAACATAATAATAATGTGACTAATGGAATTGTTGTATGAGACTAAGTGGTATCCATGCAACCCACATAATGTGGTGATTGTCATTTTAGGCTTTATAGTGGGGTTATCTCTGTGGACATATGCAAGTATACATACATTTATGTGTAGTTTTAAATCTAGCAGACAGGTATACGTACATGTGCATGTGTGTTTGTATGTATGGCAGAATCTTCCACCATCTGTTTAAAGCGTTTTTGCATAGTCTAAGTGGCATCTCTTTAACTGTCAAGTTAAAGGTTTCACAGTAGGTGAAGCATTCTCCTGAATCACAGCAGCTACCTGCTGCCAGAAAGCAGCAAGAAGGATCATCACCCTTGCACCAAGGCGACAGCAGGGGTGGAGAAGGGAGTGTACAGTGCAGTAGGTGATCGCTGCTCCTTGACCTCCACATTGGCAAGAGGGATGGATGCGCACACAGGATTTATAATCTGGCTCAGTTTTTGAGCTGCTCCCCATTTGCATTTAGGTAGGTGATTATGAATTAAGGCCCCGTTCAGCCTTTCCCTGGACACTTTGGTATCCTTTCCTTTGGTGCAATGAAGGTTCTGTTAGAGTAACGGAGCACAAGAGTAATCATTCATACATAGCGATATGCAGGAATTTGAATGCAAGCATTTAAATACAACATAACGAACAGTAATATCTTAATGTTTAAAATAAATTAAAGCATTCTTTAAAGTGCTCTTTTTCTTTCTTTCTTTTTTTTTTTTTTTTTTTTTTTTTTTTTTTTTTTTTTAGACACTAATCCTTTTAAGGAAAACCAACCAACATTTCCATTTGGATGCAACTTCACTAGGCCGACTTAATCTCTTCTGTTGGACCAACATAATCCAAAATGACTTGTGAGAAAGGCTCACAATATTCCTTAGGCAGAGGAACGAAAGCCCCAAGATTTAAGTTGCATAAGATTTCACTGATAATAGCATCTTTGGTATTCGGTAATGAAAAAAAATCTAAGGCATAAATCGTTGACTTTGTCAACATCTAGTACAGGCTGATGATTGCAAGAAAAGATAAAAGCTCTGATAAATGTTTTGTTATTTATAAACGTAGTAGGCATGGTTAGGAGTTCTTTAATTAAAGATTTAGTGCTTTCAGTCCCAGGCCTCTTGCCCTTCTCTCCAGAGATGCAGATGCATCTAAAACCCATATAAAGTCAAACATCCCTGCCTGGTTTTAAATTTAACATAGCTGAATAGTCAGGCTATTGGTCTTTGTCAGATAGTGGGTTACATCCACATTTGCTGAGCTTCCAGATAAAACAACAGTATAGTGCTGAAGCCTCCTTAACTACAAAGAATTAGTACACATTAACATTGTTATTTTTAGAACTGGGCAAATACTGGAAACAATTACTGCCCTAAATTTCTCATTATAAATAGTACAGCCTAGTTTCTTTCCAACATAAACCACAAGCAACTGTAAATATCATCATAAAGCACCCTCAGAAAGGGGAAAAATACTTTAGCACTGAGGATCTGGGAAGCAGGATTACATTTCAAATTCTACCATTTATTTCCTATGTGAGAACAAGCAAGTGATTTCACCTTGTTCCTGAGAAAAATACAATTTCTCATTAGTAATTAGTCCATCTGGAGTATCAGAGGATTGGGACTACAGAGTATCTTGAGATCCCTGGGTCTCACAGCAGAGGTGGCTCCTCTGGAGATGGTGCACCATGAGGCCTCTGAGCAGTGGTCGGGAGTGTTCCCCCACTGCGGAGTAAAATTATCAAGATCTCTCTCATAAAAGCTGCAGGTTTCTTTTGGATGCTCAAGAATCTTTGTACTGGACTTCCTATCACTCATGCACGGATGTTACCAAGAAGAGTTACAAGCATTCGAGATCCCCTCTGCCACTCCAGGCAATAAAGAACTTGCTTCAGGAATTTCACCCACAGCATAGTACACATCTAAGTCCCGAGCACCAGTAACAGCTTCGCTGTGACTCCAGCTTTCTATTAGTAAAACACATCAAACACCTCGGATGCGGTGACTCTAAGTGTAGATAGAACAGTTCCTAAGTGCCAAAGCATTGCAGATACCCCAACACCAAACGCGTAGCTCGAGGCATCCCATTGCAAATTTACTTGTAGCTCACATCAGACACTTGCCATGGAGCTGGTATCCAGTCCTGCCTTTCTGACAGACAGGCCAAGGCATGAGGAGCTGGATGAGAAATGAAAATGCCTGCCTGCACTTCAGCAGCACCTAATTACGGATACCAATTCACAAGCATAAAGCTGCCTGACCCATCCCTACATCCAGACTGCCACCAGAAAGTTCCTTCCTTTCCCAACAGCTGCTGGATTTCGTCTTATCCTGCCTTTAAACAAGTCTTGTCACAAAAGGAATTGCTCCTTTTCACTGTTCCCTGCCTTACCTTTCTCCTCAGTAACTGAGGCTGCCACTACGGTGCTCAGATTGCGACATTTCCCCTTAAGGACTTATCTTCTGCTGAAGATCCCCCTTGTCCTTCTTCAAGAGATGATTGGACTCCACAGTTTATAGCAGGATTCAGAAGATATCTCAGGACTTGCTTAATAGCCATTTCCTCTTTTCGAAAGATGAGTTGTCAGCCTCTTCATACACAGATGTTGCCAGCCAACGACTAAGTATAGGTACTGCTCGCATATTCTGTCATGTTCTTGCTTCCTGCTCACCATGGTCAAGAGAAAATATTAAAGTTAAAGGCTCTGCTGGCAGGATGCAATTTGAAAGTAAGGCCTCTCGGTTTAGATATCACCATGTAGCATTAATCTGTGAGCATCTACATTCCCGTTATAGTCTGTGGAGATTAAGTCAATACAGTGAGTGGAGTTTGGAGAAAAATTCTTCTCCAAAAGTAGACACCTGATGTAGGCACACCCCTATGGTGGGATTCAGAACTCTAAGTAGAACCCTAGTGCCATTTAAGACACTGTAACTTATCCAAGCTGTCTGCATAGTGCCAGCAGATATGACATGGTGCCTATAGGAGACCCATATTCTTTTAGAGAAGCAGGTAGAGAATAGGTGCAATACAGTGTAGTCCCCAAATTAAAGAAATATATACCTACAATAAGATTAAAACCTATGTTTTATACCTACACATTCTATAACTTATATAAGGAAATATATACTAATATATTAAGTGAACTTAATCCTGTGTCCAAATCTAAGCATCTTAATTTCAAACAAAATCCTGTCCAAAGCACCAGATCTTTTCTCCAAGCAGAAAGGTGCTTTGATTTCAGTCCAACTCAGTTCCGTAGTATTGATCTATTGAGCTGTGCAGGGGAAATTCAGGAACTAAGAAATTTGCCTGATATAAATGAAGTGTTCTGCAGATACGTCAAAAAGTAGAAACTGTCCCAGAAAGATCTTGTGAAGAAGTGCATTGGTTAGAAGGGGATGCAGGGGGAGGAAGGATATTTTCGTTCAATTAGATTACTTGGATAGCTTGCAAAAACTGTTTATGGTTAGCAATGAAGCAACAGGGTAACCATGCCAACATATTAAATATTGCTGTAAATGTGACAAAAATTATCTGTCACTATAGCCAGTAAAAATTACATTTTAATTTCTTAATGTACTTAAAATGGTAGAAAATGAATATGCTAATTTGAAAAGTAAAGTGTAAAAGACAAGATAAAGACTGATTCTTCTAAGCTGTCCTCAGCTGTTCCTGAAAGTCCTGTCACCGTGCTTGTCACAGGCGATGCTGGAATAAACCAGTACAGCTGTATTCTGATGTTAGCAATAAAGAGCGCTCCGCTGCCTAAGAAAACCTCTGACTTTCTGAAATAATTTTAGTGTTGCTGGTCAGCAATTAACCAAATAAGGCTAACAGCGCCTTGGCTAAATTCAGTTTAATTTGGTGGTCAACACCATGATGATCACACTCTGATCCCAGAGGTTTTACGCAGGTAAGGTGGGACTGAGCCAGCACAAGTTGTCTTGGAAGTTCTGAACTTGAGATCTCTCCTGCCTGCCTTGGTGAGCTTTGTCTCTCCTTCTTCACCACCTCTCATTTCTGGGGGCTGCAGTTGTGAATTGCTTGTTAGCTGTTTGCCAGCAGATGTGTATCAGTTCCTCCCCCATCAGGATGATGTCTTTTCAGATTCTCCCCTAATATAATATCTTGGATACACCCAGGTTTCCCTTTCATTAGAAAATTAATTAAATTCTTTTTTTTAAAAAGCCTTATTTCAGGATTAGGATGTTCTTCATGCCTTGCACCCACAGAATTATTTCTTGCCTCAGGACACTTAGGAGCTCATCTCCGTGGTTGCTGTTGTCAGTATCTGAACTCAGATTCAGCAGAACGGCCATTTTCTACCAGTGAGAGTGGAGAAAGGACAAAGAAATCTGCAACTGGCTGTGGTTAATTAATCAGCTGGTCCACTGTAATTGAACCAGTTCTGCTTACTGTAGGACTGGCAGTTATGAATCTTCATTCTGACGTCTGAACATACCCCAGCCCAAATGCGAGTGCTAAGAACTCGTCTCTGATACCTTCATTAAGCCCCAGTGAGCTTTTGCGCAGTTCTCCATGCATGATGCTGCATATCTGTTTGACAATTGTCTGTAGGAATCCAAAATTCAGTGCCAAGTATACTACCAGAATCACCCACAGGGTGCTTTCTGATGTCAGCTATCACTTTATCACAGACAGTGAGATTGTTGGCAAATACATTTTTTTAAGAGTGTGATCTTCCCACCCTTCTTCACTCTCTCACTGATAGCTCAGAATCTGTGGCTGGAAGACCAAAGACCAGCAAGACATCCTACATACTTACGTGTGGCGTTCCAGCGGATGGGGAGCACTTGCTCAGATTACAGGTAAGAAGATGTATATAGATCTAATAAATGAACGGACGTAAGGACAATACTTTTCAGAAAAGTCCAGTTATTGAGAAGTAAGATCTCCTGCATTAATTTCTGCTTTGAGGGCAATTCAAATGGCTACCTGTGACATAAACATGTTTCTACTTTTTTTTAAGGCACTAACTTGTTAAACACTATATTTCTAATGACTTAGAAGTGAAAAAATGTTTTCAGTTATTGGTGCTCCAGTCTGTCTAAAAAAGGTGTTCAGAAGGAGGAGGAAGATGAAGTGAAAGACCAGCTCCAGGGCAGCGATAGCTGGCCCTGAAATATTCAGATGTAATTTTATTCACCTTGGGCCACATCTGAGCTGCGGGGGGAGTATAATCTCCTTCTGACTTGACATCAGTATGAAACCAAAACTATGCAGTCACTTTAGGTTCAGAGGTTCAAAATCAGTTTTCCACTAATAAACTCCCTGAAATTTTAGGAAACTCTGGAGACTTCTGTTCAGGCTCAATTCTTAGCTTGAACACAGAGGCGGGTTCAACTTCAATTCAATCAATTTATTCAGAGAGTTACATTAGAATCTGACAGTTAAAATTATCCAGATTCATTAACAGAGACAATAATGGTCAGTAATTCAAAGGGGGAGAAAGCAAAATATCTGACTTTCCAACTAAGCTGCATTAAGATCTAACAAACACTGCCAAGAAGGTATCCAGATTGCTAATCAAAATAAATCTGAGGATTACTCTGTTCTACAGTGTTTTAAAGGAAATAAGTCTCTTCAATTCCAAGTCCACATTAAAGCAGTATTTTGTGCTGCAGCTCACTGCCCTTTAGTTGAACAGGACACCTTCTTAGTGGCCTTCCAAGCTGTAACCTGCTGGTAGGGGACATTGACAGATCCTGGTGTTGGCAGAGACAGTTGCTGTGTGTTCCCTTGAAACAGATCCAGCTGAGGGGCATGTATAATCCCCTGTTTCTCCCCCAGAACATCATGCCTTGGGCCTCCACAGGGCAGGATGTTACTTCATGTTTATATTTAATAACCTCCTCCTTCCCAGACTCCAAGAAGGGAGGTCTTGGGACTAGTACATTATCCTGTAGCTCAGGAGGGTTGGATTTAATTTGCTTGATTCACTACAGGCTTTCTGTTTCACCTGGAGCTAATCACTTTGGACTAAGGCCACAAGGGGATTTAGGTAGAACCCAGATCCTCGCCACTATTGCTTATCCAATACCTAATTTTCTGCTGGTTGGCATGTGCAAAATTGCCTCAGCCCTGATTAGAGCCAGGCAACTTTTATGGAAGAATTCTTTGTTTGCTCAAAAATGCACTTTCGTGTTGATGGAAACTATCTGCAAATTTGTACCAGATTTGGCCAATTGTTTCAGCCAAAAAAAAAGTATTGGAAATGTCAAGATGATTTGTTTGAACATTTTTAAGGAAAATATTTTTGAAGCTGTTCCATTTTGAATAAATAATCAAACATTCAGTGAAGTAAAACTAGAGCCTGACTCGCCCTCATCTTAGGTAAGAACCCCAAAAAGACTTCACTTCTTGCTTACTCTCAGTAACATCTAAAGGAAAGAAAAAAGGAACCACTTCTAGAAGAGAGGCCAAACAAATCTAACAGTGTAGTGACACAGAGTTCTCTACGAATAAGAACAAAATTTAACTTTTTTTTATGATCAGGCAGAAGATGTTAAAACTGACAACACCTTCTAGGCAAAAGCCTGAAGCGCTGGTCCATTAACAGCAAAGCTGATGCTCTTTCATGTCTACAAGATGGTCTAAGGACATTACTTCCAGTTAATAATCCAAAATAGAGCATATAATCTGTCTGTTTTTTAGAGATAAGATTTATGGGCAGAGGCCAAATTTTTCACCAGAATTCTTATTGGCTACTTACTGTTCTCACTTGATTAACTTAACTAGTTAATTAAATTATGATTGTTCAGATTGTTTCCAGGCACGCAGTTTCTTTATCGCTTTTATACACAGTATGGGTGCCTAATTCAGAGCTGAAAAGTCCACTGGATGGAATTAAATGTGAAAAGTAACTATTGTATTTTGTGAAGAGCCTCAGGATATTTATGCAGTTGGTTGGTTTCTTTGGCGCCACAGTTTTCTGCAGATAACTCTTCCGCATCTCCCAAAGACGCTGTACGCTCTTATGAAGCTTAAGGAGAATTGTAACTGAGTTGTTGATTGCCAGTATATTTAAGGCACATCTCATTCACCTGAACCTAGATGCCTGATGGCATTTGAGATGATCAGGCATATCTTCCTGGCTTCTGGCTTCTGTTGGGAAGGGTATGGACTTTCTGTAGGAACCACGTCTGCCATCCCTATAGAGAGGCACTGCATTCCCAAGCATGTCTCAAATGCAACTGAACTAAACTCTAAAAACCTTCAGGGTTTTTCTTCACTGGGATCCTGGCATTTGAAGAAAAAGTTCTTGCTAGCACTGTGTAACTTCTAAAGTAAAAATAATACCCCTAAATGCTCTGGAGGTCTGCAAACAATCTGTGTTAGACAATCTAAGCTCTTGTTCGTCAAATAGTTTTAACTCATTGTAAAAGCCAGAAGTTCATTGCTTTATTTTGAAGAGACTAACAGGCGATAAAAGGGCAGGGGGAAGGCAGATGAGGAGGAAAGCCAAATTATTGCCTTCAGGTTATGAACTATCAGAAAAGTTTGGGGCTGACTCCTGGGCAAAAATATAACTTTTTTTTTTTTTTTTTCCTTCCTGATAGCTGGTTCTCCCACTGCTATAAGTTTAGAAATTTTATTGCACAGGATCATCGTTAGAACTTGTGTATCTCTTGGTCAGTGTAACAAACATTTCTTAAACTGACAAATAAGATAAAGACTTAGCCTGAAATTCAAACATCCTATAATTCAGTGGAAAGTGAGAAATTAATTCTGTTGCATAAAACAGGTTGTCCAGGGAAGTTGTGGGTGCCCCATCCCTGGAAGTGTTCAAGGCCAGGCTGGATGGGGCTTTGAGCAGCCTGGTCTAGTGGGAGGTGTCCCTGCCCATGGCAGGGGGGTTGGAACGAGATGATCTTTAAGGTCCCTTCCAACCCAAACCATTCTATGATTCTATGAAAACTAAACTGTCTTTAAGTTTATTAATTCCTTTGATATTTCAGTCTCTTGCATTTTTTTCCATTTTCACAGTTTTTGATGGCTGAAAGTGTATGATTCCTTCCTGTTTAAGCATATCCACAGTCTTAGAATGCATGGAGATATATATACGTATGCGCATATGTGCGTGTGTCTGAGTGCCTGTGCGTGTGTGATGTCCCTCCTCTGTTGTATGGCTCCCAGTAAAGTAAAAGGATGCTATGCCCACTCATAGGTGGAAGGAGCTTTAGAAGTTGCAGAACCTGACTTTCAGTCCCTGGCTACGAGTGATTTATATTCTAATCATGTCTGTTGTCTCCAGCACATGGATTCAATGAGGTGCGAGATGCTCTGCCTATAAAAAATGTGGGAGTAAAAACATACAGTACATTTTTCCATTTCTTAATAAAGTTCAACAGGCATCTGTGCAGAGAACCTACACAAGTGAGGATACTTATGTGTAAATGTGGTCTCTCTCGGTGACTTCTGTAAGCCCATAAACTTCATTTATCTACACCCAGTAAGCTATTTTCAATGAAAACTTCATTCTGAATGAACCCGTTACAGGCTGGTTTTCCATAGCTGACAAATTCATAATTTCTTTTCTAATTTTAAAAGCATTCAAAACTCCATAAGTTAATCACATCTTTCTGACTTAGGATAAGGCTTGATGGATATCTTTTTTCCACCAAGTAGTAACAATCCTTTAAAATTCAGTTAACTTACTTTGAATTCACTGAATCATTTCGTTTGTCATAACACAGTCTTTTATAACCTTTTGTGTATAAATAGGGAAAATTAATTGCTTCTGGCAACATCAAAGTGTTGTTTCACTATACATTTAATCATTAGCTTTAAATGCTCCCAAAACTAATGTTCCAAGACATTGCGAAGAGGTAATAAGTTCAAAGCAATATGAAACATAAAGCAGGACTCCAGAGCGAGTTGAAAGGATTTTCTTTAAATGCATAAGAGCTTTCAAACCCATTGTACAAAACTTTGCAGGAATTTTGGCCAGAACTAAAAGAAGAGCCATACTCCCATATTTGAATGAATTACCAGATCTGCTAGATACTGTATGCCCTTCTGAACTCAAACAATCTGTCTCCAAGAAATAAAAATTACAAAAATAAGCTTAATTGGTTCTGATACATGTCAGAAGTTGGGCTCGTGACATGTTAATGAAGCTGATGAATGGCACACATGCTTAATTTGAAGTCTAGCAAAACTCATGAGTTTCACAGTATTGTTAATAGCAGGAACTAAAAATACTGAGTTTTCTTTTCTATGTTCAAATTTCATTTGTTTTCCTTTTAACAAATGTTTAGGTCCAATTGTTTATGAAGACACACACTTCAGTGAAAAGTTTTATTTTGAAGGAGTTATTTATCCAAACCATGTCATTAGCCCTCAAAATATTTACGCACTTGGATCCCGGGCACTCTGAATGTCTTGGAGGAATGCCTTTGTCCTGAGGAGAGTCACAACAAGGTGTGAGGCGGTTACAAGTAATGTAATAATCTTAAGACACAACAAATAATTTAATAATCTTAAGAGAAAACAATACCACAAATGTGAGACATAAGAACGTCTCATGCACTTACTTTGAGACTTCATGCCTGCTACAAAGCCTATTGTGTCTTTCTTACATTGGGTTTGGATCATGACTGTGGTGGGCTGACCTTGGCTGGGCACCAGGTGCCCACTAAGCTGCTCTATCACTCCCCTCCTCAGCAGGACAGAGGGGCAGAAAGTAAGATGGAAAAAAACCACGTGGATCAAGAAAAAGGCAGTTTAATAAAACAAAAGCAAAGGTCTCATGCGGAAGCAAAAGAAAACAAGAGATCTTATTCTCTAATTCCCATCAGCAGGGGATGTCCAGCCACTTCCTGGGAAGTAGGACTTCAGTATATGTAGCGGCTGCTCTGAAAGACAAACATCGTAATAATGAATGCCCCCTTTCCTCCTCCTTTTTCTTAGCTTTTATTGCTGAGCAGGTGTCATATGGCACGGAATATCCCTTCGGTCAGGTTGGGTCAGCTGTCCTGGCTCTGTCCCCTCCCAAGATCTTGCCCACCCACAGCGTATGGGGGAGTGGGGAAAGGTTGGAGAGACAGCCTTGATGCTGTGCGAGCACTGCTCAGCTGTAGCCAAAACACTGGTGTGTCACCAACACCTTTCTAGCTACCAATGCAAAGCACAGCACTGTGAGGGCTGCTGTGGGGAAAATTAACTCCACCTCAGCCAGACCCAGTACAACGACCATGATGTTGTTCCTCATTGCCTTCAATCTTTATCCGTAAATGGTAAACTTGAGAGCAGCAAGATCAAGGCTGTCACTTTTTTTTTCAAGTTCCCATGCAAAACCGCACGTGCGTGACTTACATGATGAAAGCATTTAGTGCTGTTGCATAAAATGGAAATTTGTGAGGGTGTTTGAGTGACACTGTTTCCCTGTGCAATTTTCCCAAATGCTGCTCACCTTTTGGAAGCTTAATAGCACCTGTTCTTTTACTAGGCATCCTTTGGAGGTGCAGAGGACAAGATATAATTTGCCCGTTGACTTTTGTACCTTTGATGCATAATAAATACATGCCGTAAGCTCTTTAAAGAAATAGCCAATTATTAATTAAAGAGTAATCAAGAGCTAAAGGAAATTCCCTTTCCTTTGGCTTAGCCAGTTCAGTTCATATTGTTTTAAATCAAGAAATAAATCTAAAACTAAAACGTTCTCTATATAAATCTGCAGAAGATCATCTGAGATAGACAGCACCACATATGTTTATAGTTGAGAATCTGGCAGCCAGAAGATGTAACAACTGATGGTCAAGATGTTCTGGTTCAGAGTTGGAAAGTAAATAATTCCTGAGAGGAAGGATTCTACAGTTCTGGGCAGCTGATCCGGTAATAAAATAAATAAGCAATAAAATCCACTTCCTGTTTTGAGAGTTCACATTTCATACTGGCAAAATTCTCCTATTAAATTCAATTTCATGCTTCCATAAATAAACCTGGCACCTTTTTAAACACTTTTCCATCTGTTTTACAACTAGAAGTGTATTATTTAATGCACTCTTGGGATTCACACCAATGGGAAAAGGACTACTTGTGAAGAACACAACATTTTAGTTGGAGAGAGTACAGAAAAATAATCACTAGCTTCCCTAAATTCTCAAACAATTGTAACAGGATTCTGATGTAATCATTTTTATCAGGAAGGCAAAAAAAAGATTTTTGTGTGTGTGTGTAAATGTTATTTTTATTCAACATGAAATGGATTTTGAACCAGAAAAGGATATCTACTTTTTTTTTTTTAATTTTTTAAGAAATATGTTTCTCCTTCTTCAAGATATGGTAAATGGCTCCTATGTACTCTAACAGTGTAAGGAACCAACCAAATCAGTTAATCACAGAAACTCTTTCAGTCGAAGCTATCTTTATTAACAAAAGAACTATAATGGCAATGTAAGTAGTCAATTTTTATTTCTAGTGCCATTTGCATTTATAGATCCCAAATTACTGTAGAAAAGCTCCATTATCTTTATTTCATAAGTGATAATATATCCATATCATATAATAAAATAAAAATATTAAATCATTTGCCCCAGTCATCATCAAGCCAGAGGCAGTCATGCGTCTTGAGACGCAGACAAGAGGACTAGGTGCTTGACTCCTGTGTCTCCACCTAGTAGCAGCGAGTGCTAAGAAGGACAAATTACAATTCTCAGGGCTTTTCCAGTCTTCCTTGATCTTGGACTGAGATGCAGTGGTGGAATAGAGTGAAAGCACTTGAAATGCATGCCTCGGTTCATTACTCACTGATTTTTCTGCTACTATTTCCAGTAAATAATTCAAATGATATGTGGCTTAGCTGCTTATTTTTAAGTGTGAAATGCAGCAATGTCAGCACTTAGGGCAGAGAACCTCTTAACCTCCCCAGCACTCCAATAAACACCAGAACATCTACTGAGCCTCCAAAGCCCCAGCACGTACAACCCCCACTGGGTAGAGAGAGCAAGCTTGTAGCCTTGCAAGGACATGGCGGTGTCTCATGAAGGGGACACAAAAGCATTGGCAGAGACGAAGGAGGAGTCTTGAAGCCATAGTGGAAATTGACACTGAATGATTGTCCTCAGGAAAAAGGAAAAAAAAAATGTGGGGCGTGACAAGGGAAAAACTGCCTCACACACTGCCTTGTGTTCTTAAGAGTGTACTTAGTTTCTTCACGCAGAGAGAGATGCAATAATGTTCACTCTCCTTGAAACAGCAAACTGAAACAACTGATACAGTGCTCACAACAATAAGCAGCAGCTCTGATGGCACCTAAATGAGTCAGATTGAAAACTGTGGAAATGACAAAGAATATTTTTTTTTTTGTTTTCCAGCTGGCCTTGTACCTGCTGCAATGGAAGAGTACACACAGGCAAAGAGCACCTGCAGCAGGATGAGGACTTACAGGTGAAGTCCTATCTCTCCTGTGACTCCCTTTGGCATCGCCACTCCTGCTATGGTCACAGCCATCCACTGACATCAATACAATGGGGACTTGTCCAAAGCCAGGAAGTGGTTTGTTAGTTGGGGTTCTTTATCTTCTTTGATGGAAAATGAAAAAAGCTTGTCAAACCCATTTCATTACTTTGCTGCTTGGGTGCCCACATGTACACATGCAAACCAGTTACTCATGTAGTTAGACCCATCCAAAAACCTAACGTGAGCCACAGAAGGCATGCAAGGATCCTCAGCTCTAACATGTGCTGTGGATATTCTCATCAGTCAAAGGCCCTAATCCACGCGCTATGGGCTTTGAATGAGTTTGACCCCTTTTGGTCAGACATCTGTAGAGAGGCCTCTTGAAGTTTCAGATATGATGCATTTCCTCGGCATGCTGGATCCAGATGATTTTATTATTGCTGCACTGTAGAGAAATTTTACCTTTTTAAGTAATAGTTGGGAAAATTATTTAATACTGCTTTTCTGCTTTGGCCACCACATTGTCTTTGTTGCTGGGGCAGATTTACTAGGGGATCAAGGGAACAAGGGGCAACAGTACCCCTTGATTATATCTGCACTCATAAATTAAACAGCTCCAGAGAACATTCCTGGGGTACTGGAAGTAGTCAGTCATATATATTGTTAAATTGTTAGCAGAGTCCTTGGCGTGGTTTTGACCCAGGTCAATAAGCACTCTCCCAAACAATTCCTGGGGAGGCGTGGGAGTTGGAGTGGGCCAGGGAGCCCTCTGAAGAGTCCACCTTGGATGCCACAGCACTGTTCTGGAGGGTAAGAGAGTTTAGCGGTATGGATATGGGCTGTTCCGTGCAAGTTGATTTCATTAGCAGGGAATAACGTTGGGAGTGAGTTTAACAGAGTCACATAACCCTTACAATTTCTGCTTTATGCATGGCAGTATTGGGATCAAACAGCAAGAGCATCGCTGAGCCAATTTTCCCTATATCAACACTGCAGCTGCATCCAGTTGAGTACAGAATGACTTTCAGCTTAAGAACAAGACAAATAGACTTTGTTTTTTTGTATTTCCCCTTCC
The DNA here is from genome assembly GCA_947846985.1 of Fratercula arctica. Classification (NCBI taxonomy): domain Eukaryota; kingdom Metazoa; phylum Chordata; class Aves; order Charadriiformes; family Alcidae; genus Fratercula; species Fratercula arctica. Next base: position 112,862,126 of record CANTUZ010000003.1, read on the forward strand.
GCTCCTGCTATTTAGATTTTCATGTTTCCTATAGTGTCAATAGATGTTTTTAATAGAAAATATGTAAAATTCAAAAGCTTTGGTTCTACTTTGTTTCCAAGCAGCTTGGTGCTTTCTAATTGCCTGGAGGCAGCATGCAATTTTGAATTAAGCCAGCATCTCCCATCAGCTTTTCCTTTTTTGTCATTTAGGGACTAACAAGAGCCTAAAAGTATTTCCTGCATTCACAGCTTGTAACTGCTCACTAGGGATTTCAAGCACATAAATCTTTCAAGCTTTCCACAAGCAGAAATTGCCTTGTGGTAATCTCAATAATCAGTTTATTGATTCATATCATTTTCTTGGGCTTTATAGCAACATAGCGAATATAGGAATTGCCTTGGAGTTTTGTGAATGTGTGTATATATGTGAAGGTGCGTACATATGCATACACACAGGCACACATATGTATACAAAGATACACATATATGACAGGATGATAAACATCATGTAGAAATGAACTGCTGAGCAGGCCACCTGACTGGCAATCTTCTATGCAAACAAAGTGCCAGTGCACCTGGTATAAAGCTCTGAACTCCAGTTCAAGAGTGTTTGGTTTTCTGCTCCCATTGCTCCTGTTGCAAAGCTGTTCCAGAATCTAACTGCTGTAAAAGATAAGAATCTTCTGATTTCCAGATTGAATTTATTCAGGGACCAATTTATACCTTTCTGTTGTTGTGCCAGCATCATCCTTTGGTTTAAATCACTGTTCTTTTTCTGTGGTATTTATCTCTCTGATGTATTTATAGAATGCAACCGTATTACTTCTTGATTTTGACTTGCTAGGCCAAACCAGTTCTCCTGACAAATTAAATAAATCCATTATTTTCTGAGCATATCAGTAGTCCTTTTCTGCATCCATCTTTCTTCAGTATGGGTTACCAGAATTGTGTGCAAAATTACACCTAATATCTCATTAGTGCTTTGTAAAATGCCACTAATCTTTACCTACCTCTGCATAATTTTGGGAGGAATCTTGCAAAGAATTCATACAGTGAAACTATTCATCACCTCAGCAATTTCCAGCTGATAAGGTCTCATATCACCACCCCCCTCCCACCTTCACCCCACAAAATGGAATTTTTATGTTGTTGAATCCCAACCCAATCCTACCATTTGCAATATCACCCAGTTCCTCCATATTCACTGTCTTCTGGTTCTGTACCTCTGACAGGCTTCAGGGCAGATCTCTTGTATCAAAGCTATTAACGGAAACATTAATGCTCCGTCTCCAAAATGATCATTAAGCAACAAAGCCATTTTCTCCCAACCTGGAGTTCCTCTCCTGCCAATTGCTCTAGTCTAGTGCCCTTTCTAGCCAAACTCTAAGGAATGTTGCAGTTCCTCTACTGATTCCCACCTACTTTGGCTTTACTGATAATCTCTCAATGACCACCACATTAAAAGTTTTCTCCAATGTCCAGAAACTTATATTTGCCTTGTTTCCTCTTTCTGGAAATTAATTTATTTTAAAAAGAAAATCTATGGTTAGTTTATCATAACTTACCTTAGATAAACTCTTTCAGTAATTGACCTCCATGCCTTAATAATTCTTTTATTCAAAATTTGTTTTTAAGAGATCAGATTACTGAACTAAAATCTAGGTGGTCTGTAGTTGTTCAGACCACTTTCTCGCTCCAGCTTCTTTATTCTGTGTGTGATGTGTCTCCAAACATTAGGCATCAACCAGGTTTTATGCATTTATTAAAAATACCTGCTGCTCCACTTGAAATTTTGTTTGCCAATTCCCTCTTGGGATTATACTTATTTTCCACTTTTTCCCTCCTGGACTACATTAGACATCTCAAATTTTTCTTCTACCTTGACTGTGCTGGTTTCCATTTCTATATCTTTTTTTCCCATCCTTGCTTCTTTTTCCCCATGTTAAAAATCTTTGTCTATTTCCTTGAAATCTGAGCTGAGGCATAATTCAGTTTACAGCCTATACTTGATTTATTCTTAATTTCTACTCTGTCCTCACTACATTCTGGCCCTGCTTATTTTTTCCACCCTTGTTCTTTTTATTCACATGGCTGAGGAATCTTCTGCTATGTGTTTTAATATCCTTTGCAAGGTCTAACTCAGCTTGACTCTTTGTTATTCTCACTTTATCTCCACATTTTTTGGCCTCTAAGGCAGTTTTCTTTGATGATCAGTCATTTTTCCCCTAATCAGTGTAGGCACTCTGCTTATTTCTAATATCCTTCTTTTTTTTCTTTGTGACTATTCATCTGGTCAGATCTGGAATCACTTCCTGCAGGTTTCCTTTTTTTTTTTTTTTCCTTTCTCTCTGAAACAGAGATTCATGATAAGTTTTGCACCCTTGACTTTAGGCTACTTCCACATTCAAGTATCAAATTCAAGTCCAGCTGAGTTAACTGTCTAATTTCCACTGTTTATTAAAATTTGCCCTTTGGAAATTAAGAATGTTAATGTTTATGATTTAAATTTCCATTTAATTTAAGATCATTGCCTTGTAGTAGATCAAGTCTAGTGTCATTTTCCGTGAAAAAGATCAGCTCATCTCATACTTATCAACATCAAATTTAAGTTTTCAGCATCTTGAATTGAATGACTGGCTAGCTGGTTAAGCTAGTTTGTAGCTTGTAGGCTACAAACTTGAGGAAATTGGGCTGTACTATTTTTTCTGTGCTTTTGACCTAGGTGTTGTTTATTACTTTTCTGGGCATTGGTATTTATAGCTATAGCTATGCTTGTAGACACTGCTGTGATCTGCTTTTTGCCTCTCAGACCCAGCAGGCACTGTTTGACCATGTCAATACTTGCCAAGTTCTGTTTGCCTTCAGAATATGGTGACTACATCCAAACTCTCTGTCAAGATACTTCTGTGCCCATGCAAACTCCTAAATGAAGAACTGCTAATCACCTCAGGCCAGAACCATGTTGGGCACCATTTTAACAATTTAAGAGTACAGTGACCCCATGTCTGTACCTGAGCACTGCTCAATTTACAAGGTAGCCAAATATGTCTGGTCTGCTCAGCACTTGCAGATGGAGAACTGGGAAGTGTGAGGAAGATTTCAGCTCCGCTGTTTGCCTATCAGAAAGACAGCACAAACTTGAGTTGCCACGCTCTTCAAGTGTACCAGTCTTTTCACTGGGCAAGGAGACAGTGAACTCTAAGAGATCCAAATGCTGTTGCTCTAAGAGCAGTAGGCTCTCTGATGTGTTATGGAAATGCCTACCTCATCAATAGGATCTAGGCTGCTCACTTTTGATGCTGGACAGGCACCATATAGGGAAGGAGACAGCCACTTTACCAGTGGGTTTAGCATAAGTTTGTTCAGAAACAGAATGGCCCAAGTGCCTGAGTCCCACTCCAGCATCTAACATGAGATGTACTTCAAGTGCTAAAGGGCGTTTTGATACCCCAAAACCTGAATTGTTGGCTTCTTGGATATGAATTTCAGTTCCTTCAGACTCGCTGGAGAAGTTTTGTAACAAAATCACAGTAAGTATTATACTCTATTGAAAAAAATCACTTTGTTTCAGGTTCTTAACCAGGAAATTTAGCTCCAATTAATCTGACATTACACTGCAATGAAAATGGAAACTTCTCAAGTCAGCTTAGGCAAAATGATCATCTACTTTAGAACCAGGTGGAGCTCTAGCAAAAGGATTTTTGTTTTCCTTTTTTTAAAAATCTAAAGCTCCAAAGTAAAACTCAGTGGCAAACATTGCAGTAATGCTTTGTCTTCTGACAGCAGTATAGATGTATTTTTCAGAAAGCCTCAATCTGTTTAAATTTCAGCTTATTCAGTTGTTTGGGATTTGGTTTTCTTTGAATGCAAGAACGTAGGTTTTGACATACTGCATCATACTATGAGTCAAAACATGCCCAACAGTCTCTGAGAAGCCATGAACAATAAATAGCAAATTCTGAAAGATGGACAGTTTATGAACAATGGATAAGCTCAAAGTTTTTCCTAAAAACTAGACAGATTTCCATAAACTATTTCATTTGTGAATAACATATTAACTTCACGGAAATAAAGATCACTTCCTGAAATAGAATCTTAAAAAAAAAAAAAAAAAACTTGCCAGATATTTCATTCATAATTTATAATTCTGAGAGTTTTCCTTATATCTTTTTTTTTTAATATTTCACATTTACAAGATCATATATTCTCTGAAAATGTAAAAAAAAAATAAGGTTTTCAAACTCAAAATGTTTATAATCTGTACTAAACATGAGGTTGATACAAAAGTTAAGAAAGTCTCTTTTACTTGTATTGGTCCCTTGGGCTGCTGTGATATCAGGAGTGGGCATCTTTAATACATTGGGTAAAAAGTGTGCATCATCTAGTTAAAGGACATATAAAGTAATTAATCAGAAAGAAGCAACTCTCTTCCTAAAATTTTATAACTTCTGTGGGAGAAATAGGACTGCTATGCCCCAAAATTCTTTTATAGAAAGAATAAATGAACTGTTTTTAAAAACATTGGATTAGACCTAATCTTAAGAAGAGTTATTTTGATGTTGCTTACATTGTCTCATAGTTCCTTCCAGTAGCAATATTATCTGTACCAATGCAGTTCTGGTCTAAGTGCAAATTAATTTATATCAACTGGGACTCCTCTATTACCAGAGATGCCTTCTTCAGAAAGAAGAAATGGCTACTAGCTTTGATCTAATAACACGTTCCAGGTTCTGAAGAAATATGCACCCTCGTGTTTGTGGAGTTTCACATTCATGTTTCACATGTGATCCTTTGACTACCAATTCCCATATAGAATCAGAACATTGCAGTCATTTGTAAATCATTCTGGTGAAATACTAGATTCCATGGTAACATGACTTTTGCAAGTAAAAGAAGTAAAAGCAGAGTGGTCACAGAGTTTTTTAGTCAGCATGACTGATTTTGGGGCAACACTGTAAGTTAGTCTTTTCTGTGGTTGCTTTGCATTTGCTCTTAAACTGCTGTGCAACATCACTGTGACTGTGTTGCCCAGTCAGAAAATGTTTAAGCTCCAGGACTAAGTTTGGGTTCTAGAAGTGACAACTTTCATGATCTTCTGTAATATTTCTCCAAATTAATTCCTGTTTCTTTCTTAGTAAGTGCAACTGACCTAGAGTACTGTGACAAATGGCTAATTAAAGTCTTATTTTGATGAAGAATCTAAACAACTTCTAAATTTCCATTCAATTACCTGAAAGTATGTTAAAACAAATGTACCAATTAGTCACCTTATCCTGTAGTCATAACACTGAACCTATATATCTGCCTTCCTTTGAGGATCATGAAACTCAAAAGGTACAGAGAAAATCAACATATTGAGACTATTTTAGGACCTGAGCTTCTGGTTTCTGAGAAGTACCCTCTATCTCTTCCCCCCCCCACCCCCCCCCCCAACCTCTAAAGGAGCCACCACCTCATGAATGGCAAAGATGAGACAGCTTTTAAAAAGTCTGTTTTCTGCTTTGAATGCATTTAGATAGTGTTATGGGTGAAAAGCCAAAATTAACTGAAGATATCTGTAAGCTACTTAAAAGTTCACAGCCAGTGCTGGTCTCAAATCACAAAACTTGGGACCTCTAGAGGCATCACACTTCTATGTCAGAAGTTTGAAAACTTCTGAAATGTTTTCAAAAGAAACAGAACAGAAAAGAGAGCTGTAAGGACTGATGATTTAAAATGCTTCCGTAAGTTTACCTTCTGAGACATCAAACATGTAAATAACCTTTCCATTGCACTGAATAATTGGTACAGACCATAAATGTAGCTTCTTTTCTAAAGTAAAGGAAGCTGAAGTTGCTTTTCAGGTAGTCTCTGCAGTCAAACAGCCTGTAGCACTATCTCAGGTACATCTTCAGACATTTTATTACCAGGAGAAACTGCTGTCCAAGACTCAGATTTTTTCTGAAACAGCTCATGTAAACTGTAAGCTCCACTTTGACAGTCACCAGAAAATGAGCATGATCAGAACGGAGGAGGAAGGGTATATAATGTCCCCTCTGAGGCAACACGGCACATAAGTATTAAATTCTCATCAGACAGTTGATGAATTTTAAAAGCTTTCTGTTTTTCAAGGACATGTGTCTTTCCTGGCTGGTATTCTCAGCAGGAATAGTACATGTTGCTTCTGGGAATGACACCAGAGCTGGCCTTGCTCTAACAGTTTCCTACTTCCGTTGAAATGAGTTTGCCTTTTTGTTCATATTTGATAAAACTTGTTTTTCCCCTCTTTCTCTTGAGTTCTTTTTCTTCTCTGTTATTTTTTCTAATCTGTCTCCAAATCTTGCTTGACTGCTCTCATATCTTTCAACCCTTATTTCTCTCATATTTTTCAACCCTTATTTCTCTCATTTAATAATTTGTGTTGCTCTGCAGGTTAACTTTTCTCTCTACGTCATTCATTATATCAAATCTTCCTCTTCGTTTGTGATAACCTTGATATATCAATCATCTGCTTCCTCCAGTTTCCCCAGCTGTTCTAACAATGCCACCTATAATGCTTCCTAATACTGCTCATTGTCATACTTAGGACCTCATTTTTTCCAACAGCCTGGAAGACTTATGTTTTCTATTTGTCTCTGGTCTGAGTGTTATTTAACTTGTCACTGCAACAAGAGTAAGACTTTCGTCTGCAAAAGTGGCTTGGCTTTAGATAATCTCGTTTGATGTTTCTCAATTACAAGCTTTTTAATGGTTACTGCTGTGATATCACTGATTTGATGATTGGCACAACATAGAGCTTTTTAAATTAAAAGGAGCTGTACAAACAAACTTAGCTTTTCACTTCTACCTCAAGACTACATATATCTTTCATATTATGCTGTCTAGTTCCTATTTATTAACTGTGCTGAATTGAATGGGCACACTGACTTTTAAAATATTATGCTAATACGATTTAATTCCATTTTGCAAGAGCTTCAACTGTGTCATGCAATGGTTTGAGTCTTGCTTTTTGTTTTGTCTTTATATTCACATGGACCATTGTTAGTACTTTTAACCTATATGTAAAACTTTTTTATTTTTACAACTTCCTCTTTCATCACCAATGCTTAATTTTGTTAACTAATGCATATATTTGTAAACTGTGAAAGGTAGGAGAGATAGTTAAGTAATTTTCTTATTGGCACTGCTATGATTTACATGTTTCTTATATGGTGTTGTAATTTCTCTAAACAGTCGAGTCAGACTGTGAATTGGAAGAGGCAGCCATTGTATTTTTATGTTTTCCAAGAATCATGTGGCAACGCAACAATGGGAAGGGGAATAGCATCGAGCCTTGGAATTGTTGTCATTGACAACAGTTGTCAATGACAATGGCACCATGATGAGATGATGTGATCTTTTATAACAGGGCACAGATCAAGGTACTGCGTGATTGGGACAAAATGGTCTTTCTCAGCAAACAAATTGAACATTGAGGACTGTATATAGCTGTGTATATACAGCTGTATATAAGCACATGTATTTCTTTTCTCTCATCTGTCATTTCTTCTTATCAAGTTATAGTTTTTCATGGGGCAAAAGACATTTCCCTTCAGCATACTTTCCCTGGAAATGTTAGCTTCTTGTTTGTTTCTTATCAAGCTGCGATGGTGTGCAGTTAAACTTCTGTTATGTCAATGGAAATTTGAGTGAGGCCCCGTTCTGCACACATTTTATGCTGAATATGCTTACAGTAGCACTCTATTCATTTGTGTAATTTGCCATAAAACTGTAGAAGAAAAGGAAGCTTAAGAACTCTCAGGTGATTCCACAGATACTTGCTTTAGTGACTTAAAAAAGCCCCAACAAGGTAAGTCTTTTGGATGTTCACCTATTAACGCAAAGGATTTTCTAGAGGTATTTTTACGAGCTTTAGGTTTGTCATGTCTGAAAGGAATTCAGAATGGAGCTGGGTTTCATCAGATTTTTCAGGCTTTTTCCTAATCCCTCCTTCCCTGTAAGGGCACAATTCTAACAAAAGATCTTTTTCTTTCCTACAGATCGGCATAAGCTACTCGTTTGCATCATCAGGTCAGATTTTGCTTTACTTCAGGCATATTTGGCAGAGACAGCCCTTTCGGTACTGGACTTTATTTGTTTAGAAAACATGGCATCTGAGATGTGAGATTCATGAAGTTTCATGGATTATCATACTTTTGCGTTAAACTTCGCGATCTCTGAGAGTTTTCTGGAAGCCATACTCATTGCAAGTGTAGTCTCCTCTTTCCCTTAATTAGGAGTAATGATTTGTTTTCCCTCACTCATGTGCTAGGAGAAGCATCTTTGTCTCGGCCTTTTACCCTGAAGTTGCCCTGTTTTAGATGGAATTAACTCTGAATGAAGTCAGAAATGGGATGATGCTGTTGCCTAGGGTTTGGGGCGCACATGTGGAACAAGAGAAGTGTGTGAGGAAAAATTTAAAAAGTGCTCCTAATCGGGCAGGGAATATATTTTAGTCTAGGTTGTCATAGCTGGGGTGCTATGATCCTCTCATCATCGGTGCGTGGGTGTACTCTCTACAATCCATTTTGTAAAAGTAATTTGAATTACTTTAGGAAAACAGTGAATTAGCCATTTTTTAAAGCTTTTCATTGTGTCCAGAGTAGTCACAAACTTTGACTAATGAACTGGTTCCTGAAGTTTCAGATCAACCAGAACAACTTTTGCTGCAGAAAAAATCCTCACATACACACACAAAATTGTTCAGTATTTCGTCTTCCATGCATAGATCAAAAAACTGGGAGCAAGAGGAGACAGGAGAGTACTTGACTGCATCATTTACAGCAGCCTCTGCACAACTGCAGCATAGGCCTTGTCCAGAACAGACAATGTTTGCTTTGCTTAGAGCTCATGAGGTTGTGCCATGGGAAAGAATATGTGGAATAGACTTGCAGAAGGCTAAAGGAAGGACAAGATCCGAGCAGTCCTGGGGAGCACAAAGCAATATGTAGAAAATCATCCGAAGCAGTTTGCTCAATAATATCCCAATAGGCACAGGCGTAACCAAATGACTCAATGGTCTGCCTGAAAAGCTTGGGAGTGAATGGAAAGGTAGTCCAGCAAGGACCTTCAAAATAAAAATTAACGCAACAGAATAGGAGGATGTAAAGAGACGAATACAAGCAACAATCAACTGGTGTTTGCAGAAAGCATCTGAACAACAACATTTTCACAACCCAAAAAAAGAATTCATTTTTTTAAATGAGGTGCAAGATGCTGGGAGCAGACCTAAGTGTGTAGGTGGCAAGGGAAAGATCTCTTGGAGAACTTATACAGAAAGAACACACCCAACTTAGACCTACACTGAGACTTGGGAATAAAAGGTGGCTTAGGTTTCAAGCCCTGATAATGGTCTGTAAGGTGATGCAGTCTTGAGGGGATGGAAGGCCGAATGGTAAATCAACAAAGCATTGCAGTTTCTAAGAGAGAAATTATTTGAGGAATATATTGACAGCTGACAAACCTCTTTTATCTAACTCTAGTCTTACCAAAAAAAACCCAAAAACCAACAACCAACCATTTTCGCTAAGCTAGACAAAATTAAGATTTGGTTTGAGAGAAACATGAGATATTTTATGCCCATACTGCTAAAGTTCAGAAAAGTTGTAAGCAACTGGAAATAGTATTATGCTGCAGAAGATTCTTGGCAACCTTAGCTCTAGGTATTGCTAACTGTGTAACCTGTAATATACCATTTTGGCGGAGGCACAGACTGAGTGTACATAAAAAGGTTAAAATGATATTAAAAATAGCACAGAGAATTAGAGAAAAATATGGCTGACAGACGGTATCTAACATGTAGAAGAGGTTTCCACAGAGACATATGTCATGAACTATTCATATTGAAACAGCAAATATACTAGCCTTCTAATTATTTTAGCATTAGAATTGGTTTTATGCTAGCCAAGCAAAAGGACCCTGTAATGGTACAGGGTAGGATAATAAAAGAAGAATGTTTAACCTTCCCTCCAAACTCATTCAGCCAGATCCTCTCCTAGCAAAACTCAATTGGCTCCAGAAGGGCTGCACCAGAGAGATATTCATTCCAGTTGGATTTTTGCAATGTGAAATTCAGCTCACCCATTCTTCTGTGCTTTCATTCAATCTGAAAAATAACGACACGTAGCAGACTACCCTTCTGCTGAGGAAGACCGATTCCCCAGCGCTCATAGCTGGGTCCTAGCCTGTCGGGGACTGTCATACACAGAAGATTCATCCACCTGCTGCTGTCTTATTCCTGGCAGCAGGCTCCGGTTTTGTTCTCCGTCAGCATCCTGCCCTGCTGTGCAAGAGGCTCCCTGGTAACATCTGTCATTACCAGCGCTGAGAAACGCAGCAATCTCACTGCTGAAATCTTTTGCGTTCCCATGACGATTGTATTGTTTTCTTTTGCCATTAAATAACAGTCAAAATCCAATTTTTTCAAATATTTCACAACTTCTGTAATTCCAGCACAACTCCAACTACTTCATGAGTCTGGCAGACAACCAGTTCATATTAAGTACTGCTAAAAAGAGCCAGGGTAGAGATGCTAGCTTCCTTGGTGTGGGATATACTGTTATACACAGATGTTGGCTTAAGAAATTCCAATTCCTTACAAAACAGATAAAATCGGGGGCGGGGAGGCGGGGGGGCGGGGGGACACACACTTTATATGCCGTGCTTTTGAGACAGAATATATATTGTAGGGATTTTACCAGCAAATGGCTGTGCATAAATAAAACCTTTCATCTTTTCTAAAATTCAGAACTACACAGAATTTTAATATTTTTAGAACTGTCTTATGATAGATACCTGAAAATTGTCTATTTGTTTTCCTGATAGCTCTGTAACTTGAAAATACAAAATAATTATTTTCAACAATGATTTTCCATCAAGCGTTTTTCTGAATTTTCTGTAAGTGGAAGGGTTCTGAAAAAAAAATATTTTTCTTTCCCAGTTTGGGGAACAGAAAACTTCTCAGTTCTTGGGCTTGTAGTTTGACAGCAAAAAACCATGAAAGTCTGAAAAAATGTGTCTATTCTTTTTGAAGTTTTGGGATAGCAAAGGAACATAATTTATTAGTAGTAGTTCTTTTCATTAGTAGTAGTTCTTTTCATGTTGATGGAATAGTAATCACTAAAAACTTATAAAACAGGAAGCTTGTCACCATTCTCCAAACTAAATTAGCATTAAACTGGGACATAAATAGGTGGGTTTTTTTTTCTTTTTTATGACTATTTTCGGGATACATGATTTGTTCATACACATTCCTTTAAAGGAACATTTTTATTATATATTTGTTTGTTTGTGTTCATATTGCAGATCTTTGTAAAGCTGTCCATAAAAATTTTAGATGCAACTATAGAAATGTTCAAGTTGTTTGAGACTTCATGCATACTTTTGGGGTAGACTCAAGACCTTTGAAAGAATTTAGTGAAAAACAATGAAAATACATGCCCAAAACCCCAGACCAACAAACAGCAGAAAAGGGTCACATTTTCTAGTTTTCATAAATTACATATTCCCATCTTCCACATTTCTACAGTTCTAATCTTCTGGAGTCTGCTAAACACCCTCATATAAATGGAATTATTCTATGACAATATAAACATTTGTTTTACAGTTTTTAAACTATATTTCCACCAGATGTCAGCAATGCACTCCCTAAACTCAAGCTGTCAGAGGCCTCAAGCTTTCCCCAGTGTTACAGAAATCACATACTACACCATGCTTAAGCAACCAGAGAAAAACAAAATGACCATCATTGCTTCCGAAGAAACTCATGACATTACTAAGGTTGTCCAGCTAATAATGTGATTCTTTACTTAGTTTCCTCTGGGACGGAGGGTTTATTACATATTGGACCGCTAACATGCTCATTGTTTTCCTTCTCATCGTTTCTGTACAATGCTGACTTTCTCATTTCTGTCCATGTTTTCCTCTATTAGACAATCAAAAATAATGTATTTGGTTTTATTGTGTTTTATTGTGAGACTATAGAGGAAAAAGAAATAATGAATGTATTTTGGACACTAGTGCTGTAGTGCTTATTTACCTGAAAATTTTAGGGCAAAACAGAAGTGCACTACACCATGGGGAGCGGTAGAAATGCTGGGGTGAGCAGTAGAAGTTGCTGTCTTCATGGTTTCTTCTTCACCAGGAATTCAGGCATCCAGCTGTAAGATCCAAACCAAATACAGAACATTGGCGGGCTCTGGTTTGGTTTCACAGGGATAACTTTGCTGTTACTTATTAACTTAAACCTCTTAAAGCTCACTCAGATACAACAACAAAAAGCTGCAGAATGACCTCTACTGAGGGAGTAATGTGTGTGTGGTGCCAAAGTAGACATGACATTTTTTACACGATAATGTCCCTGGCACTACACTTATACATTTCAGAACACTGGGGTTTTTTTTGTTTTCCAATGGTTTCTAGAAATTGTTTCACAAATTCTTTTGGAACAGCATTGATCTGTCAGAAGCTGAACTTTCAGATTTGGCCAAAACTGCGTAGAAAAGATTCCTCACGTCAGGGATAAAATTTCTGGTTAAAACCACAAAAAAGCAAACCCCACTTCTGAGTGAGAAGGGAAGCCTGGGAATTCATTTAGTTCATGATCAGCCTAACTCTCGACGGACTTTTAGCAGTCCAGAGGAATCTCCTGACTGCCGGACTAGAGATTAAGGTCTGGAGCCATAAAAGCATTTAAGCATCAAGCTTCATGAGAATGAGACACCAGATTATCTTTGTGTATTGAGCTTTAGAGGCTTTCTCTGGATCAATGGGTAATAAATATGCAAAGTGAAGCAGCTATAGCAGGAAAAATAATGAAAAAATAATGGAAATTCATGCAAAGACCTATAGTCAGGGCTCATCCCCAGGAAATGCAGGGTGTAGGTGAATTCTCTGATCACCAAGTAAGTAGGAGTGGGTTTGTTCTCTCTTTTTCCATTAAAAACTCAAAAGCTGTTGGGTTTGTGCCAATGCACAACTGAAAAAAAATGTTGGAGGCTATGGGAAAACTGATTCCTGCCCAGTTCTAATTATAGGTCTGGCTGGTAGCACTCAGTATTATTCAGGTTGTCTGATATGTGCCATTATACAATACAGTTTTCAGCTGCTTATAACTTTGCCAGAACATTAACCATTTGGACTGAAATTTTCCATGACTTTGCCTGCCTCGGGCTGATTTTTTGGCACCTGTCAATCAAATCATTCAGGCCTTTCAGAGTGTGAGTTGGGGAAAAAAATGCAAAAAGTGTGGGGTTTTTAATGTAAATAACTTTTGCTCGTTATTTTGTTTAAGTAGCATTAGCCTCGTTGCGCTCTGTATGTGGGAAGTCAGAACGAGTAGAAGATCATGTGCATCTGTACATCTGTGCAGTGCTTGGTGACCTCTGGAGAATCAAACCAATTTTTCCCAAGTGATGAGTGACTGGAGACATTCAAGGCCAGGCTTGATGAGGCTCTGAGCAATCTGATCTAGTTAAACATGTCCCTGTTTACTGCAGGGCGTTGGACTAGGTGACCTTTAAAGGTCCCTTCCAACCCAACACATTCTATGATTCTATGAAAAAAAATTACAACAACAACAAAATTAGTTCACAATTCTCAGTAGCAGTATCTTTAGTTTTAGATTTTAGGGTCTCCAGAGAATCTATACTTATCAATCATGCTTGAACATCTGAGCTTATACTGACAGGAGGCAATCCTACAAACAACTGATTAGAAAGACATTGAAACAAAACAATGAAAGATACTTCCCCACTTTGTTTCCTTGCCCAGCAAGAAAAAACAAAACTGGATTCCACCTTTCCCCCAACTCCCATCCTCATGGCTGCTTCCAGATGGGACACCAGCCTCCAAAAGTAGGAAAGCCATGTTGAGCTCATCAAAGGTAATCAGGTAGAGTGGAAGAGAGAGCCTACAGATGTGTGATTTTGGATCATGAGAAGATAAAAAAAACAAATAAGGTGGTGGCAGGGGGATATGAAAAAATGAGACTGGGGAAATTGGGATGAGTTGGTGAGAATTGTGACTGGAACTGACACAGAAAACACACTGAAATATGATAAAGGAATTGGAAATGGACCTGAAAGCCAGGCAGGAGGTTGGGAGAAATCAAATATTAGAGGAAGGTGTGAGAAAGCAGAAAGGAGGTTGTAGACCAGAAAAACAGCGAGTTGAGCTTGAACCTGCAAAGAGTTTACTTACAGGAGAAACCTGGTTTTGATGGTCAAGAAAACAGAGGAGTGAAGCAATGATCTGGTTAGATAGGTTCTTTCTGCAATGTGTTGTTAGTCCTGAGCCTGGTCTTGCCTGATTTGGTTTTGGAATGAGAGATGATGCACACCCGGAGTTCATCCTTTAATGGAGTCAAGGCAGAACCAGGGCACGCTCATGTTGTCAGTATCAGTCCGGGTGTCACAGCTCAATTCTCAGAATTTCCCAGTGTTTCAATTTAGAAAAAAGAAGAACACAGTTACTGATCAACTGTGAGAAGGTGGCAAAAATTATTTTCCCTGGCATCACTGGAACTGAGAGAAGTGGTAGAGGAAAATTTAGCTCTGGAAGAAAATTCTCAGTTGCTTTAACAAGTCCACCCTGTGTGAAAACTCATCCCATTCACTACACATCTTTCAATGTCTAAAAAAATGCAGAGAGCCCAGCAGAAAATACCTTTATTAATTACATAGTACTTGTCTGTGCCAGAGCAGTCCTGACACTGAAGGAATAAGCTTTGTGAGAAAAAAATAGCATTAGCTATGTCATTAAAGACCTCCTCATGATGTGTACAAACATGACTGAGAGCAGGTTGGGAAAACAGTCTGAATTTGGTCTTTCACCAGTTTTTGAACACAGTTTTCTTTAACTTGTTTGTGTTTAATATGCATTAGTGGAGATAGATTTATTCAAGCTCTTAAAAATAAACTGTATAAATTCAAGCTACTGTACCAAAGTCCAAATTCTGACTCAGTTTTTGTTTTCTCCCCACTCAGTCAACTCTCCTTCTAACTTTAGTAGGATTAGGCTGGGTAAGGATTTAGCAAAACTCATCAACGACTTCATGATTTGGCTCAGGGCTCAGTGAAAAATGAACTCTTTAAAAGGACTGTCATGGAACTTACATAAATTTACCAAGTCAAAGTACGGAATATTCAGTGATTCATGGCAGTGTGGTTTCTATTAGAGCTTCTCTGAAACACAGCGGGCTTGCTTAGCAAGGGTTCACGCAAACATTTTCTTTGGTTACAAGCTGCAAAGGTTCACACGCTCCAAGTTTCACTTTAAGCTTTGGGTTCGAGTCTTGGAAATGCCCTACTTGCACTCAATTTTTGTATCCAAACCATAGTAAAATAAATCTGGCGTGAACATGAACCAAATTCAGGCTGGCTGAAGTCCACCCAAAGCTGTGAATGCAGTTTAGAGGCTTGGTGTGCTAAATAGCTTTTTGTTGTTCTTAATCGTACCACTGACATCATGTTGATATTCACCTTCCTTCTCCTAATGTGCCCCAGATTGCATGGCACCTTTGTGAAACTGCAGATTATGATAAAATGAATGCCAAAGTCATGAAGAAGGTAAAAGGATACCGTTACATTTGAAGGTTTTCGTTAGCAACAGGTTTCAAAAGAAATATTTGAAGAGTTTCTTCAGTGGTATTTTATCCAGTGTCTTAAAAAGTATGGTGCTATTGTACCACGTTATACAATTGTCCCTTTGCTTACCACACCCTTGCTATGTTAGGAGTCCTCCATAAGCATCTGTGAAATGATCTTACTGACCACCCTTGAGTTCCCAGAGAAAACAGGTTTTTGTTATGTTCCTGTCAGACACCTCGTATATTAAGACCGTTGCTTACTAAGCTGCCTAGTGACATTTCATTGCTTCCTTTTTTCTCCTTTACATGCATTTGTTATCATATTTGTTCCTCAGTTTCTAAGAGTTCACACTCTGTCTTTTTGTTGTTGTTGTTGTTCCATCACTAGGTAAGTAATTACTAAGGCTTTTTTCCCATTTTCTTTTCTGTGAATTAAAGTTTTCACCTCCCTGCTCCTACCGCTTTCCTTGTTTCTCAGACATGCTTTTCAACCTGATCTTGCCGAATGCTAGAATCCTGCTGTGCTTTCACCTCTCCACCTCTCAGGAAAGCCAGGGAAAATTAGACTGACTTCAGGATGGTTCTGATTTGATTGGAAAGATTTTTAAACACTTATAGTGAAAGCATTCACTGACGTTTTCTGGAAGGAGGACAGTACCAACATGACTTGTAGAATGAGGGAAATGTAACAAGTACTTGCCAACAAAGATGAGCTAGGCTGGACAGTAATATAAGCTGACTGAACTTTACAGCAGGAGACATTTATATTTCAGATGTCAGGCTGCTATTAACACTCAGTTTAAAACCCACTGAATATACTTTCATTGTGACCCTTAATTTTGATCATATAGACACTTTAGAAAAATCCTGAGGATTTAGAAGAATTTCATGCTAAACTTACTTTAATCTAAAGGTAGAAATTGGTGCCTAATAAATTGGAAGCTAATTTCTTGGGTTCCGGAAGGCCAAGATGTGGCTGGAGCTGAAATTGGCAAGGGATGTAAAGAATAATAATAAGGGCTTCTACAGGTATGTCAGCCAGAAAAGGAAAGTCAAAGAAAGCATACCCTCCCTGATGAACCAGACTGGCAGACTGGGAACAACGGACGAGAAGGCGGCTGAGGTACTCAACAACCTCACTTGCCTCAGTCTTCACTGGCAACCTCTCTTCCCACACATCTCTAGCGGATGGACCTCAAGACAGTGACTATGTGAGCATAGTCCCTCCCATTGTAAGATCAGGTTCGTGATCACTTGAGGAATCTTAACATACATAAGTCTATGGTATCTGACGAGATGCATCCTGGAGAGGTATGGATTTGATGGGTGGACTATTTGGTGGATGTGGAATTGCTTGGATGGTCACATCCAGAGAGTAGTGGTCAACAGCTCAGTGTTCAGATGGAGATCAGTGATGGGGTAGTATCCCTTAGGGGTCCTTATTGGGGCCAGTACTGTTTAATGTCTTTCATCAGTGACATAGACTGTGAGATCGAGTAAACCCTTAGCAACTTTGCAGATGACACCAAGCTGAGTGGTGCGGTTGACATACCTGAGGGACGGAATGCCATACAGAGGGACCTGGACAAGTTTGAAAAGTGGGCCCATGTGAACTTCCTGAGGTTTAAAAAGGCAAAGTGTGGGGTCCTGCACCTGGGTTGGGGCACCCCTGGGTATCAATACAGGCTGGGAGATGAAGGGATTGAGAGTAGCCCTGCTGAGAAGGACTTGGGGGTACTGGTAGATGAAAAGCTGGACATGAGTTGACAATGTGTGCTCACAGCCCAGAAAGCCAACCGCATCCTGGGCTGCACCAAAAGAAGCATGGCCAGCAGGTCGAGGGAGGTGATTCTGTCCCTCTGCTCTGCTCTTGTGAGACCCCACCTGGAGTCCTGCGACCAGCTGTGGAGCCCTCAACACAAGAAAGACATGGACCTGTTGGAACAAGTCCAGAGGAGGGCCACAAAAGTGATCAGAGGGCTGGAGCACCTCTCCTATGAAGACAGGCTGAGAGAGTTGGGGTTGTTCAGCCTGGAAAAGAGAAGGCTTCAGGGAGACCTTTCAGTACTTAAAGGGGCCCAAAGAAAAGATGGGGACAAACTTTTTAGCAGGGCCTGTTGTGATAGGACAAGGCATAATGGTTTTGAACTAGAAGATGAACTAGAAGAGGGTAGATTTAGACTAGATATAAGGAAGAAATTTGTTACCACGAGGGTGGTGAAACACTGGAACAGGTTTCCCAGAGAGGTGATAGATGTCCCATCCCTGGAAACATTCAAGATCAGGTTGGATGGGACTCTGAGCAACCTGATCTGCTTGAAGATGTCCCTGCTCATTGCAGGTGGGTTGGACTAAATGACCCTTAAACGTCCCTTTCAATGCAAGCTATTCTATGATTCTATGATCCTTAGATCAACAGGAGTAGGAGATACAGAAATCAGCCTCAGTGGTAAAATACTTTAGAGAAATACTAGTGGATGAAGATGAAATTCAGCCAACTTAATTCTTACTAGATTAAGATGCCCACTTGTCCTTTCTCACAGTCAGGACAAAGCAGAGGGAAACGATATCAGTTATTTCACTTGCTCTGTTTTCTATCTGCCCATCCTGACATTTCTGGCAGTGCTCAAACCACCACTAACCAGCTCTTTACCAATGCAACAGTCTTTGTAATTGCCCCATGAGCTCTGAGCTGGTCTAGTATCTGTAGATATATTCCTTTTTCTGAAATAGAGAGTGAAGTTTTCTCTTTCCCCAAAAGGAATCAGAAAAGCACAGGGTCCCATGCCACCTCTCACTGAAGAATATGACCAAGGGCTCGATTTACTTGTCCCGTGCATGGTCTGAGGCCACCTGAGTTGGTTTGGCTATCCACCTGCCATTATAGAAGAGTTTCCTCTAGGTCTCAGGTCATAACAGCCAGGTCCATAGTGATGTCTTCAATATCCCTGAGGATATAAAATGGCAGTAGACAACTGCACTTAAATCACTTCCACCATGCAGCTATGGGTAGGATGTTTTCTCTTGCCTATTCAAAGCAGCTGGTGCTTAAAGCACACAGTAAGTGGAACCGCTCGCCACACTCGGGCTAACAGGAACATTAGTGGTTAAGACTTGAAGCCTGAAATATATTTTTTTAGTGGGGACAAAATGTAATTATTAGAAGGACTCAAGGATTAATGGAACAGTGACACAAATAAAGAACTTTTATGCAGCGCTGGCAAAATAAATGTCTCAAAGCTAAAAAGCCAGGTTTTACTACAGGTAAGTGAAATAGTTCAAGTGCTTAAAAGTAAGGCCTAATTGAGCAAAAGGACTTAGATACGAACTCAGCACTGCAAATTCTGGAGTCTCTGTAAAATGGCTGGGAGGACAGGCACCTAATAATAGACTACACGAGACTGCAGTGAGTAAGAAACACTGGAGAGAGGGATTTGTGTAAAATACTGCCTCTTCCCTTAACAGCTTTTGTCATAAGCACCTTTGTAATAGTCTGCCTCAAATTGCCTCGTTCTTTGAGTATGGTTAAGTATAGCTGATAGAAACTGCCAGGGCAGCCTGCTTAGCAAAGAACCCACTTTGGAAGAGAGAGACCTGATATGAAAGTTTCAAATCTTTTCTCCTTACATGGGAATAAATGAGAAGCTGGGTGAATATCTGTTCATATTGTTACAGTTGAAAATGCCAGGCTCTGCAAAACAGAGCGGTCTTGCAGGCATGACCCTGACTTTGACTGTATCTCTGATAGCAGAGCAATGGACTCCAGTTCCAAGGAATATTCTGTATCTTTAGCTCCAAGTAGAAAATATTTATAATAGAATATACCAAAACCAATACTCCCCCTCAGAGGAACAAACACCCGTCAGTGTGTTACCAAGTCAAGTTTTCCTTGTTTGTATATTCTGTTTAGGTTATTTAATGTGTGTTGGTACAACTTCAGTAAAGAAGGCAAAGGGCACCTCAATGTCTGCTATAGCTTGGTAGTTAGGACATTCATGGCACGAAGATGTATGTTTGAGCCCCAACAACTTGTGAATACTATGTCTAGATTTCCTGCTTCCTCTTTGCGCAAGCTAAGGTAGGATAAAACACCTGGATCCAGGAGCTTAATTTTTGGATGGCTGTGCTGTGCCTTGCATTCAGTGTTGTAATTTTGTTGCATATTTTCACTTTTAGGGTTCTTGTCCTAATCTTTGAATTCCAAATGTTTATATATAGGAGCTAAATGCTGAGTTACTTGTCTCAGTCAAGACATTGTTAAGTCTGAGTATACCAGTGGTAGAAACACATGTGCCTGAGTAACTACTGGCCAAAAGAAAGTTCTCTATGGGCTTACACTATTACGTGGACCCTTTTATCAGTCCCGTTTTTTGATTTACACCTCTAAATCCCATCTAAACTTCCCTCTAAGTTCTATGTTACTTTGTTCATGAAGCCCAAATTACAAGTCCCAATGAACTTCATAATCTCAAATGCCTCACAACATTGATGTGAAGCTGAAAACAACTATATTCTCAGTTTAACAGATGGGGGATTAAGACACAGGTAGCTTAACCAGCTTGAACAAAATCATGCAAAGAGTCTGTGGTAGTGCAGGCAATTAAGCTTTGGTTTCTCATACCCATCCTCCAAATAGTCCTTGCTTTCTCCTAAGGTGTGCAAGTATGTTGGGGCAAAAGGAAAGAATGTCTGATACAATAAAAGCACACATGAGAGGAGAATGGGTAGAAGAGAATTATTTGATTAAATGAATGGGCAGGATAGGTTATAACATGGATGCCTGTACATGGACTGAAGGTGGCCTCTGTGTCTGTGTCTTCTTTCTTCAGAAGCCTCCAGTTTAACATGTAAATTGGCTCCAGGATTGAACAAAACAAATGCTAGTGCCAGCTTTTGTTCAATGTAATCTGTTCCATCTGCTTCATAAGAAACTAAATAACTTTCTGGACCATCCCAGGTACACAATCATGTAATATATAGTAATAAATCATTCATAAAAAAAGCAGTAAAACATAGTTGAGAGCTCAAGCTTTTACAGAAAGCCACCATATTGTTACACTACAGACCAGAGGGCTGCTGTCATAGCTTAGCAATTCTAGTTGAAAGAAATCAATGCCTGGATTTGTCCCAGCCACCTGAGGAATCTGTGTGGTCATTCTGTCTCCATAGATTGTCAAAAAAAATAAACTCTTAATCCCCAGATTCAAACAAGCAGCATGAAAGAATGGCTGCCAGGAGATACCCATTGAGCTCCATTGATTAGATATGGCACCTAAGATGGCAATGAATTAAACTTGGGTGCTCTGGGAAGATGCCTGAATCTGGAGTGAATCTGTTGCCTCTAATGACAGTGTTCCAGGGCTGCGTGCCAACAGTCTCCTTGGTCTCCTTGCAACTTTCTGCACCTCTGTCACTCTCCCATTTACTAATAAATGAAGTGGAGCAAAGGCAAAATAACAAACAAGTAACAAGAACCAGTTCCCAATGGGTGCATTCATACCTAAGTTGAGCATGCAATTCTGGAATGAATATGGGCTTTGTGTTCTTTGTACACACTGTAATGTTGTAACTGGCTTCACTTTTGACCAGCTACCTCCTTGTCAAAAACATTGTTCAGAAACTCTAACAATAATCCATTTTAGCCATTTAGCCATTTTTTTTTTCTGAGTTTGAACAGGGTTAAGTTAAGAAAATAAGGCAAAAAAATGAACCCAAATTTTTTAGCATTTCCTTCCAAGTATCTTTTCCCAGTTCCATCTGCAGATCAGTTATGAGAACAGCTAGTTCCTTTCACTTCAGAGCTAACTGGTATAACCACCTGCAAATGCTGTCCCAAGCCATTTGCGTCCATGTCTTCTCTCAAAACTTAAAAGACAAAAATCCCAACTATATGCAAGGGTCATGAGAGGGAAGACACTAGTCAGCCTGTTCTCCATCAGAAAGACTGTCTAAAATGAAGATTCAAATGCTAGATGTGGACCTGATTTATTCATCCTTTACCCCTTCCTTCCCACGCACGGGTGAAGTGGTCAGCTTGGTTGGTGCATAGTCAGAAACCCAGTCTTCCTGTTTGCACATTGCCATCTTTGAAGATGATATGAGAAGCATGCTCTGTTTTAGACTAATAAAACGAAGAGGGTCATTAATCTCAGCTACCCTGTTTTATACAGGCAGGAATATTCTCTGTTTGTATTGAAGTGATATTCAAATGTCAGAGACAAAAGTAGATCCTTCTTGTTCTACAGTCTTGACAAAACAGAGCAAGTGAGAAACATCTCTTTATTCTGCCACAAAAATATTAATACGTCTGTGGAATTTTTTTCTGGAAATCTCAAAAAACTGAAAAAAACAAAAAAAGCAGCAACTAAAGCAAACCACATTTTTCCTCCCTCTAAATCCTCAGTCATTTGAGGAAAGCAACCCTATATACACACACACAAGCATGGATGCACATATTCTCGAGGTGAAAACTTAATTTTCTTTTGCTTAAAAAGTATTGAGAACATTCTGACTGATGCTTGAAGTTAGAAATACTACTCTGAAAAAAGGACTGCTCCTAAATGGAGAAGAATACTGTTGCCATCTGCTTAATAGCATGGTAGTTCTTTCCTCACATAATTTGCAGCACATGTTATGTGACCAATTCACCCATTTGTGGGAAGGAAGGGGTAAAGGATAAATAAATCAGGTCTTCATCTAGCATTTGAGTTTATAACATAGAACATCATTACTCCTCTAATGTTTTGTTTACATGAAGATAAACAACGCCGTACTTCTAGTGCCAGGTTTGCCAACACAGCAGCAGCTTGGTGGGAAAGGTATTTTTTTTCGTCCTATTTTCCTGTTCCCAGTATAAAATGGAGTCCTTTCAAATGTTTAAATGAAATCTGAATACTCCCTGAAAGGTACATCGCACTCACTCATAGAGCTAAGTAGACTTACCAGCAGTCACTGTGCTATTGACTTTTCTAATGAGGGAAAGTATTTGTGTCTTTCTTACATCTACCAGGTATTCCTTCCTTGAGCAGATGGAACATTTTTAATTGCTGTATTTCTGTAAAAATCTCTAAGGCCCATAAAGTGAGTGCTTTCTAAGAATAACAAAAATATTCTGCCAGTAAATTCCTAAGGTAACATCTCAAATAATTTTAGCAGGGCAGAAGCCAAACGCAGTTTACCAGTTCTTACTAATGTACTCTCCCTGTTCCAGGTAGCCTGAATATCTTAGAAAGCAAGGTCAATAATCAGAGAGTAAATGAAACTGGAAGAAATATCACATATCACCATTAAACCCAACTGAAACATCAATCGTCTTACATCAAAACCTCATATGATGACATTAGTGGAGTTAACTGCCATTCAGGGTCTTTCCCATGTAAACTTCAGGAAATTTAATCAGCACTTGCTCTATGTACTGCAGTGAAATAACATCCAGTTTTAAAGATGCCTGTTTGCTTACACGCTGTTGGTTGTGTTTTAAAGGTGCCTGATTGCCCAGCTCTTCCTAAGGTGGTAGGAATCTTCTATGAGAATATAGAAGAGGTCTGAGATGGGGGAACTGCACATTTTTCTGTCTAAATTCATCCTTGTAAGTGGGTGTAAAATGATACTATTATGATCTGGTTAAATTTAATTCTGTAATTTGCCAGTCACCACATTTTGTATCTGCTCCTGTGCCTGGTCTATAGGGTATACACATTAAAGCCCTATTAATGCTGTAGGCACAGCCTTTGCAGAGAAGCATGTTATATAATCTGGTGAGGTATATTTGATCCCTGCTTTTAGCTCTGGTAGTGGTAGTCCCAAATTGGGATAGTCTGAGAGGTTTTGAAGAATTGCATTTTTGTGGGGAAAAGTTTTCAAACAACATATGCCCAGGTCTTGTGTTTAAGTGTGTACAAGGTATTTTTAAGCCCTGTGGCTGGATGAAATCAATGGGCACAAATCTTCTAAACCACTGCAATGTTTTTGAAGAATTCTAGTGTGCCCCTGCGTTTCACTGCAGGATCATGAATGGGAGATCTAGCTCTAGTTAACCACCTTATGTGTATCTTCCATACTCACAGGCTGTCAAGTTTCCTCCCAATGCAATGTAAGGCTCTTTCTGCAGGTTAGCAACCCTCTTGTCAATGGGTCAATTTTTTGTGATCCCCTTCCAGAGAATATCCTGTCCATCCCTCTCTGACATTAATCATGGAATTATAGATTCATTTAGGCTGGAAAACACCCTTAAGTTCATTGAGTCCAACCATTAACCTAACACTACCAAGTATATCACTAAACCGTGTCCCTCAGCACCGTATCTATATGTCTTTTAAATACCTCCAGGGATGGCGAATCAATCACTTCCCTGAGCAGCCTGTTCCAATGCTTACAACCCTTTCTGTGAAGAAATTTTTCCTAATACCTAATGCAAACCTCCCCTGGCACAACTTGAGGCCATTTCCTCTTGTCTTATCACTTGTTACTTGGGAGAAGAGACTGACCCCCACCTCTCTACAACCTCCTTTCAGGCAGTTGTAGAGAGCAATAAGATCTCCCCTCAGCCTCCTTTTCTCCAGGCTGAACACCCCCAGCTCCCTCAGCCGCTCCTCACAAGACTTGTTCTCCAGACCCCTCACCAGCTCCGTTGCCCTTCTTTGGACACACTCCAGCACCTCAATGTCTTTCTTGTGGTGAGGGACCCAAAACTGGACACAGTACTCCAGGTGTGGCCTCACCAGTGCTAGATACAGAGGACAATCATGTCCCTGGTCCTGCTGGACACACTGTTTCTTATACATGCCAGGATGCTGTTGGCCTTCTTGGCCACCTGGGCACACTGCTGGCTCATATTCAGCCGGCAGTTTACCAACACCCCCAGATCCTTTTCTGCCGAGCAGCTCTCCAGACACTCCTCCCCAAGCCTGTAGCGCTGCATGGGGTTGTTGTGACCCAAGTCCAGGACCTGGCACTTGGCCTCATTAAATCTCATACCATTGGCCTTGGCCCGTTGATCCACCCTGTCCAGATCCCTCTGCAGAGCCTTCCTGCCCTCAAGCAGATCGGCACTCCTGCCCAACTTGGTGTTGTCTACAAACTTACTGAGGGTGCACTCAATCCCTTTGTCCAGATCATTGATAAAGATATTAAAGAGAACAGGCCCCAATACTGAGCACTGGGGAACACCACTCATAACCAAGTGGATTTAACTCCATTCACCATAACACTTTGGGCTCAGCCCCCCAGCCAGATTTTTACCCGGTGAAGAGTACGCCCATCCAAACCATGAATTTGTCCAACTGAATGCTGCGGGTAACAGCATCAAAGGCTTTATTAAAGTCTAGGTAGACAACATCCACAGCTTCTCCCTCATCCACCAAGTGGGTCACCTTGTCATAGAAGGAGATCAGATTTGTCAAGCAGGACCCATCTTTCATAAACTCATGCTGACTGGGCCTGATCACCTGGCTGTCCTGTACATGCTGTGTGATGGCACTCAGGATGATCTGCTCCATAAACTTCCAAGGCATCGAGGTCAGACTGACAGACCTGTGGTTCTCCGGATCCTCATTGTGGCCCTTCTTGTAGATGGGCATCACATTTGCTATCTTCCAGTGAACTAGGACCTCCCCAGTTAGCCAGGACTGCTGGTAAATGATGGAAAGTGGCTTGGTGAGCACTTCCACCAGCTTCCTCAGTACCCCTTTGGTGAATCCCATCCAGCCCCATAGACTTGTGTTCATCTAAGTGGTGTAGCAAGTTACTCACCATTTCCCCTTGGACTACGGGGGCTTCATTCCGCCCCCCATCCCTATCTTACACCTCACGGGCCTGGGTTGCCAGAGAACAACTGGTCTTACTAATAAAGACTGAGGCAAAGAAGAGATTAAGCACTTCAGCCTTTTCCGTATCGTTGGTCACTATGTTCTCCCCTGCATCCTTCTAAGGAGATTCTCCTTAGCCCTCCTTTTCTTGTTAATGTATTTATAGAAACATTTTTTAATCTGTATTTAAAAAAAAAAAAAAAAAGACAAAACCAACAGCAACCCTCACAAACAAAAATTAGAAATCAAAGAATAACTTAGTAACTTTTGAGAATGTTAAAACGCTCTTGCCATTGGTGACTGTTACTCACTGAAGCAATGCAGCTGAGGCCACCAGACTTGCCTCTGTGAGTGACTGTGGATTCATACTCCCACTGGTGAGCAATCGTGACCCATGTGTAGGACTCTGTTTGCTTTCTCTCCTTTAATGACTTCTCTGAGCTGACCACAGGGAAACAGCTTATCACAAGAATGGCAGAAATTTTGCAAATTTGATGGTGTTTTTGTTTCCCATCACTGTCAGGGCAAAAAAAGAAAGAAAAACAATGAAAACATAGAACCATTTCATTCTGTTCATATACTGTGGAATAAACCTTCAGTTCATGTAAAGTAGTAAAATTGGTGGAGTTTTGCTGACTTGCCCCAGCTGAGAATTTGTTCCAGTGTATTTATATGTAAAATCACACAAACACGCTATGTGGATGGGGTTATATGTGAAAATCAATATTAAATTCATCATATTTAGCTGCTACAGACCACAGTGAACACTTGCTCTCCAATGGTTAAATGCCCTTTGGATCTGAAGCCCTTTGATTTATTGGAAGAAACCTGCTGGGCAGAACATACTGTGGAGCTGATTAATGTCAGCTTCTGTCATCAGTTTCCACTTAGATTCTTGGCCAGCTCTGACATCTCCTCCCTTAAGGATCCAGAAGAATTTGAGGACTGATCCAAGAGCTTTACTGGCATGGGATTTGCAGAATGTGGTGCTTGCAAAATAAGGAAGATGAATGGAAGTAAAATTCCATGTTCTCTACTGGACTTGTTTCTTTAAGTCATTTCTCTGGAGAAAGAGACCAATGCCAGGACCACACCAGCAAGGGAAACAAATCAATAGCATGTTCACTGGTTTTGTTACAGATGTCTTGCATTTCCTTTGCTGCTTTATATGCTCCCTCGTAGCCTGTCAAACTGGAAAATGACTGCAGTGAGAATGCAGAGCTACCATAGCTGTCTAGATTTACACTCACCATCGCACAAGGAAACTTATGAACTACAAACCAGTTGGTAGTGCATTTTAGAGAGGATAAGCCCTTATCTGAACGGGGCTAATAAAAAGTGGCAACCACTGTGATTTGCAGGTTGATCATTCACGAGCAGCGTGAGCTTTTTTAACAGTAGAACACGATCGCCCTTGTCCTTTCCCCTCACCCTCCCTCGGGAATGATGACTGTTTATGGCAGATAATTTTCTTATGTTCATTTTGACACATTTCCCTTCCAGTTTCTCATTTGGAGAAAATGACTCTTATGTTTCTTTTGAGCATAGAATTCTCCTGTTGCTTGTCACACACATGGATACTCCTGCTATAGGAATCATATATTGCCATAAAAATCCTAACAGTGCTGTACCCGTTGCTGAACACATTCTCACTGGCAAGAAGGAAGCATGAGCAAACAATCAAATGTTAAAATATTAAAAACATCAGAGTATAATTATACAAAGTATTATGAGGTTGTGGAAAACTTAAAACAGGAAAATGAGCTGCCCTAAATGTCACATTTAAACTTCCAAGAAACCAGACTACAACGCTTCTAACTACTTAAAGGTAGGATTTCCTGTCCTGCATGTCACCAATGACAACCTGATTTCTCAGAAATACTGTCGTCTGGATTAAGGTTATTACACTGCTCCCCTTTGGAGGACATAATATTTTACTATTAGCAATCCACATCGATAAAGCAAGTCTAACCTGTTCATTCTCTTTTCCTTCTCCCCTACTCATGATGAATTTGATGCTTTCCAAGACGAGCTGTAGAAGAAAGGCTGCACAGAGCTGCAAGCCTTTATTTAGTTCCTTGCTTTCATTTACACCAAGCAGCGAGTCCAATAAGATTGTTTGTCCTCATGGAAAGCCAACACAGTATAAACTTCCACATGGTTAATGTGACCATTACATTTCTACAACACAAAGTGCTTCTACTTTTGTATGCACCTCCGGTGACTCAATGCAGAGATTAAAGGAGTTGGGTTCTGCTGGCTGTCAGTAAGATAAGAAGTTAACTTGATTACAGTGCAAGATTGGGGAAGAAATGTCAAATAATAATTACCAGGGAAAGCTGGCTTATTAGCTATAAGAACAGGCTTGTGGACAGAGCCAGACCAGCCCAGTTTAGAAACAGGGGGGACACATGTTTACAATGAGGTAATAAATGAATGGAAAGAAACACCAATGAAAGTGAAAGATTTTCCATCTCTTGGTAGCTTCATAGCACAAAACGGGAAGATATGTTAGCTGAAGACTCATCCTTTAGCTTGGTATCAGGGTAACTGGAGAAAGTCAAATAGCCAGCTACATACAGGAAGTTAAATTGGATAAATCCACCTTGCCTTATTTATGAAATCTGTGAAATTAGAAGTGACAGTCATAACTAAAAAATAGCTAGATAAAGCTTTGTCAGTATGGTTAACATAGTTTAAAAGCCGTTATGTTGAACTATGAAAACATATAAACCATTCTCCTTTGTGTACTCCACTAATGAAAAGGACCCAGTGCTCATTCTTGCTTCCATTGACCTAACACAGCATCTACCACTGACTTTGTGGTGTGTAGTAATAATCCCTTAATCATTACCAGCATAGAACTCCAAATCTGATTTTCTCCATACAGCTTTCCTTTGGTCAATTATTAGCAGCTGGATCCTGACTTTTTAATTAGGCTGAAGCTAACTACTACCTGAAAGAAAGCACCAACATATTTGCATGACTGGGTCTGATGTTCACAGCTGATCTTCCAGGGTGCTGTATAATTGAGGTTTTAAATTATTTGAAATTATTAGAATACCCCTGAGAGACCCCAAGCCATCCAGCTAGCCAAACGCAGAAGGCTGTAATTCTCCAGAAGACTCCTGTCAAAACGGCATCCTCATCATGCACGGAATATACACTACACCCATACATTTAAAACTCCTAATTGTAATAATGACTCTGGCACCAAACCTTTCTGGAGGATTGATGGCTAGCTGAGGCTAATGGCTCTCAGATGAATTTCAGGCCACAGCTCCTCCCAAACAGTCATTAATCTTCAGGAAATGTCCTGTGCTTCCATCAGGAGTCTTTAAATGTCTCTGTATTTTTAACTAGGTTACCCATAGCATGTTTCTGAAAGCAGCTGGATAGAAAAGTTGAGTTTTCTGACCAACCTTAAATGTTGCCACTAATTCATTTTCACAGGGCTGTTTTCTTATGGCCCTGCCCCATAGGCCTTCACATCACTGAAGTTCTCAGATTGAAGACTGGTCTTTACCTAAAGCTTAAATATCAAGCTTGGTAAAAATATAAAGCAGGATTTTCAGGTTTACTAAGCATTGTCCCAGACTAACTTTCAATGAGGTCACTGGGTATGTCTAAATTATTATTTAGTTTGGTTTCCTGGTTCACTCCTTGATCCTTGTCTCCTGCAGCCCCATATTATGTTGTTAATATTCTCATAGGTTCACCTCTGAAGTGTATCAGTCGTCCTGTGGAAACAAGACCTCATACAGTTGTTGGGATGGTTAGATTTTGGAATCACTCACAAAAGGTTATGCAGCGGAAGTCACATTAGGTCTGGCTCCGTCTGTCATGCATAGTCCTCTAACATGTTCTACCAGGCTTTGCATCCTCAAATATGCCCTTGCCCCATAGCTCAGTTCACACAGTTCACACTTTCCATTTCATGCTATGAAAACACAGCTCTGTCAGACTGTAACACAGTCCTCACTATTCCTGACACTATGAAATGAACTAAGAACCATATACAAAAAGATTGTTATGATTTGAGGTCACAGGGGAATCACATGGGGCCCAGCTGAGGTCCAGGACCGTGTACTACATAGCGTTGATGCAGACAATCTGAGCTAACTCTGAGCAACATAGACACAAACCACCCTTCACCACTTGGACTGGGGGCCAGGAATCAGTCCCAGTACTGAACGCACTTAGCAGTGCAGCCAATAATAACATTTCCTGGGAATAAAGTGAGACCATTGCTGAACTGTTTGGAAAAATCGTCCTATCGTCATTTTCACCATAAATCATTGACTGTCACACCAAACCTTTAACGATCAGAGAGCTATGCAGGGCTCTTCCTGGAGTGACTCTTTTAAAGACAGTTCAGAAAAGCCACCAGGTTTTTCTTCATTCTGGCATCATGGCTGTACTGCACAATGCCCTCAAAAGCAATGGTTGTGCCTTATTTGTCATGGCTTTCAGGAATATTAAGTAAGGGATTTCAGGGGTCTAAAAGGCCATAAAGCAGTAAATTTCCAAACTGGAGAGTTTCTGACAAGCAAGTCTGAACATTTAAAAGAATCAGACACAACAATAATCTAGGAGAGGCTCTCAAATAAAAATAAATGTGAACAATTGCAAATGTTCGACAATTGCTGAGAGTTTCCAACACAGCATTTGTTTACACTGTTTTTTAAAAAAAGAGATTCGATAACAGTATAACATTGACTAACCTTTCCAAATACTTACACTGGCTTGGTTGTTGGCCTTCGTTTCAAGGCTCTATACTTTGAAAATGTGTAAAGGTTTTACTTAAATTAGAACAGATATGAGCCCTATGTATACCAAAATATGGCAGAAATAAGCATCATGTTTGAGTTTATAAATGCACTTCTGAGCCCAGATACCATCCCTGCCTACCATTTCCCACCAAGAATGTGACATCTGCAAAGAGCAATAAACTATAGACTCCCATCAGTTGCACTAGCACAGAATTTCCCTTAGTAGTAATATTATGAAAGCATATGGCAGACCCGAGCAACTCTCTGAAATCAGATCCAAGGAAACCTGAGAGTGCACTTTCTTACTTATATATTAGTTCACCCTTCAAAAAGTTTAAGGCCAAGAGCAATCTCAAAGGCCAATCCTTACTCAAAACTCAATGAGTGCTGTTAGAGCAACATAGCGTCACCCTGACTTGAGGGAATTTGATGATGACAAACAAGTAAATAAATAGCCTCCTTTCACTGTGTGATAAATCTAAAACCTTCTCAGATGATGTTTTTCACAGAACTGTTACGGAGAAGGGAGAAGGCACACAAACGCTGAGGTACTCCAACAGTGATGATTCTTTATTGACCCACATGACAACCAGCTTTGAGGTCCTGCTCTCAATGTCCCTGTGAGTGGACATACATCGTGCTCAGGCTTCTCTGGTGAGTGCTGCGATCACAGGGCAGATGATTCTCAGAGTCGAGGGGGGTTTCAGCAGAATTTCTAATCTTGGTTCCTCTCTGTCCCCGTGGAAAGATTCTGTTTTGGCAAGCCAGTACTTTCCAACACAAAACATTTTACTGCAAAATTCCCAATTAACTCTACTAAATGGCTAATTTGACTCTGTGAAACACTGGAACATGGGAAAACTAATATTCCCATTGGTGATAAGGCTTTAAAACATTAATGGAGAGATTTTTCTGCAGTTGTTAATGCGTAATTCCTTACACAGTTAATGTGAAGGACAGAATATGCTGGGATATGCCTTTAACTCTCAAACATCCAAACTATATTGTTTCACTTAAGGAAAAATACTCGCATGTATCTTTATTTTTCCAACGTTTCCTAAAACTTTGCCTAAAATTATAGGTGGGTGATGGACATTTAGCCATTTGGTTCTTAGCTTAAAACACATTGAAGGAAAGATGAATTCACTAAACTACAGAATGGACAATTTTAAGGGGATTACCCCTATCAGAAAGAGTAATCCATGGTTTACAACAGCAATATTATTTTTTAAAGCTGGTGGATGGAGCAGCTGCTTTGTAAAGTTATTAATTTCCTGTAAAGAATACTGAACGCTTAGCAATCAGAACGCAAGGCAGGATGTAGTTATACAACCATGCATGTGCATCTTTTATACATTAATTCTGCATGGAACTCCCTTCGCTTTTAAAAGGATCAATACTGGTTCTGCTATCCGGACCCAAAACAGCATCCACAGGCACAAAAAAAAATGAACTCTGTATATGTTAGAAGAGGGTAGACCACAATAACAGATGATTTTAAGGACAGACATTTGCAGAACTTCAAGCAGGCTGATTCTCAGAGTGGTCCCTACTACAGCTGGCAGCCACCCCACCTGAGGATGCAATTCTTCATCCATGGGCAAAGATGTAATTTTTTGAATGGGAGAGCTCTGAACGTTTCAGGAAGTCAAATTGTTCTCCTGTCTGGCTCAAATGCAGTCTCAGGCCTTGTTCTTCCATCAGACCATGGACTGGCTGTGCTTGCTTATCTCTGTAAGCTCTCATATGCTGCCTTTACATGCCATCAATGCTGTCATGTTCTTGGAGTTCATACGTGTGCAGGGGTTACTGCACACCTGGATTTCCCTTGAGGCACCTAATTTTTTTCTGCTCAGAAAATTCATCTGAGAAATGTTTCAAGGTTCTGAGACTCACCAGAATCCTCTTACCAGATGAATCTCCTGTGCTGCTGGAATTCAGCCTCAGGTCACATGCACGATGTTCAGATGTGTGCACCTCTTGGTGCATGTGTAATAAACCCAATACATTCTTAATGCATCAGACTTTCTGCATATCCACACACCGTCTGGGTAGCACATGGGCATTATTTCTGGGCAGGAAATCCTGGAGAGAAATTTGCTAATTCTGCCTACCTACACCGTGAACCAGAGCTAATTTTTTCCCCATGGCCTTTAGTGAACATAACTATGTCCTTCATCCAAAATAGTTTCCATGTTTCATTCACAGTAAAATCTTAAACAGTCTTTACCATCAACAGCATCCTCTGTCTCCCTCACATTGTACTTCTTTATAGAGCAGGGAGTGGATATTTTTGGACATATATCTGTGTTTAAATTGTATGTCTCGCTCATTCTCTCCCATCCTTTTGCTAGAGTATTGTTGCCAGCTGCCTACATCCACAATGACTGTAACAGACTGTAACAGACACAGGGAAGGAAACAAAAGTGTCCAGTTTATGTGGAATTGAGGAAAGAAATCTTTCCCACATTTTCTGCTGAGAGATCTGCCCTTCAACCTGGTGATAAATAAACAGTTATAGCAAAGTTACCTCACCTTGCTTTACCTTCCCACCTGTTAACGATCACTGCTCCTCTTTTCTCCCAGGCAGTGCACTTGGAAGAAACTGGAGACACACAGTAGGAAAAAATAATGGAAACTGGTTTAGAAATTCCAGGACCCAAAGACACAAAGTCCTAAGTCTTCCTTATTACCAGTCCTGCTCAAGACAGGTGTGTTCCTTCCTGCAGGGTAGGAGCAATGAGAGTGAACGAGAGCCCATAGGGGCAAAGTGGCAGATGGAGAAGGGACTTAAAGGTAGAAGTGGAAAGTGTCATATTCACTTACAAGGGGTCTTTGTTCAAAACAGAACTTAACATGCTGGGGACGCTTGAACGCAGTTTAAGGCATGAAGGGATTTATAGGTTGTTTCATATATTTTTTTCTGATTGCAGAGTCCTCTTAGGCTGAGAAGCATATGTAGGCTTGCTTCCAAACAAGTCTTTATGGTTTGCATGGGACAGACTTCCGTTTAAATATAGAAAAAACATGTTAATCGAAGCTGCATTTCTGTTGAAAATGATGGTCTTGAATAAGGCAATCAGCTAGAGCAAGCACTCACTCCCTAGCCCAATTTAGCCCATTAAACCACAAACCCTGAGCAGCTTGGGCCAGATTCCCCAGTGTGTTCCAACTCCTCTGAGTTACTGGAACCATTCAAAGAAGCTGGACATCAGCCAGATGTGTCCAGCTGAGAGCTCCTCGCAGTGTGGGAGCCCTCAGTGTGCACAAAGGCAGCACAGATGGTTCCTTGGTTCCTGCACTGCCACCCCCTGCTCCTACCTCGCTTGGCCCTGGCACAGGGACAATGTCACAGGGAGGGAGTGAATGCTGCTGGCTGTGCTCATCTGACATGCAGTCCTTCAAGAATTGAAAATAGCAGGGGGAAATCAGAGCAACGCACGAGCCCCAGTACAAAACAAAATAGTAGGGAGCTCTGCTTGACAGCCCCTTGGCAGCCTTCATTCACCAAAGTCATGCTGAGCAGACGCACAGGAAAACAGCCCTAATATTTTAGGCCACATTACTCCAGTCACCAAGGAAACTCAAATTTTATGTTCTTTTATGGGTTTTTATCTTAGTTGCTGAAACCACATTGCAAAAAAATTAACTTCAGAGACAAATCCAAGCCTGACTAAAGAAGAAACAAGGTGGGCAAAATTCAGCTCCTAGGCTGAGACGTCTCAGTTTAAGCATCTCCATGGACATGTAGTCAACAAGACCAATGGAGACTAGAGAGCTATTATTTCATCCTGAAACAAATACGAAGGATGTGATTCAGTTGTCTAAATGCAGACATAGGGGCTCATTTTAGATGCCCTAGCATATCCCTCTGGCCCCCAGACACTGTGCCTGAAAGGCATTAGTCAGCTGTAGGTAGTGTGCCTGTGTACTAATTTGTGTTAATGTCTTAGATGCCCTGAGACATTTTAATGGCACTAGATGCCTAACAGTGGGCAAATTACTCCAGTCTTCACTGGCTGGTCAGACAAGTTGTTCTCTTAGCTCCTCTGACTATCTTACCCCGTTGACTCTGACTCTGTTGACTATTGACTAAAGTTCTATCTTATACACCAAGCATGTCCACAGATGTCCACAAGCAGACACTTGAGTTTAAGGGAAAGGTTCAGTTCCCTACACATAGGTGTCTAGTGTAATTTCAATGCCCTAGCATTTTCCGTCGGATTCCAGCTGCAGCTCCTGAAGATTGTAAGTCCCCTGTATGTCCTGTGTCATATCTGCCAGACCTCTAAGAATTTATTGGATTTCCTAAAACATCGAAATGGCACTTCGCACTTATATTTGTGCAACTGAACTCATCCATAGGGCTCTTTAACTGGATCTGAATATCAGTGATGAACCCTCAAACCGAATCTTGCCTGTGATGACCAAATGGAATTTTCCTGTATTTTGATGGGATGGCTCCAGAGGAGACATTTGGCATTGCTTATTCCCAAGTATTTTTGAATGTCCGTGGGTTTCCTGGAGAACACCTGACACTGCCCCTTCACATCTCAATAGCTTCTGATGGCACTAAGAAAGACAGTTGCAGCTGTGACACAGGCACTCCAAGGCACTTTATGTCAGGTCAACCACCATAACTACATCTGCAGAAACACCACCCATTTCTCAGGATAAATTATTTCACGTTATGAGAGGTGTTGAAACACGACAGAAGCTCACAGAAAAGGCTCTGCATGAGAGCACTGAACGTGTCCACAGTGGTTCAGGATGGAAATAGTGAATTGCAAGAGCAAAAAAAACTTTCTTATGAGGAAACAGCCTGGGATGGAAGATCCTTACTGCATTCATATCAGCTGAATGAAACAAATAGGAGCATCTTTCCTTGACACCTGTTTCAAATTTCTCCTTGAAAAACAGAATGCCCTCCCCCCAACTTCATAGGGCCAATAAACCTCTATAACACCATGCCCATAGCTATCATTGCAAAGATGCCTGGATCAGAGGGACACTTCTAAAATGAGAATGGTATTTATTGTAGCCATGGCAGTAAAAAATCTCTGCTAATCTAACTTGTCAGCTGCCTAGGGCTGCAACACTCAAGTCCACTTAGATGAAAAGATACATGAAAAACTCTTTGCATGCAAAATGAGATTGGAAATGTGAAAGAATGTTCAGCATAATAAGTAAAGTAAGTGAAGGAGAGATTTGAAGGGGAAGAGTTTTTGATGGGAAAAAGTATTGCTAAAGTAAGAAGGAATATCTTGCAAGCATTGCTTTTCTCATTAATGCCTTAGGGAATGTTGCTGCAGACCTTTCAGAGGATTTCTCTCTAATGCTGTACTAAAAATTGTGGGTTTGTTGTTTCTTTTTTAATTGAGCTATTCAGAAATTCTTTTCAGGTCTAAGAATCAAACTTTACTTGAAATTTAAGCAAAATCAGATTTACCTGTGCTAGTTTTTACATGGTTTTTTGTGCCTCTGAAAGGAAGCTACTGGGGCTGTAGTAGGAACCTTCGATCCTTTTAGAAACATGAACATTTCCAAAGAGGAGATTCATTTCTCAGAGGTGGGAGCTGTGGCAGACTGTATGGATCTGACCCACCAGCTCAAAGGGAGGCACAGTCTGTGCCACACGTGTGATTTTTCAGATGTGTGCTCTCAAGAGTGTGTGCACCTTTGTTTATAGAGGCCTCCGTAGTGCCTGTATTCCCAGTGCGGTTAAACATCAGAGTTTAAACCAGTTTTATGCATTGTCTGAAGACAGGACTGTCATGACAAAAAAAAAAAAAAAAAAAAAAAAAAAAAAAAAAATCCTTGTCCTCCTTGTTCCAGAAAAATAATATTTTCTTAACTTACTCCAGCAGTGATCATCTGTGACTTGGGCCCCACACGAGGGCCTCTCCCCCACCCTGCCCACAGCCCAGGACCTCATTTCATCCTCGCTGGGGTCATCAGCCCCTGCCCCAGTGATGCTGTGGCACTGCCAGTCTCCAGCTGCCACCAGCCCTTGTGCCCCCCTGACTGCCCTGCTTCTGGATGGGAGGTAGAATGGGACAGGCTGCCCTGGGGAGCCCTCACCACTCCCTGTCCCCACCCCAGGGACCCCCTGTCCCTGCTGTGCCCTCACACACAGGTGTATAACTGGAGCCACAAGCCAGACCAAGTCATACAACCGGAGTTTTCAAAAAAAACCTTGGCACCTGCGATACCTGGTGTTGTCCTGAGAGTTAGTAATTTCCTGTGTTCGGTATTAATGGGAATGGCTCCTTAATCCTTCAAAGCGTTAAATGTACCAAATATTTTGACTGCGGCAAGTATTACTATTAATAAATAGCAGGGAACAGTGGGTTTCCTGTGTACATATGCCCCTCTGATGAGGTACACATAACATGTGGCTCCTAATACCAAAGATGGTGTAATCCGTCACTTGTCAGCACTGCACTAAAGGTCAGTCTGGTTTTTCTCACTTTACAAACTTCCATCTGTCAAGGGATGCTTAATTCACAGCTTATTCTCACATCTACCCCAAGGCTGTCTAAATTTAAAAACAGTCGTTTGTTTATCATGTTCTGTTTAAAAAAAGGAGACTTTTTTTCAAACCGTTGGTTTGTCACAAGAAAAGACTTAGAGGAATCTTTTAACATAAAATCTAAAAGGATGACTATAGTCTTTCATGGGATTACAAAAGCTGGTGCTTCCATAAACTGAACTAAGCATCTCTGTATTTAGAAGGCATAGGACATCGCTGATGTTCTCTATGAAATGACACCTTGCTCACCAGCTAGTTTTTATTATCTAGTAGGGTAAAGATGCTTTAAGGCAGTTCAGCCAAATCAGCAGGCAACAGAATTGGGCCATATGAAACATTGTGTATACGTATCTCGAGATATAGACGAATACACATTTTAACAAAAATTACATTGACAATGAAATAAAAAATGGCACTTGTTTATTAAAGCGCTCAAGCATGGGCATAAATTTCGAACACAAAAGAAGCTGACAATGGCTTATGGTTGACCTCTTGCTCCAGTGCCTTGCTGAACTTTGTAGTCTCCCTTACAAGGCACTTTCACCTACTTAGCAAGTTGTGTTTAAATACGGACTTATCAGCTATTTTTGAAATAAATTTTGTTGTAATGACAATGATAAGTGGATTACCTATACTCAAAGTGGCGAAGGCACAGGGAAATGTTTAAGCCACCATCACCCCATTTTAGTGTGAAGGGACTGGGTGTGAGAAGGAAGCCGTGTGTTGATGGTGGTACTTGTCATATGAAACTTCATATTGAGTTCAATTTCGGAACAAATGTGCCAGTGACTTTTTGGTTAACTGATGTCTGGCACATCTCTCTTTTCACATAATCCAGTGTACAACTGTCAAATAAAATATGTATAGCTTTGGGGTTTTTCCTCTTTATTTGAGGGGGGGAAAAAGCATAAGAGGAGCTAAGGAGGATTCAGAAGTTGTGTCTACAACTTAAAGTGTGAGGTGATGGGCAGGGTATTGGATCTTTATAATTAACATTGCTTAATCTTTAAAATATTCAATGGCGCAGTTTAGGCACAGGCCAACCAGGACCATCCCAAATAATTCCTGGGCACAGCTTGAGGGTTTGGACAAATCAAGGACCATTCCTAATTGCCATTGTGGGTGTAACCCTGCCTTGAAGGCCACAGGAGTTTAACAGTCTGGGGGATCCCAGACATGCCTGTTGCCATCCAGGTCAGAGCACACTTTTCAGGTTACAAGGGTAAGTGCAACCTAGGTGTCCTCGAAGGAATTAAGTGATAGTAAGGTGCTATATATCCAAGAAGCCTGCAAGATCTAGCTAAATTGCCACGCAATAAAATGTGTTGGATGCACTCATTCCCAGCCTTCTGCCTCCACAAAACATGAGCACGTGTGACAGCTTTGTGGTCCAGGAAAAGAAAAGACTTCAGTGATTTAGGACTTCCTGAAAATTCCCAGGTACGTGGGCTGTACTGAAAGGACACGCTGGAAAAGGATTTACTCATCAAGCTAAAAGAGCCTCTTTGTCATTGCAATGGCCTGAGACACCCATTAGCCACAATCACTTTTTGTTAAATAAAATTTCAAAAACGAGGAGCAATCTGTAAAAGTTATTGTTTTGATCATGGTGTAATTCTCCTGAAGTCATATGGGTCCTGAAGACATGACTTAGTCCACACTCTAGTCCTTGATGGTCACAGTATGCACAACGTGTCCTGCAACAGAGCTAAAGCACCAAAGTACAGGGTATTAAAAATAATTTCTGCAAAATTCCCTCAAAGAAATTAGCTGGTAAAAGTTAGCAATGCTTCATGAAAGTTAGCAAAGTCTACGTCAAATATTGCTTGCTGAAATTATGTATATAGTTTTTCATATATGGCCTTTCCTCTGGAGGTAAAACATTCGTTATTTCTCAAGTGAGCTGACCAGGGGGGTCTCAGCTGGGCATTGGAAGATACCAAGACAAAAGCCAGGCTCTGACAGCTCAGGACAGTAGGAAATCTGCAAAACTTCTTGTGGTTGAAACACCACAGTAGTTATGCCACCCAAACTGTACTCAGCATGCTTGACTTCATGTGTGCACTAGGCACCCTGAATACTGCAGCCTCAATAGGAACTGGGTGATTGTAAACCTGAAAACCAAAATAGAGACCTCTTTTGCTAAAATATTGGTACAAAGAGCCATTCATAGAAAGGGTTGCCAGCGTGGAAATGGAGCAGAGTTTTGCTTTTGCTAAAGTTCATCTGAATCTTTTCTCTCTTTGCTATTTATCTTGTTTTAATCTCTATCATGTCCTCACAAACACCCACAGTTATGTACAAAACAACACCCTGTACAGCAGCAGGCCCTCTTTTATATTACTGAACTGTCAAGAAAAACCTTGTGCTTCTACTTTTTATAGTCGCTATGACTTGACCCAGCTGAGAAGAAAGGAAAACACAGTGACAGTGCCAAGAAATATACTGAGTTGCAGTCATCATCAGAGGCTTCCATTAATCATGGACAGAACTACAGCGAAATAAGGAACATCTTTTTTAGGTTTTCTTTGTTTAAGTCTCCTAGGAGATTTATACAGCTCTGATGTATATCATGAACCTAGAGGATATATTTTTAAGGGCTCACTTACCCCATCTGAAATTGAGCAAACATGTAAAAATAAATAAAATAAAGCTGGCCTATGTTAAGTGCAAATGTTACAATAGTGTAAACTGAGCGCTAAAGAGTTTTCTTTTTAAAATAAAAGCCAACCCCCTTCTCTCTTTCCATTGTTTGCAGTATCTTCTAAAGTTAGAAAGAAAATACTCTCTCTGCTGACTTCATCCTTCCCACTTGGCAAACGCTGGTATTTCTGTCTTCTCATTGGAGCGATACCAAATAAGCCCATTTCGCGTTTCTTTGCTTTTGCACTGGGACCATTAGCAGTAAAGCTGTCTGTGTTCCTACGCTCATGTAGCAATGTCACCTTCAAGCAAAAGGGCTTGAGTCCTTTCTGCTGGGCTACATTGCTACGGAGGAATGAGTCTGTCCCTGCCGACCTGCTGTGCACCTGGTGCCTGCCCAGCCCTTTGGGAGGCAGCTTATGGGCAGCCACTCCTCCGAGTCTTCCTGGCAATGCAGTGGTCCCCAGTTTCTTCATGCATTTTGGGTCCTACGTACTCCACTTCTGCCTCAGCCTGTATTCACTCATTTCCTGCACCAAAAAATTTGGTGTGGAAGATTGTCCTGAGACTTATTTCTGTGTGAACATGCTCACAAGCGTGGTGTTGCCAGCCCTGAAAATTAAGATGGAACTAAAGGAATTTATTGCAGCTGAACGTGTGATGTAGTATTTTAGCTTTTTAAAGGTTAAATTCAGTTCTACACAAGGGTTATGTCATGTCTGTCTACTTCATACACTTAAAAGTTTTGGTGAAATTTGCTATAGTAACATTTTGTCCTGGTGTGCTGCAAATGAGCACTTTATGAAAAGAAGCTTCACCCCGAGTATCTGAGTTCTACCCCAGTGTAATTTCTTACAAAAATAGTATTATTATGCATTCTTCTCTATCTATAATCTTGCAAAGCAAGGAATGGAGCTGATTTTAGTTATTTTCTTATGAATAGTAATTTGTCAAACATGAAACTTCACAAGAAGATGCTTATTATTTCCAAGTAATTTTCATTGGTAGGCCCTTTCATGTCACGGGTGAATTATGTGTTCAAATCTGGGATGGGGTCTATGAGACCTATACTGCAAACAGTTCAGGACAGGAATTAAAATGAAGACTTCCTTTAACTTTAGCTAAATACTTGAATTGCAGTGCTGTCAATTATTCTGGTGGCGTGCTCTCATTTGAAAAAAAAAAATAAAAATAAAAATAAATAATGCATCCTTTGGTTTTCTTCTGAATCAGAACAAAAATGAATGTGAAAACCTTGAAATTTTTTCCTGAAATAACATTCTTGTTTTCTGGCCAGCTTTTTTTTTTAAAGCCAACTTTACGAAACAAACAAAAAATCTTCATTGCTGCCTAAAGTTGCACAGCAAGCAAGACTTAGCTTTTGGAAACACATGACAGAGAGGTATTGTAGCATTCAGTTTAGCAACCCTGTTGAAAGAATTTAAGTTCTCTTTTGGGGTGAGTTTGCCCAATGTTTGAAAACATTACACTGCAAGCTGACACCAGCCTCAAAAAAAGCTTGCTTTTTTTTTTTTTAAAATTTATTTACAAGTGTCTAAAACCCCACATCCAAACACTTAGATACTGAGTACATATCCTAATATTGAAGAAACACAACCCAATACAGTGTTATACAGATGTTAACGTGCCGCACTTCCATATTAGCAGTGATAAAATTAGGGCACTAGCAAT
The DNA here is from genome assembly GCA_947846985.1 of Fratercula arctica. Lineage (NCBI taxonomy): Eukaryota > Metazoa > Chordata > Aves > Charadriiformes > Alcidae > Fratercula > Fratercula arctica. The sequence goes on from CANTUZ010000003.1 coordinate 112,903,156, forward strand.
GTGTACTGCTCTGCTTGAACAAAAGTCATCTTCCAAGACCCTGAACAGACACAAAACCACGAAGCTGTTTCTACACATAGACTGAGGAAAAGTGAGTTTGGATCACTATAATGTCATTACATATGATTATCAAGGCATGAAGAATTATTGAGCTGTTAAATAACACATTTCTACATGAAAAACAATGGATATGAATATCTCTCTCTTCACACTATGTCTTTCCCCTGTTCTTCCAAAGCACTGATGTTCTGTAACAGCTTTTTTAGAGGAAAATAAGGAAATGGATGGAAAAGTCTGTTTTCCTGAGGCAGCAGGGACTGTACTGGATTTTTGGTTGGTTGATTGGTTGGTTTTGTCCCAGTCTTTTGTCTCTGGTTAAGAAACTAATTCAATTAATAACAAGAAATGTATTTTTTACATGCATTTTTATGTTCTCAGTGAAATAAGAAATAAAATGAAAATCCTATTTCAAGTCACACTAAGTCACAAAATATTTATTTACTTTGTATTATAGAATGCTATGTACTTGTTCAGATGTTAGGGAGCCCAATGCTGCTGATCAGAAGATGTCATAAACAGTACTATTCTCATTTTGCATTTGGGAAAATAGACTTATATTCAGTCACTTGCCCAGGGCAACATAAATGTTCAGAAACCACCTGCAAAGAGTAAGTAGAATAAACCAGAATTACAGAGAGGAGCCCCTGGCTCCCAGCCAAGAAGGCTGTGAAAGAAGCAATGTATTTTTTATTTAATCTAAATTTCTGTTCAAAAGAAAACTTAGATTCCCCAATGGAGGAAGAAAACTCTGGTTTTAGACTCATGAAACCTGAGTCCATCCCTCATTTTGCACCAAATGAGTGCAGACAAGCTCCTTTTGTGGGAGTAAGATCTGAATGGTGTGAATGAAATGCAATTTGCAGCCTGGGATCTGCTCTTTATTAATCATTTGTTTGACTCTTAGGAGTACTCAAGGGCTCTACTGAGGATCATGCCCTGCTATGAAGGCTCAGTGCAGAATGCATCACCCACGACAGCCCAGGTCCTGAAGAGAGCTTGAAAGAGAAACTGCCAAAGGGAACAAGAGCAGGACATGTGGTCAGGGTCTTGAGAGGCTAAGTATTTGCCAGTTACAATTTTGCCTAGTTTCTCAGTAAAAACTGGGGGATGTGTTTTTCCACGGATTTCCTACAATATATCTGCCTAAGTGGATTCTGTCGGGGAGAGCTTCTTGGTAATTAAAGCTCAAAGACTGCTTTTTTTGTTGCTTTTGAGAAAGAAAGAAAACTCCGCATGACCTCCAATAAGGTTTGAGCAAAACTGAAACAGGTTTCCGAACTGAAATGCAGTCCTAAAGTGATTTACATCTGCTCAGTGGGAACCAAAGGAGGAAGGAAATACTAGCAGTACCATCTTCCAAGACATGTCTGGTCCTGTTAATATTTGTTGAGTTGTGGTATAGTTAAAAAGTTCCAATACTGTGAAAAATGATGTGGCAGAATATGTTAGCAATTAACAGCATATACCACAGCAATGGAAAGCTCTTAGTGCTTCATACTATCCACATTGAGATGTGGTCAAAGGAGAGAAACTAGGTTTCATTTTGGCTGTAAGGCAGAACACAAGTAATCTAAAATGAAAGGAAAGAAAGATGGTTCACAATAGTTAATCCCTGTGGAGGACCTGATTTCTGCATGGACATTTGTTTAGAAATTAAACGCTAGCACAAAGTCACGGTAACTAATTTTTATTGATCTTTATAAAAGAGAAAGAGGCCCTAGCCGGTTGGAAGTATCTGTGATTGTATGCGTTTTTAAGTCCAAGTGTTCAATGAACGTAAGTCAACTTCTCAGACATCATGCAATTAGCTTTAAAAGTGCAAGCAAATAATGAATGCTGTTTGCTTCATGATTCATATTTTTTATTTGCTCTCATGCAACGAGGAGGACAGTCACTGCTTTGTAATGGAAGATGAGGCAGAGCAACATCTCTCCAGAAAATGAAAACTGAAGCAAAGACCATCTATCCCACACAAAATGTGCACTAGTTACAGAGCTCTGCAAATTAAGCCAGTAAGCATAATATCTTGCGGACACTTAGAAGAGTCAGGCTGCAAGAAATTTAATTAATTTTAGGGCAAAACTCAGTGATGATGCAAAGAACTGGATGCACTGATGCAGAAGAGTCTCATAGTCTATGCTTACATGAAGACAAGCATCACTAATCGCAAAATCTCTCTCAGGTATATTCAGGGGCTCACTTCAGATTTTAGTGTTGTTCCTAGATAAGAACATCATGTTATCTCACCTAAGTATACATCTACATCCTTCTAACTTGTTGCTTCTTCAGACGGCTCCCCTCTAACTCCCATCACTGTATTTCTCATTTTCCAGGATTTATCTTTGAAAAATGAAATCTTCCTACACAAAGACTGAAATCTGCATCCACAGATCTTTATTAGAAAGGCAATTGTTCTAGTTTGGAAACATGACATGATGTGAGAAATCCCATCTAACTCCAAGGAGTCCTGAGCGTAGACATGTGGATGCATGACCATTTTCTAAAGTGCTCTTACAGAATATGGGCAGAAGTAGATCTGGGATTTTCAACATCTACCTGAAGTTGGAAGACTAGTGTCCTCAGCTGACAAACTCAGACATCTACACATAGAAAGATGAACGCATATGTTTCAAAGCAATATGCACAGCTTTCATGGTATAGATGAGTAAAGCAATATCTGCGAAAATAAATTATCAGTGTGTTCCTTATTCCCTAAGTTTTATCCACCACTAGAACCTCATCAAAGCAACATATATTTATCTGTGTCTTGAATGTTGTGTGTGTTCAGAATACACAGGCGTTTAGACATGCTGCCTTTGTTTGTCCATATCTTATTCCCTCTCAGTTCCTGTGTGGGTTTTTCTTTTTCATGCTACATTTGTTGAAAGAGAAGGACATGAAAAATCCTGACATAGAATCTGAGTGAGAAATTTGAGTGAACCCCTAATGTAGAGGCACTAGAGGAAGAGAAATATGTATAAACTATTCTTTTATCAGCATAACTGTACCCACACTAGGGGTTTTACTAATATAAATTCTGTTAGTTTCTATGTCAGTATTGTCAAATTGGTACTAGAGTTGGCCAGAAAACAAGAATTTTATTTTGCAAAAAAGTCATGGTTTCAGAAATCATTTTCAGTCTGCACTGGGACAACGCTGAGACCATTCCAGAAAAATTTGCAGCAAAAATGCATATGAAAAAGTCTTTTCTCCTTGTATCTTATAACTCCCCCATGTGCTCACAGGGACTACTGTATTGCAGCTGTACTAGTAAATGAAATTGCCCAGGGACTGCTGTCTGCCCTGACGCCAGCTCGCATGGTTTGTGTTGACACAGCTAATTGCTTTTACCCCCCAAATCATGCTGACTGCATCTATACTGGCTCAAACTATCCCCTCAGCTGTGCTGGGACATTTTTGGGAGAGAGGTAGTTGGCCCAGGCCAAACTATTGCCAAGGCCCATGCTAACAATTTAACTGTACTGACAGTCATCTGCCCGTGCTCAGGTTGGCCCTGGCCCTGTTTCGCATACTGAAATAAGATTGCTCAGGAGACCATGCTGAAGTGATTGCTCAGGAGACCATGCTGAAGTCCTTGCTCTTTTTCATCCATGCCAAAGGAGTTTCCCATGCCATTAGCTATTTTAAGAAGGGATTCTCTCTGCCTGGTTTTGATGGGAAATTCCAGCCTCTGCTTGCAAAACCGTCCTGACAAAAATTTAATGAAAACACATGCACTGGTGTAAAAAGTTCAGATGAATCTGCGTTTTTCTTCAAAAAATTATGCTGTTGACAAATTCCACCAGTGCAATGATTGATTTAAGACATGCCTTCATTGAAGTATTCATCTGTACTTCAGACCTTGAATGTATCTGGCTGGTTTTCCAAGGCCATAGTTGCTAATGCAGTTCACTCCATAGCAATTACATTGCGGTTTTATCTACGTAAGAGCTGGATTAAACAATCTTGCAGATATCAAAGGGTATAACTATTTTTTTTTTCCATCTCTTTTTTCCTCATTATCTTCCTGACTGTAGTGGCTTCACTCACTCCTAACAAAGCTGCTAGATACAGTGTGTATGGAGACTATTAGTGCACATATGCTTTGTCCTATAGTAATTCCTAAGAACTGTACCTTCTTGAGCGTTCATCAATGCAAGAACCAAGTATTTGAATAATGGTAGAAAAATAAACAAAGGGATTTGACTGGACTGAAAGTTCATTTGAATTTTATTAAGTTTTCCTCAGATATTGTTATTTTGTCACTCTGCATGCATCTTCACATTTTTCCTTTTCCTTTCTTGTTTATTAAACAAGTCATTACTTCGGTAAAGAGAAGCATGTCCTCTTAATTCCAGCTCACTTCAGAACCTGCTTTCACACCACAGAAAAATGAATAGGGAAATCTTGAGCATGTTTGAAGTGGTTTTAAAATTCTTCCCCTCTTTATAAGACAAGTTATGTTTATCAGTAGCTTTAACTTTAGGGGATCTACAAAGGGACTGGTATGTCAGCAGAAGACTTATAAGTCTCCCTAACAGTATCAAAGACATTAGGGCTCTTTCAATGGTAGGATGCTAAAGTTGCATACTAAAGATAGCAGACACATGCTTCATGGAAGTAGCACTACTGAAATATAAACAAGCCCCCTTCATCCAGACATTTTTGGTTATGTTTACAGATTAAATCTCAGGATGTGTATATTAGATGTTCTTGTTTCAGGATATTAATGGCAAAATGAACCTGTTTTTGATGTTTAAGTCACATTAATGTCTGATGGACTGTTAAAATGTTAAAGGGTACACCAGACATGCTGTAGTATGTGACATATGTTAGTCATACCATACTAGCTAGGAATTTGGATTTGTTTATAATGAACATAAATTGACTGAATTTAACCCCCTTCTACCTCCCCCGACAGTTAAATCACATTAGGTTCCATTTCCTCTGAAAGACAGTCTTGAAAAATTAGATGAAACTTGAAAAGCAGTTGTATTCAGATTTCAACAGTAGTACATAAAAGTAACCTGCTTAGCAATATGAATTTATATGACCCGTGGACAAATAATTAGATATCAGAAGAATATTCAGAGGTGGTTGGTTGCTCTCAAGCAGTTTGGCGTAACAATCATCCTAATCATACTCTCAAGCCACCTTCAAAATTGTTGCAGTCACTACAATAAATCATTTTAATCCTGGACACATTTGTACATAGGGTCATTTAATTCACTCTCAATTATAAAAACGCTGAGCATGAACACTGTCAAAACTGAACTGCAGCAAAGACAGACATACAGGTAGGCAGGTCAAAGGAAGCCAGATAGTTTAGCTCAGATTTTAGAGATGATGCTAACACATTTCACAAAAACTAAGGTTGCCTCATTATTTCCTTTTTCTTACCACCTGCATCTATCCCATCTTTCTTTCTTTATACTAGCACTAGAAACCTTTTTGGTAAAAGACAGTGGTTTTACTCTTTGCTTCTGTGGTGGATTTTCAGCATGTGGCCAGATCATTATGACATTGAATAAAACCTGAAATGTACCTTTTTTTTTTTTAAACGTTGTTAATTCACATGTAAGTATGTGTGTTGTGGGTGGAGGGAAGGAGTGTTTTGCTGTTAAAGGCCTTGGGTTTTGTTGATACGGTAGATTTTGAAGTCGTTTGAGTAAAGGAAACCTTAAATAGCTGTCAAAGGTAACGAGCTGCATATACACTGGGAGCTGCTATAGCAATAGGAGCTTTCTTCACTAGGCTCAGCCTGCCAGAGGACCTCACAGGGAGGTGCCTGACTCTTTTCAGAGTCCAGCTGTGGTCAGGGCGACATCTCAGGGTAGGAGTCAATCACCTGTGTCGACCCACACCCAGGAGGAGACCCTAAGTGGTGACCTGGAGAGCAGCAAAAAGCAAGGATGTCTAAGTGCTAGGGAGCAATTCTGGGCTGAGTTCTAGCCGGCGAGTGAGGGAAGCAGGGGAGACAGTGGCTGAAAAGTGTGGTCAGCTCTACAGCACTGCCAGCATTCAAAAAAAACACTGGTGAGAAATGCTTTAAAATATTGCCAGTGAATTGAACTCATAGCGTCTGGGAAAATCAGGCAGCAAAAATGCTTTTCTCTCCACATTCTCCGTCTTCTCTGTAAATACACCCCTTTCCCTCATGCCAGGCAGCACAGCAGAGGTGTCGCAGATAGCGAAGACATCTCTGCTGGCTTTACAACAACCAGAGAGCCCATCTTCTCAGAGGGAACATTCAGGCGGAACCTCCAGATGGTACAGATCATTTTCCACTGCAATGAAGTGAGCTATGAAGCAGCACAAAATGAACTCAATAGGCTGAGGGATCTGGCTCCTTATACAGAATTTGTATTTGAAGACACTGTTACACAGACTGATGCTAATAAATAAACATATCAAACCTGATGCCTCTGAATGCATGTAGAAGTACTTCCTTTCTGGTTTCTTGAACCTGCCTTTCACAGAGGCAAATGAGAGCAACCATGAACTTTAACCAATCGGTCATTTTAATTTTTAAACTAACGCAACTATATTCTCAGAGATGATAATATTTCATTTTATGTCCTCTAACTACTTTAAATTTTGCAAGGTGACATAAAAATATCACCAATTTCTTTGCATCTTCACTTGAAAAAAAAGTGTTTTGGTACAGGGTATTCTTACAGTTGTGGCAACAGATTTTAAGTCCTGGCCCAGTAAGTGTGAAGTCCTCTCTGAGGAACAGTGAATGTCTTTTTCTTTCAGCTTTTTAAGAAGTTCATGACTGACACAGTCTTGGTGGAATATCAACAATAAATCATATCTATGTATAAAACACATTTGCAGAGGATTTTCAGATTTGGTCTTAGGCCAGTTAGGCACAACTTCCGAAAATTTTAAAATTATCTGGAAGAGAAAGTTTTAAGAAAAATATCTCATATAAACCAAAATGTCTCAGAGAGAAATATTTGATTATGGTTGACTTTTTAATTGTATTGAGAACACAAAATGAAACACATCATAAGAACATTAAACATGAAAAACTATTTTGAAAGGAAATATTAGATGCCCAGTTCCAAAATTATAAAACAGAACATTTTGGCAATGTCAGAATATTTCTATCTATCTGCCAAAATTTAATTTCAGCAAATCTGATAGGACTCTGCAAAGCTTTTTAGTTTCAGAACAACTGCATTTTTCAGTTCTTCATCTTTTTTTTCTGGCCAGCAATAACACAGTAGTGATTCTAAGAAGATATGACTAATTCACCTGTACCTGAACATCTTACTAGTGAACATCTAGCTATTGTTGTTAAAATTGGTTTCTACTTTGAGAGATGTTGAAAAAGTTTCAATTAAATGCTAAAGAGTTCAATTTAGATGTAATGAAAGTAGTCAAGCAATTAGAAAATGAGTTCTTATGTGTAAGAATATGACAGACATACATAAAAGTTGATTCAAAAAGTTCTGGTTTGAATCCTGATGTCAAAAAATAGGATTTATATCACCTTATTTTAGTAGTTTAAATATTATTCCAGGGCTACTTTGTGTATAGTTAAAGTGGGGAGAGAGGCACTCCCACTGGAAGATTCATCCCATCCTAAATAGGTGCCTAAGGTAGGTGAGATAAATTTCCCTCTGTAAATTTATGCAGCCTGTGTGAGGTGTCTGAGGAATGCTGTCACTTTTTGGCTCAGGATTCCACTATTTGCAAACTGGTGATATCACTAGAAAATGAGACAAAATTTCATTACGAGAAAATGAAAACAACTCACAGTCAGAAGTAGGGTAGTTCTTGATATTTCATAGGACACCACTTATAAAACATCTGCTCAGACTGATGTCCCACCCTTCTCACCCTGGGATAAAAGAAAGAAGACAGAAAATGAAAAGATTCAAAGTGGACCCTCCTCAGGACAGGTCGCCATCCCTCCGCACAGCAGCAGTGAAGGCAGCACTGCTGATGCTCTCAGCCACCAGGTTGTGCTGATGAATGTGGAGTCAGAGCTAATCCTTGAGCTGATGAGCGATACCTGCCTCATTATTTTCTCCGTACATATAGTGATCTCCTAGAGAGGTTGCGTTCACTTTATACAAGATGAGAAAGACTTGAAAACAAAGAACTTCTGTTTCCTTTGTTTTAGGCTTTCTGAGGAATTGCAATGAAAAGAACAGCCATCTTAAGAGCAAATCTTATAACACAATGTGTTTTGCCCCAAAGGAACATCCTAGCCCTTCATTATCTGTTAAGCACAGTCCTTTGACATGTCTAAGATAGAACTTAAGCATAAATGGTTGTCAAATCGCTCTTACAGTCTTATGGTATGCTGTAGGTCTTATGGGAGTAGAGTGGAAAATTTGTCTTTAAATGAATCTGAGTAGAACTTCGAGAGCCTATGTGGATCTCAAATTTGTCTTCAGGGTATACAACAGTTCCTAAGGCTGCTACTTTTTTGTGACATAGGTTTTATGGGGGTAGAGCCAGAATATTAAACTCATTACTTCCAGATGGAAAGGTTGGACAAGACAGAAATCCTTGGCATTGGGACCATGGACAGAGTGGTGCGATATGGACATGACATATTGAAGTAATCTAGATAGAAGATACGATGTTAGCCAAGGTTGTCAGTTGGATACTTTTTAAAACATTATATGGTTTGTAACAAGGTATTGTGTATCCTTCGAAACCCTCCAGATTGAAATCCTGGAAAGACTGTGGGGAAAATTGTGATTATTTTGCTTAAGTTACTAGAGTTCATTTTATATATATTAAGAGCTTGGCATCATTTGCCTGCAAGAAATTTTAGGCCAGCAATCTATACCGTACGAGCAACGTACATCATGCTAGCAGTGCTTAAATGAGTCCAGGTGCTCACTTGTAACTTGGGATCTTGTGTGTTCTTATTCATGGGCTATACACTGATAATAGTGCAGTGCCTCAAATGAGAATGCGACTCAGATATGTTTTGTGAACCACACATCTGTTTACAAGAGATGTTTTTCCACAAGATCCTTACGGCTACACTGAGGGTTTTCCACCAGGGGGCATGTAAAGCCCACAAGATTAATCACTCTTCTACCGTATTGTTCTTTGGATGCTTTGCCAACGAAGATTGCTTAAAGCCCATTTAGCAGTCAGAATCGCCATCGTACAAATTCAAAATGTATGTTAGCTAAGCAAAAAGTAGGAACAAATGGGGACACGTTGCAAAGACTTCGGGAGAAGTGGGTACTGGATGCAGTCCTTCACACAGTCTTTATTGCCCAGATGAGCTATATATCCACTGTTGAATGCTGTTCCTATTTGCAGAATGCTTGTTCATATGTATGGGACACTTATGCTTCCCTCGATTTCAGAGAACTTTTATCCAGAAACTTTTTAGTGGAGCTGAAGGATCGGCATCTAACCCTTTTTGTTGGACAACACAAAGCCTAAACATAAGGTACCTCAGTACCTCCAGAATGAACGGTTTAGGTACTCCATTGATATTTCTTAGGACATCACTTACAAAAGCTCCTCTTGACACGATGTCCCAGACTCCTCTGGATGCATGAATCAGGCAGAGAAAAGTGTTTAGAACAAACCCATACTGTGAGCTTTTCCCTTCATGTGCAGGCCCAGTCATGAGCCCAGAAGTCTTTGTGACAGGCTTAGATACATCAGGTTCCTAAGAGGTTTTTCAAGACCACCTTAGTGAGGTGTAGTAACTGTGGATTCCCCAGTATTTGATAGCTTATCTCCAAATTTTTAAAACTTGGGTCATCTCCAGTCAGTGATAAAATGATTCAGTACAAATTGGTGCCTCTTTGCTTTCTGATCAGCTGCGGGCAGCTGCTTTTTGCCATTGCAGGGTTTCACTCTTACCCATGTATTTCACTCTTATCCATTTATTAATGTTCTCTGGTTCTACACTTAGTGCTGAGAAAGGCTTGTTAGATGAAATTGCTGTTGCTACTTTTCCTACATACACTAACCTTTACAGAATACATAGATCTCAGAAATAGATTCAATAGGCTCCTGAGAAGCACAGAGATGCAACGTCTGCAGTCAGCCTGTTGTGCAACAGCTAAAATCATGCACAAGGAATTCCAGAGCTCTAGATTAAAATATTAGTCACAGGTAATCTCATTTGTTTTGTAGTCTTTACCACTCTACTCATTAAGTACAGAGCACATCAAAATCAAAGGGCAGAGGGACTCCATTTTTAAAGAAAACATTAATAAACAAACTCAGGTAGGGTCGCAGGAAGATCAGAGGACCCCCTGGCAGTAAGTAATAGCCATTCCACTTTCAGGAACAATTAGCTCTGAAAGCTTTTCAGATGACCTATTTTCTAGAAAGACTGTAATGCACTTAAAATCTGGCAGTCTCTTTTACCTAATTGGCTTCTAGTCACGTTAACTGAAATCTATATCACCTCTTTCCCAGTTACAGAACTGGACAACAAAAAACCAAACAAGTGAAAAACTTATGAACAAATTAATTTTATTCCAACCCAAGAAGACATCAGGAAATTTGACCTCATACGCAGTGTTATATAATTTGGTTATATCTGAATTAACGCCAATAGCTTGTTCTTAAACAAAGCATATCTTTCCAATGGCATCTGAGCCTTCATTTCAAAATAGAATAAGATGAATATTTTTGTCAATCATGCAGATCCATGGGTTAATCGCAGTTCAGCCACGCAAAACTATTCTACATTCTTTTTGAAGCAGAACCTACAATATATGCCCTTATTAGGGGAGTTCACAGACTATGGAATAAATGAATCTATGAAAAGACTTGATTGTATAAATTTGAGAGAAAGGAAAACTCCTCAGTCCTCTTGAATAAAAAAAAAAAAAAAAAAGATATTTAAACATAGAGACTAACATAGATGTGATTTATCTGTCTCATAAACAGAAAATAAGACTGCAGTAAGAACTTCTTACTAAGGAGTGCTGAAAGATCCTCAGACATTGTTGTCCATCAGGTCAAATTAAAAACATATTTATCACCTCAGATTTTGGATTTAGAATGATTAAGTATAAAGGAAACAAAACTGGCAACAATGGTCTTTCTTTAGTGTATTGTCACAGAAAAAAAAAAAAAAACAACACAAAAAATGGATGGAAATGCAGAGTTTGAAGATAATGGAGGACATGCAAGGAAAAGGCTCAGGATCTCAAAACAGTAAGCTTGTGATGTACTGGTGGGAGTGCTCAACAGCCTGTGAAATGGTTCATGGGGCAAATAACTCTGAACCTTGTTCACTGCAAGCAGGTTCTGGTATGCAAGTCTCGGGCACAAAGCTCTTTAGACTGGAAAACCTTCTTCAGAGTTCCCACAGACATGGGATTCTGCACTGGGAAGAATATGCAACTATGCATCCAAAAAGAAAAAAAAAAAAAAAAACCACACCAAAACCCAGCATTGGAGTCAACATACACCACATTTTGTGCTTCAGTGAAGCATGGAGCAAAACTCTGCAGAGCTCTGTCTTGAAGGATCACCATTTACCTCCAAACTTCAGGACTGAGGGAACAGCAAGTGCTGCCAGCCACAGAAGAAAGAGATGGAGTTTCACTGAGCTGTGAAAAGAGACGGCCAGTCCACAGGCAGGGAACCTGTGCTCCTTCACAGTCTGTGTGGTTTCACTACGTCTGAATTCGCTGGAACCGTATTAGTGTACCTCGCCACAGTCTGCTGCTTAGATGACACCAGTTCTGTAAAACTCCGACACAAAAAAAGTGATTTTAGTATCCTTGCACTTCCTATGGTGCTGTTGGGTAATTTACAGACAGCAAATTTTTAAGAAAGAGTAAATGGAAAATGAACAGGTATTAGTAGCCCTTCTAAGAATAAGCATGTAGGACCCAGATGGGACAAAGCCAGAATGTTCAGGAGGAGCCACCACAGCCACTCAGCTGTTTCCCTGGCCTTTGCAGTCCTAGTAGAGGCAGTCCTAGTAGGGGCAGTCTAACCTCCAGGAAATCTGTCCCTCTGAAGGATGAACATGTCAACCAGAAGCAACAGGCTTTCTACAGGAATCACTGAAACTGTGGTGTGTCTTATCCTCAAGGTCAGATGGGATGATCATAATGCCCCCCCTTGACCTAGAAGCTTGTGACTCAATGGTGGTTTGTCATGGACAAATACAGTAGCCAACAGATTTAGAAAAAGACAATTTTGACCAAAGTGATTTCAGACAAGTATCAGCGATAAACTGACACTGAATGATTCCCCTCTACAAGCAGATACTTCAAACGAGAAGAGACATGTACTTACAGGAAACAGAAAGATTCTTTCAAGACTTAAAACTTGGGAAAAGCATCAGTTACAGACAGATTTCCTGCAGCTTTTTAAAATGTTTTGGTAACAGCTGTCTCCAGTCCTGTGGAAATATTCCAGAAGGGAATCCTGTCCCATGACACACGGACTGCTTTGATCACATTGATTTTAAAAGCAGATACAGAAGGTCACAGTGACAGAAACTTTCTAATTCTTTTCTGAATGTGGAACTTGACCTATTAACCAAGACTTCAGCTACTTGTGTATCTGAAATTTTTCCTACTCTCACCCAGAAGAGTCAAACGACTTTGATGAAATGTAAATTTGCCGCAGTCAATGTAATAGTTTTCCTTTAGTGCATCAAGCTCAGCTAGCAGTGAGATCAGCCTTCCTTGGGTTTGCTGAGACACGAGGAGGTGTAAGTGGAAACACATAGGTTGAAAATGCTTTGGTGAAAGTGAAATTATTTGCCTTGGTGTTTCTGAATTCCTTTGTACTTGCCCGCTCCTGTCAGCAAATACCAATTGCTAAAATATTACATTTTGAATGATAAGCATACACCTTTACCAAATTTTTTCACGTGTTTTGTATGGATCTTTTGCTTATGCCAAAAACAATGACAAGAAAATATATGCTTTAAAGGGAGATTCACCGCTAGGACATTTTTGACTCTCAGAAACCTCATATACTTCACCTTTGTGATCTACCACATACCTGAACATTCATATCCTTCCATGCAAAATGAAACAAACCATGGCAAATGGAGATATCCAAGAGAGACTGAAGCGGAAAGTATGCTATTTACTTTCAACTGACTTTACACAGACACAGCAGTTTGTGAATCCTGTCCAAAGCAGTTTCTGAGTTATGACCATACTACATATCAAGGGGAGAAAGAAATGCCTGTAAGATCCTTTTATCATTGCTATAACATATGGAAAGCTAGAGCGAATATCCATCCTTGGCTCCTCTACCTACATTACAGGTTTATTACTTCTTGCATTCCTTTTTTGTGTGTGAGTTGTGAGACTATGTACAGCATGGACTAATACAGGAGGAGGGAGACAAAGATTATTCTGTTATTGCTATTTGAACTTCACAAGGTGGGAACAGCAAAAAGGGTCCATTTTTCAAAGCTGTCTGAAATCTGGAGGCAACAACACTTAGGTGCTTCAAGTTTACATGCTTGCTTGGTTGCTATGTAAGTTTCCTTAGGAAGTTGATTCCTGCATTGGCAAAAAAGTAAACACTTATTTCATTCCTAACCCTGATACTGAAGCCCAAGGATCTAAGCAAGAAAAGGGGAACTCTGCACTTTTGCTATGGTTCATCTTCACAGGCTGGGGGCAAGCGAGGGCAGCATGCCCCTGCCCCTCTTTCTTCCCACTTCCCTTGGACTTTGGGGAGGCAGATTTGAGCTCTGAGGCTGAGGGCCATGGGTGGGCAGAGATCCAGCTGGAATGTTTCCCAAACCAAAACCACTTGCCCTTGAGAGAGGTGGTTGCTCCTGGTTCTTTTTTGACCCAAGCAGAATGTCAAGGCCCAGGAGCCCCTGTGTTTCTCCAGTTAAGCCTACTGACCATGTCACTCTTGGCATCTTCTGCCTGCACAGATCCAGGTATCGCACCTGAGCCTCCCTCAGGGATGAGCCACTAAAAACTAAAAACTGAACAGAAGCTAGAAACCATGAGAGGCAACATCTCCCAGGACTCCTGCTCCACAGTGCCCATGGGAGGTCAGGCAGCAGCTGATCCCTTCCATGCCATCTGCTGCTCATTTTCCATGGGGATTCAGAAGACAGATATCTTCCCTGGGGCACGGTGGCCTGCTGGTCATCAGAACTGGAAAGTGATGGTCTGGCAGACTGTCATGTTGGGGGTAGCCCTGGCTACAGTCAGCATTCCCGCACGCTTGTCCATTTGTGAATCTGCTGCTATGCCCCTTTTGGAAAAGGGACTCAGATTTGTAACTCATTTAGGAGCTTTAACATGTTTCTCCCAAAGTAACTGGCCCAAGGTCACAGAGGAAATCTGTACCAGAACTGGGAAATAAATCAAGATCTGAGTCCCAGTCCGGAACCTCAGGCACAAAACTACCATTTTTCATAGGAGACTTAAATATGTGATGAGTTCTTTTATAATCATATAGTTTCCTTTCCAATGCCTTAAAGTTTTCTTGTTACAATCATTAAACTACTAGCTGTCCACTTTTAACAGTTCTGCAGGAATTCTTTCATGTCAGTAGTGTTTGATAATAGGCCACATATGAGGTTCCAAACGTACTTTTTCCATTATTAACCTTTCATTTACTGATGATATTTCCCTCGGTATGTTTTGTTCTTATACCGTCCTGCACCAGATGTTTATAATCATCTGAAACTTCTGAGTAATCCCATTATTTTTCAATTCTCTCACACATCATAAATGTGGGCTGTGTTCCAGGACAATTTATGCAGGATTAAAACATGGAATTGGCTTCAATCTTCATCAATGATGTCTTTAGAGTTTATCATCTCCCAAATTTGTATCCTTCTCAGCACTAAAAGTCTAGGAGATGGAGATCACAAACACACAGTCACACACACTCCCATGCATATTGAATACCAAAATGAGGGAAAGAACAAGAGGAAAAAACAGGATTCATGAAGGAAAAATACCTCATTCAAAGCTTATTGAAATAAAGAAGACTTCCTTTCACTTCTCTGTGCCTCACACTAGCTCGCTATGTCTAACAGGGAAGCCTGAAATAATTATTGTGCTGATGAAGTGCAGGACTGCAGAAAAGTTTTTCCAAAGGGCAGGCACAAGCAGCGGGTGTATGACAGAAGAAACAGTGAGTATGTGACAGGAGAAATAGTAACTGAGAAAAATCTGGAAGCCTAAAGAGAATAAGGTTCAGCCTATAAACCCAATGTGTGAGGCAGCAGCTAACACCTCCCTGAGTTCACTGGTTTTAATTAGCCTCTTTTCCTTTGCCCTGAAGGGGAGAAAGCATCAAAAGTCCTCTCTCCAGAGACTCCAGTGCCTGCTACCTTCCAGTGAAGGAGCTGGTCTGGCTGCATCTTCTTCAAAGTCGGTGGCGGGCTAAAGGGGTCACAAAGGCTGTGTCGCCAAAGTCACAAAAGACTTAGAGGTGATGAGAGAACTTGAAGTGCAGATGGGGCCATAGGGTGCAAGCAGGGACTCCAAAACCCAAGCACAAACAAGCGGGTGGCAGTAGGGGGAGGAGCAAGTTCTGAAGATAATGAGAGAGGACAGGAATCACCAGGAGCAATGTTTGCTGGAGGCAGCTTTTAGCAGCTGGATCAGGACTTGGCAGTCAATTCCAACAACCATTCTACCAAACCTACTGAACCATCTCCAGCTATAGAGCTGTGGCTTCAGGCTCTGGGCCAAACATACATCATGAAGATAGATGTGTTCCTCTCAGCATGTGGCCTTTGTTCCAGTATATGAGGTAGTCTTTTAGTAGGACAGAAGACATAAATGCCGCATGGAAACCCTAGGTTCCTTCAGACAAGTGTAAGCTTCTGCTTAAAAAGAGAAAATCAGATGTTTGCTAGAAACTATCATTATTCTAACTTCCTTATGATTTTTTTTAAACTGTCAAAATCAATGTTGTGATTTTCAATGGTGGGTATTAGCCTGAAAAAAAAAATATTAGGAGATTGTAGGTGAATACAGCAATTATTTTTTAAAGCAATGAAAGCTCATTTGTTTTCCCATGCTAAAAAATGCAGGTTACTTGTTCACTGAACAAGTGTATCATTCATAGGCTCTTGGATACGGGAGAAAAACTGACAACTACAGTTAAGGATATGTGAAGGAAAATGTTTGGTGTGTGGAGACAGAGTGGGATGCCTCATGGACTACATGGATGGGGAGCAAAATGAACCCCCCACAATCCAAGAGGAAATGGTTCGCGAGCTGCTACACCACTTAGATGGACACAAGTCTATGGGGCTGGATGGGATTCACCAAAGGGGTACTGAGGAAGCTGGTGGAAGTGCTCACCAAGCCACTTTCCATCATTTATCGGCAGTCCTGGCAAACCGCAGAGGTTCCAGTTGACTGGAAGATAGCAAATGTGATGCCCATCTACAAGAAGGGCCACAAGGAGGATCTGTGGATCTACAGGCCTGTCAGTCTGACCTCGATGCCTTGGAAGGTTATGGAGCAGATCATCCTGAGTGCCATCACACAGCATGTACAGGACAGCCAGGTGATCAGGCCCAGTCAGCATGGATTCGTGAAAGGCAGGTCCTGCTTGACAAATCTGATCTCCTTCTATGACAAGGTGATCCACTTAGTGGATGAGGGAAAGGCTGTGGATGTTGTCTTCCTAGAATTTAGTAAAGCTTTTGCTGCTGTTACCCACAGTATTCACCTGGAGAAACTGGTTGCCCATGGCTTGGATAGGAGTACTCTTCGATGAGTAAAAAACCGGCTGGAGGGTTGGGCCCAAAGAGTTATGGTGAATGGAGTTAAATCCACTTGGTGGCCAGTCACGAGTGGTGTTCCCCAGGGCTCAGTACTGGGGCCAGTTTTCTTTAATATCTTGATCAATGATATGGATGAGGGGATCGAGTGCAACCTCAGACACCAAGTTGGGTGGGAGTGTCGATCTGCTTGAGGGTAGAAAGGCTTTGCAGAGGGATCTGGATCAATGGGTCAAGGCCAATGGTATGAGGTTCAACAAGGTCAAGTGCTGGATCCTGCACTTGGGTCACAACAACCCCCTTCAACACTACAGGCTTAGGGAAGAGTGGCTGGAAATCTGCCCAGCAGAAAAGGACCGGGATTGTATCAGGAATAGCGTGGCCAGCAGGATTAGGGAAGTGATCGTCCCCCTGTACTCGGCATTGGTGAGGCCACACCTCATATACCATGTTCAGTTTTTGACCCCTCCCTACAAGAAAGACATTGAGGTACTGGATCCTGTTCAGAGAGGACAATGGAGCTGGTGAGGGGTCTGGAGAACGTGAGTTATGAGGAGCAGCTGAGGGAGCTGGGGTTGTTCAGCTTGTAGAAAAGGAGGCTGAGGGCAGACCTTATCACTCTCTACAACTACCTGAAAGGAGGTTGTAGAGAGGTGGGGCTCGGTCTCTCCTCCCAAGTAACAGGTGATAGAACAAGAGGAAATGTCCTCAAGTTGTGCCAGGGGAGGTTTAGACAGGATATTAGGAAAAATTTTTACACCAGAAGAGTTATTAAGCACTGGAACAGGCTGTCCAGGGAACTGGTGGAGTCATCACCCCTGGAAGTATTTAAAAGATGTGCAGATACAGTGCTGAGGGACATGGTTTAGTGGTAACTTGTCAATGCTAGGTTAATGGTTGTACTTGATGATCTTACGGGCCTTTTCCAACCACAATGATTCTATGATTCTTTTGTGCAAATTGACTTACATCTATGTTAAACCTTGGCAATGACTTGCTGGGGTAGGGGTCTAAAATCAGGAAAAAAGCAAGATTGGCATGTAGATATAAGTGACATAAGTGGAAAAGGCAAGAGTGGGGAGTATGGTAAAACACTAAGTCCTACCTGGGAGAAGAAACAGAAGGATCTTTGGCCACAAGATCAAATTCTTCTCCACAGTCCAGGCTGCACCTTAACAGAGATGATTCCAGCACAGAGAAAACGTGTGTACAAATTTCTAGAAGGGTCCTTCAGGAAAACACTTTGGAGTAAGCTGAAAGGTATGATGCAAATAGAAAAAGGAGGTGCATACAGCTTGTGATAACTGGAATCAGCTTCGATATTGGTCCAAAATATCAACTGGGACTCAGCCCAGATGAGAGAGGTATCTTATGAGAAAGGTTTTTATTTGGCAATTAAAGAATACATCGTACTGACTTCATATGACAGTTGTAAATGTCACTTTGCTTCATTTTGTAACTTCTGAGTGCAGGACATCAAAACCAAAAGCCTTTTAGCCCAGTCTTTCTCTGTATATTTTTTTGTATCTGATGGGAAATAGTCTGTCCGTTCATTTATTACTTATGGGCCTTTCCAGTCCAGATTGAATACTCTCACAGCACACTCCTGAAGACACCTCACCCCGTGTTGTGCCCTTCTGGGCAGTTGAACTGAGTGTTACCTGATGGGAAAGGGTTGTGCCGCAGGATTAGGATGAGAGGCAGTGACAGGGTGCAGGCAGAAAGTTCGGATAACAAAGGATTAATCAGGCAGTTCCAGAAGGATTCATAACGATCTGATGCACAGTGCTAGGGCTGCAGCAGCTCATTCCTCTATTTTTAATGAAAATGAGGTCTCAAGTCCACTACGGAGAGAGGAACAACATCTGTACTAGGAAATTTAATGGGCCAAGTACCATTATTTGTCCCTGAGGCCATCTGGCATGGCATGACTCATATTCATACTGTGGGGCTTTGTCACCTCTCCAGAACAGAGAGGGGTGGTCCCTAAGCCTGTGCTACCTGAGTTGTGCTCAGGCATTATCTGGGAGGGTGTTTGGTGCAAAAAACTGCACCAGAGAGGCAATTTAACTCTGTGGATGGTTGAGTGACGGAAATGGGTCTGTGTCCAGGCCTTGGTGAGTCTGCTGATAGAGTCACTGCCAATTAGTTGCTGCCTTTTCTTTGATTACTACATACTCTAAGTTCCTTGATAAAATATTTACTGAATAACAACAACAACAATAATAACAACAAAACCCCACAACACTATACAACTATTACCTTAATAATTATCTAGATAGTATCAGGATGGCACTGGAACATGCACTTAGACGAAGCAGACAAGATGACACTGCCTGGACTATGTAAGCATTCTGATTTGGAGAATTAGTATGGCTTTGAACAATTCATTGCCCATTAGCTCATTTTGTGGAATGATTTTCTTGAGTGCAAGCTGGATTGCTTTTGAAGGGTATTAAATTAGACCCTTGTCTCCCGGAGTGCAACACAAACTTTCCAACTCCTGCAAATAAAAGTCTAAAAAGCAATTGTGTTTTTTTAATGGCTTCAAATGATTATTATTAAATGCAAACTAAAATTACAGCAATGAGCAAAGGCAAATGTTTTTTGGGGAGAACTGAAAGTGCAAAGATGCAAATATGGGGAAATGGTGAATACATACTCTGCGCACTATATATTTAAAAAAAAAAAAAGAAAAGAGGAAAAAGGAAAAGGGGGCAAATACTATGATTTGAACTTATCAGTGACAGTGCAATGCAGACAGCTCCCACAGCTCTGAACATTACAGGCTACAGCTGTTTGTGGCTGTGGGTTTTCTGCCTGATGACCCTTCAGGAATCTGAAGAGCTGGAAGCAATATTGTTGCAGCAATAAAGTCTTGTTTGGGTTGGAGGGATCTGAGGTGGGTACTGCTGTGGTCAGTGCCTTGTGAGATGGAGCTGTGTTTTTAGGTCCTTCAGGACCTTGCCTTTCCAGCTTGATGTCTCTTTGGAGGCCTGGGGATCCAGAGATGGAGCCACTTGAGGCTGCAGGATGGTGCCAAGGAAAGAGGAGAGTGGGAGGGAAGCTTCAGCGTAGCATGTTTTCCATAAGGGCTGCTTCTCTGTTCAGAATCACATTAATCTCCCTGTCCTTTCCCACCGGCTCCCGGGTCATTGCAAGGTTTCTGTCAACCCCCCACTCATGGAAAGACAGTTCCTGTGCTGCATTTTCACATGTTTAGCTGCAGCTCTGAAAAGTTGTGAGTTCTCCAACCATTTCCTCACTCGCAGATTTTGCAAGACATTTTGATAAGGGAAATGTCTCTGAAAGCTGCTTTGTTAAATGCTGCTCATAGTTCAAAAAGTAACCAAGGGTTTGTTTTCCCCACAGTTTCTATCACAAATAAACAATTCCCTCCTTAAAATGTCTCAGTCTCAGGAGAATGAAGGTAGTAAGTCCTTTCCAACCTATGTTCATATGCCTGGAAGCCCTGTTGCAATGAACGATCTTTGCATTCCAAAGGTCTTTGCAGCGAGCAGCCAACTGTTTCAAGTTGCTGGCTTGGTGTTTTTCCTATTGGTTTCTGTCACAGCAGTGGGTTGGAAAGCATAGACCAGCCTTATCTTTATGTGCAGGAAATGTTGAGGTAGGATGAGGGCATGAATATTGAGCCAAATAAGGAAGCAGGCGCTAGTTGCGCTGGACTGATAAGTTACTAATGGCACTGACATCTCTGCAGCTATAACTCAGTTATAATATTGGAGGGTTTGTCACTGATCCATGGGCTCAGGGAGCAGGGAAAATGATTGCTTAGGAGGTCTAAGGGGAGCAAAGCAAGATATTTTCTGTTGTTAGTCACCTGCTCTTTTGAGTGACTGGGAAAGTTTAGCCATTTATTGTGGAATAAGTGGAAGAGATATAGTGGAGTGTTAACTGAGCTCACATGTCCATTTTCTAGACTTTTCAGGCACAAGGTTTGGGCATTGCTGCTCGGCCCATTTGCAGTTAATATGACTTGAATACACTGTTGCCTGGTACCTGTGGTATAAGTAAAACACCTTCCATGGTCTTGCACCAATAGGTACTACAGGATGGACTTCGAAAACACCTCCAAGGTACCTTAAAAGCAATGGGATGTTTTTAAATGTTCTTCATAGTCTCATTTATTCCTACTTATTCATTTATTCCTACTTTATCTCATTTATTCCTACATATTCAAGGAAGGACACCATGGTAAAGTTACCTGTGTTGGATCTGGAGCTTTGGAGGGGAGCAGGGCAATAGAGGCAGAAGATCCTGCAGCAGGAGGAACATGAAAGGGTTGTCAAAGCACTGGAACAGGCTGCCCAGGGAAGCGGTTGAGTCACCATCCCTGGAGGTATTTAAAAGATCTGCAGATGTGGTGTTTAACGACATGGTCCAGTGGTGGACTTGGCAGTGCTAGGTTAATGGACTTGATGATCTTAAAGGTCTTTTCCAACCTAAACAATTCTATGAAGGGTCAAAGCACTGTGTGTGTAGCAGTGGGAGGAGACTTGTTAAAGCCACAGGGTGCAGCAGGGTAGATATAGCACATCCCCAACTGAGTGCACATAAGAGGGGAGATGTGGGGAGGGTTGTAAGCAGGGTGACAAGGAAGGGATGGCAATAAGTAGGACTGAGACACATAAGTATATTGTATAACCAATGGCAAAGTTTCAGATAATGTAGTCAAGGAGTCACAAGATTTCCCTGAGCACACGCGGAGATCATGGTAGGAGTGACTGGTCCCAACCACGCTCCTGTCATTCAGGAGTCTGCAACAGTTTTGCTGGGAAGTCACAGTGTTAAATCTGGCTTTCTGGACTAACTCCAGCAAGAAACATCTGTATTTCAACCTATCTGCGGCTAATATTTAACTGTGAATTTTACAGGTATTTGAATTTACAATCAAATATTTACAAGTTACAGACATTACGTAATATTTAATGCACAGTAGTAAGTAATGAAGATAGCAGGAACAGACTGGGATAATCTAGGTAGACTATTTGAAAGTCATAGTGATATAGTCTGTGAAGTCTTAATCTTATACTATGGCAACTACCATAGAGATGCTGATGACCATCTCCGTGCTATTGCCAGGGTGCATTCTTGCCAAAATGGCCCTTGTTGCTTGTTAGAGAAACCAATGCCCTGAGAAACTAGGATAAAATCAAGCAATGCCATTCTTCACTGGGATTGTCAACCATGATAGAATGAGACTCATCACTGCACTGCTTGGGCTTCAGTTGCTAGAGGAAAACGACATAAGGACAGAAAGTATGCATGAAAGAAGTCCACCTGGAAGCTCCAATATTACTTAGTTTCACTGTAGAAAACCCTTCCTATAACAAGGTTTTGTTCAGAACAGCAAGGAGGTGTTTTCTTTTCAGTAGCGTGAGCTTTTATGAAGGATGACTGGGTGCAACAGTCCTTCCTCTCTTGCTTTCCATAATATGTGAGGGATGTCATGTGTACTTCTTCCCCATTCTTTAACTGTTTTCCTTCTCTGAGGGGCTCTCCATACAAGTGCAAGTTACTGGTGTTAAATTAAAAAAAAAAAAGCATTTTTTCACTCTAGGCCGTAGCCTAAACCCGTTACAGTGAGTGCTCCCAATATAAACGTATCCAGATCCTACAGGTTGAGGTCTGTTAAAGACAGAGATTATCTCCTCCTGCCTAGCAGATAGATGCTCTTTAGAAATAGAAACCAGAGAAAAATATTAATCTTTCTATGCAGTATGTAATGCCTAGAACCATGTGATCAGTTTTTGGACTGCACCACTCTCCCCACCTTGGTATTTTCCCATCTCTCTTCTGGAGCACCTTCTCTGGTCAACTCACCATCCACCAGTGCCTTCTCTTACCCTTCCAGCCATGGAAACATATCCTTGTGACTGCAGAACTAGTCTTTTGGAGTTAGCAAGCAGAGTATCAAGGATTTCCAGTGAGAGAAGAGGATCACATTTGCTCGTTCCCCATTTTTGCAGTGTTTGGGTTTCTGAACTTCCTCTGGTTGCATATGATTAGAGGTAGGTGAACTTTAAAAGAGGTTCCTGTGGGCAAGCTGAGATCAGAGATTGCCATCTTCCTGTGGGCAAAAGTTTGGTGTCTGGGTCCTAGAAAAGGAGTTGTGGAAGCACTGTTTCCTCCTAAACATTTTAGGAGGACCTTTGCTCCTCACTGTGGTTTCAAGGGATCTGAATTATATGGATCTATTTTTTCTCATGCACTGTTTATGTCTATACCAGAAGGGGACCTTGATCATCTGATCATTTTTAATTTTTAGAACAGTCTCTGGTAGATCTTCCCAAACAAACCTCAGCGACTGTTCAAAGTTTAGCAAGGACTGAACACCACTTTTTGTAGACAGTTTGTGGTACCTGCCATGCTTTGCAGGCTATGAGAATTCAATACTATAGACATGTCCAGAGAGTGTCTCAGAGCCAAAGAATGTGCTTTAGGACTACTTAGTTCAGCTGTACAGAGATATCTAACCTCTGGCAATGGATCTTACCAGGGTTCAGTTAAAAGTGAATGGTATCGTGCGCAGCACTGCAAAGCTGAAATGTTTCTTTTGGTCCAGTGATCAGGAATGATGTGGCCTACAAGGGTCATGCAGAAAAATATGCAGGACAGTGAAAAACTGAAACCAGACTTTCTCAGTGATGTCCTGGCCAGTGGAGCCCCCTCAGAGCTAAGTGGTCCAAGCTCTCCTTTCCTGTTTTCTGCTTTCCACCTCTGACCACAGTCTCACCTGGTTCTCTGGGTTCTTACCAGGCATGCAAACTTAATTTGGTCCCAGAGAAAAGGATGGAGACAATGGGATACCAGTACTTCTGTTATATTGTCAAAGTGATGATATAAGTAATGAATTCTCTTACATTCATCAGTGTCATTATGGCACTGATGAAAGATGATGATCTATATCGTGTTATGATCCATGACTAGAGTCTGTTAAAGGTCATTTTATACACAAAACCATTTTAAAATAATTTTAGAATTTGGCCTATGTAAGTGTTAATACAATTTTGGAGCCAGATACTATCTATTGGCCTAGCATAAATGACCTCGTGGTGCAATATGTGACTAGGACTCTTCAGTGCTATCATAATGAAAAAAACAGTAGTGTCACTGTAATCCAGGGCATTGCTGAAGCCAATAGGAAATGTTTTAACAGAGGAAGACAGCCAAGGAAAAGCTGAGCACGTGCACTGTTATGCAGAAAATGTTCCCCTCTCAGCAAACTCCATGGCAGCAATTTAAAACAAACAAACAAACAATCAAACAAAATGTCTAGATAAAAGCTATGAGAGGTAACGATATAATAATGTTTTTTATCATAATAACAAGAGGACTACAGGGAACTACAAATTTTTACAGTTGGGATGGTCCAGAATGGAGATGTGTGAACAGGTCGATGGGGACCACTCAGGACAAGCCAGAGTGCTGCTCTCTGGTGTACAACAGGAGCACAGCAGAAAGAAGGGGACGGAGGGAAGGACATCAGTGAACACATCCATGCACAGCTGTTTTAGTTTTTTCACTTCTGGACAGAATGCTTCACAGTTTTCATAGCTGGAAAGATATAGCCTTGGAAATAATATGTGTTTTCCAATTAATTTACAGTACAAGGTTGAAGACTAATGATGGAAGAAAACACGTATCCATGAATGAGTCTCTTTGAAAGACTTTCAGGACAATCCTCTGCTATGCTAGCTCCAGACACCAATCTCTCGGAGACTGTAGACGGGAAGTTTGCCTCACATGAGTGTGAAGACGGTAAAGGCACATTGCTTTATGGGTATTCTCACAATATGGTTATTAAGGGAGGTGATAATAAAGCTATTGTGACTGTATAATCTTCTTTATGTCCTGCCCACCATAAGGCTTCAACAATGATACAATTTATATGTTAGTGTGCCTCTGTGGGTGTAAAACTGTTATCATCCCAGTGTACAAACGAGAGACAGGTCAACCAATGGGTGTCCTAGCTTGTCCAGCATCACAGCAGAAGAGAAAATCCCAAAATAAAAACTCAAGCCAGCTCTGTTCATCCTGAATTATATCTCAGTGCTTATAAATGCAACAACATCTTCTTTTCAATAGCTGCCTCACCTCTATATAAACAAAGTCCATAATCCTCAAGTCCATGTTGACGTTCCCCAGGTGCCTCAGCTTTGGTCCTCAGCTCCCAGCTGCCTCATTTTTGGCAGCACTGTGGTTAAATCATCTCTGTGCCCTGACAGAAGGCACAAATTAAACACTCTTCTCCTCAACCTGCTCTCAGCTCACGCCCTACAGAATGGGCTCCAGGCAAAATGTGGTCATTCCCTGTCTTTTATCCAACACTGCTGTTATAGTGCTTACAGAAGATGTGGAGGCCCCTGGCAGTAGTACCCCAGCCACCAGGCCTAGCTTGTTTTGTAGGTTATGTGAAGGACCTCTGTGGGAGGGAGGATGGAGGGGATGGAAGCAGAGTTGCTGTACTCAGACAGCATACAGGCAAAACCAGCTACATGAGCTGAAGAGTGAGCACGAGGGGATTCTCCTGGAAGGGCTATTTTTAGCTTCATCTGGATCATATTAAGTATTCACTGGCATCCGAGACTCCCTTTCTCCCACTCAGTGATGCTGCAGGACCATATTTGATCCTTCCAAAAGACCTACGCAGAAGAAAGACTTGAGCAGTGATGGCCTTGATCCCAAACAATTACTGTAACTAATGTGTTGTCAGTAGTGACAAATGAGGAGGAAATTCTATTTTTTCAGCTGTGAAAAAAGGACTGGTCTGGATTCAGTGTTGAACTGAGCCCCGGCTCCCCAGCTCCACCGCAGCATTTAGAAATGTGGATCCTAAAGAGGAGGGATGCTTTGGTCCCAGAGGAGGAGGATTTTAGCCACATACCTCCTTGTTCACCCATTTTCTATTAGCCTTATCAGTCAGTTTTCTATTAAGCAGCTTGGATTTGACAAATCATTATGATCCTGTGCACCACTGGGACTGAACTGGCTTTTCCAGTAGCGCAGGCCAGTGTTTTTCTGCAAACCTGTCTTCCTTCACTGAGGAAGAACCTTTCCTGTATCTCTATAAATACTTTTTGCCCCCATACTAGTCTGTATTAATTAAGAATTCTGGATGATCTTTCCTGTCTCTCTATAAATACTTTTTGACACCATACTAGTCTGTATTTATTAAGAATTATGGACGATCCTGGATGGAGCTTGGCAGGAGGAACCTGAATTTAGCAGACACAGAGTGACTACTGAGTAAATCAGAGACAAAACACCCTTTTCTAGTACGGTCAGATATTGCTTGTTTCCCCACGACAAGGTAATTATTTCCAGTGATGCAAGAGAAAAAATAAGCAAAAAAAAACCCCCAAAACCACAAGGTTTTTTTAAAAAAGTTTTTAAAAAAAACCCCAAAACTGTTGTTCCCTGGTCACTGGCGGGTCACACATTTTAGTTTACTACATTGCTGCTCAGATGTATGATAAAGTGCAAACAGATCAAAGCAGAGAAAGGTGCTCCAGAGCGTAAATATTTTCTGAAGTAGGAACTTTAGATGCTGCTAACAGACTGTGACTTGTATAACTCTCCTGCAGGTTTCTAGAATTCTGGACACTTTATACTTTTTAGTAATACACAATGTTTTCATAACACAAAGTGCTGAAAAGTAACAATTACTGCAGTGATTTGTATTTACATGGTTTGGGGGGTATTAGGACTATGAGAGGGGTTGACAAAGAGTGGCAGATGAACTTCTTTTCCAGTATCTGTAAAGTTGGGATATTTGGCACTTGCTGGGGATGAATATTCCATATTGAGAATTTAAAACTTTCCGTAATTCTTACACATATATAAATCGAAATTTTGACACCTGCCCTGTAAAGTGCAAGTGTGAGGAAAGGACTCACAGGCATAATTATCTTCCATATATTTTTTGAACACTCATATGACTTTTCCAAATAATTGCTCTTTGAGTTTTATACATTGTTATACCAGGTGGCAAACTGCAATGGAATAAACTGTGTAGTACCTTGTCATGTAATGGGAAAGCATGCAATATCTAGCGATACATCCAATAAACTCTACACCTATCACCTCTTGCTTTTGAGTGGGTTGTTTACTAGAGTATCTGGGCTGGGTTTGTGTTTTCTGCCTGCAGACTTCCTGGGCTCTGTCTTCGTTGTGCGAACCAATTTGCAGCATTCTCTCATGCCAAGATACTTGTGTATGGTTTTATCAAGGGTGACAGTGATTTATTCAAAGAAAAATTTCTGCCTACATTTCGTGGTGGGTTTGGCAATCCTCTCTTTTCCAAACTTGCCGTATCCTCCAAGAAAAAGGAATTAGGTTTAAGAGGCTCTGCAGCTGTTTGGCATCTGATATTCAGAGCTTATTATTATTAGCGATTTGTGATCTCTAACCAGTCAGATCAGTCCTTTCTCTAAACATTTTTTACTTTATTTTTTTCACAGGGAATATAAAACTTTCCTCTTTTAAAGTCCAATGAAGGGAGGTGAAGACATTTATTTTTCAAATGTTAATAAAATGAATTTTATATTATTATTTCAATGACTGATTAAAAATATTATTTATACCATACAAGTGCTTCTATGCATATTATAGGGTGTTTCATTTGTGATCCAGTTGAGGTGTAACAGCTCCATTTCACTTAACAGTCCTACAGAACGAATCCAAATTATTCACAGAACCCTATGTAATATAAATAGAAGTACCTCCGAGTAACATATATGTTTATGGTTTTCCATTCTATGGAAAAGAGACATTTGTTTTTGCAAGGATTTGGGGAAGTCCTGTGGCTTGTATTAAGCAGGAGGTCAAAATAACTGATCAGACTGGTCTTGTCAGTCTTGTACTCCATGAACCTATAACGAGTTGCACCTTGCTTAACTCATGCAGGCTCCAATGGCAGCAAACCCACGTAAACTGAGGGAGGGCTTTGCCCAATATTCTCTCTTTCCAAAACAGGCAAGTAAATCTTGCCTATTGAATTACCATGGGTAAGTTCTGGGTGAGCTTTCCCATAGATTTCGTTAACGCAAATCAACTGTTTTGTTCTGGTCATGCAGAACAGCCCCCGTGCGCTGAACTGTGCCATGCTCAGCACTGGCTGTAAGCCACCGATGGGTAATGTAGTCATGGAATTGAACAGAGGTCAGCAAGCTCGGTTTTCCAAGCAAACATTTGTACAGATCTCCAGCTCCCAAGGTTAGAGTCACCAACTGTGTTATTTGAAATCTTGTTCAATTTTTTTTTCTCAATATGGATCTGAAGTAATGTTTTCTTTGCCATGTGCTTCCTTGGAACGTACTTGTGCTGGAGCCTTGAGCTGGTACAGGGGTCATGTACTTAGGCCAACAGTTTGTCTCAGTCTGGATTACATATTGGGTGATATTTACTGCTGCAGATAATTGCAGTATTTTGCTCTTTAACATATCTTTCCTCTGGAAATTCTTCAGGAACTATACAAATGTTACTGAGGTATGAAAAGGCTCCTGAGAGGCTGGGGAGTATTAATTTAAGTATTCTGCAGGTGAATAAATATGGCAGACCCTACGGTTATGGAGCACTCTCAACTTTGAATCTCTTGCCATAGCAACTAGGTAATATTATGGAAAAGACACCAGGTTAAACTAAAAACTCATATTAAAAACTCTTTTTGGTTGCATTTACATCACTGTGACACTGTGGAATTCAGTAAGCTTTCACTGGAGAGTTTTGGTTGGTTGTATTGGCATGCCCAAAACAATGATCGTTGTGTTAAAAATCCTCATGGAAAACTGGGCTAAAAAGGAGATTTTTCTATCTCCTTCTTTGGATTTTTCACTTCTTTTCCAATCCAGAGGTGCTTACAAGATAAGTCTCATGTTCAGAGATACTCAGGGTGCTCCTGGTTTGCCACCAGAGGGTTTTTGGCCAGTTGTCCCAGACCACAGAACTGGCAGAGGAACTGGCCAGGAACTCAGAGCCATTCCCAAAGTACAAAAAAATAGTCCTTAAAAGATGGTGATCTGGCCCTTACAGCTGAGGAACAGTTTCAGCGCCATGCTTGTAAGAAGCAATTCTCATTTCCACCAAAAAGTTTTCTAGCTAAAACCAATTGGATTATGGCTGCAATAGGGTTTGTATCCACTGCTCAAAGACAGCCTAGCATGATCCATTATACACGGTCTGGGAATCCAGCAAACTGGTTTCTACTACTGGCATATGAGTGTTCATGGGAAAAAATAATCTGAGTTTTTCATTCTTTCAACTCCTGTGTCTGCCCAAAGTGAATAATTACATGGACTTCATTTATAAAGCACCTTGAGATCTGCAGAGCACTAGTCTAACAGCTGGGTGTTATTATTAGTCTGTTCAGTTGATGTTTTAAACTATATCCATGGCAATGGTATATCTGAATGACTTCCAAAGGTAAAAATAAACAATGTGGTTATTTAAATGTTATTTCTCCCATAAAGGAAGATGTGTACTTATTTTTACTTCAGTATTAACAAATACTAGCAAAATCCAGTTCGGAAGGACACGCAGAAAGGAAAGTGCAGGGAAAAGGACTGGATTTGGACTGAAAAGCGATAGTGAGAACTGTATAGTTCCCAGTGGAATTAATTTTATGATTTTGATTTATAAATCTTAGTCTATGTAAAGGTGTTTCACTGATTGAAAGGTTTCCAGAGAAAGCAGTTCTTAACAATGGTTAATATCTTGATGGGGGCGAGTGTCCATCACATGCTTTAATCTCTGTATGCAAAAAGAATAACATCATTATTCTTGCATTATTAATAAATGCTTAATATTGTGGGGAGGACACTAGACTTCATGAACTAAAAGTAGTTGGTAGGAAGGTTTGACATTTGACCAAGGACAGCTGCAAACTCTTTCCTCCTGTGTTTTGAAAAACAGTTAGGAAGATTCACCTGAGGCTGCAGACCAGTGCTCTGGCAGGTTTTTAACGCCATTTCAGAGGAAGCTACATTTATATGTTTATTCTCTTGTACTATATTGCCTCAGCATCCGTTTTGTAGATGCCTGGAAATACTGCTTTAAGAGTCACCTCCACTTCTAGATCCATCAGGCCTTAAAAAAAAAGCAAACCATGAAGTACATGATGTCCCTAGTGATGTGTCCGATTTCTCTAGCTGTCGTACTTTCACAGGTCCCTTATTGTCCCTCTTATCCCATGAAAATTCATATAGCTCTGCAAAAACCCTTTGAAGGAAGGATGAGGAACTAAGCCGCAGAGGCTGCTTCTATTGCTATTCTATATGCAAAAAGCATTTGCCCCAGGGAGTGATTCAAGCCTAAGCGGTGCAGTATGGTCACATCCAGACCCTACCCACACAAGATAGCACTTGGTCATGGGTCTCCTCTGTCCTATGTGGTATCTCTGTGGCCCTGAGACTTCATTATTTCATAACTTTTCTCAATTTATAGTGTTAAAAATAATTTCTGGGCTGGCCTGCAGCCACTAGGATAGTACTTTTACAGCACGAGAGAGACGTAATGTCTTGTATAACTTTGCGCATGGCATAAGAGTATATGGGAGTGCTTGAAGTCTCCAAGCAACCTGTTAGAAAAGAGTGTAGAGCAAAGAGATCCAAGCCTGGCACACCTGTTTGTTCTGCCTACTGGGAGCAGTCTGGGAGCAAAATTTTCCCAAGAAATGCACCTGATTGATAGTTTCTAAGGGAGTTAACTAACCCATTCCAGAAGGAAGCCCAGGAGTGAACTGCATTACATTTACACAAGGTAGACTGCCAGGGGACCGTGATGGATGAAGGAAGTGAGAACATTTCAACCAGGCCAAGTGCAAGGTCCTGCACCTGGGTCATGGCAATCCCAGGCACAAATACAGGTTGGGCAGAGAATGGTTTGAGAGCAGTCCTGAGGAGCGGGACTTGGGGGTGCTGGTGGACGAGAAGCTCAACATGACCCAGCAATGCACGCTTGCAGCACAGAAACCCAACTGCATCCTGGGCTGCATCAAAAGAAGTATTGCCAGCAGGTCAAGGGAGGTGATCCTACCCCTCTGCTCTGCGCTGGTGAGACCCCACCTGGAGCACTGCATCTAGCTCTGGAATCCTGATCACAAGGAGGACCTGTTGGAACTGGTCCAGCAGAGGGCCACGAAGATGATCAGAGGGCTGGAGCACCTATGCTATGAGGACAGTCTGAGAGAGTTGGGGCTGTTCAGCCTGGAGAACAGAAGGCTCCAGGGAGACCTTATAGCAGCCTTCCAGTAGCTGAAGGGGGCCTACAGGAAAGATGGGGAGGGACTCTTTATCAGAGAGTGTAGCAATAAGAGGAGGGTCACAGTTTTAAACTGAAAGAGGGTAGATTTAAATTAAATTTTAGGAAGAAATTCTTTACCGTGAGGGTGGTGAGACACTGGAACAGGTTGCCCAGAGAAGCTGTGGATGCCCCATCCCTGGAAGTGTTCAAGGCCAGGCTGGATGGGGCTTTGAGCAGCCTGGTCTAGTGGGAGGTGTCCCTGCCCATGGCAGGGGGTTGGAACTGGATGATCTTTAAGGTCCCTTCCAACCCAAACCATTCTATGATTCTATGATTCTATAATCATTTGAGAGTACAGACATATCCAGATGAAAAAAAGATATGTACTCATGAGCTGAGCTAAGTTATGAAAGTAATTAACAGACTCTGACATTCAGAAGAGTCCATAGAGACAGGACAAAGATAGCTCCCTAAAGCAGACACTGGGACTATCCCAAAAACCCTGTGGAAACACAAGAACTTCAGCTAAAAGAGAGAATGGTGCCAGAGCACCCACTTCTTTGTTTCTTCTTCTACACAAATGTGACTGCTTTTTTTTTCTTATTACTGCTGATGTCTCAAGTGTCAAACACCAGGAACTGAGTCTCCATAAACAATTATTTTGGAAGATGAAATATATGTGGTCAGTTTTGTCGATGAAAAGTTCTTTTGATGTGCAGCTACAGCAGGGAGCAGGAGTCTGCAGCTGCAAGCAGGAGAGCAGGAAAGGAAGATCCCGATTTTATAGATTTATTTATTTAAATCAAAGCGCCTGCTTCAGAATTGCAGTCAGCTCTGTCAGATGTGCAATTCACACTACGTGAGTGAGGGCTGAAGTGCTGATTCTTGCTTAGAGTTATTTTGCAGCCTATTGTCACTTCTGCCATGTCAGGACACTAGATTCTCCCAGCTGTCATACTTTGGCAGTGGGGTAAATCCAATCAGATTCACCCAGTCCAGGGCAAAATGAACATCACAGGGTTGTCCTTCATGGAAGATTCAGTTACTGCTCACCTTTAATTGTAGTACATAGGATACAATACAAAGATTTAATAACAAAGTCTATGGAAGCTCCATCTCAGAATACCATATAACACAATGAATGGTAATTATTTAGTTTGAACACTCAAACAGCTGGAGATCTGCCTGCAAATCTCATATCCAAAACAGGCAGAACCTCAGTCTGAACTGTCTAAGCATTTGGGTATCATAAGGGATTATCTTTTTCAGGTTTTTATACCCAAGGTAGTCCTGATTTAGACATCTAACTACAAGAAATCGTTAATAGTTGTTAAAATGGCATGTGGGATGGACTCAGTTATGTGTGGGGCAGCTGAGAGTCAGTTCAGCCTCTTCAGCATTTCCTTCTGACTATTGTGGTGGTTTTCCACTCGATTGTTGAGCTCTGTGATCTCACTCTTTGATGCTCAAGTCCTTTTATCAATTGTGCAGGAGAGTGAACAGACTATTTTTGTCTTCTGATTTTTGCAATCTGGAACATATCTGAAAGTTTACACTGAGACTTTGTCCATGCAGCTGAGAGTAGCACCCTGATATGCACTCCAGCCACAGGTAATAAGTCTAGGGGAAATCTAGTGTGAAGTCAACAAGAAATACACCCTTCTATGCCAGAGGATTGGCATGGGTTCTTCTCCTGTGACCAGCCATGCAACCCTAATCATACATGGCCACCACGGAGACCATAGTTCCCATCAGCGCAGTGTCTAGCAGGTGAGCAGGGCAGTATCACAAATGTTCTCTTACCTGGGGTGCTTTCAGTACAACGGCTGGAAAAATAAGGTTAAATCACAGCTGAAAATACTTGAAGAATGACGAGACATACCAGTAACTTTAGCAAGTTTCTTACCACCTCTCAACAATCAGTTAGTGGCTCTCGAATGAGAACAGAAGCCTGCCCTGTAAGCATTTCTAATCCACTTCTGGGTACTCGTTTACAGTCACTTGTTTGCCTTTTCCCTGGATGTGGAATGCCCAGACAGTTGGTTATGGATCAAAGGCAATTTAAGGAACCACCAGCTCCAAGGTAGGCAGGTCTCTGGCTGTAGCAGAATCCTTGGTGTTAGCACACACCATCACACTGAACACGCCAAGAGAGAAATGGAAGCGTGACTAAGCTAGTGCTGGGACATGTACACACCGTAACTCGTTAACCTACCGATTTTATGCCCAAATAGTTCTTGAGATATAGCCCTGATGACTTCTCTGTCGAGTTGTATTAATTTTTTCACGGTGCCCAGCATGCAGACCATAGGATGTGTGTGGCCATCAGGATAAATCACTCACCCAGTGACCTTGCCTTGATCACCTTTTTTTTGGCATTAAATAAATATGAAACAGGCAGACATTCACCTATATACATGTATTATATTCCTAGTGTTTCGAGAAAACATTACATTACTGCATACGCACTGCTAAATTTTCTTTATTCTGATGAATAAGGAAAACAATATTCCACAATCTGGCCTACTTAGTGGGAAGGTCTATGCTCAGCCAGTGTAGCTGAATTATACTTGACTAGTAAAAGTGTAAAGCAGCAAACTAAACAGCAGTTTCTTCTAAATAATGACACCACATTTAACACAAGTGCTTCTCCGTTCTACTACAATATAGCTGCTTGTGAAGTCCACTTATAATAATGACATCTGATGATTTGCAGGCCAAACACAAAATAGTTAGTTCATTGTTTTACATGAAGTGGAGGATAATTATTTTTGGAATCTTTATTAACAGACCTAGAAGTTGCAGTAGTCTATGCTTCCACTGACTCAGATATATCTGAGGCATCAAAAATGGTGGATAAAAGAGCAGTTGGGTTTACATTTTCTTTCCACTCTGCTACTGCACAGAGCTGCAGAGAGCTGAGTCCCACTGCTCCTACAAAGTGTTGTTATCCTTACAGCTACTTGTGTCAGCCAAGCCATATGGACCATGCATTTGGAGACTGACCTCTGCTCGGGTTATATTTTCCTAAAATTTTAAAAGCAACAGGATCGTTTCCTTTTGTTTATCTGTTCCCTTGTTCAAATAAAAGAAGTTGAAATAATATGAAACATGTCGAGTTTTGCTATCAGTTGGACTAACTTACATAGGCATAGAACTATTCTAAGTATGTAGAGCCTTTAATTAGTATGTTTTCCTAAACGGACATTTCTAATCTCTTTGGACTTTCAAGCAGATGTTTTTGAATTAAAATCATTCTATTTCAAAAGACATCACCAGGCTTATTACAATATTTAAATAATACATTCCTTTTGATCACGGTATTGTGACATACCTCAGACATCTTCATTGTTTGTGCTATTTCTTCCGAGCACCAATGAAAGATGATATTGTGTTGGCGCTGAATCAACTGGTTGTGCTGGGCACTGCTCTATGTTACGCAGTGTTTATTAAAATCAACCTTATAAACAATGTAAAGCTATTATTATTACACAAGAAGTCTTTAAATTAATTTGTGCTGACAGAAAAACTACAAACTCTGACCTGCTTCAGCGGTTTGCCTGAGAAAGCGAGAGTAATTTTTCAAGTATATCACACACAAAAGAATAAAACCCTACATTTTATAGTACCTGTTCCAGAAATGAGATTTGACTGAAGAAAACATTCAACCAAAATAGCAAGTGTGAGCAGAAAGAAGATACCAGGTACATTTCAAAGGGACTGGCCAGTTCACTTTGGTTTTACTTTGGCTCACATCCACACTATATGTAACATATGATACGTTTCTATAGATGTGAGATTCCTCATCACTGCTGCAATACTGTATTTAATAGAATTATTGGCACAACTGGGCTAAAAAGGAAGTGTCACTCCTGAGCTGCCATTTGGATGCCTCCATTTTCCACAGGAAGCAAATATATTTTCTGAGGAAGAGAAGATACAAACCTTTTCAAAATAAAAATGTTTTGGTTTTTTAGCTGCTATCTCTTGAGGAAAGTCAATATCCTTATATGATAAAAAAAGTATTCAAGATTCAAGAAAGGATACTTTTCATCTGAAATAAGCTTAACTGGCCCAAGTAGTTTGAGCCCTAATTCAAGAAACACTCGTGTGGTTGGTCAACTTCAGAGGAATTTAGACATGTCTGTCAGTACCCTGCTGGGTACTTCTGTGGGTTTTTTTCTGTCTTGTTTAGAGCATTGACAAAGCTGTAGATTTCAGATCTAGAGGCTAGAATGGGTAGAATGTGCACACAGTAAGTTCAGTCAAAGGAGGTGTTTCACTGTAATAGTCCCGACACAGCTTGCAAATAGAGCAATGTCTTCGAAGATGTGAAGGCACCAGTGGAATCTGACCTCTGTCACGAGTATTTCTGTTTGCCAATGTATTCTACACAAAATGTATAATTAACCATTCAAGGCATACAGGACATTACACTTTCAATTTCTCCCTGCCTTTTTAAAATGTAAAAGAAAGGTTAGAATGTACTCTTTTGTTTCTGCTTTTTTCTACACGTTAGAAATATCAGAAACAGGACATTTTACTGGAAAATAAGTTAAGTATATCTGTTTAACAAGAAGTTAAACAAAAAAACTTCCATTGCCTAAAGTGTTCATTTGTTCAGTCTTTGTTAACAACACATTTTAAGCAGTCTGATTAGCATCCTTTACTTTGAAAACCTCCCAGCATTCAGTTATTCCTCAGGCCCTCATTTCATTGCCTTTCCATTCATTTATCAACTTTTCTGGGCAACAGAAGACCCAAGTTTCTTGTGAAAAGGGTGTAGGAAAAAAAAAAAAAACAAAACATATTTTGTGCAACACATTTGGCAACAAAAAACCTCCACAGATAACTCTACAGGGTGGGGTTTTTTGCTGGTTACCTTCAGAGGCTGGTTATCGTTATCAAAGAGTTCAGCAGTCATGGCAAATAGACATGAAATTATTTCATTTCTTCCTTGAAATCTCACTGGATGCTGAACTAACATCAAACTCAGGATGAATTCATAGGGAGTAATGAAAAGCAATTTTGCAATTTATGAACAGAGAGCAGATCCATCCTTGAAGCATATGTACAAACACATGGCTGTGCCCCAGTGCAAATTTCAAACAAACAGTATGTTTCATAAGAAACAGTCAGTTTGCTCATTTCTAGAGAACTGGCAGCCACTTTGACTTGCTGAAAGATCCAAAAAACATAATTTAAGTACTGTGTTTAAAGTTAATCTAGCTAACAAAAAACAGGGATAAACTTTCCTAGACCAAAATTGTAAATTAGATGCAAATTGACAATAGGAGTGGAACTTTAATGAAGTACGGTATTCCCCATTGCTGAGGAAGTTAATTTGATGGTTAATGCCATTCATTTACACATGGGTTCATTTGCTGACTTCCTCTGGTGCAATGGCACTAGCTGCCCTGTTGGTAGTTAGCAATCAGGAAGGAGGGTTTAAAAAAAAAAAAAACAACACTCATCTAACAGAATTAGGAACAAAAATAACAAAAGGAAAATCAATGGGGCTGACACTTCTGAATCCCCCCCCCACCCAGTGCGCAGTGGAAAGTTTTAAGCAGAAAGACTGAAACTTGAGTAAGTATTTCTCTGAGGCAGATGGAAGTGAATGCAGCATGCTATAAGGCTACACAGTGGCCTGTCTAGTGGGGTGCCACATGGGCATATGGGGTCTGTCGGTGTAGAATATTCAACTCATTGGAGTAAGCCTGGCACAATTTGGAGGAGTTGAGGAACAAAGAGGAGGAGTCTGACTTCTACAGTCACAAATTCCCAGGCTTTTTCCAAGCCAGCCCAACCACAATCTCCCCATTGCCATCTTCTTGCAGTCATTCTGTACAAGCCCTTACAACGCGCTCAACAAAGCTGTGACCAAGCCTTTAGCTCGCTCTTGGCAGAGACCAAATCAATAGCACAGCAAATAAATTACTGAGTCAACAATGTAAATGGATTTCTCACTATATTAGCTGCCTGACTATTGACTGTGCCCTACTTTATGCTATTTCAATCATCTTCAGGCAATGAAGCTCCAACTTGCTTAGCTGCTCAGTTTCCCTACCGAAAAAAAAAGAAAGCATAGAGTTTATTAACATCTCTGTGAATTACATTGGATTTTGGACTGGTTTCCATGCTATATTATTTATTGTGCATAGGGTGAACAGGAACCTACTGGAACGGAGTTCCAGCATTTTAACAGCAGCAGCTGAGGAGAATTTAGTTTTTTCACAGATGGTAAAATACATGTTTTCTATTTTTTTTTTTTATTTGAACAAAACAAAGGGAAGATTGAGAGAGAGGAAAAACTAAAAATGAGAAAGAGAAAGACTTTTATGAGAGTCTTATGAAAACAGTTTGCCATGCATATTTTGTTTCAAAATATATTAACTGTAGTCTACCAAGATCAGATCAAACTACAGCATAAAAAGAGTGCATTTGTTTTCTCTGTACTCGGCAGGATTATTCATATTTGTTGTTTCATCAGACATTGTTAACATAATAAATTGCACATGTTACACTAACTGGCCTTTGCCAACATTCCTAAATTAGTCTTCAAAGAAACATCCAAATGATCTTCCACTATAAAGGGAAGAAAATGCTGAATGTACAATGCATTAAAAATAACAGAGCGGCATCATAAATGTCATAAATGCACATTCATTTTTTCTAGCCCAGCTGGCCCAGAGGGCTTTTGTTGCCAGGGCTCTGCAGAGCCAAACTAGACCGAGGCTGTTGTATTTGCCCAGGAAGTCCTTGTTTTAAGTAATCTCACTACTTTGATCAGCTGCAAAACTGCCAATCTGAAATCAACGGTGGCAGAATAAACTTTAGAGAACAAAGGATTACCAGATGGGCAGGTGCTGAGAAATATTAGACTGCTGTTGTAATGTTTAACCCCCTTAGATGGTGATGAAAGAAACACTGTATGTGTCACTGAAGGCGATGATAATAAAACCTAATGAAAGTAATAATGAATCCCCACTGTATGTCTGCAACACGCTTTGCTCTGGTTCATGCCAAATCAGCTACCATTTCAAATTATTCCTGAACGCAGGTGCTTTTTGAGGTAAGAATAGCAATTTACGCTTTTTCTATGTTCACACAAGTTAATATTAAAGCTGGTTTATAAGTAAGAAGAAACTCAAGGCTCCCATTCATGTTTGCTCATCGATCTACCTCTAGTGATTGAAAGTTATTAGAACTGCCATCTGTTCCACTCTTCCTGAAGAGTTACTGTCCTGTAGCAATGATGGCTGAACAGAGAGGGAATTCGGTTCAAAATTACAACAATTCACAGCACAGTCTACAGCCAAAACTGGTGACAGTCTCTGAATATGAGTCTCATATTCACAACTTGAATACGCCATGGTCAATGCTCCTAGCTTCACAAACACCTGTCTCTTGGAGAGGGTGAAGATCAGTTGCAAGTACCACCCATAGCTCTTACCTAACCAGACACACGCACGAATGAAACTCCTTTATGTTGTCTACAGCCTTTATTTGACTAGACTTTAACGCAAGCTGTAGTCCCCAACATAAGAATGACATGGAGCTGTTGGAGCAGGTCCAGAGGAGGGCCACAAAGATGATCAGAGGGCTGGAGCACCTCTGCTATGAGGACAGGCTGAGAGAATTGGGGTTGTTCAGCCTAGAGAAGAGAAGGCTCCAGGGAGACCTTATAGCAGCCTTCCAGTACCTAAAGGGGGCCTACAGGAAAGATGGGGAGGGACTCTTCATCAGGGAGTGTAGCAATAAGAGGAGGGTCACAGTTTTAAACTGAAAGAGGATGGATTCAGATTGGATATTAGGAAGAAATTCTTTACAGTGAGGGTGGCAAGACACGGGTACAGGCTGCCCAGAGAAGCTGTGGATGCCCCATCCCTGGAAGTGTTCAAGGCCAGGCTGGATGGGGCTTTGAGCAGCCTGGTCTAGTGGGAGGTGTCCCTGCCCATGGCAGGGGGGTTGGAACTGGATGATCTTTAAGGTCCCTTCCAACCCGAACCATTCTATGATTCTATGATTTTATCTCAAAAAGCATGTCTACAGTGTTGAATAAAAAGGTCAACCTTGGTCTCAAGAGCAAATAGTGCAGACTAACGTGCCTCTATACTACTTATGCTTAGCTCTCTCTAGACTGGATGAAGACAGTGTGATTGTACAGCATTATATGTAGCTATAAACTCCAAGATGCAGGATGGAAACATGCAGAAACACTTAAGGATGCACAACTTGCTGGAATAATGTTGGAAGACTGCATTGGTCAGCCACCAAGTCTTGATCACCCATCCTGTCTAGAGACAGCTAACTCCACCTGATGGCATGGAGGCTGAAGTTAGATTCAAAACAGTCAAGGTACGTGCTAAAAATGGGCCAGGGTGGACAATCAGTGAGACAAAATTATGATTTTGCTCATCACCTAGTACTCTTGCCATGGGGTTTGCACCATTTAAATAAACCTCCTTTAGTATGATGCCTCTTAATTAGTATGACTGAATACAAACAAAACAGTGACAAATTAAATGTCCAAGGTATACCTTCAATTCAAATGCCCTTACAAAGCAAACCAGCTATGCTCAAGCATAGAGGCAAGGAGGTTACTAATGAAAATGGACTTAGGTATATACTGAAAATATTTTGCTGCGTCTGCTCTTAACCTCCCATAAGTAAGAAAAGAGATGCAGCAGGTTTTTCCATTCCATACACCAGAACAAACTGGATCTTTTCAAGCTATTCTGGGAACTTGGAGGCTGGGAACTGGCACCACTTACAGTGGTGAAATCCTTCAGCTAATTACAAGTGGTTTTATTTTTTTAGATTGGGAGACAAAATATTTAACACGCTATTCCCACCCATCCTGTCAGATTTAAGAACATGGGCACAGACTATCCTCTTTGCCTAGTGCTCCTTGTAACCTTTTCTGGGAGGAGGAAGGTGGGAGCAGAGAGTCTCAATCAGCAAGACATCTACGTCATGAAGACACAGGTTATTCTTGGGAACAGCAAATGTGGGATCTGATGATTGTTTCTTGCGTTGCTGTATCATGGGAAGTATATTAAAGGGAGAGTCAAAACCACTGTTTGAATTCTGATAGCTCAGGATAGGACGTTTTATTTCATGTTCAGTTGCTACAGTAAAAGTCAGAGAAAGTTAATTAAGAGTCTGTTTATCATATCCATGCAAATATATTATATGAGTACTACTTTTTCAAAAAAAATACTTCTGTGGTTCTGATGCGTAAGTGCCACGGACAGGAGTCGTTCCCATAGCAGTGGGAGTCATAGCACAAAAGTGAAGCTGAGTAGGAGTCATTTCACCTAAATCTTGTTGTGAAAAGTTAGACTTGGGCTCTTAACCATCCAAGTACCCCTTATCATCAGTGATGAGATGTGGAGAGAGAAATCCTAACACACAGAGAATCTGTTAAAAAATAGGTGTTTAAGAGAAATGGGGTGAATGGAAACCAGGAGATGCATGTCTCTAACTGGACTATATCTTCACCTGACTGAGGTGACCAGTTGAGTCCACATATCTGACTTGTAGGCTCTTAAAGCAAATAAGAGAAACGTATTTTTTTAATACTTTCACTGAAGCTAAAAATATCAGCGATACTTTGAGCATAACTGGGAACTCTTAGACTACACCACTGAATTAAAGAGGACCAGGAAATGTTCCTGGGCATTAGTCCTTGAAAATCTGTACCATGGGGTGGTTGTTTTTGTCCCTGGCATGATTTTGGCCTCTGCCAGCATTTTCCCAGATAATTCCCAAACACAGGTGGTGTGTCAGAAATTGCCAGAAAGCATTCCCAAAAAGTAGTTTGGATGCCGACACCCTGTCACAGAAGATAAAGAGTCTACAGATGTAGACTATGATATTCCAGCTGGCCTCAGTGCCAGGGAGCAGCCTCAGGCATGTTTAAATTAGTGGTTGCCCTTAGAGAAACAGAGGGAAAGCATTGAGAAGTACTAGGATTGCCTATAAATGGACACATGCTGGAGTATTACATCCAGTTCTTGTTTCCTTATTTCACAAAAGAGGTAAAAAATTGGATAGGATGTGGAGGAGAGCCACAGAAATTATCGGAAACCTTGGGAAAAGGCCTTGCAGTGAGAGATTAAAAGGGTTCAGTCTGTTGAGTTTAATAAAAACATCTAGCGATGATTTCAGTGATTACAATGTGCGAGTATCACCGCAGGGAGAAAATACTGAGCGGTAACAGCAGCACTCTCATCTCACAAAAAAGGCATAATGAGAGGTGATAGCTGGGAGTGAAAGCCAGACAAATTCAGGCAAGAATCAAACCACACATTTTGAGGAGCGAGGGTGATAACCATTGGACGGCACTGCCAAAGGAAGTGATGGATTCTCCAACTACTGATGGCTTCAGATCTAGACTGGA
Organism: Fratercula arctica; assembly: GCA_947846985.1. NCBI lineage: Eukaryota > Metazoa > Chordata > Aves > Charadriiformes > Alcidae > Fratercula > Fratercula arctica. Next base: position 112,944,591 of record CANTUZ010000003.1, read on the forward strand.
CATCCTTCTAGAAGATAAGCCTTAGCCAAACACAAATTGTTGGACTTGGAGCAAGGCTAACTGGGTTAAATTAAATGGCTTGTGTCATTCAGGAAGTCAGGCTAAATAATCTAAGGGCCTTTTCTGGCTTTAAAAAATCTATGGATCTATAAAGTGCAACTGTGTAACTGTGAATTCTGGTCCAAGAATAACACATTTTGATAAAATAAGATTTTCATAGTCCAGTGCTACGTTAGTGGACACAATTCCAAGAGATCAGACTATGGTTATAAAATTGAAAATGAATAAAGCATGACGACATGGTGATATTAATAACAATACTGATTCTCCATCTGTTTACAGGGTCAGTCAATAGAAATTGCAGCAAAGTCAGTGGAATTTTAGTGCTATAAAATTAGTATGAGAAAATATGCTTCAGTCTTCCAGAACGGCCTCTGAATGTCGTGGAAGTATATTGAAAAATCACATCTATTCTGTTAACACTTGAGGGAGGAAGGGGGCATTTTTTGGCTGGGCTTATTCCACTCAATTAAGGAGTGACAGGGTGCCAGCCCAGGCACTGAAATTCGATCATCTGCACTGTTTAATAGTTAGGGCACTTCTTGGCACAGTTTTGACTCTGGCCAATGCATGCTTTTTGAAACAACTCTTTGCATCATTCAGGAGTCGGCATGGACCAAGGACACTCCTAGCAAGCAGTTTGGATGTACCCGTGCCTGTTCTGGGGGGAAAACAGAATATGGTAACGTGAACATTGCCGCACTATTCCATTCCGCCTGTGGTTCAGCAAACAGGTCCTGGCATCAGTCATAGAATCATAGAATGCGTTGGGTTGGAAGGGACCGTTAAAGGTCACCTCGTCCAACCCCCCTGCAGTAAGCAGGGGCATCTTCAACTAGATCAGGTTGCTCAGAGCCTCATCAAGCCTGGCCTTGAATGTCTCCAGGGATGGGGCCTCCACCACCTCTCTGGGCAACCAGTGTCTCACCATCCTCATTGTAAAGAACTTCTGCCTAATATCTAGTCTAACCCTACCCTGCTCTAATTTAAAACCGTTGCCCCTTGTCCTGTCGCTACATGCCCTTGCAAACAGCCCCTCCCCAAATGGTGAGCAAGACAGATGCAGCCAAGTGAGTTCAAAGTGTCAGCTGCTCTGCAGGAAAAGAGCTGAGCTCTCAGTTCCTTCCTTAGCTCTGCAACAAAATTATCTACGCTCAATATATTTTAATTTCACATATGAATTATGAATTATCTTTAAAGAAAAACAGCACTTTCAAAACTGTTCAATTGTCCCTGAAATCAAAGTCAGCTTCCAAAATGGACAATTGCAAATTGAACCATAACATTAGCTCTCTGAAGTGACCTATCAAGGTCAGATCCAATTAAAAAACAGAAATGACGAAAATAAGGTACAGCCAACACTCAAATTTTGGGTCTTTCGACCTCAGAGTTGAAACTGAAACTAAAATTAGCGCCCTGTTAGGCACACAGAGTTAGGCACTGTGGAAAATTCACTCAAAATCCCCACACATTGAGAAGGGAGCCATTATATTTTCTGGAGCATGGAAGAGCATCTGAATACCAACCCCTCCCTAGAATTTAAATACAAGGGTATAAGTGAATGCCTCCATCTAGTCATAGCTTGGGATCTGCTCCTCAAGGCATAGTCTTCTAATCATTTTGCTTCCTGAAATAACCACTCAAGACTCTTTCTTTCATATTACATCAAGAGAAGGCAGCCTAATATTAATATAATAATGAAGCAGCTAGATTTTTTGCCTGATAAATGGGAATATCCTGATCTGGAGACAATTTTGGCTCAGGTTATAAACTACGAGAGTTCCTTAACCACAAAGCTACTGGCTACAGCATACAGCTGTCCTGCTAAAGTAGCCTTACTTCCCAGCAGGAATACAAGTTTCATGAGTTTAGGAAGAGATCTTACAGGAGCAAACACAGTTATCATCAGGGCAAGGATACCAATCTAGGGATGGATGCCCAATGGTCTGGTCCCACCTGAGCTCTGAGGCTACACGTAGGCATTGAATTCAATGGGCTAAAGCCCAGGTAGAACTGGAGTGAGTAAAACCATGAAGAGAAAGAAAAGGAAACATCAAGCTCAGTCTGGGTAAAGAAAACACTTAATAAAGGTAAAGTCATGATGAATTTGGCATATCTCTTTCCTTAATGCTGTTCTAATTTTAAACAGTCTATTGTACTGTGCTGTTGATAGCCTTGTGTGAGCCATCTAAGGTTCAGCCAACTCATCTGCATGATCAGTAAAGAGATGATGCTACCACACACAGGGTTATTTGGATTAGTGAATACCATACGCAAGTAAATCATCTGCCAGATGGCATTGGAAGAAAGCTGCAACTCTCTCACTTTCATTTCCACAGCAGCAAACAATGTTCCATGTTTAAAATAAACTCTTCCAGATGAGTAAAAGATAAACTTTGTGGTGCTTTTTCTTCATCTTCTCTTTGACTTCAGCTTTTTTCCTTAAAAAAAAAAAAAAAACGAAAAAATAAAAAAAAAAAACACCAATCCACACAAAACCAAAAAACACCCCACCTACTCTGATTGGTTACATTAATGAAAAATCTCAGTTCAGACCACCACAGTACAAAGCTGTCCCTCTAGGCAGCGTCAAAATTCCATGATATTTACTGAACAAAAGGCAAAAATGAAATACAATATTTTCACTCATCAACTTCTGTCAACAGAACTCTTAAAAATGAACACCTACCACATTAAGCCATTTCCTGTCACTTTATGGGTTTTCCACAGTGAAGAACTGTGTTGCTTTGGTGAAACATGGCTATTTCTACATTTTCTGCAGTTTTAACCTTTTTTAAAAAAGATAGCAAATATCTAGAATTAATCAAACAAACAAACAAAAAACCCTCAGGAACAGAAAGAAAATAACTGTCATCAAAGGTTTTCATTATTCCTTTTGAGTTTTCAAGTTACTTCTCGCATCTCTTGCATCTACAGATGACAGCTCATGGCCTCAGAATTAGCTGTGCTTCTGATATAATTAATTCATATGATCTGGCCACTCTATAAAATGTCACATTACGATTTTTGAAAGTCTCTGCTTACAGCAAAATTTTACGGACAAACACTTCCATAAAGCAGGCTTACATTGGTTTTCAGTATCTGCGGAGATGCATCTGAAGCACATTTAGGCTTCCAAGGATTTCCAGGAGGGCAGACTGAATAGAAGGAAAACGATGCTCCGGCCTCTTTCTCCTCCCCCCTGCCCCCCCCCCCTCCCCCTGCAAGTATCTTCAAGGCCAGGTGAAGTCTCAAGCAACTAGAACTACCAGTGCCTTCAACTGGACTTGCAGGATCAGAAAAGCAAACGAAGCATTTTTTCAACCTGCTGGTTTACCCCTCTACAGAGCTACATAGAAAGACTTCGGGGCAAGACGAAGTCTAAAATACCTACCCATATACACCTGAGAAGGTGTTCCTGTCCATGAATGAGTATATAAAATGATACTAAACCTACTGTTGCAATGCCTGTAGGTTCTGTGCCTCCAGGTGCGTCACTTGCCTTTCTGCAGATGCCATTCATGACCCCTTTCTTGAAGCATCTAGAAAGACCCTGAACATTGATTGTCTTGAGGCCAGATGGGATTTGGAAAGTGGATGCTCATGCAGTGACTTAGGAGGGGCCCAGGACACTGACCTACTGTTGGGGAAGATTGCAGCAAGATTTTATCTAGGTAAGCTGAAATAACATCACTCGTCACCAAACTGCAGTCCAGGTGGCAAACTGACAAACATCCCAACAACTGCAGATATGGGCTGACAATTTTTTGGGGAAAAAAACATGTTCTTTTCTGGAGAACGTTGCAGGATATATAATACACATAGCACGACCACACACACCCCTTAATTTGTGAAGTATTTTTTTTTAAAAATGCCACACATACACAGAAATGCATAAAGCCTCATTCATCAAGCTTGAAAGAGTCATCACCCAGCTGGCTGTAAGAGTCCTGCTGCCCAAACCTAAAGCCAGGAGATCAAGATCAGCAAAAATATTTAGGTGTCTGACTCCCAACACTTTTAGCGGGACCAGGATTTCAGACTGCTTGCTTTGGCCACGAAGTAGACAGCAAGAAATGCTCAGTATCTTGACAAAATGACTATTATAGATTTCAAGCATGTGATACCCTCCTGAAGCATTCATGGCAAATAAACTATCAATTCCTTCCCAATCCAGATTAATTAAGGTGGGTTTTTTTTTTCACATTACCTGAAAAGTGATCATTCTTAAATGTAAAATAAAAGGGCCCATCAACCTTGTTAGGTGGTCAGTGTGCCAGCCTTCAGCCAAAAAAGCAATTAGGAAAGCATTCCTTTCTCCATGTTACATAGGACATTTGGAATCAATTAAATATTCAAACTAATTTCTCTGATCTGAATCCAGTTGCGACAGGTGTGAGGCTGCTAGTGGTAGCTAAAGCGGCAAGTAAAAAGTCTAGAGGGAGGTCGTCATTTTCTGTTATGAGAAATAGCAGCACCATTCTGAGACAGATCAAAAATAATAATCCAACTGTGGAGGCCTCCTGGATCGTTTTGCAAGTCAATTACTCTCTAAGTGATTAGTTTGGAAAAAGTTATGTGAAAAAGGGAACAAGCCTCCCATTTTAAACTTATTTGTATGACTCTTGCAAGTTGTTTATTTTCTTCGTAGCCTGAGGTGGAAAGAAATTAAGTGTGCTTGAAGTGGGAATTATCCACATTTTTCAGCAAAAGCATAATCACACCGCACATTCACAGGGCTCAGGCTTTGAAGCCTGTGAAGCGTTCACTTAGTAGGAAGCTTAGGCAAACCAGGCAACCGCTGAAGAAAGAGAGGAGAGTTTAAATACTTCTAGTTTTACTGCATCATGGAAAAACTGATCATTTATCTCATTAAGACGGAGAATTTTTACTGGAGAACCCCCACCGGGTTTATAAGCTTGCCTGCTGCTTTGCCTGTAGTAACTGAAAGAGCAGTGTTGTCCCTTTGCCTGGGGATAGATGCTGGCCGCTGTGGCAATGTAAGGAAGGTAAATTGGTGACAGATTCAGAGTTTTGGTTTTTTTTAAACGTACATAAGTCTCCCTTGACTTAAACAGATGTGGCATATAAAATAAATACATGCAACTGCAATTTAGTTCACTTGCAGAAACCTCAGCTGTAATAGCTACATGTGTGCAGCGAGGACTGGCTTGTAGCTAGGGCCTGAGACTGAGAATCAAAAGAAATAAATTTAAAAAAAAAGGAAATTATTTCTTTCTTAAACTCTTGGTCTATCCGTGAAGACTGGAAGTTGGTTACAGGGGCACTTTCGAAAGCACCAGAGCTAAAGACGAATATATTATGCTGAAGCAGTTAAAAAATGTTCCCCCGAAGACAGTTGAAGCCTGTTTCTCTCATCCATTACACAGAGATGTTTCCTCCCCTCGGCCATGCCCGTGTGTTCTCCGGCTGCAAAAGCAGACGCTGGGAACGTCTACCTGGATGCAACTCTAAGCAACAGCTCTGCCCCCAAGTCCAATGTGTCACCGTAAGCAGCGTGGGTGGCAGGTGACACTCCCGTGCTAACAGCCAGATCTCCTCACCCCTCAGCCCCTCCGTCAATCCTCGACAGCTCTTCCCCTCCGTCTGTTAAAATGAGGGATTAAATTGCACCTGCGCATGTGTCTGCACACAAACACTCCCATACCCCAGTTTTAAAATGACCCTTTTAGAGTATAGTTAGCCCGTGATGTTGTTGCTGTACAAACCGCGACCATTGAGAAATGTGGCCACTTGGAAGCATTTCCGCTCATTGCCGAGACTGGGGATTTGCAAATAGTCTGAGTTAATTGCTGCTGTGGCCCTACACTTCTCAGCTATGGCAGGGCAGAGGCATTTCCCCTGTGAAAAGCAGAAGGGCAGGGGCTACTTTCTCAGGAGTCACTGTGCCCTGGACGCATCCCAGCCAGTTTTTAAATCCCCAGGGCACAGGTACGGAGCATTGGTCCAACGCTGTTGGTAGACCCAACATCAAATGCTCAAATTCTAACAATTTATGTAAGATAGCTGAAGGTATGTTTTGGCTCTGGAAAGAGTTGCCTCATAACATTTATCACAGACCTCAACAAGCCCTTAACCTCAGCTGTGGCTTCCTTGGATATCTCTGATTTGCTAGCAATGGGACCAGTGTCTGTACCTGCCAATGAAAGCTGCATTTCCATGGGCTTCACATGCTATCCCTGGTCGCTGTCTGACTCTTTCACCTCTTACTTTTAACAAGTTTAATTCTTCATGGGAAATAAGTTAAATTTTAGGGTGGTGGTGTTCATATGGTGGTGATGGTGGAGGGAGGCATCTGGTATGAGGCCTGGTTTTGGCTGCACGCTCTTGATATAAATTGTTTATACAACAGTAACATACAGAGCTTGCCACATCTTTCTGGAGGCACTGTAATAGTGGGGTGAAGCGTGAAGGTGCTGACCTCCTCTTGGAGCATCCTCTACCAGCTCCAAGAGCCTTTCAGCAAACAATCCTCCAATCATACACATGTATCTGAGCTTACTAAGATCCTGCAGAGCAGAGTAGAGTAGAGCAGAGTAGGGTAGAGTAGAGTAGCGTACAGTAGTGTAGAGTAGAGTAGGGTAGAGTAGAGTAGAGTAGCGTAGAGTAGGGTAGGGTAGGGTAGAGTAGGGTAGGGTAGGGTAGGGTAGGGTAGAGCAGAGTAGGGTAGAATAGCGTAGAGTAGGGTAGAGTAGAGTAGCGTAGAGTAGAGTAGCATAGAGTAGCGTAGAGTAGGGTAGGGTAGGGTAGAGTAGGGTAGGGTAGGGTAGAGCAGAGTAGGGTAGAGTAGCGTAGAGTAGAGCAGAGTAGGGTAGAGTAGCGTAGAGTAGGGTAGGGTAGAGTAGAGTAGAGTAGCGTAGAGTAGCGTAGAGTAGGGTAGGGTAGAGTAGAGTAGAGCAGAGTAGGGTAGAGTAGCGTAGAGTAGAGAGTAGAGTAGAGTAGAGTAGAGTAGAGTAGAGTAGAGTAGAGTAGTGATACTTCCTTAGTCAAAATGCTTGGTTCTATCCTAGACTGCGCCAGCATTACTGCTTGTTGAAATAAGGGCTCTTTGGTTTTGCACTTACATTTTGCAATATCTGTTGACCTATGAGGTCTCCAGTTCCTGGATGCTAGTGGCATCTATGCCTTAGTAAGACATCACATAACCAAACATTAACAGCACTCTCAAGAAAGTAATCAAAGCTTTCTGGTCCACAAAGGCTAAATTACATTCGACCTCAAAAGTGATAAATTTTACTGATTTCAGATGTTGAAAAAAGCTTACCTTTTGGTAAATTCCTAACAATCCATCTTTTCAAATTGTTTTCAGGCAATATTCATTCATTAATATTGCATTAAGCGTGTCATGTGATCATTCTCCTACTCTGAAACAAGGGCTGTGATCTAGTTATGACTGCAGGAATGTAATCCCTTTCTGACAATGGCTCTTACTTCTGCAATGTTTCAAAAGAAAATAAAAACAAGCATCTCGTAGATGTATGAAGAACTATGGGTTACACGGTCATGCTTCATGGCTGGTACTTCTTATTGCGCACCTCTTATTTCCAGTATAAATCCACCTTTACTGTTTTGAATGCTAGTGCACATCCCATGGTGGTCATTCAGTCTGAAAAATTATATATTCTTCTGCTCTTCAGAGCAGTGCAGAATTTCAGCTCACTTCTTTACTACGGTATTTTCAGACTAGCCATCTTCTCCAATCTCCACCTTTGCATCCAAGGCTCTCTTTGCAAGAGGTATACACGTCTTTCAGCAATGAAACAATACAGTAGTGTTCCTTTCATGTAGCTACGGTAGTATGAAAAGCACAAACCTGAGTTTGGCTCAGCTTCTCTATTTCTTTACAGAGAAGTTCACGTTAATGAAGTTCTAGTTGTTCAGCCGGCCGTTTAAAGGTGCTGCATGCAGCTGTTTACAAGTATTTAGATTGAAAATGCAACATGCAACACCGAAGATCAAAGCAGAATCTTCTCTAAGCATGTTCCACACCTCCCCGTGGCATTAGAGAACTTTGTTCAATGCTCAGAGTATGCTTTGACAACACACCCATCGCTACACCTTGCCTTACAGTGAGCAGCGCAAAGCTCAACGTGTTACGAGATCGTAAAAACCCGCTCCGTTTTGTAGCTTGCCATCTGATTTTCTGGAATGCCACCTCCCGCCCCCACCCACGTCGCTCACCCAGAGCACAAACTTGCAGGTGAAGGGTAAGGACAGATCAGGTTCACTCCACTGTGCAAAAGTTAAAATATGCTGAGTCTGAGTAAACAACCAGAGAAAGAATCTCAAAAACGTGGTTGGTCGCTACCTGAAATGCAGAACTGGCATCTATTCACAAGTAGGCAATAAGGATCTACTGAATACGTAATTTATTATTGATACTCCTTCCCTTGAGTAATATTTATTAAAAAAAGATCAGTTCAAATTATTCTTCTGTATTTAGTCTGTATAACTTAACTGCTAGAACATTTTACTCATGTAGAGCAAAACAAGAAGTCAGTATGAACCCGTAAGTTATATGAATTAAAAAAAGAATAAATCAGTACAGCTTCACGTAATGCCCCTGTATTTATTTGGAGCACATTTTACTTCTACCAACCCTACCTGACAGGCTCCCTAAACCAACAGGTTAATCTTCTGCTTTGAAACAAGGCTACTGTATCAAGAGTGCTGGTTTCTGCTATATCTTCCACAGTAAAAGAGAGAACGCCAAGTCTTTTTTTAAAAGATTTTTATTAAAGAATATTCAGTAGACTGTATTAGACAGACTTAGCTAATCTCATTACTGAGTTAAAGTGCCATCAGTCAAGCCAAACACATACTGAAAAGCGTATTCTCTTCGGTCTAATCTGGGTGAGGTTTTGTGGACTTTGTATGCGCACAATCCCTGACATGCAAAGCCCTATCAAGACCGTAACACATCTGTCAACTACGTTTTTATTGAAACCCAAGGTGTCTCCATATCAAGAAATAGCAAGTTCACTACACACGAAAATAAAAATACAGCTTGCACAACCAAGTGTATTTACTCACTGAATAGCAGCAACATCACTCAAAAAAGTTGACTTTGTGCTTCACAGCTGAACTGTAGCAGCTCAATAGTTTTGTTCACTGAACCATGGGGCTGACAAGTCTTTGAATGGCACTCAGAGGCCTAAACGGTTACAGTGTAAGACATCGGTAAAACTGTTCATTCCAGTTTTCACTCTGATGGCTCAAAAAGAATACAACAATCCTATTATTATTATTATGATCTATTTTCAAAACCTTTTTACAGGAGAAGTGTTTCACCATCAGTACCCTGTATCATCCAGCCCAACTCCATGTAGTGGAACATGCCAAATATGCATATATATTGCAAAACAGTTTTGTTTATTTTTAAAACATGATTTTCCAAGCAGATTTAACCAGAAATTATATTCACACCCTCAAACTCTATTTCAGAGGGTTTTTAATGTCTCTATTAAATTAAAATTGTCCTTTATTTCAAAACAGAGTTCCAGCATAAATCACTCCTTTATTTAATACTTATCAAGCAAAGTAATCTGTATTCCCACAGCATTTAAAGTGAGAATTACACTGTTGCAAACATGTATTGCATAGTTATCTGCATTCTTTTAGCAGATACCCCCTGGCACTTATTTCAATAAGCCAACCATCACTTCGCTGATATCCCACAACTTTCTTGCAACCGAGTCATCCATAGCTTTGGGCAGAAGTTCTTCCTCTTTGCAGTCCCCAAAATATTTTCCCGACACGCCTTCGACATCAGGAGAAGAGGCCAAATAAATAGAAGTCTGGGCCCCTTCCAGAGGTGTTTTGAAGAAAGCCCATGACACCAAGTTGAACAAGGGTTTTGCCAGCAAAGGAATATTCACATATCTGCCTAGATTTGTTCTGACAATCCCAGGATGAAGCGAATTGACAGTGACTCCTGTCCCTTCTAACCGACGGGCTAGCTCCCTTGCAAATAGTATGTTAGCCAGTTTACTCCGACTGTAACAAAAGCTTTTATTGTAACTTATTTCACTGTTCAAGTCTTCAAAGTTGATCTCTCCATATTTGTAAAGCCTTGAGGACACTACAACAATCCTGCTCGGAGCAGAATTTTTGAGGAGGCCCAGAAGAAGGTTGGTGAGCAAGAAGTGACCCAAGTGGTTTACACCAAATTGCATCTCAAAACCATCCTCTGTCTTCATGTACGGGCACTGGAATACCCCTGCATTATTTATCAGAACATCCAGCCTTGGCTCTTCCTTTAAGTAGGAAAGAAAAAAATATCAATTCAGTTTTAGAATTCTCATGCAAAACACGCTACTATTCTTAATATTTCTCATTGTTCATTGTTAGAAGTAATTTCATTCCTAGTTTTCTGAATTGTAACCTCCCGATATTCTCTTAAAGCATTGCTGAAAAAAATCCTTAAAATGAACCACTAAACTTGACCCTAGTAGGATGCAGGTACACAACAGTAGGTCTGTATCTACTTTTAATGAAGGCAGAGAAGACAATCATCTGCTGCTCCAGAAGCAGCTTTTTCTATCAATTCAGTGATAATTTACCTTTCTGATGCATTTTGTTTTCCTATAGAAAGTAACCTGTTTATTGCACTGCAAAAGCACACACATTTTAACTTACAGCAAACCTCAGCCAAGGACTCTACAAGCAAAAGCCCTGCAAACGTGGAACAAAAATTTTAGCTCAAAGAATTAACCTCAGGGTTGAAGAGAAACCGTTGTGTTGTAGACCCACCATCTTACTGGGGTGATGTCATGAAAAACTTTGAAAATGCTATTCTCATTCTTGTAAATACTATCTTATTTTAAAAACACTACATCTCATTGTGCTGCTTCACGAGAACTACGGAGCAGAACTCACCATAAAAAGTAACATTCGTGCTGCATGCAATGAGTCTAATAGGTCTACTCAAGAACTAAGGTGCATCTATGGGACTGAGCCTTGAAAGATTTATGACGTGCTCAGCACACGCTATTTGATGGATCAGTATTCTGGTTCAGGTCAGTAGAAAACAAAGACACAAGGAGGTACGTTATACTCTACAGAATCAGGAAACATACGTAATTAACAGAGAGGGTTGTATGGATAATTTAAATATATGTATAATATATCACGTACTTCATGCTATCCACTCAGAAATTAAGAGCTCTCCAATTTAGCCAAACAATAACTTCTTCAAAACATACAGATTAAAGTAAGCTACCTAAAGAGGTTCCGAATTCAACACTTTCACCCACCTCTTACAAAAGACTGTGAAAGTATCAGAGGAAATTCAAGCTTGCATGAATCAGAAGCAAATGTATTCACTTTATAGAAAGAACAGCATGAGTCGTCTTTGCTGCTAATTCTTTAAACCCAATGCAGGGACTGGAAGGCAAGCTAAGATCATTTTGGGTCATTTTGATGATAAAAATAGAGAATCTCCAAACGAATTTTCTATCATTTGCCTTTTATTTGTCTGCCATTAGCAGCAATGATACATAAAGAGTAAAACTCAAATCTGCACTTGGCATTCAGTTAATGATGCTGCCATCCATCCAACAAAACATCAAGTACTTCAACCTCAGACTGATTTCCATGGGACTTGAGGTTGCTCAGTGTTTTGTGTAATTGGGTCCCTGAGGCATGATCCAAAGAGCATCAAACTCACATCTCCACCCAAAGGAACGTAATGGTTACTGTCACTAAACCAGGACAGGACTGAAGAAGTACCAACTCTAGGTCTGCTCACTGAAGTGATACTTTCTTCTTCAGAGAAAAACATAGCTTTAGAAGCTTTCTGTAGCATCTGACTGCAAGATTTATTTTGCAGGACTGAACACTTCACGAAGCCAGACCTCCACGTGTGCTATTTTCTGAGACTCCTACTCTAGAGTAATGTGATCAGTGCCAAGCAGGCAGCCACTAGGACCAAGTGCAACATAGTGCACAGAACATTGCTTTGACGGGCAGTGCTATTCCTTGCAACTTCTGAGCTCACTTCTATTTTCCCATGGAAACCTCCAACATCTCAGTGTCTTTTATTTTTTGCAGTAAGACTGAAGAATGGAAGATGTAATCACTTGCAGTTGTGCAGAGGAAAGCTCCCACAAATTAATTTAGGCAGTGGGAGTACATGTTTCCCCATCCTGCCAATATTTAAGTCTGTTTCATCTCAAACAAAAAAACACAAAAACCCCCAAACAAACAAACCCAACAAAACCACAAATAAACAGCTCCGAGGAGTCCCAGGTTAGAGAAGATAAATAACATGAGTGTGGGTAGCAAAGCTCTTGAAAGTATTTCTTGAACTCATATCCCTTGCCATTCACCTGCTTTTGGAATTATTGTGAAAATGAAAAGTTAAAACGCAGGTGTCAGGAGCACTCTGCAGCCACATGCACTCTCTTTTTTGTCACCCATTTCTCACCTAAAGTCACTTCTACTGGCTTTACCAATAAAGAGATGCTAACAAATTCACATTTTTGGATATTTTGTACTATAAACAATATAATTCTTAGAAGTTAGTATGTTTCTTACTGTGTGTTTATTATGCATGTTTGCATATATGCAATATATGTTCATATATGTGTTCATAATCTGTTTCATATATGCATATGTTCCCAGAACACTGAAGTGAGATTAGACCTTATAACTGGATTCATACATATGAATGTATATGACTACAAAGAGCTCCACTAGACAACTTAAAACTTGACTTTTTCCAGATATTTAAGTTTTAGAAAAGCTATTTGAAAATTAATGCAATAAAGTCCCTCTCCATTTCTTTCCCCTCTCACAACATAATCTGAGCATCTTCTCAGATGCTCTCAATACAAACATTTCTCCGAGCAGTAGCAGAATTTATTAAGCCTGGCTTCCCATGACTTTGTGTCTCAGGGCTTGCGTAGCTGGATGTGGTGAAATGAGAGTCCTAAACACCACCTTTCACGGGAATGGAATAATGCCTCTAATGGTGCCTCCCTCTGCTCTCTGGTGTCTAATAGCACTGCTGAACTCACCTAGTGGCATTTCACAGAATCACAGAATGGCAGGGGTTGGAAGGGACCTCTGGAGATCACCTAGTCCAACCCCCCTGCCAGAGCAGGGTCGTCTTAGAGCAGGCTGCACAGCAACGCGTCCAGGCGGGTTTTGAATGTCTCCAGAGACGGAGACTCCACCACCTCTCTGGGCAGCCTGTGCCAGTGCTCTGCCACCCTCAAAGTAAAGAAGTGCCTCCTCATGTTTAGGTGGAACTTCCTGTGTTCAGGTTTGTCTGTTACCTCTTGTCCTATTGCCGGGCACCACTGAAAAGAGCCTGGCCCCATCCTCCTGACACCCACCCTTGAAGTATTTATAAGCATTGATAAGATCCCCCCTCAGTCGTCTTTTTTCCAGACTAAAAAGACCCAAGTCCCTCAGCCTTTCTTCATGAGAGATGTTCCAATGCCCTAATCATCTTTGTAGCCCCTTGCTGCACCCTCTCCAGCAGTGCCCTGTCCTTCTTGAACTGGGGATCCCAGAATTGGACACAGTACTGCAGATGTGGCCTCACCAGGGCAGAGTAGAGGGGGAGGATGACCCCCCTTGACCTGCTGGCCACACAGTCCTCTTGATACACTTCTGTCAGGCGAATCAACTGGATGCCCCTGTTCCCTTTCAACTCAGGTTTTCACAAAATCTGCAGTAGGTTTATATATTCAAAAACGTCTATCTACTAAACTCAGCTAGCACTGGCCCAGAGATGTCGGGGGGGCAGTCTGCGAAGGTGGCAGAAGGATGGCTGGGCCTGTGAGCAGCGCGCTCATGTGAACTTTAAATTTCTTTGGAGGCAAAGCTGAGCTGTAACACCTATTTAAAGCAACAGAGGCAGGTTAAGGTAGAGTTAAGAGTGAACGGAAGACAAAGCATTTGTCTTATACTGAAACAAGCGCTTCCTTTTCATAATAGAAAAGGACTAGAATAATTTGAACTAGAACAAACCAAACTAGTACGAACTTTATACTCCCAGGCGCTAATTCACGGACAATTTACCCACATCTTCCTTCCAAACCCTGCGCTGAACTCAGCAACACCCCGTATCCCCAAACCGGGCTGCCCGCAGGAGGAACAAGCCCCGCAAAATGTGATCCCCGAGGTCGCCGCTCTGTCGGCGTCTACCCCCCGTCCTCTCACAAGGAGGGCGCCCGGGGCCTCCGCGATAGGCCAAAGCCGCCCCGCACCCCTCGGTAGGCCCGGCAAGGCCCGACGGGCCCCGGCGCCCCGCAGCCGCCCCCGTCCGTACCTGCAGGACGCGGTGGCAGAAGGCGCGGACGGAGCGGAGCGAGGCCAGGTCCAGCTCGCGGACCACCAGCTCGCCGCCCTCCCCCTCCGCCTCGCCCCGCTCGCCCACCTCGGCCCGGATCTCACGGGCCGCCCGCTCGGCCCGCGCTCGGTCGCGGCAGCCCATGATAACGCGGGCCCGCATCCGCAGCAGCTCGGCCGCCGCCGCCCGACCCAGCCCGCTGTTGGCCCCCGTGATGATCACCGTCTTGCCCCGCATGGAGGCCCCGGCCCCGGCGGCCCGGGCCGCGCCCCGCAACCAGCGCCAGGCGGCCAGGAGGAGCCCACCGCCCAGCGCCAGCGCCGTAGCCGCCGCCGCCGCCATGCCGCCGGGCCGAGCGGCGCTCCGCCCGAAGTGGCCGTCCCCCGCCTAGCCGCCCGCCGGCCGGCCGGGCCCCGGGGTGCGTTAGGATTGGCCGGGCGCCGCGCGGGGCATTGTGGGGAGTGTAGTCCGGCGCTGCGCGGGGGAGGCCGACCCTAGAGGAGCTTGATGAGCCTAAGGTCTAATTGAGACGTCCACCGGCAGCCCCGGAGGCCTTCCCGGCCCCAGCCTGATCCCGGGGGCTGCCCAACATCTGCAAAGCTGCTGCGTCCTTCCCTGTCTCAAAAATAAAATGCGGTAGGATGTCCCTGCAATAGAATGTCCCTGCAGTAGGATGTCTCAATGGTAGGATGTCCCGGCAGTAGGATGTCCCTGCAGTAGGATGTCCCATTAATAGGATATCCCAGCAATAGGGTGTCACAACAATAGGATGTCCCAGTGTTAGGATGTCCCTGCAATAGGATGTCCCTGCAGTAGGATGTCCCAGCGGTAGGTTGTGCCTGCAATAGGATGTCCCATTAATAGGATGTCCCAGCGATAGGATGTCCCTGCAGTAGGATGTCCCTCCATGTGTCCAAAGGCCCTTTTGCTAATAGCAATGTCCACGCTGGTAAATTAAATGTACCATGGGCTGCAGCCTGGTGCTGAAGCGAACTGATGCAGAACAGCCTTTTAAACCCCAACACGTCATCCCGTGCTGACTCCTGAAACATGGATAGGTATTGTCTGGGAGAGAGCTACCTGGCCTGGGCCAAAACCAGGGACTCTTCTGACAGTTTTAAAATTGTTGATGACAGTAATAACAATTTAATGACATAGAGATGGTGGAGTTCTAGGGCCCAAGAGCATTTCCCGATAGCATGTAGTTTGCTAGCAGAGTTTTTACCAAAATTTTGTATTAACATTTATCAGTCTCACAGGGGTGACTCCATCGCAGGGAAAATAGACATTAACGGCTCCTATAATATTTCATTGCCAGTCTTTGAGTCTCATGGCAGATAAAATGCTTCTGCAAAAGGCACATCCAATTCTCTCTGCCTTGAATCTTCAGCTTGAGATGCAGAGACTGGAGCGGTAGATAGGGAGGTGCCAGGGAAGATTCCAGCACAAGAATGAACCATCTCTGCTGTTATACTGACACAGCAACCGGTGGCACAGTTTTGGCCCAAGACTGGGAACTGGTTAGGGCTCTCCCACAGCTCGTGAGCTCCAACTGGGCAGTTTGGAAGTGGTTATCCTGTTCTGGAGAATTAGCTTGCACATGGACTTTTCCATGCCAGCTGGCCTCTGTGCTGATGAAATGTTCCAGGGAAGTTTAGGTGCAAGTGTAAGTGGAGTGAGAGAATACGTCAAAGCAGCATGCTGAAACCTACCCCATGCTGCCTTCAAGACCAGATTTCTTTCTTAGGTGTTTCAGCAGGTTCTGTGGCTTTGGATCAAGTTGGATTGTGTGTTTGAGTGTAGCAGAGATGTTAGCACATGGCCAAGCATGTCTTGATAACCTGGCCGCATGTTGTTAGCAGAAGTGATGGGTTGGGGGAGTGTTACAAAAGTCATTATGCTGGTGTCTGCTCTAGAGTCTAAACATACCGGTGAGCTGACAGTCAGACCTGCTGAATGCTTGCTTCTAGGACCAGCTTCAGCTGAGTAATGTTAGCTTAGAGGTAGCCTGTTTGAGGTAACCAAATTTAGTGGACTTCAGGACCAAGGGGATCTGTCCCATCCCAGCCTGGTAGAAGAGAGACTGCTTGCAGAACATATGCATACGTCCACTCACTCACCTCACAAGCACACTTACGTTCACTGGTCTCTAAAATATTTGCATGCACCCGAGGTCCATCCAGTATCTATACTCAGAGACCCATGCACCAGCTCTGACGCTGGGTTTTCCTGGATGCTGGTCTCTTCCTGTTGTCCAGTTTGAATTGCGCTAGTGGCTTACACATGCACATGATGTGGGTCCCTTGAATAGCTCGCACCCAGACTGGACCTCTCCAGTTGTTGGGACTGAAACCCTTGGGCTCCTCAGACCTGCCAACACAACTTTGAATCCTTAACCCAAAACCTGTTTTCAGCCATCCTCTTTATGTCATGTCTCCAGATCCCACCTTTACTAATTCCAGACCTTGACAAACCCACCCAAGGCAACATCAACACATCCAGGGAGTCAGGAGTGGCCACTGAGGTTCACTCGCTCAAAATCCTTTTCCTCCTAACCCTGGGAGAGTTGCTGGTAGAAATGTACAGAGAGGCAATTAAAAGGTAACTGAATTTTTATCAAGAGCAATGTAAGTTAAAACAAGGTGTAGGTGTTTCACCAAAGAAAAAAAAAAAGAAGGCAATAATAGGGTTCAGTGCAGATTTAGGAATAAGACAGGGACAATGAGGATAGAACAACATGGATTACGAGAAGTTCAGGATCAGGACTAGGGGCCAGCATGCAGGTGAGTAGAGTCCAGGGAGAAAACAGTCTGTGGGGGAAACCAGAAACAAGCTTGGCTGATAATGAGCATGTCTGTCTTGAGTCGAGACCTAGCACTTCTGGGGAAATGAGTAAGAAACCCAAGAGGAAACCCATGAACCTTTCGTCAGGTTTCTTGTGGTTGGTCTGGACGTGATAACCATTTGCAATAGTAGCCTCCCCTTAACTGTCACATGTTGACGCTACCCACAGTCTGTTCACATTGCTGCAGTCTGTTCTGAGGCTGACTTCAGCTCATGTTATAGCTGAAGAAATGTATCCAATTTTTCTGTAAGTAAAGTACCCTTACCAACTCTCCTCTGATCGTCTGTCATACTTCTCAAGCAGTTTAAGAGCTGTATAGGTACCACATCTACACACATCTATAGGTAACACATTGGATTCTCTGAGAGACCTCTTCTGTCTTCGTCTACACCACAGAAAAGTCTTTATCTCTTCATTCTTGGCTCTTCACTCCATTGTGAGACTCATGACTACATCAAAGGGTATTTTAATCAGGCCACACCATTACATCTGCTTGTGACAGAGATGACTTTTGGCATCCTTAACCTGATGTAAGACCCATAACCAGTTTGAGGTGTTTTTCCATATACTCTGCTCATAGTAAATCATATCTTTAGGTGTTGGAACTATGCCCACCTCTGCTGCCTAATGACCCTGCAGCCAAGGACCATGAGAAAGGGACAGTGGCTGCCAACCAGATGCCAAAATAAGAGAACCAGGAAATGCCCTGTTAGAGAAACAGGTTCATCCTGTAAGAAATTCTCCTGGTGTTGGGTAAAGAATCTGATATTCAGTATCTGGCAGTGGGGATTCTGGCAGTCATCTCTGATACACCTACTGCTTCAGAAGACTGTGAATGTGTTGGAGAGGGCACTGCCTCAAGGGTCTTGCCTGGGCTCATCGGTGGTCAATCCAGCCTTCAGTGCAAGGAGCTCACGGGTGATAGTGATCAGAAGCTGCTCATCTAGGCAGGGGTGACATCTGAATTCAGATGTTGTTGGTCCCAGATACTACTGAGCAAGGTTAACTGGAAGTTATTTTTTCTCCTAAGGCATTGACCCGCTTCACTGCTTTCTGTACCCAACTGTTGCACTTGAGGAGATGGGTGTGCTCTGTTTAGCAATACCACATGCCAGCCAGGGTCACAGGATGTGGCAGAGGAGCCCGAAGGAGCGTACCTGAGGATTCTCCTCAGGATGTAGGAGCCCCCTGATTCCTGAGTCCTTAGAACAGATCACAGTCCAGGAACGCAGGAGGATACATGTTGGAACACCTGTGATGACGACCACCTCCAAATCTTCATCTGAACTATTTTGTTTCCTCCAGATATCTGTTTCCCTATGCGTGACGTGCTAGCCCAGAAACTGAAAGGATGTCTTGGAGGTGTGAAGGAACTGAGGAACATGGGTTTATCATGTCTTGGTAGCCGGCGAGAGGTATCCAACATACTCTGAAGATAAGTTCTCTTATAAAAAAAAATAAAATAAACAGTAGTCAAGTCACCTTCAGGATCTTATTTCCAATATTTTTGTCCATGAGGATTGGTAGCAGCAGGAGACATTCCCATTTGTCTTACCAGGACTCTTCCCTGTGATGTGGTGCACAAACCTGGAAGCTATGGGAACAAGGTCTGGCTTTGCCCGACAAGGCTCTTGTTTCAGCACAGAATTTGATCTGTGTTATCACTAATCCTCTTCCAGGTTTTGGCTGGGATGACAGTTTCTTTTTCATGTGTCTGTCTTCCAGTGTTAGAAACAAGCTGATAGACAGGTCAGTCCAGAACCACAGGACTCTTCTCTATTCCCCCTATTGAAAAATGTTATCAATTGTTGTAACTCTGACTGGTGCTAGGCTTATGAGGTGCTAGGGCATAAATTCACGGTATCCTCAGAAGTATGAGAAGCAAGGGATTTTGGCTTTGTTTTTTGTTTTTTTTTTTTATGTTTGTTTTGCTTTGTGGACTAGAATGCTATTTAGAGACCACTCTGGTCTATGTCTACAAAAACAGAAAACACTTTCCCTCAGCTCCTGTCTCATTTCAGAGAATTTTCTTGAAAATTATTATTTTTGGTCTGCTAGCCAATCTGTGCCTTGGAGCAGAAAACAATAATTATAATGTGCAGAGACTACTTGGCAAGCCCGAGTCTCCTCATACATCCAGATCAGTCTGGAAGGGCACTTGCATGAACAAATGAGGCTCCACTCACCCAACGTGCTGCCAGATGGATATGAGGAGAAGCAGCCATCAAACCTGGGACAGTTGCCTCACAATTAAGAACAAACATCTAAGGGCATTTTGGTCAACTGACTTAGGAGAAGTGATAATGGACCTCAACGTCAACTTCTGGACTTCAATGTAAATTTGAATTCTATGACTAAGAAACCCTGCTGTGTAAATGTAATATCTGAACTCTGTTTCTCTTCACACATGCCTTAGTGCTGCTCTCAGGAATGACACTGCAAGAGGTAGTCCTCTGTCACTGTGTGTACAGATAAAAAAAAGATATAAGAACTAGAAGCTCCTAACTATATCCTGGCCAGTAGGTTTCATTTTTGCTGTAGGTGGATGGTTGATTGGAAATAATGGTAAACATAGTAGACCAGATGATTCCATTTCAAATTTATTCACTGATTTACATGCTCACCCTGTCAGGCATGAGACAGTCACTTTTGGAGTCCCACAGGGATCAAGGATGTCGTTATCCCTTTCCAGTATCAGACCTGAATTGCTCTGTTCAATGAGAGTCAAGTGCCAGCAATCTTTGCACAGCATATATCCTTCATGGTTTCCTCCACCCAACATCTAGCTCTAACAGCACATGGATGAAAAACAGCTGATCCATGTTCTGCTTCAACAAGGCAGGACCAACCAGTGTTCCTGAAATGGGCAGCCACACTTTTGTGGTGAAGGTACACACGCAATTTGTATTGAACAGCTAAGGAATATTTTTGGATTCCTTGCCGATTCTGAGCTCTCACATAAAAACATCTGCTAATAACATTTCTTATAATCTCCATTTGGCGAGGTAACTCTATCCCATCCTGGCAGACAATGACCGGGCCTCAGTTATTCACATCTTCCTCACCTCCTGGCTGGGCTGGGAAATGTGATACGTTTTGGGCACAAAGCCTTTAGCACTTATGGAAGTCCAAGTACACCAGAACTCTGCAGTGCACCCCATCAACAACGCGTGCTGGTGTGAACACAAAAAAAAAAAGCTTTCTAATGGCCTGTATTCGAGTTTCATGAAGGATCAAGGCTTTTGTCTTTGTTTTCAAAGAACCTTGTGGCTTGGACCCAGAACATTTAAAAGACTGCCTATGTTTCCGAGAGGGAAACCACAATTAATGCAATGAAGCTTTCTGCAATAACAGGACAGTTCATCCGGACAGAAGAGACCAAATTTCCTCAGAGGCTAACGTGAGATTCTGGAGTGAATTCCCCCAGGAACCACAGATCATCACAAGCCTTCACCAACTTCTACTCCCATTGCAAAGCACATTCTTTTGGTTTTGTCTCTTCTGGTATAAATACATAGCAACATTAAAAATAAAACAGGACACTTGTTCCACTAGGGAAAGAAAGAGAACAAACACCACCTGACAGATGTTAGTTGTGTCTTTTGGAAGGCACTCAGATACACGGATGACACTGAGACACAGGAACTTCGCATAAAAGAGGTAGAATAGAAAGACGGTGTAAATTTACATGAATTCACATTGCAACAGGCACCTCTCCCCCGGAAACTCATGTGGGGTTGCCAAACTGAGTTCACACAGATCACAGAACAGCTGTAAATCCTAAGTGAATCTAGTCAAGAAACAAGGAGTTCCATCATCAGCATTATTTAGGGCAGATTCTCTTCTGTTACAAAGGTATGTTCTAAAGCTTCAGTCTTTGTCCCAGTCAAGATACGGCACCTCGGACTTCTGCCCAGCTCTATGAAATCTGTTAGGACTTAAGTGTATTTGAGATTTCTAGCTCTCTCTCAAATTTGGCTGAAAGTGGTCACTTCTGGTTCTAAATATCCAAGGAGGCAAGAGACACAGAGACACTGATTACACAAACCACATAGGAAATTTTGCTAAAACCTCTACATAGAAAAATGACAATGTTCTGTAAAGCCAGCTTTATTAGAATAGGAAAACAATATAGAAAAAATAAAGGGTTCCTGTAAACACAAGATCAAATAAGCTAACATTTCACTGGAAGCCGAAACCTCGTGATAACAAACCTACTGAACACATACTTAAGCAAACCACCAAGAGGTAAACACTTATATGTAAACTGTGCTTTTGGTAATTTCAGAAATAACTGCCAAGGACTAGCATTGCAGCATGATTTTTGTTATAAATAACCCGTCAACAGTTTTTTAAAGAAAATATAACTGTTCTCTCTGTCTCTCAAAATATGCCTCGAGCTATAAAAACAGTACAAATCTTTTCCTAATATCAAACACAGTGTTAGATCCAGATGGGTAAAAAACCTAGACTGCTTAACAATGCTATTAAAATAACTCTATTAAAAACTTACCTATATTAAAAATATTTCCTTTAAAGGCTGTTCTAGCCAGATGTTAAATCTTTAAACATAGCGCTTACAATATACAAATGTAGGGGTTTTCAGACACAACTATTGGTATGTTACAGGCTGGCTGAGTTTAGAACCTTATCGTTAATGGTGCCATTCAGTCATGCAGATTTGTGGTATTTCTGAGCAACGCCATAGGGAACATGCGCAGCTATGGTGCCTAATTTCTGTGCTCCTTCGATGTGAAACATCTGGTCATCGAAGAAAATGTGAGGGCGGATTTTCACCAGGATCGGTCCTTTAGGAGCTCCTGCTAGGAAAAGTGCCTCATCAATCTCTAGACCCCAGCTACGAAGAGTCTTCAGCACTCTGGCTCCTGAGCTCGCTGCGCTTCTGGCTGTGACCAGGAAGGTTCTTATAGGACAATTTAATCGTTCATTTTTTGCATAGAACTTCTTCTGGAGTTTCCCAAGGTCTTCCAGAAAACCTTTCAAAGGACCCTGAGTATGAAATACCAGCAGCATATTTAGTATTTGTCCACAGCTCACAACATCATTCTTTTGCTATATTCCGGTTTATTGCCAGTTACAGACAGGATTCCTTCCCTAATGCCACGCTACTCAGCAAATTCTCTATGTAATGTGTCCAAATGGGTCTGCCCCCTCACTAGGAAGTCACAAATTGGAAAAAAAAGTTAAAACCATAATCCTACATGGTATGAGCCATAGGAAACTGATCCTCACTAGAGCTTACAAGATCTCTTATAAACTTATAAAGTTATAACTATAGTCCTTAACTTTAATAAAATGTTCTTTATAAACACCTAGCTCTTTCTACTGTGAACCACGAGGTGCATTTTTTTATGTGCAAAAACCAGTAAGAGATCTAATTACATAGACATCACTGAATTCTTTCTAGACTAAAGATAATATTAAAATTACACTCCGATTAAAAGAAGTAGATGATAGTTTGGATCAAATTGCAATATATTGCACTGTCCAGTACTTTCCCAAATCAAGCTTTTATTCTGAATTTATACCATTTTTAACAATAGCAGAACTGGTCTTTCAGTTCAAGCTAATGTTAACATATTTGTGATTTTTAGACAAATGGCATAGTTCTGCTTGGGAATAAGCATCGATATTACAGATTATTATCAACCTGATCTAGTTGAAGATGTTCCTGCTCGTTGCAGGGCAGGTTGGATTAGATGATCTAGTCCTTTCCAACCCAATTCTATGATTCTATAGTTACCCTGTTTCAATAAGCAGAATATCCCAGTGCTTGAAATACGGATTACCTACACAATCTGATAAAAGAAATAATGAAGGAAATTAGTTGCATCCTTCTCTAATGATACAATTAAAATACAACTGTAAGCCACTGTCTTATATATGCAGTTCTCTCAGTGAAGTAGGAGATCCGGTGAAAGGACTCCCAACAGTGGGCTCTTTTGTGTCAAATATGCATTTTAAAGATTATCCTTGAAAAAGGAAATAAATAGGGCAGTCGGCTTCCACAAAGAAGAATACATACACTGGGGAAACTGGAGAAACACAGCAGCAATTAATGTCAACAGACGTTTTGAAAACTCACTGGTTCAAGAAGTACAAACCTGGGCAAGAGGCTTATTTTCATTCAGCTGTTCATGTTCAAAAAATCTGTCTAATCCTTGCTCTTTGACAATCTGTTCTGATTCATCAGAAAAGAGAACCGCGTCCCCATCGAACGCCACCCTCAACTGCGTATCCGAGTAAGCAACGTCTTTGTTGGCAGTGAACATCGTAGCTGATGCGATGCCTGAAAATGGATCAGAGAACCTCAGTTACCACATCCCGCAAAGTCGTTCATTAAACTGCCAGCAGTGCGGTTCCAACAACTCATTTGTGGTGACCTTTTTATACAGTGAGCAGAAACAATCACTAAAGCTAATTAGTAATGGTGGTTCTTTAACGCAAATGGATGGAGGCTGTCCCATTGACATAACTTCTTAGAAATGCTTCCTTCTGCTTCCATATAAGAACATACAAAACTGGTCCCCAAGGTGTGCTGCACATGAGACAAAGCAGGAAATTCCAAGGAGACCATTGAGTCAAACTATTTGGGTTTTTTTAACTCTTTACAAAACACAGAAGTTGTTTTTTGTAAGTCATATGAAAGATATGACTATTCGAATAGACGTTGAACAGAGAAGAGTAGTTTTGTGTGCGAATTCATTTCTTATGGCATGGGAGAAGACAGAAAGGTGCAGCAAAGGTAGAGGCTGATTAAATTGTCATTATCAGCAGGCTGAAGGGTCAGAGAGAAAAAATACAGAGAAATAATCTGATTTTATTTGCTTTAAGTAAAAATAAGTGATGTCTGCACCATACACAGTTGTGACTTTCTGCATTTGATGAAGCAGCACTACTTTCTGTGAAAGACATACAACATATTATTTTTTTAACAAGCTCAAGAGAGAAATAACAAAAGAAAATGAGTTCAAACCTGCTTCTATAGCTTCTTGCACTTTTTCTGAGTCTGCTGAGAGGTACAAGTTCGTAAGGTATGCAGTCAGGTAACCAATAGGGCTTTTTCCTCCCGTCATACAGAAACGTTCAATTGTTAAACCTAAAGTAAGAACAGCACAACAAGGTGTGACTCTGCCTTGACACTACAAACCTGTAAAAGGAACCCATAAAAAGGTACACTAGCCTACGACCGACTGTGAACTTAAAAAAGAAATAGCTGTTCGCTGTAATTCCAGCAAGTCAGACAACTTAAAGTGACTACAATGTTTGATCAGTCCTTCCTCCTTGAGAATTTAACACAAAATGCCTCCAAGGCAGCAGAATAACTGCCATGAATGTGTATGTGTGTATGTATAGGGGGCATAAATACCAAAGAACAAAAAGTTTAAGGATTTTTTTTTTTTTTTTTTTCCAGAAATTAAGATTCACACTTGACAAGTTAAATCCAGAGCTTTGGACCAAATTCTGTTTAACTCTATCTCACTTATGCTGACACCCAAAAATAAATACCATCCTCTGAGGGATGGGTGCCAGTATCAAAGAAGCTGCTTTTACCAAGGTTAGAACAGGAAAACTAGAATTAATTCATTTTATTATACAACAGCAGGCAGTTCTACAAGGTAGTATTTATTTTACTTACCATAGTGATTGATGCTGTTTATGAGTCGCACTCCCACTTGGGCGTGGTTATTAGTCATCAGAACAATATCAAATCGTTCTTCATCATCAGGGTACAGCTCAAGAAGCCGGGCATTGACATGCTCCAGCGCCTGCAGGGGAAAAAAGTGGATGTCAACAGACAAGTGGAATGTGCCCCAGTCCTTAATCACTGTCAGTTTAGCGATAGGACTGTCTTTAGGGACAATGTGAAATACCTGACAGTTTAACTTGCTGAACTTGTTTTATTCCTTTTTGCTCTGCTGCTCCCAGGAACCATTCGACTGCGTTCATTTGAAGGGAAGCAAGTAGGTTTCTTTTGCTGAGTTATGGAATTTAACTTTATCATGGAAATACTTTTCCTTGGGACACTATTCATCCAGTATAAATCAATGCATTGCTGAACATTATAATAATCCCTATTAATCTTTTTTTTTTTTTTTTTCCCTCCTCCTGCACTTGAAACTTGGACTTTCCTGCCCATGTGGAAATCGTTCTTGTGAAATCAAGGAGAAGGTGTTAAGGAATGTATACGTGCAACTGCTTGTTTTGCATGCACACATGTGAATATGGGCCACATCCTTATGCAAAGATTCACTGACACAGTACAGGTGGTCAGGTGCCAAAGACTGTCCATAAGTAATGAGTACAAAATCATGCCCTGCCAAACATGATTACCTTCGCGATTTCTAATTGCAGTAGTGAACAAGACAGATTTTGATTCATTTGAGATCTCTTTAAAGGTAATGGGCCAGAATGTTATATCAACAGTTTGGCACTATTATTTTCTTGACCTTTCATCTGCTCGTCTCTCTCTGTATCCATCTGTTCTCTCATGTTATTTAGAATCTTATCCCTTTGGAGTAAGACTTGCTTTTTGCTCTAGGTTTATACACAGACCTCTGCTTTGCGATCTTGGCCCTTGAATGGAATTCCTTGGGATTATGGCACTAAAGTCAACAATGAATCATTAAATGAATGCAAGATGGGTTGATTTTCATTAAGATGCTTTAAAAAGTCAGGCCAGTTGTTAAGAATTAAAACACAGATTTTATAATTAAATTCTGAGAATCTCACTTTAAAAAGCAGGGCTATGTCATGTGGGAAAACTCTAAGTGAGAGCCTGGTATAAGACCTAGGAAAAAACCTTAGTATGTGTTCATAACCTCTTTGTATACCTTTTTTCTTTTCATACTCTCTGCTAATACCCTAGTGCACTAGCAATTTCTGAAAGTATTAGAGAAGAAGTGGGAGTGGAGGAGGGGGTGCCATTTTTTTGTCCAATGCCTGTACATTTTGCAGCCCAAGGAGGTCCTGGCCTGGGATTAAGATTCTTAAGTGCTACAAGTATGACATATAATACTTTAAGTTAATGTCTTAAAGATTTCAATAAAGGAATCCAAGCAAAAATATATTCTTTCTTTTTGCCTTCTTTGTCTCCAAGTAGAAAGTATCACCCAACAAACCCTCAGTTCTCTAGTCTGATGATTCCTGTGACTAAACAATTTATGAATCTCTTAAAAATATAAAGAATTCACACCCAAATAGCATACTGGAAGAGAACAGAGGTCAAGATACATTTAGCTGGGCATAGCTAACAGCTCTGATTTTCAAAATGTGAGGAGTTAAACAGTCAAATCTTGCTTATATTCAAAGTGAATTAGACACTGAATAACAAATCTCTTGAAACCTGACTGTGCTAACAGGGCTGCCATCTCTAGCTGCTACAGATATGAAAAGATGCAGCAAATTCACTAGTGAATTCACTAGTCAGTGCAGCCTCCCTGGTGTACAAGGCAAATTATTTTACAGCAATGCTTTTATCATAGAATCATAGATGCATAGAGTAGTTAGTTAGAGTTGGAAGGGACCTTAAAGATCATCCACCAGGGGGTTTCAAACCCCCTGCCATGGGCAGGGACACCTCCCACTAGACCAGGTTGCTCAAAGCCCCATCCAGCCTGGCCTTGAACACTTCCAGGGATGGGGCATCCACAGCTTCTCTGGGCAACCTGTTCCCGTGCCTTACCACCCTCACAGTAAAGAATTTCTTCCTGATATTTAATTTAAATCTACTCTCTGTCAGTTTAAAACTGTTACCCCTCATCCTATCACTACACTCCCTGATAAAGAGCCCCTCCCCATCTTTTTTTGTAGGCTCCCTTCAGATACTGGAAGGCCCCAATAAGGTCTCCCTGGAGCCTTCTCTTACAGTTTTTCCTTTTTTTTTTCTTTTTTCTTTTTTTTTTTTTTTTGGTAATTTCACTTGCTTTCCATGCTGGAGGCTGTTTACCTTGGCCATTTCTCTTATCTTGTGCAATGAAAGCAAAATATTCCATTTCACCTCCGCTTAAACCCTGACTCCCAACTAGGGGGTCTGTTGCTTTTGCTGGGTCCTCAAGAACAATTTCCAGGGTGACAATGATAGCAAGGAAAAATCAAAGCTGACCAAAACGAAAGGAAAAAAAATATATATTGGTTCATTTCTGAATAAAATAATTTGAATAATATTGGATCCATGCTGCCTTTAATCATAGTAGTTAAGTGAGACGTAAAAATGGAATGAGGAACTAAGATGTTTTGGGTTTTTTAGAGGGAAAAGCTTGCAACAAACTTGATTTGGGGGCCTATCCTAAGTGAAATCAGTCTTAAAGAGGAAAGGCACTTCGTGCAGCTTCGTGTCCAGCAGAAAATGCAGGTTGATCCGATGGGAAGCAGAGAGACGGGGGATGCAAACCGGGATGCTGAGGGTAAAACTCCGCTCCCGGTGACGTGAGCGGTACGTGATCTCCCGCAGGCGTTTAGCATTTGTGCCGGTGGGAGAGGAGAGGAGAGGAGAGGAGAGGAGAGGAGAGGAGAGGAGAGGAGAGGAGAGGAGAGGAGAGGAGAGGAGAGGAGGGGAGGGGAGAGGAGAGGAGAGGAGAGGAGGGGAGGGGAGAGGAGGGGAGGGGAGGGGAGGGGAGGGGAGGGGAGGGGAGGGGTGGCCGCAAGGATGGGGCGTCGCAGCGCGATGCGGAGACGATGCCGTGCCCGCCCTAGCCGGGGCGAAGTGACCGCTGGGGGAACAAATCCCCAAAACGTTTCCCTGGGGCAGGATTATCTCCGCTTAAGGAGGTTTCGGGCTCCTCCTCTTCCCGAAATTTGGCCGGGCAGCATCCTCCGCGCCCCGCCGCTAGCCCCCCCGCCGGGCCAGCCCGCCCCGGGTACCTTGACGAAGTGGAAAGCCGGTCCGGGTTTGAGGGTGACGTTCTCGTTCTCCTGCTGGTACTCCACGTACTTCTCCACCCCTTGCTCTTCGTAAATCCGCCGCTCCTCCACCAGGTCGAAGAGGGCTCGGGAGGAGACGGCCACCGTGATGGCGTGCTGGGGCTTCGGCTGCGGGGCGAGAGGAGGGTAGCGCCGGCCGGCAGCCCCCAGCCCTCGCCCCCCAGCCTCCGGACGTCTCCCCCACCCCCACCCCCCCCCCCCCCCCCCATCCCCGGCCCGCTCTCCCCCGCCCGCACTCACCGGCCGGGGTCTCTTGGAAACCAGGTTGTCGTAGAAAGCCTTGGCCGCCGCCCAGTCCTGCTCGTCCTCCTGCAGCCCGGCCTCCGCCGCCTCGCCGGGCTGGGCCGCCTCCGACCCGGAGCCGCTCATGCTGCCTGGCGCGGCGGGGGACGGGGTTGCGGGCGCGGCCGGAGACGGGGCGGGCAACCGGGAAGCGGGTGATGGCGGCCACCCCCCCCCCAACCTCCTCGTCCTGCCCCGCCCCGCCCGGGCAGGGGGAAGTCACCCGGGCGCTGGCTTTCCCTTTCGCACTGTCGTGCCCGGGGCCGCCCGCACTGGCTCAGCCCTCCCCCGGTACGGCACGGAGCGGTCCTGACCTCGCCCGGCACGGCTGCTCTCCCCCGGCACGGCACGGAGCGGTCCTGCCCTCCCCCGGCACGGCTGCCCTCCCCCGGCACGGCACGGAGCGGTCCTGCCCTCCCCCGGCACGGCTTCGCCCGAGGCGGCGGCACCGAGGGGCACAGCAGGACCGGCCGCGGGGGTGCAGCGGGGCCGCAGCCTCCCCGCATCTCGCACGCCGAGGGTCAGCAGGGCCGCAGCATCTCCCCTCGGCTGGTGGGGGAGCAGGAGCCGGAGCTGCAGCCCTTCCCCGCACTCTGTAAGGGACAGCGGGGCACAGAGCGGCAGCTTCCCCTTCCCAGCACCCGCTGTGACATCCCACTGCTGCTCTCCTAGAATCATAAGAAGGGTTTGGGTTGGAAGGAACCTTAAAGATCACCTAGTTCCGACCCCCTGCCATGGGCAGGGACACCTCCCACTGGACCAGGCTGCTCAAAGCCCCATCCAGCCTGGCCTTGAACACTTCCAGGGATGCTTCCAGTAGTGGTGCGCACAGCTACTTAATGTGAGGCAACAGCCTCCGGCACTGATTTTATCTACAGCATTAGAGATTTATTATTTAGATGCAGTGGCTTAACTGATTTCCTGTTGACTGACACAAATTTCCAGGAGATTTCTTACATAATATAGCAGCAATGTTTCTAGCAGTCAAAATGGGGTGGGTGTCAGTGACCTGGGGTCCTTTGTGCTACACAGCAACACTGAAAGTACCTTTTAGAAACAGTAATTTGGACAGTAGTGTTGAGGTTGTATGCAGCACATGCAAAAAACTGCTATTCTGGCATCTGGTTTGGGTGATCCTAAACCCCAGAATCCCACACAGAATCCCACACTTATCTAATATGCACCTGTCTGAAATGCTCCCAGCTGCCTCTGCAGATACGCTTATGTGAACCACAGCAAAGTTCCCCAAGGAACTTTGGGGACCTGGAGGAGAGAATGGAAAGTGAGGAAGGATGCAGCTTTTGTCCTGAGCTGGGATGGGGTCTGGTGCAGCGGACCCACAGCCTTTGCAGTTGGTGGTAGCCAGCAGCTCAGTGGTGTCTGTACATCCTAGTCCATGTAAGGACTCTTAACATTTTGAAGGGAGGCTCCAAACATTGCCTGTGACCCTGATCATTGCATAATCTTTACCAAATTGTCAAGTCTTTCTACCTCCATCCAGTCTTGAAAAAGGAGCATCATTATTTTTGCTTCCTTTGCCTGTTTTGTTTTGTTTTGTTTTATTTTAATGTGGATTCCCACTGAAAGGAGGATTATGTGATTATACCATCTGTCCATCATTCCCCAGTGATGTCCAGTTCCAAATGAATTTGACAGAAGGATAAAGTTCTCAAAGAGATTTAAATTCTTAAAACATTTAATGAGAATCAACAGCAACATGCAATTTGTTGCCCTGCTGGGGGAAGGACCATAGTGCAAATGCAGCATATTTGTCTGCTTGTTCTTCTGCTACATAATAGCAAACAAATGCTCCCTGGCTGATCTGACATCTCCGAATCTGCCACATCATTGCCTGTTGCCCGGCTAACCAGGAAAATATGATGTAAAAGGAGAGGTACTGAGAGTAGTGTACCAGGAAGACAGATATGAAAAGAGGAGTTAGGATCATTGTAGGTGGCTGCTGTCATGGGAAAATGTAAAAGTCATAACATAAATCTGAAAAACACTGATTTTAGTGGCTCTGCTACTTACAGATATTCTTGTTTTCCTTGAATTTTGATCCTGAATATTTCATTCTAGTGTTTGTACTCGGAGCTGGAGCATGAAAACACCTACTCCCCTTCCAGTGGCCAGGTCAGGTACATCCCTGCTTTCCAACCATCTTCTCCCTGAGCGGTGGCAAGCCTGTCACCAGGCTGAGCAGTCAGGATTGGGAGAAGCTGGAAAAAGCCTTCAAGCCACAGAACAGCTGCTCCTGGTCCCAATTACCACCACCGTCTTGCTCAAATCCTTCAGCATCAAAGCAGGTCATGTCCAAGAGGTTATTCCTGGTTAAATACTGCAGGAGACTCCATTGCCCTTGGAGAAGAGGGGGAAAAGGACTGGAGTCAGGAACCAGTTCTCTGGTGGTTACCAACATGAACTGTCACCTCTCTTTGTAGCCTGTGGCAATGTGTTTCCCGGAGCTGTGCCCAGGTTGGATGCTTGGCCTGCTGTGTTCGCCACCACCCTGCATGTACTCGGGAGCAAAATCAGAGCTCCTCAATCATGTTCTTTGGTTTTATTTTATATTTATTTTTATATTTATTTTATTTCCCATCTGCCCCGGAAAAGAGTCATCACACAAGAGATGAAGACTCCTTTTAACCTTTGTATGACACCTGAGAACTTACAAGATGGTAACTTGGTACTGCGCCCGAGCAGTGCTGTTGAAGTGTTGCTGCTGAAAGCAGTGCTCTGCTAACCTAAATATTTTGCTCTCCAGACCCACATGGTATCTCTGCACAGCACTCAGCTGTGTGAACATAGGCACTGAACTGAGATGTCTCTGTTCTGCGCTCGGTTGTTTGCTGCTGACATACCTTCCGTTTCCTCTTCTGCTGGAGATTGTGAACCGAGGGCCCGACATGAAAGCCTTCCAGCTTCAGCACCTTATAAATGAAATCTTGACTTTCCAAATGCAGAGTTGTAGCAGCCTTATCTACATCTAAAAAATGTAGTAATGCCCATGGGGTTCCAGGAAAGAGCTTGTCTTGCTTCTACTAAATCTCCTGAGGAGCCTGAGAAATAGGAATGGATCCAAAATTGAATGACTTTGTGGTTTCTGAGCTAAACTAGAAAGGAAAGGAATTTTCTGACATCACCCATTAATTTGTAGGACATTTGCATTTAAACACATAAAAAAGAATGTGTGTTGCTATCTTTGTATGTATTTTTTTTAATAGCAAGACAGTAAGTATGTAGCAAAAGTACACATGTAGCAAAAGTCATGCGCATACTCTGAATTCTGTTTTAAGTAGCAGAATGAAAAGAAAGTTCTCCTGCCTGAGCTGCCAATATTTTTCCTATGTTAAGAACAACCACTAAATAAGATTTCTTGTTTAAGAAGGAGCTCAAAGTGCTTTACTAATGAAAACAAAACAAAAAAAGTTGGTGGTTTTTTTTTTTTCCTTCTTTTGATACCTACTTCTACCTGGAAAGATGTGAAATATTTCCAAGCTTTTAAAATAGTGAGATCAGAAGCAAGGAAAAGACTCTGAGCGGAAGGGATTTTCTCCCTTTAGATGTATGGATCCTAATATGTATTGTGCATGATTATATCACAGACGTAGACTCTAGGGCCTAGCTCTCCCAGAGCCATATCAGGGTCACTTCAGAGTGTGATTGCACTGATTTTTATGTCATATATGCATTGTGATTTTTCATGCTGAGACCCCAAGACCCATAGCGTAAGTATGGTGTTCCCAGAAGGGAGGAACCTAAAAAGGGCTGTGACCTAGCTCAGCCTGCCACAGCAAAATGTGTGGCAACACTGACACATTACAGCTGACCGGCCAGATAAACAATTTGGAAAACCCTCCTGTTTGTGGAGAATATAAATACTCGTAATGCAATCCTAGAATTCAAGACTTGATTCATTGAAACAGTTAAAAACTGATTTTCTATACGTTTCCTACAAATCCTCAATGTGGATCTCAGGCAGTGATGACATTGACTAAAGAGGTAGGAAAACAGTGCTTTAGCTCCAACACTGAATATCTAGTTTACCACAGGAAGAATTAAGAAGCGTTCAGTGACTTCTCTTACAACAGAGCAGGGGTCCAGCTTCAAGCAATCCAGACTGTCTCCCCAAGAGGAACGTGGAATATCACAAAGAATACAGGAATACAGTCTTGTTGAAAGTCTGTGGTCAGAAAAAGCTCAACAAAAGGCACATACGCTATCACAAAATAATTACATTGGTGTTTCTTGAGCCAGAAAAGAATCAGTAATAAAGTCATAACGTCATAACTTCTGTAGTAAATAAAAAAAGGGAAATCAACAACAATAACAATAGCAATAATAATAGGTTTAGTGGGTCAGGATTTGACTTTGTAGTGCTGGAATTACTTACAGAACAGACATAAAGACAACACCGGAAAAAAAAAAAAAAAAGAAAAAAAAACATGCGCTGCAGGAAGGTTTGTCCCTGTTCTAAGCTTAAACAGAAGAATATTTGCATTCCAAGACAATCACACATAAGATAGAAAGTGGATAAATTATACACGCAAACCCTATGAGGTTCCTAGCTCCTGCTGAATAAAAGGGTCAATATAATAAAAAAGTTTAAATTTAGCTCTGTATAATAGAGACAGTTGTTTAAGTATTTTTCATTATGCACCAATTATCCCTTTAATAACAGAAATAAATGGAGGCTCCAGTCACGCAAATAGCTCCACACAGGGACACGTCTGTGCAAGACCAAGACCTAAATGTTGATTCATTTAACCATAACAAAAGAAGTTAAACTATTCTAAGATTCACTCTGGCATTTACATGTTCTATTCTGCATTAAATACCCATGATTTAGCTATTAGGTTGTGCTAACTTCCACGAGGGTTCAAGTTAAGTATTAAATGAGGTAAAAATCTTTAATGAGAAAATCACATTGAAAAAGATTCTTAGGTCGTATTTTTGTGTGCTTGTACAAAAATACCACAGATATATCACTTAATCCCTGTGTCACTGTGCTGGTTATGGCTTAAAAAAAATGAGAGAACAAGCAAGACTGTTAGATGTGTTTCTCCCCCCCTTGCCCCGAGGCATACATGGAAAACCCATTCAAGCAGAATGTGGTTTCCCACCCGTTTCCTGAATGGAAGATGGCATCAAACAATGTGGGCGCTCGAGTGACACTGATGGGGGCTACTGGACGGCCCCTGATGCGATGGCTGTGTGGTCCCATGGGCTTCGGGCAGCAGCAGCAATGGCAAAGCAGAGCCATTAGGGAAAAAAAGGTCCACTGTTTGCATTATGGAACTGCCTTTCACACATGCATTGGGAAAAGCAGATCCACTGTTTTCCTAAAAAAAAGCATCTGCTTTTCCTCTTTATCCTGCCTTTCTCATTCTAGCCTTACTCCATGGTGTAACTCACAAATAATGGGATCCACATAGCAGGTTTTTGTTTACTTTTGTTTACATAGCCAGCCCTCCTGCTACTGTCCTTGAGGACAAAGCTTTTTTCTTTGTTTCTTATGAGTATGTGAAAAAAAAAAAAAATAAAATTACACTTTCTAAACTCGTAGACAATGAGTTCTAAACTCTAAACCTTCTAAACGCTCCTAGGCATTGAAGGATAGGGGCATAGGCAGAAAATGTACAAATTGCTCCAAGCAAGGGGTGTGGAACGGTGTGATTACACCTATTAATAAAGGAGACAATCTTTAATTGCAGCCAGAGTGCTTTTAACTGTGCAGAGTTACCACCCAGTTCCAAGCAGAAGATTGTAAGTGATTAGTGCAGCGCTCCTGAGGGGGAAAGAGGAGCCAGAAGTGTAAATACAAGAGGAGATTTAGGGCTTCTCTAAACTATGGCTTCAAACCTGTCAGCAACCTGCACACAACATCTCTGTTATTTAACTTACGACGTGATTGTGTTTTGCAGGGAATGCGTATCCCATTTCTGCTTCAGGTCTCCTCCCTTAACTTTGGTGAGTTAAGCATTTGGGAGAAAGCGAGTAAGGACTAAAAGTGATGATAATGTATTATTGTTTGTGTTGTGCTAGTTTCCAAGGGCCTCAACAAGCATCGGGGGACTGTTGTGTTTGATGCTGCAGGAACACACAGGAAGGCGCTCCCCATACTACATCCCTCCTCCCCTCTCAGGACCTCTCAGTAGAAGGAAGATTATTTTTGCAGACCTCTCCAAGCTCAAGCCTTCAGTGTGAGGCTTGCACAGTTGCCCTTCTCCGTGCGCTTTCCCACAGCCAGGCTGCCGTCTCGTGCATTTGCTTCAATCCCTCTCCTGCACTTGGCCCCCAACGCGGCCAAGAAAACTGGGCTGACCTAGTCGGTGCGACCGCTAACAGGAATTTTCTGGTGCAGAGGGTCATGAGACGAGGTTGTGGGACTGAGCTGCAGCTGAAGGTGAGGCCCACACTCAAAAGCTCCTTGCGCTGTGGCTTCTCCTTTTGTCCTGTGACTTAAAACGTTCCTCGGACATGTTCATCAGTTCACAACACCATACAGCACCATGCATGCGTCAGGGTAGAAAATGCTCCAGCAGTCTGCTTTTAGTTGCCTTGAAAGGGACTTTCAAGTTGTATTATTTACATCAAAGCAGTATTGACATTTCTCTGTTTTCAATATTTTTCTTGAGGGCATGGAAAGGTAACAATACCAGCAGCAATGACAAGAGTAGCAACAACAGTAATAACATAAAAGCAATGTTTCCAGTAGGAGGCTTTTACGACACATAGTTCCATAAATGTCTACATCACAAAATCTGACCCTCATTTTATGTGGTGCTATAAAATCACAGAACAAAAAGATAAACTCAATGGGATTTCAGTAGGCCATGGATCATATAACTGTGTGATCTGAGTTATATTATCAGCTTCAGCTCCTGACTTTGAGCAAAACATATAAACTGTCCTGCTTTCATCCTATTTTCCCTCCTGTACAGAAACTTCCAGGTTGGATATGGTCATCATGGTCTTCCTCTGTAGAGAAAAAGTTATGTGTAGACGACAGTTCATTTCACTGAAGGTTTAACTTGCAGCCTGGATGCTCTTCTTTTTCTGTTTGCAAGGGCATGTGGTGATAGGATGAGGGGCAATGGTTTTAAACTAGAGCAGGGTAGTGTTAGATTAGACATTAGGAAGAAGTTCTTTACAATGAGGGTGGTGAGACACTGGCACAGGTTGCCCAGAGACATGGTGGAGGCCCCATCCCTGGAGACATTCAAGGCCAGGCTTGATGAGGCTCTGAGCAACCTGATCTAGTTGAAGATGTCCCTGCTTACTGCAGGGGGGTTGGACTAGATGACCTTTAAAGGTCCCTTCCAACCCAACACATTCTGTGATTCTGTGATTCTCTTTCATACAGAGAGCTTAAGCTGACTGTATTGCTGTGGTCAATGCCTTGGGTGAATGTGTCTGTAATGCTGGCGCAGTGTGGGGAAATGAATCCAGACCTCTCAATCCAAGATACTTAAATAAGATTAATGTTCAGTCTCTGCAAAGGTACTGCAGGCTTTTTAGCCTGCCTGGCAAGCCCTGTGTAGGACTCAAAAGCTAGAAGCTACAGGCCTACCAAAAGATGGAAAGTCTGTGAGAACTGCAGTCGAAGGTAACCCAAGGATCTTCACCCAAGGATCTTCACCCAAGGATCTTCAAAGTGTCTATGTTGGGTTCTGGTGGGTTAATGTGGCAGCAGTAAAGAGCACAGCACAATTAGCACGTGTTTTTACAACCTGGGCTGTCCCAGTGCTGCTGTGCATGCTCCTGTCAGTATCAGAGAATTCAGGTTTGTCCTCACAGGTTGAGGTCACAACCTTGCAACCTCCTGCTGCATGAGCATACCTCAACAAGTAGTTTCTGTTCTTCTGAAATACGTATTCTGAGGTTTTATTGGGCTTGTATGTCCATCACTGTGTGAAATTCAGTGGTCTGTGGCACAAGGAAGGTTATACAAGTTGATAGGAAGGGCTGTTCGTGTGTTTAAACACGGTGAATCACTGTGAGATGGGACCGAGTGGAGCGTTTGGAGAGACTCGGACTGAGACACTGTGAATGTTCTCTGGTGACAGTGCCTACCACTGCCTGCATTTGGTTTTAATTAAATTGCATTGAGTGTTTTTGTGACCTGCAGCCATGTCCTTTTATACTGCTGTCTGCTCGCAGAGGCCAAAAAGATTATCATTAATCAGGACTTACGTGATGCTGGGGTGCAACTGTTGAGTCAGAAGGCTGAGCTGGTCCTCACACACAGTCACCCCTAACAACATTACTGTAATACCCACTGCTGGCACTCGTCGCAAAATTAAGGCTGAAAATCTGGTGCCTGGCTGAATTTCCATTTGGGTAATTAAATTTTGTAATATACTGTGCTGAAAGGAGCAAAAGCAGTGAAAAGTAAAAAAGATTTCCTGAATCCGTTTCCTTGAATTCACAGTAATGTGAATACATACACCAATGTATATATTAAAACCAATTAGATTGTTTTGTTCTCTGTTGAAGTCAGAAAACTCTTATAGAGGCTTTCTCAGATATATTTTCTCTGCTTTCCAGACTGAAGCTCATGAATGTCTGTCCTACCAGAGATTTACATGATGTTACCCTTGTCTTCATGGTACTTGGTGTCCTTGTCTCCATCATTACAGCTTTTATTTTGGTGAGGTGTTTTCCCCACAGACTCAAGTTGTCCTTTTCTGCATCTGTTCCAATTCCAATAAGACTTCCACAAACCAAGAAACCCAAAATTTCAACATCTTACCAGGACTTTTTGCAATTACATTTACCAGAATACTGAACATGTTATTTGACTTGCTGCAGGTGGTTATGAACCACCCATTCTTCAAGGCTTCAGGACAAACAGACATAGGCCAAATGCTGTGCCTCAAAAAGCTGTCAATAAGCAATTGAACCAGAATAAAAAATTTAGGCTCCTTCTAAGCCTTGACTTGTGTGCCACTCATTGTATTTCAGACATATTTACGGTTATTTTTGTTTCTTTATTAACAGCATCTGATAAACACTGGGATGCTAGATTTCTTGTTCTTTTTCTTACGCTCATGATCTTGTACCTTGTACCATTATATTTTATGTCATTTTTCAATCTGCTAGCTTTCAAGGTGCTTCATTCATTTCAAGGTCATGTTTATTTGTGCGTGACCTGCCTTTTTTATGTAAATGAGCACAATTTTTCTTTCTTTCAAGCTTTGACTTAAAGCTTTGAATACTGCTTAGTATCTTAAATTTATTTTCAGCTGACGCAATTAATAGTTGTTTGATAAAATGCTATCTATAGCTATCTCTGTAGATATTGCTTCTCTGATATTCTCACCATTTATACTAATCAAGTAAAAATAACATTACTTCTTATCCAGCCAGGAGGTGTGTGATGAAATCTGTTGTTTATCAAATCCAGAAGTAATTAGCGCTTATCGTTACTGGTACCATTTGTTCTCCAGTTCGTACCCATTCATTCCTACCAAAATGACACAGTTCCTGGTAATACATCTCAAATAATAACTCAGATATTTGGATATGGTATTTCTCACTGTCTTCTCTAATCAGTTTTGTAATTTTCCTCCTATTGCATGACCCTTTTCCACATGCCATCTTTCAATTAAGGTCTATAGTAACCATTCTGTCTTCCCTGCAGGTAGTGAGATATTTTCATTGGAAGAATTTCGCTCTTCCAGAAACCTGCTTCTCCATCCTGGAAGAGGCTCAAATGAGCCACAGCAGACCTCAGGTGACAAGGTTTGCATACAGCCCCCACAGAAGTTAAATCCTTAACTTTTAATAGACCACGTCAGAAGTGGAAAATGGCACAGGGTTTGTGCTTTTGGCTACAAATTCTTTTGAAAGGGAAAAGTTGCACTATATCTAGGCAATAGGTTTCTTCTGGTCATGTAAGAATTGTCTAAGTTAGAAACCCTGTGTATAAATCCCTCAGATCTCCAGTTCAGCTACATTTCATCAAATTATTAATCTTCACCAGTCATGCACATCAAAAAAGTACCTCTGAGAGAAGGAAAAAAACCAACAAATCCTGTATTTTGTTGCCCTTTCCCTCCCCATAATAGCTTCCAAGTGGTACAAAAGCATCGGCCAAAAAGCTCTTAATACTCTAGAATAGATTTTCCTTTTTTTTTTTTTTTTTTTTTTTTTTTCCTGGGAGTTACAGCATGTTTTTGGGCATCTGGGTGAGAAGGGAATATTCTCAGTGCAGATTACATGCTCAGCAAATTCTTGCTAACTCAAATCTATCTCTCCTGAGCATGTGTAAACAGATTTTCCAAAGTCTCAGAACTTGGCAAATTTATGTTGATTTTCAGAAGTGCGGCAAAAGTTACTTTAAAATATTAATGTGAGCCAAACAATATATTGTTCCCAAAGTGCACTCTAGGAGGCAGATGAACAAACTTTGCTGAAATAACTTTTCTCAGTCCAGGTTGAATTTAAAATAATAATAATTAAAAAAATTGCAAGGAATTAAAGTTTGGCACAGCAGAAAATATTAGTCAGCTTAAACTATAGCTATTAAACCATGTTCTGCCAACAATTTATTAATTCCAAAATGGGAGAACTCTTTGCAGCTGAATAAAAAGCTGTGAAATAACTGGTAGCCACATTCTTGGGTTTTATTTAGTGCCAAGAAAAAGACTCTAAAGAGCAGACCATGCACTACGTATGATTCTGACGAAATGCAAAAGAAGGTAAGTAGTCGATTAAATTATAGTACAAAAACATTGATAAAATGAATCTTTCAGAGGTTTTGGACACCAGTTTCATAATATGTCTCGATAAAGATAGATGGTATTGCAAAAATATGTGAAAGCAGCAACCATAAGGTTTGTCATACCGATGACTCTGATATCTTACAAAAAAATAATAAGCTATAATAGGCACGTGTTTTCCATTAAACCACTCTGAGGCATTTCTTGTGAGATGGTCGGTTGCAACAAAGGAGAATTCAAACCCTGTTACCGTTCCAAACCACTTCTTCCTATTTCAATTTATATAATTGCATTGACAACACCAAAATTCCTCATACATTCAGATATTAAAAACAAAAAGAAAGGTAAGTATCACCTTGTGTCCCAAACAGACTTTTTCCAGTTTGTCCTAAAAGTCCTTTTTAAAAAAAAAAAAAAAACCAAACAAGTCCCCCTCATGGCTAGTCCAGATGCGCCTGAAATGAGACAACTACAGGTTTGATTCTTGACACAGGGTTTCAGGGCAGCACCAAATGACACTTTCCCCAGCAAATAAGCTGCCCCATTCAGTTCATAATTTGGTTGTGGGTCTACAAATGAAGTCATTTATTCAATTAGCACAGAACAGTAATGATTTGCTTGCAGAGGATCCTCTCCATCTGCCACGAAAATCACAGCGCTGCTACAAGTCTCCATTTCTCCCTCTGCAGCTGCCAGGGGCACTGACTCCAAAGCACCCATGTTGTGCTGGGATAGCAGCTCCTCACCCCATGATGCCACCGAGAGGAGCCTGGCTTCAGGAGCTGCAGGACGCCTGATTCCAGCTTTTGTAACTGTTTGCAATGCAGTGGCCACTCTCAGTTTTTGCGGATGCATGTTGAGTGCCAGGTAAAGTGTATGTAATGAGTAAGAACACTGGAAAGTGTTCCTTTCCAGTGTGAGTGAAAGTGACATTCCTCTTCGCTCTTGCCATTGGATTTTAGAGTCTTATTGCATGACTTTATGCAGAATGAATGAAAAAGACATCTAAGACCTTTTAAAGTGTGTTTTTCTACACCCAGCCACTGCTAAAATAATAATTATATGTTTTTAGTTTCAAATTTCCTGCCAGTGACTTTCCTACTATTCGAGAGCTGGCTTGGCCTTTTACTTCTTATTTATTTTGAAAGGTTGCAACATACTTAAGGAAAAGGAAAAAAAAGCAAAAATATTTATATTATAAAGTAATAAATGTGTAAAATATGATATGTGTGATATAAATCATGAAGATGAGACGAATGGTTATTTTTTCCCTAGAAAAAATGTAGACTTAGAAAATACAAACAAATTATTAAGGAAGGCATACATGATACATGGCTTGCTCACATTCAGAAGAAAATAATACATTGCATTACTAATGGAGAATTCTGTCTTTGAGTGGTATTTTTTCCCATTGGTTTTTAAACGTAGACATGTAAAATAGCTGGAATATAACTGTGAAAGGAAGATAAACAGATGAAAGGAATCCAAGTGCAGAGCTGTACGCAAGTCTGCAAGGCCATGGTCATGTTAGATATATTGAGAAAATGATCTTGCAGCTGGTGCTAATGAGAAGAGAAAGGAAAGCAAAGCTTTCATCAACTTGTCCATTAAGAAATGCTCTTGTAGCACATAACATACTGTACAAGCCGTGCTACTTCTGTTTACATTGCCTGGCTGGTAAAAAAGCCCAAACCAAAAATTTTGGAGGTGCTCCATTTTCTGATCATAGAATCATAGAATCTCTTAGGTTGGAAGGAACCTTTAAAGGTCATCTAGTCCAACCCCCCTGCAGTAAGCAGGGACATCTTCAACTAGATCAGGTTGCTCAGAGCCTCATCAAGCCTGGCCTTGAATGTCTCCAGGGATGGGGCCTCCACCACCTCTCTGGGCAACCTGTGCCAGTGTCTCACCACCCTCATTGTAAAGAACTTCTTCCTAATGTCTAATCTAACCCTACCCTGCTCTAGTTTAAAACCATTGCCCCTCGTCCTATTGCCACATGCCCTTGCAAACAGCCCCTCCCCAGCTTTCCTGCAGGCCCCCCTTCAGGTACTGGTAGGCAGCTATAAGGTCTCCCCGGAGCCTTCTCTTCTCCAGGCTGAACAACCCCAACTCTCTCAGCCTGTCTTCATAGGAGAGGTGCTCCAGCCCTCGGATCATCTTCGTGGCCTCCTCTGGACCCATTCCAACAGGTCCATGTCCTTCTTGTGCTGAGGGCTCCAGAGCTGGACACAGTACTCCAGGTGGGGTCTCACCAGAGCAGAGTAGAAGGGGAGAATCACCTCTCTGGATCTGCTGGCCACAGTTCTTTTGATGCAGCCCAGGATGTGATTGGCCTTCTGGGCTGCAAGCACACTTTGTTGGCTCATGTCCAGCTTTTCATCCACGAGTAGCCCCACATGATGCTTAAATATTTTACTGCTGATGGCTGCAGGAATGCTCATTTACTGCTATTTGCTAAAAAAACTTACTTTGAATAGTGTACTCATGCTAGGATCAAGGCTTTTGGGCAGAAGATTTCTGCATTTAGGTATCTGGAGGCACTTTTGCCTATGCATCTTCAGTAGTTAATAATATGAGGGTGAATATGGAGCAGGAGCCATATGGAGCAATATTAATTTATCGTTAATGATATCTCCATCATTTAAGCAAAGGTAGCCTCAGACTCTTTGACATATCTCCCCTTTCCCAACATGTCCAGTATTTACTTCTGGAAAAAAATTATGGAGATAACAAGGTGGTTTTATGTGACTTTTTGCTATATTTCTTCCTAATCTCCTGACAATGAAATATATCATCTGAGTTTTCCACTTCAACAGAAACATTTTTTCGAACAGGATGTTTTACTCCTCCGTAGCACTGAGATGATCGGAGCCCTGGCAGGGCAGTGGTCTTTCCACGTGCCAGCAGAGAAGCTCCAGCCTGATAGCAGACTCAAAACTTCTGGTCTAATGGATGACGGTGGTGCCAGCACATGTGTCTTCCGGGAGATAGGAATGTCGATCTCACGCTGCGGCAGGATTTCTTTCCCTTTACAGCGGCGGTGAGGAGCAGCAGTGGTGGCATTGAATCCAGCTGCTGCCGCCCAGCTGAACGCCAAGACAGATAAACTGTGGGATGTTCTTAGCGGCTCCTCCATGAGGTAGTAAGATAAACAAGAGAAACATGAGGAGATATTAAAGAGCAGATGATAATCCGTTTTCAGGAAACAGCATTTCTCCAGCAAAAGAGGCTGAACTTTATCAAAGGGAAAACTTCTCCTGGAGGACTTGCCAAAGTAAATCTCTTTGATGCAAATGGTTTGAGCAAAGATATTCACCTTAATCTACTGTGTGGTGACCTGGTCTTCTGATACAGAGAATAATTATGGGTGTTTTCAGAATTGCTGTGGTCTGCAAATCCTCCAAACCTAAAGTAAGTACTTATAGTGTTCCCACTTCACGACTCTGATCTTGAAGTTACCTACGTTTCTCTTGAATATAATAATGCCTAATGCCTTTAGACTTTGCTACTTAAAAGGGCTTGACTGCCTTGTGAAGGACAGATTAAAAAAATGCAAGTCCTCATTACCAAATTTCTTTCAGCTTTACAGTATTGTTATTGTGCCTGTGCTAAAAGGGATAACATCTAATAAAATGAATGACCCACAAATAACTTGCCCAAAGGGTAGTACAAAATGGAGAGGAAAAGATGAATGTTTAGCTGTTGAAATTAGTATTTCCATGCAGATTGATCTTTGTGCCAGTTTGCCACCCCGGACATTTTCAGTTTAGTTTATTTGTGTTACAGTAGTAGTGACAATGTAGTTAAATATAGCCTCTGAAAACAGGATCTCTGCC
The DNA here is from genome assembly GCA_947846985.1 of Fratercula arctica. NCBI lineage: Eukaryota > Metazoa > Chordata > Aves > Charadriiformes > Alcidae > Fratercula > Fratercula arctica. The sequence goes on from CANTUZ010000003.1 coordinate 112,987,611, forward strand.
TGTTTCATTTGTATTCTACTGTTCTTTCATTAAACATTTCTTCATCTTTGCAGAGCCAAATTCTTACAATAATAAATCAGAGACACCTAAGGTTCTTGCCAAGTCAAATATCTACAGTTTCTGGCAATTATGTAATTTCCAGATTTGCTACAATGGCTCTTGCTGATAAGTCAATTGTCATAAAAAGAAATGTTCCAGACCAATCTTTATTAGGGTGTCCTTCACTGATCTGTGTAAAATAATCCCCCTCCTGCCCCACTCTCTTTTACAAAAGAGAAACATAATTACAGCTTTTTCCCTTGCTTTGAATGACTCTTCATCATAACAATTTATATCTGGAAAATGTCACACGAAAATGTGAAAAAGGTAAGTTTAAACCAAAGAAATCAGGCACTGCTGTTATTAATAGAACAGCTCAAAAATGTTTCCCATGATGTGTTATAATGGCTCTGTCTTATAATAAAATTTAACAGTGATGTATTTCCCTTGTTCTCAGGTTGATTTTGTATTAGAAGTCCAGACAAAAGTAATTTGTAGCAAAGGTCCCTGATCCAATGTCTGTATATGGAAAAGACTCAAAGGACTTCATGCCCATTTAAAAGCCCTTTAAAATGATTAATGGCTAAATGCATTACAAATTATCAAGTATTTCACACTGACGAAACAGAGGATTTGTTATGAGTTTTGGCCAAATTTTCCTTCCTTAGTACTTGGAGTATAATATCACATAAACACTAATTGTGAGCGCCCATTCAGAGTGGCGATGAAGTAAGGGCAGATTAAAAAAAGCCCTGCATTTTATTGCCAATTTTTCCTTCTTTCAATGTAGTTGTTTTATATTTAAAAGGGTACTTGCAATCCTCATTGGCACCTCTACTGCAAAGCGTTCTCCGAGTCCTTCATCATTTCGATGGCAAATTGGAAGAACAAAATGAAATCCCAGGATTTAGCTGCAAGTTCCCAATTTCTGGTCATACCTGGAAGTGATTCTGGCACCAACTCTGAAAAAGAAGCCTGTCCCTTTCTGCACTTAAAACCTAATGATTTATTTTCCAGCTCTCATCATCGTTTTTTCTTGAGTAAAAAGGCAAAGCTGGGATATATAGAAATGGGGCCTGTCCTGGCTGGTGGAGTTGGCCAACCTCATTCCCCATGGTTCGTTTGAAATGAAGTCCTAAAATATTATTGTTGGGTTTGCACAAGGAGAATTGTGTCGTATTAACACAAAAACAGACAAACACAAATCCCATGTCTTTCAGCACTAGTCAAAAAAGAGAACTCTCGTCACAATTTGCATTCCTTGTAGCTACCATGTTTGCCTCTGATGGCGCTTTGGACTCCTCAGTGCTGGTGAGGGCCACAGAGGAAAGCAGAGATATCTAGGCATGCAGCAAGCCCAAACGCAGCAGTTCATTCATTTGCGTGGCTATGATGGCATCCCCAGAAGGCACGCGGAGGGCATTGCTCCCTTCACCTCTGAAAAGCTCCCTCTTCTATCAGCAGCCAGCACTCAGAGAGCTGGCAGCGCGCCTTCCAGCCATCTGCTGGCCGCCACCTCCACTTGAACTGCCACGTAGGAACACCCAGAGCCCAGTCCAAAACCTGCTGACAGCTAAGAATATATCGAATTATAATAGCTATTACATATATTTAATGACAGTGTGTTTACACAACTTTATTAGGTCATACGCTTATTTTCTGCAGAGAGCTGCTAGCTGTTAACAAATGTGCGAAACTGCTGATCTTATATGTAAGATCACTGGTGTCTTTTTTGCAGTTGCAAGAGGTTTGAAACACGCACAGGAAAAGCAAATAGAACTGCATTGTCTGCCGTCTCAGAAACATTGTGGGGGTCATAACATGGAGGAGACTAATTAATCATGCGCAAGACACAGCCAGCCTGTGAAATATCACAGAGCAAAAAAATGGACCTCTGTATGTCTGTTTATCCATTAACATATTATTTTCCAGTTTCTGTCTCTTTCTGCAAAACATTGTTTTTTCCTCTATGTGTGTCGTGCCTTGATACTGTGCATATAACTCAATAACTGTTCTGAAGTTTGGCAGGTTTCCAGCTGCCCTCATGTCATCTTTATGAAATTTGAAAACATTAGGGTTGTACATATTATCTTTTGAAGTGATGATGTGATTCATTATCCTGCAGCTCTCATTAGCCACAAGGGGCTAAGAAATTTATATCATGGGCAAACTGGACTGTTTAGTGGTTTGTCCAGGGGCAATGCTAGGGTCAAAATTAAAAATGCTGAACCTCTCTCTTCCATCTTTCACGGAAGAGAGACTTTCATGCCCTCTCTTTATTAGTAAGTTCTCCGTAATAAATAAATAAATACATAAATAAATAAATAAATAATTTTTGCTCTTAGGTATTTATAAACTTAAGGAAAAGTCTCAGCCAACAGAAAAAATCCCAGTATTCATTCAAGCAGGCTGAAATTCATTACAGTGCTAATATTTTAGGAAGTGTGTGAAATAATTCCGTTCAGGTCTTCCATGGTAGCAATGCTGACAAAATATTGCAACACTATCAAGCTTTGCTATTCGTTGTAAACGAGGGCTTAGTGAGCTTTCAAGGGGGCTGGCGATAAGGGCAGTTTCTTCACTAACTGATCCCCTGCTCTCCGGTTGCTCAGGGACTTGTCCCTGGGGCTTAACCTCCAGGCTGGCATCTTCTATACTCCTGTCAGTAAGCCTTTCTTTGCTGGCTGGGATTCCTGGAAGCCTTTTCCAGCAAAATTTTCTTTCTTCTTACCCTTGCAGACATGAGTTGTGCCATGTTAGCTGTCCTCAGAATAAAAGAATAGCCCCTAAACTGGTTTGGTTTGTTTTTTGTTTTTTGTTTTTTTTTTTTTTTTTTTTTTGTAGATATGCCATAAAATGCCACTGAAGGGTACTCTCTTCTACTGCAGCATCATGCTTGGGAAAGAGAGGAGCTCACCCAGCTGGGGGAAAGGAATAAAGTACGTGGTCTTTTTGAGCTCTTCCCACATCCAAGTGCTGGAGCAGAGAAGGAATTCAAGCAGTCTTATCTGTGTGCTCTGAGACAGAAACCGGTGCAGGAACAAAGAGGTCGCAAAGGGACTAGGAATAGGACAAAAAATTAGCAGAGTGAATACAGCAAATCTATTAACATCTAATAATTCTGGCATTGTTTGGAACAGGGGATATTTAAGACCATTTCCCTGGTATTAGTGCATCTCCCATCACTATATTCAAGTATTAAAATATGGATTATAGCTAACATTAAAATTGCCCCCATGGGACCCCAGAGACCCTTTGCACTTTGGTGACTTACAGGAATGCTTTCAGTGAAGTAGATTCACTGATGCAAACAGGGGAAAACCTGCTCTTAAATTTATGGATAACACCATAATATAAGCTAGATCTGAGGGATTTTTGTGTGCGTGTGCAAAACTATATATCTGCAGTTATCCTAGCAAGTAAAGACATTGGTTTTGCAGAACAGTTATCTTTCGGGTCTGTGGAACTGACATAAAGTATCTCAGCAAAAGCAGTCTTACAGTTGCAGTAGAGCCAATATCTTACAGCTGTGACTGTGCTAGGAGAACTGCCATCAGTATGGTAGTAAAAAAGAAACAGGCAGGAAATAGGTTTCACATTCTGGCCAAATGTAACAGTATGGAAAAATGTTTATGTCCTGAATCAGGACAAAGAAGTCAAAATCTAAAAACATCATGGACTGTAAATCCAGAAGATATGGTTTTGGTTCGGATCAGCTGTAACATTTTGTTTTGCCAGTTTGGAAACATTTTGATTGTTTTCAATATATACTTTGTGATTTAAGTTGCTTATCTTTCTCTGTGAAAAGTGATTTTGAGCCATGGAATGGTCATTTCTGGAGACAAAGTCTCAGTTACATCAAAAAACGTTTGCAAATGTTTTTCAATCCATTTCCCAAAACCAACATTTCCCCTTGAAAAAAGCGTTGTATGAAGTAATCAATATGTTCTAATTTGAAAAGTAGAACAAAAATGTTCCTGACCAGCTCACTGATGTATCCATAATGACAGCAATTTTCCTTGGTAAATGAGGCTTGGAACATTTCATATAAATTAGGCTCATGTATGTGGGTGCTGCAGGACTGGCAGTGATAGTTTTATATATTTTGATAGTTTTAGAAGCTCTGTCTTCATTCACTGGACTTGATTGTTACTTTTTCTTTTCTGACAGTATTGGGGATTCTTTCTACCACGCTAACAGACGTCAATGAGCAGAGCCATTCCCACTACTTAATAACAATATTGGATTGGCTTTAGGTTTAAACTGGACAATTACGGCATCCTAAATACTAAGAGAAAGAATTGAAGAATGTAGGGTAGATGGGAAATAAAAACTGGAATGGGAACTGTAAACATTTTTGCAAAGTTGTATCCCCTTTTTGTGGCTTGCAATATTTAAGAAAAACACATCTGAGGAGGCATTTTGGCAGAACTTCCTGATATATATTCATTTTGCTCTGGAGGATGACACATTCTCTCATTAATACATGTGCAGAACACCCTCGAGTCTGCACGCAAGACAGTCGCTGATGTTCACAGCAGAATTAATATAAGCTGAACAAAGTGCCATGTAATTAATAGAGGGTAAATGATTAACAAATGTGATAACAAAGGCTAAATCTGTGATAACAAAGGCTAGCTCTGGACACAGCAAACCGCTCTCCTTAGTTTTCCTCCATGGCTGGCAGAGAGCGGTAGATTCTTCTCGGGGATGATTCAAAGCAGAAGCCACCCATGGGGGCTCTTGGCTGAGCCGACACAATAGGACTGACAGATCCTACAGCGAAACCTTGCAGGCTCGGTTCACGCAGCACCATGGCCTCCTTCCAGCCCTGCGAGGGGAGTAGACGGGGTTGTGTTTCAGGATTGTGCATCAGGATTTCCTTCCAAAGGAAACGCAGGCCCACAGGTAGAGGGAATATCACATATCATTCCAGTTTCTTCCCTGAAGGGAAAAATCATGGGGCAAACTGCAGAGCCTGTCTTCCATGGTGTCTGGGTGCACCTGGGGTGCGTGTCCTGGGATCAGGATTGAAAGGGGCACCATGGAGTCCCCTCATGGTATTGAAGAGTAGCCTCTTGCTCTCCAGGACCTCCAACTCCCTCAGTCAGCTACAGATGAAGTGTAGGGTGAATAAGGACTTACTTCTGAAGTTATGCTCTGGAATATCTCTCCCTCCATACTCTGAAAAACATAAGCTGTGAACCAGTTATTGTTTCTTTATCAGCTGGAATGAAATCCAAGTGCCATTGAGCAAAGTCTTGCCTCTTAGTTCTGACAATGCGTATCCTTTAAAATATGTTATCTCCTGAAAGTGAATTATGGAATTGTTTGCTGATGTCTTTTAAAGATCAGTTTTAATGATGACTGTCAAAATAAACCTCTGGAGGCTGCAGATATTTAAAACCGTGACCAAATCAGTGCTGATCAAACTATTTTGCTTGATCTGGAAATATTAGACCTCCCCCTCTGTAGCTATCTGTGAAATGCTTGGTTTTATGCACACATTATTAGAGTTTCTGGAGTATTACTTAAATAGTGTTATTATTCAGCTTAGTTTACCTCTATCATAATTTTCACTGTATGGTCCTTTGCTGCTGTGCTGTAACAGCTAAAAGCAAATGACTTTGCAAAAATGAAGAAAGAATCTTGAGGCCATTATGTTTTCTTATTCCAAATGTTATTTTATATACCTATAGAAATTATATGTTAGCTAAACCATCTGCTAAAGTCATGCACAAGCTGTTATTTAACAGGGTCTGCAAATGATCAGATACAGCCTCACAAGCAGGTCACTCAGTCGCAGCAAATTACAAATGCGTTTCAAATAGGATAATTTGACCAGCTGAAAGATATATAGAAATACTTTCTGAGGAGAAAAACACTAGAAACTGCTTGCCTGTTACTAGGTTTTAACTTTGAAAATATCTCTAGAAAGAGATTGGGGTCCAAACCACAAAATACAGAGCTGGATTTTAAAATCCTTGAATTTGGGGAATCTGGTCTGAAGCTTTAGTTCTGCTCCTTGTTGAGGGGGATCTCATTTATGAAATTCAGATCTGCATCTGGGTTTGGATTGGAAATTAATGCAAAAATGGGGTTATTTGCTTCCAAGAATCTTGGTTCAGTCCCCGCTTCTAATTATTGTCCCAACTGAGGAAGCACTGATGGCTGATGCACATCATTCAGGAACTCGGTACAAGTATACTTGAGCAAAAGTTTTACTTTACTCAGTTGGAAGCAAATGTAGTGCTTGCAGCCAGACCTGGTTTGGCCATGAGTAAAAACCGCTTACAGCTCTGCAGAATGCAAAATTGAATCTTTAAGGCTAGCAGATTATGCTTTCTACAAGCAGCCAAAAGGACATCACTTGTCCATTTGAACTTTGACTGTGACAGAATAGGCTGCTATCGGTCCATTTTCCACCAAGCATCGTGACAAACAAACCAAAACTCAGGAAGTTCTTTGAAAAGTTATGATTTGGGGTTTTTTTTACATTAGTTTTCTATTTATTTCCAACAGTAGCAAACATTATTGAATGACTTGTTTGCATCTCTGAAAGCTACTGAAATTCTTACCTAATTTCAGCCAAATGTGACAGTGGTAGATGTGCTAAAGATACCATGTTCCTACAGGTTTCAGGCAGGGGCTGTTTGAGAGTCCTGTCTGAGGAGAAGGCTGCAATGTGATTGCCAAAGAATCTACTTTATGAGTAAAAATATGATGAATGAAAGAGAGTGTCAGTCATTGTTAACCCTTCCTGAGGTACTGGAGAATCCACCCCTGAAATCCCCAGCCATAGGAAATCAGGTTGAATTAGGTTTGTTGCTTTGAGGACTATTACTTTTCTTTGTTGTTGTTGGAAGTTTATGTAACTATTTTGTTCTGTTTTGAACTTTATTCTTTGCATCTCTCAAGCTTCACACGACATTTTCACTCCAAAAAACCTAAAGCTATAAAGTGAAATCCACTTCTTAGGTGGACTCACAACAGATCGGGAGCTGACTGAATAAGAAACACAAATATTTGTGAATAGGTTCCTAAGACTCTGAACTGGTTCCTGAGTATGATGCTGCTGCTTGATTTGTTTATAGATATGTGTATACATAAAATATAAGGTTTCTCAAAAACAACTGCTTTAATTCATTCAGCTGTTTGGGGAAGGAGAATTCACTCATGTGAATGGGAAAGGGGATTCCACTTGTGGAAGGACCTCTTTGAGCTTTGTGAAGCAAATAGTACTACCTTACCTACTAGGAATTCCATAGGAAAAAAAAAAAATAATAAAGGCAGTATGTTTCAATTAATTATAAATGTAGTTTACCTCTTCTTTCTCAGAGGAAACTTTTTTGCATTTGAAAACTCTGCTTAACATACTTTGGGAAGAAGGCTACAAGTAACTGCCACAATGGATCAGATCTGTTGTCTATATAGTCCAGCACCTGGTAGCCAACAGTGATTGATGACCAGAAGGAGATGATTCAAGGGAAATTATGGTTCGTCTCCTCCTTTCTCAAGATCTCCTAACATAGATCTGTTTTAATATAATAGTTAGAGATGGGTTTGTGCACAAAATAATGAGGTTTAACATGTCAATTATGTGAACTAATTCTGTGCAAAGGAAGAGAGAATGCAGGGATATTTTAAAGGGCTTAATGCCGACCTGATGATTGTCCAGCCAGAGTCGATGGGTTTTATTTTGTCATTCAGCAATAGTAGAATCACAATAAGAATGATGAGGTTTTTCTGAAGACTTCACCCCAGACAGGCCAACACTCACCATGCGTACTCATTGCTCACTACTGAGATTCCACTATGGTTCCAGGATTTGTTGGAACCACTGCAGAGTATGCAACCTCTAGTTAACTGGAACTGTTTTTTTAATTAAAGATGAAAAGTAAAGATGACCTGAATAGAATTGTGAATCCTACCTCTCTGTACTTTATTTTGTATATCTATGTTTAACATCAAAACAGCAGATGGATCCAATACTGGAAGGGGCCTATTCTCTATTTCAGACATTCCTGAATTTCATGAAATCAGCCTCAGGATATTACTAGTAATATGTCTGAGCATTTGTCCAATTTGCCCTCAAACCTGAGTTACAACCCTAACCTAGCTCTGGACGTTATCAGCCCATTCCTAATAAAAAATAAATTTTCTTTATCGCAATGCATAGTTTTGTCAGTCATGGTCCTTTGAGGCCAAATGTCCTAACATAATGCTAATTCTCTGGTCTTTTATGATCTCTCTTTAGTAATCGTCTGAAAGCACTTTATAAAAATCACTTATATCTGTGAAATACATAGTTGATATCATACTCTTTATGGACAGTTCAGTGCCCAAAGGCATCTGGAACCCAAAACACAAAGCTTGCCTATCGCACCTAAGAAAAAGATCCTGAAATCTAGCCATCCTATTTCTGTGACCAGAAAAAAGTTATTTCACAATAGCTGAGTTGCTAATATGATTTTTTGGCAGTTTTTCAAGCTCCTGTGATTTCCCTAATAGCCACTTGGAAAATGAAAGGCAGTGTGCATTTAAATCAATGAGCTTCTCAGTACAGAACACGCAGTGTAGGAAATAAAGCTATGTGGCAATGGTACTAGATTAAAACACAGGACACAGAGATTCACCTCATCAATTAACCACAGCTTCCTGGGGTGACCTTGGAAGTCACATAAACTCTTTGTGGGTAGGTATCTTTATTGGTTTGGAGAACTAGTGGCACTTCTGATTTTTCATTTCTTGTCAGTCTGATTTTTAAATCTTTGAGGACAAAGCTGCCATTCAGTAGAAAACACAATATCATCTCTGATCATCAGGCTTTGATCTCAGCTGGGGCTTGTTGATACTGTTAGAATGCAAATTTGAAATAACGTCGTAGGAATACTATATATTTCTCTTGTACAGTAATTCCTGCTCGCAGATAAATTGACCAATTGGGTGACTTATGTTAAAATTTTTAAGTCTTTCATCTCATGGAAGCCAAAATATAATCAGAAAAGTGTAAAGTGATTTTGCATCCCGTACTATTTCTGCGAATGTATTCTCTCACAACTTCAAGGAACAGCCACAGTAACCCCCCCGGGCTCCCTGGAGCACTTGCTGTGTAGTTTCGCGCTGAATGGCCACTGGGTGGCTACACTTCCCTTCGGCATCTCCGAGCCCTTGCTCCATTCTGTCATCCCAGCATTACGTCCTTATTAAGATGAACAATGGAAGGATACACACAGAAATCTGGAAGTATTCAAAAACCAGGCTTCACCGGTCTCTTATTTGTACACTATGGCCCATTGGCCTGTACATAGAAAAGTTACAGTGCTATTGGAAAACACCATCAAACAGCAATAAATGTGCAGAGGAGAAAGGGAAATACAGAGATGAGTTAGTAATAAAGCGAGCATATTCTGCACATTTATCTTGTTAGTCTCCATGTCCTGGCCACTTTCCAATTTGAGTGCTTCTGCTGGATATCCTACTGGTTCACAACTGTTTCAAATTTTGATTCCCTTTCCTATGCTGGCATTCACCAAAAAGCCTCCTGCCATGTTCTGGGATGATCTCCTGGTTACTGATATGGAGAAGAAGGGATTCTGGCCTCTGCCACCTGACATCTCTTCATTTCAGCCCTACGAGGAAGATGATCTGTTAAATTACGGAGGCTACGTGTGTGAAATCATCAGCGTAGCTTCTCAGCATTTCCGTTTTCAGGGATGAAACCTTCCAAACCAAACTCATAACTGAAGGTCTATTTAAGCTATCTCCAAAGAGCTTTTGACACCAGGCAATTACTGGTGCTAAGGCAAGACAAATAATATTTAATGATAAACAGCACCGGTGTGAGCAGCAAAGCAAGCGGCTCAGCTACAACATATCCCGTGGTACTGTGAGCTGGAATAGCATGTGTTATTTTTCTTAATAATGATTGCTGTAGACTTCCATGAAGAGTCCCATTGGAAACGGTAGCAGGGAAGCTTTGGGAAGACAGAAAATGTTCAGATTAAATCTGTTCCTGTGCTTATGATGAAAAGTGATGGTCATGACTGGTTCTGCCTGATGCTCACTAGTCTTCAGTATCTCTTGGAGTTTTTTTCCTATCAACTGAGCCAAAATAAGGAAAGGGCATAATTTTTTTTTATTTTTTTTTTTTTTTTCAGAGAGAAAAAATAAATGAAGGTTGCATTTCCACAGACAGGGCTTTACTGTAAACAGAAGGTGTAGTACCTTGGAACTGGCAAATGTTTAACATTTAAAAAGAAGAAAGTGAAAAAAAGCTGTCAGTAAACGTGAATGTGCCATTAATGCTCCAGCATGAATGGATAGATGTGCCAATAAAATACCCACCCACCACACTCCCATTTCAACCGGAGAAAAAGTTTTATGTTGTGTCTGACAAAAGTCAGGATGTTACAAGGGAAGGAGAAAGTAAGCAATGTGTTAACGGAGCAAATGAAGTCAAGGACCTAATTCTGGGGTGTGTATGCAATGCAATTTCCAGTCTCTCGATGCAGCAGGAGTGAAAGAAGGCTTCTCAGTCTAAATATAGCGTTGGCTGATTGCTGTGTGCTGTGCAGTCATGCTGAAAGGTTTCTGTCCTGATGGCCATGTGTGTGGGAGGCAAGCCCTTTGCAACCAGGCGCTACACTGTTAGGCATTGCAGCCTGGTAGGATTTCCTGTTGTATTGAGTAATTTGTGCCAAGAGCTTGCAATAGGTAAAGGCTTTGTTTCACTCTCCGAAATCTCTGCAATCTTGGCAGTGTCTGCTCATGGTCTTTAAAAGAGAAAGTTTCAGGTGAACATCTGACTTCTTTGTGATTTAAAGCTTTCCTGCAGGCTAAGTGTTGAGCAGCTCTGCATTTTTTCACTAATGCCCCTGTTCATGGGGCATTATTAGTCTGCAGGGCCAGGCGCAGCTGCAGTGTGGGTGGCAGGAGGGTGCCCTGGACAGTCCTGTGGTCTCTCCCTCATCCTGTAACATGAAATATACCGCCATGGGGATGTGCAAGAGAAAGAGTGGATGGAAGAACTGGATTTAGCTTCTTGGATTGCCATAAATCTGATCCTGGCCCACAGGTGAAATTAAGGGTTATCCTTGGGCAGGTGAATTAACTCAATAGAATCTTGATTTTTCTGTCTTGTAAAATGGGGGCAATATATACCTTATCCATCCCTGTAAAGGCTTTAAGATAGCTGAATGAAAAGTGCTGCTTAGACACTAGGTGTTATTTTTAGAGCACTCTGGTGCCTGACTATGCCAGATGCGAATATCCACTCCTCTTCCTTCAATAAAAATCCGAGAAGATTGGATCAGAAACTTGAGCCATTTCTTGAGCACCTTTGTACACAGATCTGGGGCTACTAGTGCTCCTTTGGAATAGCACCTTCTGAAGACAGGGGAAATACTATTCTTTTCTTAATTTCTGTTTTCTCATTGATCTTCTTTGCTTCTGCATTGATTCAAAGTAGTCCTTTTGAATAAGACGTCAGAGTTGTTATTTTGTTGTTTTAATTTTGAACTTTTAAGTCTCCCAGGTTTAAACCGAAAGCAAGAGTAGTGCCCGTATGATACAGCTGCTTGCCATATGTGTTGGAGGGAGGAACATGTGATTGTGAGGAATATGATGACATCCAAATCGATAAAACATTCATCCCAAGGTAAATGGGTGTATCTGTTATATATTTAGGTGTTCTCTTTTGCTGGCAAGCTTAGAGCAATGTAAAAGCATAAAACCATAAAAGGAGAAAAAATCATAAGGGTTTGTGAGGAAGACTGACAGGAATGGAGGAGAGGGCTTATCACTAGCTACAGTGATGAAAACAGTGGGAGGTATATAGATGAAGAGGAACCACTCCGAGGTTCTCCTTCTTACACGTACATTAGAGCAAGAATGGCTGGTTTCCAAAGACTTTGTTGTCACCAGAAATATCTGTTTTGCTATTGATTGCCTTTTACTCCCTTAAAAAAAGACAACTCCCTGTCTTTGTTCTCAATTTGTTTTTCTATCCCCCATCCTGTGTCTAGCAGAATCCAAACCACCTCTAAAATTGGCAGCAAGTTAACATGGTACTGATGTAGATCAGCACAGTGTATCCGAACAGCCCAACCTAAGATAATACCATGACTTTGACATATCATAATAAACCATTGCTAGATAAACTTATAACTTTGCCATATGTAAAGAAAGAACTCACCATAAATGAAACCTATGCCTTTGGTCTTCTTCCCCTGGGGTGAAGCTTCTCCCTAGACACAAAGGAAGCAAGCTCTCTTTGGACCCTTCACATAGAGCATCAGTGTAGAAATGTCCTTCTGAGGCTCTTCATAGAGCATGCATTTTTGGGCTACGGAAGGAAGCACATAAAAATTTTCTGTGAGAAGTGGTACTGATCAGCTTCCTTTCCCTCTCCAGCTTTTCTCCTCTGGCAACAGCATCTGCTGCTACAGTAATGCTGAGTATGTTCTGGTCAGCCTCTCTTGTGCACATCATGCCTAGCTGAATCAGTAGATGGGGTTTTTTATCCCCTTCAACTCATAATCCTTTTGGGAATATAATACATCTAGATATTTGAAATATGAGAGATCTTTTGAGATTCCAGTAGTATTTTTTCACTTGTCAGTGTTATTCAAGCATGATCACTATCACATGGCTGTAGATGCCTCTTAGTTCTTCTAAGCAAAGAAAGCCAAAAAAAAAAAAAGCCAAGTACTATGTGGTTTAGAGGACCAGGTATGAAGAATTTGTAGAAAAAACAGAAAAGTGAGTAAGTAATTGACAACATGTCCAATAATGAATAGTTAAGGCACAGGTTTGAGCACAAATATGGTCCTTTAAAACCATTAATTTGAATGGGAAGCAGATTCAGTGGTCTTGCAGAACACTCGAGATCCAGCATATCCAATTAATTAAAAAAAAAAAATAAATAATACAGTGGGTGCCTAGATCTGTTCCAGTAGTTATAAAAAAGCTGGAAAGTACTACACGCAGAAGTTTCAAACACAATCTGACTGGGTAGAACTGTTCAATGTGTAGTATGATGTCAATGTGTAATGTAAAGCGTGACTGTATCTCTCTCTGTCTGCAGTAGCTCCCAGTTATTATTTCCCTAAGAAACCAGAATTTGTGGTTGTGTCTTAATTGTAAAGAAGATTCTCAAGAGTGGCCAGAATCATGTGTTTTCTTTGATCAACACATGTCCCATCTTCCTGGAAATCATCTCAGGTAGCCCGATGAAATGCCTGATAGTAGCTTTCTGGCTATACAAAGAAGTATAAATATGGACTGGCCAGACAGCTGGGATCTAAATAGTGACCCACCACATATGGCTAGTGCTGGGCTGGAAGGTGTTTAATGGCCAAGAAGTCCAGATTTGAGAGGAAAGTCAATACACTGTATAAATCCTCTATCAAAATGGAAATAGGTATTTGTATGCAACACCTAATACAATTGGAGTTTGCCGGTGTTGTTTTCTTCAAGGCAGCAGGTTTAATAGCTTCTTGATGCTTGCCATATGTACAGTCTGATGTAGATCATCAGTTGGAGTGCTTTGCGCTTACAAGGCATAGTGGAACACATATATTTGCAGTGCCACATTAAAACTCAATTGGCTGCTGCTTAGCCTCAGAACTTCATTGTAAGCACGACATAAGTTTTAAGAGAAAAATCCATACAGATGTGTTTATGCTCCAAAACAGAGCTTTAGATTGACTTCTAGTGAAAGACTGAAGCAATTTCTGAGTAATTAATGGGTTTCCTGTGATTGTTGATGTGATCTCACCCGTAACTAATGATGGTAACTTACATGCACATGAGATAGATGTGGATCAGTCATCCAGCATGGCAGGTACAGCACCTAGGGAAGATATGGAAGGAATGGCAAGTGTGTATGGAAAGAGGAGTACTTAAGGATGCATAACAACTTCACTGGATAAAAAAAAAAAGGATGTGCTATAAAGTTCATAGGTTGTATATTTTTCTTGTTTTAACATAATAATTATTAAAACATCATGTCTTAATGGCATTATATTTATAATTTACAATACCAATATATATGTGAATTTATGTGTATATCTCACAAGGCTTAATGCTGGATAGGATGATTGTATCATTCAGTCTAACTCTCTGGGTATTTTCATGCAGGAGAGCCAGCCAGACGAGGGAATCCTCTGTATCCTGGCGGAGTGCTGCTCCGTCCTAAGGCTGCCCCCGTCTCCAGCAGCAGCCAATGTGTAATGTCGCAAAGGGAGGAGAAAGACACCAAACCAAACAACCCAGAATAACAACCCACTAGCTAAACAGAAAATGAGCAAATAAACAGAGGAGCTCTTGAAGTTGTTCATAGGGATGGAAAAAATATTTTTCTGATTTCTTCAGGCAACAAGCTGAAGCATGAGATTGAAGCACAGCCACTGTCTGAGCCCAGAGCAGTTGATACTCTTCGCCTGCTGTGGCAGCCCACACACCCCAGACTCTGTAAGGATGGAGATTTACTGAACCTATGCCCAGAAGAGAACCATAAGCCCTTAATTTAATGCCTATGACCTTAATCTCAGCAGCTGCTTTAAAACACACTGTAAAAAGGTACCGAAATCTTCCAGTTGATGAGGATGTGATCACCTCCCCTTAACATCTAACAAAGAGAATGTCTCCTCTTATTACGGGCTTGATTTGTCTAATTTGACCTTCCAGCTCATGAGCGTTTGACAGAAGGCTTATGTTGGCAGTTCTGCTCATCTCTCACCCATGCACTTGCATACCATGATTGCACACCCAACAGACAGAAAACCTTCATGAAGGCCCTGTCCAATACCGAGAGAAGCAAAATACAGAAAGAATGGGAGCATTTGCTTGTAGTTGTCTATAAGCTATGCAAGTGAAAAGCAGAAATTGGCTTTAATTGAGAGCTTTTTAGCCATCAGAATGATGTGGTTAGGGGAGTTGTGTAGATCTCTTCTTAAGTAAAATTCAGGGGGTGTGAACGGATCCTGTGAATACATCGCTAAGCCCTGCCAGAACCCCACCAAGAAACAGTACATCTCCCTGGAGCATGGCAGACCTTTCAAAAGCAGTAAATTGCAGATTTTGGTCCTTAAAGGACTTTGTTAGTCAAAGCTTTACATCTGCAGATTTAAGCATTTATACAAGTTGAGCTTTTAGCTAATATTATTTAAATAGGGCTTGGAATGTGGTAGGCAGCCAAAACTAGTCTTTCTTCTTAACATATGGTATGGTATAACAGAACATTTAAGCCTTTAATCTTGCTAAGTAGGAGAGAGAGAGAGAAATCAAACATTTTTAAGTCAATAGGCAGCTGATAGCAATATCACATGCATGTGAAGTACAGCAGCTAGTGTTGGAGAAGCTATGGTTTTCAACTGCAAGGGAGAACTGCTGTATTATGAATTGCTTAACAAAGTCCTGGTATTTAAAAAATCCCTTAGAATGAAAGCTAACTTACACATATAAGACCAATGACTGCTTTTAGTGTACTGCGAAGAACTACATTTAAGTATGCCAAGCCATAAGCAAGTCACTGTGTGACAAACCGTTACAGAGTAAACCCACAGATGTCCAAGGTTTTGTTCATGAAGTTAAGCACAGACATTCCCTTTGCAGAGCCAGAACCAAAATTTCATTTTCTATAAGACAGGAATTTCATGAAGCAGAATGAATCTCAAAGGTTTCATGTTCAGCTTCAGGCCATTCTAAAGTATTCATTTGAATCCAGGATGAAGAAAATCTCTACAAAGTTTTCTCTAAGTTCTCTGAATTTTTATTTTGGGCACAGTAGATTACATTCCTGATTTTGCAACCACTTAATGCATGTTCTTAATTTTGTGCAACCCTTTGATCCATGCAACCATAAAAGTTTACTCTTGTGTGTTAACATTTGAAGGACCAGGCACATCAGAGTAGCAGTATGTGTTTACTCTGTGAAATAAAAAGGAACAACAATACCAGAAGCTGGAGTATTTCACAATCTAAAACCAGACAAATTCTCCTTTGGGGCACATCTAGCAAATCTCAGTTCCCACGCTTTTCTCCAAAATAGTACTTCAAGTTAACTACTGAAGAAACTAGGTAGCTACTTTAAATGAGGAGGTATGTTTTGAGTGGCAGTGCCGAACCTCTACCTTTCTCAGCAGAGGATCCCAGGACAGTTTTGCTCCCCCAGTACAAAGGTGGTAAGAGACCTGGGACTGTCCAGGTGTTCCTGGCTGGGGCAAACCTACCAGTGAGGGCAAGGAAGGTGGGGGAGAAAATGAAGGAAGAATTAAAAGGACCTAACTCCTCGTTAACGCAGCATGTGTGATTTGCATCATATAAGGGATAATTCTGCAGCTGTTCATCGCTGCTGGGGCTGCATCCAGCCTTGTTCTACCTACCAGAAGGGGGAGAGAGTGGCATTGTGTAAGCAGGTTTCTACTGGAGCGATATGATGGCAAGTCCTCTCCCTATGTAGGAGAGAACAAACAACACAAAACAAAACAGGCAGCCCCCTTGCTACGTCTGTGCAAGACCTACAGGCATCAGTCAAGGTGTGAATGGACTCTAAACAAACCAAATGGATAGATATCGTCCCTCTTCCACAGCTAAAATCCCATTTGTTTAAATACCTGCCATTTGTTATTAAAGCTGTGCCAAATAGAAGATTGCATTTGGTAAGAGATAGAAGTAATGCTTTTAATTAAAACAGATTCTTAGAATGTTTCATTTGATAACAAAGTCTCAAGATAACTTTGTTCCTTAGAGGGGCAGTCCTGCTGATTTTGTATTAATCCAATGGATTTCTGTCACTTGGAAAAAAACCCCACACCTGACTAGAAAGTGTTTGATTACTCTTTTATCTTTAATCCATTTTCCTCTGGCTTCATTTAAAAAAATAATTTCCTTATCTGCTGTGCAGCCTCTGCTCAGTCCTTGTCAGAGACGTGTTTCTTCTTTGACACTATCAGCATTAGTACATTTGCTGAAGTTAAACTATCTGTGTTGTCTAGAAAGAGGTTACTTTTCTGGCTCTAGACTTAAAAGAAAAGGGAAAAAAAAGCTGGCAAACTGCTTTTTAAACAATGCATGGTATTTAATGAAGCGTTCCCAACTACAAAGGATGTAACACCACGGGTGAATTACAAAACTAACATCAAATCTGAGTTGCTCTCAGAAGTCTATTTTTGCCTTTCTGACATAATGGTCCCATCCTGACACCGCTATCTCCTCTCTGCCAAGCAGTAGCAGACGACAAGTCTTTTGTGCTGATTTCTCAGTGGAAGATCAATCAGTGATGGTGAAACTGGGTATAATCCAAGAGTAACTGTATTTCATTTATTGTCTTGGGCCAGAGGTGGTCAATCAACAAGCAGAAAAAAAGATTTCCTTCTGTGTTTTCCAGAAAAAAATTGACTCACAAGTGCTTTAAATCCAAACCAGAAAGTAAAGCCTGAAGCTTTTCACATAGTACCTTACCCTAATCTCTTATTTTTATATGGAATTTGGCATCACAGAAAACCTCACTGTCCCATGCTTCATCTCAGATATTTGCTGGCATACAAAGACAAGTGCAGCCCTCCCACACACAGAGAGGAATTCAGGAGCCCGTGTTTAACTGTCCTCCTGCACAACACCTTCCCAAAAAATCTATTTTCTTTACAAAAAGCTTCAGTCTCAGAGCCCACAGATCCTGCCCGAGAAGATGGTTAGGAGCCTGAAGGACAAAGCAAATTTTCAAAAATCAGCAGGATCTGCATCACAGCATATTTGTGTGATTTGGTAACAAGAGAGGAAGTTCAGCACCAAAATAAAATTTAAGGTTTTGGGGTTTGGGGTTTTTTTTGTTTGTTTTTGTGTTTTTTTTTTTTTTTCTTTCAAAATGTCTCCCTTTATCCTCAGTGGAGCACAGTGACGCTTCAAACTAGGAGGTATGGAGATGTAAAAAGTCTTGTAGGCCTGGAATACTTTCCTCTGCAGGACACGTAGTGCAATTTAAGCCTTGCAGGACACGATAATAATCATACAGTAATTTTCCCATCCTGTCCTGAGTTGTTACCAGATATTTCTCCTCTCCTCTGTTTGTGCTTGTGGAGGGAGGGAGTGAAAGAAGGGAGAGGAACCACTTCTAGAATGAGATAAATTTTCCCTGTGGACTGGGAACAACAAAAAACTGAACTGAATTCTTTGAACCCTCCAACATATCATGGGTGTCAAAAATAAGATGATGTCGGTACAAGTAAGAATGAGCTGCCTCTGTCAGAACGGAAGAAATAAATGCAGCACAGGTCCAGAACACCATCTGGGAGAACGGCACAATCATAACTGGATATTAAATTACTCTTCATTTACATCTGCCAAATGAAATGAAGTTCACTCCCAGAAGAAAACTTGAAGGTAATTCTTGTAAGAGGACATCTTTCCTGTGTAGATAATCAAAAAGGTTGAGAAAGATATTAAAAGAACAGAGCTTTTTACGTGTGGGTATGTCAGTATAAATGGGTGCGGGCTGTACGCTGAATGGCCTAGACATGAACCATCTGCAATTTGGAAATTAC
This sequence comes from Fratercula arctica, assembly GCA_947846985.1. NCBI lineage: Eukaryota > Metazoa > Chordata > Aves > Charadriiformes > Alcidae > Fratercula > Fratercula arctica. Next base: position 113,006,195 of record CANTUZ010000003.1, read on the forward strand.
AGAGCTGTCCTAGCACCCAGTTCTAGTGTAAATATATGCTAAAACATACTAATGTGCTGTGTGGTGTCTGAAATGGAGATAGATTTTGTCTGTCTGCTCAGAGAATAGACAGAAAGAGGTCATCCCTTCCATATAGGCATGTGCAGCATTATCATTAGCTCATAATGCGCATTAGCCAACTAAAAGGAAACATTTCCAGGAAAGTAATGGATCTGTTAGTTCCTCTAGTTCAGTAGCCAACTTTTCCTTTTGTTCCCATGATGATTAGTTCTCATAACATATGAGAAAAGTAATTCCCTTTGTCTAGAAACATTAAATAACTGTATCATTAGAAGTTCAACACTTGGCAATTTGTAAACTAGATATTAACACTCTGAAACAAAAAAATTAATGGCTACTTAAGACATTACAGGCCAATTTTGACTTTCAAGTACTATGGAAGGAGAAAGGCAGTTTATTTTGTAAATTATTTTTCTGGCAATATTTTCAGAAAATTCCTCCCCATTTTTTATGACAACTCCGGATTTTTTTTCACTAACTTTGTGTAGAACTGAGATGCTTCTGCCTCCCGAACAAGAGACTGAAGACTCTGAGCTACAGGCAAATCAGTGTTTGTTGATGTGTTCACAAAACCATCAAGGAACATAGAGTTCCATCCAGCAGCTGATGTCCATGAGCCAGTTCATTATGCTTTTAATCAGAACTGTGCACAACTTTTTGGTTTCCTTTTGCCAGAGCCTGGCCTCAGAACTAGTGTCAACAGCGAGGCAAGGGAAAAAAGATGAGTTTAGAGCTCTCCTGCTGAGATGGGGTTACATGAACCTGACTCTGCATTAGGTAGTGGGGACAGCAACAGTATCTAATTTTCTGAGGAAGAAGAGCGAGCAGGCCAGCTGGCAGCTCCTGAGGACCACAGGGAGCAGGAAAAGAGCCAACTGGAGCAGATAGGCTAAAGGGTTGGGAGGTGCTTGGAGAGAGACCGTGGGAATGGGCAGAAGGATGGTTTCAGAGGTAGGTGGGAACTGTATTCCAGAGCTTTGGTTGATGTGAGTAGGGAGCTTGCTTCTGACATGATAAGACATGTCAGACATGCTGGTGAAGGGAGTTGGGGGCAGAGAGGGACAGGAAGGAAAGGAGAATTTAGCTATGACTTTGAGTGGAAAAGCTAAAGATGAGAAAATCACAGAGCCAGTGGAAAGAGCCAGCCAAGATCTGAACCTGGCTTGTACTGGGAGGAATTGGTAGAATTTTGAATGGCAAAAAGGAATAATTGACTCAATTTAATGACAGGGTTTACATCAGAAATAGATATGTTAATTTTTATATATAGACATATATTTTGCTATCTAGTTGCATACCAGTGCACACAGAAGTGGTAATCTCACAAGTTCTGTTTTAAATCATACTCTTCCAAGTTAATGAGATATGAAACTTGATCTGTGCTATAATTATTGAAAGTTTGGAGAAGCTTAGCTAAGGAAATGTGGAGTTTTAAAGTGTTTAATTAAAAATAAATTGCTTAAAAAATTCACTACATTACCATAAAATATATTATGAGAGAAAGTGCAGGTAGTGTGTTACACAACAGATCAGGTGATCATAATCATTTCTTCTGGCTTTAGCATGCAGGAAAATCATAGATGGACATCTAAATTCGATACTCTGAAGGTTTTGCTGCTCTGTTCATAATTGGCTTCTTAGATGGTTTAAGGAGATGAATGGGCAAAGCCAAGTTAAAAAAATAGATATGAGAGACTCATACATGAAGTAGTACTCTTTGGTATCATAAAAAAGGCCTTTCATAAAACTAGGTCAGCTTTCATTTGGTACAGTGGGTTTCACCTACCTTGGCAACCTGTGCCTGCTCTAGACTGCGTCCCGTTTGCCATTCTATCGTGCTTAAAATTAGGGAGCTTGAGTCTCTCAACAGAGACCTTCAACGGCACTAAGTTTTCCCTATTGACTGTGCGGGAAATTTAGAAACTCCCTTTAGGAATATAATGTTATAGACCAGATGCCCCCATTAGGATCACTGGATCCTTGGCTGAAAGGGCTGCCATGAAAGGGTTGCTCAGCCATCTCATTAACGTCCTATCCACTGAGACGACTTGAAGTAGCACTTTTCTCTTCAGTCTGGTATTTGCGAAATGCTTGTTAAATCACCTCAGATATCATGAGATGGGTGCCAAGGAAATTTAGGATGAATTCCAGTTCAATGAAAGTAGCTTTCCAAAAATCTGTACGTTTTGGACACTCGCAAGTATATCAATTAAGGAATCTCATGAGACATTTACAGTGCCAGAAGATGTTGTACTTCGCGATTCAGGCTGAAAATATTTTCTCAGGAGCCCAATATGCCTGAAATATCATCTTTGGTGAGTAAGAGCAGAATCACATATTCTAGCTCCTGAATTATTAATATTTGCAAAATGTATAGTATTATCTCATACCGAATCTGCTGTTTGCATTCCCCAGTCTATACTGAAAAGATCCTTTTTTTTTTTTTTAAATTTGAACTATTTTTACAAAGCATGCTGATGACCTGAGCACAGTTTGATTGTCATATTCCTCCACTTTGCCATATTCCTCCAGTAATCACAGCTAGAAGTTCTCTTCTCATGCTTTATGAAACACAAAGTCATGACAGAATAGAAATAGAGGGAGTGAAATGCAAGGTCACCCAAGCAATGTGCAACAGGGCTAGGAAACGAAGCCAGACAACTTTGTGCTTTCATTGCAAGGTCTTTCTCCTCCTCCAGCCCTTTTTAGCAAAAAAAAAGCCTAACACCTTGGTGCTTTGGGCAGGTTTCCATCCTCAGCACATCTCTGGAGGTCAGAGAAGGGTGGGAAAATCTCGCTTTGTCAGTGCGTGGGAGGGCTTTGACAGCTGCAGGGCGGAGCTGGGGCCCATCTAACCAATTTGGCAGCCCTTGCTCTGCTCTGGCCTCTGGAGATGGAGACCTGGAATGCAAAGCCTCCTCTTTTGTGTGGTCTCATGCCTATACATGCTGCACAAGCCTGATGCTAGTCCTGCTAGAAGAGATAAATTAAAGAAATTATTCAGTTATGTAGAAATCTTAAGCAAAACCCATGAGCTCAGCACAATCCATAAATATCTCAGTGTTATTTCTGGGAGTAAAGTTGAAAAACAGGAGAAGAAACAATGAAATGAAGGAAAAAATTACCTTACTACAGCCAATTAGTGTGAAAAGGGTAAATATGTCTTTGTTGGAACTTCAAAAAAGGAAAGTTTTGGCCTGATCTCTACTGTGGCATTATCTCAGACTAAGAAATAGGGTGAATAATTTGTTGGGATACTCGCTGGAGAAACTACTTGATTGCAATCTGGCCTGCTGCTTAAGGAAAATAAAATTGAGTTCTCATCAGGCAACAAGCCTGTATAAGTTAATAGGCTTTAATAATAGCACCTCATTACATTTTTATAAAACTGCCTGGGAAATGAATGCTGGAAATACAAAGGAAAGCTCTATGGGATCACAGCTATAAAGCAAAGATAACATAGTCAATATTACAGCATTTCAAAATAATGCATACACTATATTGGATACCACACAGAATTCAGTGACTGGGATCAAGGCCAAGTAAGCTTTTTTGAATGGATGTCCAAAGCAGATGGGAGACCTGACTCATGTTCTGGAGTAGAAAAATGATTTCTGGGACAAGGTGTTTAGGGAGCTTGATAGCAGTCAGAAAATTAGGGGGTACTAGCCTCAGTGGATGCTGATGTCTAGTAACAATATTGCGGTCACTATTAAAAAAGTCGATTTGCCAGCAAAAAATAATAATATTTTACTTTTGTATCCAAGACACACTACTTCTTTCCCATGGATTTTCAATATCTCTGTGCAGTAACTGTTGACAAATGCTTACATTTTTGAAAAATGATGAGCACTGTTTGTGGACTTGGAGGCATTTCTGTTCCCAACAATTGACGATTAATCAACGCAGTGGTGACGAAACTGTTAGTTTCAGTGGAAGTAAAGCAACAGAGAACAATTCTGAAAGGATGCGTGAGCAAACCGCACACGCTACAGAAGATGGTGTTCTTCTGTATGCATCCGCATTGCCTGTAGTAAGGATCTAATTTAGGTGTTTCTTGTGGGAGCGCGGGCTCCCAAGGCTGACTCATAGAGGCAAGCGCCTCTAGAGGATGATGCAGAATGTCTGGGTTGGACTGTAGTTAGGGTATTAATTTAGACATCTTCTTCTTTTCATTTACTATACAGAGAGCCTGGGCAGGTAACTAAATTAAGGGATTAAAAGTAGTCAAGGCAAATTCCATTCCCTCTGCTCCAGTGTGTTCAATGCCATGAACTGTTGAGGTCTCTGGGAGCTGTGTATGCTCCATACTTCATAGAGGTGTTTTTTACATTGGGGGAGATCTCCTCTGATCTTGTGTTCTCAGTGGTAATGCTATATTTTAATTAGCAGATCAAATTTATCAACTTGTCACTGTCAGTTGCAGACTAGAGATGAGGTTTTCACGGGACACTCACTGAGCCCTCTGGGATATAGCAATGTATATTATCTTTATCTCATTTGAAGGATGTTCTTATGTGAGTTTTTGATGACAACTCTCAGCATGTGTGGCTAATACTCACCTGATGCGGACTTGCTATTTGGACTCTGAAGAAGGGTGTCATAAGAGGTGGACTCAAACCAGAATGTGACACATTCCTCGAACATGGGGAGATGCTTCTCCCCTCCCACCCAGGAGATCTGAGGGCAACACCAGAGCCCTGACACTGAAACTTTTCAGAAGGCAAGGTTCACACCTCTGACTTCAGTGAAGACCGAGTGTGAGTGCTCATTAAATATTAAATAATAGTACGGTTCAGATCTGAATCCAAACTTCTCATCTTGCACCATTCCAGCTAAGCTGGTTATGAACGGGAACACTGCTCAGAAATCCCTTTGAACTTTGGAGGAATTTTGGTTCTGGATCTAAAACCCGAGTTCAGTAGTGTGTAACAAGGGCTTTCAGTCAAAAGGGAAGCATGAAAGGAAATCATTCAGGATTATTTTTGTAACATATTGGAGCAAACAGCAGAGAAAGAGGTCAAGTCATTTGTGACTTGTATTCTAATAGGCAAAAATTATCTAAAAATACAAATTAAAAATATGGAACAGGCTTGTATGAGTACATTTGAACTACTATTTCGCAAAAGTTTTAACTGTGGAAAAAAAAACTTTATAACACCACCTGCTGTTCTGCTGGTTTTGACCTGACCCCTTTCTCCTTTTCTTGTTATTATAAACAGTGAGCTCTTTAAGTGAGAGCTGTTTAAAGGATAGGGGGCTGTAAGTGTTCCTTCCTAGATCCCAGATGCAGTGGGAGACTGATGGGCTTTTTGATCTTTATTTTATGAGTGTCTGATAAATTGCCTCTGGCACCTGGCAACTGAAATTTCACTATCTGAAAACTAACCCTTATGTCAAACAATGTGGCCAGTCTCATACTCCAAGTTAAAGAGCTGCATGCATTTAAGCACAGGATGTTTTCCAACATTCAGTACAGTATGTGGTGAAGCCCTGCTTCACATATTATTATTAGACAGATCCTCAGCTGATGTAAATTGGCATAGCCCCATATGATTAAAGGAGCTGAACTGTTTTACATCAGCTGGCAACCTGGTCCAAAGTGCAGCACACATACTTTTTGATTTAAAATAGTATTTTGTATGTGATTCTTCAAAGGTTGGTATGGTTCAACTTTTTCAATATATGGCTCCGTGGCCTCTGTTTTTTGTTTCTGAGGCAAGTATTAAAAAAAAAAAAAAAAAAAAAAAAAAAAAGTATTAAGATAAAGCATCATGGGTAATGTTTTCTGGTTTGCTTGTTTGTTGGCTGCTTCAGGTGGAAACTGACCTATCCTGCATTTGAAATCAAAGTCCCAAATGGTGCTCTGGCTAACGACTACCAAATTGTGTTACTAATTGTGCCCCAGGGGAAGACACCCTGGTCTCCACCTTGTTTCTCATGTGTTCTGGCAGATGATAGGAAAACTCATGTCTGCTTGTGTCAGAATTGAAAAGATCAGCAACAGATCTGCCTGAAATACTGGAGTTTCTCGCTAGTAGATAATCCCAGTATTTCACATTTTTCTCATCCTGTTTTACAACAGGATTTGTGAGGGAGAATTACAGAATTGGAAGATAGGGTTTATCACGAGGAACAGTGATGAAAACAGTGGGACGGATACAGATGAATTGGAGCCACTGTAAGGAAATAAGAGCAGAGGCAGCAACTCACATATGTAAATAAACCAGAACATGGTGCAATCTTAAGCACAGAGTTTATGGGACCATGAATGCTCCATGCGTGGGCAGATGAAGGTGGCTCTGAAGCTTCTGCTGGGCTTGGAAGCAGGAGGAAGGTTTTGAATGCTCTCTTGATCAGGAGAGTTTGGAAACATCACCTGGGTGAGAGAGGGCATTAAATCTGAAATAAAACAAGAAACACTAAGTAACTGAAGAGCCTGATCAGCATAGTAAACAGCATATGTCAGTAATAGTAAGTAATAGTAAGTGTAGGGTTTCCTTGCTGCATCCTTCAAGATTTGAAATCTCAGGTAGCTCAATAGGAACATCAAGGTCCAGTTGAGTCAGATTAAGTTTATATTTGTCTCCTTATCCAGGATCCATTTCCTGTAACAGGCATCAGAATGGCACCGACGTGACTGAACCTACAACCCAGCCATGTTCACAGCCATAATTATTTTGTGTTCACTAACATATGTGAAAATTTGTTTTCCTACAGAGGAGAACATGCTGTCACCTACCACATGTGCCTCTGCATTGCTTCCTACCAGCCTCCACCACCCCCACCTTCCCCGCTGAAGGGGCTGGGGCACTGACCTTGTAAGGATGGCTGCATGCAGCACCTAACGTTTAAGTGCAGTTAGATGGCTTCACGGAAGACATCCCATTGGAGGATGACATCCCACCCAGAGTGCTAATAAAATGGTTCCTTTTACAGAAAAGCTCAAGATGGCAAATTGTCTTTGAAAACAATGCTGTTTGCTTAGACCAGAGCATGCTGTATTTTCTCGCAGGAAAGGCAGCGTGGCTGGCGAGGCGTTGGGTGAGAACTCCAGAAATCCAAGCTCTGGTGCTGGTTTTGCCCCCAGGCTTGTGCAGGGGTATGGGCAAGCGTCACTGGACTTACTGTGCATCTCTTTCTCCCCCCAGCCTTCCTATTGAAACGGGATCATGTAAAACCTAGTACAAATTGAGCCTGGAGCTTAGAGGAGGCCGTTAGTTGCTACTGAAGTGCAAATGAAAATAATCCATAATTCTTCCATAGAACATTTAAAGCAAGTAGTCTGGGAACAGAAACAGCCACATTTTACTTCACTGAAAAATCACATAAGACAAAAGGAAATGCAGATGTTCTGACTGAACTGTCTTATGAGCTGTTGACTAGTTAATTAATCAAAGTTGTCTAGTGATTTATTGATTAACAGAGGTTCTGCAGTCATGAACACATCAAATTTCACAATGGAAAATTTAGCAATGGAAAAAGTCTGGTCCTTTAGTTCCTTCCTCAATCAAGACACAGAATGGTATGAGAACTGAGGACATTTTAATATATTAAGCTTATGCCAAGGATTCTAATTATGTGATAGTATTGCTTAGGCAATTTTGATTGTTTTTTTCCATGCAGTTTTTTTCTATGTGAAGTGATTTTTTTCATATTTTACCAGTGCTAGTAAAACCCCCTATATAAGAACTCATATAATGTCATTATAGAATCATAGAATCATTTAGGTTGGAAAAGACCCTTGGGATCATCGAGTCCAACCATCAACTGCACTCTACAAAGTTCTCCCTTACACCATATCCCCTAACACCACATCTAAACAACTCGTATGCAATATTCACTGTCATTGTAGTCACAATAGGTAATCTAATAAAGGATAAATACTAAAGGAGTTACCTTTCCAGTAGGTGGGAAATCACAGAAGTAAAAATTTTCTTGGAAGACTGAGAGCTACCTTAACTATCAGTTGTTGCCTTGACACCATATCCATTCCTTTGATAAGGAGGAGGTGATAAGATTTTTTTTTTTTTTTTTTCACAAATATCTGCCCATCTGTAAAGTGTTCTTTAAGTATTTAATTAATGAGTGCAAAAGGCTAGTCAAATACATGTATTTGAATTGTTATTCAGAGGACACTGAAGTCTGTCACTATGCTCATATGTCCTGGAAGATTAAATTTCTCTGTTGTAACACAGTTAGTAGGAGGCCTGTCTTGAGCGATGATAAATCTCACCTTTGTACTTGGTGGAGGTCAACTGTAAAGAGGTCTCTTTCTCCAGTGTACAGATAGGTCATAAACCTCTCTAAGAACAATTGTGCAAATGACCATACTGGAGAAGACACAGTGTTGTATCATGCAGGAAGGTCCACCAGCAAAGCAGGGGGGACAGAAGGCTCATCAGAAGAATCCTGTCTAAAGAGGTTGTCCTAATAGTTAATAGTCCCCTAATATTGAAAAATGGTAGAAAGTTCAGTGTCTGATTTCAAAACTCTTCAACAATGGTAGATTTAGTTATTATTATGTTGTACTCTATTTTTGTATCGTGTTGTATTATATTATATTACAAGTTATTATAGTACATGTTATTATTTGTCGTGGTTTGGGCCTCAAACCAGGACATATTTATACAAGTAAATCTGATTCCAGAAGAGGGAAGGTGATATGGATGTGATTTTTCATTACCTGTTTCTGTCTGCTGGAGCAGCCCATTGGAACAGCCCCCAGCTTCAAAAGTTAGAGCGGTCTCGATGCTCCTCTGTCTGACACAAGTGCTGACCTAATCTTTGGCTCACTAGGTGGTGAGGGAATTCCATCAGATCCCTTAAACACACCTGCACTGACAGTTCAGTGAACTTAATGAATGAGGTAATACCGTTTCAATGACAAGAGATCCTCAGATTCTTGTGCTGATAACTTTATTCTGAGAATGCAGTTAATGTTTTCCCAATGGGAAGAAACAAAATATTTTTTTCTATTGATTGCAATATCTGGATATTCAATCTGGATAAATTTTTTAATATAACTTTGAATTACCTATGTTAAAAAAAATCTTAAAAACTTTAAAAAAAGTGAAACATGCATGAATAATGAGAAAGGGTGTCTTTAAACAATAGATTAGTCTACTGAAAATGCAAGTAATCTGAGAGGATAGGCCTATTTTTAAAAATATAGTAATAGCCTTGTACCTATGTGGCCTATCTTGCAAAGATAAAACCTCCACATAAATTAGTAGAAAGGAATTACTCAAGTAACTAAAGAAAATGTAGCTTAAATAAGGAGTCTGCTTTTCATGTTCCAACAATCAATATATTGCGAACTTCTTTTAAATGTCTGGGCAGTAAAAAGAATTTTAAAAGTGATTTTTTAAGGGGTTTTTGTTCAAAGTCTAGCTCGCTTGCTTTGAATCTGCACTGCATCTTTGTTTGCACACAAAATTTCTTCTAATGTCCAAAGATGCTCTACAAGATGTACAGGCATAGGATGCACAATGATTGTCTGAGGATTAAAAACTTACAGTCAGGAGAAGACAGAAAGCACCTCCCGCCCAAAATCATAGGGGAGACTTCTAATTAAGCACCAAGTCTGAAATGTGTAAAGAACTACTTCAGTCTCTGTGTCCGGCTGCTTTCTGCTACGTAAAGCACCCGTGGGGCAACAGGCACTTTCCTCTGGGGACCACAAAGACTACAATGCTCTCATCGATCTATTAACAACCAACAAGGAAAAGATGTACCTGAATACGGAAACAGTGCGTAGTCTTCACAATTGCCGCCTCTTTTATTCCTTCTTTCCCAGAAGCCATTTGCTTTGGTGGTCATTTTTTATCTCTGTGTGCTTTTAATTTGATTTACCCTAGTCTCACTAATCACTGCAGTGACCTAAGTCACTAATCTTCCCAAGTTGCAGCCCACCAAAAGCCAGTGCTTGACACAGGCACCTCAGTTAAATCTGCAAAGAGAGGTGGGGTGAATTAGGGTCTTCCAATGTTACAATTAATAACGGTTTGGCTCTTGTCCTGTACAAACTTGACATAGTATTTATTACACCTATGGATTGCAAGGGGTAAATATTACACCCAGAGTTTGCAGGATTTGGCTCTGATGTTTCATACGTACTGTAATGCATGCTACAACAGGGGTGGTTTTTTGGCTCCGAAATGGTAAATTTCTTCACAGAAATGGGGAATAAATGCAGCAACCTCTCTTTGACACTTCAGGCTGCAGGACCCCGTTTTGAGGCACACAGTATCAATGTTTTGCAGTCTTTGAGATGCGTGAAGGGAAATGACGCTGGGTCCCGCTGAGATCCCAAGTCATTTAGTCTTGCAGCCTGAGCCCCTGTTCCCAGTCCCAGCACGCAGTGGAGAATGGAGGAGAGATCCAGCAATGTCTCCAGAGACACCTACCAGGGCATCTAACTGCTGCTGGGCAGAGCAGCATTCAGACCAGCCATAGTTCAGCTGAGACTTCCTGGTTGCACAGATGTCTTGTGGGAGGTTTTGGTTCCTTGAGGACCTTCCCTCCATTTTTTCCTGGTTTTCTCAGCTTCCTTTTTGTTGTTTTTTTTTTTTTTTTCTCTCTTTCCAGAGGAAGCTGAAAAAAATGCAGTGAGACTGTGGAGTTCCCTTCCTCTCATCAGTTTTGCGCTGTAAGAGGACACATCACCCTCTGGTCCTTAACTGACATTGGTTTGAGCAGTGGCTTTGTAAATCCAGGTCCAGCAAGAGCCCGAGCAAGTCAAACCTTTGATCAGTCACACGGCACCATAGGTGATGTGGCATCACAGAGTCAGGGACTGCACTTTTTAGTCAGGGGTTACCTTTAATCTCTAATTTGGCAAAACAAAACAAAACAAAGCAGAAATCCCCCTGAAGCATTTCATTTTTGCCTTTAATGCCAGAGAGCTTAAGCGTGGCAGTTTGGTGATGTGCTATGCAAATTAAAGCTGTGAAGAAACAAAGCTAGTTAAACACAAGTTTTTCTTTAGCAGGTAATTACTCTTCGCTGTTTCCACATGCCTCCTCACAGCCATGAAACCCTGGTACGTAACGATGAAAGACTAATTTCAGAACTCACACATGCACTATTTTGTTAGCAGTGGAAGCACAAGCAGAACATCTGGGTGCCAAGTTCAAGCAAAGTGCAAGGGTTTTTTTCTGAATTCAATGTTGGTGTGTCCCATCATGTAACTATGATATATGATAAAAGGAAAAATCACAGCCAAACTCAACCTTGTTCAAAGCAAGGTGCTAGTGAAAGGATGGGATGGAAAATAAGTACTAATGGATTAATGTTCCATGATAAATGTTTTATTATAAAAGCTAGTGAGTGATTAGATAATTCTTGCTTCCAAAAGCAGGATTTAAATATTTCTTCTTGGCTTGCAACCAAAATAAATACATCACTTAACTATCTGCTTTATGGGAACATCTATATGAATAAAAAAGTAATAGAGACTTGTTTTCTTTTGTATGGTAGGTGTAATAAATAGCCAGTTATAGCAATATGCTGCTTACTGTTTGGAACTGTTATGATACACAAAAAGAAGTCATTACAAGTATTAAAGATACAGCCAGAATTGTCCTCTGTGCAAGCTTCATTGTCACTCATTCAAATAGTTGTTCAAAGGGTTGCACAGCGAAAGTTCAGATAAGAAATCTTCCATTTTAAGGAAAATGGAGATATAAACATTGAAAAAAAAATCTGAATATTCAGATTTGTAAAATCTATACAAACACCTGAAGCACAACAATTTTAATTTCCACCAGCACAGCAGCTCGTGAACACAAGTGGACTTGCCAAAAGGATATAAAGATATTAAATATAATAATTTATAAAACTTCACTTTTATGGATGTCTTTAATCGTTAATGGATCTCAAAGGACCTACAAGGGAAATTCATGTTATCCCTGTTTCGCTGATGAAGAAATCGAGGTATTCAGAAACAAACCAGCTTGTTCAGCACGATCCAACTAGTCAGACCCCAAACGTCTCAGGTCCGAATTCAATACTGTGTTTACAGGATCATGATAGCACTGATTGTATTGGCTATGCTTGACGCAAATGGTTGAATATACACTTGACACTTTCTGTTTAGACAACTGTCTTTAGAGGGACGGTGTCCTCAAATCAGGTTGCAATGGTGCCTTCTGTGCGTTTTTCTCAGAATAACCACTATCACTGAAAAAAGCATCTACAAGAATTCAATCTGGGAGGCCTGGGTGGATCTTGAGGAGAGTTGTAGGAGAAAAGGCAGACTCTATCACTTACATTAAAGTACTCTCCTCCTGTGTACAATTACTGAAATGTGGATAAGGCCAGAAAAAATGATGCAGTCTCTAAGTCACAGATTCAGTCACAGTCACAGTTCATTGACGTAAGAGTGAGGAAACACAGGGACGTATGAGTCATGGAGGACGCAGAAGTTATTTTACTAGAACACCAAATTAAAAGAAAGAGGAAAGCAGTACAATACAGAGAAGCATGCCGGTGTGCTTTCCTCCTGTGAGCACAGCATCTAAGTGCTCTCTGCTTCTTGTTGAGCACCCTTGGATTTTCCTGCTTCACTCTGACTGCCTGGGTTAATTGAGGGATATCTGAGGTGCCACGGGGATCGAAAGGACATGCACAATAGTCAAAGCAACCATAAGATGGTCAGTAGATATACACGCTGCGATCTCGCATGTTTAAAGTATGACCTTGTGATACTTTAACATTACAAGACTCCCAAAGACTATACTTCAGGACTCAAACTGGACTTATTATTACAGGCAAACAGACCATTGTCTTAGTCCAGGCAGCCTAGGGAAAAATGCGTGTTTATACACATTTCTTCTAATGGGGTAGGACATGATGTACTTAAGAAGTATATTTAGTCCATGGTGTGTGCTGACAGTGGGATGCTCGATGTGCTCATCAGTCATTGCTCTGACTTCTGCAATCTCACTGTGTTGTGCCATACACAGGATCAAGAGCACAAGAGCATGAGTGGACCCACAAAGTCTTCGAGTTCCCTGAACTTTGGGGAGATTGCTTTGGCCAGCAGTTTTGGGCTCAGGCAGGCCAGCCCTAAAACTAAGCAAATATGGGGGTACCCAGTCGATGATGAGGTCTGTGCTATCACAGCTGTGCTTCAAACAGGACTCAGATAGTCCTTAAAATGCTTGCTCAGGAATGTCTACTCACACTACACTCACTCCCGTGTAAACACACCCTTAAAACAGATGTAGAACATGCCCCAGGGGGAGATAATGCAACACCCGGGGACGGCTGGTAAATAAAGCACTCTACGTACAGTCGCTTTGCTCTGCGTATTCATACTAAGCTGAAGGTCAGACTTCAGCTCGGTGAAAAGCTAGTGGAGCATGACAGCCGTATAAAATACGATATAATAAACATATGGGAGTGTTGCTTTCCTCTGCTGCTGTCGGTCTCGTGCATGTCAGTGGAACGAAGATTTGGCCTGTGTTGTATTGCCCTACAGTAGTTTTACAAACAAGGTAGATTTATACAGCTCTGGAATTAAGCTACTGCTGCAAAAACAAGTCCTGTAGAAATGTTTGGTGTGAGATTATTTACAGAGAGTTACACTGGCTCCTTCTGTATTAATGCTGAGGCTCTCTTAAGGTTATGCTGAGCATAATTCTTTTCCACTTCTGCTTAGGGAGGGGTTGAAAAGTTATACTTTTATGGAAAGATCCACAATCCTAATATCCCTGGTTTAAACTAAGCCCCTTTATAAAAGGACTTGAATTAAGCTGTGCACTGAAAGCCAGTAGAGGAAACTTTATATTGAATCGTCTTGAGTATATAATGCAAGCTAATAGGAAACTCAGATGGCGATGCAGTGTAGCACATCCATGAGTAAAGATATGTCACCACCATCGCAATTTAACAAAATATTTCCTCTGAAGTTCACTGAACATCAAAATTTGAGTTTGATGGCTGCTGAAGCCTATTTCCCAAAGTTACCTGGGTTGCCTGGGCCTCTAACTTCCATATCATTGAAATAAGACCTTTCATTACTTTGAATAGCATTGACCAGATGGACCCAAATTTTGTATCTATAAACTTCATCATATTTTCAAACACCAGAGAAAGAGCTGTTCACATGGACATTTAACAATTATTTCAGCATTTTCATTGGAGCCTGAGCCCATGAGCTACCCGAGGAAGAGGCAGGAAAAACCTCTTCACTATGTGGTGCAGAAGTGGCACGAGGGCTCCCCTGTGTCCCTGTCATATTGCTGAACTTCTTAAAAAGTAGAATAGGACTATCACATGTAAATGTGTGTTATGTGTGTGAAGGCGAGGAAATTTCCCCCCTTCCCTTTGCTCTGCGTGAAGAGAGCAATAACAAATTTCTCTGAGTGCGAAGGAGGGTTTGGTCAGAAGAAGATCTGGGACAGGGCTGTAGGGTTGCTTTTAAAAATGACCTTTCCACCAGAAAATACATATTTTCTCATGTTTATTAAATCTGGGGCACTGGAGTGTATCCTGCAGTATTTTGAACCAATGCTGACAGACAACAGTGTGCATGTTACCACCCCTGTTTGCCTGAGGGCCTGGGATGGGCTTGAGGCTGTGCCAGTGTCCCCAGCCAAAGGGAAATTTGGGATTTTCCAGTCTCCAGTCGCGCAGAGCAGCAGATGGGTGCATTCATCTGGGTAACTGTGGGCTCTTATCTCAGATAGCAGTAAAGTTTATACACTGCTGGGAAAGGGGAGTTTTCTTCAAAGGACAGATCACACCAAAAGCCTAACTAGGATTCTCCAAGCCACCTTTCGAGGTGCCTATCTCTCCTTAATGACTATAAAGAGAGTGTAGGGTGGCTGGCCTCTGAAATTAGTTGCTTCCATTGGCATTGCGAGTATCTGCTGAGTGCCACCTGGAAAGGATTTGCTTCCTCCCAACCCTCTGAAGGCTGACCCCGTTCACTCAGGCTGTGCTCCTGGGAGAGCTTTTGCCCCTGCCTGAACTCAGATAGAGTGAAGGTTTGTTTATATCCAAACTGAATGAACATTTCCAAGTAGTTCAGGTTATAGAGCTGTGTGAAAACTGCAGCTCTGGCTCCAGGGAGTCTTGGCTTACAGTGAACTTCTTCAGCAAAGTAACATGAATTTTCTGTTCCTCCCCACTTCTCTGATTCCCCCACAATGAGCCAGAGGAATTCAGCCAGGGAGGGGGCAGCTCAGGCTCTGCTCTCAGGGCTTTTCACTGGAAAGAAGATGCTGACTCCTCACGATGCTGCTAGTGGGCTGACTGTAAATCCGCTTTCCCACCTCAAGGACTTGCCTCTGACCATGCACAGAAATTTACAGTTTGTTTTTAAAAAAAATATTGCTCTCCCTCATCCATAAAAGAGAGAGGCTTGTTGGAGCTGCACACCTCCCAGGCACGGTGCTATTGGTTACCCTGCCAGCCCCGTGATGTAAATTACCTTTGCACTTTGTAATAGAGTCAGCACCATGACAGGAACTCACACATCACTCAGTTGGCTAAGGGTAATAAAGAGGAAAATCAAAAGGAGCATGAGTTCATGCTGGAGGTATGTGCAATCAAGGAGAGAGATTTATGACGAAAGCTGAGTTATAATATTAAAGGGTATAAACAGCTTCTTACTGTTATGCTTTCATACACCCTGTATTCCTTCAGTAAGTACAGTGTTAAGTTTGAGGGAGACTTAGCTGCGAATCATTGCTTTCTTAGAAAGAGCTCTGGAAAAACAAACTTGCATTTATGCGGCATAAAAATCATTGCTGAGGTTCAGCCTGCATCAATATGGGCGAGAACGAGGTAGCAGTCTCTGGCTAACAGGCAGCAAAAGCATATTTGAAAAGTCCGGTGTGACAATCCTCATTTGTTGACAGCGGTTTAGCATCTACAATGCTCACTTGCTCTACTCACCAAACTGCAGCAGTGTCTATCATCAGTAGCCACTCACATATTTATCAGAAACAGAGCCAAGAGCCTGACACTGAGATGGCGTCCGTACAGATGGTACCCAATTCATTCTCCTGAGATTATCATGACTATAGCATTATCTGGGCATCGTCAGGTATTGAGTAGGAATGGCTGTACTGTGTTGTGTCAAAGCTTCACCCATCCCAATCTCAAGCCCCTCATGCAAACCACTGCAGATGCTGAAGGATCATCTGAAGCTCCTTGGATCCATGTTGGTGACTCCCAACAGTGCTGTTCCATGGCCACCAGAGCCTTTGTGCACTGTCTCCTGTCCCCAGTGAGGTGGGCCAGCAGCCCCACATCCTCCTTCCTCTCTAAGCACACCAACCCCTGCCTCCAGTGAGATAAGGGGAGCTGACTATGCACGGAATAAAGAAAAACTGTAGAATCATAGAATGGTTTGTGCTGGAAGGGACCTTTAAAGGTGATCTAGTCTAACTCCCCCGCAACGAGCAGGCTCAGAGCCCTGTCCAACCTGAGCTTGAATGTTTCCAGGGATGGTAACTTGGAAATAGCTCAGAACAGACTGATAGAAGACCTGAAATACCAGAGAACAATAAGTATAATGAACACTGAGCTTTTTTGTCTCTGTCTCTGGTGTAAAGAGCAGCTCTTTGTACTTACTAGCAGTATCTGATCTGGGTTTCCCTACAAGACCTGAAAAAGGAACCCTTCTGATTTCTATGATTTTTCCAGTGGTCTTTACATCTCTTTTATTCTCAGCTGGGAAACCATCAACAAGCCCAGGCAATGACATCTCCTGCCCACTGTCCACATCGTCTCCTTGTCAATTTATAGCTAAGAGCTAGGTCAAAGTCCTACAGGACTGTGGTATATGGCATATGTGGTATGTGAGCCCTTCCCCTGAAGTGCCCATTTTTCACCCCATTCCACCACACAGCGCCACTAGCTGTATTGGGATAGAGGGGGAGCCAGATTTGGCCCCCAAAAAATCATCTCATAGTTTGACCCAAGGGTAAAGGGAAAGCATGGAAAACATCAGCCCACTTTTTATGTTACACCGAAGAGGATGAAGCAGATGTTTTTAAGTAAACATGGGCTCGTTATGCATTTTTGAGAAGTCAAGAGAAGCTTTTTCAGAAGCAGGAGTAGCCCATGAATTTAAAGGAGTTTTAAATACTGTAGTTTCCCATAAAGCTATAAAACTCTGGCAGAAAGCTCAGCAGCCAATCAATGAGGAATGAACCTGAGCATGTTATAACTCAGATTACCAATAAAAATGTCAGGCTGAAATCAGAAGTGGGTAGTTTTATAATCTTGAACTGAAAGTATTTTTTTAATTGCTTTCAAATGGGGAACTTAACAATATAATTAAATATATGTATAAAAAGCCCCAAAGTGCTACAATCTGCTTTACTATCTGACTTTGTCAAGCTGATTATTATTACAATAGGGGAAATGGTGGATTTGAATGTCTTTTCCCTGGCACTGCAATTTCCCAGCTGTTTTATTGGGATTGTATTAAAACTAGGCAAAATGGACTCTGCTGCTTCCATAAAAACCAGTTGAGCATTAAGAGTTAATACCAGCATTTTAAAATCATTAAAACCAGCCTATAGCCGTAGATTAGTGTGGGGTGAGATGTGTTATTTGAAGCAGGTGTGATCTGTCAGGAGCAGTGTTTTGGCATTTTACAACCAGTGGGGCTACGTGCACAGCTGTAGACTGAAGAAAAATGGACCAATGTGGGTACAATGGGCTGCTTTGTATATAAGCTGCTATTTTGCTAATGCACTTTTAGCATATATATAGATAAACAGTTCAAATATTGATTGGTATTTTCTGGTATTAATAGACTCACTTTAATCTGGTTTAGTCTCTAAAGTATATTACATTGATCAGTGACCACTGATATATTTTCTTAGCGAGACTAAATTATGGTCTTATCCAAAGGATATGTGTGTAAACAAAAGCGCCTGGAGGAATAGTTTGGATAGCGAAAGAGAGCTGAGTACGTGCCAGTCAGGTGTAAACTGCTGGAAATAACCTGTTACTGTTTATGGACCAAGTTGTACAGAGCGCTTTAGAATAGACTTGTTTGGGAGCCAGTGATCAAACACTTCTTTTGTTGGAAAATGCCAGTGTGGGGAAACAGAAGTATTTCGTAGGAATGTGTCAGGTCTGATGAAGTTTTGATGAAATACAAACAGGGTCCTGCTGGAAGTCTACCGTGTTCCTGCCATCCCGCTCACAGGTTGTTGTTGGACCAGAAATTGCTACTTCTTCTAAGGTTCATGTTGGTAGGGCTGCCCCAGCCTCCACAGGTCCTGACCTCCTCTAGTGCTGGTGGGGCTGGGCAGTGTGGAAACCTCAGCTGAGGAGCTTTGGAAAGTGAGCTTCCAAGAATTATTTAATTCTGAAAATTTCAAAACAATATCTCCATTATGACAAAAAAAAAACCCTTTTTTACATAAATTTTCTTTTACGTGGGGTATTTTGATATATCTCGTTTTCCAAAAGGCAGTGTTGCTGTTTAGAATTATTTTAAGGAAAGGTATTTTCCCATGAAAGGAAAATCTGGCACAGAAATGTTACTGAGATTTGGATATGGATTTTCCAAAATTTTACACAAGCTCCTCAGATTTTGACACCAACATGTTATTTGGGACAGGGACATGTAGTGGTATTCCACCATTTAAAGTAGCAGAATACTTAATGTCATAGTAGAAAACTTACCTGTTATTACTGTTTACAAAAGCGTTTTTTACAATATTATAGAGCTAGTGGAAAATATTTTTTATCATATGTGGTGAAAACAAAATATAATTGAAGCATGTAAACTCCGTAAATTTATGGAAACACCGAGTTAAACACCATAAAGACTGATAAGTAAATTCTATTTTAAGAACAAGTGCAGTTCTGGGAGTCTGACAGGTCATAGGTAACATATAGATATTTTTGTTTCATTTGCTGTAAATATGAGGGTCTGTTTTCCTTCCCACCTATACTGATTTTTTTTTTTCTTTTTTTTTTTTACCATTGTAATTCCTTTTGCTGCAGTGGAGCTACTAGTGATTTATGCTAGTGCAAATAAGAGTCAGAATTGGGAGCGTTGCTTTCAACCCAGCAGTGTCCATTTAACTGTCACAGTGGGTAAAGACAAGAGCTCTCAGAGAAGGTTGTTTATCCTTATGGGAAGGGACAATAAAAACCATAGGGGATTTCCCTTCTGGCCTGGGTGGAATTTTAAGAGATGGAAAAGGGTAATTTTTATTCTCCACTTTAATTAGCCAAACTCTTTGATGTGAGTGGTAGATATTAGTATAAATCTCAAGGGCATGAAGTTAATGAAATTACATTAATGGTGAATTTTCCTCAAGGAGCATTTCACACACTCTTCTTTGCAGCTAAGAATGCTATAGGTCAACAAGGCTTTGCTAGTTATTACAGATCATGTCAAACATGACTACCTAAGCCACAGAAATATGCACTGTTCAATTACACATGTATATCCAAAAAAATAATATTATTCTGAATCTTTCCTGTTGAAAAAAATACCAGATTTTTTTACTACTAGACTCCAGCCAGGAGCACTGGTACGTGAGCTGGAGGATTCTGAGTATAAAACAGGCTCTTAAGAATTTAATCCCCATTTTTGTACTTAAATCTTGGACTTTTTGCATTCTTTGTTACTGGGACATTCACACGATCCCTGGTGACTCCTGGGATGCAAAATGTGTATCCTGCACAGCCAAAGGAGCAAAGCCAGCACTGTCACATAATAAATAAAGCTGGGGAAGATCAAATGTTATAACATCCTGAAGGGTGAAGTAAGTGAAGTCAAGCTAAGGAGGAACGTATCCAGAAAGGCCTGTGAGGCAAGACCAAGGATTTTCAGTTCAGATTATCACACCATGGGAGGGTGAGGGCATTAGTTCCATCATCTCTGGTGGTAAATAAGAGGTGGGGAGGAACAAGGACATGGAGATCAAGGAGGAGAGCCACCACCAACACTTTCCATGTCTCCAGTGTGTAACAGTGGTCATAGTTAAAAAGCCAACAGTGGTCACATGAGGTTATATGATACTGTTATAACCTCTCTTTTGGGAAGAGAAGCTATTCTGTGGCAAGATTTGGAAATTACTTTTGCTAGAGAAGGGTCTCTGTGTTTGGAAACAGTCCATGTCTGTTGGAGAGGCCTGCAGTTTGCTCTTATTGATGGTGAGGTTAAGGTAGGAATGAGTTAGAGGGAAAATTGTTTTTTAAAAAAGCAGTGGCAAGAAGAAAAAAGTCTCTATGTATACAGTGGCTCAGTCTGCAATAGCATTAGCTTAAAGACTTCCTATGCTTTACTATCATTAACACATTGTAAACACGTGAAACGAACTATTTATAAAATAGCATCCATTTCATGGGCCAGATCACTCCCCTCCTGTGGGAAACCATGCAGGAAGAGAAGAGGGAGTCTCTGGGGAACAGGAAAATTTTCAAGATCATTTCTTAAGGGGAGATAATATTTCTCCGGCCCATAAATGAACAGCTCATTTGAACCTGAGAATTGGTATACCTGCAAGATTGCTGTAGGGTCCAAAATCCAAAAAAGCCCCATGATTCTGCATGTCTGTAGTAGTACAGGAGAAGGTAACTCTGGGGTTAGTGTGAACCTTGTGCTCCTTATCAGTCAGCAACCTGATGCTTTTGCAAGTCTCCCTCTGGGACAAGTTAAGTGGGAAGTCATACATAAGACGTGGCAGATAATTTAGTTGGAAGTGATGAGGTCCCAGATAAAGTATTATGACGAGGTCTGGGTTTCAAGGAGGACGCAGGTATGGCAGAGACAGAGAAAGTTAAACACAGTGGGAGAAGATTTTAAAAACATGATTTCTGAAGAAGAATTGAGAGAATTGAGTTTATTTTCTCTATCATCAAAGTCAAAAAAAGTGCAGCATACGATGCAGTTTTCCTGTCTGTAACACATGTTTTGGAAAGGAAAACAGTGAATTGTTTTCCACGTTCAGACACAAGAAAGTCTGCAGCAATGATGAGCAGCTCAGTACGACTGTCCATGATTTGTTCAGTGATGGTATCTAGGTGAGGCTGAGCCTGTCTCCTTTCACTGGGGGCTCTAACAGCGTAAACACATATGTCACTCCAATGTGACCTGGGTAATAGCTGATCCTTTTTCCAGGTTAGTGGAGACATTAGATCGTGGGTCAGTGGCCAATGACAGATCTTGAGTAATGCCTAACAGTGTGATGGCAATGTCAAGCTGAGGACAAGTACCATCTCACCTCTCTGCCAGCATCTTCAGCTGCTAAGCAAGGGCTGCCATATTTCTTCCTTCTGCGTTACACTGCATTTCTAGAAACCTGCGCCTAGTCACGGCTGCGACTCCTCCACCCCTTCTTGTTCCTACAGCCCTGATCGCTGCCAAATGCTTGTTGAAAGCACGAAATAGCCGCCTTCGCTTCTCTGCTGATTTCTGGGGCAGGAGAGTGGGAGGGAAGAGGGATCACCTCCACCCCTGACTTCTCGCACTCACACGTCACAAAGGCCATTGAGCCTGTCTGGAAGGTGCAGAGGCTGCTGGTGGTGTCAGCCTTTCATTTCCAGTTAAAGAGGTAATATGTGTGTCTGTGTTGTAGAGGGACAGTCTGGTCCTCTGTAATGAGATATAAGCTTACAGGAATACTAGACTAATTGTCCCAGCAAAGTGCTGAAAAAAATCATGTGGTAGCGAGCATAAATAAAAGATCTCACAGCCTCTTTCAATTAATATTACTTGTATTGCACATGAAATGTATACAGTGCCACATGAAGAAAAGCACATACAACTGGTGAGAGCAACAACTTCCAGCTCTGTAAGAAGCGGGAAACACATTTTTTGCTCAAATGGGGTTTAAACTAGAGGCACTTTGGGCAGCTGCTAAATTGTATTCTGAACTGGCATTTGCAGACATCTTATCACATCCAGATTGAGGCAGAAATTGGACAAAGATGTGAATGTCCGTGGTCCATCTGAAAACTATTCCTGTATTCACAATAGGACTGTTGATATTTGAATTAGTGTAACACCCGCTCTCTCCGGTATGTTCTTTCACCCCTCCACCAGCAGCAATTTTGTTTTCTTGTAGCGAGCCCCTCTTTCGGGCTGCCTGTGCTCAGGCAGCAAGGGCTGCAGTGTGGGGGGACCCACTCATTACCTCATGCCTTTTCCACCATGAGATTGACAATCTGGGAAAACCAGAATCATGGTCAATGCAGCAGAAATGTGACCTAAAAAACTTGGTTAAATTATTACATGATATATATGTGTATGCTTATGTACATGTATCATTTTCTCTTGGAAAAGTACAACTGGCAAAGCACACCTGGGTAGAATAACCATCTCAAGCTTCCTTTAAATTTTGCTTGCAGAGGTCTTAACAAGCAAGAGCGCCCACTGCTCCACCCAGCAGAAGCTCTAGGCTGTGCTTTTGCTTGTGACTGATGGACTCTCAGACTTGAAACCAGGCGTGCAACTTCTCTGAGACCCAGTTGCTGTGCCAATAAAACAGACTAGTGAAAGATATCTCCCAAGGGCACAGTGAGGATTAATAAATAGTTGAAAGAGCTTTGAGATACTCAGCTGAAAGGTACTTGATACTGTCAAATAATTGTTATATTCGTTATTCGTTGATAAATAGCTATTTGGACGTTCCTTGGGAAAATGTGGACATTTGAAAAGAGGCCAATAATATTCTTTACAGGAAAAGCAATGACCATAAATTTGAACATGTTTTATATAGGTTACATCTGAAGAATGAAAATATATCTGTAGATTAAATTACTACATTTGTAGAGTATAAAAATAGGATATAGTCATAATCCTCCTTTGAGGAAAGCAGGCAAGAGAAAAAAAAAAAAGCCCCCAAAACAGCTGCTACGCAAAGTTTCTAGATGCAGAGTTCAATAAAACCTTGATGTATGTAGGATGTATAAGCAGAACTGAGCTTGGATATATTAATCTCCAAAACCCTTTATTTTGCAGCCAAAATATGCCTACATGGAGTAGATTAAAAATATTTATACAAGGCAAAATTCCAAGGCTAGTGAACATCCTGTTGCCAAAGACATTTTGCGGACAACAATATATCATTTTACCACATACAGTAGTTACTGCTTTCACAGTGGAAGAATATGATAACATAGATATATACACACGCAATTCAGAAATTATATTTGTGCCCACAAGTCAACTGAAGTGTCTCGTATGGCCATGCAGGAGACCAAATCCTACAAGTGACTGCAGATGCCCTCTTTCCAGGCTGTGAATAATTGTTTGAACCCCAGGGAAAAACTATGTAAGTCAAAAAAATGTCCTTTAGACATGATGGATATCTTTGATCGCTAGCCGTAGACTTGGATTGAGTTGCCCGGCTGCAACACAGATTTCCTGAATGAGGCTAGGCAATGCCTTCACACCACCTTTAGGAACGTTGCTGGCATGACTGGCTAGAGTTCAAGCTTCCTATGCCCTTCAGTGATTCCTCACAGAAACTCGTTCAGAAGAACAAAACAAGGAGCATAAGAATGGGTCAGACCAACATCCACACTGTCCACAGTCCCATATCTGATGGCAGGCTTTGAATTATTTTTATGCTGTGAAGGTGCCTGGTGTCCTTGAACCCATTCCTGCATCCCAGGGCAACAAGTTCTGCCATTTAATTTCTCATTGTTAGGTACCCCCCACATTTCTTTCAAATCTGCCATGGGTTTATATCATTTGGTAACCCCCTACTCTTGGAAAAAAAAAAAAAAAAAAAAAAAGAGAGATGGTGACCATCTGTTTCCCCTTCTTTGAGGGACATAATTGTACATACCTCTACAAGATCTTCCCCAGGCTGAAGACTCTAAGCCTCTAAGCCAAATTACTTGTTTCTTCGGTGGAAGTAGTTCCACATCAGTAACCATGTTTATCTTTCTTCTGTCTCTTTGCCTAGGTTGCTATAAACGTTTAGAGACGAGGGGATCAGAACACAGTGTTCAAGCTGCACATGCACCAAAGATTTATGTCACGACATACAGACAGTTTGTGGGTCTTTTTTTCCTATTTTTTTTCCCTTTTTTTTTTTCTCTTTTTTTTCTGCTCTATTCTTTTCCAGGAATGCTTTCTGTTTTATATGCTACTTTGGTACAGGCCTTCTATGGGCTGATTCCCTCTGGTGGCTCCTATCTATCTTCTTTGGCTATAGATGGAACTCAGGGAAAGTGTGATCCTCAAGCACCCCGAGTGAGGAGGAATTAATCCAAATTTCTGTTTCTCACTTTGTTGTGCACAAAATAAAGGGTACTGTGAAACTTAGCCTGAGAGACACTCAAACAGTATTGTAATAGGACTATGTCAAATATGATTACTTATATTAAGTAGTCATACTTGAATCTAGCTAAATTTAAGAGAGTATGATTATCTCCAGTTCTGGCACAATTGTCCTATTTTTCTATAATTTTTCTTGAGAAAACTAGAGGCAAGGCACATGGAAAATACTAGCATTAGATGGAGATGTTAAACATGCCTCCAAAAACAGATATCTTGACTTCCTGGTTAACAAAAAATAAATCTGAAAAAAAACGCAAATAAATGAAAGACAATAAAATGTGCCTTTTCTGGATAATCTTAGGGGAAAAAAAATAGCAACTACTTTTACCATGTACTAAATGTAGTAGTTTTCATCCTGGCACAGTGTTATTAATGACAAAGTTAACATCGTTTGGGTATTTTCGTCGGTTATTTTGTAAAACAATCTCCTGGTGTTGCTTTTGGTGTTTATTTTGAGTTTTGTGAAGTTATTAGAAGTTTATGAGAAGAATGTAAGGAAATTCCACTTGGAAATTTTTCCATCTGAAAATAAAATATTTCTTAGATTTAAAAGTAAAAATCAATAAATCAATCCTTTTCTCATATTTCATTTTGAACAGTTTGGTCAGATAAAATTGAGAAATTATTCAGATCTTGAATTTTGAATTATTTGAAAAAGGGTTTAAGAAGTCATTCCCATAAAAAGAAATGCAAAATGTCAAAATTTTCATTTGAAAGTGTGTACTCTTCATATTGTTTAGAATTTTCAACACAAAATTGCAAAAACCTATTTGTTTTCCAAACATTTGCACGTTGTCAGGATTTATTTTTTGGCTTTTTTTTTTGTTTGTTTGTTTGTTTTAAAACTCTTAGGCAAGCAGCTATAATCTGCTGTAATTATAATGCCCTATTGTACAATAATTAGTCTCATTTTTTAACTCTACATAGTCTGAACCCAAACCTCATCTTAAGGAAACCAAGCTACAAAATTGTCCTTATAAAATAAATAAGTATGAGGAACTGTGCTGTTTTGTCACACAGAATAATAAACTTCTTACCATCAATGGAGTCAAGCATCCAAAACTATTTAAGCTGTTCCATGGTACCCATCACTGTCAAATTTTTTAGATGATTACACGTTCCAAAAACACTTAATTTACAGTGAAGGAAATCTGAACTCTGCTTTCTATCTTCACCAAGCTTTCAAGCAGAAACAAATACACGGGCCTCTCAAAACCTAAAACAGAAGTAATAAAGTACCAAAGAAAAGATGAGAACCTCTCCATTCCAAAATAAAATCTTGCTGCTATTGGCAGCTACTTGCCAGGACATCCTGTTTTGATTTTTCCATCCCATCTATTCTTCATCTCTTTTCCAGCCTGATCTGAAGCATCTTCATCCTTCCTTGTCTTGCTTAATTCACCTCTTTCTCACCATTTTCTTTTTTATTTGAACTGAAATTGTTCTGCCGCTGTTTTTTCAAACACTTTCAGTAAAGAATTTAACTCAGAAACAACACGGAAGTGTTGTTTATTTCTTTAAAAAGTGGGCCTGTTTCATCCAGCAAAGAGCATTCTGAAACCAGTGCCGCTGAGGTACCTCCCTCATGTAGGCCTGCAAGTGCTATGCTTTTGTTAAAGTAGTGTCCTGTTATGTGCTTTAGGCATGCACTTAGGTATTTCACTGCCTCAGGACTCTAGACATAGTGGAGTGACACTTAAACATTACCATTTGCTGCACAGGCAAGACCTGACCCTGCAAACATTTACACGCGGTAACTGGTAGTTCTGATAGTCATCGGTTAACACGAAGTTGCTCAAATGCATGAAGTCCAGAAGAATGGAAACATAACACAGAATTAAACATAACCTCTCTTTTCTTTTCCATGCAAGTTTTGTTTTTGTTTGTTTGTTTGTTTGTTTGTTTTTCCTGAGCTACAAATTGTAGCAAATAATTGCTTACTTCTGCGTTTCCCGAGACTTTTTCTTCTTCATTGTTGTTCGGTAATGACACTTTTCTATAATAATGATAAAATATTTTGAATGCAGTATACATTAAGGCTGTTGATTGAAAACTAGTTCAAGATACTTATGAATTGCTTTTGGTTTTGTTTTATCTCTCTTTGCACTCTATATTCTATAAGAAAAAAGCTTGGCCTATTTATTTTTTTTTTTTAAACTTTAAATAAAGAAAGCCCATTCTTTTCCAATCTGGCAAATAAAACTTAATAAAATTATATTCTTTGATCTCTACCTAACAAAGAACTGTATATTGTTAAATGAAGTGGAACTGCAGCTACACAGTTTGCTGTGGACACACACTCCTGGAATCAATTATTTATAGATTTTAGAGGAGCACAAAATTTACAGACTTTTCAAATGGGAACTGATGGTGAGCTGAAGGAAAAACACAGATGTTTCATAGTGGTGCAATGACAAGAAAGAGATCAATAAAACACTATGAAGGAAAATTTTAAAGGAAATAATGCTTCCAGATTTATGTGTAATATTTCATTGGGCACCACTGGAGGAAATAATTTGATTATTTGCAGGGATAAATCTGTACATCTTTTAAAATAATTTCTGTGATGAGTTACTAAAGAGCGTGGAGATCTAATTGCAGTTTTAATATACCTAAGTATTAAGTAATTTTTATATGTAACACATATTGTTAATAAAGTGGTGATATAACGTTCAGTCACCACACAGCAGGAATAGTGCACCATTCTGCTAGAAAATGTACAGTAACCACCAAGGGTGATGGAAACTGCCACTTTGCTATTACAGCTGCAGCAAGAGCCATGCCATTTTGCTTTGCTGTACGTTTAAAATTTACTGGTTATCACAGTGAAGAAAACCCTTGTAAGTTATGCTGGTACACCATCAGCAGGTAACTTCTCTGAGCAAATGGCTTATAAATGAAGATCCAGCTGTGTAACCATTTGATGCCAGACTTATTCATATCCACATTCAGGAAATTGTTATCCGAACCTGAAAAATTGGACATGGGTTTGCACAGGCTTCCTATGCATTCAGTCAAGAAAAAAAGGATCTCCAAGAAAAGATTCATATTCTAATTGAGTTCTGGCTATGAATCTAAGTATTAATTTGCAGGCAGATAATTCAGCCATCTGCATTTGAGACAAGTTACTATAAGATCCTTTTGCAGTTAACGGCGATAAGGCTTAACTGAGCAAAATAATCCTGATTTTTAAGCCAGCAACTTCAAGATGAGCTGAACTGAGCTCTAGAAGAAGCTCTATATCTCCACCGATGATAAAGACAGCCTAGATGACCAGCTCAGATGCTGACATTTATTCTGTAGATACCTACATTGGTCAAACAAGTGTTACAGGGTGCCTCTGCCTGCGATTCGATCCAGCTGAACGGTAGTCAGCTCCAAATCAGCAGCATTAGTTGGTTGTACACTGAAACTGGACCTGCTTCAATCCAAGCTGGTATAGGTCTCAGGCAGAGTGATTTTGCAGCTTACTTCAAAGTCTTCCTAGGTACATCCCTGGAGTATATGGGCAGAGCATTATAACTAAGGCTTACAGCTTTTATAAATATGACATACATAAATCACATGCTTTTAAAAATGAGTAAAGATCTGTTTATTTTTCAGCCTAGTCTCTAACTTGGTCGTTGTGGATAAATTGTCTTCAGAATTTTGACTTAAAGCAGTATTGCTCATTGGTAAGGCACCCAGAGTGATAGATGGAGGCAAAAAGAAGGCACGGAAAATGGCAATGAAGGCTTGCACAACTGGCAGAAAGGTAGAATCAGGAGCTGATATGAAGAAGCAGCATTGCTGGTCATGCAGTTTAGCGCAGAGAAAAGTAGCGCAAACAAAAGATTTTTCAAGGAAAGGAGAGTGGGTATGGATTTAGGACAACGAGCAAGGAGGATGATCCTAGCTGTCTCACTTCGAAGGTTCTGTAGGGAAGTCAAGTGTCCTTGAGGTGTCAAAGAGAAAGAGCTCGAAACAGATGAAATGGAAAATTATGAAGATCTGGCGAAGATATTATTTTGAGAGCACATTATAAGGAGAATAGAATAGATTTTCAACTGGAAAAAAAGATGTGGTGCTGTGGTGACAGCCAAGGTGTAGATGAACTTTCCATAAGAGTGGTTTGCCTGAAAAATGCCATCTCACTGCAGTCCTCCGTTCCGCAGGCAACAGGCTGGTGAACCCTCATAAATATAGGATGTTTTGTCTTCCTATCCTTTTTTTCTGCTCCTTTTTGCAACCTATTAATTTTTACATTTTGAGAAAGATAAGTGAAGGTGAAGAGCATTTCTATTGATGGACTTGCTGGCCACAGTGTTCTGAACTAAAAATGTAGCTCCTGTCTGCTACCCTCTGTCATATGTTCTCTTGATTTTACTCTAACACCTTTCTCCTTTCTTGTAAATATTTCACACTATTACACATGTAGTTACCTTTGACAAAAATACAGGAATACCATGGGGCAGGGACCTATTACAAATAGAAAATACTAAGTACTTCATTCTAGTTGAGGTAGCTTTCTTATTCTGGTGGACACCTCCTGGAATTGGGAAGGTCTGGTTTCAGCTATTACCTTTTCCATGTCCTGGTTTCAGCTGGAATAGAATTAATTTTCTTTATTGTGGTTGCTGTGTTTTCAGTTTTGGTATGAAAGGAATGTCAATAATGCATATTGTTTTAGTTGTTGTCAGGTGATGCTTATATTTTTCAAGGACTTTTTCAGTTTCCCATAGAAGCTGAGAAGGAGTATAGACAGGATGATAGAATGGCCAATGGAATATTCCATACCATAAACATCATGCCCTGTTTATAAATGGGGTTAGCTGGGGGACATGAGGGGTGTGGGACGTGGTACTTGTGCTCACTGCTCGGAGTGGTGCCAATTCATCAATTTACCAGGTGGCGAGAGTGTGTTGTGCTTGTATATTATTTAGCTATTATTATTATTATTATCATCATCATCGTCATTATAATTGTTGTTATCATTGCTATTATTGTTATTTTCCTTCTCCATTATTGTTCTCTTAAACTGTTTTTATGTCCCCAAGGTTTTTTTTTTGTTTTTGTTTTTCCTTTTTCCTCCTTCCTCTTCTCCCCACTCTTCTTGAGAGGAAGAGGGGGTGAGCAAGCGTCTGTATGGTCCCTGTTGCCAGCTGGGCTTAAACCGCAACATCCTGAAAACCAAGAAATAGGAGCCCTGCAGTTCATTAACTATTTAGCTTAAAGATAACAAAACTGCAGTTCTGGCAAGTGCCTTGACCATGAAACCATCATACCATCCTAGGCAATCGTCATATTCACTCCCTCACTTGAGCGTGGGTTGCTCCACGTGGTGTTGTGGAGAACGTGAAGCAGAGCCCAACTCTGCCTGTGGTTATCTGCCAATAAAAGCAAATTCTGAGTGTCTAAATGTAATTAAAATTAAGCATTTATAGTTCTTTCATCTGGTACAGATGAATTAATGACTTCAGGTGCCTACAAGGCTAGGCAGCTCTAGGAACTAATTTGTTCTCTGGGTTTGACTAGATTTCAGGACGTGGCCTGGGCGCCACCCCGATGAAGTGGAAGCAGCAATTAGCAGGAGTGGAGAAATCAGAGTGAGGTTTAAAGCCGTGGCTCCTGTTTACAGCACAAGCATGTGCCAAGCACAGCTGCACTCAACATTTATCAGCAAAAGAGAGGCCTCCAGCTGTCGTGTTGACAGGTACTAACCTTGCATCGCTCTGCCCCAGTAATAGATTGTACTTATGATCTGAAATAAAGTATCCTCTTATAGCCCTGTAGTCACCCTCCCTGTCTGCCCTTTACTCATCAGTATTTACATACAGGTTCAGTAATTTAGTGCTGGTGCAACTATGCAACTAATAACACTAGATAGCACTGTTTCTTTTAAGACCTTCCTTACAGATCTCCGCTTGAAACTTAATCCTGACCTAACGTTGCCCTCCTCTTCTACGAGTGGGATGGTATTTGAAAATATGATGGCACTATGAAAGCCTTTAGAGCTGAGAATGGGGACGTTTAAGCTGAAGTGTTTGATCTTTGCACCCGGAGTTAAGCATCATTTAGACAGCAAAGTGGCTTAATTTTCACAAGGGCAAACTGACCACAAATGTAATTAACATCCCAACAGCCCATTTAGGTAACTTAATAATGTTATCCCTGATTTACTGAGTAGGCCTCTGGCTCACAAATCAATGGCACAGCCAGAAGGAGATCCCAGAGCATGTAACTCTCCCTCCAGCACTCTCATCGTTAAGCAATGAGTCAAGTTTAAACCTCTACAGATATTTTGTGGATAGAACCAGTAACCTCCAGCAGCAGGTGGGGTCAAAACACAGGCATGCCCTCACCAGGGACCTCCTAAGTAATATCAGATCTGCCCACACCTTCGTTCCCTCTGCAACTTCCCAGGTTTTGACTGTCTCACTGAGAGAGTCAAATCCGGCCTCAACCCAGCAGTGGCAGTAACATGAGCTCCCCCCAGGGCCAAAATTTCTGATCACACACTCAGAAATATCTCTGTGAACAATCCCCCTTTTAATGTTATTTCTGTATAAATTATGCACTGCTCCTTTCCAGCCAACTTTTTTCTTTTTTTTTTTTTTTTTTTTTTTTTTTTTATCAGCAAAAGTTATTTGGTAACGTTTTTGTTTTCATACTGAGTTTTGATTAAAGAGGAGGAAAAAAAGAGCCTCATTTCATTTTCACAGTATCTCTCGGCAGAGCAAGCACTCCTGTTTCTACTGTGGGATTTTGTTTTTCTCTACAGTATGTCTTGACAAATAGCCCTCTCTGATTACTGTGCTTGCACAAGATTTCATTATGGTTTTGATAACATGCCACAATCTTTAAGTTTCTGTTTGATATAAAGAGTCTGTCCCTGAACAGTAATCACGAGAGAGTAGGGGAATATTGAGTGTTAGAGTTTCCATATTTTATGAGCTGCCAAAATAAATGATTTAGGGTAGGGAAGCCTGTATTAGTAGCAGATCTCCAGCTTCACTAAGGCAAGAAACAGTGCTGACGAGTAGGCTGGTTTGTGGGAACTTATTTTTAGGGCTATTGTTATGATTCCAGTCTTTAGGGCCCAGATTCCCAGGTGGAATGAGTTGATCTGGTTGCGTTGTCTTCTGTGCAACTGTGAGTTCTCCACTGGTTGATGATTCTCTCCCTAGCCCATGTCTTTCTAAGCATCTGGTGCTGATGAGACAAGCCTCTTAAGGACATCTCCAAAATTTTCATCTTACCACTGCCCAACACAAGCAGCATTTTGACTATTTGCAGTGCTTCTCGGGGTCTTTCTGATCCCTGCTATGTTCATTCTGTATCTGACTGTAGAAGTTGTATCAGTCAAAGGGGAGTCAAGTTAGTATTAAACTTTGGCTGGCTGCAAAAGAGGAGTAATACTCCAGAGATCAAAGGGAAATATTTTCCAAGGATCTCATCCAAGGGAACTCCTCTTGGATGAAAATATTCCAAGGGCCACACAGACTGAAAAAAGTCTCTCCAGAGGCCAGAACTGCCCATTTTCAGAAACTCTGTGTTAACAACTTCCAATTCCCTGTTTGAGCAAGCTTCTCTGGTGGTTCCTGTTTCACTGTATTGTTTATTATCTGTCTACTTGGGAAATTGTATGTAGGTAGTGTTTCCCACCATGTTAAATTTATCTTATATGTATCTTAAAAAGTAAGTCTGAGTCTGAGATACAAGGTTGTGTGAAGTAGTGTTTCTGGGAAGTTACTGAATTCTGGGTAAATGTCTTGGTCACATTTGTCCAATCAGTGGAGTTTCACTAGAAATTAATTGAATTGAGATGGTAGGATGCTATCTCAGCAGAACTGTCATAAGTTTGTTTGTTGGTTTGTTTTGTTTTGTTTTGTTTTTTTTTTTTCTTAATGGAGAATTTAGATTCATCTATAATCAGAGAAAAGGGCAATGTAGTCTGTCTGTAGTCATGCCCAAATTCTGTATAAATTGGGATTGAGTTAGGATTGGCATGTAAATTCCAGATTGTGGCCAAACTGTGTACTCTACTACCTTCTCTCACAAGCCAGAGAGTACCTGAAGGACTTTGATTTGCTGAATTCATTCCCAATTAATCATGGTTATTCCCATTCTTTGCATATTGGACTGATGAGTAAAGACCTTGCCCAGGAAAGAGCATCCCACAGGCAGTCCTGCTATTTTCAAGTTACACTTTCAAAGATCCTTGCCTATTTTAAGGATTATACTGAAGTCATTTTTACATAACTTTATATTCTGAGAGGAATTTTTCTGAACTTTAATTTGACCTTTCTAAGATGTTGAAGGGGAAGAGAGGGGAAGGAAAGGGAAGGGAAAGGAAAACAGTAAATCACAGGATCAATGAAACACAGAAAATAGAAGGGATCTCTGGAGGTCATCTAGAACAATATCCTGATTAAAACATGGCTATAACAAGTAGATCAAACCAGCTGAGGCTAAGCCTACTGAATCTTGAAACCCTTCGAGGACAGACCTTTG
This sequence comes from Fratercula arctica, assembly GCA_947846985.1. NCBI lineage: Eukaryota > Metazoa > Chordata > Aves > Charadriiformes > Alcidae > Fratercula > Fratercula arctica. The sequence continues at coordinate 113,039,034 of CANTUZ010000003.1, forward strand.
ACCTGGATGGGGGTTCCAGTGTTGCACTAGTCTCCTGTTGCAGGATTTTCTCTTAATGTCCAAGGTGAACCTCCCAAGCTGCAACACAAGGGGCTCTTGACCCTTGTTAAATTATCTGCTACTCCTGAGAATAGTTTGGTCCCATTGTCTTTATAACTATCCTTCAAATCGTTGTAGGCTGCTGCTAAATCAATCCTTTGCCTCGACATCACTGCTGAATGAAGGGTTAACTTCCCTCCTTCCTCTGGCCACATTCTTAAGGTAACCCATTATGCAGTTTCCTGTACTTTTGATAAGAACACCCTGGCGGCTATCATTCTAACTGGGGTTCCCTAGATGCCCAAGGTCCTTTTCAACAAGGCTGCTGTTCAGACAATTGACTCCCTGACTTGTGTTTACTCTGCTCCAGGTACAAACGTTTGCATTTCTCCTTGCTGAACTTTGTGAGACTTCTGTTAGCCTAATCCTCAAGTTTCCTGGGGTCCCTTCGGCTTGAAACTCTTCTGTTGTAGAGTATATAAAAACCTGCCTTCTCTGTTTCATTAAGTATTCTCCACACATTTGAAAAAGGTGAATTCTGTCCCAATACCCAGGTCATCAATAAAGATACTGAACAGTGCCAGTCCTAGTATCAGCTCCTGGGCTGCTCTGCTTGTTGCTGGCTGCTTGTTGCTCCTCTGATGGAAGAGGTTTCAGTCAAGTGATACACCAAAATGTTTTACCACTTGGTGCAAATGCTTAAGTATGACTGCACATCAAACCAGTGCTGGTTTCGGTGATTCCAAATAATTCATCTCCTGAGACTCTACTTCTCCTTAGCAGAGCTTCATCGCTGCTGAAGGCTTGATACTTCTTGACTTGGAAATAATATACGTGTGTAAGGATATAACATTTATAATTATAAAAAAAATATATATTTAGCAAATATAGTCTGTTCTTGGCACCAAATGAGGCTGTCTCCTACAATACCTGGTTGTTCTGGTACCATACCCTTTTCTTCTATTATTTTTCTCATGCTCTTTGATAAACTATTTTAAATATTAATGTTATTAAATATCAATCCTGGACATAAGCCAGCATGAATAGCTCATTTCACGTCTCTCACAGTTGTTGTTTCAGGGTTTCCATAAACTCAGCTAGACATCAATGTATCAGTTACATTTGGGCCATATGTTCAAGACCTTCTTTAAAGCATTAGGACTAGCATCTCATATTTTATGCTGTTCAGTATATTATAATGTAATGTAAAAAATAAAAATGAAAATCAAAATTAAAAGGATTTTGGTCTTGGTCGAACTGAAACCTTTCAATTGACCCCAAATTAATTTCATCTTGCAATTTCCCTTCAGAGATTTTTTGAAATTTTCAAGTGGGGAACAAAGCCAAGGTTTTAAATCCTTTGTGAAAAAGATTTTCATTCCCTGCAGAGCTGTAAAATTCAAGTAACAAACATGTACACGTTTTATCCCCTCCTAAATCACATGTCAGCTTCCTGCAGGCGAATGCCAGCAGTTCCTGTCAAAGGTATAAGGTATAAAACTGTTCTGGTAGGAGCTGAACTTCAGAGACTTCCTGGCTAACGTGGGGATTGTAAAAAAATCCAAAATAGATTGGGAGAGAAGGCTGTATTCTTGTGAAACATGGAAGCTCTGATCCAAGATCAGAGGTGATTTTTAAAGGGTCAGGATCTTCTGGTTTGTTAGAATGGTGTTAGGCTTTTCTTTGGAGAGATACAGCTTGAAGAAGAGAGTGTTAAGGTAATAAAAATAACTCCAGTTACAGAATTCTTCAGCTGCAGCTTTCATAAAACTTTGAGAAAAAATATGTGTCCTCACTGGAGCTCACAAAAGAACTATGCGTGGATAATGGATAAAGTGAGAAAAGATTATTTTTTTCAGGAAAAAAATCCAAACCATTTCAGAGAAGAAACTGAAGCCACAGTGATAATAAATAACTAAATAATAATTGGTTATCTGTGCCAAGCTGTCTGAGAATGTCCCTGGTTTAGATGTCTATAAATCAGAAGATGTGCAGAATGAGGAAAGTTTGCTTTAGAAGTAGTCTTTAAAAAAGACAAACACATTCTTAAATTAAGAAAATGAAGGATATCATAGAATCATAGAACAGCCTAACGCTAATGGTTTGGAAGGGACCTTAAAGATCATCTAGTTCCAACCCCCTGCCATGGGCAGGGACACCTCCCACTAGACCAGGCTGCTCAAAGCCCCATCCAGCCTGGCCTTGAACACTTCCAGGGGTCGGGCATCCACAATTTCTCTGGTCAACCTGTTCCACTGCCTCACCACCCCCACAGTAAAGAATTTATTCATAGTATCTAATCTAAGTCTCCCCTCCTACGGTTTAAAACTGTTACGTCTCATCCTATTACTACAATCCCTGATAAAGAGTCCGTCCTCATCTTTCCTGTAGGAACCCTTTAGGTACTGAAAAGCCACTATAAGGTCTCTTCGGAGCTGTCTCTTCTCCAGGTCGAACAACCCCAACTCTCTCAGCCTGTCCTCATAGGAGAGGGAGAGGTGCTACAGTCCTCTGATCATCTTCATGGCTCTCCTCTGGACCCATTCCAACAGGTCCATGTCCTTCTTATGTTGCGGGCACCAGAGCTGGACACAGTACTCCAGGTGGGGTCTTACCAGCGCGAAGTAGAGGGGCAGAATCACCTCCCTTGCCCTGCTGGCCACACTTCTTTTCATGCAGCCCAGGATGCGGTTGGCTTTCCGAGCTGTGAGCACACATTGCCGGCTCATGCTGAGCTTCTCATCAACCAACACCCCCAATATTTAGTGTTTCACTCATCGTCACAGCAGATACAAATAATTGAAAAGTACTACTCTATCTAGTGTATCTTCCGGTTTGTGCTGGATTTTTGTACACAGATTAGCCTTTTGATTTTTATGAAGTTAAAAGTTCCAAAAAAGTATACACAATAATGGATGGTCTTTCGAAGTCTATTCCATAAACAAGTCTATAGAATCTTTTTATCAGTGAGGGAGCTATCAGTGAGGGAACTTTTTAGAGCTTAATCCTAAGGGCTTGTTTACCCTAAAATGTAGTATCTGCAGTAAATATAAACTGATTTAATCTAATATTTTCAAATATTGTGTACCTTCCTTTTTTTAATCTGTAGTCCTGGCTTTTCATTCATTTCAGCTGGCACATATAACCGTCCAGCCTAAATACCCAAGGTCAAGTAAGTTACCTGTGTTAGATGTGGAACAAGAGCACCCATGGGTGCAGTTGTTGATCTGACAGAAATCCACACCCCACCTCACCTCACTGCAGCTTACACCAGCCACTTTAGCCCATTTCTGTGAGAAATTAATGGAAGCCACTTAAATCAAAGGAAGGAATCTAATGTTTGTGCATACACCTGCTTAATTCACAGTCCTTAAAAACTGTTTTAATTAAACTCATATAACTTTGCTCCTAGCCATCGCTTATTTTTTCTTTGAATTAATAACAATATTTAGTAATTAATATTTAATAGCAATTAAATAATTGCTATTTTCTATGTACTTCACCATACACTTTTTTTTTTTTTTTCTCTGGATGGATATTCCCTTTCTTCACCTATGTCCTTGTGAAATCTTGTAGACTTGTTTTGTGTCCCCAGTACAGTTAACCTCTAGCTCTTGCTAGTTTGCTCTTGCTTGGCAGTGCAATCCTGATACTAAAGTCCATTTGTTTTAAATCAGTTACATGAGCTTGAGGAGACAGAGACAAGTAGTTCCTGGAGTTGCATTAGTGAACCAACCTTTTCCACCATTAATGAATTCGTCAGAGCAGCAAAAAATAATACTGTCTGCAAAGAGTTGCAGAAGGATGGTTCTCACGCTACTGAATCAATAATAATAGTAATATTTTAGCAGTAATAAAATGGCAGATACATTTAATTAATGATAAATGCTACAGCATATGTCTATGGAAAGCAACCTTGATAACACCTATAATATTATCTAGTAATATTTCCCCACTACATACTGCCTTGCGATACAAGTTTACATCTTTCTGTCTTTCTCTTAAGGCCAGTAACTTTCTTGTAATTTGGTAATTTTCAAACAAAGGCAAGATCACGTGCAGTCTAGTTTGAATAGGAGCTCTGGCCTGTAGGTGGTCAGGGCTATCAGATGGTCAGAAAATGTTTAGCAGTCAGCAAATGTAAAAAGTTTGAAAATGAAGACCGTCACAGCCAATTAAAATACACAGCTGTCACATTTAATTCCAAGATAATCAAGGAAAAGGAGTATTATCTTCCCAACGGAGGTGTTTTTAACATGTTTTAGACACTTACAGTGTTTCCAATACTTTTCAGGCTCATGTTATATCTAATGTGCAACATCCTTCCCAGGTTTCTGTCAGAATTATTGAATTCTTGGTTAATTATCAACATTTGTATGATTTTCTTCCCTGTGTTAAGATTATTCTTTTTTCAGTTTTCTTTTCTTTTATTCTATGAGGTCTCTCTAAGCATTTTCTGTCCTGAAAAAAATTGCAAATCTTCCCAATTAGGCTCTGAAATGCATACCCATTTTAACGACATGACAAATCCTACTGATGTTAAAGGAATGCCTTACACACTCAGAGCCGGGCACACAAATATGGTGCTGAACTGGGGTTTTAGTGCAAAGCTCTAGACAAATCCATTCTTCTTGAAGCCTGCTGTGCTGGTAAAAGACATTTCTGCCATCAAGTCTCCTCACCCCTCCTTTCTTGGCTCCGGCCAGGAGGCTCCCACCTCTGCATCTTCGTTGGTAGACCTGATGCTCCTGTCCCGACATCGGGCAATGCCTGTGGGGACAGTTCAGCCCAACACCACAAACTGCTGGAGCTGATGATGGCAACCACCTCCACCAGCCCCACTGCCTCAGGAAAGGGCTGCCTACCATGGCCTGGCTCCCTTTCCTCAGGCACTAAAATGTAGAGGTGAAACTGGGGAAAGACCTGACACTTACGGAGCTCAATATAAAAGTGATTTAAGGTACAGCGTGCAGCGTGCCAGGAAACACTTCATTATGATCGTAGGTGTTACCCAAACAGCACTAGTGTGTTTAGCATTTTAGATTTTCTACCCTATAACACATGACACAATGTTTATGCTGCACATGCTTATGTCAGAAAAGGTGTTATAAGTAGAAAAATGGGGAAGGAATTAAAAAGAACAAACAGAGTGCTCGGTGTACTCAGGTTCATAAATAGCTTCTCCAAAGCAATATCTTTTTAGAAGATCAATCAGAAAAAGACTATTTACTTCTCTGTGAGCCAACAGAGCAAAAGTGAATCATTCGACATGACTGAAACATTAGACATCTGTAGGATGGTCAGCAAACATCCTGCTCCTATATATTCAGTATCCCACAGCCATTGGCAGAACCAAAATTGAAAAGTAAAGTTTGTTTATTTTGGGGACAACTCATTGTAGTGTTTCCAACAGTTCTTCCTACTGTAAGCTAACCTGCATTTGTTTAGGGCCAGGCACATCACTGTAAATTTTGTCCCACAAAGCAAGAGATGGAACAAATTAATATGGAAAGGTTTTATTTTTAAAACAACGACGAATGGCCACAATCAACAACAAAAAGATCTCATTATAAACTGGAATGATGAATAAGTTACACACACATAGGATGCCCTTCCAAGAAAGCAAGGTCAAATTGTTAAAGGAATTTTGAAACTTTGACTGAGATCTATGCGATTACTCAATATTTCTCTCATCAGTTGTTATAAACGTATATATAAGGATGAAAAGCTCATTTGAGGCAGGAAGGATAGCCTGCTGGAAATGGCACAGCATTTGAATTTAGGAGTAGTGCTGTCTAAATAACTAATCTTTCCACTCTGTGGCTAAACTAAGAAAAAAAATAAATTGTTTCAGGTCAACCCAAAATGACTTTTGGTTGGTTTTGCCAAAATGAAAATGAAAGAAAAGATATTTCAGTTCTGATTAAATTAAACACACTGCTTCACTTAAAATACTTCATTTAGCTTAGGGGTTGGGTTTTTTTCTTCATTTAAATTTTACATTAGATTTAGGCAGGCTTACTCTAAAAATGTGTTAAAGTGAAAAATCTGAACTTTGATTTTCCAAAAAAGAGTGAAAAAAATGTGTCCAATTCTTATATCAAGAACAGGCTTTTATTATGATTTGCACCAATTGTTAGCCTTATACTGCCTCTTCCCTACATCAGGAAAGTCTTTTAGAACCCCTTGACGCTGTGTCTTGGGACATAGCAAAAATTAAATCTAATGACCAGGGGTAAATGGTCTAATATTTGTAAGAGGCAAGGAATTAGGCAGATAAACATAATTATTAGTTAATAAGCAGAGCCAACAGTATCTTTCAATTAAGATTTTTTTAAACAACCTGTCAATGGTGGTTTAAATTGTGAATCCTCCAAAGAGTCACCAACCTTCCAATGTTGGGAGTGTACTGTAGCCCGCAGGAATAGACTGCATTTATAACTGTGGAGGACGAATCCTCACTTATTTTTAGATTTACTTCTATTAAAGGAACTCCTTGAATACATATGATTTCACCTCTGCCTTTCCACCATTTTCATGATGAAAAGAATTAGCAAATACAAGGAATGTGTCTGGGAAACAGGCAGACCTACCCTGCCAACATGGTACTAATTTGTTTCCAATCCAGTGGCAAATTATCCTGTTCTAAAAAAAAGAGGGAGGAGGAAACATTTCTCTCAGAGAAAGAAAAAAAAAAAAAAAAGAATTAATAAATATTTCGCAGAAGGTGAACTTAGAGGTCCTGATGCAAATCCTGAACAAATTACAGGGAAGCAGAACCAGCTGGTGGAAGAATACCTCTGCAGTAAGCACACCGCCTTGACCCGGCCTGCCAGCGCTCTTCAGATCCCAGCTTTACTGTTTCTAAACACCTTGGCAAAAAAATAGGCAGAATGTGTTGCATTTATTCAAGAAAAACAAGAGGAGATCCAAGTTATTTTATGAAAGAACCTGAAGAGGACCCTGGGGTTTCTACGCCAGGTCACTCTGTGTGCTCTGAAAAGCTCAGCAAAGGCAGTTTGCTAAAGTGAAGCTTAGGAGAGAGTGGGGAAGGCAGAGTGGTCTCGTAAGAAATGTAGGTTACGATGCAAAGCTCATGAATACAGGAGCACCAGTGACAGGGGCAGAGCTCACACTTCTTATTATCTGCTACACTATTAACGTACAGTGATTCTGTGCGTGCTGTAACATGGTAATAGGGAGAATTTGTCTTTGTTTTTTGTTATTTTAGCTTATTTTTGGTTTTAATTCACTATTTCCAATTACCTGTAAGGGGCAACCTGGCTACCATCTACTTCTCTCAGAGGGAGACCTTTTCCAGAGTGCTCTCCAAAGGCATATGCCCCTGCAGGTGCAGCTCTGGGGAGCTGTCTCACCATGGCATGTAAGTGGCTAAGAGCTGCATGTATCCCATTACTCCTGTATGCCATTCTCTGTGGCCAGCCTCTGAACCATTAAATTTTTTACCCATCTGTTAGGTGTAGCCTATGTAATTTTTTGGAAGGATGTGTTAGCATTTGCTCATATAACATCAGCATGACTGATCCCTAGCTTGGATGAAGCTCAGATCCTACAAAAACCTAAATATTAAGTAATGATTTTTACTTTATATAGAACACAGAATGTAAATGAAGTGAAAGAAAGAGTGAGAGAGAAGGGGGAAGGTTGCAACAGTGGAAGGATCTTTACTGTAGCAAGTGATTCAATAGCTGAAATGGGGAATCATATGAGTACTGCTTTTTACAAGCTTAAGTACTGAGTAATTAAGGATTCTTGAGAACTTGAGGTTCAAAATGGATGGTTTCCTAGGAAAGATGCAGTAGTTCATCCAGAAACTGCTGGCTCACTGCAGGACTTGCCTGGCAAGATGCTGTGACCTGCAACCTGCGGGAAGCCAGATTAAATCCTTAAAATGGTCCCTCAAGTTCATCAAACGTATGTGTCTGAATACTCAAGCTCCATTTACAAACAGTTAATGGGTAGTTAGTAAATTTCTCACAGGGTGTCAATAAAAGGCTAATCAGTCCTTATAGTAACAGAACGATTCTGTAACAGCTTCTATTGATGGACTCTCTCTTAATGTGGCTTGTAAATCCTTTGTTAAAGGAGTCTTAATATAAAGTGTTACAATGACAATAATAACCCGAATGTGCAACCAATTCTGCCTCCTGCGCTGCCAGCAATGCTGATAATGAGCTAACAGAAGCGCTGCTGATTACTGCAATGAAGCCTGCAGGGAGCAAAACCCTAAAGGCTTTTATTAGCAACACCAAGACACACTGCTGTTTCATTCCAAACCAAAATGAATCACCTTTTCTATTTCTGGACTGGAGCAACGATTGTTGGCATTGCAATACGTTGCACAGTATGGTACAAAGGTGCTACCCATGCTATTAGTCAGCTGCAAGCATTCTTCCGAGTTTTATCCAGGCAGTTCACTTTTTTTTTTTTTTTTTTTTTTTTTACAAAAGGGTGAATATAAACTTGGGGACTTCAACTAGGGCAACCTGGCATACTCTTGTCTTTTCTGAACAGGTAAAATGCTTTGGAAGACTTGTATATTAACAGCACTGGAAAGTCAAATCCTGTGTGCCAGGTGTCGCAACAGTCTCACTGACAACCTGACCCCTACTTCAGAGTAACTGTCTCATGAGAAAAAGAGAGTCTCATTCAGTGTTTGATCAATATGTTGAGGCAGCAAGCAAGAAAATCAAGTCAGAGTATAGGATTAAGAAGTCTCAGATTTTCTTTTCCTTTTTGATACATATTAATGATATAAAATATCTGGTTGGTTCCGTTACACATTTCATAAAGGTTGTAAATGACATAGAATTAATTCAAGTCCCTATTTGCTATAAATTTAGACTCAGAATGAAGACATGAGGTAAATGTTGTCAAAATGGCTTCTCTTGCGTGCTCTCTTCAAAACACAGAAGCCGCATCCAGCACAGTATTGCACAGTCACAGTTCCCCTTGGCTCGCGTGGAAGCTGTTAATTGCCCAACACCTCCGAAAATCGCGTCTGAACTGTCTCCGGCTGGGACCCAACAGATGAATAAAGAGATGCAGTCCCAAATGTGAGGGAGTCATGAAAACCTTGGGCTCTGAAAGTGAAAATCACAGTAGCTTATCCCTGTGCCTCTGTTGCACACCTTAAAAACAAACCACGTAAAGTTTAAAAACAAGATGGGGGCTGGGGGGAGCCCTTGCTGCTGGCTTTGTAGGTGCTGTTGAAATAGAGCCAACAGAGCAGCACAAGGGATCTTCAAGAAGCCAAAGTGTTATTAATTACTATTATATTTATGTGCTAAAGCTGGTAATCTTAAGTAACTGTTTGTGAGAATATTTCAGCCTGGCTGAATCCAGAAGTATTGTGTAGATGCAGTAACTGTCAAGAATATGAGCTGTGGAGCAACAAAAGCCACCTGCATTGCTCATGAAGGTCTGGAACCAAAGTACCGGAAAGACGGGGTTACATGCCAAGAAAAGAAAAATCCATTTTGTATGTTCTACATATGGACCGAGGCATGAGGCCCATAAAGATGAAAAGCTGCCGCTAATTTTAGTGGGATGTTTCTATGACTAATGGGCCGTGTCAGTTATAGGTCCTCTGGATATGCCACAGTGCCTGCTTGGAGCTGAAGAAGAAATGTTTGATTCCCAGATGGACACCCTGGAAAACTGACATTCCCACGAGCGATCGTGTACCTTTAAAACGATGCTGTAGCAATGGTGATGAAAATAAAACACAGTCAGATCCTGCACTTTCATGGCTGGAGGCAGCAATCAGTGAATCGTCACATTGCCAGCGCTGACTTCATTTGCGCTTTGGCAAATCTGTGCAGCAAATCTGAAATCCAGGTATTATTATTTTCAGTCAAGATCCCAGCAACTGACATCTCTCGCTACTTTTCAAGTAGCCCCTAGTGACTCGCCAATGCTAAAGGACTTTGCCATATTTGCAGGAGCACAGCCACTAAAAATAGTCAAGCATGTGCCTACAAGATGGCTTAGTCTGCGCAGGGTTATAAAACACACACTGGACATGTGATTTGCTTTGCTGTCGTATTTTCTGAGTTGTGAGCAGCAGGCTGCCAAAATGGAACTCGTTTGGTGATTTCTTCAGAGCCGTAAGCTTAAAACTGGTTTTTCTGTTCTTAATTTATGTCATGGAGTCTCAACAGCAATTTAATTTGAAGCCTCAGAGTGGGGGAAAGCCAGCTACTGATGTCTGCAGGCTGGTTGAATGCGTGCTGGCAGAGGACTGGAGTCAGAAGCTGCGCTGGTAACGGCTTCAAAGAAGTGGCTGCTCAATCCTCAGACAGTCTGATCGTTTTCTTTCAGCAGGTGACATAAGAACTGGAGCAGAAGTCTAGAAACACATATGGGAGCATCTGGATACTGTACCTGAGAGTTACATGGCCAACTTGGTATAAATAAACAACATAATACATACTACTGCAGTCATTGAAAATGCGGCGAAAACTTTTTCACCCCCAAAGAAATAGTTCATTTCTTTCCAGATTTCTATTTGAAAATGTGGAAAGGGGCTCAAACGCTGTGAGCTTTAGAAAATTAAAGGGTAACCTTTAGTTTGAATGAATTTCATTGTTAAGATATGATTTACTTTTTTGTCTGTCTGTCTTTCCTCTGTACTCCTCATTCTGGTTAAGATGGTATGCAGCAGTGTTTTCTTCAACATGCTGAACCATGGCCAGTAGGAGAAAATACCCAAAGATTTCCTAACAAAAGATGCCATCACAAGTTATGGAGTCTGATGTCACAGATTTACTCCAAGCTTCTAAAACCTGAGGTGTATCTCCAAACAGTATTAAGCCTCATAATCTTCTGACTATTCTCCAGTCTTTATCCACTTAAAGAGAAGCCATTTTTTTTCCCCAATATATAAATATAGCTTGGAAATGGCTGTTTCCAAATCCACTAAAGTTCATAAATCTATTGACAAGAGAGCACTGTGATAATGTGGCCCGTCTGTTGAGAGGCAGCAGATTTCAGGCCTTAATACATCATTTCTTACATAGAATAAATTATCAAGGCACATCAGGGTTTATTTTTAATGTTGTTTGTTGAATTTTACCGTATAAATCAGTCTTGACGGGAGCTTGTTGCAAATAGCACCGCCGCAAATCTTGGCATTTATCAAGAATTTCAACGCAAATATCAATTTGGGACTCCTAGGACCAAAAAAAAAAAAAAAAAAAAAAATCAAGAAACCCAAATCCTATATGCTAAGTATGATTCAAATACTAAGACTGAAATTGATCTTTCTGCTACTTGCAACAGCTCCCCATGAAAGACCACGAGCGTTCCTCGGCGGCAGCTGTAACAGTGCCACCTGGTGCTGGCTGCTGCCCCTCTGCCACCGCCGCCGTGGGGACCACTGCCCTCCGAAACAGCACAACTAGTGCTTGGCTGGAGCAAATTCTCGTGGAAGTCAAGAAAGATTAGACAGTTGATGATCTTACCTCCATTGCTGGGCATCTGAAAGTTTCCTACTTACAGCCCTTCACGATTCAGTTTACTTTTCCTCTGTGGTTTTATTCTGGTTCCTCTTCCCTTCCATTTCATGAAACTTCCCAACAGTCCAGGAATTCCTCAAAATGGCTCTTCCGCATCAAAAACAGAACCCTTATTCTTTTTGCAAACATGTCAGCACACCACAGTGTAGTCTATCTAATGCCTGTGGTTTTGAAAAGACAAAAAAAAAAAAAAAAAAAAGAGGTATTATTGGGGCTTTATAAAGGACCCCAAACTCATTTCTTAATTTGCATTTCCTAGTTTGGGTGGAATGAATGTCTCCTAATTTTCTGTTTGCAATCTGAGCTAGTAATTCTGTGTCTCCTTTATAGCCAATGGAAATAAAATAGGTGCAGATGCAACGGGAACAATCCAACCCAGTTTTAGGTCTACTTGTCAACTGAGCCACATGGTACCCTAGAAGTACCCACCTCCACGCATTGAGCACAAAGGGAGCACAGGGTGACCAGCTCTGCTGCAAACCTGCAGACTGCAGGTGGCTGCCCAGAGCCTGAGTGATGCTGTGACCTTGCACCACCCTGAACTACGCTGGCGTGGACCTGAGAGATAGCTCTGGGAACCTCTGCTTTAGTCTCCACTTGCACAACTTTGCACTTGACGCTGTTTCCCACTCTGTGGAGTTTATTTTCCCCGATGTATCATGAGCACCAAGTGGAGACAACTCTTTACTTTGAGATCAGACACAGGGAACTCTGAGGAGCTACTGATCCTACAGGTTGCCAACAGCTACTGATTCAATTTTCATTTGCAGCATCTACATGTGTAGGCAGCTACAGGGTACAGGTGATTCAGCCAATCCCCTTTCCAGCATGCTGTGGGAGGACAAGAATGACTATCATGGCTATTACTTGTTCCTGTTTCTTAGTTATTCATGTGCCTGACCCATGGGCACTCTTCTTCCCACCGTACCCAATTTATGTGCACACAACATGCTCATGAAAACCCAAAGTGTGTCATTTGCTGCCAGCCAGCCTACATTGAATAAATACAAAAAAGAGACTATATTACAGTGTGGGAAGTGTGATATCAAAAATATGTGCGTAAGTGAGGGCTCACCTCGTAATTCATGTGTGAGGGAATGAATATGACAGAGCTAAGAGTTTTCATTGTTAATTTTTTTCAAGCAGATTTTAATTGTTAACAGGCAGGAGCTGTGGCTATGTGTGGTCCCTCTCCCATCTTCCAGTTTTGGCAGTCGGAGGGTGTTGGTGAGGAACATTGAGTCTGAGAGGACCTTGATGCTCTCGAATCACCCCCCCAAGCAATTACAGAGATGGAGCTGTTAAACGAGCTAAAATTACCTGCCCCTCCAGCCAGAGAACTGATGTCTTTCAAGGCAGCATCTCTGCCTCCTCAGAGCCAACAATTAATGTCTGATTAGACCAGAGCCCACTCCTCTGGTGCATTATGGCAAGTCTTGTGGCTTAGTGGCTACAAACATGGTCCCACTGCTGTCAGCCAGGGAGTTGCCCACGTTGTCTTTGATGAAGAGGATTGGAATAGACGTTGCTGATTAAAGAAGCCTGTTACGATTCTGTTTTAAGTGTCTTGTACAGTGAGTTTCCCAATTAAACTTGGGCATTGCAATGCACTATAGGCATTGTAATTGTAGTTACAGATGTTTCTGACTTTCAGAAAAGATTTCCTTATGTGTTGTAATGTTGCATACTCAATGTGAAAAACAAGCCCTTTACTAAGTTTTTTGTGTGCATGGGGGGGCAGAAATGTCCTTCAGTTTCAGCTTGATTTTTTTGTTTTGGTTTGTTTTGCTTTGAGTTCAAAATATTTTAAGATTTTTCTTTTTCTTTTTAGGAAAAGAAATAAGGTATTTTTCCAGCCACTCTGACAAGGCGTCATAAGCCAGTGGTGGTGGCTGGGAATTTTAACAGTATTTTCCTGCCTCTGTGTAAAGCTATAATGAGGTTTTTCTCTTCAGTACCTTCTTCTGATTTTTGGAGACTCCAATTACCTCTTACCTGACCAATAAGCACATAAATAGCTTTGAGAAAGCTGCCAGAGCAGTGACTATCATACTGAAACACACTTACGAACACATTCCTGGTTCTTGTGGTTTTATGGTTTTCAGCAATGTGCCTGCTGAATTCTGTTATATTTTTGTGCATTATACTAAAAAAAAAAAAAAAAAAAAAAAAAAAAAAAAAATTAGCAAAATACTTTTCTTTCTTAATGTCACAAAGATACAATAATCAAAACATAATCTGATGTGATCTGGCACTATGAAACCAGTCTTGGCAGCAAATTGATTCCAGCAAGCAGTAGTCCTGGGAATGGTTTCCACCCACCCTTCCATTCTCCAACTCATGTCAAAGCCTTTTGAAGATTTAAATGGAGAAATTATCAAACACCATAATTCTTTTCCCCTTCACTTCTCTATTCTCATCTTCTTTTTTCCTTTAAATGAAATTAAATGCATTATTAAAAAAAAAAAAAAGGTGAAGAAATGCAAGAGTGAATAAGATTTGGTCTTGCTGTTGTACAGATGACACATGCAACAACTTTTTTTTTTTTTTTTTTTTTAACAAAATGCCTTATAAACAAAAAGAAACAGGACACTGCTGAGATTTGAATGAAAACTTAAAAAATCTTCTCCTTTTCAATTTTTGCTCATGTGAGAGTCAAATACATTAAAACCCCTAAACAGTCGTATTCTGCATGTAACCCACACGCTTTCTTTTGCAGCGTGGGATTTTCCTGAATGAAAAGAAAGAAAGAAAAAAGTAGTAACAAGGACAGATGAATGTCACCTGGAACGCATGCGACTGACTATGCACAAGCTGACTGCACACCTGGATAATTCTGACAGACAACCTCCGGGAAATCCAGAAATAGGATGTGACAAATCCTTGGAATGCTTTGTGGTGACTTAAAGACAGCACTGTGGCAGAAGCATGATGTTCCTAGCATGAGAGATCATTTATAGAGATACCATTGCTGGGAATCAGGTAAATACCTTTTTCCACCTTGGTAGGAAAGTCTCCATTTAGATAATATTTGGCCCACGGTCTGTGTTTTTTTGGGGTTTTTTTTTTTTTTTTTAGGACTTAAAAGAAGAGCCTGAAGGAGAACAACTGCCTCTTGAAAGGCTGCAGATGTGTATTCACCAAAGATATAGCTGTATTAAACTGAGATTCTTTCTTTACTAAAGAGAAAAGAAGGGCAAAGCTGAGTGAAGGGAGAGTTTATACATTCTTCCTTGAGTTAGTTGTGTTTATAAGAGAGAAGCAGTGCTTTGCAGAGTGTGAGTCTTGGAGATATTCGGAGAACAGTTATTTTATGTGCTGATCCAAATGCCTGCAATTATGGTGTATGCTACACATTTTGATTTTATCAGCATTCATAGACCGGCTAGATATCATCCACAAGACCGAAAAAAGTAGTTGAGCAGAACCAGGACTATTTCTTGACATAGTTCAGAGATGTTTTGAAAAGGCTGGAGTACTGTCATCTCCATCAGGGCTGAAATGTCCAGGTGGTGCGCTCTGTATATTATGGGCAGAAAGCTCATAGGGAGTACTTTTAGATATGAGCACTAAAATATGTCCTTTTCAATGTTACTGGAATATATTTCCATATCCACTTGAATGTATTGCCATATATGTGAGAAATGATGTGAGGAAGTCTGGGTGAGCAACTTATGCCTCATGTTTAAAATCATCTATAGAAATCCTAATTACATTTGCAATATTTATACTTCATATAATGCTTACTGGGTGCATTAGTCATTTACTTGACAAAGAAAACATTTGACAATGTGCAAATCAGAAATTTACACAGTTAACTATGGCAGACCACAGTCTGGAGGTTTAATATTGTCTGTCCTATTTGGCCTGAGTTTTGGTCGAGCCACATTGATATACAGTCAATGGAGGTCATTGCAGTTACACATGAATTGCATGTATACACATATACATTGCAGTTATACATTCCCTTATACATATTAACAAATAACCTGCATTTAGCGTATATTCTAGGGAAGTCTGGCTACCCCACTATCCTCTGAAAAGCCACTTGTTCTAAACTCGTTTAATTTATACAGTACTGAACCTCTGTGCAACAGAATCAGAACAAGCACAAACGGCACCAGCATTGTCTGGGTTTACCTTTCTACTTCTGCATTCAACATCCATGCAAAATGCTGTCTTGCCTCAATGTGAGGACTTCTCTATGTGCCACAGCAGCAAATACTGGTGTGGCTCAAAACTCTCCAGGGCAGGTGGTGAATGGCTTGAGAGCAGCCTTGAGGAGAAAGACGGGGGGGGGTGTTTGTGGATGAGAAGCTCAACATGAGCCAGCAATGTGCTCTCACAGCTCGGAAAGCCAACCGCATCCTGGGCTGCATCAAAAGCAGTGTGGCCAGCAGATCGAGGGAGGTGATTCTGCCCCTCTAATCTGCTCTTGTGAGACCCCACCTGGAGTACTGCGTCCAGCTCTGGAGTCCTCAGCACAAGAAGGACATGGAGCTGTTGGAACAGATCCAGCGGAGAGCCACGAAGATGATCAGAGGGCTGGGGCACCTCTGCTATGAAGACAGGCTGAGAGAGTTGGGGTTGTTCAGCCTGGAGAAGAGAAGGTTCTGAGTAGACCTTATAGCAGCCTTTCAGTACCTAAAGGGGCCTACAGGAAAGATGGGGAGGGCCTTTTTACAAGAGCCTGTAGTGATAGGACAAGGAGTAATAGCTTCAAACTGGAAGAGGGTAGATTTAGATTAGATATCAGGAAGAAATTCTTTACTGTGAGGGTGGTGAGGCACCGGAACAGGTTGCCCAGAGAAGCTGTGGATGCCCCATCCCTGGAAGTGTTCAAGGCCAGGCTGGATGGGGCTTTGAGCAGCCTGGTCTAGTGGGAGGTGTCCCTGCCCATGGCAGGGGGTTGGAACTAGATGATATTTAAGGTCCCTTCCAACCTGAACCATTCTATGATTCTATGACAGTGACCTAGGTGGCTGAATGCTTTAAGTGTGGCTAGTGTTTTCCTTGATTTGCAGGCAGGAAACTGTTAATCCAAGAGGTATGCAGTATCTGCTATAGTATGGGTCTGCAAATAGGGTTCAGCTCACCTTGAAGCTCAGTTGGACTTTGGACCTCTTCAATGTTCCCGAGCTACACAGTGGGGAAAACAGGCACTTGTGGGATGTGATTCCTCTGGTCTGGTAGATGTCTGCTGAAGAGTGAGCTCTGCTGGGTTCTGGTGGTACCTACCTGTCCATCCCCACCCATGGCCTGGAGGGAGCTCAGGTGGGTCTCTTAGGGGTCACACCTGGTGTGGGACAGGGAGACCTTGGTCTGTGCTGGGGGCACCGAGCAAGGTGTGAGCCCCTGCCCTGCAGCACCCTGGCCACCCTGCTGTCCCCTTCCAGGGTGAGCAGACACCGCCCGCCCGGGCACCTCAGGAGGTGCCCTGCAACCTCTGCAGCAACTCAGCCTGGTGATGGGTAAAAACGCAGCGGGGTAAGGGGCAAAACCTCGGCGGAGTAACGGGGGAAAAGCCAGCGGCGAAGCTTTCCAAGGCCGTTTTCTTTTGCCGGTAGGCAGGAGGCGCCATTTAACAGCTCGTGAAGGGGAAGGAGCGAAGCGGCGAAGGGAGGCGAGGGGCGCCCGCAGCAGCGAAGCTCCGCCGGGACCTCCCATCCCAGAGCTGCAGCCTTGTCGGTGCTCACACGCTTCCGTGGCCACCACCAGCTCGAAGGAGCAAATGTCTCCCGGCTCCAGAAGCTGCCCCTTGGAGGCTGTGGCCGCGGAGGAGCCGGAGCCCCGCGGCACCGAAGCCGCGCCGGGTCCCGCCGTCACCCCCCGGCCCCGGTACCCCCCGGCCCCGCCCGATCTGCTCCGCCGGGAAACGCGGCGCGGGGTGGGGGGGAGCTCCAGAACTGCTTTGCTGCTGTCCCCAGCACGGCTGAAGATTAAAAAAAAATCACCAACGGATTGACCATGAACATGGGAAAGTCGTCTGGAAGTATAGCGTACGCTCCCAAATGTATGGCTTTAGTATTCGAGGTCCTTTCGCATAAGGGGTAATTTTGCAGGATAAATACTAAGGGGAGATGCTAAACACAGATCTTACCACCCGGCAAAATGCAAACAAGTACGCCACAGATGAGTTGGGGTGGGATTCTGTCTGCTGAGCTCTAGGGCTCGATCTGCTCTTCTGCCTCCTGAAAAAATTGTCTCTCCTTCTGTAGGTAAATGAATTAACTGGGAAACATTCCTTCTCCTTAAACAAAACAAAACAAAACAAAAACAAAACAACAAAATGTGGAGTTTTTATTAAAAATTCAGAACCAGTCATCTGGTTATAAAATTTTGAAAAATATGTTTGAGGGCACTTTTCATTTATATGATGTTGTGACATATGTGTCAATGAGGGAAAGGGAAGAAGAGAGGAGAGAAGAAGAAGAGAAAGGAAAAAGAAAAGAAGGGGAGAAGAGAAAAAATAATAGAAGAGAAAAGAGGAAAGAAAAAGGAGAGGGAGGAGAGGAGAGAGGAGAGGGGAGGAGAGGGGAGGAGAGGAGGAGAGGAGAGGAGAGGAGAGGAGAGGAGAGGAGAGGAGAGGAGAGGAGAGGAGAGGAGAGGAGAGGAGAGGAGAGGAGAGGAGGAAAAGAAAAACAAAAAAGAAAAAAAGAAAAAGAAGGTATTTCCTGCAAAACTTTCCTTTAAAAAGAAAAGTCATTTTCAGCTGAAAATGCTTCAGCAGCAGCAACAAAAAAGTAACTGTAGTAAGTAGTTAAACCACATGAATAAATTTACCTACCTGCATAGCATGATTTCCTTGTTTGTGTAAAGTTTATGAACTGCTCATATGTCAGTAGGATGGATTCCTGGTAAAGAACTGATTTATTTCAGTGGAGTAATCCTAGCACAAATTGGGCATAAGATCAGGATAGGTGTCTGGCTTCGGTGACTCCTGATTTACATCGTAAGCCAGCGGAACTGAACTCTGACATTTCTTCTTAAACATGCTTAGTATTAAATGAAACCGGCTTGTTTGACCTAACGTTGTTCACTGTTCCACGGAGATAATATTAAACTCTGCCCTGACACGTATGTACATTAACCCAGATGATCCTGAAGGAAAGCTGAACTCATGCATTTATCAGAGGGTAGAATTTACCCACGAATTTGTAATAACCAGAAATCTCGATTACATAACTGGCATATGAAGAATTTTAAATCGAAATGATTGCTGAATAAAAGCAAGTGTTTTACTGGCTTTATCACTCAGCCAAGCCAATTGGAAAGAATGTGTAAACTTTACCTTTTGCCTACTCCATCTGCCTGTGCTTCGAGAGTTGCCTTTGCATAAACCTTCCCAGATTTGTTATCTACTCTACAGCTACACTGTGATTTTTATTTTCTTTTTAACCACAGCAACCATGGATCCTAATAAGAACTGGCATTCCGTTGAGATTTTGTGAGATAATACTGGTTTTTAAGGCTTATGTTTTGGGATGACTGTTAAAAACCAGCAAAAGCTGTGCTCTGAAGAGGCTCATCGTGCTGTAACGGCATCCTGCACCGAAGCTGCTCGCTGGGACGTGAGCGGTTCAGGGATGCAGAAAACTCTTCGGTGTGAAGGACTCGGGGGAGGATGGGGGGGGGGGACATTTTTGATTTTATTTTATTTTTTTTTTTTTTTGCTCAGAGAAGTTTCTCTCTGGCCGAAGATGCTGTTCAAGAGCTCCTTGAAGGTTTTGGCGAGGCTGCGGGCTTTCCGCTGACCCACGGGGGGAGCTGTAGGCTGTGGCAAGCTGCCCCCGCGGCGGGCGAGCGGACTCGGAGGGGCGCGGATGGGGCCGGTGCGGAGAAGCGTCAGCCCCGAAGGGGGTAAATCACCGCTTTGACTAAAGAGCCTGCGATGGGAAAAACGTAAACCAAAAAAAAAAGGAAAAAAAAAAAAAAAAAAAAGCGATGAGGAGTTGAAGCTTTTTTTTTTTTTTTTTTTTTTCCACCTACAGCTGAGAATGTGTTTGATAAGCAACACCTAAAACATGTTAGGAAGGAGACAGTTTGTTTGCCTGAGTGTGACTTTCTTGGCAGCAGGATTTCTCCCTAATTTATAACCATTATGTAAACTTCTGACTTCCAGATTCACACTGTGAAAATATTCAAGATGAACTAATCAGGGTGGAAATCTGAAATTGTTTCTGCATGGTTTATATCCCCCATCTGGCAGCGCAGAACAAACAATACGACCCTGATGGTGTTTACATGAGTTACCTTGTTGGAGGAAATGATTGTACTTAGAAAATAGTCCTTGCTCGAGAAATTTAACAACTTGTTGGCCTAAACAGTGCTTTATATCTTTTTAATCTCTCTCTTTTTTTTTTTTTTCTTGTATATGTTTGAGGAGGGGGAAGTTATTAACTGTGAATTAGAGCTTTCACACCACATCTGTCTTTTAACTCCTAGCCAAACATAGGTTAAATGTTCAAAAGTTACAGTTGGTCCCTCTGCTTACTTTCTATTGAGAGCTGTACTGGTGATCGTCCTCAGAATTGCCTATTATTATTCTTACTGTGTATTAAGACATTCAGCGTGGCTGTTTTCCCCCCTAAAAACCTTGGCTGTCAGCAGTTTCAAGTGGCTCTGTAAATGTAGTGAGCACATTCAAAAAGCATAAACGTGCTCCGTGATTTTCATTTTGCTGCGCCCAAAGTGGAGTTTCACTATAGCAAAGTTTATTACGGCCAGTGTTCGTGGTATTTGATTGGATTTGCAGTTCTGTCACTCACCAAGGTTTTCTTTTAGGAAGAGTTAGAGAATAGAAAGGAATATCTTGACAAATACTAATACTGATAATAAGACAAATTTGTCTTCAGGAACTCTGGAGTTTTCAGCAACTTTTGAAGAGAAATGTTGTTCCGGTCGTTGCCTTGCAGTGCAGAATGGTTTACATGTTTGTAGCAGAGTCTGAATTTGCATCCAGAAGTGTTCCAGAAAAAAATATAAACACATAAGGTTATACCATGAGAATTCATAACCCTAAAACATAATTGTTTTTATAAAATACGGTCATTTAAATTAGAGCTATTACACAAAGTTAACAAGGGGAAGACAATATGTCTTTTTTTTTTTTTTCTTTAAACCTAAAATAAGTGAGGTCTTGTGTAGTGAACCGTTTAAATTTTTTGGCACTAGTTTGTATTATTCTGTAGTTTTCAGTTGGCCTTCTAGTGATCACTGTGAATTAATGGAATATGACTGTGTCATGTGAGCTTTCCAAAAAAATGATGGAATTATATTAAATTTATTTTCCTATGAATTCCATCTATGTTCTCCCAGAAAAATTCCTGGACACAAATAATTTTAAAAACAACAAAACTGGCTTGTCTTTCAGACTGAAGTTTAAAATTATTTTCCAAACACTTAAAATCATAATTAAAAGGTGGGTTTTCTTTCATCCTAATATAAGAAGCCAAGATAATGCATACTTTGCATTAAAATTTTGACAGTTTTTATACAGTTATTTTTTAGTCAAAATCAAATTTATATGCTAAATGATTTACATTAAAGTTGTTTTATGTTTCTTAGCTTGAAGGTTTAAGATGTTTTGAAGCAAAACAACATATCCAATATCCCAAAGTGACTCTGCATTAAGACCTGGCTTGTAAATAGAGTATATATTTACTTTGTTGGGGGTTTTTTTTACCTTTTTTTTTTTTTTTTAAATGAAAGAAACGTTCTCTGTTGGAATGAGCTGCAGCTATAGAAAGCAGTAAAAGGAGCAGATCCTACAGCAAAGCAAAAGTACCATTGGCTTTTCAGGCAACAGAATTAAGGTCAAATTATATGAAGAAAATTTGGAGATTTTAGACATGTGAAAGAAAAGCTTATATCCTGAATGCAGCGTAGTGTTAGAGAGATCCTAAAGGGTGTTTGAACACAACAAAGCTTCAGGAACTGGGAGACATGCAAGAACATTGTGAACATTTCAAAAAACATATCCAGTTAATTTAAAAGATTGAATTACGTATTAGTCAATAGAATGCAAGGAAATAAAAAGAGAAGATTTCTTTTTGGAAGTACTTTTGGCCTTGTTTATAGGTCTAACGTGAAGAATGCAGATTTTTCTTTTAAATCACAATTTTTTTTTTTTTTTTTTTTTTTTCTGACAGCTGAACAGCCATTAATTGTGAAAGTTTCAAGGGCTATTTTAAAGGGTATAGTTACTAAATAGATTTTAAATTTGTTGACATGAATGCTCTTATCATTACTTACAGGAAGCAAATTCCATGGGAAAAGAAAACCAGGGGAATGTTGAGTAATAACTAAAATAATATGGTAGAATGAGTGTTAATTTCAAATCCTTTACATGCTGAAAAAAAAAAAAAAGAGAAAAAAGTGAAGGTAAACTGCTGTTTAACAGCTTCCCACTGTTATATAAACTTTCAAACAACCATGAAATGTAGGTCTCTGGACATCACTTAAAAGAACCACAAATAAACAGAGGGTCGTACCACACTTCTGTTCCCTAATGTGTAACTAAAAGGTTGAGCTAAGAACAGAAAGTGTCTGAAACTCCTTTTTGTTTATCTACCGCCTTGTGTACCATAAACACAAATAAGCAAAGCGGGGCTGGAGTGGGGAGGTGGGATGCTGGTGGGCCGTGAATAAGGCAAAGAGGAGGTAAAAAGCCTGTTAATGTCTCCGGAGGGTCATCTTACCTTTGTGCAGGCAGCAGGCTGGGACATTTATGTAGCAAAGAATCACCTACTTAAAAAATAAGGATGCTGCACTTAACACTCCCCTGCCAGAACATCTCTGGGGACTTGTATATCTTTCATGGAAATTTGCTGAAGTGTAACAGTTTAGCAATTACTAGGGACTTAGTATAATGGTGTCCTTTTAACAGAGTAAAACACGAGCAGGGCTGTTATACCTAAAGCAACTTCAGGCTGCAAGACTGCATCCTCTTCAGATCCACTGTGATCATGACCAGAAATTTGTAGGGATCCTAAATCATACAAAATTTCTCTGAAATTGAGGGTGGCTCCGTATTAAGCTGGAATTTCCTCCTGGGAGGAAGCGTGGGTACCTCTGCTGTTACGGGCGCTGCGTGGGCCGACCCAGGGAGGAAGGTCTGCTCCAGGGGAGAAACCCAGCTCTTGGTGATGGCACAAACCCACTACCAGCAAAAAATCATCAGCAGCTCTTAGTTACACTGGTGTAAACTAAGAGTTATGCAAGTTATCCAGATGTATACTCAGGCAGAAGGATTTTTTGCGCCAAAGATAATACTTGCAATGCTTTTATCCCTTGACACCAAACCAATATAAACAAAACAATATAAATAAAACCTGCAAAGGTGATTTTATTTGGGTCTTACTCCAAAACTATCCTGCTTTTCCCACCCCCTGCCAAAAAAAAAAAAAGAGAGAAAAAAAAATCCTTTCTTTTGGGGATTTCATTCTTGGTTTTGATTTAGCAAAGAAAGGGTTTAGGCACCACCGTGACGAGCAGCAGCAGAAATTCAATAGGCCACTGAATGTAGCATGTTTAGGAGAAAAGCAGGGCCTCTGGTTCAGACACAGTAATTAATATCTGTTGGTGTATAGGCTTCCTTGAAGTATTCATTATGTGAAATCAGGTACTTACATGTGCAGCAATTAAGTTGATATATATGTGTGTATTATTTATTTATTTGTGTAACGTGTGTGTGATAGATTACCAGTATATGGACATCTTTTAAAACCTGTTACTAATCTCAGTGTTGGTCATGTAACCTAAGAAGGAATGAAGACATAAGCTGTAGCGATGATGGTTATACAATACCGCAACGAGAGCAGAACATAATACAAATGTCGTTACAGAACAGGGCTGCATGCAGGCATTTTGACTGCTTGCAGATTTCATTCGGATGATGAAACAAGGTGTTTGTGTGTGTAGCAAGGATTAATCAAAGGATCCATTTCCTCGCTTTGTTCCCGTTTACAGGAACATTTCGTGGCAAGAATTCACTGGTGGCGTTTCTAGAGCGACGTGGTAGGCGGGGGACTATGTAAAGGGTTACAAGCTGTAGAATGAAGTCAATAGCATGCGAGCTACCCAATAATAATGCAAATTGCAGAAGGACTATGTACAGGAACAGAAAGGAAAAAATATATTCCCCATCTGGGCAGTTATTGAACATTTTGGATCACGGAACACGCAAAATGGGGTGGAGCAGAGATTTTCCTGGCTTGCCTTCCACATCAATCAGTTTGTTGGGAATTGTGCGCAGCAAACACAGTTGTGCCACTCTGAAAAAGACAATGGATCAGAGAAACAGCAACAACATTTTTCCAAAATGACTGGTGGTTCTGGGGTCTCATTGGACATACTTTGAAGCTGTCACACTTTCAGGAAGCGTTGAAGCCCTATTCTCTGAAACTCAGGCCCTCTCAGTCAACTGAGGGCAAAACACATTGTGTTAGGAAGTCTCCGAGTGAGGGACATGAAAATCCTCATCCAAGATAATTGCGTTCAGGGGATTTCTGCCCCTCGAGTAAACAACTCTGGGAATTCAAGTTCACTGTTCTTATTACTGATGTAAGTGATTTTCAATCAAAATGAAGAAATTACACATTATTGTGAAACAGCAAAAAATTTTAAATTATAGATGACCTCTACAACAGAAAGAATTCCAAGGAATGTGCTGAGCCCACACCTTTGCTGTAAGAAGCACTAACACATAAAGTCACTTTTAAAGTCATGCACATATTTCTCATATAACATATACAGGGTAGATAATTATGGGGTTTTGTCACTGAAACATCTTTGTGTTGTCTGCTGAATGGGATGTGAAAGACTTAGGGCCCAAAATGGTGCTTTTCACTTCTCAGATGCCCTACAAAGGTTTTTGTGGGTTGTTAAGAATATAATGGACTTTCACTTCCTTGAAATTCAGGCTATTTTTCTGATTTTTTAAAAATTAACCAGTGTAAGAAAATTCATGTGTCATTTAGAAGAAATGGGGAACAATGTCTTTGTCCAGGATTAGCACTAGAGGCTGCTGAATTATTTAGTTGGAGACTTTTTCAAGGAAAAATCACTTTCATCAACATTTTTTAATTGTTCAAAAATAAGTCAGGAAATAAATAATGCTTCTAGATACCAAAGTTTCTTTTCAAAATGAAAACCCCAAATTGTCTGCTTTTGTTTTTCTTTTTTTTTTTTTTTTTTTTTGAAACTGAAAGCAGTCAAACCCTAGTTTTATGTTCAATTGGAAAACTGAGAAAAAGGGAGAAATAGTTTCTGTTTCAAAAAAGCCATCAATACGTTTAATTGTCACTGGAAGCTAAAGGCTTTGAGTACTGGAATATTTTTCTTTTTCTTTTCCTTTCTTTTTATATTTTTTGTTGTTTTTGTATCTGCCTTTACAAGGCTGTAAATTGTGATTAATCTACCAACCTATCACCAGGATTGAATTACATTCTGTACTGTGCTGCAAAACTAATTAATTTAATAGTCTTATGTGAGTGCAGCCTCGCTGTGTCATTTTGAGCCTCCTCACACATGGTGGTTTTGGGACTATGAACTGAATCCCAAACCTTTCAGGTTCGTGTTCTGGGCAAGGCTGACAGGGTGCCAGCTCTGGCTGCTGGGGACTCTGCACGCTTAGCTCTGCCAGGCATTATTCAGATTAGTCGAGCACAAGACGGACAAGCACACATGTTCTTTCCACACCCATCCGCTCAACCCCGGTGCGCAAGAATGCCCCATTCCTAAGAAATTCCTTTCTCAAATATCTTCCTGTATGACTTCCCAATGTAGACTTTCCAGCTTACTGTCTTCTCCTTGTGGTCCAGGCACCTTCATTTCTCCTTAGAGCTTTAAGAATAGCTGGAACAGAAGCAACAACAGCTCCTGTGCAGTTCTTTGATGCCACAGAATGCAAAGGAGCTTAAAATAGTAGATAAACTTGTGAAAAGTCCTTCCCCACCAACTCAGAGGAGCCATTAGAGAGGCAGAGGTAGGAAGAAATTGAGCCCAGAGTATACTTTCATCTTCCTGTTCCTATGCAAGAAATAATAATAAAAAAAAAAATATCATATTGGAAACAGAAGAATAAAGTTCTTTACTCAGGGAAGGAATGAAATTCCTCTTTCCATGCAACAACATGCACATGCACATCTGACCTTATTTTTTGTAAGACGGACACAGATTTTCTCCATGTTCCGATATACATTTCCATGACGACATAGCTGGTTTTGTACATATTATGTTCTGTATTTTATAACATTGCTGTTGGCTTCCTGCCCATGGGGGACGTATTTTGGAACTGCTGGTTTGGGCCAAGCCATTTCTTTTCCTTTTCTTTTTTATCTTTTTTTTTTTTTTTTTTTTCTTCTTCTTCTGCTTTGCATAGCATGAGCTTTTACGGAGCTAGAAATCATGGCCTTGGTTTTTTCAAAGCCCTGAAACTCATGAAGTAAAGAGCAAAGTCATGAACTGAAGATAAAAGCAGAGCTTCCAGACCAGGCTGGTAGATATCTTCACCCACTGTGCATACACTCTGCTTGAAACTCAAGAGCTTCCCAAGACATGAGTTGGTTCATGAAGGTATCCTAATCCAACTTGGAAGAAATCCTAATTTTCCTTAAAGTTAAATTAGTTCCCTAGCAGTGTCACGGGGAGACCAGTGTCACCTAAAGCAGTGGGATTTCATTGCCCAGGTTATCTCAGCTGCATCAGTCAACAATTTTACAATTTTGACATTTGGGAGAAACAGTTGTAAGATTTTAATGAGAGTAGACACTTACCACCCCCAAGTAGCTAAATAGGCTAAAAATATCCCTTGTTTTGGTATTTCTAGGTTCCCTGAGGTTAGTGATATGTTTAATTTGCTGTCCATTTGACTACAGGAACTCCCTTGATGGGTTTTTGACAGTGGAGAGTTTTAACAGGAAGGTTCAAGTCAAGTAACGTACCCACTCAGTCCCTTTCTTTAGCTGCCCTCAACAGTATATTGCTCCCATTTCTTTTCATAATATAAGGAACAACAAAGCGATCTGACAGGTTCTCTGTTCTTCTTTATTTTCAAAATAGAACCATTCCCCACCATATCTTTTTCTGGTAATTTATTCTGCCTCAACAAAAGAATAAGAAAGAAAACATGCGTTGAAGAACACTCTACAGCTCTTTCTGTGGTGAAGTTTTCTTTTTGAGGTTCTCCGCTTGAATTTTTCACATTCCTTCCATAGTGATTATGGCCTTATGCCCTTTGCTTACTAAAGTGTTCAGAAGCCCATAATGAACTACAATGGGCTGAGTGAGTGTGGTTAAGTTTATGGCGGAGTACAGGCCTTTCTTGCTGTTCCGTGTTAGGAGTTGTAGCGGCAGTAGCCACCCTGCTGAAGATGTAACCAGTCCTGAGACCAGCAGCTTCTTTGTTCCAGTAGGTTGCATGTTGAGCAGTCCACAGGAAGAGTTGCACGAGGAAGGAAAATTACTATCCGGGTATTAAACTTGCTTCCCTTGCATGAGATGCATCTATATGGAAAATGCAAAGCTCAAAATTTTTCGCTCGTTCTTGCCTGAGGTTCTTCAGACCCACATTTGCTACAAACAGTCCAGAAGAATAACTTTGTGGATTAGTTAAAATATCCTTGTTTCCTTTGGCAAAAATAAAGCTTACTTCTTCAGTGGAATAAGGTTCCAGGTGAGTGCCCTCAGCATTGGTCTACAGCTACAGTTTCTCTTGGAGGAGCTTGAGCAACAGATAAGGTGGGTGGAGACTAGCCCTCAAAAACACACTTACGTGAGACGAAATACAGAGAACTGCTCTTACTGTTTGGAAAATGGCTAGAGAGCTTTTTATTAGTCCTTATTGTGGTTTTAGGGATGCTCTGGGAATATCTGCTGCCCTCGGCATTGCTGGAGAGATAGGCAGAGAAGCCCAGCATGGGCATATGGCATGTGTACCCAGAGAAGAATTAGCATAGAGCTGGGAAGACCTGGAAAGCAAAGGCATCAGTAGTCCCTGAACTGAAAGCAAGGTTTAACAATCTGACAAATGCGATCATGGCTTTGCTGCTTGCTTTCCACAACACTGCCCCATGCAGTGTGCGTGCACCTCGCAGGGGTTTCTGCACTCTGCTCCACTGCTCAGCCAATGTGTGACCCAGAGAGGGGGTCAACATGTGGTTTGGAAACTCTTGGCTGTATCTTGAGTTGGACTGAGATACCTAAAACAGTTATGCATCACTGAAGTATATTTGTCAAGGAGCCATGTGATGACTGCAGGTCAACTATTATTTACAGTCAGGGACAAATGCACGAGGGCTTGGTATTCCCAGTGTTACCATTATCCCCCCAGTCAGCTACAAAATATGAAGCTTAAGTGGGGGGAAAACCCCTTCTGGACATTTCTGTTGCTCTTTTCTTTCATATTGGTGGAGTCTCTGGGATAAGGCATCCAGAAAGACAGCGTTCCTGTGCTTAGGTGGCTTGATCATACAGGCTGGGTTTCTACTAACAAGGCAAACAGTGCCAGCGCCTGTGCTCTGACCATCGGGCCAGCTGGCATTATCTTGACACTTACGTATTAGTAAGTTTTCTTTGTTTCCAAAACAGGGACTATTTCAAACTGCCTGTTCCGAGTGGTCATTCTCCCATATTAGCTTCTGCACTGTGCCAGGGAATTGTTTGGGAAAAGCTAGGTGATATGAACAAAACCATGCCAGGGGCCATTCTTACATTTTAACCATGTAAGTGATCGAGTTGCAGTGCCCTGAATATTCCCTGGCACTAGTTATTTTATTAGCATAGGTATAGTGATAGAAAGGGACTATTGTGTCCATAACTGGCAATATGATGCCTTCTTGCTTGCAAGCCAGAACTTATTTTTGGCAGCCAGATTACTCCACAAACTCATGTCTGTTCTGTTCCTGTGTATTAGAATCACATTTAAGATAAAGATTAAAACAAGAGGGCAAATTAACAGGCTGTTTATCCATCTTCAGTGTTCACATATTCTGGGTAAGAAATTAGAGGCTGCCCATTCCATTATTTGAGGTTTGATTTATGTTCTGAAGTTTAGTTGATCTGCACTACTTCATTTTTCATTTTAAAATAGACCCAAGGACCCTGACCCTCTTAAAAAGAAAGAGCATTAGCTTTGTGGTATTGCTGTACAAAAAGTAAACAGCCAGTTTTATGAGGAAAATGTCTTCAGGATGCATAACTCTCGCATGCCAAAGCCTGAATGTGGGATGCAGTGTGTGACAAAGATGCAAAATGAGGGACACACAAAAACTATTCATCCAGTAAATTTAAAATGTGGTGGGACCCAGTCCTGTAGTATAAATAAGTCTTGCCGTAACCTCAAAATTATGATTCTTTATTTCTAATGTAGATGGTTGTCAACAACAAAAGTGTGGTACAGCCACATTTGTGTGGAATGTAGGAATCTGAGTCTAAAACTGGATGTTGGAAAGGAATGTCTAAGTATATGCTATATACCTATGTAGTTCTTGTTATTGTTCATGAAACTATTATTTTAGAAATGGCAACTGATTCTTTTACTTATTATATCACATATTTTGGACTGACTCCTCATTAATATAAAATAGATATCAACCTGAAATCAACCTGCCAAAGTGCAAATGAGGGACATGGGGGCTGTTTTGATTTCCACCAGCTGAGGGTTTAGTGGGCTTTTCTTTATTTTTCTTTTTTTTTCTTTTTTTCTTCTTTTTTTCTGCCCTTTTTTCTTATTCCTATTTCTTTCTTTTTTCCTCTTTCTTTTTTTTCTGTCTTTTTTCTTTTTTTTCTGTTCTCTTTTTTCTTTTTTCCTTTACCTGTTTTCTTTTTTCTTTCCTTTATTTTTCTGGTTTTGGTTTTTTTTTTTTTCCTTTTTTTTTTCCTTCTCCTTTTAATACAGGAAAGTGATTTTAATTCTCAGGAGCAAGATGCAAATAAAAAATGGTGATCAAAACACTACTTTATGCAAAGCTTGTTTAACAGTGTTTATTCAACGTCATGAATATTGCTGTTGCTTGTTTAAAGCAAACCAATCAACTGAAATACTTGTTTATGTGTCTGAAGCCTTGCTGTAAATTGGAACTTGTAAGGAAGTGCTAATGCAGCCTCTGCTGTGAGATAAGAGTGAAAGTGTGGTTAGTCATTTAGCTAACAAGCAATTTCTGTTGCTTTCTTGTATATGGATTAAAATCCATTAGATGTGATAGTACTGACCTGTTTCTAATCCAGACAGATTTTATAGTTCAGTAACACCTTTGACTTCAGTGAAATAATTCCTAGATTAATCTGATGCAAATGAGAAAAGAATCAGGCCCCAAATGCTGTAGTTCTAATGAAACCCTTCTCTCTGGTCCTGTCTCTGACCTCCCATACTTTATCTTCCAAAGATCAGCTTTGTGGTGTTAATTATGGGGTAAGTAAGCAGTTACTTCCTAGAGCAAATCAGCAAAAGTCCAGGTTTGCTCTAGAGGTCCCAAAGATCAGAGCTCTGTGTTTCTTCAGGTTTCAATTTACCAGGCTCAAAACACTTAAAAGCACAAGGAGGAGAGGCTGGGGAGTGATCGGTTTACAAGTGACCTGGGAGTTCACAGTCTCCATCCCGTGAAATTACAGCCCATATAATAGGTCTTGTGCAGACAAAACCGCAACAAATTAACTCTAGCATCTTTGTTTGGAGGAGAAAAACACCTCTACTTTATCAGCAATTCCCAGGTTGTCCCTCACTGTAGTGCCAAACTTTTTTTTTTTTTTTTTTTCCAGGAAGAATGTTTTGGACATGACACACACTTTGCTGTTCTGCCAAGCAGGCGTACCGCATTCAGCAGTAGCACGACTTGATTTGAGTCAAAACTAATACCCCAGCCCTTCAAATACTAACGTGCACCAAGGACTTCTCTCACGTGTCTAGTTACACTGAATCTCATCAGTCTCTGGCTGTTACCACTCAACTGAGTTCCTACCAAGTTTTCATGGTCACAAAATTCTTCTTCGACCGGTATGAATTTAATGGCATGTAGAAGTGTTTGAAAGGCTTCGTATGTAGTCAGCAGTGTGTTTGTTATCACATTTCATGCAATGTTCTTCATGCCATCTTATAAGTCGCTCTGGGAATGTATATGTGTCTATATTCTGTTGACCTCCACCAAAACTATGAGCATAATGTGTGACCATATCTGGTGGAAATTAACAAAGACAGATCAGAAACATTGGCCTATAACAAGAAGAATGTGCTTAAAAAGGAAAGAGTGTTATCTGCAAAAGTGGCAAAATTTTTGTTAAGATGTTCTGAGAAAATATTATCTCAAGTCATGTTCATTTTTTCTACCCTGTGAAAGGCCATTTTTTTTTGCAGATGTCAAGACTGAAAAAGGCTTACAGACTTCACTGTGGAATCTGACAACTTTGCAAACCCAGGAAATCTTTAATTCTGGGATTTGAGAATTTACTGTTAGTTCCAGCACTGAATCCCTTCACTCCTTTTCAAAAAAACTTGTATTTGCAGCTAGGGTGTACTGCAGCAGTCCAGAAGTTAGACTGCAAGCCCAGATTCAAGGTGGTTAAATTCATCTGTCCAAGAAGAATACATTCAGTGGTGTATATAATCTGCAGCAAAGAATTTAAACAAAGACCCTGGAGATGGAAGCACATTGCCTTCTCTGAGATTAGCAGTTATTTCTAGGCCCTCACCTACTTGTGCAATTTCCTTGGCAGGGTTCCAGAGGATAACTTCTCTCCATATAAAAATACCATATAAATAACATTAGGAATATGTTTTGGTGGGGCTCTGTGCTTAAGACGAAATGTTGCCTGATCCTTCTGTGTATTTGGGGAATAAAAAAGAAACTAGCTTCTAGTTAGAAAATCATTGGGGCCCAAAAGGACCCAGAGGGGTATAAATGTTGCTGCATTTATGTTCTCCAGAGGTAGGCTGGTCTGTAAAGGCAGGGAGGCGAGCAGAAGGCAGAGATGCACAAAGGAGAAATGAGTTGCCGTTTATATGCAGACACTGAGAACCAGAAATATCTAGGAAATACTGACCACTACTGTGTAGCTGCAGCATGTGTTTAGCTCAAACCAATCAGTTACTCCAATTATATGATACTTTGCACTCCAGACATTTCAGCAGAGTAGTTGGACAGTCACTTATGTGGTTTTTATGACTTCTCAGTGTCTGCACGTATGGAGATTGAAGAATACGCACGCTCACAAAAGTCCCAAAGCCACTAGAGGAGTGCTTAAGTTTGTGGGCATGTATAACAGCCATCTGCAAAGCCGTGTTCTGTAAAGGCAGCCCTTGCCTGCCTATTATTGGAGATGTTTAGAGCCAAGGTAGGGGGGAGAAATTTTAGTAATGAAACCAGAACAGGATATCTCTGATAGGACAGTCATGCGGTGTCTGTGCTAATTAGGGATGGGGCATGGATGGCAGAGTTCACTTTTGGGAAAAGAGGAAGAACAGAGCAAGGTTGCTTGGGAAATCAAACAGCAATCAATCTGGCAGATGACACGTTATGTTGGAGACAAATGGAAAAAAATCAGAAAACTTTACATATGACAGGGTTAGAATAACGGTAGACTCTGTGGTGGAACAACACAAGGAGAAGATTATATTCTCACTCTGCAATATTTGCAACATAGACTTAATCCTATGGACTAGTTGCTAGTGTGTGAGGCTCAGGTAGCAGGCCATAGCAAGTAGCCGAGCACAGCACTGCAGACCTCCCTTGTGCTGCTTGGTGCCTCAAGAGGCCATTTCTGCAAACAACTTACTGGTGCCCAGCTGCTGGGAGATGGTTAGAAGTACTTTCTCAAACTGTCCTTATTCATTTCAGCCTGCAAAACAGACCTGAGCATCATATGTTGTCTCACCTTGGACCTTAGCAGCCCAAAGGACTTAAAAACCTGACATCGAGGGAATTGCAACCTTGTTTTAGGGCTGTAAATTTTTGCACTGTCAGTGAGTTAGAGTTCAGATCCAGAATGCTGACCTGAGCTTGACATGCAATATAAATGTAAATGGGTTTATTACATCCTGAAGTCTGTTGTTGTTGTGGATCCAGACTGCAGACTTTTTAGCTGTATCCTGAGGTTTCATCTTTACCAGCAAGTTAAACAGGGCACAGGCACAGACACTAAAACTCCATTATCTGTAATGTTAAATGGTGCCTTGCCTGATTTTGACTCAAGATAACTAGCACTCTCCCTGATGATTCCCAGGTGTGGTTTGAGGATAATGTATGGGATGAAGGTATTGCCAATGTTGAATCTGAATGTGGCCACCTTATTTTAGAGGTGAAGAGAGTTTAATACTATGGAGATAACCACCATCATGCTATGCTAACTTTGGGGCCACATCATTTATGTTACTAGTATAGATGCAGGCACTGAGAGGAACCCAGGAGCTACCATTCTTACCTGGCCTAGACCGCCAGCTGGTGGAGAGGTTGTCTTCTCATTTGGGAGAAGAGAGAAACCACCTCTGTGGAAAGGGTGCAAGGAGTGTTTCCATAAATACATGCCCTAAGGCAAACCCTACACTGAAAATATACAGAATAGCAATATGATGAGGATGTTTGCATGGAAAAGTCTAGGCTGAGTTACTGCCTAGTAGCTGCTCAAGACAGATTCTCTGAGGCATCTCAAAAGTTGATTGCCATGGTGGGTGTGTTTTAAATGATATTTCCTAATAGGTTGCACAGCACACGCTCTTGATGTAACACTTTTCCTTGTAAAATCCTGAAAAGGCTGAGCTGTGGCCTGTGCTTCGGTAAGGAAATACACCAAGGAACATGAAGGGAAAAAGAGTGAATGAAGGTGAATAAGTACATCATAATCCATTATAAAATATCATATTTCTGCCTAATATGGCCTGCAGTTATTATCACAACTTTGGATCCTTTGGCTGTTATTACTAGACACTCACCTCTCACATCATTAAAACTGGTGTTTCCTAAATTATCCTTTTAGCATCTCACTCCAGTCACAGCAATATATAGAGGTGAAAGAGAGTCCAGTCCTGTGAAACTGCATCGTAGAGTCCCTCTTACAAAACTGCAAAACCCCAACAGTAGGCAGGTTTCAGTCTTCATCCCTGCCAGTATAGCACTGTTTCAAATCTTTGTTCCTCTGTTGGTTCCAAAATTCCCACTTCCAAACTGCATTTATTCCAGTGAGTTTCCACCCATTCATTCCATCATCCTTAGCTCTTCTGTTTGCTGCTAATCTCCCTAAATTGTTTGCAATCCACAGACATACCCCTTCACAACAGCATCATTTCCACATGCTCTTTGAAGTCTTTCAGCTGCCTCTGATTCTTTTCTGAATGCAAAACAAAGTTCTGGTGCATACATTCAAGACCCGTCCTTGGTTACCTCCTCTTTACTTATCCACAGTATTTTGTTTCTTAAGGCTAACTAGTGCAGTCAATGAACACCACTGTCTCTTTTCTCAAATGACTGTTATATCTTTACACACCGTGGGCCATAATAAGAAGCAAGAAGAGATACCTGAAGCCACAAGTTGGCTTCTCAGTCAAATAACCAACATCTCTCAGAAGAGACGTGCACCTCTCTGGGTTAGAAATTTAATAATCTGTACCAAGCCATAAAGAAGAAGTCACCCAAGAGAATGCAGTGCATCCTGTCCTTTCAAAAATGCTGGCAGCAAAAGAAGAAAAATAATCTCTGTCTTCTTCAGAGAAATTATTATAATCAGAAAACATCAGAAAACAAAGTCTTCTGCTACTGGTGCAGTTTCTTCTCTAACGCCTCTGATCCTGTGCAAGAGCTTGACTCATAACCAGCACAGAAAATCTACTCAAATCCAAATATGCACTTAGGCTGGGAAAAAGAAAATGAATGCATTGACACTTCAAAGACAAGCCCACTTTTTTTTTTTTTTTTTTTTCAAAATACTACCATGTCTTCAATTTTTATCATTTTTAACAGATCAATGTTACAATTGTTTATGCAATGAGTTTGGAGAGTTTTCTATCTGCTTTGCAGCTCTTCTCAACCTGTCCTTGCTTGCAGTGTAATCATGACATTCTTTGTCATAAACAGGCAGAAAATAAAGCTAAAGCATCCTTTGTAAAATGTTCTTGCATCAGTTTAACAGTTTTAGTTTTTCTTTAAAATGTATGAACATTCTCATTTTGCTGCAGAAAAAAAATCACAGATATCTTTATTTTGACATGCAAATATTTGAAATAAAAAAGTTTCAATGCAGCTGTCAGTTCCTAAAAATATTAGTTCAGGTTACACATATTTAGAGCACCAAAACATGGGATATGAGAACTGAGTCGAGAAAGAACATTTTAATTGTAAACTAGCGGTATAGAAATTTTAAACAATAGTAATGAGACCCAGGATATAGACATCTTGAATTCTGCAACCCCTATTAAACAAAGTACAGCCAGACGCAACAGTTAAAAATACGTAACCACACAAGTTCCCCATTTGCCCTCTTTTATTTGCTCTGTGTTTTCAATTTGTAATGACAATTTTGTATCAGAACAATAAACCAAGAGGATCATCTTTCTTTTGCCAGCTGTGACCCAAATGACTAGATTTGACTGTCCCATGAATGGAAACTGACAAATGAGACTTCAAAAGACTTCCCATTGCCAAGTTTAACAAAATTCTGCTATCTTTTAACCAAATATTTATGTATTACATGACTGTGTTTTATTATATTTATGTATTACATGGCTGTGTCCTATTAAATTTAAGTCTCCTCTGATCAGCGATACTCCCTTTCAGTGTCATTTGTAATATTTGGTTTCAATTAATATACATGGAACTGAAAGAAATGCACAAAACCTTGTTTATTTTTTAGCAGTTGATGGTAACTGATTAAATCATTGCACATGGCATGCTCTCCATCCCTTGTTTACTGTACAAAGCAGCTGGCAGGCCGCACCTGTCAGCCTAGGAGAGAATCTCATAAAGCTGCCAGTAAAACAGCGTAGCTGAATACACATCTGCTAATAAATTCTTTTCATCATATCCTAATCAAACAGCATACGTAGTTTATGGTCCTGCTAATAAAGGGTTTGAAATATCTGCTTGTGAACTTGATTTTATCAATGCCAAGCTGTATGACCAGTTTTTATTTACTCCTCCGCTCAGTGGAAAGGTGTGTGGTGAAACGGCTGAAGGACAGGAAAAGGGGAATAAAAGTTGGTTGTTAACACAGACAAAAAGCAACCCTGTTCTTTTATTAATCTTCCTTGTCCATTAATGGGACTGCTTTGTTGCTCTGCTTGCCAGTCATTCTGTTCCTGACTCCAGCCACTGTGTGCATGTACTTTCCAAGTGGTTCAGATGGGCAATTTTCTAATAGCATCTGCTGTAACACATAGAGCGTGATTCGC
This sequence comes from Fratercula arctica, assembly GCA_947846985.1. Classification (NCBI taxonomy): domain Eukaryota; kingdom Metazoa; phylum Chordata; class Aves; order Charadriiformes; family Alcidae; genus Fratercula; species Fratercula arctica. Next base: position 113,074,986 of record CANTUZ010000003.1, read on the forward strand.
AACTTGAGTTTCAAAGTGGTCATGTCCATCTGTCTGGATGGATGGATGGAACTTAAAATATCAGGCAAATAATGACGGAGGATGCTGTTTAGCATCCTAACAAGGATGCAACCAGATCTCGTTGAAGATGTCCCTGCTCATTGCAGGGGGGCTTGGACCAGATGACCTTTAAAGGTCCCTTCCAACCCAAACTATTCTATGACTCTGTGAACATGGTACTGGCTTGAAGGCTTGATATTGAATAACATAATGGCTTTTCACAGGACTATCCACTGACAGTAATCAAGAGTGCCTATAACTAAAATAACAATATTTGAAGTTGAAATGAGCATTTGTGAGACAGATTTTGCAGTTCAGATTGGAATACATCTTGTCCAGGATGGCTCTTCTTCTGACTGATCTTCCTCCTGGACCAATGCTCTTTCCTCTACGTAGGCCAGTGTTGTTTTAATGTGTCAGCACAGTTTGTCATGTAACATACCCTTTCTCCTTGATGTTTCAGTGAGGTATATAGCACAAATACATTGCACAGGCTCTCTGTGGAGTTCCTGACCCCACTGTATTAACTTCTGGAGTGCTGTAGTGCTCAGTAGCTGGGCAAAACCTAGTGGTTTCTTTTCCTTTCCAGGCCGAAAGACTGTAGCAAGTGTTCAGCACAGATTGTTCTTCACTCCGGTTGCTTAGTCTGTCCTACATCTCAGCAAAGTGTTTCACCATAAGATAATATCTTTCATGCTGATCTGGCAAATTGCCACCCTTACCGTAGCTCCCTGCCTTTTTAGGTTTTCTAAAGATGTATAGTAACATTTTGTAGCCAACTCTTGCATTTCTATATCATTAACTACAGGTTAACTACTATTGTTAACTACTGTAAATTACAATTTTAGCCGTACTCTTTACCCCTTGCGTTACTATTCTATTGCTTTGTATGGGAACAATGTTACATTTGTGTATTCAAATTAAAGTTCCTCTTCAGTATCTTTTTAATCTTCCTCTCTCAAAGACGTCCTAAAACGTAGTGTGAGTTTCGAAGTCAGGACCTGAATGCAAGTGCAACTTCTGCATCACCTTGCTGCTCCAGGAGCCCCAGCCCACAGTTCCTTCTGACTATAGCCCACTCACACCTGATGCCCAGCTTCTTTGTTACCTTTTATTTGGCACCAGGGAGTTGTACAACATGACTATGGCAAGCCCAGCTTACTTTCTTTTCCTAGGTATCTACCACTGTCCTTCTAGCCTGCACATCTCCCTTCACTTGTGCGGAGTTGGTATCCACGTGAACTACAGTAAGTGGAAATTCCTCAGTATTCTTCAGAATATCCTTTACTTTTATAGTCACACAAATCTTTTGAAAATTTTTACATACGAAAGACAATCACACAGATGATTCAACTGTAACTGTAATTTTTTTTGTGTGTCACTTTATTTAAATATCTTTTTGTTCTTTTCCCTTCTTTTTTTTTTTTTGGTTTCTTTCACTTTATGCTACATTGTCATCAGCAGGAAGTTTCACTCACCTTGTCTCATTGTTCTTGTGTCTCAGGACTATAGACAAACCATAGGACTGTTATCTTCTGTGTATCTAGCTCCAAAAAGCCTAAAGAGGAAGGAAAGAAAAACAAAGTCAAGACATTGGCAATGTCACATTACTTCCTCTCTGAACTAGAAAGCACGATTTTCCTGCCTTTGGAAAAAACTTTGTGTTGAAAAAAAAATTGGGAAAATCGAAGTTCATAAATGTTATCGCTACTTCAAAGGAAAAGACACCATCACCCCCCCTACCACTCCCCTACTATTACATCTTGACTGTGCATATTTTAAAGACAATATCCACATAAAGGATTTAGAAATATTTTAAAAATAAATGTATTTAATACCTTCAATATCTGGTCATTACTTCAAAACCTGGAGTGTCTGGGCTATTAACAATCCCTTTTAACGTTGCATTAAGACTGACAGAGGATGTCAGCGGAGAGTTACTTAGTGTTTTTTGTAGTCTCAGCAAATTTCCCCAGAAAATCGAAGTTTACCAACAAGAATAATTCAGTTCCTCATGATTTTGTTTTGTAGGTCCTAAGAAATATTTTTTCTTTATCCATGATGTTTATTACACTGATGATTTTTATTGCCACATTTCTTTGAGCAAGGAAAGCACTGTTTCCTGAGGTAATGGGCAGTACTGCGGAAGGGCACATGGCGAGGCACCTGATAGAAGAGAGCTGCCGTGAATGTCAAGATGCATTTTGGCACAGAAGCAAGTCACTTAGCCAGAGACATCAAGAAATAACCTTGGAGAAATGTAACTGCCCCATAGCTATCTCTCTTCCCCCTCAGCTTTCTCCCGATGTTGTTTGTTAAGCTCAGGCAGATGTTTAATACAATTTCCCTGCTCTGTTTGGAAAACCAAAACTGCAGGAAAAGTGTCTAGCTGCCAGTTTAGAACTCAAGACTAAATCTAGGATGTGGAAGAGGGATTGTATCATGATATCTTGGCTGAGTGTCCTGTTCAAGCAGGTGTATGTCCCATAATCATCTCTTGCTTTCGAAGTAGGCTGTCCCTTCACCTTTTGGTAGCCAATATTAGAAATGCTTTGTACGTACCTAGAGGATTAAGCATCACTAGCGAGACAGAGTTTCCCAGCAAAGCTTGAAAATAAACTGTGGAGCCTTTGGCTGTAGCCTCCACTCGACCTTTAAGCGGTTCGTGACGCATAGAGGATGCTCATGGCTGAGGAGAGGTTGAACATACTGACAGGTAAAGACCTAGGTAGTTATAAAGAAGGTGACACCTGAGGAACGATTCTGGGAATGACTCTGCTGAGATGGTACAGTAGAGGTCTAAAGAGGCAGACAGATGCTTAACCGATCTTGAATGCACGGCTTCCCCGAAAGCCAGAAATGAAGCCTGTGAATTCAGGCATTGTAACATTGGTGATTTCCAATCATCAGCCTAAGGATTTCCTTGTAGGTTATAAGCAGTCAACAAAGAACTGAGGAAAGTATTGAGTAGGGATTTTTTGGACAGAAGGAATAAGATTCAGCATTAACGTCTCTGAATGGGGAAAATTTCTACTGGATAGCCATAGCTTATTTCTTTTATACACCCTTGTAGAATCATAAAACAGATCCCAGGATGCTTAGCTGATACAGGAGAAATTCTCATTTTAGTGCTACATTTTGGTTCTGGGCAGCAAAACATTATAAAAAAAGTATTCAATGGATATGGGATTGAAGCAGACCTTTTTAATTATTTAGGCTGTCACATAAAACGGCCAGTGGCCACTATTTAGAATGTTTTTAAATTTCATTACCAGGGGCTGTACAACGCATTAATCTCAAAAGTGGGAATATAATCCCTCCTGGGCCTATATTTGGATGTAATACTTTAAGCAGATATCTGTAATTTTGTAATCAAAGCCAAACCAAGATGAACTCTGACCAGAGGTATTCTGAGGTGGTTTCTATTTGCAACTTCTGAAAAGAGGCTTTCTGCCATAACACTCATTTTACTTTTCAGCTTGTGAAAGAATCAACAGATAAAAGCAAAGACTGCCAAAGAAATGGGGTAAATATATTTACTGAGTAAATATTGTATTATTAAATGAAATGTGTCATACTTAGTTTCAGCACACGAAGCAAAACTGGCAGAACCGGACAGAGATCCTTTGATTTAACTGTGGGGTTTTTTTTCACCTTTACAAGCACAGAATGTGGTTTTGTGTCTGTCAGAATTTTTAGATGGATATAACAAGCTATTCTTTGCAGTAGTGGAAAACATGGAAAAATAATCCATTTTTATCTTTAGCGATCTGTGATGAAAAATTATAATATTCTAATAGGTGAGTTTGGGAGGAACAGAAGAAGTGATCTTATCTCTCCATTTGACCCAAGAAAAAATCAAGTAGACCAAAACCATTCCTGGCATGTTTGTCTAACCTGTTCTTACAACCTGTCAGCAAGAGGAACTACACCAGTTGCCAGGCGAGCTATTCCAGGGCTCAACTCTCCTTACCGTCAGAAAGTTCTTTCCACTGTCTAACCTAATTCTCCCTTCCTGCAATTTAAACATACTGTTTTTCTTCCTGTCCGTGGGGGATATGGAGAACAGACTATTCTGTTCCTCTTTGCAGCAACCTTTTAATTGCTTCATGCCACGGTCCTGCTCCCTGGGCTGTATTGGATCAGCTCCAGGGTCCACTCTGGAACTGAACAATTCAGTGTCTCCTCAAACAACCTGTGGTTCGTTTTTTTAGATAGTCCAAGGACGGCTCCAATGAATCAGTCAAGCACCCAACATCTCCTTCTATCCACTAAACCCGGTTCTTCAACTTATACTCACTCCACTGGACCTTGTTCCCTTCTTTGTCCTCACACTGTGTCCTTCTGCCCACAATCTATACCCATATCGTCATCATGTAGAAAAGTATAAATGTGACAGATGGTAAAGCAGCCTCTCTGCATATCTAAGGCAAGCTGAAAAAGTATTCCCTCTTAAAGAATACCAAAAGTTTCAGGCCTAGAAATAGGCCACTTGGGGGCAGGAGGAGATCTAGGCCTTGTGACAGGGTACCTCAGGCTATCCCAGGCTGAGGTGAGAAAGGGCATGCGAGGAATGAAAAGGACTGTGAGAATATCCCTAGTTGCTGACAGGGATGTGGCAGGGCAGCTACAGCTGTGAACCTCGAGTGGGAAGAGTGTGCTAGACAAACTTTTTCAGAACACGAGAGGCCAGTGAATTCGTTTGTGCAGAAGTCCATTGGGTAAGTACCAAGCCAAGCTTCACTCCAACTGCTGCAGTGTGTGGACAATCAGTTCACATTACAGGGAGCAAGCAAAAACATAAGCTAAGTGTTAGAAATTAGTAATGGAATAGAGAATTTAAAAGAGAGAGCATGATGTGCTACTGTATAAATTCACAAAAACTATAAAAGTTGTGCACAGTCCTGCAATCACACAAATACAACAGCAAGACTGAAAAAGGAAGGGTATGGAAGGTCTGGGAAAGCAATGACTGCTGGGAATATGGAAAAGTGCTATAGAGCCTTAAGTGATGTTGAGGAGGCCACAAGGATTGATTGTTTAGCTGGAGCTAGAAGAAGGGAGGCACAAAACCAAGAAACTCATTCACTTGGGGTGCAGTTAAGCAGTGGAGTTCCTTGGCATAGGATGCTGTATGTGCCAAAATTCAAGAAGAGAAACAGATAAATTCAAGAAAATAAAATCCACCAAAGGTGTGTCAGCAGTTTAACCATATGAACAATTGAATGCCGGAGCTTGGGCCTTCTCTGTGGCATTACCGTGTCAGTATTTTAAAGTTGGGACTGGGTTTCAGAAAATAAAAGTATTCTTAAGTCTGATAATGATTCACTAAGGAGTGCCAGATACTTATGAGAAACCTGCAGAAATGTCCCATTATTGACAATTTGGTCACTCCAAATGAGAATTTTCACCTTGACTGTGGCGAGTCAACAGTTCACATCTGTTCTATATAGGATGTTAGGTCATGTTCAATCTTGTAGTGTGAGGCTATCTTCTAGTAATGTAATGATTTACCTAACACTTCATCCATTCTCCACCTCATCCTGCTTTCAGCAGAAAAAATATATGAAAAATTGTGTCTGCTCAGTAGCACTTCAATTATGGTTTTAGATTTTGGTGTAATTTTTATACCTTTATTGATCTATATAAATAATAGAAATGGCAGCACAGAGAACTGTATTTTGAACTTCAGGAAGATGGTAAAGTGTGTGTTAGCTTATTAATCAAATAGTTAACCAATGAATTTCCAAGTCTCCATATGCATTAGTTTACAATTGTACTCTGAGCAATCTTAAAAATATAAAAAAAGACATGCAGAGATTTTTTTTTTTCCTAATGTCTTGTAGCAAGGAGTTCCACAAATTAAGTGATTTTTAGGAAGAAAAGATTTCTATTATTATTTTAAGTGTATTAAGCCTTTCACTGTTTTCAGTAAGGATGAAGAGATGTTCCAAGTTACATGTATCTATAACATTAATTGTTGCACACAGTTAATATATAATGTCCAAGTGGAATCCTACCTTTTTTAGATGCTCCACAAGTGCCTCTTTTAAGTCCTTAGCCATTTTCATTGCTGGTATAATGTTCTTATTTAAGTAATTAGTCGATCTAGAAGAAGCATTATACACTTTAAAATATATATAGGTGAAATGTGCTTTGGTATTAAAAGGTTTCTTAACAAAAATAAAAATTTCAGTAATAACTCTTTAATGAGAAAGTTTGGTCCAAGCATCGTACATGTTAGCTGTTCTTAAATCACTGCAGAAAAGGGTTTGGATTGCAACTTTTCCTTTCAATTTAAGTTGGTGAGCAACCAAATTATAATCAACATCAATAAAGCATATAGGCTAGAACAGTAAAAAATAATGTTGAAACAAAATAGTTCATGTCAGTTGAAACAGGGAGATAGATTCCCAGGTGGCTCATAAAGAAAAGGAAAATAGCCATAATGAACAGTACATTGAATCCAACCCTCTAGTCCTTCCCGAGGCAAATCTTCCCTTGACTTCAAGCCATATTGTTTATGTAAAAAGTTGACCAGGGCTCTGGTGTGGGAGATCTTGCATGTTTCTAAACACAAAACCCCTCAAACTTCACAAGCCCTTTAACTCTGTGTGTGTTCGTCTGCTTGCTCCCAGTGACTGAGGCTTGTTGTCCATTAAGAGCTGTGACTTATTTCATTCTCAAGTTTTCTTCTGTTGTTGGGAATATTTATTCTGCCTTGATTTAATGTGGAGTTCAAAGCAAACAGGAAAACATCCCAAAAATCAGAGTCACAGCAAGATCTTATTTCACGATGGATATCATTTTGTTCTGTGTCCTCCCACTGGGCTGGATTACTGGGTGGCGATGAAAAGTTGGGCCTTTAGTGAATAGAGACATTCAACTCCTCATCTTTAATTCCCTTTTGAAAATGTCTTTAAAACATGGGGAAAGCATAATTTTTTTATTATTAAGTTTTAAAATATGTTGGAGCCTGAAACAGATGGAAGATGGAAACAGATGGAGAAATCTAAATAAATGTGTGTTAGCAGCTACACATTAGGCACAGAAGAAATATCATAAACCTCTACCTCACCTAGCAGAAATCCAGGTACTGCCTTTCCTGCTGAACTAGATTTACTGCTCAGGAATGTTTGTCAAAATGCCGTCCTGACACTCAGACACAAAACCTAAGTAGGATTCATCTGCCTGAATGTGTACACTTTCAGTGGAAATCCCTCCATCAGAGCTAGTTATTCAAATTCCCTTTATAGCCTCTTTTTGTTCCCTTTATAGCATTTCCTTTATAATAGAGAGAAACAGGCAGTTTTCAGCATTAATCTCATCCTAACGCAGGTTTCTAAAATGGGTGAGATGAATCCAGCCCCCAATGTGTCTGTTGACTCTAAAGTAATCTTAGGCTACCCTGAGGTTCAGATGTCTAGTGTAGACAACTAAAGTTAAATGAGTTGTATCCTATGTAAGGTGTTTAAGTGCAGAAGGAATAATTGAGCAACTTAATATGTTAAATTGAGTAAAAGTCTCTGACTAAAGAACAGCTTTTGTTTAGCTAAAGCACATCTTTCTGAAACGCAGCCAATATTAGTATGCAGAGAAGGAGAATTCACTACTTTCCTTTGTAGCTGCTTTTTTTCTAACTAATCTCCCTCACTGCTGAAAAATGTGCCTTATTTCCAAACTAAACTTGTCTGGTTTTAGCTTGTACCCATTGATTTTCTTTACGCCTTTTTCCTTTGGTTTAAAGGTCCTTTCAGTGTTCAGTGTTTTTCCTAATGAATGCACATGCATACATAATCAAGCCACCCTTAAATCTACTATAATATAAACAGATTGAGTATTTCCAGTGCCCACTGTAAGGCATTTTCTGCATCCTGAAATGATTTTTAAGGTCCTTTCTGCATCCCTTCCAATTTTTCAACTTTTTTTTTCCCCCCCAAATATGGACACCAGATGTGTATGCAATATTCTAGTATCAATCTCATCAATATTACATACAGAGGTAAAATCATCACCCTGCTTCTATTTGTTACTCACTTTATACAATAAAAGGTTCATATATGGCGTGTTTGGTTTTTTTTCCCTGAAATTACATTAGAACTTCTGCTCTGTTACTTGTCCCTTACAATCCATTTCAGAACAGCTGCAGAAGTTTGGCAATATTAAACTGGTTAGTTGAAATTGTCTCACCTGACTACGTCAGCTAATTTTGTGTATCATTACATGCTCTTCCAACAGTTTTTGTGTAATTCACAACTGTCTTCTGCCAATATTTTAGGAATATTTTACATTGGATGTGATCGCCCTTCAGTCAGTCCTTGAGAGCTGACACCAGATGTAGAAGTGTGCCCCGAGGTTGGTTATGTTTGGGAACTGTCAGCCAATTCTCAGTCATATCAATTTATTACTTTATCAGATTTACCATTATTTTGGCTGGGATTAATGTCCAGTAACTTGCCTAATTTAACCTTTTTGGATATTGGCACAATATTTGTGCTCTTCTAGTCTTCTGGAATTTCTTCATTATTTCAAGATTTATTCAAAACTAACATTAGTGATTCATTTACCTCCTCAGGAAGCTGCTGAGGACCCTTGGATTCAAGCTATCTGGACCATTTAAAAATATTTAACATTTTTTGTCTAAAATCCTTCTTGGTAACTGCAGGACTGGAAAGATCTTAATCATCCTCATGTGAAGTGAACAAATGACCCTGTTTTTCTCCCAGTATTAAAAGGCAATATTTACTAAACATTTATCCTTTTTCTCTGTCATTATTAACAGATCTAACATCCTTATCTAATGACAAGATTATACCACTTCTAGCATATTTCTCTCTTTTTATTTAAAATTTAAAAGTTCTTTCTCTTTTTCTTAAAGACAGCAATTATTTTCACATGCTTTTAGCTTCTCATATTAATTCTTTCCTTTTGTTCAGAATTTCTCATTCATAGTGCTAACTAAATCTGCCATTTCTGTCTGTTTTCATGTGTTATATATTGCTTTTATATTCCCAGTTTCCACAAAATGAAGTTGGGCTTTCAGCCATTGTTCTTTCTTGATTGTGAAATAATAGGGGTTTAGCCATCTAATAAACTCTTCTAAAAGAAGGCCTAAATTTCATTCAGGGTTCTCTGCTAAGATTTCACTTTCCAGGAATTTTGCTCATAACATTCCTCACCTTTTGAAAATTATGTCTTTTTAAAGCACAAACTATGTGACTATTCGGGCATTTTCTTTGTTTGTCTTCTTAGAAGAGGGAAGATCACGGTTGCTTGTTTCCAGGCTGCCACCATCCTTTGGTCTAGAGAGACCACCTTTGGTCTAGAGAGTAATTCACCTGTATCTAACATTAAAAGGCTGTATTTAACATCACAAAGAACAGAATTGTCATAGGCACTATCTTTAGATGAATGACTATGTATTTAATTTTTAAGATTCTCGTGGCTTATTGCTGTTTGAACTGAACTTCCGACTTCATTCTACCAAGCTGAAGCTTCCCAATAGCAAAATAAAGAATTTATTTTGTTGGGATCTGTAAGGTATTTCAGAAACAACAACTAAAATGACTGGGTTTTTTCTCACCTGTATTTTAGCAAACCCTGTCCTGAATAGATATTGCACAAACCAAACTGTTTTGTTCATTTAACCACATACATTTAGGCTTATAGATTTAGGCTTATATTTAGAATTATAACAATCCTTTATGCCTGATAAAGTGATAAGCTCTCTTAAAAACAACTAGAGCTGCAATGAACTTTGGAAAACAAGCCCCCTAAAGCTTGTAAGTTTTATTGCCATTTTCCAGGTGGGCTCATAAGGAAAAGGGAGGCCTTAAAATGATGAAAATAGCCAAAGCACACTCAAGGGTAATTCAGAAATTTGAAAGCACAGCAGCCAATACAAACGTCATGCTATGGTGAAGATACAAGTCAGAACAACAGTCTTGCACATCTTTGAAATATGAAATGTTAACTTTCAGTAGATGCATCTCGGAGGACACATGTCAAGCAGCACAAGTGCCTAAGAAACAGAGGTAGAGAGAATGCTGAAGAGGAAGGAAAGTGCATTATTATTCCAAATTCAGGCCAGATTGTGGATCTGCTATCAGTTGTGTAAGACAAGATGTGTTAATTAATGGCACTTTTTTGCTATATGTAATGAAGCAATGATTTTCCTTTCCTCCTCTTTTATCTGAGAAGGAAGGTAGTGGCTACGAGAAATTGCAAAGAGGTTATTACAGCAAGACATTCAGGCATCCTCCCGCAGCTGCTAGATGACTTGCTGGGTACTGACTCATGTTTCCACCTCTTCCTGAGCGTGAATTGCTGTGGATAACAAGAATCCAGCCAGTGCTTAAAACCCAAATCCCGAGTCCCACATAGGAACTGAAGTCCAGGTGTGCCTTACCATTCTGCATGCATTATATCCACTGGGAGTCCGGAAAACAAATTGGACAGTGTGTCATCTTCTTGCTGCTGAACTGCTTGTGCAATCCTCATTTTCATAACATCTGACTGCTGCCCTATCATTAATGTCAGGTACTTATTTCCCGTTAAAGATCCCAAATTGATGGGCAAAGACCCGAGGTGTGGAGCAATTGCCCACCCGAGGTGGGGCAATTTATTCAGGGCTATGCAGGAAATCTGTGGTTGAACAGAAATCGAGTCTCCCAAGTCCTGATTTCTTATGTATGAGTGGTAGTGCACAGGGCAAGTTTTAGCAGACATGGTAAGTTATCCTGCCCCGGTCCAATTTTGTGTCTAAACATACACAGATTCGATGCTTCCTGGCTGTGGCACATCCCACATGCAGATCATCCTAGGACATTTCTGAGGGACCACAATTACTATAGGGACTTCGTAGTTCTGCAAACAGCCTTGGTCCCTGCTCAGGAGAGGAAAAAAACTGGGAAGATGATGGTTTAGATTAGTTTAATGCTTCCAAAGCATGAGGCCCACAAAGCACAGGGTCTGATACCATCTCTGTGTTCATATTTGTATACATCACCTAAAGGAGTCCCTTACACAGCAAGAAGAGACAGCGCTGAAAGATTCTACAAAAATATGCAAAAAGATTCTATAAAAATATGCAAAAAACTCAGCAAAGAAGAATCAGTTTCTAAAAGAAAATATTTAGCAATATTTTTTCCTGAAGAGTTTCAGTTTTCACGTACTCTGTTTTATTACAAGATCTGGAAGAGACTGACCAGGAAGAGAAGATAAACTGCAAAATCTGTTGTAGAGCTTGGGAGGGAGGGGCACAAGAAAGTCACTGCACTTTGATGTGTTTTTATGGTTCCCTCTAAGAGATTTTTGTGTGTAAATAATGTAGCTGAGATCACCCAGAGTAAAGTAAACCTTTTCCTTCGGATGCTCTGATTTCCTTCAAAAGCTATTTGCGTATGCATGCGTGTGTGTGTTCCTGTATAGCTGAGAATAGTCAGTGGATTCAAACACTTTCAAACACATTGAAACAATACTCGAGAATTATTCCTGATCTCCCCAGAGTGTTTGGTGCTTTACAAAACAGAGGAAATCTTAACTGCTACTTCTAGAGCATTTTGTCATATTGTCTAAATTACAGAAATGGAGAAATCCAACTGCTTTAGGGCCTGGAGTAAAGAGGTACAGCTTAGTTATCATCATAGGGATATTCCCCATCTATGTTAGATGAGGATCAGATAGAAAGATGTCACTTTTAAAACTGATGGGTTTTACATTTGCACCAGTGTCTTACTCTGACTTAGTCAACTATAATGAAAGAGGAAAACCACAGATATGATATTGGGAAGAAATGCTATTGCTGTTTCCGCCAAACAGATTGTGCAGGGCTGTTTCAGCACACAGCCTCAGTTGTATCGACGAATGCAAAATTCAGAAGGTATTCAGCATCTCTCAAGGAGTGGCAAAGAGACGTTGCTTCTTTGTGATCACTTCACTTGACAAGCCACCCTCTAATGAGCCAGCACAAATTTTAGAGCATTAAGAGTTCTACATAGCTCTTTCCTCACCTCTACAAGAGTATTTGACACCACTAAGGGTTTGGTAATAAATAAACAAGGGGTGATTCTTATGAAATTGTTACGTTCCCCCAATCCAACCTACCTTTAATCTGAGAGAAAACTGCCATTTCCAATAACATCAGTCACAAACTCTGAGGGTAGACCTGCATTTTGTAATTCCATGACTGATTTCCCTGATTCAGCTTCCAAAATAGTGCAGTCTACGCTTGTTTGCAATGGAGCTAAGCACTTGCTTGGATTAGCACTGATTAGGTCTGTTGATCTGAGGTTAGACCACAATTCTTTCACAAATGGAAATATTCTTGGTCATCTTTCCCCACCCACAGAGGGCACTTGTTTGAAGAAGGATTTGCTGGGTGGGTAGAGAACCTGCCATTCACTGTTCTCAGACAGAACTGTCCCTGTTTGCCATCAACCCTTCTTCAAGTCAGTGCTGTCAGTTACATTAGTTATTTCCTGAGCACTACTTTTATCCAATAAAGAAAAACAAATAAACAAATGAGAAGCATGTTAAGCAATCTCTTTCTGTTCCCTTCAGTAAGGCATAATGGAACAACTGTGTAAATAAAGCTGTCATTTTTATAGACCTCAAGCCAACATAGCTCTCAAGTGCACCAGATTCTGTGGGATGTGGTTCTACATTGTAGTGGCTGCAGCCTGTCTAATTGCATGACCAACACAAAATTTAATTTCCTGACCAAAGAAGGAGAGACTCACCCAATGGCATTGGCACCTGCTCTGCGAACTAGATGGCATGAGTTTCTAGTCTCTCCCAGCTGTGGTGACAGCTGCTTGTATTTCCACATACTTCAAATCCTTATTGTTGAGCAAGGTCTTACACCGTTCCTTAGAACAGCATTTTTCCATTTTCCAATAAATCATAGGTTTCACAAGCTCATTTGCCATGGGCAGGGAACTTCCTCACCCAGCGGTAAGGCAAACCATAGCCACTGAATATCTTTGATATCAAGGATAAGCATGGCACGTTTTTGGCTTTGGCTCATCATCTTTCTCAAGTGGTTATTAAATGGCAGTTTCCGTCATGTACCACACATCGGACTGAAAAGTTTGAACTTAGTGCATCAGCAAACATTCATATGAAACAAATAATGGATAAATTGTCATCTCCTCTAATGACTGCATAGTCTAACACAAGTGTATTTGAAATATGATGAAAGATCCATCTGCGGAGTATTTTTGGTTGGACATGACCGAGCCTTTTGAATTTTTTATTTTCCTCTCAGACTCAGACAGTATCCTTTGAATAAGTTTTATAAGTAAAAGCTATACTGACTTCATTATGGAAGCACTGATAGTCTACAGATGGATGCTTTTGGGAAAAAAAAAAAAACCCCAACACTAACTGCTTTGGCATGTATTAGCTCAATTGGGAGCTGTGAGATACGTTATCCAATCAACCACTCGCATCTGGTCAACTGACATCTATCCAACAGTGCTATAGGTGAGCTAATAAACAAAGTATTATCTTTATACTTGTCATTCACTGCTATTAACAGTAATGAGTTAATTCATTGATCCCTGATTAGCAGATTTGTGACCACTTTGTGGTAGGCAATGAAGGTAAAAATCAGAACTTAAATGGTTACCAAGGCATTTCATGGTTATTTTTGTATTATCATTTGGCAGAATGTTATGTACCAATTTAAAACAGCTGGTCCAAGTGAGTTAAACCAGTTTAATATCCGGAATATATCACCAAGGGGATTACTTATTAAATTATAGGAAGTGATCTTAGATTTCAATAGTGGTTTATTATTCAAAATTGTTTTGCCTTACAACAAATTGTAGTTTTTGACCTCAGAGTTTGTATCTTTCATTTTAATATTGTGGTAGTTTATTAGAATCATAAATATTAAGATATAAAAGTTTATTATCCCAAAATTTCAACAGAGACTCATTGGAAACTATTATTCCCAAATGCTTTTTTGATGACAGTAAAATGTACTGTAAGTTAAGTGAAAACTTTTATTCAACAGTTCAGCTACAATGCTATTTCTCTCTGTTACATTAAAAAGACCACACCATTTCATTAGAAGCAAATTACGTCTTTCTATCATTCATATAATGTAAGATTTGCTGCTATTTTTAAAACAGGAGGCCCAGATTCTCACTTCCTAGTATGTTATCTCCATCAGTTTTGATGTAATTACTTGTGATTTACACAGGTTTGGGTGAGATCACTAAGAAATTCCAATCTTGTTCAGTCACAAGGAGAAAATACGGTTTCTGGTTTCCTCACAAACTTGCGTAACTTTTTTTCTGAATGTCTTTGGACAGATAGAAAGGTAAGGCGCAATGCAGACCTGAATGAGTAGACTCTGACAAGGCGAGCTAGAGGGAAAGATTTTGTCTCAACCTGAGATGCGAGTAATCTTTTGTGGACCTCATCATTCCTGTAGCCAGTTCCGTATTTCAGTGTTCGCTGTTGGAGAGCAGCTGTAAGGTATTCATTTGCTTTGTGCTGAGTGGACCGCAGAACAATTTCTCAGTGGATCAGGGTAAAAAATATTGAATAGATTTGGCTTAACTCTTGCCTGCCTGCTCTGTGACTTGTTAGTCTCCCTGCACAAGATTCATCTGACTGGCTGGAGATATCTATAGCATAGGGGCTTTTTTTTTTCTTTCTGAAGTAGTCACCCTAAGCTCCCTTTTCATCAACGAGAAAAACAGGCATTTCTGGGATGAGTCAGCTCACAGGCATATAAAATAGGCCAGATGAATTGTGTTCCAAAATTGTTGACTTTTTTTCATGGACAATGAAGCCAATCTATAGTGACCAACTAACATATAGTTATCTACAATGTTGACATTAAAATTATGTCAGCTGTAGCCCACTGCAGGACTATAGTCAATCCAGTTGGGTGAGAAAATTGCAAACTAACTCCTTCAGCACAGAACTTACTTGAATGTGATAAACTGGGACAAGATGCAACCTAAATGAACCTTGTCTAAAAACCAAACAAATGAAAATAAAACACCTCTAGGACTGTGTTATGGCCATGTCACATGGTACTACCATCTCACCAGTTCCCATAAGCTAGATTTGAAGTAAACAGGTTAAAATCTGAACCTTGAAGAGGATGTTAGGTGTGTCTATATTGACTGAAAAAGCATGGTGCAAGATCTCCAAGTCAGCAGTAACTGAGCCGACTTCAGCCTAGAAAACAGAAAAGGTATTTCAGTGCAGCTGTCTACCTCTTCCAATTAGCAGATTAAAAGAACAGAGTTTCTTAACTCAGACACAGCACCATGTTAGCATGGCTATTCTCTTCCCAGAACCGAGGACAGTCTCTCTGTATGGTGCTCCTCTCCGTTGTGTAGGTGCATGGGCTGCTCTGCAATAGATGACTTGCTCAGCAATATGAGTCATGGCACCGTGGGCTGCTGCTCAGTGGGTCCACACCGGTAATACGTATGCAGCAGGTGGCCTATCGCAAAAGTCAATCTATAGCATTTGGTGGTTGAAGGTGCCATATTCCAGAAAGAAAATAATGCAACTATCCTGAGATTGTATAGACAGTGAGGTTGGATTGTGACTTCCTCCACAATGAATAAACAGGTAAGATTAAGATGTCCAGTTCCTGGAGACAACTCCTGTTCCTAACTGTAAAAAAAAAAAAAATTGTAGTGATTCATAATGCATGTTTTGGCACAAAGTGTGGTGAGTGATGCAGCTGGAGACAAAGTTATCATTTCTTCTCCAGCCTCCCTCTACATCTTGGTGAAGAGATGCAAAGAGGTAGATATATCTCCATACTTACTCTTTTGCAAGCAGAATTTCTCTTCCTTTGGGCAAGCATAGCAAAACTCAGTCTGACCTTTCCTATTCTGCTTTGAGTACAAAACAGCTCCACTGAGCACTGTTTTATGTATGCTGAGACTATGATTTTGATGCCCTTTCTGGTAAGGGCAAGACTGAGGGTTTGTCTTGCCTTTTCAGCCAAGTATCACAGCAATAACTGTGATATTAATAAGGGCAAGAAGTTGGGAGTGACTATGCTTTTTATCTGTGAAGCTGTACAGAGCAGAGCAAGTGGAACAACTCCTTTGCTTATGTTTTTAAAAGGTCAGATTCCAGCTCTGTTATTCATGGTTTATACTACTGAACAGAATCATCTTCTGTATGAAATCTGAGAGATATTTGCATATAACATTGCATGCTAGCTGGGGCCCAAGTCCCCTTCTCTCCACAGTCTTTTGCATTTGAAATGATTTGTGCTTTAGGCCTAGTCTAACTGGCTGCAACTATGGGATTTCTTTTCCACATGGAAAAGAGCTAACTACTCACTCCCAAAGAAGGCTAAGGACAAGCATTAAAAGGCTGGATGTCTTTTAGTACCCACCCATAAATCCCCAAACTGGCTTGGTACAGGCAAATTCTCTAGTCATTCAACAGGAAAGCATCAGAGAGTAGCCCGGTTCGCTGCAGAAAGGAGAATGATGGGAAGTATGACCTTAGGTATCTGCCATTACACTTAAGTAACTATGGTGCTTGAGAGGACACTGTCATTGTTCCTTACAGCTTTATGGCTAGAGAAGGATGACCTGTATGCACCAATACTGGTGTCAGTCTTCTATAATTCTGCTGTGAAAATATCCTCTGTGTGAATTTAGCGAAGAATCCTTTTTTTTCCTAACAACTGACTTTTGTACTTGCTTTGGTGCATTGCTTTAAGCATGATTTCCTTTCTTTTATCCTTATGGTAACCCTCATAAAGTATTTCTATTTCTTCCTGTCCATATCTTCCGATTCCTCAACCTGTGATTCATTGTCTGGGAGATCTGCTGGGAATACCGAGTCAGGTTTTCTTCTCCTTTAAGCCAGGATGACTTGCACTGCTACTGGATGTACTACTAGCACATATGGTAATAACACCTGCTCCAAATTCTGAAGTTCCCTGAAACAGCTCTGGCTTGCACTTTGAACTGCCTCTCAACTAATCCCTTCCTTTAAAGAGGTAGGTAAGAAGATGACAGTGGTTCTTTGATGTTTTTAAACAGTACCACTGCTAGTTTTTTTCTGGTGATTACAGAAGCAGGGTTTTTTTTTTGTTTTTGTAGTGGATTCATAGCTTTAAAATATTTTGAGCATGGCTTTGTAGTGAATTTAAGTTCTGGATGTGCATTTCCATCATCAAACTATTAAATGTAACTGGTCTTTATTGTGACATTTTTCTGATTTTCATAATGTATTAATAAAAAAACCTGATGTATATTATTACCAAAATATGGGTAAAGTTGATAATATTAGAAGAAACAGCAGAACAGAACATACAATGAGTGTGAGGCAATATGAAAAATTATCAGAGTACATTTTCCATTAGTTAAATGGCAATTATACTTTTATGCGTGAATGTGTATAGATGACAGTAAGAACTTCAAAAGATGATATTTCTGACAGCTAGCACTGCAAACTCAAGCTGAAACATGAGAGACAAGCTTTGTTCTTTCTCCTCACCCTTTTATCATAAGAATTAATAGAAAAGTTCAGTAATCAGAATATAGCTGGCATCTTTGATGACACATGCAGCAGAATGGAATCTGTCTTGGTCCCCCACAGATTCATTGTCTTTCTGCTGCTGACAACAGAAAATAGTTTATCTTTGTAAAACAAGCAGATATGATCTGAAGATATAGCTGAGGCAGGATATGTCACGTATCAGATTTGCATTACTGTTTTTCTGATGGCAAATGTATTGTGAAAAGTGAGGGTTTCCCCCCTAAACCCAAGAAATTAAATCACCAAAATTTCCATTTAGCCATTCATTTCAGAATAGTCCAAGTGGTCAAGTCTGGATGTAAAGGAAGTTAAAGAAGATTACAGTATGATTTATCAATCCTCTCTCACTTTTAAGAGCTGTTAAAATTGCAAAAAACATCCATCTTTTGCTATGCATTATGTTTGGAAACTTACAACATAAGAGTCTCATGCCATACATACTGCAAATGACTGAAAAAAAAATCAACTACAGAATCTAATAAGCAGAAGAAAACCATCCATCCAGGTATTCCCAGAACAGCCTCATTGGCTGTGGATGGCTTTCACAGGGAATAATAAGGCAGAAACATCACCAAAAAGAAAAAAAAAAAAAAAAACAAAAAAAAAAAAGAAAAAAAAAAAGAATTCTTTGGAATCTGGCAGTTTTTCCCAAGTAATAAATTGTCAAAGCATCAGGCAAAGGGTTTGACCAAATAAATCATCATGGAAACAGGTGACATATGATATCGTCACATAAAATGTGAGTGTGACATCTGCTTCTCTGCTATATGCCTTCTGCAAAGAGGAATGCAACTGGACGGGCACATTGGCTGCAGTTTGTGTGAAAATTGCCATTTTGTCCATCATCAGACTGTGAAGCAGGGCAAAAAGTAGCAGCCCTTGCTGTCTAAAGAGCCAGCTGAGATCTGAAACAGATTCATAGCCATTGAAGAACAGCCACAGATGGAATCACATCTCACATGCTTACCAGTGAGAGGAGCCTGATAATTTTATGCAGGCTTTCCCATCCTCCCTACTACTTGGCTTGCAAGATGCAATGAACTCTTTCTCCTTGTCAAGTGTGCAATTGCCTCCTTTGCAAAGGACATGAAATAAAGCATTGCTATGTTGTTTGAACTCCTTAAAGTAGTAAAAAGATAGCAAACTTCACAATAATGAAGGTTGGGCATTCTGGCCTTGATTCAACAGTGCACTTAAATATGTGCTCAAGATCTTCTCCATTAAGGAAAGCACTTAAGCACATTCTTAATTTTTAACATATGTATAAGTGCTTTTCTGAGTAACGATAGATTTAAGCACATGCTTGTGTGTCATACTGGATTGGGGCTAAAATCAGCACATATTAGCTCTTTCCAACAAATCAAAGCATCTGTTTCAAAAATAACAATGGGTCCTTCATAGCAAACAGCTGTCCTCATCTACAAATTGTTTCAACCCAAGGCATGGCTTGATGACTTGATGTGCATAACAAGAGAAATACTACTTAAGATGGACTCAAGTTCACAGAAATGGTATTGGTCCTTTCTGAAGATGAAAGCTAAAAAAAAAAAAAAAAAGGCTGTTACATCTTCTTTTTGTGTTTGTAAACCTGTCTTTGTAATAAGAATAGAAATACATGGATCTAAGTGCATGCTTAGGGAGAAAAAGAGGAAAAATTCACAGTTTGGATTTCACATCTCTTCAGTGCTGTATTTAGAACAGCTAGAATTTCAGTTTGCTAAAACATTTCCAAAGCTATGGCTATTTTCATTTTTTCATGGGTGAAGTTTTGCATATTTTTAGTGTCAATTCACTTGAATAAATAGGCACTCTTTAAAAAGTTGTACAATAGAAAGAATAATACTTGTAATGCAAATCATCTAGGGATTGAGGACTAATAATATAACACTACTCATCTCAAAGGATCCCTAAACACTGGAATGACTTTATAAAAAGATACTAGTCCTCAATCACTCACTCTTTCCCTTTTGGGGTAAACCACAGTAATGATTTATCAAGGCATAGCATTACATTTAAGAACAGAAGGAGAAGGATATTGTCTTTGACTACAACAAAAGAGAGAATTTTACGTACTGTAGACAGAATAATTACCCAAATTGGGATTGGCCAGGGCAGAGGAAAAAAATGGAGGAGGTGAACAGAAGGTCAAAACGAAGAGATGGGTGACTTCTAGAGAGCCATCTGTCACCTAAAGGGGAGGGGAGGAGGGGAGAGAGAAGCAAAGAAGAGTTATGATTCTCTGTGGAAATCAAAGCAAAAGTATGCATTCCTGCCTTCAACATTGTTGTTTGGTAATATAAGGTTGTGGGGAGCTTGACAGAGAGCCAGAAATAAGTTTCTTTTACCCAGAGAGACAAGACAGATATATCTGGGAAAGAGGCTTGGGAGCCCTGTAACATGCTGAACTTGAGCCAAATATTATTGGAAAGGACCTGGGAGAAAAAGAGAAACTCCAGGCACTGCACTGGCTTTCTTTGTTGGAAAGATCAGATCTTTTTGTATGTGATTTGAGATGTTATTATATATATGAGTGTGCATGTGTGGAGGGTGGGGGGTGGAGGGAAAGGTTGTATTTTGCTTTTACAGGAGCAGCACTTTACCAGGAGTGAGTTCATCTGGCTCCTTGGCCATCTCCAGGCTTTGGGGTCAGCATAAATTTCTCTGTAAGCAGTTCAGGCCATGTATTTGTTTGGCATCTCAGAGCACGATGGCATCACGATGTTGATTGAAGACTATTGCAGCTACTGAATGATTATTTACTATAAACAATCATGTATGTTTTTGAAATCTCTTGCATCCTACCTAACAGTGTATTGCAGAGCAAAGATAATTCTGTTGAAATATAAAGGTCATAGCTATAATGTTAGAAGATTAAGTAGAAGGATTGATCTGGACAGGAAGATCTGAGTTTAAGTCTCTACTAAGGTCTCTAGGTATGATTCAGAAAGCAAAAGGCCTGTAAGTATCATTCTGTGGATTCATTGTTACTGCACAAATGAAAAAGGGAGAGACGGAAAATGTGAATATTATGCAAATTGCATATCTTGCAGTCATGGCTACGTAGATCATCTACGAGTCCCTATTACCACTCTAAGTAGAGTACAAATTTGGAAATCTAAGTTTTAAAAATTCTTCCATTCCAAAATATGCTTTCATTTCAATTCATTTGCAAGCAGCCATAACAAAAATGGTTTGAGTCAGTTGAAATGTTGTGTTTTGAAAACACAGAGATATTTTGCTTCAACTTTTTTATTACATCAGATAACATTCATTTAGAAATGAACAATCATTTAAAATGAAACATTCCTTTCTGTCTGTTATCTGAATTCTTCCTATTATTTTCTCTAAACATAAATGAACCAGCTAGATATGGGCAAATATAAAGTCAGATTTTAATGAAACTTCACATTCTGACACAAAAAATTGGAGTTTGGTACAAGAAAAAGAACATCCCTTTTACTTAGCATGAGAAAACCTTCTTTCCTTTGTGTCCTTGGAAGGACAGAAGGAAAGTAAAGCCTACTAGGACTCTGGAGTATCTGTACAAGCCTGTGGACATGAGTACTGAAGAAGCTTGAAATTAAATTCTCTACCCTTAGAAGAACTATTTTATTTCCTTAGCTGACAAGGTCATTTAAAAAAAACAAATCCACAGGTTTTTCTTGACAGCTTTAGCCTTAAGCATATGTACATGCAAAATATAATAGATGCTCTGGTTATTGTCACCAATTTTGACCGCAGGACTGTATATCTCTGAGTTCTTTGGCTTCATTGCTCCTTTGCTTCCTGTTTTGTGTATCATCTCTGTTTTACTCACAGCAGCAATCAGTTCTTCTAATCCCTGTCCTTATACATGCTATTAATCCAAAGTGAACCCCTTTTACTGCCAGTATGGCATTGTGTGTACTTATTATCTGGGTGGTTATTGTTTCGGCTGTTTGGCTCCATTGATGTGCTTTTGAATAAAGGGCTGTTCTTACACCTACCAGCTTTGATGAAGTTTCTCCTGACATCCAGCATAGCTTTATAAATAGCTATATCTATCTTACCACTAAAATGCAGGAAAATAATGTTGCATTAAAGAAACAAAGAGGCCACTGGGTTGGACAGGTGGGTTGTAGAAATGTTTTAAAATTGTTTCAGTGAAGATACCTCCCTAATCTGATTATATTCAAGCTAAAGAAATATTTTTTAAGGTTGCCGCTACTCTGACTAAAACATTCTGCAGGTTTCCTACAGACACACGTATTAAGAAGCTTGACATGCTTCTTCTTGCTTGACATGGCACGATGTATCCTGGGCACTTATGTGAGTTTCGTTCCCTGACTGTCTCTGGAATTCTTTTCTCTCTAGAAAAAAGAATGTAAATAAACCACCCTCTGTGGAATCAGTATTTTTCAGAGGCTGAAAGGTATTTCTCTTGCCAAGTGGTTTCTCCACCACCCTTGTTGTTCCCTACAAAGCAACACTTGGCTTATGGCAGTCAAATGCACAGTGCCAAACTTTCCTTAGCAAAATGACAACTAAGAACATGCATCCCATACGGTAATTCATACTTAGTTACTATTCTGACTTTTGTCAGGTTTGCTTGCTACACATTGTAGAAAATAATTACATCAGCTAGAACTTGATTTTCATTGTGCTAACATTAACCTGGAGGTTTAGAATCATTTCTGCGTTGCGCGTACAGCAGTGATGTGGTGACAGGGAGAAAGCCAGACATGTTGAATTTGTACCAAGACTAGTACAAACAGGCTTTGCAGTTCCCTGACAATTCATTAACTCTAACACAAATTCACTGGAATGTAGTTACGTCTTTGCTAGTTATGCCTCTACTGGTCATTTAACAGTGCTAAGATTTGTTCTGTGGTGTGGAGGCCAACTTGCACAGTCTAGCTAATCCATGCTGTAAAAATTTCTTACCATTCAAAACACAGTGGTCATGCTAAAAATGACCACTGTGATTAGTTTGTTTCCCAAACTGTGCTGGGATATTTTTTTTTTTTTTTTTTTTTTTTTTTTTGGAGAATGCTGGGTAAACTGACAAAACGTATATCGAAATTTACTCTAGCAATCGAGAAAATCCAATTCTGGCACCTGGATCTGGGCCCTAGCAGTGTTTAAATTTATCCCTACAGACATAATTTTGGGGTATACTTCAGTTCTTTGCTGTTCAGTCTATGCTGACACATTAGAACAATTACAGCCTGGCAATTAGCATTGCCAAGTCGGCCAGGCATCTTTCTGCATCACGAATTTAGTGATACAACTGCTACTGTTTCAGGAGAGTTCTGACTGTAATGTGTTAGTTGCTCTATATACATGACAATTAATAGTCTCTGTATTAACACAAAATTGAAATGGAATTCAAAACAAGAAGTAGGGAAAAGAGAAATGGAAGGACTAATAAGGCAAGAAAGAAAAACAGTACTGTAAGAAACACGTCATGTTTTAGCTGAGATTTCTTATAGATTAATTTCAGACAATCAATATTAACAAGTTGCTAGGTGCTGTCAGATGGCAATTTTCATCATAGCAATAATAAACCTCTTCAGATAAGTGGGCTGTTTTTTCTACGAGGTTCTACAGAAACATTTTCTCACGCATGAGGTACATACATTGGGTTTGGACAGAAATATAAGGCAGAGTTGGAGGCAACAGCTGTTGACGAAGGAAAGCAGAGACTCGCCTCCTCCTAAGCCAATGGCAAGTAGGTTGCATAAGTTTACAGTGAGAAAGACTTCGACATAGTTCTGATAGAACATTAGGGAAAGAAAAAAGGGATATCCCACTTTACTGGTGGCTACTGAGCTCTTTACAGGCATCTTTATACATAAGGATGGCTTTCTCACAAATCAGCAAAGACTGGATGCACAACTGATGTCAAGTGGTACTCCATTGAATTAAATTGAATGACTGATCTGAAGCTGGTGCACAGAATTAACCATTCCTCTGTTAGCTAGACTTCTGGTACATTTTAAGAACCTTGCCAAGCTCATCACAGGCTCAGTACAGGAGCAGTTCTTACATGTGCCCCTGTGACCCTTTAGCCCATGAATTCCTGAGCGTGCTTTCTGAAACTAAGAAGAAAAACCCATGTGTAAGATGTCCCACAACTTTTATATGGACAAAATGAGATTTGCCAAGGTTCTTTCTTCTTTCCTCTCAACAGCAATGAGCACCGACATTCATCAAGTTCCTAACACACCTTTCTCAGTGACATGTCCTTGCATTCTTGGGTTTCTTTGTGCCTCTGGATCTTGCCTGTTTTGCTCCATATGGCAGGTCAAACTTCCGTGGCTAATCTATGGGCTTTCAGTGAGCCTTAATCAAGGCACTAGGCTTGTAAGAAGACACATTTCAAGCAAGAACTAGATCAACTGTAAATAATTAGAGAAACTAGTGAACTGCTCCTTAGTAAGTCAAACGATTGATAGGAAGATTCACTGGTATTTGCTGCAAACTCCTGTCTTATTAAGACAAACCCTGAAAGAGGCTGGGAAGTAGAATGCCCAGATATTTCCCCGGTAAATTCTTCAGCAGATGTACAGATTGTATTTTGACACAATCTGAACCATAAGACTTGGAAGTAAACTTGGCACTGCTGAGTAAGAAATGAAATCCTTTTATGTTCACCTAACATTTCACTGTGATATATGGATAATGAGTGTTATGAGTGAAAAATACTTTTACAAATTATTTTTACAACTCTGGAGAGGTTTTTGTGCCTACACTTCTTTGGCATTGACACTGACTTCAAAGGAGAGGGAAGAAAACAAATAAGAAATTACACTAATGTTATGAGATAAAGATATATAAAGAAATTTTTTGAAAGATCTAAAGGTCTGGTTTTGGTCTAAAAGCTTGGCTTTTAATCATTCAGATAATGATCTAGGTAACAGTTTTGGTTATTTACCCCATACACTGTCATTCATTGCAGAGGTGATTTATTCTTCAGACGTTCAAAATAAGCCACCTATGCCTAAATCAGACATACAGTTCATCTGACAAGTCTTGGATACCTTTATTAGGAAAGATGAATTTCACCACTGAGTTTCTTTTCTACACTAAAAGCACAGTTATAACTTTATTTTATGAATATTTATATTTTACATTATACTATTAATATAATTAATATTATGATTATAGGTAGAATTTTAAAAGTTTCAGATTTTTGAACTCTGGTTTGAAGCATCTCAACATGTTTACAAACATCAGACCAAGACATTTTAGAGCATTAGTTCTATTTTAATAGGTAATTCAGGTACTTGAGAGTGCTAAATGACAATTGGGCTTCTTTACCTGTGTGAAATCTGTAGTGTTACAATTACTTCTTTAAAATCTCATTAATTTAGCAAATCCAAGAATTTAAAAAAAGAAAAAAAAAATAAAGAAGCCTTAAGAAAGTTGTAGAAAAAGTCTTTCCACGTTGAAAAAATCAGGTCTTTAAAGAAAACAAACTGAAATAAATTATTGAAAGAACTTGGCATTTTCCCTGATGGGGAACAGCAGCAACGTTTTTTATCAGTCAGTATCTTGAGGTTCTGTGTACCAGTTCTTACAAATACAGACTCTGAGGTATCTAAGATCGCTAAGTAATGTAAGCAGCTGAGTGAGAGTAGAAGGAAAAAAACAACAACAAACAAATCTCTTTGGCTTTGATTCAGAAGGAAAGAATTTCTCCTGGATGGCTCATTCCAGAAGCTGAAATATTTGAACTAAACCATGTTAGCAATGATCGTGGTTCTAGCATCTTTTCTGCATTTTATTATAAATTCTTTTTGGGAAAGGAAAAGTTTTGTGTATTTTTAAAAGTCAAAACACGGCTTTAAATATTCATATTTTCTGAAAGAAAGCATATTGCTTTTCTATTGAGTCATGCTATGGGAATAGAACCCAGACCATGCTGCTGGGATTCCTACAAGAACTTTCAGTTGCTTGTGCACATTGTATAATCTGAGAATCAAGGGACTCAGCTGCAGTTAATTTTCATTTGCTGTTTGTATATAAATGCTTTTAGTACTTAAACTAAATTCAGATCAATTAAACTAATGTTGTTTGACATAATATTCCTTGTTCCAAAATCAATATCCCTTCATTTGACAGACTTATTCTTGAATTCAGGATGTTTATTATTCTTAAAGCTTACCTATAGACCTGGTTTTTGTCTTTGATGATGTAAAACAGTTCTTCCTTATGTACCGTGAGCCAGAGTATAATGGGGTTCAAATTTCTCTGGTAAATATCTTTAATTGTAAGATCATGTCCGTTAACCTCTTACCATAGTGCTAACTTTCTATCCTTTCCTTTTGTCTTTGCTATTTTCTCTTTGAGACCATATTCTCCCAAAGAAGATAGGGGTTTTTTGGTTTTTTTTTTGTTTGTGTGGTTTTGTGGTTTTTTTGTTTTTTTTTTTTTTTCCAAATAGTACTCTACTACTGAAGACATCTTTTTCTCAGATTGTGGTATTTGATGATGAAAGGTCCTCCACCAGGTTTTGGAGGGTGAAGTCTTCCAATTTAATTTCAATCAACAGATTCCATAAAGGTCTGTGGCACAAAAATCTTCCTCCAGACTGGGTTTGATAATGTTTATGCCACTGCCTAGAGAGGAAGGAGGAAGGGGAACTATAGGGAAGCACTAACTCTTTCAGTGTTTATTGTCTATACGTCAGGGGGATGCACAATGCTGGTCCCCTGCGTTTCACGGTGATCCAGAGTCGAAGCGAGTCATGGAGTCATGGCAGTACTTGCTTTCTACACCTTGTTTCACACGCCTGTTCATACATGAGGAAAACTGTTGTGGGGAAATATCGTACTGCCAAAGCTGGACTTTCTTGTCCTCCCACAACCAACAGCATGAATCACAATTTGACCCTCAATTGTGTATTTTTTCAGACATATCCATACTAATGGCTGCAAAAGCTTGCCTGAATAACGTCTGGTTAAGGATTGAATGGAGTCCTTAGGATGTGATCCACCAGTATTTTTCTTGAGCTTTTGGTCTGAGAAGACAGAGCAGGGCTCATGCCCTTCAGATCCTCTTTACCCTCCCACTGCGGTACTTATAAATCTTGCGATTTTGTTTTGTCTGGCCGTTGTCCAAAAACAGACCTGTCGAATGAAAGGCAGCTTTGGGATCATTTATCAATGTAACAGTGGGAATAGTGGGCTGAACAGTAGTGTTGTGCTCTTACCAAGTGAAACCACCATGAGCAGTTACCTAATTGGAATAATATGGCACATGTTCCCATAATTGCTCTCCTTTGATAACTTTACTTAGGTCATGTTTTCTCAGTTAATTATCATTAGAAAAATATCTAATGAAGGTAACAAGGACTAAGGGTTGCAAAAAAAATGGCTATAGGCTGCAGTGTGACTTATTTTCAGACACAAATATTTTCTTTACATTAATGGTAATAGAAATGATATAACTTGGCATCAACTGCAAATGTAATCAACAGCTATGGTTCCCAGGTATTTATTATGACTGAAGGTCAGAGTGGAAGAGGGGTTATTAATGAAACTTAAGCCAAACTGTCTCAATTATGCTGCTGGAGGGCAGAGTCCTGACCTCGTCCTCTGCAGCTGCCCAGACTTCGCCAGACAGATGAGAAATGAAATCCCACAGCTTCAGGTAGATCCTCCCGGACACCCAAGCCTTGCTCCCACTTGAGAAAAAAATGAATGAAATAGGTATTATTCCATGCTTAGAACAAGAATGAAAGCAGCATGGCTGCTGATAAATTACATCATCCTTCTGGGAGAGAAGTGAGAGAGTATTGCAGTTCTGGATAACTGCTCCAGAAAAAAAGATTTTTCACCCTGTTCTGTTCTGTGGAGAACAGTTTAGGTCTTCTGACAGGGAAACTTCTCAGTAAGTATTTCCACTGTTTTTCTTGAGTAAAAACCTGTAATTTAATCTACGTGTTCTTTAAAACTGTATCTTAACCTGAGAGATATGCTGATACACTTATTAGTATGTATTAGGCTGGTATCTGTCTCACCTTATCTCAGGTGCCTAATAGTTAGAGGTCTAAGTCTGACCTGGTGACCTCAGACTCACTTTATAGTCAGAAGAAAAAATGGGCATTCCCAGATTGCAATCCATCTTATTTGAGCTAAGTACACAAGACAGGTCAGATGAATTGTGTCCTGGATTTGCTTCCACTGAGTATAAGAGGAAGCCAGGGTAACGAGCAGAGCTTTAAATGTTGAACTTTCAGATGTCTACATTAAGGTAGATGAATTGCACCCTGAAGTTATGCACACTAATAAATTAAACAGTAAAAGGGAACACGCCAAGCCACTTTGTTGCCTACAATGCAAACAAGTTTGCGTGGTACCTGGCTGGTTTTGACCCAGGCGAGCTATTACCCTCCAAACCAGTTCTGGAGTGACTTGGGGCCAGAGACTGTTGTTGACAGGCCGTTTGGAGGTGGTCGCTCAGTGTCTGAGGGCACAAGGATTCCACAAAATGGATGCAGGCTGGTCTGTGCTGGTTAGCTGCAGTGCCAGAGAGTATTTTCTAGTATGGATACAGTCTTAGTAGCTAGAAGAAATACTTCATATCAAACTCATTTTAAAGCTACAGAAGTCGAGTCACACTCTCCTATAGATTTCAGTGGAAGCAGACTGTAAACAGATATATGGGTAGAAATCCCTTCCTCCAGTCTCCAAGGGCCTCCAGAAACCAACAGTAACCTCTTTTCAGAAAGTATGAAACGCTAATCTTACTGATAGAAAATAACAAAAATGCAAGCAACTGTGTGACAGCATCTAGCCAAAACATTGTGTTTTAAGACTATGATTCCGTTCCCACTGACTTCAAAGCTACAGGATCAGGCCTGAAAAGTTTCTGAGGTTTTTTGCTGGAATGATAATGGCCAGAAGTGAAGTTATTTTTATTCCTTATGAGAAACAATGAACAAGAGACCATGCTTACTTTTCACTGGAAATTCTGAAACAACCAGTTCACTTTGGGGGGGGGGGGGGGGGGGGGGGGGGGCGGGGAGAAGAAGCCCTCTGTACTGAATTATTCTTTTTCCACTATGGTCATGAACACTTTCAAAGAAGCCTGACTCAGGACAGCCAACGCAGGATAAAGCCAAGCTACTAAAACATCTTTCCTTTTCTTAGACATTTGGGGCCTGTATTCTCTTTGTATATTTTGTCACTGGGAAATAAACCAGCTGTGTTCTTGAAATCCTTGTTTCTCTTTCTTGTTAGGTCAATTCACTTTTATGCATTGTGTTTGGCTCTGCTAATATCTGTGAGGGAACCTGTGCTTTGATTAATAGCATTTTGCCTTTTTTTTCTTTAAACTTTCTTATTGGCAGGATGGTTTTCATTAACCAAGCCAGTAACTAGAATCAATTACACTAACTAAATAAAGCACAGTGTAAAACTATGGAAAGATAACAATAACAATAAGAACTAAAGCCCATCACATACAAAATTCTTCAGCAGAAATAACTAAACCCAACCTATGCCATCATCACTTTTGCTTCATAAATTATATGAAGCATAAATTATATGAAAAGCCAATATACAATTCTGTGTTGCTACTCCACTCATAGAATCCTAGAATAATTTAGGTGGGAAGGGACCTCTAGAGGCTTCTAGTGCAACTTCCTGACAAAAGCAGGGTCAGATATGGGGTCAGACCAGGTCTTTATCCAGTCAGGTCTTAACAGCTTCCAAGGACAGAGATTTCACTACATCTCTTGGCAGCCTGGTCCACTGCTTTATGGCCTTCATGGGGAAAAGGTATTTTATTACATCTGGTCTGAGCTGCTCTTGTTTCAACTTATCTTTGTTCCTCAGCCTTTCCCCATGTGCTGCACGCTTCACAGTGTTGAAGAGCTTGGCTCCATCATCTTTCAATGCTCTCAATTCAGAGTATCGGCCAGTCCCCCTAGTTTGGTGCACACTTAATGAGACTGCACTCCAACACCTCCTCCAGGTCACCAGTAAAATGTTAAGCAGGACAGGCACCATGACAGATCCCTGCAGTTAGCAGCCTCCAGGGAGAGTATGACCCATTAACCACTATCCTCTAAGCCCAACCATCAAATCAGATTTTACCCATCTAGTTGTTCACCAGTCCAGAGCATAGCATCCTAGTTTGAAAGCTAGGGAGACAGTGCTAAAAGTCCAGCTAAACCCCAGGTAAATGACATCCACTTCACAGAAGACAATCAGGCTGTCAGGTGTGAATTATTCTTGGTAAACCTATGCCTATTGTCCCAACCACCTTCCTTTACATGCCCAGAAATGGCTTCCAAGAAGACTTGCTTGATGATTTTCCTAGGGACCCAAACGAGGCTCGCCAGTTTGTAGTTCCTTGGATCATCCTATTGGGCTTTTCTTTAAATATATGCACAGCCTTTACTTTCCTCTAGTCTTTGCGATCCTGTCCTTGTCTCTATGACCTGTCAGAGATGGTAGAGAGTGGTCTTGCTATGACATTGGTTGGCACTCACAGACA
This sequence comes from Fratercula arctica, assembly GCA_947846985.1. NCBI lineage: Eukaryota > Metazoa > Chordata > Aves > Charadriiformes > Alcidae > Fratercula > Fratercula arctica. The sequence goes on from CANTUZ010000003.1 coordinate 113,105,058, forward strand.
CAGCCTATATGGTTCCGTGGACTCACATGGGCTGAGCTCTCTCACGCAGTCCCTGACTTGGTCCTCATCCACTGCTCGTACCTCTCTGAGCACTTTCTGCAATCACAGAAGCCTGGAAGACCCTCTTGGTGAAGACTGAGACAAAGAAGGTATTGAGTACCTCAGTCTTAACTGTGTCTGCTGTCCTTAAGCCACCTGCCCCATTCAGCAACAGTTCCATATTTTCTTCATTCAGCCTTTTACTACTAAAATAACACAAGAAGTTCTTGCTGATTTTGGTGTCCCTTGCAAGGCTCAATTATAAGCGAGCTTTAGCTTACCTAACACCATTGCTGCATTCCTGGACAACACTTCGAAATTTTTCCCTTGTAGCACATCCCTTCTTCCATATTGACCATCCAGAAGATGTCAGGCAGATTAACGTTTCCCATTAGAACTGGAGTTTGTTTTCTAGAGACTTGATTTACTTAGAACTTATGGAATTTCACAAAACAAGCTCTGATGGAAAGGTTTTGCCAAGAAATTTCATTACTGAAGCCACAACTACCATGGATATTTAACTATGGTGCTAATAGCTATGCAAATTACTTATTTATCCTGACATTTTTTGATGGAGCTAAAACCATGTCAAGTACAGGAATTTTTCAAGATAATTATGAGTCAATTTTACTACAGAGGACTCAGGAATGTTTTATATTTTATTGATGGTCCATAAAACAGTTCTTAAATGTTGATAGTTTTGGTTGGAGCAAATGGTAGCATTTTGTTCAGATTCAATGCGAAGGACAAGACTGCAGTACACACTATGACAGCGAATAGTACCTTCTCAAACGGTCTTGTCTCATTTAAGTCAACATGACTCTTCAAAAAGTCATATATAACTCAATATGAGTGATATTGTCAATATAGTTAAGAACAAGGCACCTCTTTGCCCTTCTTTCACTAGAATAAGAAAATTATAACAGACAAAAGTGGGACCTGTTTTGCAGAGAAATCTGGCTCAGCAGCATAATGGTCCTTTTCTCCAGACACCAAAACAAATACTCTGCATTTAATCATCATTTGAATCCTGACATACTTTTCATGAGCTTTTCAAGAATGTGAAAAAACTGTATCCCCACTGAGTCCAAATTTCTGTCAATGAAGATCTATCTAAAAATTGGAAATATTTGGAACAAACTGTTAAGATTTCTAAAGCAATGTCCTTTCCCTGATTGCCAGAAACAGATAATAATATGACATCTTAAATTTCATCAAATGTACTTATGCTACTTCTTTTTTTTCTTTTGTAAATGAAAGGGGAAATCTCACAACAGAAATATGGTTACAGCCTCTCTGCAAATTCAGGCTAGTATCATTGTACTTGTTATAACTGGGACATATTTGAATGCTTTTACTATGAGCAAAGTAGAGAGAGACTTATAACAAAATTCATGAAAGCTCTAAAATACCATTTAAATGTCGGCTGCTCCTCAGTGTTATCTACATTCTAAGCTTCCAGCATTAAATTCCCTGGTTATCCTGTTACTTATATGTATGCTTGTAGGCATGCCCAGATGGGTTTAAGTCCTAATAAACACTTATTGATGCTTATGCTATTTGGAGATTTATAGTTTAAATATTCTCTTGCATAAAATAAGAACTTTTGTCCTGCTTTTTTTGCTCGGTCCTATGATTCCCTGTAGGATTAAATCTAGTTTTGGGCTGAATGCTTTCTAGCACTTTCTTTGATGATGCCACAGTACTGTACAGGAATATTACCCAACAGGCAGTATGGATCCAACCATTCTGCTTCTGAAGTAAGAGAGTTTAGTTGTGTAGACACAAGTCATGCTGTGCCATGTGCCATGCAAGGCCAAATCAGGGTTTCTTGCAGAACTTATTCACTAGTATGGACATAGTTTTCTTCTTTGGCCAAGCAAAATATTAACTTACTCCTTGAGAGATGGAAGTGCCTTAACTGCCACATCTCATAGTAACCTATAGCTAATAACAGGACAGCATTTTAGGAAACAAGAGACTTGAATCCAGAGTTTTTCCACAAAATAAAAGTGTCAAAACAAAAAAAGAAAAATTCCCTCCCCACATAGCCTCTAACCTGGTTGGCACAGTGCTGGGAGGAGGCAAATCTACATTCATTCTGCCCAGGCAAAAATAGACATGGACACCATTCTTTGACAACTAGGTAAAATTTAGTCACCGCTACTCCCAGAATTGTTTTGTTAGACTGAGCTTGATAAACTGTCAGAGCACAAGACATATTTTGTGTCTGTGACTTCCAGTTGACAGTCATGACCTTCTCTCCAACTTCCTGAGCTAGATGACCTCCTGTCCAGCAGGCTGAATTTTATGACTGCTGTTCTCATGTGCTTAACACTCCCATTTGTTCATGTAAGGGAGTCCTTGTGCCCAGTGCAGGGTTGGGCTTTCTACAAAGGATCATGGCTAGTATGACACATGGGTAGTAGCAGGCAAGCATTCACAAAGAATAATTTTAGCACCCTGGGGGTGAGGGTAGAAAAAGAGGAATAAACCGAACAGCTAAGTTAGTAAATGCTCTAGTAAGACACTAAGCCTTTCTGTTTTATTCAATTTTTGTGAATCCCCCCTGCTTCTTTTGTGAATCTAGTCATTCAAACAGGAAAAACTAAACTTGGAGCAAACTCATGAAAATTTCTAGAGACTGAGATATCTGCCTGTCTCTTTTCTTACATAACTTTTCATCTAGACTTGGCTTTCATGCAGTCAAGCTAGACTTGTCCACATTTTGGAAAACTCCCTCTCTGGTCTTTTTCTACTGTCCATAAAGAGAGAGCTCACGGCAATACTATTTTCTGGCTCATCCACTCTGCTAGTGAGACACTGGACAGGCCAAATTCCTGATCCAAAGAGAGACAACATTCCAAAACAGTCATTCCCCATCAGTGTGTCAACAGAAATCACTCTGTATAGAAAATACACTTAAGTATACTATGTCAGTCCATCTCTGTTCAGGAAAACAGTTAACGACATGCTTAAATGATGTCCTGACTTGGCATTCTTTTCTAAAAATAGACTCTTAGGTATTTTGTCTCTGGTGGGTTTTTAAAAGTAATTTCAGTCCTATCATGAAGTACAGCTGCTATGTCAATAGAACATATTTTCTACAAGGAACTACATCTGAAGTGAACCCATCTATATCTATTTTGAGAAAATATATAGCTATTTTTTTAAGTCAGCAAGGACCTTACTTGTTTTCATCCTTTCTAAATTCGCTTGTAAGTATATTAACATTGCAGTCCTCATGTTCTAGAAAAATATCTGCCTTGTTTGCAGTGCTTAGCATCAACACCAAGGTGAAGGACATACAAAAGAGAACACTATAGTTCTAAATATGATGTCAAAATTGGTTATTGCATGTAATTTCCATGCACTAAAGGGACTCTGTCAGGTCAAATTAAGTCCCAGATTTTGTTTTGATAAAGAAAAGCCTTTAAAAGTCTTAAAAATGAAACATTTTCCTGATTATTTGTTCAACATTCCAATGGGAACTTTTTCCTTTTTTTTCCTTCTCTTTTTTTTTTTTTTTTTTTTTAATATTTTAAACAAGCATTGACCTATAGTATTCATAATGCAAACAGTACACTGTTGGGCTGATCACTGCTGGCCCATGAGAACCTAAAAGCTCTGAACAGAGTTTAAAGAGGTTGTAAAGCTTTACACAGCAAGACTGGTTTTGCTGTTGGAGTTAAGAAAAAAGGGTAAATAAACAATGTAAAAGATACGGGAAGGCTATTCTCACATATAAGAGAGAAAGAAAAAGAGATTTGTTAAAAGTTGTTTAGAAAAAGATGGATATGTTCTTTTGGTTTTGTAATGAAAAGTGATCTGTATTGAAGAATATTCAACCCAATAAAGAAAATGCAAACACTACATTTATGCTACAACAATAATCTGCTAAATTATAGTATTTTTTTACCTGGAGAACAAATCTAAAGGAAATGATCTCAGGGTTACAATAGATTACAAACTAAAAGTAAGTCAACGTATTACAGTTGCAAAATGGAAACCACCACACATGTAAACAGGTTGCGAAATCTTCATACGTGGAAGTTTTTAGTAAATGTTTAATAACAATTGTTCTACTTTATTCTTGAGGATTTTATGAAAATATGTTCTCTTTAAATTGAGAAAAAAAAAAAAAGAAAAAGATTTGAAGCTGCTATACGTCTGCCTGAGAGCCTGAATGTTCTCAGAAAAAGATTAGTCTTTGGGTCCATTTTTTTACATGGAAACTTGAAGAACAAAGAAAACTATGTAGTTAAAACACCAAACTTATGAACTTAGATAAGGGTGTGTTTTTTTTACAATGTCATAATTATCAGAAATATGTCTTTCATGTTTTCATAATAACTTTCACAGATTTTTCATAGAACTTTTTTCTAGAATAGTACTTTGTTAAAATCAATAGTAATAGCTGTACTTTAAATGTGTAAATAGGAATATTTACAGATTCAAAAGGAAGGTAATCCTTGAGACAGCAATATATAGGGCATTTCAAATGGTGGTAAGTATCCATGATGAACACATTGTTAGTATCCCTATTCTTGAAATGACTACCACCATTTGTTTCTGGTCTCATCTCTGGTTTTGATGTTCTTGGTGACCTTAGAGATGGTCATCTCTACCTTGCTAATCTTAATTGAGAAACGGGAATGATATGAGGTGTACAAATCCATGGGACCTGATGAGATGCATCCACAGGTCCTGAGCAAGCTGGCGGATGAGTTGCCAAGCCACTATCCATTATATTTGAGAAGTCATGGCAGTCTGGTGAAATTGCCACTGACTGGAAAAGGGGAAGCATAGTGCCCATTTTTAAAATGGGAAGAAAGGAAGAGCCAGGGAACTACAGGCCTGTCAGTCTCAACTCTGTGCCTGGCAAGATCATGGAGCAGATTCTCTTGGAAACTATGCTAAGGCACATGGAAAATGAGGACGTGATTGGTGACAGCCAACTTGGCTTCACTAAAGGAAAAATTGTTTCTGACAAATATGGTGACCTTCCATGATGGCGTTAGAGCATTGGTGAGTATGGGAAGAGCAACTGACATCATTTACATGGACTTGTGCAAACCATTTGACACTGTCCTGTATGACATGCCTGGATTTGATGGATGGACCACTTGGTGGATAAGGAATTGGCTGGTTGATCACACTCAAAGGGTGACTCAAAGGTCAATGGCTCGATGTCCAAGTTGTGACCCGTGACGAATCGTGTTCCTCGGGCATTGATTGGGACCGGCACTGTTTAACACCTTTGTCGGAGACATGGACAGTGGGATTGTGGGCAACCTCAGCAAGTTTGCTGACGACACCAAACTGTGTGGTGCAGTCAACACTCTAGAGAGAAAGGATGCCATCCAGAGGGACCTTGAGAGGTTTGAGAGGTGGGCCCATACCAACCTCATGAAGTTCAACAAGGCCAAGTGCAAGATCCTGCATATGGGTTGGGGCAATGCCAAATGAAAAAACTGGGCTGGGCAGAGAATGGATTGAGAGCAGCCCTGAGGAGAAGGACTTGGGGGTGTTGGTGGATGAGAAACTCAACATAAGCTGGCAATGTGCCCCTCGCAGCCCAGAAAGCCAACCACATCCTGGGCTGCATCAAAAGCAGCGTGGCCAGGTGTCAAGGGAGGTGATTCTGCCCCTCTACTCTGCTATGGTGAGACTCCACCTGGAGTCCTGCATCCAGCTCTGGAGCCCCCAGTATAAGAGGGACATGGAGCTGTTGCAGCAAGTCCAGAGGAGGACAACAAAGATTGTCTGAGGGCTGGGGTTGTTCAGCCTGAAGGAGAGAAGGTTCTGGGGAGAACTTACTGCTACCTTTCAGTACTTAAAGGTGGCATATAGGACAGATGGGGAGGGCCTTTATCAGGGCGTGTAGTGATACAATGAGAGGTAATGGTTTTAAACTGTAGGAGGGTAGATTTAGATTAGATACTAGCAAGAAATTCTTTACTGTGAGGGTGGTGAGACACTGGAACTGGTTGCCCAGAGAAGCTGTGGATGCCCCATCCCTGGAAGTGTTCAAGGCCAGGCTGGATGGGGCTTTGAGCACCCTGGTCTAGTGGGAGGTGTCCCTGCCCATGGCAGGGGGTTGGAACTAGATGATCTTTAAGGTCCCTTCCAACCCAAACCATTCTATGATTTTATGATTCTATGATATTACATTTATTCATACAATTCTTTATGTCTACTGATGGAAATAAGGAGGTATTATTACATAAAATGTATTATTATTAGCAATATTTAATATTAGTATTAATGTTAGTATTTTACATGAGCCCAAGACTCAGAAATTCTAGGATAATTTTACAAAATGTAGCAGATTATTTCCTTTGTGACTGGAAAAAACATAAAATCCTTGGTGCTTCTTATCCAAAATATTGAGACAATCTTCTCTTACCATCTTCATTTTATTGATTTACATTGTAATCTTTTTTATGAAAGTATTTTTCCTAACTACATATTTATACATTACTTAAGAGCCACTATAAACAAATACATACAGAAACGTTTTATGTCGAGTAGATGGGGTCATATTCCTCATAGATGCTTTTTCCAAACTTTTGTGCTTTTTCCAAACTTTTGTGCTTTTTCCTCATTTGGCCCTCAGCCTTGGGCTAGCATTAATCCTCCTCTCATCTCCTTCAGTTGAACGACATCCCAGCTCCCAAACTTCTTCAAAACTACCCGTGCATTTTTGGCCCTCCTGCTGTCTTCAAATAACCTGTAAATACAATGGCTTCACTTCTAGCATTTGTCCGTCTCAACTCTGTTCTGCTTTGCCTTTATTATGACTTGTGATTGCTCTGCTCTAGCAAGACTGAGAAATTTCCTGGTACAGGCATGCTCTGAGATAGAAAACTCTCTTCAAGCTGAGCAATACAAGCTGATTGTAGTATCAGCATGAATGTGCTTATAGCAGAGGCAATATAATTCAAATTCCAGTGCGCTGGAAAAGCATCCTAGTCTGTAGTTCATAGAACCAGGCTCTCTTTTGTTTGCTGTGCTCTAATCAGATTATTTTTAGACCTGTGCCAGCAAGAAACCCAATTTCAAGTCAGGAGAAGACTAAAGGGTATTCCTGTCCCTCTGTCTAACCCATTCATATTGTCTATAGTTTGATGATCAGGGTAGGAGTAATCTTAAAGAGATGCTATGATTTTTTTCCCTTCAAAAAGAAAGGCAGCAAGATCACAGTTATCCTTTGTCTTGCTTTAGCAAACCAGAATAATGGAAAAGCAATTATTTTATGAAACCAAATACATTTCATTTCAACAAATGAAGGCATTACCACTTTGCACTATACTGGTAGCAAAGCAACGAATATGGTTACTCTGGCAGTAAACCAGAATGAAAAGGGCAGATTGTACCTCAGATTTCTGAAGAAAAATACACTGATATCATGGTTGCTTTTAATAAGACACAAGGAGGAGCAAACTCTCTTTTATTAACCTTTTAACAATGCTGTCTTTGAACTCTCAGATAGTGGGCTGCATGGGCTTGCATCAGCTTGACTTTAAGTCCCCAGTTTAAAAATGAAAAATAAAACCCCCTTAAACAGACCTGGAACTTATCCAGGGATCCAGGAGCTGTTTATTTCTTTTGGATGACATAAAATCACATTTTTACTTATAGCATATCTACTGGTTCCAATCAGTCCAAAAGGCTGGAGAAAAATGGAGGGAAATGATTGCCAAGAAGACATTTACACTGAGTTCTCCCAATTATTTAGTGAAAGGGTGATTTATATTTTTGCCCCTACCTCCATGTATAGGACAGTGCACAGCTTCTCTTCAGGAGCAGACTAGAAAACGGTAACTCTTTGCCTTTGGGTTCCCACCTCTCCAGAGCAGCAGTGACTTACCCTGTATTAACCTCGCAATTCTCCCATGTGCATGAGTTACTCTCTAGCAGCCGCTCGTGTGGCCGTGGCACACATATTTCTCAGGCTGTACGACCCAGCCAAGCATTGCACGCAGGAAAGGAGTATCCCCAGACAAGTGCAGTGGAATTGAGAACCAGGAATTTGAATGCCTGTTAAACTGTGAGGGATTTCTCACATACATCATGTTACTCAGGTAACAGTTCAGACTTAAGCCAGTCTTATTTGCTATCCTTAAGCCATTAAACACTCTCACTCTTTTGTTCCTCCTCTACCTATTTTTCCAGTGATTTGGGGTAAATTTCTGGAAAAGTTCAATGGGATTTCTAGAAGACCAGGAGTTCTGAGCTTTGAGTCAGTGTTTTAGTGGGACTAATTTTGCCATTTCAGCCTCTCAAAATAAAAGAATACTGATACAAACTGAATCCAAAGTATGACAGGTGCATGTTCATACAGCAACAGCATTTTAGCCATGGTGGTGTATTTACAGCAAGATTTATATGTAGGGGTAAAATTTTTAAAACTTGCTGGTTAATAAAAGTAACTACTTTAACAGAAACCTTGATGTTTGATAGACACTTGTTACTTTCACGAGCGAGAGGACCCCTCTCCATACAGTAAGCAGCTACTGCAGCCCTGCGTTGACTTGATTTTAGGGAGCCTTTGCATGTGTAGTAAAATCAGAACTTTAAAAGGAGAAATCCTTTGTAAACATAATCTTTCATGTATTTAGTTTAGACCAACATACATATTAACACTGCAGCAACTTCTGTTTAAAGACAGACATACAGAAACTTTAGTTTCACAGAGGTCACAGCAGCCATGCTTCAGGGAAAAATAAAAAAAGGTTCCTGACATTTTCAAAGTGTTTTGCTTTATATTTATTTGTTTGTTTAAGCTGGTAAACTAGTGGGAATATGGCTCTTTTGCTGCAGCTCTGCCTCGGTGGGTTTCTGTTATCTGAAAGGCTTACATTCACACAAAGCTTTCTGTAAATGGCAATTTGTCATCAATTGAGGAGGATTAAAGAGGGATCAATTACAAGACAGTCTGCTGCTTATATTTACTCTATCTACATCAACACTTCTTCCTACCTTGGTGGAATCACAGCCTAGCACATGAGTAATTTGTGTGTCTGTAACAAGTTTACCTGATATTAAGAGCTGATTGAATACAAACCACAGGCTGGAGACTTTTGTCTCAATATTTGCTCTTTTCTTGTTGTCACAAATCACCCATTGATTTCAAGAGTACAAACATTTCTCGATGGTGAGAGTTAATCTCTCTTTCATGCTTGTTTACACACTCTGTTCACTCCAAGAAACCAGTTGCACTTTTCACCTTGGTCTACAAGTAGTCATGCAAACATACGTCCCAAACCTGAGAAACACCCTTTTGTGTTCACCCCTGTTTGTTTAACTCATGCTTCTGCTCACTGGTCCTAACTTGGTTATATCTTCATTTTAGAGCTAAGACCCTGAGATCAAAGAGTCTGAAGGGACACTGTGAAAACATGAGTGAGCAAAAGGCTGGACTGACCTTTGTGCAAATCCTTTAGTTTCAAAATTCTGTCTGCTGATACTCAAATCTTGTGTGTGCATATGTATATGTGTATGCATGTGTATACATATAGTAAACAGTGTGTATAGTATAGTATGGTATGGTATAGTATGTTATAGCAAAGTGTAGTGTAGTGTAGTGTAGTGTAGTGTAGTGTAGTATACTATAGTACAGTATAGTATAGCATGGTAAATACAGACATTACACATCTCTATAAAGAAAAAGATGCAGAAACACTACTAACCATGAAGAAAAATTAAGCACAGGTTTAATTTAAATCGAACAGATTTAAATTAATCAATTCAATGGGACAGGGGTTGTATGTTTTCTTCAAATACTTAAGACAGTAAGGATAGCTGGAAAAAATAGCCTTGTTTTGATGTATCTGTTAACTGAGCTGCTCAAATACATATTTTTTTTTCTTCTTATCCTGCTTCAAAGTTCATAAATTCTTTTTTCCATGATGTGCACATAAGTGATGTTCTTGCAAGGGCTGAGCTCATGTGAAAATAACGATGGACAATAGTAAGACCCAAATGACCATGGGTAACTTTTATGGAGTGATAAGAACTCTGGTCCCAGTTCAGCAAAGCATTTAAGTGAGAGAACGTGTCTACTGAAGTCATTATCTGCAATGCAATTGGTATCAATATAATCTCACACAGCAAAACTCTTTTTCTTTGACTGAGTCACTATTCTGGTTTATTGTGCTTTATCCTTTGATGACCAGTATAGAAGGAAAATTAGCTTCAATGTATAACCCTAATGCTGTTTTAATTCCAATTTACATATGCAGTTAAATTTCCAAATAATCCACTTAATTCCAAGAAACAGTAATATTTCTTGCATTTTTAAAGACTATTTCTTAAAGACTACTGAATATAATACACTTTGAAGCCACAATGTTGGTTCAGACCAGAGGTCTTCTGTTCATAGTTACACTGATCTGTTACTTTAGAAGAATGAACCCATGATGGTGCCCCAACACGGCATCCACACGAACATTGGTTTTCACTGATCTACCCCAATTATGCTGACGCTGGCTCTCAGATAGACATTGAGGTTTCAAATCTTTATAGCCCACCCTTCCAGGGCCCACGACAACTCCGTTTGTCTGCTCCACCTGGTAGCACATCATTCCTAAATACAAGACTACCTAATTCACAGTATTATCTCCCTGTACTTCACACCAAAAGAAAGGAAGAGGAACAAGAAAAGTTCTACTAGGGCCTGAATCGACCAAATACTATTTTCTGTGTGTACCTGGCAGATCACATAGGACAAGGTGATCTTAACTGCCATCCTAGGGCCTCAGACTCCTTAGTTCCAACAAAGAAAGATGGCCCTTTTTGGCTTGACTTCTAAGTAAGCACACATCATTGCCCTGACAATTCCTTTCATCTAATTGGCATGTGGCTGAGGGCTTTAATATTTTGTGTTTTTTTGGAAGGAGCTCATAAGCCCAGTTCAGCATTAAGATAGTTCACAGGATCCAGGAGCACAGAACAAACTATTGATAATAGTCGTTAACACACTGTTAATGTTGTTAATACATGCATGCGTGTGCGTGCATGTATGATAGTTTTTGGAAATTTTTCATATAAAGCTTTTTTTCCCCAGGCGTAAAGTCAGCAGATGACATGTAGCCCACCTACACATTTTATCACCAGAAAGAACAAAACTATATTAACATTGGCACAGTAATTTTTTCTCTTCTCTGGTGTGTAAACCTTCACAGCGAGATCCCAAGGAAGGGCACTACCAAGACTCAGTAACCGTCAGCTGTGCAGAAGCTATGTAAGACAGCAGACACACCAGTCTCTGTCTCCTTAGGAAAAGGGCATTTAACAAGGAGTTAGCTTCAACTCTGAGTTTAAGACTCCACAAAAGCCAGGCAATATGAGAATTCTTGAAAGGATCTCTTAAGCAGCCATAGCTGGAGGGAAATGGGACTCAGCAGTGACAGACTATGCAAGCAGCTAAAAAGCAGTTATATTTGCATAACCTGTTCTGTGTGAGGTGGTTCTCTGTCACCACAGCAGATGCTTGGAAAATCACCCCAAGGTATCCATAGCTTTTCAGTTTTTCTCAGAATTTCAAACCTAAAGATACCAGTAAAAATGCAGACAGATACTGATGGGCTGAATCTTTGACAGTGGTATGATGTGTACTTTCCTCCGAAGCCAAACCCATTGCCACTAGGCTAATTTCTACCCCTGTGCTTTTGTTTTCTTGCATAATGAATCCATTGTGTGTTCATAAATAGCACGTCTGCCTGGGCTGGCCTCGGCAGCCTAGCATGTCTGAGCACACACTGGACATAGCTACTTACAGGAGCTGGCAAGAGAATCAATGGCTTAGGTTACATGCACGTGTCTGGGGTTGGCATCAAACTGTATTGATGTTATCCTGAACTCTCGTATGCCTTGCTGCTAGACAGATTTGGCTTGTCCGTCTTGGCCCTCCAATACTAGAAAAGAGGGCCCCAAACAGGGCAGAACAAGGTTCAAAAAAGTCTGAGAAGTGATGGTAAGAAAAGGAAAGATGTGATTGTCTTCATGGGACTTTTCCCATTTGTCAATGATGGACTGACATCTTCTAAGCAGACAAATTTGATATTTGCTCCCTACTAGTGAGAGCTTGAAATGGGATTCCTGTGAAGTGCGGAGAAGCCTTCCTCGTAGAGGCATTTTCTTGCTAGTGTAATGAAATTGTGTGCTTTTGAAGAGACAGGCAGTACTGGAATATGCTCACAGCTGTGTTGCATTTCAGGTTGCTCTATGTTGTGAGGCATTGGAGTGTAAGTTTTCCTGGTGGCTTCAAAGGGTGCACTGGAAGGCTTCATGACACCTGGGGCTTGTTAGGGTTTTCCTTTGGGCGTTCCAGATGGAACACTTCAGTGGTACTTTGGCGTATGCTCTGAGACCAGCACTAGTGTGTCTACAACAGCAATTTACTTCAGGTCAGGATCACGCTTCTGAAGCTAATCATCCAGTTAACCCCTCCAACTGCTTCTTGGGTTGCATCATAGTCTTGTATCACAGGAAATCCATACTTTTGGGGGTCAACATAAACCAAAGGGTGCTCTTTGGCATTGCACTTAACATGCAGCAAGTGATAATGGGCTGAAATTTACAGTTCAAAACCAAGCTCCTAAAATGTGTATAATGGGGTTATTGCATCCTCAGTACTAACGGCTTAATAGATATGCTCCCATCCAACTTTGCTAGTGTAAACGTAGCTCATGTGGACGTCTGGGAAATTGAACTTGAGGGTGCTGCAGGAGGCATTTTGTAACAACTGATATTTCAGAAGTCGGTGCAAGAAATCATCATTTGAAATTCCCCACGTATAGGGAAAGTTTTCTTTATACCCTCATTAAAAATAACTATTGTTGCAATTATCACACTTTGTTTTTGTGGTGGTTGTTATTACAGCAGCACAGTACTTCAGTAGGAACCCAGTGATCCCATTGTGCTAGGCAATGCACATGCACCAAAAAACAAGACTTAATCCTTTTAACTTTTAGTCTGAGTGTAAAGCCTTTGTTGATCTATGCCCTGAAGCATGAGAGTCTATTTTGTTTCCATACTTTATTTATGCCAGTGACATTTGTGCTATGTTATTGCAGTGCATTGTTCAGAGGCCTTTCAGAGCATGTACTTTAGGTTATGACTTATTCATAATGCTCCTGCTTGAGCGATAACTCGCTTGAGTGCTAACATGACAAAGCATGCTCTGTCAATCTTCAGATCTTCACACCAGCTTTTGATGGCATGTCTTTATTAAAAATAATAAAATACAAGTGAATGTGACGCATGGATTGACACCCTCTGTGTTGTTGTACCAAAGGCTGAAGGCCAAAAAAACATCAATGCAAATAGGTATAAATTTATATAACACAATCTTCATGCTGTGATGTCTTTTTGAGATGATAAATAATTATGAAAGTTCTAAATGTTAGTTTAAATGAAGAAAATGCCTGTGTCACTCACAAGTTCCAAGCCCACTGAGTTTTGCATGATTACTATCACAGATCTTGGAATCCAGGCTAACTTTCCCGATCTTTCAATTATGCATAAGTGGGGAGTCTCATAAATTCTGAGCCTTTCTGAAATCTCGCTATGTTCCAGCGATTGCTATCCGAATCCCACCTACTAAGTGATGATAGAACCAGGCTTCAAGTTCCTAGCAGCTACTTAGGTCTCCTGATTTCTATTACACATTTGTGTAGTTGGATCTGCCTTTTTACTCATTAATCTGGCTATAACTTTGGTGATCCCTCTGCATGGTATCACCTAAAAAATTAGTGAAGGAGAAAGACCTGAGAGACACTGAGGTCTTTTGAATGGAATAATCATGTGGGACCCAGGAGAATACTTCTAAAATATACTGACTGACTTTATTCAACGTCCTTGATGACATGACCTCCTTTACTTCTTCTACCTTCTTTCTCTCATTCTTTCTCTTCCTTTTTTCTATCTATTATCACTTTCCTCACCGTCAGCAGTGCTTAGAATTTGCTGTTGACTGATTTATCATCTTTGCACCAAAGAAACTTAATGCAAACTACAAATGGTTGCTCTCCCCATGTTTTAACTCTCACTGCTTTTTATCTCAATGAAAATCTCAGGTGTCTCAGGCACCAGATTTTTACCTGTCCCCCAGCAGAACCAAACAATTCCCCAAGCTTTTATGCAGGCTCAGCTTTGTGCTTCAGTCTTTTGGAGTAATTGGGATTACTTCAGAGTATTTGATTAGGTTTAAAATGTAATTCACTTCCTACTGGCAGCTATGACCCATGGCTAATAATCTAATGCCAATAAAGAATCCAAGCATTTCAGGGGGAAAACATTGAGCCATAACAAGGCTATCTGCATGCTTAGCTTATGAGGTATTTATTACCCCTCATATCAGGTTTTCCGGTATATCCAGAACTGATACATTCCAGGAACTCTAAAAAACTTCTGTCATTATCTCCTAAATAAATGCTAGGATCTTCTATCATAGGAATTGTATTTTCTTAATATTACAATAAGAAAGAAAGCCAGCTGAAGACACTCATAACAGAAATGGATGCTTCTAGTTCTCTGGAACAGGAATGTTATTCAGGAATGATGGCAACCTGGAAGTTATTATTTTTATGCTCATGTCATTAGTTTCATGAAAACATATGTACTTTTTTCTTCTTGAACTTGTGACCAGTATCTCCTTTTACGTTGTAGCCCTGGATTCTTGGAGTTGGGCGACCCCTGTTTTTATAATCTAGTTGAAGATTATTCCCTTAGAGTTTGGGAAATAAGATGAATATACCAATAAATGTTTTGGTTTTTAAAGAAAAAAAGAAGAAAACTTGAAATGCAAAGTATGGTAACGTCATGGGGTAATGAGAATGCTCTTGTTGAATAATAACTTACCTCAAAGGAAATTGTGCTGAACTGAATGAGTCCTTATTATGTGTAACATCTTAGTCAGTGTGAGTTAAATCATTAGAACTAAGCCCAGAAAAAGCAAGAGAATATTTTGATATATGCCTCAAATTACCTCATCTATCATTAGAAGTATAATGAGGAGACAGAGGAGAGAGACAATAGATATGTCTTTTAGTATTATTATGTTTTGCTTATGTTATTCCATGTTAAATATTTTTCAGTGACATTGCTGCAGTTTGCTTTGGGAACTTTTAGACATGCTTGACCTATAATGTGCACACTATAAAATTAATTTAATGTTTTACTACATTTGCCTTTGAACATGGGTCCTCTTCATTTTTTATGGTTAAGTGAAATGTGGAATGTTAAATTCCAGAGTTGGCAGCCGTGTGCTCTAGTAGTTATTCATTTCTACACCACAGATTTTGTTTCAAAGGCATCATTCCTGAGCTGGATTGTAGCCATTTTTCTGGGTGTTGTTCTACAAACTACCCCCCAAACATGAACAGTCCTTTCTTGCTGATTTCTTAAGAGTACCAGAATCTGTAACCTAATACATGGAAAACTAATTTTGAGAATTTTACAAACAAACTATATATATATATGTGTGTGTGTATAAAACCTTCCATTGTTCTTCTGAATGTATGGACTTCCAATATTTTTCCCAAAAAAAACCTCCAAAAATTTGTTAATATTAATCCTGTAAAATTGTCCTGGAATTTTAATTTTACCTGTCATTGAAGATAGAAAGAAGGTTTTATTGACAGTAGAAAACAAAATTAAATCTAAACTTATTCTAGATGATAAGAATATTCAAAATCTTATGAAGCAATACAGATTGCAGTAGAGATAGAAGTTGTAGTAACCTTTGAGTAAAGTCTGCCCTCAAAATCTAAAAGCAACATTTTTGTGAGAAAACTAGTCAGTAAGCATCACATCGAGTCACATATCTTTGGTTCCTGCGCAGTTAATAGTTAAAGTGGGTGTTCCTGTTAAACAGTTTTCCCAGAGTGACAAACCCCAACTAAGTTTCATGAGAAAAACAAAACCAGTCAATAAAGAACATCTAAAACCACGGCAATTATTTTCTGTGGTACAATGGAAAATTACATGGGTTTCTAATTACTGCCTGTAGAGCCTTTATTAATTCAGATTTTTGTTCCAGTGAACTAATTCCAACCTATCTTTTTCCAGTGATTTTACCTAGCCATAATTAACTCCCCTATTTCATACATGGAGGAGAAATTGAATAGGCAGATAGAAGTCTTCAATATGCTAAGTAATAGATGCTTATGTCAGAGATTGCGTCGTGCAACATCATAATTGTAAACATTGGCTAGCATAATGCAAGTAAATCATGGAGTGCAAGATGTCAAACATGTTGAAATTAAATTTGAGTAAGATCATCACACAAAACTTCAGTCATTTAGGTTTGAACATCCACCCCACCCCGCCCCCGCAATGTCTCTTTGAGGACAACTAATTATGTCAAATGTTTAAGGTAACAAATCATCTCAATTATCTCTAATAGCAACTAAACTGACCTCTGGTGAGTGTTTTTCCTTCTCTCAAGTTTGCTCGACATGGAAAACAGAGTAAGGAAGGAGACAGGTGAGTATCCCAGGTCTCTCTTACAATGGAGTCAGGGCACAGGTGAGACACACACAGGCTTTTTTCCTTAGATAACCTAGTTGGGGCAGAAAGTTAGATATCTATCAAAGGTTGAAATGATTGTGTTCTGTTATCTGTTTCTTTCTTTTGGCTATGATGAGCAAAGGATGACTAGCTTAGGTTTAGACAGAAAACTCTTAGATATCTAAATTAGGTAAAATGAGATCACCCTTATGGATTTGTCTCTAGGAAAAAAAAGTCAGACTATGGCACAACTAAATTTCCTTCCCAAAGTGGGGAGAAGATTAAAGCAAGAAAGGCCCACTGGGTTTTCAGTTCTGCCTTCTGAAATGCCACAGGATGGAGTGCAGTTTCAGTTTTGACCTTGAAAAATGAGTGTATTTGAAAGAGTTCTTTTACTCCCACTAGGTTTTAAAGGAAGCCTGTTAATGCAACGTTCTGCAGAGGGAAATTAGTGCTAGTCTCTCGCATGTTGCAAAGGCAAATAGCTGCTGTCCTGCAGTAAATGTTTTGTTTTTTGAGAGGTGTTTATATGTTTCTGATGTTACTGTTGGTTTAGCTAGTAAACATTTCAATTGCTGATATCTTTTTTTCTTTTTTTTCTTCTTGTTTGTAATTCCTGGAGAAATGACTTATTCATGTATTCTAAACCCTTCAGCCCTCACTGAAGGAATAACTCCTCTTCAGCTGGGGTCTATTTATTTAAACAAGAACTATTTAAAAAAATAAATTTAGCGGAGTAGTCTCTGCCATTCTGCACAGAGAGATATTTTATTTTATAGATGGTCTGATTTATGTTGAACTTTTGAAATAGCAGCTCTTTTCCCATAGCAAATAAAATTGAAGTCCTCAGTTGTTCCAAGACAGAGAAATGGCGTCTTCTCTGTTTCCTTCTCCTGCCCATGAACTTCCGTTTCTAGTAAAAAAATTTTCAGAATGAAGAAAAGCGATTGCCATTTTAGAACCTGTGTTTATCCTTCTGTCTTTTCTTTGTAAAGCAGCACTGTTTATCTTAGCTGTATTGTGTTTTCAGAGAAGAACAACAGCTAGACATTTCAGAGATTGGTATCATGCTGATAAATTGCTGTAGACTGAAAAAAAAGCTGCAGTAGAGCCGTCGGTTCTGTTTCACTCTGCAAGAAGTCTGCATAGAAACCACTCTGGCATTAGGACAAAATTCATGGCAAACACTAAGAAAACTTAACATTTCCACCTCGTTCAAGAGCATTCTTTTGGCTTCTGTTCTGCTGTCATTTGCTCACAGCATAACACCAATTTTCATGCTTTTTAAATGAGAGTGGAGTGAAACAGCTGTCCTAAAAGTACCAGTGTTGGTATTCTGCCATCATATACCTGCGTACATGGCAGGTTATATTAGACTGGAGTAAGAAGTAGATAGCTAATACATGTCACGTTGGCAGATCTTTAGTAGAAATTGTTAAACTTTTGAAAGGGGCAAGTTTTGCTTGGACAAAGGGACAAATTTCTTGTTCCTAGTCTTTATTTTAACAACTCTCTGGTGCTGTTACATATTGTATGCATCTACTCCTGCCACACTGAATCCATTTTGACTGCTTAGTATGCTTCTGTTATTGCAAACCCAAGGATATATCCTAGTACAGTAGTGTAAATTGCATTTTTTTCCCATTTACCTTGCTACGTCAATATCACAGATCAGAATCTACTTCAACTTGTGTACATTATTCTTCTAGGTACAAAATGATCTCTGCTTCTTTAGTAGACAGTGTGGTTTAATCAGAGACTGAAACATGAAAACGGTTAGTCTCTGCTGCCAGCTTGATAGATTACCTATGAAAATAACTTATTGCATCTTTCACTTTTTCAGCCTTTTGCCTTTCTTGTCTGTTTGGTTTGTAAATTTTTCTGGACTGATCTGTCTCCTAGTATACCAATGCACAAAAGTTACTGTAGCAGGATCCTGAACTCAGTTGTCATGTCTATGAATTAGAAAAAATAAATATGAATATAACTCCACCACTCAGAAGATCTGAAGAGCAGCTCTCTAACTAAAGTAGCTTTACCTGAAAAGAGAGGTTTGTTGCACATTTCAGGAAGCATCCATAAAGTTTTAAGCATAATCACAAAATCTTTTATAAAAAGTTATATATGCTTAACACATTAATGAATCATGTTCTTTCTCTCAGAGTTTTACGAATTTCTCTCTATAATGCTAAATTCTTCAGTTTATTCACAATAATCTAAATCTACTTCACAGTGAAAGCCCACTCCCAAAACCCCCACATGATCTAGGAACAGTTACACTGATTAAAAGAAAATGAAGCAATGCCCTGGGAGAAATATCCTTTGGTGACCTTGTAACAAATGTGTATATGAGATGATACTGGAGTTATGGGTTTGACATAAATTGTACAAGTTTTATCCCAAAAGACATCCATAAGGCTAGGGGCCTACACATGCTAGTGCACATAAAGGACTGGCTTTTGCTGTAATTACACAGCAGTATAAGCACCACAATCTGTCTGGATGGGAATTAGCTGAGTAGGAAGGACGAAGCCCATATAGGAAGGAGTCAGGAGACCTGGACTTCATTCTCGGCACTGTCTTTGACTGCAGCACCTTGTATCACCTTTGCTGAGGCCTTTGTTTCCCCATTAGCCGCTGCCTGATTTGCCCTTGGTGACGACAAACTCTGTGTGATGATGGGAGACCCCATTGAATTGAGATCATGATGGGATTCTAGGAATTTATTGTTAAGTAAAAAAAAGAAAAAAAAAAAAAAAGTACCAATAGTCATGGTGACACCTTAGGCACCAGAAATGCCTTTTCTGCAGTTAGTTTTCTTCTTGTATCCACTGGTGTGAGAAGCCAAGGCTTCAGGGCACAAGTGTATAAATATTGTGCAGGAAACTGTGTCATCATTCCCTCTTCCACAATAACAATGTGTAAGTCCGGGGCCAGTTCTTTGCCAGGCATTTGTCTGGGGTTTTCCAGTAGCAGCAGCTAGGCCTAAGGCTTTTTCTTTGGCAGGCTGTTCTGATGATCTTTGGCACTACCCTGTTGCTGGTTTGGTTGGCTTCTGTGCAATAGAAATAAGCTAAGAGTTAGGCAACTTCTGAGGATCTGCTTTGTCTTTATTTCTTTCTGTCATTTTTTCTGGTTTGAACATAAAAAGCAACACTAAATTGAGGTTGGATTTATAACACGGGCCTTGCATCACGAGAAAAAAAAGTTTTACAGTACAATAAATATAGTTTCTGTCCTTAATAAAACTATGTTTTTTATGATTGATTTAAGAAGTTTGGAGTCTTTCCTGCAAATAAACACACGAAACACTGATTACCAGTGATTCAGTTTGAAGTTAGAATCACAGAATCATGTTTAGAGTTGGAAGGGACCTTAAAGATCATCTAGTTCCAACCCCCTGCCATGGGCAGGGACACCTCCCACTAGACCAGGCTGCTCAAAGCCCCATCCAGCCTGGCCTTGAACACTTCCAGGGATGGGGCATCCACAGCTTCTCTGGGCAACCTGTTCCTGTGTCTTACCACCCTCACAGTGAAAAATTTCTTCCTAATATCTAATCTAAATCTTCCCTCTTTCAGTTTAAAATTGCTACTGTATTGCTACAGTCCCTGATGAAGAGTCCCTCCCCAGCTTTCCTGTAGGTCCCCTTCAGGTACTGGAAGGCTGCTATCCCGGCTCTCCCCGGAGCCTTCTCTTCTCCAGACTGAACAGCCCCAACTCTCATGGCCTGTCTCCATAGGAGAGGTGCTCCATCCATCTGACCATTTTTGTGACCATCCTCTGGACTCGCTCCAACAGGTCCATGTCCTTCTTATGTTGGTGGCCCCAACATGTAGGATTATAGGATCACAGAATAATTCAGGGTGGAAGGGACCTTGGGAGGCTCAGAGCAGGGTCTACTATGAGGTCAGACCAAGTTGCTCAGGGCTTTTTCCGGTTGGGTCTTTGAAACCTCCAAGGATGGAGCCTTCACAACCTCTCCTCTAAGCAAATCCAAGCTGAACCCCTTTTGTTTCAACTTGTGCCTCTTTGTCATCCTCTCGCCAAGTGCTGCAGTAAACAAACCACCTTCTTGCTGGTCTCCTGAGGCACAGGCTGTCTGCTGTTGGGTCCCCCAAAGCTACTCCTTACCCAGGCTGAACAGGCCCAGCTCCGTCCTCCCCTCCTCATAGGGTAAGTGCTCCAGGAATGATGCCTACCCTGGAGTTCCTGCCTGCAGCCTGCTGGTGGCCCTGGCTGCTGCCATGGCACACTGTTGGCTTCTGTGGTTTCCCCTGCCCGGACTCCCAGGGGATTTCTGCAGAGCTGCTCCCCAGCCACAGGGTTTGTACTTTTGCTTATATCATCTATACAACACCAGAGAAACTCGGATATGGAGCTTCAAACTTCAGCTACCTCATATGATTAGGTCAGGAATACAACACTTTTGGTTCTGTAGAGCTTCAAGCACCTCAGATTTTCACATGCTTGTGTTTTTGTAATGTCGCTCATGACACATTTCTGCATTTTTTCCTGTTTTAACTCCCACTTCTTTTCCTGTGGTCTAAGGCAAGGCTCTGTTAACTGGATTATCCTTGTTCTCAAAGGGAAATGATCTTCAAGTTTTATATCTGATTTTGTCCAAGGTACTTGTTCCTACTCTTTATTTTAACAACTCTCAGGTACTGTTACATGTTGTACTCATACAGTTCTTCAGTAATAAATATTCTTTTGTTGTTACCTAGGGGGAAACTGAGGCAAAAATCAGAAGCAGCATCCCTAAGTGTGACAAGAAGGAATGGCCAGGGGACTAAGCCCTGTGAATGCGGTAGTGAAACAAACGGCGTGAGGAGATTCAGCCACCCGTCTTGCGTGGTCCCTTAGCTGAGGGCTGGCTGCAGTTGCGGGCACTCACTGAGACTGGGAGCTGGCATGGGGCAGGGTCCATTGCCCATGGGTGGCTTGAATCCACTGCTTTGATTTGAAGGGTGGGAAGTTTGAGTGGACTTTGTCTAGACTAAAGAAAGGAATGGAGTTATTCAGGTTGCTAAAATGATCTGATCTGAGCCCGTACTCAGGCTGAAACTTTAATTTCAGTTTTATTAAAGACACATCAAGTTACAAGTGGTAATGTTATTCCTGACCTGTCAGGGGCGCTCAGTGGATGCATCCATCTACTCCTGGTTGTGGAGTCAGGGATCCTGTTATCCTCCTTCCTTTTCGTAATCTTCCTCTATGCGATGAAGCTTTTTAAAGCAAACCCAAGACATATTATGGGCAAGTGTGAGGCTTGAAATGACTCCTGCTCCCACTTACCCTGAAGCTTGGGGTCTTTCAACATGGAGAGGGAAAAGCTTTAATTGCTCAGGGCCTCGGTTCAATCCCTACCATGCACAGTTCACTCACAGATGTGGCATTCCACTAATACTTCGATTTATTTTAATCCCCCTTCTTACATAAGAAGAAATTAAGCCACAGAAGAGTGGCTTTGCCTATGGTAAAGCGTGAAGTCTATAAAACCACATGGAATTCCCAGCTGAATACAGCTACGCTGAAGAGAGAGAGGAGATTTGTTTTGGTTTGGGTTTTTTTCCTTCTTCTTCTTTTTAATGTTTATCCATAACAGCAAGAAAATCTTCTGAAACATGATTTAAAGCTGACAGAAAAAAAACAATACTTGCTGCATAACAGCAGCAAGATTGCCTTTGTAGAACACATCTAATAAAACTGAGATCTACTACTGTTTAAAAATGAGCAGGTCAAAGAATTTGACCTAGCCCTAACGAATACTGCTTAAAGTGTCTGTAGTTCAAAAGACTTCAAGACAGACAGTTTAACTATTGATTTTCTGCATATGTGGACATCTGTATTTTCTGTGCATACACAGGAAATATATATGTGTATGGGCACATAGAGATAGACAAGCATATACACACCCATGCATGCACATGCACATTAGAATTAGAAACAAAACATGGCATAGGCCTTTCTTTACAGGAAAAAGTTAAAGGCTTTTATAAAAACAGTCTCTTTCGAAGCAAAGAATTTATTTCTTTGCATGTGTGAGGGGCAAATGCAAGACAGTAATTCTTTTGAAAAATGCATATTAATTCTTTTGTCCTAACATGGAAAATTTACCAAAGAGATCTCATTTAAAATCACATAATTCATCTGCCCAAGATTGCAGGAGACTGGTGTCAGGACAATTTTCTTCAGTTGATAACCCTTTCACCTTTAAATTCTTTTTTTTTTTACTTCAGGCTGTCATGCCTGCTAGAAGTGAATGTGTTTAGCCTACTAATACAAGATCAATTTTAAACCTCTTGGGGAAAAAAAAGAAACAACCCACACTTTGCTGTATGCTGTATGTAATTTTCCAGTTAGAAAGGTGCTTACAGGCCACATAACGAAAAATGAAGGCTCCTTAAGAAATGGTAATAATTTATATTCATCTTGAAAAGAAGTATGCATTTTTCTTGCTGTTCAAAACTGAGTCCCTCTCAAGTCTCTTTCCAACAGTTACAAATCTTATTAGCTGTTATAAGAGCCAAAAGAAAGACAGCTCTCCTGATCAAAATCCCCACAGCCCTTTGATAAGAATTTATCAACACTGCATACCAGGTTCATACAAATCAGGTCTCAGACCAGTTCTATTTCTGTGTTAGTATTGGATACGGTTGTTCCAAAGATTTTGCATTCAGCCAATTCTGTGAGGACCAACAGCAAAAGCTGGTTTTCGCTTTACACCTAAAATACGTTTACAGCTGTAGTTTGCAGAATGTGACTGCTGATACTGAACTTGTGTATAGTGCCATTTGGGACCAGACTGCTCAATACTCACTTGCTTTGTGATGCTTTCAGCTTTAAGAAGCCTGCCTCCCACCGCTTATAGCACACTCGTATTGCTGAGGAATATGCAAGTATATACTGCAGATAATGGTTGTGCTTTCTTCTCCTCACTTTTGCCAAAGAAACTAGTGCACACTGCAGCCAGTGTGCATTCTTGGAGTTCAGCTTTTGTATTTCTGCACCTGTAAAATGAGCTCATTGGATATTTAATCTAGTTTCATGTTATAAATCAGGAAATAATATATATGGGAAAAACATAAGGTCTGACTGCGCAATTGCTGGCCAGTTAGCAGGCATCCGGCATCCACCTGGATGGGAGCATCAGTGCAATGTAGGAGCATCACTTAAATCTTTGACCCTAGGAATATACATAAATGAGTTCAACGTCTATTTGACTTACAAAAAATAAGAATATATGTAAGTGTGTCCAGTCATAGGAGAAACATTCCCTAATGCTTTACAGCAGAGGTTCTGAACCTCAGTATTTCCATTCCACCAACCACTTCTCATTTACCAATACAAAAAGGCTGAAATATTCTCCCCTTTGGAGCCAGAGGCTTTCCCTTCTCAGAGACAAATGTTGAAATACAGTGAACAGCATTTTCCTTCTTCCAGTAAAGAAAAGAGAAAAACCCCAAAACAACAAAAAACCTCAGTAGAAACATTTGGTGAGAGTTAAGTTCCTGCAATCAGTAGACAATCCTATCTGATTTTATCTGGAGGGTCAACATCAGATCTACACCCTTCTTTTGAAGAAACTAAATTCTTTCAGACTTCATCAAACAATTTAAAAGAAAAATGGCCTTTGGAAAGTAAGGAACTCTTTTCAGAACAGCATGAATTGGAAAAGGGAAAAAAAAATAACAGTACAGCGCTAGCAAAGACAAATCATATTCAACAGAAAAATCAAGCTATTAAATTTGCTTTTACACTAGTTTGTAATTTAATAAGAAATTTAATATTAGACATCCTCTTTTACAGATGGTGAACCCATCATCTACGAACTCCACTGAACACTTTTCCTCCCAGAAAGCTGTGAAATACATGTGTCATGGAAACAGTGAGCCCTGGAGACTCAGCTAAATCTGCTCTGAAGAAGCGCCCTCGGCAACATATAGCGGAGACCAGTGCATCAGTGGCTTTAATGTACTTATCTGCTACTGTTACACTGAATTAGTCACTAAAATGAATATACACAGTCAGATTCAGACAAAACCAATATTTTTCCTCCAAGTTTTTTGAAGAATCATATCTGTCCAAATCAAAACTCTCTTTTAAGTCGTGACAATTTGGGTAAATAATTTTGGTTGGTGACACCCATATTGTAGTTGTGGCCCCTTGGTAATCCATGGATAACTGCTAACAATTCACACAGAGCATGGCTGTGTTCATATAGATCATCTGCCTTGTATCCAGGTGTCTCTACAAGGGTCAATAGCACATTTGGTTTTTTCCTGCACTGTATTTTTTTTTTCATGTAGGAGTTAGAAATAAGGCTGCTACAGAATGTGAATTTGTATGTGAATTTTCTTATAAGAGGTCGTCAGAAAAAAACAGCTGTTGAAAGTTAAGAAAATGAAGAAATGGTGTCAGATGAGGAGCAGTGCTAGAAAAAAGGTCCTAATTTGAAGTGACAGTGTAGACAACACAGTTAGAAATGAAAGTAGAAGCAGTGCAGACTGGTACTGTAGAGTGAGAATGTAAGGAAATGAAGTGATGTGAGATTTTTGGCAGGGGCAAAGTTGTGAGGGACTGTGAAGCTGAGTTCCTAGAGCCAACTTTTTCATGAATGGCTTTTAATTTCAGGTATCTGAGCTAAAAAAAAAAAAAAACAAAAACAAACCCACAAAAACAAAAACAAAAAAACCCAAACAAACAAAAAAAAACCCAAAAAACCAAACCCAAACAAACAAAAAAAAAACCAAAAAACCAAACCCAAACAACCAAAAACCCTACTTGGAAGGAGCCCCAGTTATTCATAAAGTGTTGAGAATCACCCCCTCTAAGTTTGGAGCTAGTTGCGTAATACCCGAGAAACCTGAAATTATCTTGTCCTCTAAGCATTACTGGATGAATACTGCCTTTTGAAGCAATTTCCCTGTTTCTGAATTGGCACTGAAAGATCTGGAAATTTTAAATCACTGAAAAGTATAATCATTTAGGCCCTGGAATTTATTGTCTTCAAAACATACTCTTTCACTGGAGAAATAAGAAGTCTTTATAAGCCTTAAAGAGTGTAATATTTGCCTTCTGGTTCACATGTTTGACAGTGAGTCTTATCATTAGATAAGGGTTAAAGCAGCTACCATCCCACATTCTCCAAACATAGCCAGATGGTTTGAAGACTAAATAGTGAAAAAGCTCAATCTTCAATCAAACAAAGCAGTTTGCATCTTTATTGTACCATTTGTTTAGTAGGCTGACATGGGATGCCTAACATCCTTAAATATCAGTATTTAGGCAGCTGCTTAATTAAATTCTCAAGGCTGCATTTTGATGGGGATAATTCATTTTAAATGAACAACAGAACATGAGCCCTTTCTTGCCCTCCTTTTCTTTTAGCAGATAATACTCCGTTATCAGTTGCTTCTGGCTGACCACAAATAACCGTAACAGCTTGAAATGAGTCACTGATCTCTGCAACCCCCTGCAAATCTGTCTCAAAATCTGATGGAAATTAATGTAGGTGGTTTATAATAGCTTCAAAAGAAAAAAGTGCATTTCTGGATCCTTTGTATGACCCTTAAGTGTTAGAATCTGTTCAGGAGAATACCTTTGTTTAGCAGTGGGAAGAGTTTTGCTGAACAGATTTTATCTCTTTATTTTTTGCATAATAAAACAATTATTAAAATAGCCTTTACAAAAGGTTTTTTATTTTAAAAACTTAGAATAATCTAAAATTAACAGTTTGGGTTTCTTTTACCTTATTGAAATTTGTCTTACTTCCGTTGTATATCTAAATGGCTACTCTGATTTTTCAAGGATGTCCTGATTAAAATTGTCAATAAGAATAAAAGCCATGTTATGTGTGTATTGTTTGCTGGCCACAGGTCATAGAGCAGCAAGGAGATGCTCTGGCCCAAACCTGAACTGTGGTTCAGTTCAGAAAACACTTTTTCTCAGGCAGAGATCTTCTTCTGCTCCTAATTCAGATATCCCGTTTCTCTAATTGCTCTTTTCCATAAATGATAAGCACCAATATGTCTATTTTTGCCTGACAGTTCTGGAGATGCTATTCTGTCCCATTTCCAGTGGGGCAAAGAACTGATAAAGGAGGGGAAATTGATATAAGTTATCAGCTAATTTATTATTCATTATGTACATATGTACATCTGTTTAATATCCATGTTTACCAAATATAAGAAGTACTCACAAGTCAAATACTGCTCTAGCATAAAAAAGGTGGTTTAATAAACTTCAGGGCAGTTGTCATAAAAAATAAATACGTCCTCTTTTTTATCATTTGAGCTACTTAGAGGTGAGATTGACTTTCATTTAAATTTCATAGAGCTTAGAGCACATTGTCAAATAAAGGTAATAAGGATGACGTTGATGAGAGAGAATTGTTATTCACAAGAGTGATTACAAACCTTTAAAGTCGATTTACATTTTCTAACAGAAGGTGTTCTACCCTGTAAAATATTCACCAAGATAATTCTTCATTTCCCATTGTGATACTTCCTGTGGTCATATCCCAGACAAAATTAGCTCTTACTGACTGCAGTGGCTTATCCGAGGAGCAACTAATCTTATCTGAATTTCACAAATACCTCAAATGGTAGCTTGTGACTTTGATTACTGGGAGAGTAGACCTAATCAGATTCCTTTCCTTAAAACAGTGGTTCATTCAGATCCTTCACTTGGAGAGATCAAAGCTGTTTCTTCTCTCTATCTGCAGGGAAGCTCATTAGGAGGAGGTTGTCAGGGTTATAATCACGCAACGGTTTTACTTCTGGGTTATAACGCTTTTCCTTTCTTATCAGTCTGTGAGGTCCAAAGTGAGAGGAACAAAGTAGGTATCACTGACATATGATACTTTTAATACTTTCAGAAATCACTATGCTTTACTATCTATTTCATGAATTTCTTCATTCTGAAAGCATTTTACAAATGTATCTCAACTACACAACCAGTTTGGAGGAGGTTTTATCTGGCTTCTAACATTTTAAAAACAGCAACTGTGTAAACAAGTTACTTTCAAATTAAAACTTCATCAATTTAACTGCATCATGTATTTCATGTACTAGCTGCTTGCACAAATTGATCTTAAGGACTATGTGTCATTTACTAATGTCCTCATCATTGTTTCTGTGTATTTTTTAAAATACATTCTGTGTATATTTTAAAATAGAAAAGCATATTAAAATATCTTCCTATTGTAGACTGCAAAGGTAACCTGTACAGTGGTTAGACTATATGTCTTGCAGCTAAAAACTACTTAGCTTCAATTCGGATATTGTCACTGAAATGTCTGGTAATTTTGAAAACATTGCATTTACTAGCAAATGCTACACCCTGATTCCAGTGTCATTTTCTATCTCCCACAGCATTACATGCTCAGTGTGATTGAATATGGAGTCTCGATTAGGGGACCACATTTAATGATAATACGGTAGTGATGATACCTGGTAACTACTGGGCAATTAATGATTGGACAGGATACTTAACAGGTAAAACAGAATGTATGACTTCAGTGTGACTTCACTGCAAATACCTCCTTCACTCTATTGTATTCAGAGCCCCAGTAAACATAGCTGCAGTACTCATTCAGGTGGTGAAAATGTAAGATCAATGCTTAAGTTACAAATGATACAAACCATGGTGGCATGAAATACAAACATATTTTTCAGGATCTCCTGAAAAGTAACACTTTCCTATAACTAGCAATGACCTTTGCCCAAATTTTCCCTCTGAATCCAAAACATCAAAACTTAGTAATGGGTCTTACATCTGTAAAAAGTGCATTAAAGAAAAAAAATTTGGAATCTGCCTACATTGAGTAATTGATTGTAAAATGATGAGACTGGAACAGTCACTGAATGAACTACTCCTGGAGCTCAAAGTCAAATGATCCCATCTGTATGTGCAAGCCAAGCGAACAGAGAGCAATGTCATCCCAACACAGTTACACAGCTTCCAAGAACTGAGCCAGTGACCCAGTGCCTACACCACACTGTGCTACTTATCTATAGCCTTCCCGTCTATGGGTTTAAGTCTTCCAGTTCACTTAGAGCTAGCTCAGTAGTGGTGTAGTTTAATGTAGTCTCAGTGTCACTACAGGTTCCTCCACATTCAGGCATTGCATGTTGCACTGAGTTTTCCACCTTGCTGTCGGGTAAACTTCACTGTTTCCTCCTTCATCCTTTTCATGAGCTGATCCAAGCAAAATACTGCCTCTCATGCCTGCCTCGGGGGTCCTCCTGACATTTCATCCTCTGCTGCCCCTTCAAATTCCTCCTCCCAGGGCTCTGCTATTGTCTACCAGCAGCAGCTCTCTCCCACCGCTGTTTCAGCTGCCTGACAGAGAGCAAGTTAGTGGGCTGTAGAGTCCGTTCTGCATCACGGTTAACTTTTAAGGGTGACATGTCTCACAGGCAACATGTGTTTTCATCTCATGAGCTGTTTTCTCCACAGTCAGCTCTCTGGAATCTACTCCCAGAGACATCCTCTGGAGTAATGCAATTCAAATCATGCTTCAGCTTTGGAAAGAGGAAAAAAAAAAAAAAAAAAGCCAAATGAAAAGCTCCCATAGAACATGTAGGGAACTGGTGGACTCAGTAAATGTAGCTTAGTAACGTGATATTCAACTCTAAAATAAGGTATTAGGATGGACAACATACATGCCTGAGTCATTCTGAGCACCTACAGCTTTAACTGATTCCAGCTGGTTTTATGCAGTTTTCGGCTTGTCTGATATTCAGGTCACTATTAACTACCTATGAACTTCAGCCTCTGAAATCATTGAGAAAAGCAAAGATCTTAGGCTGGAGACGAGGCAAAAGCTTGTTCTTTAAAAACAAAATTTTCTTTTGGTGAGGCACCTTTCAATGTGCCTTTAAAGTGTATATTGTCCCTGAATTTCTTTTTATCTTTTTTTTTTTTTTTTTTTTTTTTTTTTTTCCCCCCCATTGTCAAATATTCTAGGGACTGAGGATTTCCTGAATGGAGCAAAGAACAGTGGAGAGGGCTCTTCTTCACCTAACTGTGCTGAAGGGGGACTGAACGGGTTGTGTTTTCTGTATGCACCTTCTACATCTAATTTACTTGGAAGAAAATGATCCTGATGCCCTTTCCAAGAACACACTTTCCCAGAGCATAGAGAGGGCAATGATTTTATGCATTTGAAAATACAGGAAAAGATAGCTTTAAATATTTATATGCAAATAAATTGAAAAGGGAGTATTTCCTGAAAATTTGACTCAATTTAAAGATGAGCATGATATGATCAAGAACCATCTTGACATGCAAATGACATAAGGGATGAATTGTGTGGTTTTAGCAAATTCCAGATGGTGAAGTTTGTTGTACTGGTCAGTGAGATTTTCTAAGCTGAATTTCTCAAAAGTGCCAAGCACTGAACACGTGTCCATATTCCTGTACAAAGCAATAGAGAATATTTGGCCAACTGGACTGTGTGATTGGCAGAACATTCAGACATTTCATTTTGGAAAAGAAATGTCACTTCATGGAATGGAACTTCCAGCAGACTATTCCACTGCCACTGCTGAAAGGGAAAGATTCTCTAATTTTTCCTTTATTTAAAAGTAGAATACAATATTATTAAAACATGGGCATGTGCGTATAGGCTTCTGATTTCTAAAATATTTTCTTGTTGTCAGGTTATAGGAAAAAAACCTAAATGAACACTTTCTGGGGGTCTGTAGACTTCTCCAGCTTGTTCCAATGACATCATTATGGTATTTACAACAATTAATTTTATATCAACAGTTGCTGGTTAATAGTATAAATATTCCTATTGTTTTACCACCAGTAGATTGAAAATAACTTTTACAAAAGCTGCTAAGGAATTTGCCTTCGTTTTATACGATGCGACTTTGAAGCACTGTGTTTAATTCATTCAAATGGCCACCAATATGAGTCTGAACGAAACTATGGGGTAAAGCAAAAGTAGGCTTTTCTACTTGTGTCAGTAACATGAAGCGTAACAATGTTTGAAAGCAAACACTGTTATTAGGTCGAGATGTGAAAAGGAAAGAGCATTTTGTATTGGATGTTGCAAAATAATGATAGGAACAGAGGAAGAAAGAGCATGCAGGAACTAACTTTCTTTTTCAAAAGAGAGGAACCAGGGAAGAGTAAGTTATCCAGAGGTAGTTGTCCTTTATGGTCTTTTTTCACATGCTGTGAGGTTGCTTAGAGAACTTATCTTGCCTGGTGAATACCTTTAATAAGCTGTTTGACTAAAGGAACCAGATACTGGGACAGACAGCAAAATGGAGGAGGGCTTCTCTGAGCAGACCAGTAGGCCTGCAACGTTTTGTGCGATTTGTTCTAACCAAAATCCTGCCATTTTCCAGGAAATTGTTAAGAGCCGAAAAGACCATTTTCACTAAGTGACAACCTGGGACATTTCAGTCGAAAGTATATAATGTTTTACACTTTGCAGATTAAAGCAAATCAGAACAACAAAAACAAAGTTTACATCCTGGGAAAAGTAAAGACTTAGTGACCCTAGTCCCGGTCTTCCTGGGGCACCAGAAGGAGAAGAGAGAAAAACTGGAGGTGTGTGCTTCTCTCCTGGAAAGACTGTGATCCAGCTAGTGAGACATCCACCTTTGATGACAGCTGGATATTGTTTTCTCTCTGACAGTTCTGTCCTGAGTGAGAATTTCTTAAGCTACAGTCAGGGAGGAATGCATGAGCTGTTTTAGGGGCAGCTCTTGGACAAGCACCAGCATAGTTTCTACTGAAGTCATCCGGGACAGGAGCACAACTGAAAAACTTGTAAGAAACCTCTTTTCAGCCTATGTCTGGTGCTGCAAGGATGGAGTGCTTTTGGACTTAAGCAAACAGACATGGTTTTTTAGTTGGTTAGTAAATCAGTTAAAAATAAAGCAGAATTACATCAGAGGGGTTTACTCATCAAAATCCTGACCATTTTAAATATAAGCCCAGGCTGGTCATTTTTAGCTGAACTTTTAATTTCTCTAAAGTCTTCTGAATTTTTAAATGAACTTGGACAAATGAGTTATGATTAACCTATGTATCTATTCCCAAACCTATCCTCAGATTAAGTTCACCCTTTTCTTCACAGAATGTCTTGGCAATTGCTGTGAGCTCCATTTTCTTCTAACAGCGTAGTCATTCAGTAAGATAAAATAAGATGTTCCTCCCATTTACCCATTAAAATTTCTCATCATTAGCTTCCCGGAATGAGCAAACACAGACCTTGAAGAGCCCTTAATGCAGACCTACAGCTTCTTTGGTGTGTTTTAGGTTCTTTACCACTGACCCATCAAAAACCCCTGTGGCTTTATTGGATGTATAGCATCTGTACATGTCCTTTAGGCAACAGTTTCCGGAATGGAAAAAAATACTTTTGTGATTCTCTACAGGTCTCCATTCCGGACCTTTTTGCCCTCAACATTGCCTTCAGAACTGGTTTGGTCTCTTCTACTGACACTGCTTCATTCTCTTCATATTTTCTCTCATGCAGAAGCTTGTGTTTATGAACCCAGTGAGGTGTTCCAAGGAAGCGTGACTTGACACATTAACACATCTTGCTGTACATTCGAAGGCGTAGCACAATGCACTGTCAGTGGCAAAGGAGAACTGTTCATCACTCAGCATGACACAATGTTCTTCAGTTACATGAAGTGGGAAGCACTTCATTCTTCGCAAACAGACCAGCTGTGTATGGAAATTTCCTTACTCACCTCCGAAATGATGAAGCTTTTTGAATTGTGATGAAGATATGGAAAGAAGGGAAAGTAAGTCTTTGTCTCCATGTTATTTCAGCCATATCTCATTTTTTAATTCTTTTTATTGCACTGAAATACTTGATTCATTTACCTCCCAATGATACAGCTGGTATGAATATTGTTTATAACTTGTTTTCAACATTAAAAGTCTGAAAATATCCCATTAGAGATATCATATGACTAAAAGCTGAATTAAAGGATGACAGGAATCTGGCAGTAACAGAATATATACCATCGTTTTAATTTTAAAGTGTATAGAATTACCTTATTGTTCCAAATATTCACTCACTTTAACTAGCACTTATATTCTTTTAAGCAGCATAACAAATATGTAACATTCCACATACATTCATATTAGAACCTCCTGAGAAATTGTGACCCATATAAATACACACATATCCTGAATTTTCATTTCCAAGTTAAAACTGAACTCTGTTCAACTAAAAAAAAAAATAAAAATAAAAAAAGCCAGTTTGAAGTACAATATACTTGGACATTTTTCACAAATTATTTCTTAACTGGAATTTTATAAAGCAGATTACTTATTGAAGGATTGTTGTATAATAGTATTTAAGTTTTATGGAGATCAGAAAGATCAAGTCAAAGAAAAGAAATACTATTTTACAAAGGGGAAACAGGTGCAAAGAAAAGAAGTGATTTGCCAACATCTCTTTGCAAACTGGAGGCAAAGCTACAAATAGAATCCAGTGTTTTTTAGCTTGCGGTCCAATATTCTATTTATTAAACCATATTGCTCATAATAAAAAACAATAATTAAAAATTAACTCACTGAAGGCCTTTCGCTTATCTCGTTTTTTTCCCCCAGCAGATTTCAATGATCTTTATGCACAACGTTTAGTTATTGACTTCCACTGGTGGCAGATAGTGAAACACTGTGCAATCTTATAAGATGGAAGTTGGAGGGCAAAGAATTTCCATTTCTATGATTTGTGGATGGAGAACACATTCTGTTTCACAAGAAAGACGAGCACAGACATAGGCATAACATCTGCTGCTTTCCTGGAAGAGTATTAGAGATGTTCAGGACTCTGCCAATGATGGATAGATGAGACATACATGGTGGAAGACAAATGAGAGTCAGGACAGACAGTCACACACTATCATCATTTTAGGCTTGAAGAAATTTCCCTAGGTGGGATAACATCTTTAATATACTGCATCAAGATGAGAGCAACAAAGCTGGTGAAAGGACTGGAAGGAATGTCCTGTGAGGAGTGGCGTCGGACTCTGAGTTTGTCTAGTTTGGAGAAAAGGAGGCTGAAGGGTGACTTCATTGCTCTTTCCAGCTTCCTGAGGAGGGGACGTGGAGAGGGAGGTGCTGATCTCTTCTCCCTGGGATCCAGTGGTGGGACACGTGGGAATGGCTCAAAGCTATGCCATGGGAGGCTTGGACTGGACAGTAGGAAGCATTTGTTTACCTACTCTACTCCACTCCACTCCACTCCACTCCACTCCACTCCACTCCACTCCACTCTACTCCACTCTACTCCACACTGCTCCACTCTAATTACCCTTTCTTCTGTGAAGAATTTTTCAGTGGGAGAGTATGGGTGTGAAGGGTGTCCTTGGTAAGAAGTTGTGCTGCTGTTAAGAGAGAACTGATTGGGCATGGCCATAGAGTGGCCATGTCACACTTTATGTCTGCGTAGTTCATGTTTCCCTCAGGTAGGGCTTTCTGGTCACAGATCATATTGTTGGCTTTTCCCTGTGAATTCCTCTGGCAAAGGAGGCAAAGGCATGCAGGGATCTCTGGAAATAGAAAAAAAGTTAGTGATTAAGATGGGGACAATATTGAGTTGGGAGAAAAAATACCTTCTGTCTTCGGGTGCATTTGCACTCTGAGACCACTGTGGAAAAGCTGGTCTTTTGTTACACCAAAGGGAGGTGTTTTTATTGTTACTGTGATATCTTTGAAAGAGTTGAGCCCATAATGCCTAAGCATTGCTCAGCCCCTTTCTCACTGTTCTGGTCATAGAAAATTAGTTTCTATTCACCGGTATTGGACTGATATCTTGCAAGGGATCATTTTTCCTGTCATATACATGTGTAGCAGCAAGCTTCAACTAAAAAACAAGCTCTGGTGGTAGCGTTCTTATTTTCACTTGGTTTCTTTAGGCTAAGAGTTTGTGACATGATGGTATGGTACCCATACTATGTACCGGACACTCAAAGTTTTAAGGTAACATTTCCGTTACTGAGCAGTCTCCAGAGATCTATCTCAAAATCAAAACACTATGTGTGATCTATGCTGATTTTGCAGAAGTTTAGTGTCACGTCCTCATTCAACCACCCCTAAGAAGACATTTTAACAGAGAGACAAGGTACCTTATCAACATTCTTCCATTCTTCATGGATCTTTCCTTAAAGACTCCTTTTTAATCCATGAAATGACCTCAGGGACGGAGCTGGAGCTTGTACGCTGTCTGTGTGTGTGAAAGGTGGGAGAAGTATTCAAGCAAAGATTTTGGGGCCAAGTATCTGAACTCGCTACCTGCTTTTCACTACCACAGCTGGAGAGGGCAAAATCATGTACTTTTTTCTCACTTCTTTCATGGGGCCGTCATCTATTGTTGTTGAAAACACATAAAGAATTTTGTATTATGATGTAATTTATGTAACTTGTCCAAAACAATATTAGATTTATTCCATTTGCTATATGAAAGATATCGTTAGAATGCAGCCCATTTGGCAAAACTTGTCTCATAGTTCCAGGCAAGGATTCAATCACCTGTTGCTAAGATACTTAAAAAATATTGTCTGTTTTTAAATGTTCCTTTTTAATTGAATAAACTGTTAGTTTGAAATATTGCTGCCGAGGTTAAAAAGGTTTAGAAAATCATATAACTTTTTTTACTGGAAAGCAAGTTTTAGAATGGCTTAAATGCAACAGCTGCAGTTTTTATTTATTCTATTCTTTAGTTAAACATTAGAAGTTGTATTGAAATAATGACTGCCTGAATATTTGAGAACTGAGTTATTAGATCATTGTCACAAACCGACTTAAAATTTTGATTACCAATACGTTTGATCTGCACTATCCATGTCAGCTCTATAACAATAATTTCCAGGAAATAAAACTGCTCTTAGGGGTTCTGAAAATGCACAGGAATGTTACACTGACACTTGTACACATTACCTTCATGTGATGGGGCTGAAAGCATGGAGGCATATAATTCCTGTCACTGTACATTTAGAATTATGTAACTTAGTAATCAAAGACATTATTTTTTATATATATATATATTTTTTTTTTTTTTTTTTTTAATTCTAACTTATATCTCCCTCTTTTGTCAGAGGAATATTCCCAGGAACTGGAATTACACTGACCTAATATTTCATTGCTGAAGTATGAATCTCTTGTATGGGAAATTCAGAAAACACAGAACAGTAGAGTTCACCGACTGACCAGATTAATTTTTATCTCCTTGCAGTAGAATTTACAGGCAAAAGGAGTGTTCTCCTTGCCTAATAAAATTGCACTTAGTATATTAACACTTCTCAGCCCTGACATTCACAGGTAAATACTGAACAGGATTTTGGAGTCTGAAAAGAATTAAAGATCTGCCCTTTGAGTTTATCTTTTGTAGTCTGTAAAGAGGAGGGAATGTTTTATACCACCGCTCTGACTGCTCAGCTGGAGAACTGAAAGATACTCAACAATTTAAGTATTTAATTTTCATATTTCACTGAAGAATTTTGCCACAGAACAGTTTTGATGCAAGCACAAGATGATAAATCCATGCTTTTCGACAGGGGAAAAGAGGGTAAATTATATTCCAAATACCTGACAGGTCTGAGACAAAAAAAACCCAAAAAATTAAAAAAAATGCATAGATCCAGCCTAGATGCTATTGAGATTTGATTTATCCCTCTATAGGGAAAAGATCTGATGTAAAACCTGGATCTGAATCTATGCTAAGCTACCTCTCAAAACTAATGTTTTAAAAAATAATTTCAAACAAAAAAGAGTAGATGCGATGCTTTTGATTATTTTTTTCCCTTCTTTTATCTGGTATTTAAAGTAAGTCTGGTAAAGAAAAGGAACAAACCAAACATTCTAAGTGCTGATTTTTATTTTTTTTTTCCTCCAGAAGGCTTCCCCTTTGACTTTTTATTAGCCCCATGAATAATGGGCTCATTTAGCCTGGAAGATACTGCTGGTAGGTCATGAAGTCCATCTCCCTGCATCACAATAAGACTGATTGCTTTACTCCCAAGCCATTCCCAAATAGATGGGTGGCCCAGTCTTGAATACTCAAGTGATGGTGATTCTGTGACCCCTGTTGGCAGTGTGCACCACTTCCCTCAGAGTTTATCTAGTTTTTCATAACATTCAGCCTAGGTTTTCTCAACTGGATTTTGATTCCATCACATTGTGTTTTCTCTTTGAGGACGAGTGTGAGCAATTGGTCATGTGCCTTTATCAAACATCTCTGCACAAAATACTTCACTATGAACTTAGGAATTCAGGTCAGGGTGGCTGATAAGCTTTCTAAGGTCTGCAAGGCTTATAGTCATTGACAATTCATACGACTGTAGGTGTGTTTATTTTAACTATCAAAATTTTAAAAAAGATATTTCATTCACTTAAAACCTACAGTTTACAAATTATTGAATAACCAAAAGGATGGTTTAAGAATAGAGGTTTGTTACAGGTGCTAAATTCTGAAATTTTGCTAGCACATGAAAAATGGGTAGTGCAGAAAATTTTAGCAAAACAATAGAAAGACTTTCCTAGTTAAAAGATAAATAAATAATGATGCTTAAAAATCTGAGCAGCCTCTTCTGAAAACCTCATCTGGACAAAATGATCTACATAGTGAGTCTGCTCCTTAACAATTCCCTGCGGTGTCCAGAGAAAGAGGTTATTGTGACCAAATCTTGATGTCTTTATCTGAGCTGCTTGCCTACGCTTCCTTTACAATGAATGAAGAACATGGTCTCTTCTCCATTGTGATTCATGTCATCGTAATGTAGCTTTCTAATATGGATCACATGAATCATGCCCCAAAAGTGCTTATTTTCCTTCCTTTGCTGTTAATCAGTCTGGAACAATTATCTGTGGACAGCTGCAACCGCAGACGACTTGAATTAGATGAGATGAACATCATCTTGCTGTCACTTGAACTAGCAAGTACCTGCAAATGCTCTTTTTTTCCCCTCTTTTAGGTTAAGGCATGTCTAATACACACTCTGATGAAGCTAATTTTGTCTCACCATTGTGCAGAAGGGTGTTTCAGACTTCATCTGGAAGTTGTGATAAAACTTAGTGCTTCCACTAATTGAGAAATTTACTACATTTCAAAATGAAATCTCTCTTTTTCTGTCCTTAAATGAAGACTGTAAATTTACTCTTATCAGCTAAGGAGATGAGGCCATTCGAACAGCGAGGAAGTTATTTCCAAGCACTATCCTTAACTCATGAAGCAGTTAAGTTTCTCTTGATTCCTGGGGATGAGGAGGCTTTAAACATATTAGTTAAGTTTATTCAGAGGGGTTGGCTCTGACAAATTTGTGGAACGGAGGCTGTACAGACTGTAGATGGATACAAATGTGTTCTCCACCTGCACACATGCACAGCAGCATTGTCCAACTCTGATGTATTTCAAATTGATTGAAACTATAAATAGTGCTGCTGGCAAAACTGCAAACAGTAACTTCTGGACTAAACCTCAGCCTTTGCACAGTAAAGTCAGTCAGATCAGTGAATAGTACAGTTTGTTGGGTTTAAGATATTTCGTTGAGTCCTCTACTTCTCATAACACTGTCAGACTTACTTCTGTTTAATCTCATGCAGTAACAAGCTAACAGAGTTTAAATAAAAAATTCCCAGTATTAAAACCAAAAGTGATTATCCTGCAATCCCCGAAGGCCTGGCTATTGCCAACAGTTAACCATTGATGTGTGAGAGTGACCTGGAGGTGAAAAGAGAAGCCTTTTGCTAACAAGCTTGGTTTGTGCATGGGTCAGAGCTGTGACTCAACACTTTCTACCTCTGGCAGATGAGGGGATGTGACACTGGCAAAGCTTTACGATTAAAAAGAAGGAGAAAGGAAGACAACAAAATTTTTTGCTGCGCAGCTTTTGCCACAGGCCTAAAATCAGCTCTGTAGGACTTGTCTGCATTATGGTTATAAGAAAATCATAGAAACTAGTCCTGAGTCCCTGAGTTTTACAGCTACAGCTTAAATTTTCATCCCAAATATGATTTTTCAATTAGAAAAACATGACTAAGGCTCATGTTTTCCAACCAGCTGTCCCAAAATTTCTAATCTTACATCAGCCACTGCCCTGCTGTGTGACTGCAGGCAATTTCTCAACTCATTTATTTTCATTTATGATTATTTGTATTGCTGTATATCTAGGAGCCAGAGCCCTTTGTGCCAGGTGCTGTAAAAGAGAACAGAGGACAATTCCTGCTGGAGAAAGCTGAGAGTCTACAGATAGGGAACTGGGATGGACACAGACTGGCAGCTGAGGACAACAAGAAATGACTGACATCGTATCTCTGAGCATGATAAGCAATGGCCTTGACACGCCAGCAGCATGTCAGTGTTTTCTGTATCCATCATACTAGAAAAAGTGTCTTAAAAAGGGGACAAAAAACCCTTAGTAACTTGATGCCTACAGGGATCTTCCTTCAAAAGGTGAGAGGCAGGACGCAAAAGAACAAAGGTGCTTAAAAGGCCCATAGGAGGAGGACCTGTGCAGACCAGCTGGGAACTGTGTTGCTGATGAAGGTCCATCTCTGGCTGTCCTGTGGTGTGAGGGAGGAGGAGCAGGAGGGCTGCAAAAAGACAGCAGTGTTGGTAGGGTGATGGCCTATAGGAACAAGCCGTTTAGCAGGACTTTATTTGTCAAGGACGTGGAAGAAGGGCACAGCCGTATTCCATGCACAACAATGTAGTGAGAGCTTCCTTGAGTAGCAGCCGCAGGGGTTGGTGGGAAAGGTCATATTTTAGAAACCTTATGGTGAAAGAAGACATTTGTGATAGAGCCCAGATAGAAATACCCACAGAGATATGGTTCAGGGATGGCATGTAAATTGTGAAACTCAATGACAGGAATGATGGCAGTGTGGTGACACTCCTATTCTTTGACTTGTCAGTATTGTAATCTCTTTAGGGATGGCTCTGCATTTTCTGTAACATTTAGCAGGATGTGTCCCCTCCTGCATCGTGGCAAATAGCTAATAGAAAATACAGCATGTAAATAGGTCCCTCAGCTCTGTTTAAATTCATTTTATGGATCTAGGTGTTGAAAAGCTCAATTTGAAGACTTAATTAAGAAAATAACAAACAAGGAAAAGGACCAAACAAACCCATGACACCTGCATATACTAAGAATTCATTTTCCTTGGCAAAATGGAAAAATACTCATCTTCACGTTTAAACTAACACAACTGTTAAGCTGACCCTCAGATTCCATGTGATTAAATTTTATCACTGCCACGTCCATAGTCCTCCAGGATTTAATTCAAAATGTGGATCTTTCCTAAATCACAGCACTTAAACTTCTAATCTTGTTTGTTTGCTTTGATTAAACAAAGATGTTCTGCTTTTTTTGTAGAAGTGATGTCACCTAATTGACTACATGTTGGTTTAGCCTCTAAAGCCATAAAATGTGATTCTATTCTTCGTAGCTTTTAAGCTTGATTAAAGCAAGCTCCTCAAGTTGTTCTCTAATAGCAGACTCCCCAGAAATGGAGAGAGATTCTCAAGTGGTTTAATGTTTAGAAAATGAAGAAACATCTCCACCCCCTCATGTAACCACAGGAAACAAAGTATTAAACTTGGGGAGGGGGAAAGAAGGAGGAAAAAGAGGAGTTTGTTCTCTGTCTTCCCCCCAAAATGTGAACCACAAAGGATTGTTTTCCTTTCATGTGAAGAGAATTTCAGCGTTTCATTTCCTTAGTTTTCTATATGGTACGAGCAAAACTCTTAAATCACTAGTTAGCGGTTTCGATCTAAATCTCATCATCTAATTATTTTTACAACGCATTCTTGGAAGGGTAGGAATGGCTCTGCCAGGAGATGTTTCACAATAATTAGAAGCCCCAATGGGTCTCTTAAGAATGTTTAAAGGGTTCCATATGCAGGCTGCTACAGGGAACCATGCTGTACACAGCTCTTCGTTTGAAGCAATAAGTCTTGACAGCCCTTGTTGTATTTTATTATAGCAAACAAAATCCATGCCAACCAATCAGGATCCTGGATGTCTTGCCATTCTTTACTGGGAAAAATAACAGCGGAGATCGGTTAGCTACAAAGACACTGTCATATTCATGCATATAAGGGCTGCTTGAAAGGCGTTTCTCACAAAGACAGTTCTTCGTGGCACAGAGACAGCATTAAAAGGTGATTTTTGGAAAATAAAAGTGCCTTAAAACCAGTGCATAAAGTTTTTCATTTCCCCATTCATGAACATGCAGAACTGGCTTTTGAAGTTACAATGTATGCACTGAAATAGGACTTGCTAATGCACGTAAATGATCAATTCGAGAAGCTTAACCCTCCTTCTATTGTGTGTGTTAGCCAATGAATAACTGCTGTACCCTCTTTAGCTGAGTATGTCTTGCTTGCACAGCCTTTTTGTGTATAGTAGGAGATGCCTGAAGAAAGTGGCCCAGACAAGGAGAGTTACACCACATACTTAACTGAATATATTTGTACATGATACATACATGTTAAGCAATGGATAGTTACTTGACTAGCAAGAAGGGAGACAGAAAGCTAGAGCTCTTCCACAGTGAAGGACTGATAAGACAGTGTTCATAATGAACAAGCAAGCAAAAACAGATAATGGAAGCAGAGAAGGAAACAGAAAACTCTCCATTTGAACAATCATTGTTACTATGAGGGCCTGGCAGGAGAAGAGCATCCTCTTCCTTCTAAGTCTCACATATTGCTCTGACTTCTCAACTAGCTGTTGGTGAAACTTAGCTGAAGTTAAGTCTTGGTCCCTGAGGGCAACAGAGCATTTTTCTAGATAACTAGGCATGTACGTTTTTAGAAATGTGATTTGCCCACATATGTGAAATATTTGTGGCCACATTAGGCATGCTCAAATGTATGCATGCAATTGCATATGCATACACTTTCAGATCTAGTCCATAATGTCTTGGTGTTAGGGTACAGACACGTCTCCCGTGTCAACTGTAAACTCATTGGCTTCATCTCTGCTTTTATTTTAAGTAAATGCTTTGGAAAGGACTCAGTCTGAGACATTGCAATATTCTACAGCTATCTGTACATGATTTTGTACTGAGGACTTTATGTGGGGTTGCCCAGTATTTAAATATTGCAATGAGCGAATTATTTCACTAACATACTTCATTAAGAAGGTTAATTTTAAATATTTATGTATTTTCAAGATATTTATTTTGAGAATATGTTTTGCAGTTTTATAGACACCATTTAAAACATAATTTAGTTGCTCTCATAATTTCAGACAAAGTTTAGAATTTGTATGAGTTCTTTGTTCACTGGCTCTCTTACAGCTTTTAAATGGGCGACTTGGATATCTGGTCCCTTCGTGATGTAGGAAGAATATTTTTGCTGACCATTCAATAAGAGTTGTTATTGCTGTTCTGCCACCACACATAGGACAGAAAAATATACATCTGAAAGAGACTGTATGGATCTTTGTATTCAGCCCCCTACATGTGCAAGGCATCATGCAGCAGGTATAGTAGCTCCGATTTCTCCATGTACACTTTTCATAGATGTAACCTTAGGTGTCACCTCAAAACTCTTTTTTTCCTACTTTTGTGTATTGTGTTTCTGTGTTTTTCGTAGTTCAAGGAGAGAAACAAGCTTACTCAGAAGGAAAAAATTACAAATTCTCATAAATTGAAATTCCGCCTGGAAATGTCCATTTCACTCCAGAGCCTATAGGAGAAATCAGCTGAATAACCTTCAAAGGCAGACGGGTCATGAAGGTGTCTATGATTAGGCTTGAAGAGTGTAAATCTAAGCTTATGAATCTCTAAAGAGCATTGATGCCATCCCACCTGCTAATTGAAAGCTGCGAAATATTCCCTAGCTTCCTAAAACACACTGAAAAAGACAGTACTAAGCATCTCCAAAAGATCAAGGAAACCAAAGGCTATCATCAAGAGTAATAATGTGAAAATGTTAGAGGAGAATGTGACCCTGAAGAATGAACCATGTCCCGTGCCACAGAAGACTGCAGGCAGTCCTCACTGTCCTTGGTCAGTGTGACTTGGGAAAAGGTTCCTTTCTGACTCCAAAACCAGCAGCTGCAAGGCTGAGCTGCGCTGGTCAGACACGTGACAGATTTTGCAGGACCTCTGGATACACCAGCACATTCTTTCCAATCTTGCAGATCCATTTTAAGTCTATCTCCAAAGGGCTGATGGAAGGAAAACATTATTCCGCTTCCTAATGCTGTCAAGTCATGACTCAAGCAGTGAAAAAAAAAAAAAAAAATTTCTTCCTAGCCTCAGCAGGGATCAGAAGAAACTTTAAAGCACAGGTTTAACATAAAACAAATACAGTGGAAAACCAAGCCTCAGCAAGTGGTGACCAAGATTCCTTTAGGGTGTTCTTTAGGGATATTAAAAAAAAAAAAAAAGGAGTACCTTTTTTTTTCCTAAGAAAAAAGATCCTTATTGCATCAATTTCGATTTCTAGTTATAGCAACACACTAGTTAGTTGTGCAATCCTTTCTTTATCCGAGGTTTCAGGTTTCATCTTGAAACAATTCAGGTTCCTTAACCCTATCAATGTTCTTTAGAAGGCTGTCATTTAAAATCACAATGCAAATGTTCAGAAGTCTTTAAATTTCTACTCAAAGTTCTTTCATAAGCATTTTACGCTCATTTGTTCCTATACCAATATCAATTTTTAAATTAAATGACAATTCTTTGTCTTTCACTTTTATGATCCAGATATCTTTATTACAAACAGTTGTATACAGTAGTTGTTTTATGAGTCAAAACAAACTAAGGTTTTTTTAACCTGTTTTCATAAAGTAAACACTTCATTATATTAAGCACCTGGCAAAACTTACCTGTCTCTATTACCATTTAAATTATTTTTACATGAGTAATCAGAATCATATTCTTTAAATGCGACCTTACCATTCTGTAGTGATAATAATTCTTCACATCTCTGTAACTCTTCCTTATTAATCTCCTCTCTTACCTGGAAAGCAATTTCAGATAAAGTTTCTTATTATTTTCAAATCCTTAATCTCCTCAGTGTGGTAATTTTTGTGGACTTGATCCCTTAGTTTCTTAGCTTGTCTCTTAAAAATCCAAAACCTTACTTTAATTCTGTTTTGTAGTTCTAAAATCAGTTTAGTAATCTCATGATTGCTTAATCCAAGAATAGTTTCTATATCCACCCCTTCTATGAAAATCTTGCTCCTTCCATCTTGCCCTCATCTTTTCTTTTAGGTTCCTTGGCTCAGGAATCCCTTGGGATAGGGCTAGTCATCCCGGACCCAAGGAGTTCCAGCTGGGGCTGGTGCAGTCACTCAAGAAATTGTATCACCTCATCTGACTTTTATTATTAGTGCATGTAGTCATTATTTTCCTTCCCAAATCAAAACACTCTTTCTCCCCACCCCCACACCCTCCCCCTTGCCATTCCATATTGTCACTTAATTATTTTCAATTTCATTCTATGTTTATACACAGCCTATTCCAGGTGCTCCTTAGACAGTGTCTTTACTTTGAGAAAGTCTAATTCATAAAAGCGTACTTGAAGCTAAATATCCTAAAATTCCCTGAGAACTGCCATTCTCTAGCTATTTGTTGACCTTCATTTTTTTTGCCATGCATTCACTCTTCTTGTCTAATGACTTGGAGGGTCTTGTTCTTTTCACTGTCTTCCATAAGTTATCATACACATTTTTGATCTACGTCATCTAAAGACTAGTCAAGACACTTCATCC
This sequence comes from Fratercula arctica, assembly GCA_947846985.1. Taxonomy (NCBI): domain Eukaryota; kingdom Metazoa; phylum Chordata; class Aves; order Charadriiformes; family Alcidae; genus Fratercula; species Fratercula arctica. The sequence continues at coordinate 113,149,331 of CANTUZ010000003.1, forward strand.
AGAATAAACAACCAGGTCCCATCCAGATCCTTTTAAAATTCAGAACTAGATCAAATACTGGAAAAATTTTATATTCTTTCTCAATCCTCACCCTAGCAGACCTGTCAGGTAATGTATCCCAGCTATGTAGAACAGTTTCCTATTAGCCTCTTGTCATGACTTTCCCATTCTTCCACATCTCAGGCAAGACTTTACAAGAAAGTAAGTTTTATTGGGAATCTTCTTCATAATCTTCCACAGCTCCCTACATTCAACCAGCTTAATGAAGGAAGGATCAATGGGCTGTGTGTAAGCTGTAACTTCGAAGCCAAAATAAAAAAAAATATCTCTTGAACTGTAGTAATGTAAAATAATTTAGGTTGGAAAGAATCTTGGGAGTCTGAACACCTGCTTAAGGAGGGCTAGAGTCCAAATTAGGTCAGGTTGTTTTAAATATAGGGCCTTGTCTTCTTGAGTTCTGAGTATCTCCAAGGACGAAGATTACACAGCAGCTTTATGAAATCTGTTTCTATGTTTATTTTCCATGGTTATGATGTTTTTCTTTTATATCAAGCCAGAATGTCCATTTTTGCAACTTAGTGTCCATTGCCTGTTTTCCTTTCAATATGCACCTGTCAAAAGTGTATAAATCCATCTCCTCTACATCTGCCTGATATTTGGAAAGAACAATTACATTCCTCTTTAGCCTCCTTTTCTCCAGGTTAAGCAAACCCAGCTCCCTCAGCCTTTCCTCATGTGTCATGTGTTATGGAGAACCTGCAGGTTCTCCACTGACCTTTCTCCCGTATGCCAATGTCTTTTTTGTTTTGGGGACCCAAACTGGATACAGTGTTCCAGCTGTAGCCTCATGAATGCTGAATCAAAGGAAAGAATCATTTCCTTTGATCTACTAGCCGTGCTCTTGCTGGTGTAGACCAGCATGTGGTCAGCCTTTGTTGCTGGAAGGGTGCAGAGTTCAGTCCTCTGCAGCTGAGAAGGTGAAAAGATTTTCCTGTAACAGAGCAGGAGTTTTACAGCACGCTGACCACTGCCGTGATGTTTTGCACCTGGGAGGTCTCTCAAGCAGCTGACCTGCACAGCTAACCGAGGTGTCACACAGAGAGCCTGTGAAGCTGTCATTTTTGGGGTGAATTCTTTCCCTAGAGCTAGGGGAACATGTTGATTTGTTTGGTGGCTATTTAAAAAAACATTATTAAAAAAAACAGAGGGATGAGAAGAATTAAAATTCAGATCAAACAGAATGTTTCAAAATGTACAGTGTTGTTCTTGAGAGTTTTTCTTATTAATAACCCCAAAATATTTCAAAATTAAGCAGAATTTTGAACTGAAATATTTAATACTTTATTTTAGAAAGCATCAAAATAACAGGTCAACTTTTGTTGCTAGATTGTTTGTTTCTTTACTAAAACAGTTGCCAAAATTGATGCTGGTATGCATAATATTCAGATTTTCCTCTTCTGGGTGAAAAAAAACCTTAAAGTTGAGATCTTTCAGTTATTCCATTATAGGCTTTCTTCTCAATCTTTCTTCTAATTGTTAATTTGTTCAGTAGAAAAAACAACACTTGGAAAATCAGCATTTCGTTAACACTCCTCAGAGCAGCTGGGAGAGCAAATAGGAGGAAAGATAACTTTTATTTTTCAACACAGAAAAGAAACTCTTTTATGATGGGATAAGATTTGCAGTCTTGACAAAGCTCAGTTTCAAAGTTGATAATTCTCTCATTGGTATAAAAAGCAGTCAATGCTAATTTTTTTTTTTTTTTTTTTTTTTTTTTAATCCCAGCATGTACACTAGTATGTACGTAACACTAACAGGCAATGCCAGCAGCGGATGTGTTGAAATGGTCTTCTGCAGCCAAACAGAAGATATTTCTACTGACTCCTGAGCAGATGTGAGTGGGCTCTGCCTGTTCGCTGTGTGGATGGGGAACGTCATGGCTGTGATAAAGCAGCACATACCTGGGCCCCTACAGCATTCCAAGCCATCTGGCTCCATGGTTGACTATACCTGGGTGGGACGTGGCTTTGTGGCAGAGTTTGCTTGTGTCTTTCAGGGCAAAGTTGACAGACCCATTGCCTTGTTGTTCTGGGAAACAGCCTGGAAACAGTAATTGCTATCTTCCCCTCTGCTTGGTTCAGTATTGAGCTCTCAAAGACCAGCTTAGGACTTCTGTGGCCATTTACTTGGAAAGATACAGCCTCTAGTAAGATAAATCTTTGTGTACTACGTTCAAGATCTGATTTAATACCTCATAGAGCACTTCTGTATTGACTGATCATTCATATTCACATTAAAAAAAAACACAAATAAAAGACTCCAGGTCTCTCCTCAGAGACCATAAATAATAATTAATTTTGATTGAATTGCTAGTAACTGGTAATACTGACCAGAAGAAACCAGGTGTTATTTTCTTTAATTCTTTCACAGAATGTTTTGCTACCCAAGAATACAATTCCTGCTCTTCATGTAGAGATTTCTCATTGCAGTATTCAGCAACTGTCCTCAACTCCTCTGTGGAAAAATTAATCTCATTTTTAGGGGCAGCAGAGAAAGAACAGTAAAAACATTTAAAAGTAGGAACTGAGGCATCCATTTCCATTACTTTTGTCTAGGAGCTATTCTAAGAAATACATGGGTTCATGGATGAATGGACCTAAACAGAGTAGTCAAGGTGTTGTTATCCATCACACCAGTGTAAAAACACAATAGCTTCATTGCAACTCAGATTACTTGCTGATTTAATCATAGTTAACTCTGCAACCTTGACATCAAATGGAATCTTGGTTTTGGTGGTGTGTAATCTTACCAGTAAAGATACTGAATGAAACACACTGTTTGATGTAAATAAAATAGCATAATTTGGCCCTAGCTGATTGAATATACTCCAGACTACTTTAGCTGAAGATAATTTGAGCTGTTTAAAGATCCCAACACAGTGTCAGCAAGTTCTAGATAACTTTTTAACTCATAGCCACCTAAATAGGAATATGTAGCCTGAAACTGCAGACACCAATGGCTGCCGTATACCTGCACATACTGTGGCTGATATCTTCAGCTTTCAGTATATGCAAAAGCATCACTCGATGAAGGTTACCTGCATCTATTTAACACAATACAGATCTCGATGGTTAGGAAAATGACACTTGAAGTAGCTTTTGTAACCAAGTACTTGGCTTCCTGCCCAAAAGTATTGGGTAACTATCTGCAGATTAGAAGAGGGGACTGAAGACAAATGGTGTCTTGAAAGTAAAAATGTGACCTTTCCCAAAAAACACGATGCTAAAATGCTAAGCAGGAGATAGCCCTGCAGTGTAACTTAAAAGAAAACCACAAGTTGTGTTTGCTTTTCAGCATCCACAAGCTATTATTCTGTAATAACAGAGGGAAAAGTTTTCTCCAGGCATCCCTTCCAGTGGTTGCAAACTGGAAATAGCTTGCAACCACTAAACGATGTTTAATTTTTTTCTTTCCTTTTTTCTTTTTTTTTTCTTTTTTTTTTTTTTTTTCTATTTCATGCATATCCATGTTTGCACAGCAGAGCAAATGCACTTCTAAGGATGTGTCACTCTGAATGCAAAGCAAGCTACCCTGATGAACAGAAATATGCCATGAGCTGCACACACTCACTCCAAAGGAAGCAATCTCCAACAGCAGCTCCTGTCAGACCAGAGGTGAATCAGAACCTTCACATGATTTTTTGGTACTTAACTGTGTTACCATGGGCAAGTCACTTCTAACATCTCTGTACCCCAGTGCTTTAAAATGTAATTCAGCAAGGATGGTAAAAGATGGGGCATTGATTAGCCATTGAGTTAGGTTTTACTTTCCACTTTCCCCCAAAATTGTAACTTATTACTGCATGTACACTACTGGGACAGCCTGAAGAAATGCAAAATTGGTACAATATTAAAATCTTTTTTAAAGGACATTTCAATTTAAATATTTGTATTTTTATTTTATGAATGCAATCCTATATTTTTGCATTTTTCCCCTTGATACTAATGTTTCTCAGGAATTGGAAATTTTGGACATTTGTTATTTGTTGTTTCCTTCAGCTATATTAATGAATAGGAGGTAAGAATAAATCTTAGGGTTTAAAAGAAATTACCAGATATACTGGTGTGCACTGGCAACACAAAATCATCCTTGAATAAAGAGGGATCGATTCTTTCTATCAGTAAGACAGCAGACCTGTTTGATCAAAGGGTTTAAGGGCAGAAAGGACACTATTATTATCTGTCTTGAACTGCCGTATAACATAAGCAATCACATTCCGCAAACTATAGACTTCCTTTTTAACAGAATATTTTGATTTTTACTTAAGTATCCAGTCTTATTTTGAAGATATCATGAACTGGAGAAACATCACTTTTTTTACACAGAGTATCTCATTTTACATTTCTTTCTACCCTGTCACCCTGCGTCTGTGTCCCTCATCCCATTTCCCCCCCACCACCCCTCGCTTCTTTTTTTTGTTTAATTTATTTCAAGGATTAGATGCATGAGAGATGAAAATTCATGTTAAGTTGGCAGTCCACTCCAAGCCCCACACTGTAGTAACAGCTGCTATCAGCCTGAGAAGAGCCCAGAAAGAAAAAATAATTTAAAAATACTAATAATACCTGGTTAAGATTCAGGCAGATTAACTGTACTTCTGACAATAATCTCTGTAAATGGAAGATTTGGGAATAGGTAAGGAAATTACTGCTACTTAGTTCTCATAGAGGCAGTTTCCTCCATGTCTTGTCCCTGGCACCACAATCCCTACAAGTGGAATTCCATCCTAGGAGGTTACTTTATTTTCTTTTCTGTGCAGAAGCTGAAGTATCAGTTGAAGTGTATTTCCCACTCCACCCACATGGTTCTTAGCCACTGATTTTATTCATGTGTGTTAAAATCTTTTCTGTTGTCCCTTGCTGAAGCTGTTTCCATGGATGTAACTTGGACTATATGTAAAGTGCAACTGTAAGTAATATCGTATTACTTAGTTCATTTTATGCTGCACGTTGAAGGTGTAGAACAGTCTAAAATATTTAGGACTATTGGAATTACCCAAGATAAGATGCAACTACATTTGGAAATAATTTGAAAATACAGCTACAAGTTTATTTAGAATCCAGTCCTCTATAGGAAGCCTTCAAACAGTTAAATTTATTCCTTTTATTAAGGTATTTCTTTGTAAATTGCACTGGTCAGAATGCACAGATGATCCTTACAGGAACAGTAAAGAATGTTACCAACGCCTCTTTCAGGTGGGATGTTCCTTTTGTATGTCACCTGCCAAAATGGCCTTCTGTAAGTGACATTCAATTGAATTTTAATGGAAATCACATGCCTTTGAATATGCCAACTGAAATGTGTATATTCCCTCCTCTCTTCTCTGTTTTCTTTCTCATGTATGTCTTTTGGGCCACAGCCCCATAATGAACTGCATATGAAGAGACCAGTGTATATGAAGGAGTCCATTGGCTGCTGTAGAGCTCCATATGGATGTGGGGGTCCATCCAACAGAGTAATGTTCAAATCGGAGAGGTTGGACAGTAAAGCATTGGCAGCAGAGACTATCTTCATTTGTGTCCTGTACAATATCGGGCATGTTATGGGTTGCTTTGTCTTTTTCTCTCATTATACAACCAAATTATATATGGAAACCACATGGGCACAGTGGGGTTCCAAACAAGTTTCTTTACTAAATATAGAGAGTATAGGAGAACAAGTTACTTAATCATGGTATTGCTCAGAGAATTTTCTGAAACATTGAACGCCACAGCACAGAAAAGTGCTCACAGACTACTTAGACGAATGTTACTCTGTCCACTACTCATTCCAACAGACTACATCATTGCTTTAAAAAAAATAAAAAAAGGAAAGAAATTGTCAGAAAATAAAAATGGGAATTGCTTCTGACTAAATATAATTAAAAGAAATTGTCACGAAACTGGTAAGTGAAAATTGTTATAGTCTGAAATCACATAGTTTTTCAATAATGCCAAACCACCAGCTTTAAATAGAACCTGATTTTCATTAATAATTCTGCTTTCCAGTTTTTTTGTGATTTTTTCAGCAGACCTTATGGATCATATGTAACAATAATATGAGACATGCCACAAAAGGTCCATTTTTAGATGAGATTCCAGGATTTTGCTAAGTTTTATGAGCACTGGATCCAAACTCCAGCAGAACTTGCCAAAATTCTAACCATTCATTAACTCAAGCTATCAACAAACTTGAATAAAACAGCTATTTGTAAAGTTATTTATATACATATGTTCATATGCGCATATGGCCATACATAAGCACACATATGTGTATGCATATGTATACACATATGTTTCTGTGACCATGTATACATGTGTGTGCTTGTGTATAGGCATGTATATGTATATCTATATATAATTACACCCCTGTAATAAAATTATATAAAAATCAGCAGTATGCTGATAACATGCATGCATGTAACACTCTGACAGAGATAAAGGTCTCTTTGAAGTCCTAAGAATGAAAGACAAAGTGTCTGTGGAGCATTTAACTTTCTAAAAATGTAAAGATTCACGCTAAACCACCACAACCTCTGTTTCTAACTATACGGCCTGTTTGAGATATTCACAGAATCACAGAATGTGATATTCAAAGACATAATACAATTTAACTAAGCTAGCTACTTTGAGTTATATTTTGGAGTCCTGATTAATTTCTTCCTAGACTTATGGCCAATTTGAGACAACTTGGAGGCTGTTGACTTTAGGAAATAATAAGCCTCCCTATCCCCATAACAATAGATCCACTGAATTTTAAGCCAAAATCTTTGGAAAGCTGAGTTATGGATAAAACCCAGGCAGTCTAAGTCAGATATACTTCCCTCGTGTATCTGAATCTGTCATTCCAAAAGTGTTTGAGTCATCTAAATTTATCCTAAATAAAGGAAAGCAGGTAAGGGTGAAAGCATGAAGGAATTCCAAGTGCCTAAAGACAGGCTAAGAAGAACTCCTCCTTTCTGACTCCAGACACCTCCCTTCATCCATTCACTTTATAGGCATTTTAGGCATTAATTTGAGGAAATATGCTTCAGGAGGCATTCATCTGTAAGTTGGTTGCTAAAATTAGATCAAGTTCCTCCACAAGTTTCAGTACCTGAAATCTGAACATCCCTTACATAGAACTAGCAGAAGTTCATCACTTGCATACTTGAATTTTTTACCTATCATAAAAAACACAGAGGCTGTTTACATTGATTTTTACATCAGTTTCTGACATGTAATAGGATAGGATGAGGATAACACGGTTTTTTTGTTGGTTTTTTTTTTCATTGTGGAAGTAGTAGGCAAACATTTAATTCAAGACCTTAGAGTAATGCACACATGCGTGCAGGCTGAATTTACGTTGCCTAAGCAGAACTAGACTTTCACCATTTTCTATATTTTGTGTACTTGACTTCAAACCTTACCTTATCTTTTAACACTGCTCTTGCATTTGATTCATTTTACTGTGTCCAGTTCTGGGCTCCCCCTTACAAGAGAAACATGCACATACTGGAGAAAGTCCATCAAAGGACCACTAACATGGTTAAGGAATTGGACCACCTCTGAAATGAAGAAAGGCTGAGAGATTGGGACTATTCACCCTAGAGAAGAGAAGGCTCAGGGGGAGGGGATCTTATCGATGTATACAAATACCTGAAAAGAGGGTGTGAAGAGGAGGGACCCAGGGTATTTTCAGTGGCACAAACTGAAACACAGGAAGTTCTCCCTGAACATCAGCAAATATTTTTTCATTATGAGAATGGCCAAGCACTGGCACAGGTTGTCCAGAGAAGTTGTGGAGTCTTCCTCCTTGGAGTATTCAAAAGCCATCTGGACACACTTGAGCAGAGGGGTTGCACTAGATGACCTCCAGAGGTCCCTTCCAGCCTCAACCATTCTCTGACACTGTGATTCTGTGATACTGTGATCCTATGTTAAAGTGCAGGCATATTCCATTTTATATTTTTTTTTAAATGGAGGACATCATGAGACTGTTCTGGTCCTGTTAGCTGTTATGACGCTAAATAGTAGCTCATGGCACTGCAAACCTGATTCCCTTTTTGCACTGGATATCTTGATTGTGCAAATCCATATTGCAGATATCATGGACTGAAGAAGACTAAAGTTCCATAGATGGTCCATGCTGTTTTCACTTAAAAGTATCCAAAACACTTTAGTCATTTGAATTTCAGTATTGATTGATCAGCCTGTGGCTTAGCTAGGTACACCAGTCCCACATAGAAAAAGAGCAGAAATAACGTTAGAGCCATTCCCTAGCTCCTGAGACATTATCCTGCCTGTGAGATTGTAGCTAGTTGACAAGAGTTGGGCAGCAGACAGCCTGAATAGTCATCTGAATAGTCATCTTCAGGGCAACCAGCAGCAGCAAGACAGACCTGGATTACTTGTTCTGCTCTTTGGACTGTCTGCTGTAACTACCTGTAAACTAGAGTAGAAGGACCCATTCTCTGGTCTTGTGGCCAACTGGAATGATCTGTCCACATCCATAGTATGGTCTCCCCAGAACAGGGTGGGCATGTGCTAAATCCTGAACTGTTTTGGGGAACCGCTTTGGAAAATGCAAACTGAGCCCAAGCCAAAAGTGTGTTTGCATCCATGCTGTCAGTTTAGCAGCTTAGGTGACAAAACTTCAGTGCTCACAACCAATCCCCAAATCCACCTTAATTTATCAAAATAGCCATGGTGTTTGTATCTTAGAATACAGAACACAAAAATTCATGACCATGGGAAACAACACTTTCCTCCAACTCATGGACAGCACTTTGTCACAGCTCCTACTGAAAAGGGAATCTTGTGCTTTTCAGTTTGTCCTGTAAATCTCACAGTTAGGGAACTAAGGAAACAGAAGATTATGGTTCAAAATTTTTCTCTAAAATCAAATTAAGTATGTAGTGTTCCCATTGTATTTTGCATCTTGGGTGAATGGATTTGTGCCACGGACAAATATTTCCTTGTGAGGAAGGAAAAGGAAGACCTCAGACAAACGACGGGTCCAACCTTTCCTACTCGCTAGATTTAGCCTCATTGTTCTATTTGAACTGTTATTTGTGTTTAACTCAAAAAGTTGTCTTTGGAGACAATTAACACTCTCCATTATTAGCTTCTGGAACCTGTTTGCCTATTCTGGTCGTTTAGGTTACGTAACAGTGATCTTGCCCTGTACATTCATTCACTAATTGTCCATGTGACTGAAGTTACTTACTTCGACCTAAAATGGTCTCCTAGATGTGTGTTTTAGATTTCAGCATTCTTGAAGCAGAAATCTGAGATCAAATTCTGCTTTCTATTCCACTAGGAAAAATCTGGAGCATTTCCACTGATGGATTTCATGGCTCTGTTCATGGGCCGTATTCTGAACAGTCTGTTCATCCCCTCAGTGCAAGCATGGTAGATCCTCTTTACATCCACTGTAGCATCAACAGCATCAAAAAGCCTCTGTAAAGCATTTGTATTTTGACAAAATGGCAAATTTCCATAGAATATTTTTCCTTGGAATTTTTATGGCCAGCATACCCATCGTCTTTTTCACTCAGGCATGAAAAATGCCAAAAAGCTATATAAATATTTAGTTTGATTTATGATTGTTTTCTGGGCTTAAGAAAGGTTGTGAAACAGCTAAGAAGAGCAAAGAAATCACAGTCCAGAGAGCATGTGGCAAGGCATCAATTGCTGTTCCTTATTAATCCCTAAAGTACACCCCAGTGAAATTAAATAAATTAGTTAAGCCTGTTCACCAGGCCTCACCATTGTCCCAAAAAGGAATAGCTCCTACTGCCTAAGAATCAGCTGAAATGCAGATCATGAAATTACTGAAATTGGAAAGATATGATTAACTTCTGCAATTGTTCCATGCTCTTTCTTTTCTGCAGAGATCTATATTAATTCCATGCAAAAGGTACAAAAACCTGAAAGAAAAGCTTTTCTTATAGAATTTCCATCCCATTTTTACAACCCAAAGTATTTGGAATTCTTTGAACAAGGTTCAGAAAAGCATCCAAACTCTGATGTTCCTCCCTAAATTACATGGGATGCTGGGGACACATTAAAGGATTTAAAAGGGTAGGAAATATACTATATAATTTTTTGAGTCCATAAGTGATTTTCTATTCTTGCCAACTGTACTCGTGAGACGCAAGGGCACAAACAGACAGCCAAAGAGCATTTCTAATGGATTCTTTTGCATAAAAATTTCATCTAGTTCTGCTTCCCTTGCTTATGCTTTTCTTTCCCCAAAAAATATGCTGTAGCGATCGCTTCTTAAGGAAAAGAGAGAGAAAATGTTTAAGCACCAAGATGTGAGTTTATTTTTAATAATTCCTCATGTTCATTGTGCTATATATCCAATAGTCTTTTAAAAGATTGGCAGTCAGCCTATGAGTATAACACTAATACTGGGGGCTTTTTGTGTCACTGGTAAAACTTTATTTTCAGTAATTTAAAAATATTTCAGTGACACAAGCCACTTCAACAATAAGCAGGTAGCTAACGTGCTGCAGGAAACAGTGAGTTTGCTATTTGTTCACTCAGCAGTGCATTATAGAGTGAATTTTCAGCCTTGTGTGGAGGAAATTAGGTATCCCTTTATTTCTATTATTTTTTTGGAATTTAATTTCGAATAAAAGAAGTTTCACAGCCACTTTCAGTACAAAACTAAGCAATCTGATTTTTTTTAGGAGCAGTGTCTCTGCTGGTTTCAGAGGACTCATTTCTTCAGGTTCATCTAAGGGTTTTTTGCAAACAAGTGTAAAAAGTAAATGATGAATGTTTCAACTTTTAGCTTTTTTGAACAATTCACAAAATAAAAGAAGCTACAAAGTCAGGATATTTTCAGTAAGACTAAATGTATTTCAAATGTTCCACATGACGGATGACTTACAAATAGTGACGCACCATTTTTAGTCCATATAGTAAAACAACAAATACCCGAATGCCACAAAGTTTTGCTGTTACAGAGAAGACCACATATCTGCCTCCATCTACCTGATTAACCTAACTATAGTTAAGTGATGCTGGTTTGGTGGGGACATAATATAGGAGAAAACGACACAGCTAAACCATTTTAGACACTTGTGGGTCTCCCAGTGCACAGGTGTCCTCTAGCTGAATCAGTTGTGAAAAATATTTAGTGGGAACCTGGATGCTTTGACATGCTTTGACCAGATACCAGCACTAAAAATCTTTTAACATCTCTTATGGTCATTTTCTATTCAAAATAAAGCAGGATAAATTAGAAGAATTAAGAAAATTCTAAACATAAAAGAGTCAAAGTATTTTAAAATGGGGTAACAATCTAAGGCATTGTCTTATCTAAAATCTCAGGTGAATTTTATGGAGCATTTTCTCCAGAAAGGAACATGATTTTAAAAATACACGACGTAATCTCCTCTTTAATGTTAGTGATGCTCATAATGCAATTTGCTGAAAAGAAGGATTGTATGGTACAAACCAGAAGGCTGGAGAGAGCTGCAGTGTGAGAGGTCTGCCTGCAGAGGTGGGGACAGATAGACCAAAGTTCAGTTCAGCTGCCTTTTGCCAGTCTCCTGGAGACGGAGGACCTCATGTGTGACCACAAATGATCCTACTTTAAGGCTTTCTTAGAATCACAGATTCGTAGAGTCGTAGAATCATTTTGGTTGAAAGAGACCTTTAAGTCTAACCATTAACCTAACACTGACAAAAACCACCAGTAAACCATGTCCCTCAGCACCATATCTACCCATCTTTTAAATACCTCTAGGGATGGTGCCTCAACCACTTCCCTAAGCATCCTGTTCCAATGCTTGACAACCCTTTCAGTGAAGGAATTTTTCCTAATATCCAGTCTAAACCTCCCCTGGCACAACTTGAGGCCATTTACTCTTGTCCTGTCACCGAATAGGAGACCGATCCCTTTCTTCTAACAAGGTTTGGTTTACCCAGGACAAGATGTAAAACTGAGATATTAATGGGCCAGTGATGGAATGTGTAATCATGTTTGTAAGATGAAACACAACATTGACATGGTTAAGTGCTGTTAACTACTGGAATTAATGGGCATCATTGCCTGGCATAGCTGTCTAGTTTCACACAAGCTACTGAATGCCTACCGAACATTAGTTTCTATCAGTGTAGTTCTTTATTTGATTTAAAATCATGGCCATGAGGTAAGAAGTCCTCGGTCTTAATACCAGTCCTCTAAGTTAGACAGAATCCTGCAAAATTCCAATTCAAAGGGGCTTTTTAAATTCATCTGTTTTTAAAACTCCTATATTGAATTCAAATGCCTCAAGACTCGCTGAACCTAAAGAAAATCAGATCCTGCCATTTTATGGCCTTCTTTCATTTTTGTTTTTAAGGAAGTTGGGGGAAGCTGTGCATGTTCAGCATACCAAAAGGCAGCCCTTTACTGCATTGTGTTCGTTGTTGCAGTGAACCCTACCAGAAGGGTTGAATGAGTCACTGCATGGCAATTACATCTCCTACTTCAGCTGTGATCTTCAGCAGGCTGTTCCTTGATTCATGACACTGTCTGAGCTTCCTCTGCTTAAACACCTAAATCGCATTGTCAGGAAGATGCTTCTCCCCATCTGGAGACTGACCGCCTCCTATGAACAGGTAGGTATCATTTTTTCCTAAGAAAAAGGTGAAGTTGATGAAGCTGTTCATCCAGAGAAAGGCAAATTGGTAGGAAGTTGGAGAGTAAGGTTTGAGTTTCGCTTTTTGAACTGAAGGATAACAAATAATTTTTATTACCGTTGAGGTATACAGTAGTTTTCTTATTTCCTGTTGCACCTGAGCTCATTTTGTTGCACAAATAAGGACTGGAGGGATTTACAAGAAAGCACCTGACTTCCGAATCTTTGGGTTTATTTTGGGGTTTTTTTACTGTGTATGCTACATGCATAATCTCAGGACATTGGTTGCTCCTTGTTTGACCCAGGAACATTACTATCTTTATGGTACAACAGCACAGCTTCAAAAGGAGTAGTAAGCAGGACTGTATTTTATAACATACTATTACACGATGGATAGAGAACTCTGTAGGGTGTGAGGAGCTGGGGGTTAAGTCCCCCTCAACCTGTACTCAGGTTTAAATACCTCACAAGTAAATCCACTATTAAGCTGACTACTTTGCAAAAGCCAATGAACACCACCTTCTTTTCCAGAAAGCTTTTTTAAAAGATAGCAGAAATGATTACAGCTTGTGAGAGGCCTGGTCCTATTAGAACATATGAACTGGGCTTTAGGCAGGTTTATGGGATTAAGCCCTTTAGGGAACTTTGGCACCATGCAGCTGAGTTTCTGGATCCCATTAAGGCCTGGGTAGATCTGGGCATGCACACAATGCAGAACTGCAGGTGCCTAGAGAACATCCAGGTCCAAATGTGGTGTGCCTGATGAGTTCAGATGCTTTCAGAGTTACTCAGATGCTGAGTGGGGGTTGAAATGGGAGGAGGGAAGAGAACGAGTTGCAGTTTAGTGTTTAGATATCTAAAGAATATATAAAATTCTATTTCAGATGAATACGTTTCTCTTTTTTTTTTTCCTCTTCTTCCCATCAGACCATTAAGTCTTTCAAATGCAAATATAAGAGTAGACGAGATGGCCCAAATTCTACTTACATGGATGGAAAATATTTTGATTTATGCTGATGCAAATAATAGAAGAAGTTAGTCGAATAGCATTAAAAAAGAGTGATTCAACACTTTCCCAAGAAATAAATTATCTCCTCCATGGAAGGGTTAAGAATAAGCTAAGTAGATACCAAGTTTGGGGACTAAAATTCTTTGTTTGAGAAAGCAAATAAATCAATGAACATCAGAGAATAATGAGAACCAGATTTCCCTAAGTTAATTTCTGGGATATATCATGGCTTTGGCTAAAGTCTGGTATAAAATATTCATGATGCAAAAATTCTATCACCCGTGGTAAAATGCATTTTGTGAACAAAGAAAAGGAAAAATCCTATACTGTACATGGGGCCAATTTTTTTTTTTCTACTACAATGTTGTCAATCTGGAATATTTCACTTACTTTCATATATATATACATGTATATATATACACCTACATATATATGCACACACAATCAGGAACAAGTTTGTTATTACTGCAATGCTGCACTGTTTCCCAGAAGGCAGTAAATCAATGTGTTGTAATTATAGCAAGTATTTACTTTGCTCTCTATCTGCCTAGATTCCCAAATTCAGCCAAAATCTATAGGAAGCCTTTTTACCACCAGTGAATTTGTTCTGTTCTCATGTGGTAAACTAGGTACAGCCTGAGAGCTGTGGAGAAGCTTGGAGAGACCTTGACTGAACATGCTCTGGTTGCTTTCTTACATCGTAACATTGACTAGACACTTAATAGAGCGGTAAGAGCCCGCTGCCTGTAGTCCTTGGAGCTAGCTGAGTTGTGAAACTAAGAAGAGCTGGACACTTAACTCAAAATCTTTGCCAGTCTTTGGAAAAATAGGATATGAATATGAATTTTTAGGTCCTTAAATATTCCTGGTGGAAATCTGGCTCCAAGCAGCTGAGGGTATGCCCACATCTGTCAGTGCAGGCAGACCCAGGCTAATTGCCCGTGTGCTGAGCTAGTTCCAGGCTGGATCACACAGGCCTGCTCCAGCCCAACCCTCTGCCTACGCTGCTCTGCCTGTATTGTCTTGTTGGCCTGGAGCACAGCCGGAGGAATCACAGGTTTGCCCCAGTGCAATATAACAGTGCAATATGCAATTCATTAGGTTATGGACCTTGTGCCATGTACTCTTCTGAACCCTGACCTGTGGTCCTCCCATTTCTTTCGTATTCAGCCCTACTTAGGCTCTGGGGCTGTTCTCACACACATGAAAACACAGCTCCTGTGCAGGACTTCTCATCCGTAGCGCACACGAATCTCCACAAAAAAGACACATGCCAAGTTACAGCATGGGAAACTGAGGCGTGCAGAGTGAGAAGTGAGTCACCCTAAGTCACACAGCTGGACTAAGAAGAGAAGCAATTCTTCTGCAGTCAAATGCTTTATCCCGTGGATGCTGCCACCTCCTAAATGTTTGTATATACTCTGTGATTAATGAATCATTCACGGACTGAAAAGGTGGGAAAAGAGCTTTTACACAACTCTCCATGGAGTTTGTAACTCAAGCAAACAGCTTAAACTCTTTCAGTAAAATACTGCTCATAAATAATTAATGATTGGCTTCCTAAAGACAATATTTTGCAGTAATTTTGAACAAGATTGCTAGGTAGGGTGGGAGAAAAAATGTATCAGGTCATAGTCTATCTGACCTAGAGCTACATAAAATTGGTTAACATTCAATTATGTTTAATGTCCCAATATTTGTTTGTTTTAGCAAATTTGCCGTGTGGGAAACAATGTTTTCTAATGCGTTCCAGAATCCTTGAAGTGTTAAAGATCAATGTTTACTGATCTCAGAATAAAGCTTTCAATATTCGACCGCCTGAGTCTCCTTCTAAACATCCTTGGAGATCTCACTGTCAGTTGCTACCAACATGAAGCACCACATGGTCTTACAAAGGTCTTGGATTAGCAGGTGCATTTCCCGGGTCTGTCTGTAACACTAAAGCCTAGTTTACCCACACATCTTCAGGATGGGTAGTGACTTGCTCAATGAATAATCAAACTGAAATCAGTGTGATTCCACATGAGCAAGAAAGAGAGAGTCAAACCCTCAGGATCACCGGCCTGAATTGGAAAATGCACCTAGTGCTCCAGGGACAATTTTCTGACTCAAAAGAGAAAAAAGTTCTGAGAACATCGCTAATCTGTGAGCATTTTCGTCTTATTCACAAACATGCTGAAGAAAGCATATCACTTGGCTTTACTGGGTTCTTCCTAAGAATCAGTCTTCTGTACAGATGCATTTTTTAAAGCACAAATGGCATTTTGAGGTGGAAAGTGCTCTTTATGTGTAAGATATACTGTCAAACAAGCTCCAAACCACAAATGTCAGATCTTGAACCAGACATGCATCTCTAATTCCCCAAAGGATTTGTTAGTGGGGGAGGGACTGGACAGCACTGGGTCAGGAGTTCTGTCTTGGCCCAGCATGCAAATAAATTCAAGCCATAAAGTTTGGATCCAAATTTCCCCTGAAGTTAATTGGGGTTTGGATCAAAAGTTCCATCTCTAATTATGACTCATATTAATAACATTGGGGAGTGTGATTTTTTTTTTCCAAAGTGCTCAGCATTGCTCTTATCCTCATCCCATTGAAAACTAGGGTAAAATTCTTATTTTTCATGCGGGGAAAAAAGTCCACATTGAGCACTTATGAAAATCTCTTCTCCTTCCTGCCTTCTCTCCTTGTTTCCCTGCACCGCCTCTCCTCCTGCCCAAGTCAATGTGTTTAGCTCATTCTCTGTAAAAATTTCAAAGCAGTGAAATTACCATCTGTTAAAAATTCCAGCTGTGCGTTTTTGATAAAAGGGAAGGTTGGTGGAGAAGTACGCCATCTCAGTGATGGTTTGCTAGCTGAAGGAGGCGACGTTTGCAGCCACATTATTGGAATACAAATTCATTTAATGAGGAAGAGTCTTATTTATATAATACTAAGTAAGATCAAATGCCTTGAAGTATTCAAATGTTTTCTCCAGTCAAACTCTTGACATTAAATGGGATGAGTTAAAACATTTTCCTTCAAATTTGCTTTTGACTGAAAACTGGAGGGAAGGAGTTTCTGATAACATTTTTTAAATAGAAAAGGATCTGTAGAAAAAATGGGTTTTTTGTTGAGAAGGAAACTGGAATTACTAGGCAAAGTTTTTGCATTCTTCAGTTTTTCAGTGGAAAATTTGAGGTAGGAGGAATGGTGTGTGTGTTCTTATTGCTGTTGGGGAAGCTTGTTTCTCTTTTTCTGTGGGGAAATATCCAATATTTCCAATCAGCTCAAGTTACAAGTGCTGCCAGGAAACTTTATAGACTCCAAACCCATTAGAAATTCCTTAGTTTCTTTCTGCATCTACCTGGGTATGTCAATGCCTGCACGCCATCACTGAAAACAAAAGAAAAAATAAAAAAAGAAAAAGAAATCAGGATGGTTTCACCTCGTGGTTGTGACTTTGAAAAGAAATGATGCTGCTAAAGGCCTCATAGACACCTTGGCAGTGAATTTGAAGACAAGTACGCTTTGCTCCAGCTATGCCCAGGAGAACTCAGCTGATGCGCTCAATCTCTGACAGGGTGGTGGTAGGGGAAGGAACCAGCAGAACATGTTAGAAAATGGAGTTTCTATGGTCTCCCTATGCTATTTTCCTGTGGGGCAGCGCATGTATATGACCATACATGTATTTATCTCTCTGTGTGCATGTGCATGTGCATGTGTGCAACAGTGCAGGGGTAGTTGTCTAAAAAAAAGAGAGGTATAAAGAGGGGTGTCTGTACCTCACATCTTTACTCATCTGAACATGTTTCTAGCAAACTCATGAGCTAGGGCATGCAGGAGGTGTACAGGAGTTTTACTGCAACCCGCTTATATTCTTCATCCTCTGGCTTATCAGGGGGAGGGCTGCACATGAGCTGAGGTGAGCTGTTCAAGGCAAAATTTACGATGACATGTAAAATCAGCAAAGCTTGCTGTAGCCCTAAAGCTTGAAGCATACATGCACACTTCATATAATCTGATCCCAAGCACCCACCAAATTGGAGGTTAAAAGTATTGTATACATTGCTACCAGTTACCACATCAACATTTCAGATATGTGCACGTGATTTAAGTGCAGATGACCTGGGGCTTGCTGATGCCATAACTTAAAAAGCAATTGGGCTGTGTGCTGGCTAAAACAACAATGTGGGCATTATAACAATCTCACTCGAGCGGCCATTAAGACATCTCCAGCACACTGTTGTACTACTAAAACGTAATTCCCAGTAGACAATAATCCTAGACCCCTCGACTGTGAATCATGGGCAGTAAATGGCTGACGGGCAGGTTAACAATGGGCTCTGTGGGCAGTCTGACATTGTACAGGTGCGCATCATCACAGTAAAGTAATTAACAGGTACTTAAAGGAATGTACATTTAAGCTCAAAAAACCTGTTAAGAGACTTCCTAAGTGGACTGCTATTTTTTTGTAAACCCCACTTATATTTTATGACCAGGTAAAAGGACTGCAGAGCACAAATCCAATCTAAAAGTAGATCTGCAATCAATAGCTCTCCTATCAGCGCTAGGCTGCTCCATCAACAGTACTGTTTTATAACTCTGTGACATGCTCCTGGATTTAAAGTGATTCAACAATGCAGTCTGACCCCTATAAAGAAAGTAAGAAAGGAAAAACAGTAATTTAGCATTTTACTCAAGAAAAAGATGAGGGAAAAAAATAATTAAGAAATACAAATAATTTATGAGGAAAAAAAATGTGTATGTATGTTTATAGGAATATGTATTTATGTATATGTGTGTATATGTGCATGTGTGTGCATAAATGCTCACACATATGCAGGCCAGGAACTCCACCTGATACATATCTGCATGCTTTTTTTGGATAGTATTGGAGTTATTTGGGCAGTGAACAAAGGCCCAATATGAAAGGAGAGGCAGCGAAGTGGGGGTTGCGGCAGGGACTGCAATTTTATGTGCTGAACTAACGAGTAGTAATGGGAGCGGCTAGAGTTCCCTCAGCATTTCCTCTTCTACTTCTTCTCTCTCCTCTCTAGTAAATCCAAGTCTGGCATATGTAGCAGATAAAGAGCTTTAAATGTACAATTTTATCCAAGGTTCTTTATAGGAATAACAAGATCATCTGGTTAATAAATGCTTGATTCAGACCTCTGCCTGCAAAACTCTGGCTGAAAACCTTCTAGGCATTAAAAGACTATCCCCCAAGGGTTGGTATTCTGCCTGCCAGCATTGGCCCGTGCAGACTTACCAGCTTTTTTCGTGGTGGACAGATTTGGACCTGGTGGGAAAGTTTTGATGATCAACCTGGTAGCAAACCAAGAAGCAAGTCTATTTATTAAAAACATGTTTCTCCACAAAAATGGCATTTGCATAACCACTTTAAAATGGGAAGGAACAAAGCCAGCCACCATGATGTCACCACCCTGTGGCTGGTTGTAGGTTTCCCTATTTCTGAGAAGTACGGTGGGGTCGGTTTTACCTGATGGGGTGAAAGTCCCTGGGGGCTGGAGTTCGGCACTGTCAGCTGTAGCCTTGCCACTGGTACCAAGGGCGATGTCTTTGAATTCAACACGGTGATTCAACACTGATGCGCCTTCAAAGGAGAAGGTCTTTCCGCTACTTAGCCTGTCTTGCTCCCTGCTCAAAGATGAGAAGGTTTTCGCCGTCTCTGCCCCTGTAACACTGATAATTTCCTTCCATACCACAGAACTGCCCTGGTTCTCTTGCATCTTCTATCAAAGAAGGACACCTGGAGCCTTCTCCCTTTGGGATGCAGCACAGTGTTCTTGCAATGTATGTACTGCAGAGACTTCTGCATTGCCACAGCCGCCCAGTGCTCCGGCTTTGATTCTTGGCGTGGTAAAAACACTCCTATGGAAAGTGTTTCAAACACTCTGGACTACTTCTTTTGCTGCTGTGGGAGTTAAACCCTGAGGAAATCTGGCACATTTGTTTGGACATTTTTGCATTAATACAGTTACTTCAAAACAGTATTAGCATAAGCATATGTTTGTTTTATAAAGTCTTAATATCATCCAAAAGAAAATGCTTTGGAACCGTTACACAGATACATGTCACTTGTGTACTTTCCAAGCTCTCCATGCACATTTCATGCTAAGTCTATGTATTCTATGTTAGACGTTATTTTTGCCATCCATCTTAGTACTATCTCATCTTTCCCTTAGTAAGATTTTGATTTCATTTAATCTCCTCTAACTCAGGAAATTTTTCACTGAAGCCAGAGTAGTCCCTCTGTGTAAAAAAAAAAAAAAAATTTTAAAAACCCTAAACATGAATTCACCCTATTACATCCTCCTTAAGGGACCAAAAAGCATTATTTGAAACCATTAAAAAGTGTCGCGATTTTTATTCAAAGTAGATACTGTAATTTATATTAAAAAATCCAGATTTCCACATGGAGTGGATTTCACTTCACCTACCTAAAGCTACCTAGAAGTTATACATCTAAAATAACCAACATCCTAGATTCCCTTCAGAGTCAAGGAAAGATACAGGCTCTTCCAGTTTTTAGGATCCCATCTGAACACAAGCAGCAAACAGATGCGTGTGTATCATCCTGTAGAAGTGCCTAATTCCCCATAATGTAAGTATAATAAAAGCCTACATAATTAGTTTATATTAATTGTCTGTGTTACACCAGACATCTAAAATCATGTGAAATGAATTTCACCTCTCATGTAAAGAGCTCCACAAAGGGGATTAACGTGAGGCTGTTCTATATCAGCTAAGGATATGATTCTAAAAAGAGTATTTTTTTTCTTCATTTTTAATACGTGTATGCAAATAAACAGTTTTACTGATTCATGAGTGATCTTAGGAAACACACTGAAACACAGTATATGCTATAATGTGTGATTAATATATAGTTTTAATATCCCTTCTGTTATTTTTCCATTATAAGACTAATATAAGCAGGGAATAAAAATATTTCCAAATTGTCAGCATGCCTAACTGGTCCAAACGGAGCCTCACAGTTTGATGAGTGCAGCCCTTAAAGCCTTAATTTTTTTTTTTTCTAATCAGATAATTGATATCATTTGCAATGTTCTTTGGACATAAAAAGAAAAAGAAAAGAAAGACTAAGGAGGATACTTGTTACCACTAGCTTATTCGGAAGCAAAAAGGTTCAAAAAGATGAAATCTGATCAAAATAAATAAATACTTGCAAACTTTCAGGTTATCACTTTCAGACAAAAATGTCTCTAATGTTAATAAGGGACGTAGGCCAAAGGCTTTAGAAGTTGCTATTCTTAAAAAAAAACCATGATTTATTTGATTTTTTTCCAACTTGAATGTCATGAACCAGACATACATAATTATATTATTTGTCTTATGCAAGTGAACAAGAATAAATTAAAACTGGACATGTTGCAACAGGGCTGTTGACATTATATACAAAGTCTGCTTATTGTCATAAGATACTCTTAACCTTTAAGCCAAAATCTTTCAAAACTATTAGTGTTAAATCTAGCAGCTGTTGTCAAATTTTTCCTTTTCTCTGCTTTATGCATTGTGCTTTATTTGAAATGTTTGTTATATTTGTGTATATAACTTTCTGCAAGCTGTCCCTTGAAAGCTCAAGGGATTAAATGAGTAGGTTGAGCCAGTTCAAAGGAACAAAAGTTAACAAATTAAAAGAAAACTTTCTAAAATGAATGTGTAAACCATTAAAATATTTAGCTGTATTTGCATTGGATGGTTTCCTCTATATAAAACAATATGGATTGTTTAAATAAATGGGGTTAAGGGAAACTTATTTCTACTGTAAATTTTATTAAAGCTTTAGGAATGATGGCCTCGATCCTTCAAACGCTTACGTGTTTAACTTAAGGCATGGAATAATCTCATCCTGGCAGCACTAACCAGTCCTCACAGCTTCACCTTCCAGCAAGACAAAGACACAGAGGGCATCTGAAGACTGGAAAAATTGGTGAAGGTTTCCCCTGTGCTTCTGCTTAGCCCTTGCCTGAATGTCTAGAAACCATATTTCCTGACGATTTGTGAATAGCGAGTGAGTGTCTGTAGATGTTATTACAAAAATAAGCTCAAGTGGCAAAAACAAGAGTTCACACAAGAAGCAGAAGGACAAGTTGGCAGGTTTTGTATTATTCCAGTATTTGATTTTTAAGGAGTTAGTCTGCAGGAAGATAAGGGCAGATGCCACGTGTCTTGTAGCATATGGGGTATCCTACACTGTCTTAGAGCATGCCATGGAGTGGGCTTAGAAGATTCTTTATCTGTCAGAGACCGAAACATGAGGACAAACTTTACAGCAGCCGGTGCTGTGCCTGGAAAATTAAGCCTGATTATGAATTGAGGCACAGTGACGATGTGATGCATCTACGCCTTTCTGAGGACTCAGGTTCTCTCTCTATTTCAGTCCTGCGCCATGTTGGTGTATTGGCCACGCAGGGATGGCTCAGGCAGATCTCCAGCTGCTTGTCTGTATGAAGAGTAGACGTGCCACATGGAGTAAACTTATTTCTGACTGAATTTCACACAGACACTCTCATGAGCAGAGCAAGGGATGACTTATGGTAAGATGAAGCAGAATGCAAGGGACTGGGGGCATCCCTTCTCACCATGATAATTTGGGTTAAACCTCACTGGGGTGCGTAACAGCTGCTTTTCATACACACTGAGTTTGTAAAGCAATCAGAGCCCCTTTTTGGAAGGGATCACTGAGGCAATAGGTGCCTCCACATGGAGGAAGCCACTGTGCAAGGTTGGAGTAGGAATTTGCTATATCACCCAAAGGGGGCTGATTTTCTAAACTCAGAGTTGAGATTCAGTTACATTGACATAGATTTTTTTTTTTTTCAAGAAGAATTCAGGGAGGAAAAAAAACCCAAAATATTCAGAAGGGAACCATAAGCCAAGGGAGTCTCAGGGACAATAGGATTGTGTGTATGAAAGGAAGGTCTCTTTCTGGTCAGAGAGCTGGCTGAAGGATTCCCAGAAAGGGGAAGAAAAAATGAAATTAAATCAAATCCCAACTTCTTATTGAGTATTCCTGAGCTCAGCACAGTAGGGTGTGACACTTTGTTTGCAAACAGGCAGGGCTGCATCAAAGAATTATCTATCTCAATCTGTTTTAAGAATTAAAAGACGTTCCAAGGTGCCAAATTTTGCCTCGCCAAATTCCAGTTCCAGGTTAGAAAGGATGGAACTTTCCAAGAACTTCACAGAGTTACTCAGTAAAACCAGAGGGAACTTGGTACCTATTGTTTTTCCATGTCACTTTGATATTTCCAGCCAAATTGAATAACATTCTCCCTGAAATTCACTTCTTTATAGGTAGAATTATAACTTGAGGTCCAAATGCCCTTTTGAATCTAGATTAAGTTTTGAAGTGAATATATCAGACCGGTCTTTATTATTGTATGCACAGGTTTTTAAAATACATTTCCAGACTTGAGTCAATGCCTTTTTTTCTCTCTTAGGAAAAAAAAAAAAAAAAAGAAAAAAAGAAAAAAAAAAAAGATGAGAAAAGAATGCATGAAAGGTTTTGTTTTCCTATGCAAGTCATACAAATATTGCCACTAGATCTAATCAGTCTAACCTGCTGAGTACATGGCATTTAATATAGGATTGTTTTACAACTCTTTCTCTTCATTATTCTTGCACTATCTAGCCTATTATTTCTCATATAACTGTTAAAGAATTAAGACCTCTTACCTGGCATCCACAGCCAAACCCAAAGAATGTTGACTTTACTCATGATTAGTCAGTCAGATTTTTCAGTTTTTTCTTGCAGTCTTAACCACTGGCGTATAACTACCAGGAAAGCCAAGCAGATTATTGTTCAGTATATTCAGAAACCTGAATTCAGATTGAAAATATCTGATCCATGTAAAAACATTGCAGTTCTGAAAAATGTACAGTAAACTGTTAAAGTTTAGTATCACCCCAGTACTATGTAGTTGTAATTACTGGAAAATTATATGGAAAAAAAAAACTCGTAAGATTAATATCTATTAGATCTCACAGACTGGCACTCAGTACACAGGATAGATTCCTTTAGCTATCTGAAAGCCCAGAATAAAACCAAAGTTTGTTCTCTGGACTCCATCTATAATAAAAGGTGAAAATTAAACACCTCCAGAAGGTATTTTTTTCCTGGTTTAAAATGTTCTCAGCTGCCCTTGTTTTTTATTCTTCAGGGCAGACAGACAAAATGTTTAACTTTTATTTGCCCCCTATGAATCCCACCCTCATTTTTCATCTAACTGGGCAAGCCCGTGCACCAGCGCCAATATAAGTGAGTTAGTGCAGTCTGCCGCTTCTGGGGAAGTACGTCCTGCTTCTCAGCAAATTACTGCTGCACGGATTGCAGTGGTGCAGTGACATCATTTGTGGCAATAGGCCTGGCTGTGTATTTGCATCCATCACCGCACTCTAGCAAAAAAGCATGTCACACAGGGGAGCCAGCAGGAGAAGCTGCCTGACGAGCTAGCAAAAGAAATAGATGAGCAAAATAGAATCATAGAATCACAGAATTGTTATGGTTGGAAGAGATCTTTAAGATCATCAAGTCCAACCATTAACTGAGCACTGCCAAGTTACCACTACACCATGTCCCTCAGCACTACATCTACACATCTTTTAAATACCCCAGGGATGGCGACCCCACCACTTCCCATGGCAGCCTGTTCCAATGGTTTACAACCCTTTCAGTGAAGAGGGTTTTTTTTAGTATCCAATCTAAATTAATTAATAATTAATGCTGAAAATGATACACAGAAGAGAGGAAGTAAAAATTATGTCAAGCTAGGCACAAGATTTTGTAAGCTTTTTGGTTTTGCTTGGAAACTTGACTAAACGTCACCATGAAGTAGGCAGGAAGGATCACACAGTGAGGGATGGGAGGGTGGATTTTGGAAGCCAGGGGAGACCAGGGCAGAGAATCTGCCAGGGAGGCAATGGAAGACCCTTCCCATGCATCCCTCCAGCACAGAAGTGAGAATATGCACAACCCAAAACATGCACAGCATCCTGACAGCTCTCAGAGCCCTGCACAGTGAAACCATCTGTCAGGGGAAAAGAAGAAAAATCTATCCAGGATAATTTTTAATGATTGACCCACCGGCTGGGCTGTGCTCTTGTGTACCAAAGATCCACGCATGGAGAGGACCTTGGCCTACAGATAGTCTCCCTTCTTCACCAGGGGAAACTAGTGGCTTGTACTTTGTTGTAATGATTTCTGCAGCTTTTGGATGGCCTCCTCTTTAGAGAATGTGATATACACAGAGTGCCTTCCACTTGCTGGTGGAGGCTGGGGAGGAGGGTGGGGAGCCCAACCAGTAGAATTTTGTAACATTTATTTGTTCGGATAATTTATTAAGGGTTTACTAGAATAATCCCATGGAAAGATCCACTGTTCTTTGTCATAACATGGACTGGGAGCTTAAGTTTGTTTGCAAAGCTCTAAAATGACTATAGGCTGATGGAAGATATGTTATTTAACAAGCTCACTGGTTAAAACGAACAGCTTGTTTAGCTGCAATGAGCACTATCACTTTGTATTAACTGAAGCTCAAGTTCAGCCGTCTGGACATAGGCTAGCTGCCTGCTCTCTGGTGTTCGTGAGGCAAATCTGGAGGATAAAATGCAGATCTGAACAAGAGATAGAAGGAAATTGTTTACCTGGGTCAGAAAACAAAAAAGATATATTACAGAAAACATATGGTTGCTATTTAATTTATGCTTTATCATTTTTCATTCTGACATTAACATAGTTATGAGTGGGGTGAGAGCACTGTACATTGTACGCTGTAATATAAAATGAGGGTTACCACTCCTTGCCAGAGGAAACGTGATTCAGAAACAATTTGGGGGCAATTGCAAGGTGATGTGGCACAGAGAACCAGAAGCTATTGAAACTTTAAACATCATTTCTGGACAATATAAGACTTGCTGCAAAACGACTTGTAAAAACATGAAAACGTTACTTTCCTGACCCCAGAGAATTAGAAATCTTTAAATATCAGTTCAAACAATGCCTCTTAAAGGGCACCACACTTTTTCATTGCCAGCTACCATTATTTTTAACAGTTTGTTAAACATACTGCAATAAAGAAAGATTAATGGGCAAGATATAACCCAAAAATGCAGAGGACCACGCCGAGATCTGTTACATGCAAGCAAATCAGTGGTGAGGCATAAAGGGGGTATTTAAGTGGAAAATTTAGCCTTAAAACATTAATGAAAACCAAAGTAGGTGATTAAAATGGAAATTAAGCGTTTGGGGAAAACACAGGAAAAGACATGAAAAAAAGGAGAGATAAAACATAAACAACAATTTATTAAGGAGAGTGAAAAAATAATAATGATAAATGTTACTTTAAGAATTGAAGGAATAGTGAAAATATGCAAGTATTAAGAGGATGAAGAAATGGCAAAAATATACTTTCAAGAATATACTTATAAGTAGGTTAATTTTGTATTTAATCAGCAAAGGAATCAAAATCACCTGTAAGCCATCTCTTAATGATTTCTCTAGAACCACATCCAATTTAAAAAATTCAGAAGAAAAAGTAGTATAAATTATGGGATTCATCTCACACAGTTGTTGCCATCTAAAATTTCATTGCCTATTTTAAGACATTTGCCTACTGAAAATGGAGAGTGATTAGGAGCTTCCCCAAAAGGGAATTTAATCTTTTTCTGGAGGATGAAAATTCTTCTAAAGGATAAATACCTTAAGTTAGACACCTAATTTAAAATTGCTAGTCTTCAGTGAGATTAAAAAACAGCTGTCTCTGTTTTAGGCTCTTTGGCTCAGTCCTGCTTGATCGGTAGGAAAGAAGGCAGGAACAGTTAATTTTTGTGATGTAAAGATTAACCCCTGCCCCAAACTGTGTCCAAACCAAAGCCATGAACAGAATACCAGTATTCTGTACTCTCTCCAACATATTTATGGGATTCACCAGGCTGGTGATTTTTATGAGTCCCAGTCTTTTCACCTGCAGGTGCAGGATGAGAAAAACCACTCAGCTAAACCCAGACACCTACTTGCATGGGGTTGGAAGTCAAAAGCGCTCAAAGTGATGTAGTCTCATGTGCAACTGGAAGTCATGCCCCTTGATATGCTCAGGTTGGGCAAACTTTTGACCATCTGTTTTTGGTATTTTTAAAAAATATTAAATTTTTATACTGACATTTATTATATATCAATCCCTAAAGTGTCACTTTCTCAAAGTACGACACACCCTTCTGTGCTTGCCAGTGTTTACATTTTCAAAATGAATCGAAAATCAGTGTTGGGAAGAAAATCATGTTTTGATTAAAAAAAATAAAAAAGGTTAAGTTCTCAAGATTTTCTAGCATGCGTGGGGGAAAACCCAAGACCTTGGGGTTTTTTCCACTAAAAATGAGAATTCTTCACCAAAATACATAGTGGTCTAATGGTAGTAGATCTCCTGCATCCTAAGTTAATATCCTCAGTGTCAAATTGCAAGCTATTTTGATGCCTCACTTTGGTTTTGGCCAGAATACTCTGAAAAAAAATGTGTTCTGAGAAGTCCAAATTTGTTGTAGCAGCATTTTCTGATGAAAAATCCATGTAAAGAAATCTCAGTAGGCATTTCACGCTTCCTTTCTGAGATCTCCTTTGCATCTCTGAGGCCTAAAACACACTTTCAGTATGAATGCTAAGATCCTTACGAAATAAGATGACACAAAGAACTGGAACTTCAAGAAAAACAAAGCAAATAGTATTGGGTTCACGTTAAGATCATGAAAGTATTAAAATGTAAGTGAAGGTCCTGATCATATTTCAGTAGCCAAGCAAAACCTTATTTAAGACAGTTGACAGATTTGTTTTTCCTTAATAGGACCATTAATTTTAAAGGGTAAAAAATATTCTGTTTTACAGGGTTTTGGGTTTTGGTTTTTGCTTCCATTTGTGATATGAAAATATTAGAAATTATCATAAAATATAACAGCTTATCTGGATGATAGATAGTGTTTGTATGTATATGTATATACATATGGAATCTGTGTATGTATTACGCGTACGGACATATGAAGTTACACACCAACCCAGGCAGCAATTCTACCACGTTTTCTCACATTTTCTGGTCTCTGGGCTGTTGGGGTTAGTTTTGCTTTCAGACTTCTCGTCGGTATGATAACATTGCAAGCAGAACAGGAGAGAGGTGCCACAGCACTTTTGAAGCACATTGGACATTTATGGGCTGTTAGCCTGACGCTCACACTCATCATGCCCAGTTAGATCTGCTGTGCACATCCTGGTGGGAACAAAGCTGGTGTGGAAAACGCAAAATCAGCTGCTTTTTCTCCTTGCCAACCAAGCTAGCAATGCGAGTCCCTGTCTGACTCAGATATTTACCTTAAGAGAAATAGTTTAAATACAATGAATACAGAAATTGCGCACTACTTGCGCACATCTCTGGATATGAGTATCATTATAGACAATATTTTTATTTTCATATCGACATTATAACTACAGCCATGATTAAAATGATCTTAAAATTTTGTACAGATGTTAATGAAATGAACTCAGTAAACCTAATGGCAGAAAAACTGCAGTATTGGTTTATTAAACCTGATATAGTCATCACCCATAACATTATGGAATATCTATAAATAATGTCTGAAGAGCTGATAGTTGAGTAATAATCCTTTTAGTAAATGGTAAATCATTTCTTAGAAGTTATTATAGAATGAACAGATCAATAACACCTACTAATGTGCTTGTAGCCATCCATAACAAATACTACTAAAGTATGTAATATGCTTCTAATATCTAGTATTCAATTACTAACCTCTGTACAAACCATTTATATTGAAGCCTTAATATAATGTTTTATTACTATAGTAAAGTAGTGATTTACTTTGTCATACTTATGCGGTTAATTTACTATATAAATCTTGCGTCTGATCCTACAGTCTACATTGTAGAGGAATTCTCTGAGAAGTCATAAAAGAGAAGTTAGCCAGAGAAGCAATTGTTGGGTTGGGTCTCCTATCTTCTTACCTGAAATGTTTCATCTGCAATTTCTTTGTCAATCGGCTGTCATTTTAAAGAGATTTAGTAGGAAACTATCCTGAAAGTTATGACTTGCCCTTCAGAGACAGATGAATGAAAGCAATGATGTTGCCTTTTTCTGCTGCTTGCACATTGGGGAAGCTAGAGTCCTGGGTCTGTTTCCCTGCCAGTGTGAACTGCCATCAAGTCAATAATATGCAACTGGCTGGTAAGTATTTTTGTGGAGAAAATCACCTCTTCATATCTGAGGGTACTTTGAAGTCCACAGATAAAAAAAAAAAAAAAATAAAAATCACAAAAATCAAGTGAATCTGATAAAAAAACCCAACATTTGCCCAAGATCTAAACTGGGACTCTGGGAAGGGGCTGCATGAGCAAGTAATTTTGTCCATGGGTGTGAAGACAAAAAGTGTTTCTAGAGGCATATTCCATGCCCATCTTGCTTCACATCTTTGACTCTTCCTTTAGCGTTTGACTCTTCCTGAAGCATTAGAATTTGGTGCCTCTGATGATGTTTCACGGTGCAACAAATCAGTCCATGCTGGCAAAACAATTCAGAAGTGGTTCACCTGTTTCCTGCTTCCCTCTCTCCCATTTCCACAGCAAAACTGAAGGTTACAGTGTTATCTGGGATATAAACTACTCTAATACATATTTCCTCTAAACTGTTTTGGAGCAGATCCACAATCTTTTGTATGAACAGAAGCAGGGGCTGTAACTTCAGCCTCCTCATCCAGCCCTGCAACCTCAGAGTATTGAGTTGTTCTAGCCTTTTCTCTGTGACCCAGAGTTTGATTAAAATCTCTGCATAGCAGTAAAGTGCCACTTCAGAGGAGTCTGTCACCCCTTGACTGAGGTACCTCCACGTGAGATGAAGAAAAATGCAGTTCGAGTCCTGCTACAGCTCAAGAAAATGTCTGATTTTGGCTCAAATCCAAACATTCTAAGTAATTCCCTCTAGGGTTAGGGAGAAGCTGGGTAGAGAAATGAAAGAAAGGGAAAGCTGCAATTTATAATTTTAGAATTAGGAGTCCAAAGGGGTAGTTATGAAGCGTTTTTATGATTTGGAAAATCCCGCTGTTTAGAACTTCAGGAAATGTTGTCCACTATCTTATTTGTTTCATTTCTGCAATTGATTAAATACCATCCGGAGAAGATGACAACCAGAAGTACAGTAGCAAATAATAATGATATGATAAATTGAACACAAATTTTAGAAACTTAAAAAATGAAACAAAACAAAGCTTGTTTTCAATGTTGTGTAACTCTGATTTACCAAATTGTCAGTTTCTACATATCTTTCTTCCTGAAGACCAATAAAAGCCCAACTGATTTAAACTAGGTTATTAAACATTCGTATGTTTTTGGATTTGAATACATTAACATAATAGAATAATGGATTGTAAGTAGTTCATCAGTAAATAATCCACAATTATGGAGTTTGCAGACTGATTGAAAATAAATAGCAGCATATTGTATAATTAAGCCATAATCAAATGTCTCTCTATATACAAATGATAAAGTGTCCCCTTGGGCCACGGCCATGTGCTGAGGGTTTTATTTAGTTCAATAGCAAAAGCCTTTCTGTGCCAAGTTTACACAAAAGAAAAGTTAGTGAATTGCTCGGAATAAAGTTGACTGATCTCTCCATACAGTGTAATAATTAGAGCCAGCATTACTCCGTGCACATTTTGGATACAGGCTTTTGCAACAGCTAGCAAGATTAACCCTCACTGGTATTCAGCCATAGTGTTCCTTGGCCAAAGAAATACTATACTTTGTTCTGTATACAAAGCCAGTAACATTTCAACTTAATTTTGCTGTATATCCCATTATTAATGCAATTCAATTCTAGTTTCAAGCAAAGGGAGTTGAATTTGCTATATTTTAATGTCATCTCAAAAATGATGGGTTTGAGATTCTGGGTGGGTCCTGAGGTCTGTCTGAGACTCTCAAGTGATGGGTTTTGGACGTGCAAGAAGATACAGGAGTTCAGCATTTCTGTTTACAAGGCTAGAAGCTAGGCAAGAATATTTTAACACAAGAATCATTGCTTTTCCAGCGTAGCCTTTTAATTAGAAAATCATGTGGTGGAAGGAAAGAGTTGATTACCTTCCTTCTGAATGCAATTTATTTACATTCAAGATGGGAGAACATTTAGCAGAACATTTCAAAAGGTTGGAAAATCTTGAAATATGGTAAAAGTGTAACTGCATGCAGAATATGCATCTGAAAATAGCTTATTTCAAGATGGGGTCTAGATGGAAATAGATGAATACCACTTAATGAAAGGGCTGTCCTTCTCTGCAGCCTCTCAAACACTCCTATTAAAAACCCTGTTATACCTGATATTTAACTTGAAGAGGCATAAACTCGTTGTTTCTGTTGTTGCAGGCAGCAGCACTGCCTGGTATTTGATCTGTGGAACACCCTTTCGTTACCCTTCTCCATGCTGCACCTTCAGATACCAGTAACACCCCTCCCAACTCAATACCGCTTTCTAACAATCTGAATTATAAATAGCCTATAGCCCTAGAAAAATTAGTCCTGGGAATTATGCAGCTGCAGGTGGTTTTCCAGAATCTGACCTACTGTGTAATTTATAACCTTGGAGTGGTTCGCTGGGATTAAGAACTCATAGAGTGGATTGAGTTTGATAAAGCCTCGAATAGCATCAGGAGTCATGGTCCCTCTGGGGTTGTTAGCTTAGTGCAGAAGTCCAGTATCTCAAGGAAAACAGCTCAAGACAAACTCTTAGGGTCTTCAGTTTTACTCTTAGTATAGCACTACACAACACTGCTTTGCAGTCGCTTCTCTGCTTTGATGCTACTTTTATGAATCACAGCACAATTCTGGAGTCTGCTTCAGTACGGGAGAGGACCTGAACTTGCTCACCCAAATTGGCCCTTTTGTGGCAAAAACGAGGACTCTCTTGTCTTTTGATTCAACTCTGTCGCTTTGTGCTATGAATCACCTATACTATGAAGCTCCTTAACTGTTTAGTGGATAATGTTGAATCTTATGTTCCTTATTGGCTTATTGAAGTTCATCTATTTTCTCACCTTTCAATAGCTTAAAACTCATTGCTGGGATTTCAGCTGGAGTTTTGAACCAGAGGGAGCACCTTTTCAGGTCTTACAGTTTTCATATGGTTCTATAGGGAAACCTCTGTCCTATATAAAGTTTCTCTATATCAGGCAACTGATTTCACTGAAACATTTCATTTACTGGAGTGAACCAGGCCTGTATCTATATTTTTCTTGTAAATGGTTATAAAAAATCAAACATAACGAATACTTATGTTGAAGTCAAAACTTTGAAATAGGTAGCATCTCATCTTGTGTGCTACCTTACTTGGTAAGTGATGTTCATGGCCACATGGATAATTTACTTGGAGGGAAGCCAGATCAGAGCTAGAAAATTAGGCATAGACTATTCTGAGGTAAATGAATATGTGGATTTTGTTTTGCTGCATTTAATTTGATCTCACTTGTCCCCTAATAAAAGTTCAGGGGAGGCTGGAATATAAATATTACAGAGCAGCTGCTGTGAGTTTAATCCACGTTCCATTAATGACAATATTTTACTCCCAGTGCTGGATCAGAATCTGACATATTATTTTCTTGCATTTTGTGCTGTACACCTGAAAGGTTTTTGTTTAAAAATATATGATATGCTTTAGACAAACTGTTTTCTAAAACTAATTATGGAATAGTTATACTTTTGTGAAAGAAGGGGAAATGTAGAAAAACAAACTACTGGATTGTGTTCTAACTGTACACTGGAGGGGAAAGGCTTTGCAAGCAGAGTATAAATATACTACCATGCCTAAAAGAAACAAAGCATAACACACAGTACTATACGAGAGACAGGAAGGCACGCAGTCCAAGAAGCAACAACTTAGTCAAGACCTTCTTTCATCTCCTTTAAATGTTGCGTATGCATATCATTCCAACTGAAGTATTTATTTCCTAAGGCAAGACTTAGTCTTATTTGAATCAGCTCTTGTACCACCACCACAGAGATCTTCCTCTTAAAGCAAATCTGAAAAATAAAATGAAAAGAAAAAAACCGCAATCCTCTTAATACTGGGAGAGGGAGTCCAGAAAGTGGGAAGCGGTTATCGCAGTTTAATTTGCAGAATAAGCCAAAAAGAAAAGAAAAAAAAAAAAAAAAGTCCCTGATAAATGAGAAATAGTCCCATTATGTTATTATTCTGTTACCTAAGAAACTATCTTCAAAACAGAAGCCCTCATAAATACTCTGGAGATGCATCAGACACTTTTCCCTGCTGTACGACATTGTGTATATGGTTTGGCAGGAGTTCATCGTGTAGAAGATAAACTAGCACATAGTGCCAGGATTCTATTACTCTTGACCCTGACCTTTGGCTGCATGCTGTTTCCAGTTGCACTCCATCTTTAAAAAAAAAAAAGACAGCGCCCATTTTTTTTACCCTTTCTTTTTTAACTTCTGTTTTTAAACTTCTCTATAATCTACCCTTCGTCTGATATATATTTGAAAAACAAGTTTTCTGATCTCTTTCTTCTCTCTTTTTTTTTTTTTTTTTTTTAACTTCTGTTTTTCATTCCTTAAAACCAGCAGTAATTCTCCTGCCAGAGTTGGCTTTCCCATTCAGATTTCTCCTCTTTTTTTTTGTCTCCAAGCTCAATAATGTGGAATAGTGTAATGTATCCGAACCACAGAGAAAACACATTCTTGGAAATGGTTTGTTTTTCTATGCTATATTTACTATTCTCTGAACCCAAGATATCCATTTATTGTTACCAACTGAAGTTGTTAGTAGTAAAGGCATGGGAAAGGAGATGATATTTTCATTGACAGAGAATCAATGTCCAGAGCTGCCAACTCTATACAGAAGGGTGTGGAAACACTCAGGTCATGTGGCAATTTTTAAATACATTTTGCTCCTACAAAATTAAAGTCCAAAAGTCCTGCATAAGGATGTGATAATTTGCAAAGCACTTTGATACAGTGCTAGGATATAAGTACTGGGTAAACTACAGAGATTAGATTAGGCCACAGGAAAGCAGAGGGATATTCTTGAAAGTTTATATGGCCGCCTTTTCTGCTCCTAGTTCAGGCAAAACTCCCAGTGAAGTCACTGGGAATTCTGCTTGTATTAAGCAGGACAAAATTAGGTCTCTGTTTTCCCAGTAGGGATCAGGCTAACAGCCATGGATGAAAATGTTTTCAAAGAGAAAGCAAAATAAACTTTTTTTAACTACCTCTGACTGTCTGGAGTGGACTTCAAAAAAAATTAAATACTGGTATATCCAATGGCTTTTCCTTTTGTGAACATTGCAGTAATCTGAGTATACTCATTTGTTTGTGCAACATTTGAATAACAAAACAGAATAAACACAACAAAACTCCCAGACCCGATATTTTTAAAGGATAAGTGAGAGAGACTCAATGGAACTTTACAGAAATGCTATACTTGCAAGAACAGAAAAAAATTAGAAGCGCAGTGTATCATAGTCAGACAAAAATCTCTGGTGCATTAAAGACAACAAAGATGTGTTGCAATACAGCTTTCCTAAATGTTTAGCTTACTTTAGAAACAAAAAATGTTAACACTGTAATTATAAACTATTAATGCTGGTTTGTATTTGGGGGCCAGGACTGAAAATGATATAAACAAACTGTTGCTACAGAAATTTCTTTTTTAACTAAAACTCTTTCATTCTACCTGTAGTTACCAGTAAGTGTGATATGATGAAAAGAAAGAAGTTGAAAGCATGAAAGGAGTAAAGCCCAGACCCCTGAGATTCACCACAAGTCCTAAATATCTGTGATTGGTTATTGCTTAAGCTGTATGATTTGTAAATATTATGCTTAGTGACTCCAGTACCCATCTTTGCCTGAAAGTCCTACCTCTCTAAAGACAGGCTATAAAAATTATCGTGAAGCTTGTGATAAACAGTAAATGCAATACAGAAATAATGCAGAAAAGGGCAGACATGAAAGGACGAGTCGTCCACATAAGCAATGTTTTGTGAAACTTGAGTGACTGAATAACTTTATAGACAGGCGACAATAGCTGATTAAAGAGCTGACCCACGGCAGCATTACCTACCTTACGTACTTGATGGCGGATGGCCGTTGCAATGCAAAGTAAAATTTGGTTTTAATAGAAACTTAACACAAGGTTTAATAATCTGTGTAAACAGTACATTTCCACTGAAAACCAAGTAGCCATTACTGGCTAAACATTGCCGTGATTTTATTTAACACTGTCAAAAAAATTGAGTTAGCAGAAATATTTGTGCTTAAACTTTATAATTATGAAGCTTATTCCATAGGAAGTTTTTTAGGAATTCTAAAAATTATTATAGATAATGAAAAACATTAGAGGCAAAAATTTAGGGAGTTACCTTATCCCCTCAAACTGTTGCCCCAAGGCTACACCAACAGAGGAAAACAGTATCTAGGCCCATTTGTTGTCGTGGAAGCCAAATGACGTGGTCTGGCCACAGCCACACTAATAAATTCTATTATGTTACAGAACAGGGTGGCTGCATCCAATCCTCCCTGGGAATGGTCCTTGGCGTGTGCTAGTTCCCAGACAGATAGTGTTATTTGACATGAGCCAAAAGGGCACCAGGGAATAGCGTAGCAAATTAACCACATGGATAACTGTTCTTGGGCCATGGCCTGGTCCTGTCCACTTCACTAATACAATTATAGTCAAAGATTCTGGGTCCAAGCTGTTTTACATACCTGTTTTCAAAATGTGAAACCTCAGGATCACTACCTAAAATTTTCTAGGCATATATGAGACAACATTAGAGGAGTAAACACTCCTATATTTCATTACGCAGTCAGAGGTAGAAAAAAAAAAAATCCACTTTGAAGTAACTTAGAATTTTATGATGAAGCTACTGTCCCTGAAAATAAAGTCTTCGTAAAATCTGGTCCCCAATTGAAAAAGACAAGGAATTTTAATGAAGGCTTTAGGCAGGCATCCTAAAATATATCCAGTTCACAAGGAAGTAGGCTGAAGGAATATCTAGTGTGTGAGTCTGGGTGGTCTTCCAGTGCTGAGCTCTTCAAGATTGTGGGGATTATCTAGATGACTCCATTTCTATCATTGTTTGGAATAACACTGAGACTGGACAGTAGAATGCAAAGAAAAGCTGACAAAGGAAGTAAGTTTTCATCTAAAAGAAGACACATCTACCTATTCACACTAATTAGTATGTTGTCGTGTAGAAGGAAGTATGTAAAAACCAATCTTTATTTTTCTTTTAAATTCAAAGCTACTGTCGCCTGTTGCTACTGATATCACTTGCTTTCCTCATTTAAGTTTCATAACTGGTTAAGTAAATTTTAGTCTATGCTGTTATAAAAGGCTTTACTGCCCTTTTTTACCTTTTCCCCAATTATGTGGTCATGTCTTCTTCCTTGTTCTTGGCAGTATGTGGTCACTTGGTTTAGGGAGCTCATCCAACAGTCTGCGTAGTCCCATGAGTAACAGCACATGCAGATGATCATAGAGCTAGAAAACATGCCCATTTCTGACAAACTGACAGCACTGCATAACCCAGAAAAGAAAAGATTTGAGGAGGAAGCATATTAACTGTATTCAAACCCAATACAGGCTGTTGCAGAGAAGAAAGGTATCTTTTCTCTGTGCCAGAAGTAAATAGGACAAAAAAATAATGGGCTTAAGTTGCTGCAAAGGTGCTTAAAGTTAAGCATTAGGAAAAACATTACAGAGGTAGAGATAGTGAAGGACTGGAATACATTGCTTAAAGAAAGTGTGAAATTACCATCAGTACAAGTCTTTGAAACAGCTGTCTTTCTAACAGCTCTCCACAATGTCCTTAGCAGAGCTGTTTCTGCCTTGGGGCAATGCAAAGTACCATACGACCTCTCAAAATCCTTTTCTGGTTCCATTTTCTGTGATTGCATGATTGGATTCAAGAAATTGTTAATCCATGCCATGCCACAGTTCATGATAAGTAGAAGTTAAAGGAGAAAGAGTGACCAGCCAAACGACATGTTATCTTGTTTTCTGTGTAACCTAAATCTGAATTTCCCTGATTTCATCACCACAGTGCCTGAGCGGGAGAAGAAAGCCTGGGTTGTGCCCCTGACAGGAACAGTGCCTTTCTGAGAGCTACGGAGGATTCTTTTTATGCTTCCTTTTCCTTCTTTCTAATGAGTACAATTATGTCACAGTACTAATGACTGTGATTCTCCAGATGAAAGCCATTGCAGAAGTATTATGCCAGTACTGTTCTCTCCTATTGACAGAATTCTGCCCCAAAGCAGTCAGTGAAGGTGATATCTAAATCCAGTACTTATTAGGCAAATGGTATCTTCCTCTAGAGGCTTTCGAAAGCACTTATCAAAGAACTGTTTCCTCTGGCAAGGTAGGGAACTTGTTATTTCAGGAGCACTGTTTCCCTAATCTCCAACTGTAGTAGTAAATTAAATATGCCAAGGACTCTCTGGCCTCAAAGTCAAATGTCAAGGCCTGGCTCCACCCACACTATTAAATTACTTTACCCTCCAAAACACCTATTACGAAGAGTTCATTCTAAGTCCTGAGTTGTGCCAAAAATTGTTCAGACGTGTTGATTGACTTGTTGAAAAATCAGATCAGAGAATTTAACAGGGTAGCTGCTGAAATTTGAGTGGCTGGGAGTATTCCCTAGTCCTACTTAATTTACTAGTGTGGAGGGCACACGATGGCTAAAAATTTGTTGAAAGTTGTATAGCTAAAGTTGGTTTGAATCTCACCATGAAGTGTGTTAAGTAGATAAAGAATCACAGTACATTTTTTAATATGAAAAATACCTTTTCTTCATTGCTGTTCTCATTGGCATGAGGCCTGTAACTTTGTATGTTTGGGTAAGGTTCACTGTTTTGGTGAAGCTGAAGATACTACTTATAGCTTTCAAGGAGAGACTCATAAGCCTGCAGATGACGAAGAGTACAACTCAGTGATAAGTGACATGGCTTTGCAGGAGCCAGCTGAGTACACAGGGAAGAAGGTTTTAAGGAGACTGATAAATTCCTGCAAATGCAGCTGTAAAGATAATCTTAGTCCAGTTAAAAAAAAAAAAAAAAAAAAAATATAAAATTGCACAAGCACCTGAAATGTTCCTTTTCTCATGACAGTTTATCTGTCCCATGGTGCATTCCTGGGGCATAATCCCTGAGTTTATCTGAGAAACATACTTTGAAAACCTTCTTCAGTACGTCAGCAGGGCGTGCAAATAAAGGAATTCACATAAAACGGGGCAACCCTTCAGGAGATACCTGTCTCTCAGGTAAACACTGCAAAGAGACTCACACTGACTAGGAGATGAGTCAAAGACAAAACATCTAGGAAACTCAGATGCAGCAAGAGTAACTAAACATAAAAGTATTCTAAGAACTCAGTTGAATATTTAGGGTGTTATTTAGTAAATTTAAGATACTAGAAAAGTACTTATCAAAGTTCGTTGGCAAAGAAACAGAGAGGAGGACATCTGAGGGTTCAGTTACAGTGGAAAGAGAATCTAAGGACAATAGGAAAAAAGCAAAGTAAATGGGATTATTTACATTTGGCTACAAAAGCAGCTAAGGCAACAAGATAGAAAGACAGCAAGAGGTACCAGGTTGAGAACTTGGTGTTATGATCGTGTGGGCAATGTTCCCGGGACAGTTGTGAGGGAGAGAAGAAGGTCCCAGGAGAGCAATTACGGGCAACCTACCCATTTATAGAGATTGTTTTATTTTAGAGGGGACTGCATGGTAATAATGATTGATACTCATTTTATTTATTTACAAGTGTCATGGTTACCCAGACAAGTTTTGGTTTCTGTGTGCTGGGTGCTAAGTGCATATGAGGCTGTCCACACCCAAAGAAGCTGTCACGGATGGAGTGATGCACTTCACTCGTAGAGAGGAACAGCAATATATTTATTGATATAAAACAGGGTTTTAACAAAGTTTGATGATAAATGCACCAGTGTTTTAACAAGATTCGAGATGGCAAGGCACGCTTGGTTATTTACTTCATAGAGGACAGGGTCAGACAGAGCTGTCAGGAAGACTCTCCCATTGAGTCATGAGGTTCAGAAAGGACCCCCTTGCTTTCTAAACTCCTTCTCAGACAGGAGTCTAGGTGCATCTGGACCCAATCCTAGTCCCAGACTTGGTCGATGATTTATGTCTAATGGATTATTTATGTGCAACCAATCCTTTATATCCCTTATCTAAGATTTCACAGTTTAGTATGTGGCAAAGAATCTCTGCATTTCAAGGAGTAACCTACTCAAGGGGAGATCCTGGTGTGAGCCTGCATCAGTGCAGGAGAGAAAAAAGGGCTTTTGGGCTGTTCAATATTTATGGGAGTAAGATGATTGACCTACAGTCACATTTGCATATTGATGACAGTACCAGTATCGCTCAAGTTAGCCCTTGGCTATTGTGTTGTTATCTGTCTCCCCAAAACCACGTTTGAGCCCCAGATGCCACCATCATGACTAGACCCATTCTGACCACCATGGGTGGTTATTGCTTGGGCAGGGTTACAGGAGATAAGGATCAGGTTGGTGCCTGGGGAGGGGGAGCATGCCATCACAGCAGCAAACAGGCCACCCAAACTGGGTAGCACATTTAGGTTCAGCTGGAAAAAGAGATCTACAACATAACAGGAATTATCCCAAAATTGAAGAGATTCAAGCAACCGAGCTTGTCTTAACTGCATGACAGCACAATGCCTCAAATTCACATATACCCTTTCTTTCTTAGCCTTAGGATACTGGAATTATTTTGGTCTTTAAAAGAAGAACACGGCCTCCACACATGGCTGGAAATTCATTACTGGTGTGCTTTGAGCTAGGTTCTACCTCCTGCAAGGATGTGCCATGGAGACCCCAAGAAGAAAGAAGCAGAAAGCTTCAAAGAAAGCTTGTCCTTTATGTCCATAGGTCAGTGGACCTATAAAGTGTCTTCCCAAAGGATGCTGTAGATGCAAAATCTTAAATGGATTCAAAGAGACAGTGGATCAGAACATGGAAGCTTAAAGAATAGTTAGTGATAAGAAGATCATTCAGTAGAAGCAAACAGCAACACATAGAACTGCCACTTTGGACAAATACCATCTGTTCTGCCTAAGCTTTAGCCAAGCACCACGGGGAACTTTTCCCTCTGTTGACCATTAGGTTTTTTTTTTCAATAGAACCTAAAATATAATCACTTTTGCTGATTTTTCATGGGCATATAGACACATTCATACATACATATATATATATTCATGCTTATATTCCAATAGACACATATATGTATTTTTACAACTATTTATCTGTCTAGGGATAACTACTGTGTATATTAACCTTACTGAGGTATGTGTGAAGTAATTAGAAATAATTCATTTTTGCAATACACTAGAATCCAGAAAGTGAGCAGGCAAAAATACAGCGTAGAGCTAGCTAAGGTTTGAGAAAGATGTGGGTTAAATAAAAAAATGCAACAGACACACCCAAGACCACCAGCAGCTACCTAATTTACCAGGTTTCCATTAAGATTAGAAGAGATTCCGTAGCACCAACTTTTTCATATGCTTCTGTTTCAGGTTTTTGTTTTCCTGCACAGCCTAACACTAGCCTATTAAGCAGAACTGCTGTTGCGTATATGACTAAAGTTTTGGGTACTTGTTATGGAGATAGTTTGGGGCATTATTAAAGTTTCAAATCTAGGAAGACATGGTAAGTCTCAAGTTTGATCCTAGCATGGCTTGCCTTTGTCTGTGTGTGTGTTTCTGTGTCCTCTTATATGTATACACCATATTCACGTACCTTCTCAAATTCGTGCATAGTAGATGTTTGGATAACACTGCATGGATAACACTGCATGAAAGATATAATCAAATCACATGGAAGTGACTTTTTTTTTTTTTCCTTTTTTTTTTAAAGATGCTGCTATTCATGGAAATCCATAAATAAATATATATTCTTAAAATCTTCTAAATACAGTCAGACTAAAAGGTTCAATATAATTCATGTTCTGCTTCCAACTTGACTTGAATCCAGCTATAATCAGTAGATCACAAAGGGTTTATATATGTATGCGTGTATACGCATGTATAAAATGCACAAGTCAGTTTAAACACAGAACATATTTTTAAAATTAAATCTTAATTTCCAGCTCCATATTTTCTAAAATAAATAAAGTCTACAGTACGAATATATAAGTACAGCCTGAAATCATGGAAATAACTTTGACTTAAATGAAAGCTCGAGTTCACATATTTTCCAGCATATACCTGGAAAATATCAGCTTTTATTGCAACTTATCTGTATGGGCTGTTTTATAAGAATTAATGCAAATAATAAGAGTGAAAGTGAGATTAAAACACCAAAATTTCTCTCCACATGAAAATGTTCAGATTTTTCAAACCCATGTACTATTATTGTCCATGAGCCTGGAAACAAACCCTGATATAAACACAGAATCCAAACCACAGAACATGACTTGTTTAAAAAGTTAAATTCTGTGAA
Organism: Fratercula arctica; assembly: GCA_947846985.1. Classification (NCBI taxonomy): domain Eukaryota; kingdom Metazoa; phylum Chordata; class Aves; order Charadriiformes; family Alcidae; genus Fratercula; species Fratercula arctica. Next base: position 113,190,553 of record CANTUZ010000003.1, read on the forward strand.
GTAAGGCAGGAAACGAGATTTATCCTTCTGGGAATTTTTTGGCATGAGCAAGGAACTAGGCATGCTCAGTGCATGTCATATCCTTCATCTATCACTGCTCTCTGAAGTAAATCAATTTCTGTTTTTTTTTTTTTTTTTTAAACTCAAACCAAGGGAAAGCAACACAGTCACCATCTGAAATGTGTAGAAATCCTTCTGTTTGACATGGCATTAAACAGAAGAAGGCAAATTACAGTGTGTTGCCTTAAGGATTATTGTTGCACATTTTGTGCCTTCTGGCTGTGGCAGTGTTTGTTCCTCCAAGTGAAATTAGCTGGGCCCACGCCATTTTGCAACACTGTAAAAATAAATTGCTGTACTTGATAAGCGAATGTTAAACTTGTCACTCTAAGCTAACTGCAAATTGTTTTTAGTGTCTTCAGGGTAACTTGGCAATGTCCGATAGGAACTACACAGAAGATCAGCTTTCTCCCTTTGAAGCCAAGTTTAGGTAATAGTTAGGGAACCAGAGCAAACAGTCTTGCTCATGAGCGGGAGAAAGAACGTTTCCAACGCAGTCCAAATCTTCCAGATTAGACTATATCAGGTTAAAAATTTGGGATCATTCAAACACTTACATTAATTCACGTTACACTTGTAGGACAATACTATTTAAACATCAGGATGACCTGAAGTTCTAATTTAGGATGTCGGAGAGGAGGGGAGTCCTACAATAAGGCAAAATATGGAGGAAAAGGATCTTAGATTGGCCATTTTTTTTGTCTACTCCAGAATGCTTGATCCTGCCAGCACCTTCGGTGTCACCCTCTCAGGACTTCTCAACCTGAATTGAATGCTATACCTGCCTTCAAACACCCACAGGCTGATAGCAAGAAGGAAATTCTGGTGTAAACCCAACTTTATTTGCGTGAAATTTGGGAATTGAGTCCCTTATAGACACAGCCTGTTTGGCATGCGTCACAGCTGAAATGCAGGAGCCTTTTTCTCATTCAGCCTTGTAAATCTGGGAGTCAGTCAGTCAGTCAACTTTTCTGTTGGAAAGTCCCACTTCATAAAACCAACATGTCCCTTGGGAAACATGGCATTTTGCTAAAATAACAAGTGATTTATTTTTACATGGAAAAAATGAAACAACATCTTCCTTATTACCCACCTCAGGATGCCTGCACTGAGACAGTTCAGCTGATCAGCAAGCCCAGGCAGGCTGCTGGAAGGAAGGTTCAGGGCCAGAGAAGTCAGCTTCAATGTCCACCACGTTTTGCCTCCATCCAGCCCCTCCTGCAGGACCTGGCTTTGGCCAGAAATGGAGCAAGTGGCTGCTCACATGTTTGTGGAAGACCCTCGACAGATCCCCAGCAGCACCTGGCAATCTTTCCCCAGGTCTGGCACACAGAGGGAAAAAAAAATTGCCCCAGTTCTGCTTTTAAGGGAAGCTTCCAGGAAATCTTCTGAGGAAAAAAAAAACAAAAACCAAAAACCAAAAACCAAAAACCAAAAACCAAAAAACAAATTTTCTGTTTATTTTATTATTAAAGAATCAATGAAATAACATAAAATGGTAGTTTTGAGAGTGAGTCAAGAAAAGAAAGGCAAAAGAAGGCAAAAGAAGGTGGTGGTTGGGATATGTCTCTTCTACTTGAGTTTTGCAGACGGGTTCTTGCTTTCTCAGTAGGTCTGTTCTCTAATGGGAGCAGTGAAAAATTTGTACCTTCTGTAGAAAGCACAGAGAAAAGGAAAGATTTCCAACACATGCTTATTATGGGGCGATACAGACTTACTACCGGTCTCAAGTGGCCTGAATGGGTGAGACAGTAGTTTAGAAACAGCCTCTGCAGTCCCTGGTACCTCTCTTCCAAGACTGCTGCTACAGATGCTTGCTCTGGCAGTGGCTTTTGTGATAATGGACATCTCCTCTGGGACTTGGATTAAGCCCAAGATTAAGTTACCATAGCAACAAGTTTCACAGAGTCATTGCCAGTAAATATTATGGTGATTGGTTACTGAAACCCAGGGTAAGTTATTTTTCATGGCCTCAGTATCAAATATAATGAAGAAGCATATTAATAGTGGCTTTTCTAGAATAGTCCTTGTAACTTGCTTCAGGCAGTTCACAACATTTTGAAGTACATAATTAAATAAAACCAACAGAGATCTGTAATGCAGTGAAAATACACAATGTGATTCAGCGTTATAATGGTACCCCAAGACATTTTCAGGGCTTACAGTGGAAGTCTTCCAAAGCCAAAGAAGGATGAGAGAGGTCCTGAAGGTGTAAAATATCTCTGAGAAGACAGAGATAATAATTAATTAAATTGGTTGTGGAAGCTTGATGAGTTTGTTTGCTGAAGCACCACTACATTGTGTATAAACATTACCTCACTCTCTGCCTCACAATGTTTTGTTAATAACAAACAACAACAAAGGCTCAGGGAGACAAACTGCCCTTCTCTTCATTCCCTTCCTTTTCCTTTTTTCTCCTTCCTTTTCCTCCCTCCCTCTCATAGGACACTGAGAGATACCAGTGGAAGATTACTTCCATGGCAAGTAACTAGAAGCTGGTGCGTGATCAGCTGCAGCTTCTCGAGAACAGTCTGCATTTATGGTGGAAATGAAGCATCTTTTAAAAGTGTTCTGGTACAACTCGAATTGTTATTCTCACTAAATTTCCAATTAACTCAACTTTCAATCAAGTACATACTGTCATTCATCTCAGAAATGATTCCTGAAACACTTTGCTGCATTACCTCTGAGTTTTCAGCATCAAACGTGGAGCAGGAATTGTCTTTTGATCAGTACTCTTTGCAAGTTAGATACTTTATTGGACTTCATACTAATAAAAGCTTAATAATGGAAGGGTTTTTTTGCTTTACTGCCATGATGATAAAGAACTAAAACCAATATTGCCAAACTGACAGATCAGGACAGCATGAGAAAGCCCCACAGAAACTGAGATGTAGAAAAATAAAATATAGGTAAACATAAATTAATACATTCTGAGTTCTTTTGTTTTGTCTCCTACTTTCTGAGCCACCACAGTGTACGCAGGTTACCCAATGAAAACTTTCTGTGCCATCAGAATGCCTAGAAAGTTACTTTATTTTAAGCGTAACTGGGATTCTCACATCATCACTTATTTCCAAAGGCCCACGCTTTATGAAAAGCAAAAGACACCAAGAGAATTTTTGGTAAAATCAGGAACTCCGGGCACAATGGGAAATGTAACATCTTTCATTCTGGAAAAAAAAAAGAAAAAAAAAGAAAAAAAAGAAAAAAAAAAAGAAGTAAGAAACAACCTTGACCAAAACCTGAAAAGAAAATTAATTTATTGTTTCACTGTGGAAAGTCCTTTAGCCTGACTAGGCAGATGAAACCCCCTCCATTTCTCTTCTGGCTTATCAACAACAGCTTTGCTGCTTTGCTAGGTTTGGAAAATGAGACTTGTTTTTCTGTTGCAAAGTTTGAGGGGCAGGAATAAATTTTGAGGTGCTTTCACATGGCTGGCTCCGCTCGCTTCCCATTGACATTTCCCCTGCAGCGCTAACACGGATCTGCCAAGGGTGGAAATGAAACTGTACCAGGCAAAGGGGGTTGCTGCTGACTCTGGCCTTCTGCTTCAGAACCAGGCTGCAAGAAATCCTGTCGACTGAAGAACTGAATAATCTGCCTCGCAGGAAACTTTCTTGCTTTCTGCTAGTAACTGAGGTCATCTTCATCTCTGCAGGATGAATATAGATGAGCGAGGGTGTGCGTGCTGTGAAAAAAATTATGCCTGAACAGAAACAGAGCTGTAGGTCAGAAAACAGAAAAGAAAGTTGGAAAAAAGTGCTATCCTTTTTTTTTTTTTTTTTCACCATTTGTTTATTCTGTGATTAAAATAAATTCTTTATCTTTTTTCATTCATGATCTCCACTTTGCAAAAGAAATTATGTCTATGTAAAGGGAAAGTGTTTCTTTCCTTTCTGGCTTAAAACTGTTGGTCAGTGAAATGTACATTGGCATAAATTATTTTGAAATAACTTTTTTTCAAGCAACTATGGTGGTGACAGTTGAAGTCATACTTGGGATGGCTATTTTTGTGGGATTTATTAATCTGGTCTTGTTTCCAGAAAGAAAGAGATTCTGACTACCATACAATTGTTTTTTCTATTTCAGTGAATGTTGAATTAATTAATACTTTAGCTTCAACCTAAATGTTTCTTCCCCTTTTTTATTTTCCTTTTGATTTATAGCACTAAAACTTGAAGCCACCTACTGGCTTAGGTATAAAAATCAAGATATATCTTATGCAGTTTGATAGGACATTTAAGACCCCTTTCTCCTCTCTGTGTGTCAAAACCTAGTCTTGTCCAAAGACTGTGGCATGAGAACTTGGCCTACAGAGCTTGCTCCAACACAGCATCCCTTGCTAGACCTGGAGGCATGGGACAGAGCTGGAAAGAACAGAATTTTAGAGGATACAGAACCGCAAGTTAAAGTATTGCCAGTGCAGGCTAGTCCTCAATCCTTTATCCAGAGGATAGTTTCTAAAGACAAAAATCCTGGACAGCACCTGCACTGCATTTTGAGGCAGTATGTCATGGTATAAGAAATACCTCAGTTTAACCTGCTCCTTATCTTGGTGGAACCGCAGCAATTCTTTGTGGGCATTATGAAGCCAGCACACAAGCAGGGAGCAGAGGCGGGAGAGAAGCAGGTGGAGAACGCGGAGCTCAGGCAGGGCTGCAGCAGCAAGAGGCTGCAGGGAAAAGCATCATCCTGCAATCGGGGTGGACCTCCGTTCTGCTGCCTGCAACCCTGCACCATGGATGTGGTGAAGGTATGAGTTACTGGGGGTGGAGCTGTGGTTACAGCTTATACCACAGCTCAGTTGATGCATGATACTAGTTAAGTAGCAGCAACTTGATCGCGTGTCTAAGCTGTAATTGGTGTGGCTTTGTCTACGGTGGTGCTATCTGATCTGGTAAGGGAGATGACAAATATATGGATTTATTTAATTTCTTCATTTACATTTACGATAATTTAAAAAGACGCCTTTCCAAGGCATCTAGCCTCCCCCCAACATCGTTAATAATTCTATAAAATAAAAGCACCATTAAAGTAATCATTTCCACGTGCACCGAGCCAGCCAGCTGCCTTCTGAAACTCCTTCCCACCCCTTTATCATTGTGGGAAGCCTACAATCAGCCCTCTCCAAAAACTCTATCGAACAAACGTCTGGACAGAGTGATGCTACATAGTGAGGCTGTACAACGTCTCTGTAGAAAGCACGAAGCTTGTTTAGAGCAAAAATAGATAGCACGAATTTATGTCATTTTCAACCTGTAATCTACAGCTTTCTTGGAGCTGGGTGCCAAAACAAGTTCCCGTCAGTACTGCTGTCTCTCTTCCTCTCTTAACAGTTGTTTCTACCAGCATTTTGACTGCAAACAGGAGTGTATCAGTTATTTCCTTAAGTTCCCTCATTCCCACTACCAATAGCCAGTCTGCATGAGGACTGGGCAGCTCACCACTGGCGTGGTGCTAAGATCTCCTAAGTGCTCCTGCTAAGATCTCAGAACTGCTGATTCTACCGGTTTTTTGTTGCAGTGTTCCCAGTACCATTGATTTTTCTGCAAAGGGCTGCAAAGACAAGCCTTGTCTTACATGAATTTGCCTCAAACTATACCAAAGGTAATACAATAGAGATTATAAATTCAAAGTGAGCAGCTCTCAGTTTCTATCTCTGATTACACTCCTGTAGATGTGCAACCCCTGAAGCCAAACTGTACTGGGGTACCAGAGGAACAGTATAGCCCATTCTGACAGAAAGCATTAAGTATTACTCAGGCAGCTTGATGAATTGAAGGCTGAAAGTAGAAATTATATCTGCCTATAAACATGCATGAATGGAAAAATTTACCATCAACAATAATATTTGGATTTAAAAAATAGGATTAAAACAGGCAAAGAATTTAGGCTGATCACTTTCTGGACATCAGAAGTTAGAAGACAGCCTCTCAGGAGCCATAGTAGGAGCAAAAATCCCTAACTTTTAGCTGAAGGTCTTGGAAAAATTTGTGTGCGCATTAGGAAGGACTTGACTTTAATCCCCCAAAGCAGACCTTACTATAGCCTTACTGCAGAGACAAAATACTAAAACGTGAAGTTGGGTTAAAGCACGTTTATGTGCTGAATGCCTCCCATGTTAGCACTTAGCATTATTCCTTGCAATATCATATTGTAAAATGGCTCTAAATGCACAAGCCACTTTTCATACAAGCTACTTGATTTTCATACCCTGAAGAGTTTGCAATTGAAGCTCCTCAGCCTGCCCTTGTCTTGGCAGATCCCCTGGAGGTCATGAGTATTCTTCAGATGTTGCTCCATCCAGCTTCAAGTCAGTCCCTGAATAGTAACAAAAGGTGTGCAGAGATCGTATGTGTTTACTGAGTGTGCAATGTAGATGTACAATAGCAGTAACTAATCAAAAGACCAACAAATGATTTAATAAGTTCCCTAAGAGACTGTTGAAGTTGAGTGGATCTTGCTTTGGGTCAGATAGAAAGAGGGGGTGATCTACAGAGATTTCTTCCCAGCTCAGTTACTCTGCTGCAGCCTTGTGAGCACTGAAATGTCTTTCAGTAAGCCATGATCTCACTCAAGTTGCATCAATCCTGCCATTTTTGGGGACTAGCAGAGTATCAAGACTGAGAGAAATATTGTGCCAAAAAAAAAAAAAAAAAAAAAAAATAAATTTACTATAGGAAATTATCTTTCCTCCTGAAAACCACATTGCTAAAAAAGGGAAATGTTTCCTTTTCTACTAGCTTTGTGATTATGATGAATAGAGGTAGTAAAATCCCAACATGCAGAACAAAATCTTTCTAAAAAAGAAAGGGGCAAATTGCCGTAACCCAAAAGTAATTCAAGAAACACAAGCATTTCCTTCAATTTTTCTTCTCAGCAGGGAAGATTGTTCCTAGGGAGGCTAATGAAGCTCAGCTGAGCTTTGGAGAAGGTCTATAGCAAACTATCCCTACATTGCACATTTCTCAAGCTCTCATGCTACTAGATTGAAGGCTAATTCTACCATGTAGACATCCAGCCTGAAGAGACAAGCGTGAAAAATAATCACTTTTAAGTGATTCTGTCCTTTCTGGTTCCTCAAATATGGCTCGCACCTGTGCCAAGAAAGGAAAAAAATCAACTTTTTTAATTTAAAAAAGACACCTGCTGAGGGACAGTAGGGAATCAGGCCTATATTTATTAGTGTTTTTCTATTTCATACAAGAAAAACCATTTAATAATGGAGAGAAGCAAGTGATATTTCTCCCACCTCCCCAGTTTTTTGGCTCTAGGTACTTTGTAGTTCAGTCAGGAAATGCATTTCCCCCACTATATCCTTCCGGCAAGTAGGATCCTGTAGGAGTGATCCCTGCATTTTCCATGTTTTGTATTACCTTTGCTGATTATTGTATACTAACTTATCTCAGATTGAAGTTTCATGACCTACATATGCTATTTCTTCTCTCATCTCCATAAGCATTGCACCCACAAATGGATAATATACATGGTAAAATTTTCTCACAACAATACGACTTCTATCTATTCTTATGAGACATTCACTCCACTTACAGTCTTAGCCTACCTTTATGATTATTTGTATGAGACAGTCACACAGAACTGATGTCACTGGATATCTAAGGTCCTGAATCTGCTCCCTCATCTCCCATCAACACTTCATTACATTAGTTTGCTCCCAGAGTCTCTTTTAAAATAAACCAGTTGATTCCCCTGGAGACAAAAATGATGTGTGCATCTAGGATAGGTTTGGTTTTTTGGTATGGGTTCCACCCACCCATGGGTAAGATACAAATAAACAATAAGAGTGTATCAAGAGTAAAGAGGTGTCACACAGAGCACAAGATGATGTGCCCTGTAGCGGGAGCATTGCCAGTCCATGCTAGACTGTGCTAGCTATGAGAATTGTGGACATCAGCCACTGCACCTTTTGCCTTTAGGGCAATAACTGTTCCCTAAAGCAGAACACTTACCTTTGCCGAGATAGCCAAACTGACCAGATGACTGTTGTATACGCACAATTCACAGAAGTTGCAAAAAAAGAAACACTTGAAATGACAAACTATCTACACTTCTTTTTCTTTTCTTTTAACTAAAATATTTATCTTCTCTTACAGTAACTCATAAACATTATTATTTTTTCCTACATCTGCATGGGTGTCATTGTCCTTATACAGACAACTTGCACAACTACCCCATTCTTACGAAACAAGCTGACATGTTGCGTTTAACTTCCTGGCTTCTTTGGCCTTCTCCTTCCTGTTCACAACTCCTGGAGACTTTTTGAACCAAGAGCTCTCATAACGGGCATGGGGAAGCGCAGTGGGTGCACACACAGCAAAGAGCTATGGCAGAAGGATGAGCAGGGCTCTGCTAAGAAGGCACCAGCTGACCAGCTCCGTTTGCTGCTGGACTGCAGAAGATCAGTGTAGGACAGCTGCCAAGTAGTGTCTTCACAAAGAACACCATCTTCTTTACACTGCAGGATGGAGCGAGAGAAACTCATTCCATACGCCAGGGTGTTTTTGGAGGCACCATAGTAGGTATTTGATACAAAGATGTGTATGTCAGACCATTTTTTTTCCTTTCTTGCTTGGTTTTTGTTTTATTTTGTTTCCCCTGTGGTGAATTCATCTCAATGCTGAACTGAACCTGTAAGATACCCATTCAGCAAGCCTGGATGTTGTATTTTGTCAGGAGTCTAACACAAAACATTGTTTTTTTCCCCAAATAAAGTGACATTCTCTCTTTCTTTCTCTCTGTCTCTCTCTTCCCACCAAGGGGCGATCCTCAATACCTAATTTAGATAAGACATTCAGTTTTTACAGACTAAAGTCCTGGGAGATGAATCCCGTACTAGTGCAGCAGCTCCAAGTTCATTGGGCTGCACACAGATAGTCACACAAGTGCCAAATGCATTGTTGAAGGCTACATTGTGCAGTCAGTTTACTGTCAACACTTTAGACGTTACATTTGTCACTGATAGGTTGTTGCAGGAGTCAATATGCTGTTACTAAGCTTTTATGCCCTAAATATTTTTGAGTTTATTTGGGGAACTCTGTAATTTGCTTGTTCTTCTTTATGTGTTCAAGATAGGGGTTACTCAGTTAAAGAGAAAGAGGCAGTCATTAAAAGTGATACAAAGAAAACTCTGGGCATTGGGGAAAAAATTATTCACAGGACAAGTTAAGGGCTGGAACAGGTTGCCCAGAGAGGGAATGGAATCTCCATCCTTGGAGATTTTCAAAGCCTGTTGGGATAAGACCCTTACAAATGTGACCTTTGAAGCTAGCACGACTTTGAGCGGGATGTTGGATTTGTGGCTCCAGAGGTCCCTTCAAACTTAATTTTTTCTATCTTTCTATGATGGGGCTTCTTCATGCCATTTAGCTGCTGCAAGCATGTTTTTGGGAAGAGGTTTACTCATCTTCCAGGTATGCTGCAATGACCATTTCTTTTCAAAGCCTTTTAACGACCTCAGGGATTTGTAGAGGTGCTGTGGTTCAAAGGAGGATTTAGATGAAGTTTTATGGCAAAGTCAGGTAGCACTTCTAAGAGAAGATATTCAAAAGCACTCAGTATTGGCCTAAGTGGTTCCACTGACATCATCGGGTATTTTACCATGGATGTGAATGGCAGCAGTGTTAGGTCAAAGCTGAGTGCTTTAGAAAATCCCATCAATAGTCTTTTGGGAAAGTCTATGGTTTGGAAAACCCATAATTAGAAACTTAATGAATCAAAGTATCATAATGAACATTGTGGATTTCCTAACTAAGCATGTTAAATTTTAGGAGGTGCCTCTAACTTCCGACAGCCACTAGAGAAATCAAAATAATAAATAATTCTCCAAAGTTCCCTCTCCAAAAACCATAGCAACAAGAAGATGAGAGAGGTACAAACATACACTGCAATATTAGATCTACAAAGAAAAGGGAAAAAAAGCCTGCAAAAAAGAATTCAATACTACTAATAAAAATACAGACTAATTTGAATAATTTTTCAAAATGACAGCTGTTCTACTAATGAATCACTAAAATATTTTTCATTCAGTCAAACAATATTTTAGAAATTGTGGTACATAGAAAGGATATCCCTTGCTGTGCAGAGAAACATAATATGTGCTCCATGGAGTAGGAAACTTTAATGATATATGCAGTTTTGTTATTAAAAGTGAGTTATATATTTTGCTGTACAGTGGAAAATTGTGACCCAGTATAACATATCTTCACATTGTTTATAACTTGAGGAAAATCAACATTCTGGGTTCTCAGTTCGCACAGTAGGAATTACATTTATTTTGGCCAAATGTAATTTATATAACTGCAAGGAACAATAAAACATGAACTTTATAGTGTTTTCTTACCTAAAAATAATATAGAGCTTGTAAAAGTGAAGAGATTATTATTGTAAAGAAAAAGACAGTAACTTAAAAGCTGAAGCTCATTTTACAGCTATGTAAAACTTATCCCAGCTCAAGTATTAAGGCACCTGTGTCTGCATTTTCATTTGAGTACAGTAATCTCTGATAGCAAGCTTTGTTTTTTTAGTAGCAGCAATCACTGCTGCAGGAAAAAAAAAAAACCCTTGTTTTATACACCATGTGCCTTTTCCTACTTATCAGTAAGTTAGATTCACTGAAGCTCTAAGGATCTCTGCAAAGATTTGTGCCCTCCAGTGATATGGGTAAATGGGTCATCCACAAGGCTCCGCTCCTATCCTATCCTATCCTATCCTATCCTATCCTATCCTGTCCTGTCCTGTCCTATCCTATCCTATCCTATCCTGTCCTGTCCTGTCCTGTCCTATCCTATCCTATCCTATCCTATCCTATCCTATCCTATCCTATCCTATCCTGTCCTGTCCTGTCCTGTCCTATCCTATCCTATCCTATCCTATCCTATCCTGTCCTGTCCTGTCCTATCCTATCCTATCCTATCCTATCCTATCCTATCCTATCCTATCCTATCCTATCCCATCCTTTCTTAATGGCTTTGTCTATACTAATTCCTTAAGCAGCATCAAAGCACAAGTGCATTCAGTAGAGCTGGATCTTGATCATCTCTGCTTTTGAGTGGTTTGAACAGCCCAAGCAAACTAACTCTCTCCTGAATGACTCCTGGAGAGTTTACAGTCTAGCTTGTACCAGGGATTATTCCCAATAAACAGTAGGATGCAGTCATCTTGTTGTGGAGGCTAAAATAATTTAAGAGTTCTGGGCAGACTTCACCAGCTGGTCCCTGGGACAGTGACTGAGATTTGACACTGTTTAGTTTATTAATATAATGTAATGATTAGACTAAAATATATTGGGTTTATCAGAATGCGCTCCAGTGACACAGACAATAAGAGCAATAAAATCTGTCATAAGTGATTCATTCTTTTTCTTATCCTTTCTGTGATGGGAGAATATACACAGGGACAAGTCGTACTTTGGTTTTACAGGCATGGAAAATAAGCTCTGGAGATAAGGAAGTGAATCTTCTAAAATCTCACGAAGGATTGTGCCAGAGCTGGGAACAATTGAATTGGTCTCTTGTTTTCCAGTCTTTTGCTTTTTTTCACAAGTTCATTTAAATTCTTTTCTTACTGAAAGTGGATACTGCACTATAATTAAAGAGAATGCTCTATTGAAAACACGAAAATAGAACAATAAAAAAAAAAAAAGAGACAATGCCACAAATGACAGCATAAACCGTAATCTTGCAAAACCATATGTACCGCAACTAAGTCATGCATATTCTTTCAATGAGTTTTCCAAATAATCTTCATGAAGCTCTATAATACCATTTGTAAGGCTGGAGATGGTTGAGTTGCTGGTGGTTCACCTCGCTGAAGAGACTGTAAATAGGAGATGAGTGGTCCACAGAGTTCCCATTTCCTGCTAGGCTGATCACCTCTGTTCCAACGTATCCTGTGCTCATCAGATCTATTGCTCACACACAACCGATCCATGCGTATGCAGCAGACACCTGTTCAGAGCGGACTTTTATTTTTAATGGGATAAAGTTAGTGGTCCAAAAGCCTTTGCTCTTACTTGCCATGTTACAGAAAAGAATACATTAAGCATTAAAAATCAAGCAAATCTTGTATGGAACATTCTGCTTTGGAGTACCAGCAGATTGGTTGATAAAACTTGTTTTCTTAGTTTTAGAAAACGCATTCCTGATGTAATACTCATAGGTATGGATATTCTACACGCCCAGCTTTAGGCACTTGCAGGAGACACCTGCATTAGGTATCAATAGAAAGAGATGGGGGTCGGAAAAGGGTGAATCAGGTCACCTAAAACTGAACAGTCTTCTAGACAAGTACATCCTTTGCCATTAGACACAAAATAAGTCTTGGTTCTTATCGAAATAATACAACTGCATACCTGAAGTGGTATGAATCTGCCACGTACACCTTATTTAAAACTACCAAATAAGCTCTCTGTTTTTTACAAACTAGTAACAGCAGGAGAAAGTGAACAGTTCGAAAAGCCATTGCTGATTTTCACAAAAATGAATTTCCAAGGCTTTCCCTTAAAATCTAGTCCTCCAGGCATTTGCTTTTTTTTTTCTCAATGAAGTCCTTACAGAGAATAACTATTCATTGGTAGTAACTATGAAGCAGGATGGCTGGAAAATGGGTTTGAGTCCTTAAAATGGAAACCAATATACATATTTTAAAAAATACATAATTTTGATAATTTTTAATAGAAAACTTTATTTTTTCAGTGAAATACCAACTTTTCTTGGAAATGAGAGTTATGGAAATGCTATGGAAAATGTGTCTAAAGGACAAGGAGCTTCTTTTTTTTTCCTCACAGTTTCAGACCATCTGCACTACCTAAATCTCCCACAGGGCAGTTCTCTCCATGTTGATGAAAGCAGGGTATATTGCTGGCACACCTGGACATGAGGCTTTCTGGAAAATTTCAGCCAAGTCCCATTAAAGAACAGTAGCAACACCAGACACCCAGGACCTTCATTTGCAAAAGACACAACAGTGCCCTTGAAACAATATTTTGGTTTTCAAAAGAATACTTTTAGGATTTCATTTATGCTCTTCTTTTAAAAATGAATTTTTCTTAGGAAACAATTTAAACCTTAGGAAAAAAACCACATTTTTTTCACAGAAAAACGTAGAAACTTTTCTAATAGAAAGCTCTTCCCACTGCAGAGCTGAGCAACTGTGTGATACCTGCTTTTCTGCCTTCCTTTCTTTGGTCATGCATGGTAATTTTATCACATCTAAAGGAGATCATTGATACAAAAGTATAGATTGTCAGTAACAGACCTAATGGACCACTGAGCACTCTTTTGCTTAAAACATTTTTAAAATAGTTTTCCCTTTTTGTTGCTGCTCTATCATTTTTGTGGTTCAGTTTTTGTTAATTGTCACTAGTGACTGGAAAACCCATCACAAATTACTAAACTGCAAAGCAGCAATAAAGTGAATAAATGCAATAAAAATGAGGTAATGGATCACAAAATGTACTTTGCGTATTTATTTGGACAACTGTAGTTTAGTTTAATTTTTTAATGATGCTCTATTGTATCCAGTAAATGGTTCTAAGATCTGTTTTGTGAGCAATAATAAAACTTTGGTAGCACCAGTTCTCAGGGCGTTCCTTGTTAAGGGAGGAGACAGATGGATCACATTTTTGTCATGGCTGTTGTGTTTTATTTTGTGTAGTAGAACAAACATGGCTCTCTGAAGGAAAATACAAAAATGACGGGATGATTTTTGTTTACGTTGAGGCCCACATATTATTTCAGCAGTGCAAAGGGGCCTTATAAACTAAATGTAAAGGGGCTTTAATGTAATTGAGAGTCAAGCCCAGTGTAATTACTGTGAGGTGCCTATGAATGAACCCAAAATGCTGGGAAAACTGCAAGTGTAAAACACAGATAAAATGGAATTGTCTTTGGGGTTGTAGGCAACAGGGGCAACCAGCTACTACATGGCATGTGAAATGATAGGGACGGGGAAAGAAAATTCCCATCAGCACTGGGGAGAAGTCCTGTTTTGAGGTCAGTTCCTACTGTCTTTAATTCCTGAGGCAAAGCAGACCGCTGTTAAGGAGTTCAGGGCTGGCTCCCTTTTGAAGAGCACCGTGAAATCTTTAATGTTCACACAGAGCAGCTCTGGCCCCAGGAGAAAAAAGTCTGAAAAAGGGGGTGGAAAACTCAGCAGCTTCTTTGAGGTCATCCTGTTCAAGGTGTGGGGTTTCCTGCCAGTGCTGTGGGCAGGCGATGAGCCTCCACATCCATCAGAGAAAACCCCAGAAGAAAGAATTTCATGGATCTGAGAATATCCGTAGGGGGGCTCAGTCTTTTAATCTAAACTGTTTTTCTTTTAGTATTTTCCTGTTTTTTCCTGACAACTGGGGTATTATGGAAAGTGCAGTAAATATGTAGGAATGCAAAGTTATGCTTCCCATATGAATGTAATAAAAACATTGAACTTTCTTACTAAAATCTTGTGATATCCTTTGAATGCTCTGTGTGAAATACACAGCCCTGGAAAAATGTGATTAAAATGTACTTACTGCAGGGCTCTGATAAGATAACACACAACTTAGTGTTCATCCCAATGTGGTGTGCATAATTTTATTACTTAGGCTACTATGTTCTGCCTAATATTTATACACAGTAACATATGGTTGTACATATATACACATTTACACACAAACGTATGCATGTATATGCATGAATTAAAAGCATGTACTTTGGAATTATGGAGAACTCTGCCAAGGGATCTGTCCCCTGCTTCATTCCCCAAGCACATGTAAATCTGTACAATTTTATGAACAGAAATTATCTTGTTGACTTATTCTAAAAAGCCATGCTTAAATGCAATCACAGTGAAGAACTGAGAGAACCTGAGGGAAATACAAAACTGCTTTCTTTTAGTTTATCACATTCATGATATAATGGGAACATATTTAGAAAGATTTTGAGTTTTAGGATCAAAACTAAGAGTTAAAATAACTTTTTTTTTTAATTATTTTTATTATTTTTTTTTAATAAAAGAGCCATAATGACAATATTGGTATTTTGGAAAGAAGCATTTGCTGTTAACGGGGAATGTTAACTCTCTGTTCAATAAGAGATGTAAACTTTATGCTAAATTTTGTCCTTCCTTTGGGAACATGGAGAGAAGAAAGTTTTTCTGCTTTCTGGTTCATGATATTTGCACTGAACAATACCTACTCCTGTTTTTAACTGATAATGGCCTTATTGTGCAGGATAGGACAGATGAGAGAAGCAGAGATTTGCAATTCCAGCAGCATGTCCCCAAAACAGGCCCGGAAGCATGATGAGGTGAATGATTTCCAGTGATGTACCCAATCCACTTGCAGGTTATGGCAGGTTTTCTAAATTATGACATTACTGAGAGAGAAAATAATTACTCAGAAGCCCACTTACCCTCTTGGACTGAATCTGGGAGACCACAGCTACGTCTTGTTTCGTGCTCTAGGCTGAGAATAATTTTATCACAGCAGCTCTTAAAAATTTAGCTGCAACTGACATGAAAATACTCTGCTCACTTTTAAACTATGTGGAACGCCTGATGTCCAGACAGAAGGCCAGGAACATGATTGCTGTCCATTAAATTATTTCCTCTTGCTCAAATAGCCAAACCTCTGGTACAAATCAAGGAGAAAATGCAAACCTCAAAAAGTGAAGCCAAATGAAAAATATACTTCTGCATTAAGATATTTCGGGAAACACAGGGAAAGGGGTATCTGATGGAAACATGCACATGCCATAGAAATGTATTACAATACCTTCTTTTCTTTACTGGATGGAATAGTCACATCAGCTGGGTCACACGTTATGAAAACATGCTATGATGAAAACCGGTTTCACAAGGGTAGCATAAAACAATTAGTCATGTTTAAGAAAAGAGCAACACTAAAATTTCAAGGAATTTATATGAAAATAAACATGGTCTGAAGGAGAGTAGGATTAGACATTTATGAGACTGGATGATGAAAGCTATTGCACCATCTTGGATTAGTCTCTTTTTTTATCTTTACTGCCATATTTTTGCAACATGCTTGAAGTAGTAAATGGCTCTTGTAAATGCTCCTTTTGATTTCATGTTGGTGCAGTAAACTCCCACACAAAATGTTTGCATTTTAAAACAGAAGTAGTTATGTCCTGATTGACATAAACCTGTGATACTCTAACCTACTTCTAATATGTCCTGTCTTCTAACCACACCACTGACACGGGGGTCAAGCCTGGGAACTTGCTGACAGTAACAAGACAGCAAGAACCTCACAGTTGTCCCAAAGGCAATAATGTGTTTGAAACAGCCAATGAACCAAGGAGAAAGTGGAGGGCATGGATCAACTAGACACACACACACACACACACACACACACACACGAGCCTGGAGGATTTCATGGCAACAAATACCCACTAGAAAACTGATTTTGAAAAATTAGGCTCAGTCTGAGTGAGGAATAACCGCTGGCAGAAAGAATGGGGCAGAGAAAAGGCAAGTATCTGAGACTGCAATTAAATCCTGTGGGACTGGCTGTGGAGGAAAGCTTCCACTCTTAACAAAACACCCTGGGCAAAATCTGTGCTTCTTCACTGGGAAAGAGGAACGTTTTGAGCTGCAGAGCTTGGGATACCTTCCCACTCCCTCCGAGCCGCCACGTTTCAGTGCACCAGAGGGAGAGCTGTGCTGGTGGGAGTCTTTCCTGCCTACAGCATGGGAGACGCGTCTGGTATGGGGGTATGTCTGTTCAGTCAGGATTTCAGCCCTTTCTTGGGACCAGATTTACACACCAAAAAGCTGTTAACTTTCAAGTCTGGACTATGAACACCAACTGTACCAGGACAAATGTGTACTCAAGCACCCTCAGTACCCACCAATGGCTCCCCAGTCATATTATTCCCTTTTTATTCCCCTTTTCTTATACCTATTGTTGCTATTTGGATTTATGATGCAAGTAAATATCATAGACAATAAAAGCCTCCCTAGTGATGCTGTTAAAAGGTAATAGTTTGGGAGAGATTCACATAGCCTAACTATCATAAACTAGGAAGCCGATTCCTCTAAACTAATCAAAAAAACAGATCCCAAAGGGACCTCCGCAGGAGCCTAGACATCTCAGTTGCCTATAAGAAGTCTGAACTGGATGCCTGAAATCAGGCACTGTGAATAACCTTCTCCTCTGTGCCTCCCTCTCTCCTCCCTCCCATTCTTTCTCAGATGCCTCTATCTGTTCTTTTAGTACAGGGAAGATTCTCAAAGTGATTTTTTTTTTTTTTTTTTTTTTTTTTTTGGTGTGGTTTAGTTCTCTGTGTACTCCTTTGAATAAGGAGTTCATCTTCCCCTTCGAGATGAACGCTGTCTCCTCTCTGAAAGAAAGGGGAGGGGGTCCAGTTCATAAGTGATCAGCATGCAGCGTTCTCCTGCAAAACGTGATGTTTTGTTTAAGTATCACTGCTGGACCTCGCACAGCTTGCAAATATTTCCTGCTGTCTCTGTAGCTCAGATTTCATTGTTGTCTTCAGGATTGCTCTTCACGCTGAAACTAATGGAAGCATTTAGACTAGTAGGGGAAAGCAAGCATTAAATATCAGCAGATACACAGCAATGGATAGTTTTCCTTTGACTTCTCAGGTAGGAAAAATAGGTCAAATTTCATCTGTATTCAGCATGTGAAGAACCTATCTTGAGATGCGTATATGAGACTCTCCTTGTACCCCGGGATAGGTATGGTGGACTTGATTACTTGTGGCTGGTTTGTTGATTATTTTTTTCTCTAACCTGTAGATTAATCTTGCTATGAGGGCAAACCCTGAAAATGGATTACTGGCATCTGCAAACCCAATGCTGTGTGAACCTTGATCTCCTTATGCCACAAGTAACTCTATTTGGGAAGCAGTTTGGTCAAACGTGAATGTTTAAATACATATATATGTGTGTGTGTGTGTGTGTGTGTGTGTGTGTGTGTGTTTGGTTTTGTTAGTTTAGAGAGGTCTCAAGTGAAACAGGAGTTCCATGAGTATCTTCACATGGTGGTACCAAAACCACAGGAGGAGCAAGGTTAAGGGACATCTAAGTGGCTTCAGATGAATCAAGAAGCAGAGGCAATTGCTAACTGTTTTGGCTTTCTCAGGCCTAACTGGTCAGACTACATGTCAAAAGTTAGGCAGCATGCCTATGTAATGATTGCAAGATGCTCTGGTGACCTGAAAATCGAAGTTGTTAAAGTATTATGGCATTGGAATGTATGATTTAGTAAAGATGAATTTTAAATAAACATTATTTGTGTTACAAATAAAAACTTCAATCAAAACAAGAAACAAAGCATTAGAAGATGTGAATATACACAAAGACTTGCTCTAGAGAATTTATGGGAACAGATAAACGATGAGAAAATGGGAGAAAACACAGCACAGATAAAGAGTCTTGCCAGACATTTCAGGGGAAATCATTTGTAGGGGGAAATAATTCTCAGAGCTGGGAACTGACCCCACACCCCCTGAGTTTTAGCCTAGTGCCCTCACTGCAGTGTTGCGTACACAGAGGTAAAGGCCATGTACAGCTATGGCTTTTGGCAGTTAAAATACATGCAAAATCCTGGCTCAGATAAAGTCAAGAAGGATTTTACCGCTGACAGCAATGAGGTCAGAGTCCCTCAGACCCAGAGGAGACTGAGGTGTCAAGGGGGCATCAAAGTTTGCTGTTGGTGGCCACCACTGTCTGCTGAGAGGTTGTTCACATGCCCTTACAGGCTACCAGTGGCTTGAGGTATCACCCCATGTTAAAGATTCAATGACCTAGCTCCTTCAATTCTGGCCTTCACTGAGGATACATAAAAAAATAAATAAAAAGAGCCAACTCACATGTTTTCTTTTCTTTATCTTTACTGTGATATGTGATGGAATTGGAGGTTTTATAGGAAGCACACTTCAGTCACAGAGGGGTGCATCAGGCTGTTCAAGGAAACAGAAATGTCCATGACGTTTGTTCTTGGCAGTTACTATATAAAACTGCGCTTCTTGAACATACACAGTGACCTCAGTATTCTGCTAGGCTGTGACAGATGCCATTTCAGCTCTTTCATTAGTCTTTTTGGACATCTGAACTCGGCTCTTGTCTTCCACCAGAAGACCCGAAATACGGAGGCTAAAAGGGATGGAAATAGATCTGTGGGTCAAGGGAGTTCTCTCATCTTTTCTTTCTCAAGTTTTTCTTCATTCAAAGGGTCATTAGACCAAAAAGAGATTATAGGTTGATGTATGATCACATTATTTAATGGTTTGAGGACTCACTTAATTTCCCGCATTCATGCCAAGGATGTGTCTATATTTTATCTAGCCCTTTAAAGCCAGGACTCCCCTTACTAATCTGAGATCCCTAATCACTAAATTCAGAGTCATGCTTATGCTTTGTCGTCCTCACTGAACCCTAAATTATCTCAGAGTATCAGAAATAGTTTAAACTAGGGAGGGTGGAGAATAATGGTTGAGGAACTT
This sequence comes from Fratercula arctica, assembly GCA_947846985.1. Lineage (NCBI taxonomy): Eukaryota > Metazoa > Chordata > Aves > Charadriiformes > Alcidae > Fratercula > Fratercula arctica. The sequence continues at coordinate 113,210,106 of CANTUZ010000003.1, forward strand.
CTGGAATCCCTCAAACATACCATTTCTCAAAAGAAAAAGCCTGGTAAGGAGCTTCAAAAGTTGTTTAGAGAAAGCAGCTCATGTCAACACAGAGCTCATGATTCACTTTTTGAGTTTATTCAGAACTACTAAGCTTTTATCTGATGAAGTCAATGGCTCACAGTATGTGCAAAGCATGCCGCTAGCCTTCAAAGCTGTGGTCAGTTGGCAAGTTAATCTGATCACTGCAGGATAGCCTCATTCTCGCATCAAAGGAGGAATTTTATTTTTTTTTTTCAGAACTTTCCCAACTCTTCTACAAGAATCTGTCTTGCCTAAACACAGGCAGGACTTGCCCCTTAAATAAATATGTGTATTAAATACTGAATTGGAAGGCAGTTACTGATAACAGATTGAAATAACTGACCCATAGTTTCAGGCTTGCGTTATCATTTGCCTAAAAAAGATCACATGTGACAATCTGAACATGAATATACAGCCAGCTCAACACTTTTATATACACAATGGTAAACCCATGCTCCTGTTCCATTTCAGTCATACGTTCTCCGGTTTTCGGATGTTCACTACAAAATAAATGCTTCTCTTGCTTCCTGAGTTTGAAGATCTGGAATATTCTTTTTAATTGCACCATAGAGTACTGTCAGGCTACTCATTAGTGGACTACTTTTAAAACATGCAAGCCATACTAACTATTGCTGGGGACAAGATACTGCCTGCAAGAATAGGTCATGCATGAATTCTATGGCAGATATTACTGAATGAAAAGGCCAGCTTATTAGTAAATCCACATACTTTCTTAGTGGCTAAATTTGAACCCACGAAAATAGCAAGTACTGCAGTAACATAAGGAGAAAACAATATTTTGGTTTTACTACTGATCGTTAGTGAAAATTGGGCTGGACATGAAAGAAACAGTTCAGGTGTTACAAGAATTGTGTTAAGAACTGTTGAGACCTAGCTCTGATTTATCTGGACTCAGCAGTCACTGACTTAATTTTGAAATATTTTGTTTGAAAGTAGTAGTAGTATAAAAACAGGTGCACCTACATGCACAAAACCTCCTCCTATGTTTAAAGTCTCTTATGCTTATCATACATAGAGATGGCGTCTGTATTTAGATAGCCAGCTAATTACTGGCAGATGTTTTGTTCAGTGTTTTACATGGACTGATAGAGAGCAAGATATGTGTCAAAAGTTAAATTCTAGACAATGGTGCAATAGAAAAGAAATAGAGTTATCAGATCTTACAAAGATTAAATTGGTAAAATATAGCTATGAATCTGACGTATCCGGGAGAGGAAAAAAATCAAAAGATAATGTCAAGGCTTTAACTTTAAATGAGGAAAGACTATCTAGTTGATAGTGAAAGGAAAAAGCTGGAAGTACAGAGATTGGAAGAAAAGTATAGAAGCCAAAACCCCAAACAAACTCCCTCACTTCACTAAAAAAAAACAAAAAACAAAAACAAAAACAAAAACAAAAAAAAAACCAAACAAAAAAAAACCAAACAAAAAAAACCAAAAAACAAACCAAACCAAAACATTTCTGTTAGAAAATACAAATGATCAGATTCTTACTGCTCTGAAAAATTATATCATCTTTCATTTCCTAACACCATGATGAAATAATGTTTCAATTCTTATTTGAGGAAAGCAATGTCACTTTTTGAATTGTCAGACCTAATTTTGAAGTGCACAAGTTCCCTTATATAGATACTATGTTCATGCCAATATGATTCATCTCTGTTTAGCTGTGGAGCTCAACATGGTGTCATTCCATAAAACCAGTTCCCTTCTTTATCCCCCAGGAAGACAGCTCCACTAGCACCAAGAAGTGCAAGAATAATAATAAAAAAAAAAATAAATAATTCAATCAAGGGAGGTAAAAACTGAACTTATATTTAGTCTTAACGCTTCCCTGGAATTTACAATATTGTAAAATCTGAAAGCTTAACATTTATTGTTACAAATACCCAAGTGGATCAAATTGGAAACAATCATTGGGTATCGAACTCCAAGTAAGTATAGCTTGACTGCCAAATCTAATGACCTTACACCAACTTGCAGCTAAGATCATAAAGTTTTATTTTATCCTGTATTTTGGCCACAAACAGTCTTCATTAGCAAAGGCATAGAAATAAAAATGTGGCTGTAAAAACTTTGGAATGAAACATGAAATTTAAGTCTAAAAACAAAGATAAATGTAGTAAATGATGCTGTAAGTGATGCCAATTTTCCTGATTACCTAATCCCGTGTAGAATATTATTAACTAATAGCCAAACAATTAGAGATGAGAGCTGTGGGAGAAGAAAAGCACAGAGTTAGCAGAGAAATATAAATCTCCTGTTGCATATCAGGCAGAAAAGGGGTAAATATGTGCAGCTGCATGTACTTCAAAGGCAGGTCAGCTGCATGCTTATTGAGGGAACAAGAGGCCCACAAAGCGGCATTTCCATAGTTTTACAGGGACACAATCCAGCTCGACAGCCTCGCAGTTGCTGATTGCCGGTCCCCATCCGAGCAGTTACAGATGGAGCAAACCCGCGCCTGGCTCTGCATTCAATCTGTGCACGAGTGCTTCCTTCCATTTCCTCCCCCATCTGCAAGGAAAGGATGGGTAGGTCTGTGCCTTCAACATGTTCAATCATCACTACATGAGTTTTATACCTGCGTGGCAGCACTTTCCTGTTTGATATGCCATTTGTTATTGAGCCAATTAGATCAGTGCCCTGCAGGGTCTTGTTATCTCCCCCTTAACCATGGTGTCAGAGGCAGTCTGGGCTTCCTCTTCTTCCCCTACCATGGGACCAGTGGGTAGGATTCAGCTCACCTGTCTTCAGATATCAGCAGTTCAGATATGTACCTCTGGACCAGTCACCCAGCTCCCTTTGTAGCCAGCAGAGAGAAGTGGCCACCACTGGCAACCTGGGCTATTTTGAATGCAAGCTTTGGAATGAAGTGATTTCTATAGAAATGCCTATTTTTTTCTTTCCCTTTCCCCCAAACCCTCTCTTCCTTCAACACCCCCCCAAAAACTGAACAAGGAACAAAACACAAGAAAGGAGTGTTATGAATAAACTTTTATGTGAAGTTTTACTTCGGTGTTATCCAGCTTTAATAATGCAATATACAGCAACGTGAGAGCCTGAAACAAATTGATGAAAACGTTTTGTGGATTATGTAAGGAACATTACATCATTTTTAAAAGAAGTAAAGTATTTCCAAGTCAAATATTTTAAAACTTCTCATTTAAAGAAGGATCTTTGGTAGCAAAAAATGAAAAATATTCTCATTCTCATAAGGTCCCTTCTTAATGCAATTTGAGTACGTTATATTTTTAAAAAAAACCAAAAGGTGGCAAAACCCACATTCCAACAGTTGTGTCAATTATTTCTTTGGGAAAGGTTTGGAAAGAAATACAAAAAAGTTTGTAATATATCTTCCAATCACTTTTGTTTATCCCATTTTGAGGAACCGAATTTATACCTAAATATTGAACCTAAGTCAGCTCATTCATAGATATGATCATTCTTGTTGTCCTTATCTGTGTACACAGGGCTTGATTTTAGGGCCAGTGCTCTTTAATGTTTTTATAAAAGATCTGGACACGGGAATCAAATGTACGTTAAGTAAATTTGCCGATGACTGTAAATTAGGAGGAGCTGTGGACTACCTTGAGGGTAGAGAGGCCTTACAGTGAGATCTGGATAGACTAGAGAGCTGAGCCACCGTATGAAATTTAACAATAGCAAGTGCCAGATTCTGCAGCTGGGAAGGGGCAATCCTTGTTATACATACAAAATGGAGAGCAGCCCTGTGGAAAGACATCTCTGTGTTTGGGTTGATGGAAGCTGAATATGAATAAATCGTGTGCCTTGGCAGCCACAAGGAGCAACTGTGTCCTGGGGCACATCAAGCAGACTTTGGCATCAAGTTAGCCAAAGGAGATGGTTGTCCCACTCTACACTGCACTGGTGCAGCCCCACCTCAAATTCTCTGTGCAGTTTTGGGTGTCTCAGTATAAGAAGAACGTCAAACTATTAAAGTGTGTCCAGAGGAGGGCAAACAAGATGGTGAAAACCCTTGAGGGCAAGACCTATGAGGAGCAGCTGAGGTCACTTGGACTTGTTCAGCTTGGAGAAGAGAAGGCTGAGGGGTGACGCCATCACAGTCTACAGCTTTCTCAAGGGGGGCAGTGGAGGGGGAGGTGCTGATCTCCTCTCTCTGGTGACCAGATAGGACACAAGGAAGTGAAATGAAGCTGTGTCAGGGGAAGCTCAAATTGGACTTTAGGAAATGGTTCTTCTCTGGGAAGGTGATCAGTCACTGGAACAGGGGGAAGTGGTCATGGCACCAAGCCTGTCAGAGTTCAAGGAGTGTCTGGATGATGGTGGTTTAGTTTTAGGTAGTCCTGCTGGGAGCAGGGAGTTGGACTTGAAGATCCTTATGAGTTTCTTCCAACTAGAGATATTCTATGATACTCTAAACCTTCTCTGCCCTAAGTAATAAGAACATCATGTTATGGTCAAGACATGGAAATACAATGCTTCTTTACTATCATTTATTCCTACTTCAGTCTTGCATAATTTTCTAGTAATTTTTCTCTGTGCACTGCATTTTTAACCTCAACTGAGGTAAAAGCAGGTATCTGCAGAGATAACTTCAAAATTTCTTTCTTCAAACTAGCTAGTAATAGCTGGTCTAAAGCATGACGTAGCATAAGTAAAATTAGGATTGTACAGTTAAGTGCTAATTATTATCTTCAAGACAACCATTTTAACTAGTTAATTTATTTTTAACCAACTTCATCATTATTTTAGCTCTTCTTGAAAAGAAATATTACTGTTGTAGGCTTTTGGGTTTGTTTATTTTTGGTTGCAAAGATGCTAAATAGAAGTTCTAATAAATACAGTAATTATTATGACAGCAAACCACAGCAATCTCAGATCTGGATTATCTTGTGCTAGTGCTCATGTCTCTGTGTTTATTACAAAGGTAATTTAGGAAAGGTAAAATCCTGATGCAGGAGTGTCAGATAAGGGGTTATGATTAGTGTGAATGGATCTAAGACATAATTTCTTTCCCCTCGTAGAGAGAAGGACACACCAGCAAAAAGAGAGAGACAATAATTTTACAAAACCAGCAACCAAATTTGAGAATCATCCAGCAAATATATCTCTGAATTCATCATGAGTGTCTGAATTTACACCTGCTTAAAAATCAGTCTGATGATCTTTAATCTTTTCATAAAGAATAGATATAATAGATATTTTCAATTGGAAAAAAAATACTTTAAAAGTTGCAAACCTTTTTTCTAGTTTTTGTGGTTTGAATTATCTACTGTTCCTAAAGGAAGCAGGAGAATATCAATAAGCAATTAATGAAAGTGAAGGAGGGGAAAGAAATTTCACTCTTGCTAGTTTATTTTTTCTTTTTGGAAACTGATTTTTTTCCTATCCCCATTTTTCCTTTGTTCAGTTCACAATCCTGCACAACCATGAATGCGTATCAATATTGTTCTCTGAAAATCTGAAGAATTTTCTAAACTTAATACCTTACAAAATAAGGCTTTTTGCACACTTTGTCGAAACAAAATTAAAGAAACAGAGAAGGCAGGGTTTTTTTTACTATTTTCTATGGTTCTTAATTTCTTTCTTGAATTGTTCCACTAGAAGAAAAATAAGAAGTTAGGGAGCTGGGAAGGTACATAGGTGGTCAGGCAGGCAAGAAGGAAGGCAGGCAAGAAGGAAGCCATGAAGAAAGGAAGAGGTTTGATTTTTTTAAGTTAAAGGATTCTGAAATGTTAATATTTCAGTCTTCTTATAAAATATAAAACATTTTTCTAGCCCTCTTAATTACATACACCCATACAGATTTTTCTTATCGGTTTCCCTGAGGGAATCTGACATATCTGACATAACATGAATGTTTCTCACTTGCTGTAGAAGCTTCTGTACATACATAAATGTGTGTGTATGTGTGTGCATGTAAAACCAACTGTAGAGCAGCAGTGGATTTACAGTACTTTTATAATTAAGTCCATGCTCCTGCATGCTAAGAAATCACCCTATTAAATCTTGCCATACAAGCAGTAGGTGGGCTTAGAGTTTATATTTTCTTCCTTATTTAAAATGTATATATTAATGTTTGAAAATTCTCATTTGGTATACGTAGTGCATTGAGACCAAAGCCAGGAGCATAAAACCATTGCCAACAAAAACTGAATATGTAAACCAGGTTCAGTTAATTCTACATCAAAGTTTTCTATTGCTTCGTAAAAGAAATCTACAACAATAGCAGGAAATTGTAACAAATATGTAATGGGGGAGGGGATAGCTTGTAAACCTAATCTCATTCCTGCTTAAATTAATATATATTGTAATAGTCCATGGGCACTTCTGTACAATTACAGTCACATGTTTCAGAACAGAGCAGCCTTACTCCCAAAAACAGAAGAAAGGGAAAGCCTTCAGGGCCACCCGCGGGGGAGCAAGAGGGGCAGCTTGCCTCAGCTGCCTCCTGGAGTAGAAGAAGGAGGGGTCACTGTGCAGCACGGGTATTACCCAGATGACAGCAGCTTTTGCCATATATAGGCTAAGTCCAATGATTCCCAAAAGCATTAGATTTATTGTGAAAATGTATTAAGTCTGAGGCCATTTGGAAAACCTGGGCTGTCCCATGACTGAGTTTCAATGTGCAAATGGTCATATTGGAGATTTCCAGGCATGCATCGATCCATGGTGAATATTCCCATTCATGACCCACACGTAAATACTTGAATGGTAGTGCCAGGACCTTTCATTAATAAAAGTTATGTTACACATTTGGAAATCTTGGGCAAACCAAACAGTGTTTCAAAAACCACCCACACATGATTTGTAGGCTGGACAAAAAAAGGTGACACAAAATGTGCTCAAACAGGAATAGACTAGAGTTAAGGGAGCGTTTGATGCTTATTGTTAGCAGAGAGGAAGACGCAGAAATGAAACCATGAGGAAGTGTTGACCAGCCCCTGGTTCAGATTGGTGCTGGGTGGTACTGCCTGAATCTTTCATGATGCCAATGCCAAAGAGACTGTCATTACACATCACAGTGTGAGCATCACTATTACACCTTTTGGACAAGGGATTTTGAGTGAAAAGAACCCTTGAAATACACTCCTCTCTTCAATATCCACTTGTGGGATGGGAACCCCATGTTGACACTTACCCTCTCTCTCATCTTGCAGACTTACAGGTTAGGTCTACACTAATAAAATAAATGCTGTCAGGGATCATTCCCAGGCACTGGCACATAATCATCTATACTGTTAAATTATGAAGTGTCCTTTGCATGTTTCAGGCACTTGCTAACTAGTGTTGTCTCAAACAATGCCCAAACATGGCTCAGAAGTTAGCACGATCGAGGGACCATTCCCAGTAGGGAATGAGCACATGAGCACCGCTGGCTCATGTTCAACTTGCTGTCCACCAGGACCCCCAGGTCCTTTTCTGCAAAGCTGCTTTCTAGCCAATTGGCCTCCAGCCTACACTGTTGCACGGGGTTAACTCATCCCAGATGCAGGATTTTTCATTTGCCTTTTTTAAACTTCTTGAGGGTCTAGTCAATGCATTCTCCAACCTGTTGAGATCCTTCTGACTAGCAGTTCCACCCACCAGTGTATCGGTTCCTCCTCCCAATTTGATACAGACTGCAAATTACCTGAAGTTGTACTCCAGGTGTACTCCAGAGTTCAGCTCAACAATGAAGGCATTAAATATTTCTGGACCCAGTATTGATGATCCTTGAAGGACACCACTAGTAACCACCATAATCTGGACTTCATTCTGATTCACCATCTGCTGGTGGTGATTCAACCAATCTTTCACCTACATGACCATCCATTTGTACAGTCTATATTTCACCAATATGGTTATTGCGATGCTCTGGAAGTCCATGCCAAAGCCCTTCCTGGATTCAAACTAAACAACATTCACTTTTCTGTCCTTGTCCACCAAGATGCTGAAGGCAATCAGGGTGGGCATAATTTCACTCTTGATAAATTCACACTATTGCTCTTCTTTTGTGCTGTTGAAACCAAAATGTCATCAGTTAGCACTGTCCCAGCTCTAGAGAGAAGAATGGAGGTGAGGAAGGAGAGTGGTAGAACCACAACATGTCCAGGCAGCAGAGGGGAGGACTGAGAGAGGAAGAGAGCAAGCGTAAAGATGTAGTATTGAGAGGAAAATGAGTGATCCAGCAACAAGTAGAATCATAGACTCATAGAATCCTTTAGGTTGAAAAAGACTCTTGAAATCATCAAGTCCAGCTATAAACTTAACACTATCAAGTCCATGACTAAACCATGTCCCTAAGTGCCACATCTACACACCTTTTCAATACCTCCAGGGATGGTGACTCAACCACTTCCCTGGGCAGCCTGTTCCAATGTTTGACAACCCTTCCAGTGGTTTCTTGGGAAAAGAGACCAACACCTACCGCGTTGCAACCTCCTTTCAGGTAGTTGTAGAGAGCAATAAAGTTTCCCCTGAGCCTCCTTTTATCCAGACTAAACAAATTCTGTTCCCTCAGCCGCTCCTCATAAGACTTGTTCTCTAGACACAAGTAGCTGCATTGTCATTTGGTACAATGTACAATTAGAACCATAGCACTACAGTGGTGTGACGTTATTGTCCATCATTAGTTCAGAAACACAGAACATCATGTTATCTCTGACGTTCATTGTGAACTGTGTGGCTGAGGCAGCAATCTTGGTCACTGACTCAGACCCTGGTGATCGTAGCTCCAGATCTCGCACAGTGAACCCTACAAATACAAGAAATGTCAGTAACTAAACTCCACTGTTTTTTGATGGAGACAAGAGACTACGTGTATATAATTTCATGCAGTATTGAGGCATGAGGGTCCTTGAGGTGTGCAAGGAGAGACAAGCAAAAGGGAACTACTGAGATAAGAAATGCTGTATAATGGAATGAAAGCGTGAAAATTTCATGTGTACAAGCATGACTTGGAAGCACAAATCTGATATATACGTGTAATTTAGGCACATAGGAGTTCAAGTCTTCCTGCTTTTCACTGGGTGCGTCAGTTAACACAGTAGCCTAAGACTGTTATATTTGTGGGGCCAGAGAGATAAATCTTTGTCTAAACTTCAAATTTTCCTCTTTCCAAACAGGTGCCAAAGAGGAAAAAGTACAGGAAGAAGAGAAGATTTTTAAGGAATTCAGAAAACTAACATTCATTCTGCACCTTCATGCAGTCAATTGAGAGAAGGAAAATAATCCAATAGCATGCTAAAAAGGGGCTCATCTTTCCAAAAAGAAGCTGTTTTTTGTAACATGACCTTTGAGTGACCCATAATATCCCAGTCTGTGGTCTCTATAATAAAATAAAAAGATAGGGAATTCTACATAAAGCTGTGACATATCCCTGCTGGCTCAGAGACGCTACATTGTGCTGATTATGTTGATGCTTCCTTCATATTGCTGTACTTGGCGCAGGATCACAATGAGAGGCTGAAGCACTATTTTTTGCTGGCATAGAGCCACAGCAATAGTAAGGAACAGGACAGAGGAGTGCTCTGAGATATCTGTATTCTTTTCAAAGAAGAAAAGAACAGAACAATGCCCAAATGCTGCAAATTCCCCACTTTCAGCCCAAGAGAATTAATCTCATGAAGACTGCAAGGTCACTAGGGCAAGTATTCTGCGTTAAGCACCAGCATCACCAGCAAAATCAGCATGTGATGGGTAACTGTCTTCCCTCAACACGATTAGAGCAGTATGTCCTGGCTCCTGCAAGCCTTTGCCTGTAGGGTGAAGGGATTTTCTCCCCCATCTATGCATGCAGCACTGTATGTTTTGAGCACTGTCTGTTGCAAGCAAGGTTTTACAGCACGGTTTTAAAACTCTACTCCTTCTTGCACGGGGAGTTTGTGTTATGTTCTCGTTTGCTTCATGCTGCGCTGCACCACTGGGACAGCAGAGGTGCTGTAGCTGACGGATTTGGAGTTAGACCTCCCTCATCAGAGGTTTTGCTTTATGTCAGTCTCAGGACTGTGAGGCCTGAGGCGAAGTAGCTCAAAGTGAGCTTTTGCAAAGTCTCCAGAGGTTGAGAGCTGCTGTTCCACAGCTGGGATTTCCTATGAAGTTGTTCCACTGAACTGAAACATAGCGTTTTGTTTGTTTGGATTTTTTTTTAAGAAGCAGAGCTAAACTTCCCCCAAAGAACAAGTGTATTCTTCCCTACATCCTCTCAGAGCATGTATGCTAACCAGTATGTTACATAGGGAAAGGATTATATATTTGGGTTCCCTCAGAGGATAACCAAGAGGTTCCTGGCAGTCTGATGTCCTTATTCATTAGGATCTACTTTTCTATCACTTTTTCTGCAGTGCAAAAAAAAGTTTCCAACGGTTAAAATACACCAATAAGAATAGTTGTTTATATTATTACACCACCAACTACATTCTCCTAGCTGTAGTCCAATTAAAATTAGTTAAAAAGAGGTAAGATTTTGCACTAGGGCCTTTGTGAAACTTGAAGGGTGCCAGTACTGGATAGTATTCAGTACAATGAATCTGATGTGTTGAATGCATGTTTTTCACCTTTTTTTGCAGCCCAGCTGAGCTCACGAGGTCAAGACTCTTGTGTTTGCCTGGGTCTGGACCGGGCATAGTGGGAGCAAGTCATGACCTATATCTATCATGTCTTTGAGGCACAGCAGTGTTAAAAATAAACATCAGTAATAAGGAGAAAATATAAGCAAGCATCTTCTTTCAATGTCAGTAGTTGCCACATACAAAAAAATGCACAATGCTGAATATGAGCTAATCATGTTACTTTTGTAAGACAGTGTGAAGGCTCATAGTTTTTTTAGAAAAGTTATGCCTGATTACGAGGAACAAATATCTGAATAGTGCAAACATTGGGAAGGATTGCATTAAAAATCATTGTTGCCCTGCGTGATTCAGTTCCTATTCCGAAAAGGGTGAACTCACATTAAACTCACAGTGGGAATATTTAGCTTCCCACATCCCTGTAGTTCTTGTATCTTTTCTTTGAAAGAAAATTGAGCTGTATTGTAGACTGTAGATACTGTGGCATAATACTATTGTGTATCACATAGAATCATCTCCCTTTCCAGAAGTAATATCAGTGGTAAATTTCCTTCTTTATATTTCCTTTATAGAAATATTTTTTTCTATACTGCTTTTGACAGATTGTCTCTTTGAATTTGGAAGCAACAAGACAGTCTTAAAGGGGTTGTTAACTACTTCTGATTACATATCTGTCTGCTATTGGTGGTAAGCGCTCAAAATCTGTTATTTTTCCCTTCTTCAACATTTTTGGTGATTAAGTATCTCGATTACCAATGAATGGTAACATCTTACAAAGGTCTTGTTAATAAAAGATTTTCTTATGTATCTGCAGAGCAAGGTTCTGTCTTTGGATACTCAGTTTTATAGTTTCTCTTGACTTTGGTTAGAATTGTTCCTTCCAATTTAGTGAAAAATCTTGTTTATAAATTTTGGCAAAAAGGGGAGAAACTACCAACTTGACAAAAAGCTTTGGGTAGAGAACACACTTGTAGCAAAATGAAAGCAAGACATCATCCCATCTCTCTGCGTGGTTTGGCAGTTTATGAAACAACCAAAAGGAAGCTGCGTGTGGCCTGAGTCAGGCCATGCTAAAGAAAGCTCTATAAGCAGGCAGTTTCAATACAAGGAGTCAAATGGCTATTCCCAGGATTAGGCCTCCCATTCGTTTTTTAAGAAACAAAAACCAAATGAAAATGTCCCAGTTATTAAGATTGGAAGAGTTGGCTACTGTGCACATACACTATATTTCCATTACATTTTACAATCAATTCATAAAGCTGCAGGCCAACATTCCGTAGACACACTGCTGGCCATGAATGACGTCCTTATTGTGAAATGGGATGGAAAATGTGCTCCTAAATGCACAGTGGACACATTTTGCTAAATGCTAACAACTGGGACATTTTCATTTGTTTTTGCTTATTACAAAAATAAACAAAGTAAACAAAAGGCATGAGTGCAAAGCAAGGGAGTTATTAAAAAGAGCCTTTCACTTAAGTCCTTCTGGCTTAGCCATCTTCTGTACAATTTAATTTCTAGTGGGTATTCTCTCAGCTGGTTCCATTTAGTTTTGACTACCAGATGTGAGCATGGGTCCATTGCTTGGCTTAAAGAGACAGCAATGTAGGCAATTAGAGCACTCTCAAATCTTTAAAGCATTGTTTTGCCATTGTAAGAAACTTCTTTTCTTTTTCTTTCTTTTTTCTTTTTCTTTTCTTTTTTTTTTTTTAATTAAGGCAGTTTTGGGAACATGCTGCCTAGTGAAGAGCAGGTCTCATGGCTGAAGTAGTCATCTCTCATAGGTGTGAGACAGGCATTTCCCTTCATAAATACTCAGCTCAGGCTGCCAGTTTAAAGGCAATAACCTGCAGGGTTTAGCTGTGCGAGAGCTGCTGGCTCTATGGGGGCAGAACAGCCTGGGGGCTGCAGGAGGGAGGAAATCTGTAATGTATGGTCGGCCCTATAGGGAATACCAGAGGGAGGAGCAGCTTCCTCCCGTCATTTATAATTACACACGGCAGTCTGTCCCTCAGATTGAACAGGGCCTGGGCGTTTCAGAGGTTTAAAGTACAAAGGTATTCATTTACAAGGAGATCCAGGTCTCTTGTGCAGCTGTATGGAAGACAGGAATTGAGAATCGCAAAGGATTTTCAGATTTCACAATTTGTCCTCATTCACATTTGGAAAGAAACCTAGTTATTTCAAAGGACTCCATGAAAGACAATGAAAATGGTTTGAGGTCAGTCAAAGCATTGTATTACAGTTTTGAGTTTTGTATTATATAATATACTATATATTAAAAACAAATCAAGCAAAAGAGTCAGTGTAAAATCAAAACAGCTTGTTCTGGAAAGCTGGAGCGGGAGGCTTTGGCTGTGTCCACATGAGCAAGTCGTGCAGCCGGGGAGCGGGTCTGCAGCGAGAAGCTGTTGGTGTTGAGGACCTGACATCTGTACTCTACACATTTTCGGGGTTTTTGCTTCACACTAGCTTTAGTCTGTTCCCATGGTTTAAACATTTGTAACTGTTTGGAGTGCATTAGCTGTGCTTCTGGAGCACATCTTCCAGTTGAATTTAATCTGAAAGGAATCCAGTTCTCTCGCTCAGAGACCGCTCCGTGATGTGAACCGGAGTGTGGTAAGTGGGAACAAACGGGGGATTCGTTTCAAAAGTGCGCTCGAGAGCCGATGAAGTAGACTCTCCCTTTTTCTACCTTTCAAAGGCCAAGTTTCGGAGTAGAGGACTTTTTTCCCTCCAGCTTTTCAACTCCAGCAGAAATAATACACTTTCTGACAGAAAGCTGTTGGGATTTCTTTTTGCCAACTTTATTTAATGCTTCTCCTTTCAGCGGGAAATCAAACAAGAAGCAGGCACCCATTCCAGTACCCTACCCTGACCCTATCGACTGCAGCAAGGCTTCTTCAGGCCTTGAATCGCTCTACAGAAATGTCACCAGATCCTGCTGTATCTGGCAAATGCCCAGGGGAAACATATGGGAAGCATGTGCCGTGACTTGGGGCGGGGGTTATTATTTTCTTAATCACTGCCACAACTGTGCTCTGCGCTGTTTTTTTGGTGGGTTTTTTTTTTTTTTTTTTCCTGAAATGCCACTGGATTCAATTTGAACACAAGTGTTACTCCTCCTTGCCCCTCCGCTTCTCGCCTTGGAAACTCTTCCACACAAAGGCTCTGCCTCACTCAAGTGACATGAAAAGAAGATGAGCTCGCTGAGAGATTGCACCGTGTAGGAAGCTGAACTGTTTTGCACTATCTGTTCCTCATTTGTCTTTTTCCTTTAAAAAGAAACAACTAAAACACCCTTTCCCCTCCCCAGCGATCTTTTAAAGCTTGTATATCAGCTAATTACAAACTCACTCCCATTGTTTTCCTGATGGTTTTCTTTTCCAGGTATAGCAAACCACCAAGCATACGGCCAATATCAAAGTGGCAGGAAGGGAATTTCCCAACATCAAGAAGTTTATTTAACTGGATTTTAGTTTCAGGTCCATTCCTTTACATTCCCAACTAAAATAATTGCTTTTAGTGCAAGTAGCAGCTGGATTCTGACTGATGTTTTATTACTCAAATAAGAGAGCAGATTTTTCTGGAGTACTTTTGGGCTCAAAACACTAACAGGATCCTAATAGAAACTTCAGAAACACATTCTTTCTTATTTTTGAGCAGTTTAAATTGGAATTAGTGTTTAGCTAATTAGCAGAATTTAGAATTTGTGCTTACTGAAATCACCACTAGAATTATAGCTGGTTTTAAATCAATCTAAAAATTTTATCCTATATGTCCATTCAAGCAATAAAATACTACTGTCTCAGTATACTGTGTACAGACAAGGGATTCTGATGCCAGCCCCATAGCATGATACAGATTGTGACAGAAGTACTTTGATTATATTGAAACCTGCCTATATATATTTATAAATGTTTTTTGTTTCCTGGTTTCCATTTTTGATTGTCTTTCATAGTGGATTAAGTCCCCATTTTGCCCTGTCTGTACAAAGTAGTTTCTGAGTACTTAAATTGCTGCCCCAAATGCCTGCAAATATTCAGACCTGCGGAAAGGACACTGAGGTTCCAGGTTAAACCTGGGGGAAGTGTACCTGAAAACCAGGACAGCTAGGGTGCAAATTTTGGCAGTTCAAGGAATGATGGAGAGCCAGAACACAATTAGCATACCTGCAACCAGCACACCCATCGTTCCGGGAACTTAGAGGAAAATAGCTGAGACCAGAAGCATTGTGTTCAGCTGCAAAACAATCCAGCCAAGAATACAGCAATTATTATTAAATGTTACTGTGTCTTTTGGTCTTTATTCTTTTTCCTAAATGACCTTACTGTTTAAATAAGGGCATTCACTGGGCCAAGGTCTTGACCTGAGATAATCCTTTTGACTGTGGATATTACGATAGAAATAACCATAGCAACCATAGAGAATTTCATAAAACATTTGTTTGCTTCTGTTTAGCTAGAAAAGTCCAAATAAAAAATGTCATATATATCTGGTGTGTGTTATACATTGTGCCATAAATGTCATTTGTTAGTTGTTTCTCTTTTTGTGGTTTGGGAGGAAATTCCAAATGTAGCTGAGGGAATCTGGCTTTAAACATACAGAGAGCCCTCATTCACTGTTGAAATGCATTCTGGGAGGACTGCAAGATGTTTTGTGCAAGCAAAATTCGCCTGCACATGATAAGAAATATTTTAGGAAAGCATAGTAGAATCAGAACTGAGAAAACATAAAGACTGAGTTTCTTAAAGGGGTGTGTGCTTATCACAACCCAAAAAAAAAAAAGTAGTTCCATCAATGCATTCACAATTGGAAAAATTCTTGGTATCTCAAAAAGACAGAGATAGCAAGACTTTTTTTCTCTAGGATAAATTCTTTATGAGCTTTGTCCCCAGCAAGACTTTGCCTAAAGAAATATTCCCCAGAGGACTTCCCAAGAGACCTATCGATAGTATTGTGTTCCAAACACTATTTAAGGCTACATTTTATCTTGTTTGATTTGTGACATGAAACATAAAACAAACGTATCAGCACAGAATAATCCTAGTTTGCGACTGTTTTAATTTACCCCATACCCAAAAGGAATGTAACTGTCCAAACTGGAATTATCTGCAAGCAGTGACAAGGCTTTGTTAATGACCATAGCTGGTAAAAATCTGATTTTGGATCTCATCTGGAAAACAGCATTTACAGTAGCATACTATGGCATTGTAATGCAGTGCTGGGTCAGCGGAAGAAAGAGATCCCCTTAGTAAGGTTTTGAAAAACCCTGTTTTTCTTCGAATCTTTGCTCTAAGTTTGGAGGTTTGGTCAGTCCTACAGGATTTTTCCAAAGGGGAAGATATTAAAAATTGTGTTGAACTACAGGTGTAATTAAGGCATTCTTCCCTCACCTCATCATGCACTATGTTTCAGAAAGAACCCAGGGAGACACCAAATTCAGTTAGTTTCACAACAGAGCTTGAGAAGCTTAATAGAGCTGTATGGCATGGTGGCTGATGGTAGCCTGCTGATCCAGGAGGTCACTTTCGTGTTATATTCTGTGCTTGTCACAAAAGAAGGAGTACTTTTGTGACTGAGATGGGCTCAGGATATAGTTTCACTTGCCTGATAAAGCTTCAGGAAGAACAGAGTGGGAGAGGGTCCTTTGAACCAGAGGCCGAGGCTGTAGGAGAAACTTAGGTAGGATATCACAGGGAAGATCTCTTGACATAAGGTCACAAGAACGTCTTTGACTCATTTCACATCTGGAGTTTTCTCTAAATGCAGGCATAATGTGAACTTTGATTAAGCTCAAAAAACTGAAATTAATTTTTAGATTTGATGTCAATAGCTATAGAACTCGGTAAAATCCACCAGCCCACGAAAACAACTTCCTGCTGCTTTGACTCCTTGCTATAGGTGTAAGTTGTTGTGTAAAAGCACAGCAAGTGGCCCAGGTACTGGTAACTCATAGTGCAAAATACAGTCAAAAAAAGAAGCAGGAGTTAATCTCATTCTGGAGATACGCCAAGCACTGCTTAAATCAGGGGCTGAGTCAAAGGAACTGAGGACATTTTGACATCTTGATCCAAGTAGGAAGAAGCCTTCAAAGGCAGCTTGAGGCAAAATTCACTGGCTGCACACATTGGAGTACTATCAAAGAAATCTTTGAGGTAACCCAGCCGGCATAGTGAAGAGAAAACCTCAAGTCTATCTGCACTTCAAGGCTCACTATAAGTCACGCTTATTTTCAGAATGGCTGATTCCTCACATTGTGCATGGCCCAACTGTTTCTGCTATATCTTCCATTGTGGTGGAGTTGTATGACAGCTCAGTGACCTTTTTATAAACGCAAATGTCCCAGCATTGCCTGCTGGGATGTGTTTGCATGGGACATGAGTCCAGGCTGATCACAGGAGAAATGGACACAAGTTGGAATGGGTCCTGAATGTGTTCTGGGTTTCAGGTTTTGACAAACACGTCTCCTTTCTAATACTGACTAGATAATAGTCTGGAGACTGGAGAAGAATCATCTTATCTTGTTTCTTTCTTGGGGGTGGTTGCCTGCACCACAGACGTCAACAGACTGTAAGGTTATAACATGAGTCTCAGAAGTGAAAAAAAAGAGTGTCATATGATCAACAGTTAATGAGTTTGGGTCTTGATAAAATTAAACCAAAGCACTATGAAGAGCTTCAAGAGTGCTGAATGTATAATAAGTATTATATGCTAATTCAGAAGAAATAAGACACTGATTGCAACGTAATTGGACAAGAGTGAAGTACTCACACACAAATTCCAGAATACTTTCTGAGAAGGACAAACACATGGTGCTTCTGCAGGTATTCACAGTATTTTATCTTCAACAGAAATACTTACAGCATAAAGCACAAAAGCCACCCCTCAGATGATATTGCAAAGCCAAGCGCAAGCAGTAAGTTTGTTCTTTAAGCTGAAAAGAGAAGTTAAGAGAGCTCAACAACTGTTACCCTCCCTTCAATGCCAGTATGTATTTTTTTAGTCAAGAGTAGTAGCTACTATAATGAAACTACTATAAAGTTGCTAAAGGAGGACATTTGTTTTCAGTTACATAAATGCAATTAATTGATACAAGAATTTAGTGCTGTTCATTACATTCTTTACATGCTGCTAATAGAAGCTGCAATAGCTTTCAAGTAAATATCATCTTAAACAGTACATTTTTTCTGCCACTTTACGAGTCAAGACCAGCAGAGCAATTAACAGCTATTACCTGTTAACTTCTGTATCTCTGAACTGACTCCTATTGGATCCTAAGCCCACACAAGAATTTCAGTTGATTTTATATGGTCATGAAAGATGTGGGAAATGCTCTGTACCTCAAAGATGGGCAACCTTGAGGTAAAATTTTACTTGCGTAGGGCTGTTTCATGTTATCAACAGATATCTGAAAAGATTCTTCTGGTTCACTGCATTACGGAATAAATACAGACATTTGGCGTTGAATATTGCCCTGGCCCATATAACTATATAACGGAAAATGATGTGACATTTATCTCATGCCACTGATTTTAAAGATATATCACTTTAAATCTGAATATTCCCTGCAAGCTTGTATGCTCAAGGGAACAGAAATAATAGATGATAACTTATGAATATCAGCATCATCTTGGCTATTGTAGTAGTTGGATCATACAGGTGTTTTACTTAGAAAAGGAAGACCTGTGATTTCTGCTATGCCATAAAATAACCTGGCTGAACCACCAAGTATCACAGGTTAAGAAATACTTGCACTTGAAAAATCCATTGTTAAACTCAAATAAATAAACAAAACCTTTAACAGCTCATATTTCTCTTTTATTATTCTTTCAAAAGGACTGAATGTCTTAAATGTTCCATAAAGGGTTGTGTTTTGCTTCAAGGGGTGACATTCATCCTACCTTAACTTCTACCATCTAAGTTATTGCTGTGAATCCTCATTGGAGGGTACCCTGCTTTCTCTTGTGACCAGGCACTGAATTTACACTCATAAATTTTGGTTACTGAACTCTGGTTAGATTCCTAAAGGGAACAGCATAGTACTTTTCTAAGCCGTTATTTTAATCTTTGAGTTAGCAACATCAGAAAACTGTTACCTCCATCGTAACACTACCTGAAACCTGTCCGTTTATATGTAAGATAAATATGAGCATCTCCAGTCTCATGAGTTTGAGACTAGTCTCAACAGACAGCTGAAGGGCTTTCTCTGTGGAGAAAAGGGAAAGATTTTCTTATCCATTTTCCCCAGCCTCACTGTAGACTTGAAAAGACAGCCCAGCTGTGCCACGTCTGGATCCTCAGTTTATGCTAATTGTAACCTACAGACTCTAACAGCTATGACAGATTCCTCAGGTTGAAGACAGGTCCGGTGGTTCACCTAAGAAGATTAGTAAAGGGCATTTAATGCCAATTTCTATTGGGTGGAGGGGGTGGTGATTATTTTTGGATGTGGAAAGATTTATTATTTTTTTAAAAGGGAATGGTTATCTCTATGTATGAATTTGTCTTCTAGTTGTATACACAAAGTATTTACTCAAGTCTGAAGTGTATACTAATGACTACTGGGTAATGCATAAAGACAGAGGTAGATCTCACTTGAGAAAGTTCTCTGCTCAGATGGAAGACAAGTGTTGGAAGAAGAAAAACATTCTATTCTTCAGGTTTTATACTGATGTAATTGAATAAAGTTCAGCTTTAAGACATTAGTCACTGAATATTATTCAGCATTTATTGCTTTATGGTCTTAGATTTCATATAACTACCATTTCTGTTTGAAATATTGGAAAGTATTTTCAAAGAAAACATACAAGTCTTCTATTTTTCTTACTGTCATGGTTATTAAGATGAAAGAATCACATACAAATTGGGAGGAAAGAAATAATTCCAGCATCTGAGTGAAGTTTTCAGCTTAGTGAACAAGTTTTTTCCAAGTTCTTGTTTTGAGTGGGCGTAATTTCATTTTCACTGATGGGAAAAAGGGACTTATCACCTATGCTGTTCAGAACCCATAATTGTGATTATTAGTTGAAGATTAAAGATTTCTGGTCCGTCTACTTCAAAGTTTGTTATATCATATTGTCACCATCAAACTGTGGCCAGCAGCGTTCATTTGGGAAAGGGTCCCACCAGAAGAACCAACTCTTCTGTGTAACAGAAGAAATGACATCGAAATATGGAGCTATTTCATGCCAAGGAAAAGAAAATATTACTTACCAAGGGAATAGGGGCTCAAATGCACGGCTGCAGAGAAGTACACTTGACATGCTGCTTTGACTTGTCAGAGGGCTTGTGTATAACTTAATCTGTGCTTTTGAGAGCAAGTTTATTCCGTTCTTTATTGTTCTTATTTAAACGATTCAATAGGTTTCCTTTTGCATTCTTAATATCTCAAAAGCAAATTGAAAATCTGTTAACATGAAACATGAAGCAGATTTGTTTGAATTTTAGGCTTCACCCTGTGAGAATCTGAGTATCCTTCACCCCATCCAGTCCCTTAAAGATTCAAACCATGTAATATATATTGCATCATTCCTCCCACTGCAAAGTTTTGAGGTGCATGGAGCTTACTTGAAGATGATTAAAAGATCGTTAAAGTAATGGAGAAGAAATGTAGCACAAGAGGAAGATCCTGCACATCCGCACCTAGATTCCTTTTGCAAGCATGTCATCTTTGCTAGGCATTAGGGACAATGATAGTGATAACACACAGACTTGAATGTGTTGGGACAAATCAATATTAATAAAATGCATGGCAGGATATAAGCAAGGTAAGATTTATAGATGACCTTTCCTTAGACCAGTTGATATAGCTGTAAAACCACAAAAACCTTTTGTCACACTGGTCTCAGATTAGGTCTAAGATATAAAACCTGAGTTTCAGGCACGAATAAGCCTTTACATGTGTGAAAATTTGTCTTTCTTTTTCTAATTTGTTGTTCTAGTTGTTCCAGATGTTCTAATTAAGTTATTCTTTTAATTAAATGAAAAGTATCAGGCTTTCATGAGACTCTGTTTGGTTAGCAGCTCCCAGCACAGAGTTTGAGACTTTATGTTGGTCCATGGAATTAAAAAAACAGGATTCCTGGACTGTAGCAGAAAAAGTTTCGGAAGTATTGGTTTAGGCCATCATGCCAAATAAAGGGTGGAGGAAACTCTCCAGTATTATAAAGCTAATGGATCCAAATGGCCATCTCTTCCACCTATATCAGTTTTTCATTCATCCAAACAAGATCATGCAATTCCCATGCACCTCAGTTATCCTTCTTTCCTCTACGTACAGTTCAGAGGACAATGTGCCTCTCTTACTCCAAAATATTGGCAAGCATATCAGGAATTAAAATTTGTATTAAAAAGAGATTTATTTTGGAAGTCATTTAGACTTTGAAAGATTTGGCATCTATGACACCTGATGTGGTTGTTGTCTATTCTGTTTATGCTGTTCCCCCTTCATCACAAGCTTTTACAAGATAGTATTGAGTCTTTAAAATTTAATTAGAACCTTATTTGATTATCTTTCTGGATCTGGCTCCGCTAATCGTGGTCTGAATCTTTTTCAGTTCTCATACCCAGTAAAAATATTATTAGATAGCTCTTTGTTGTGGTATTTCACAATCTAAAATGTATGCTTCTCATTTGAAAATATTATACACATCACTTCAGAATGATATTTCAGAGAGAACTATAGCTGGGCTGAGGAAATTAGTATTTCTTATGCTGAAGTGTATGTTTTAAGTAAAGTTTTTAATGCTGCAATTATGCAGAACTAGTTCTATGGATTTACCATGAAATCATAGAATGGTTTGTGTTGGAAGGGACCTTAAAGATCATCTAATTCCAAACCCCCTGCCGCGGGCAAGGACACCTCCCACTAGACCAGGCTGCTCAAAGCCCCATCCAGCCTGGCCTTGAACACTTCCAGGGATGGGGCATCCACAGCTTCCCTGGGCAACCTGCTATAGTGCCTCACCACCCTTACAGTAAAGAATTTCTTCTTAGTATCCAATCTGAATCTACCCTCCTTCAGTTTGAAACTGTTACCCCTTGTCCTATCATTATACTCCCTGATAAAGAGTCCCTCCCCATCCTTCCTGTAGGCCCCTTTTAGGTACTGGAAGGCTGCTATAAGATCTCCCCAGAGCCTTCTTTTCTTTTCTAATTGCTATTAGCAAAATAGTCATCTTTTCCTTGCTGATAGTTCCACTGTCTTGGGACTACTTAGCCAAGATACTACTGACCATAAGTACACGGGAAAATTTTGTTCCCATGAGTCACCTCTGTACAAGTAAACTAAGAAGGGACAGGATACTCAGGGCAACTAGGAGGATATATTCCAAGCTTACAACCCTGGACTTTAGGCATGCAGACTTTGATCGCTTCAGGGATCTGCTGGCCAAAGTGCTGTGGGACAAAACTCTAGAGGGAAGGGGGGCCAGGACAGCTGGTCAGTATTCAAGGATCACCTTCTCCGTGTCCAGGAGCAAACTATACTGACAAAGAGGAAGGCAGGAAAGAATGCTAGGAGACCTGCCTGGATGAACAGGGAGCTCCTGGACACACTGTCACACAAAAAGAAACTTTATAAGGAGTGGAAGAAAGGACAGCTGGAATGAGGAGCATATAAAGAAGCTGTCCGAACAGCAAGAGACCTGGTGAGAGAAACTAAAGCTCAGTTAGAATTAAATCTAGCCAAGGAGATCAAGGGAAACAGCAAAAATTTCTATAGGTACATTAATGGTAAGAAGAAGACTAGGGAGGGTGTGGGCCCCTTCAGAAAGGAAAGGGGGAGCTGGTGACAAGTGATATGGAGAAGGCTGAGGTTCTCAATGACTTCTTTTCCTCAGTCTTCACTGGCAAGGGCTCCAGCCACACTCCTGGAGTCACAGAAGACAATGGCAGGGGTTGGACAGAACTGCCCATCGTAAGTGAAAATCAGGTTCGTGACCTTCTGATGAACCTGAAAGTGAGCAAGTCCATGGGACCTGATGGGATACACCCATGGGTACTGAAGGAACTGGTGGATGAGGTTGCTAAACCACTCTCTATTAAATTCCAAAAGTCATGGCAGTCTGGTGAAGTCCCCACTGATCGGAAAAGGGGAAACATAGTCCCCATTTTAAAAAAGGGAAAGAAGGAGGAACCGGGGAACTAGAGGCCAGTCAGTCTCACCTCCATGCCTGGTAAGATTATGGAGCAGATCCTCCTGGAGGCACTGCTGAGGCAGAAGAATAACGGAGAGGTGATTGGGTAAAATCAACACAGCTTCACCAAGGGCAAATCGTGCCTGACAAACCTGGTGGCCTTCTATGAGAAGGTCACAACATCAATAGACAAGGGGAGAACAACTGACGTCATTTACCTGGACCTGAGCAAAGCCTTTGACACGTCCTGCATGACATCCTGGTCTCCAAGCTGATAAAATATGGGATTGATGGACTGACATTTCAGTGGATGAAGAACTGGCTTGACGGCCGCACCGAAAGAGTGGCTGTCAATGGGTCCATGTGCAAGTGGAGGCCAGCGACAAGTGGAGACCCTCAAGGATCAGTACTGGGACCGGTCTTGTTTAACATCTTCATCAGCGACATGGACAGTGGCATAGAGTGCACCCTCAGCAAGTTTGCCGACGACACCAAGCTGTGTGGGGTGGCTGACATGCTGGAGGGAAGGGATGCCATCCAGAGGGACCTTGACAGGCTGGAGAGGTTGGTCCATGCCAACCTCATGAAGTTCAAGAAGACCAAGTGCAAGGTCCTCCATCTGGGTCAGGGCAATCCCAAGCACCAATATAGGCTGGGCAGTGACTGGCTTGAGAGCAGCCCTGAAGAAAAGGACTTGGGGGTGCTGGTAGATGAGAGGCTCAACATGAGCAGTCAGTGAGCACTAGCAGCCCAGAAAGCCAATCGTATCCTGGGCTGCATCAGGAGAAATGTGGCCAGCAGGTTGAGGGAGGTGATTCTCCCCCTCTACTCCACTCTCATGAGACCCCACTTGGAGTACTGCGTCCAATTCTGGAGCCCCTACTACAAAAAAGATATGGACATGATGAAACGTATCCAGAGAAGGACCACGAGGATGATAAAAGGGCTAGAGCATCTCTCCTATGAGGATGGACTGAGAGAGTTGGGGTTGTTCAGTCTGGAGAAAAGAAGGCTCCAAGGAGACCTTATAGTGGCCTACCAGTATCTTAAGGGGGCCTACAAGAAAACTGATGAGGGACTTTTTAGGATGTCGTGTAATGGTAGGACTAGAGGGAATGGATTAAAACTAGAGATGGGTCGATTCAGACTGGACGTTAGGAAGAAGTTCTTCACCATGAGGGTGGTGAGACACTAGAACAGGTTGCCCAGAGAGGTGGTGGAAGCCCCATCCCTGGAAGTTTTTAAGGCCAGGCTGGATGGGGCTTTGAGCAGCCTGGTCTAGTGGGAGGTGTCCCTGCCCATGGCAGGGGGTTGGAACTAAATGATCTTTAAGGTCCCTTCCAACCCAAACCATTCTATGATTCTATGATTCTATGATTCTAGTAGCAATGTAGCTATGTTTTTTCTTATCAAATATAGTAGTAAGTTTTGGTTTTAGATTTTTATTTATATATTGCCACATTCTATTTTTCTGAACTTCAGAACATTAGCCTAAGGAAACTGTATTTACTTTGGCTTGGAGTTAGATTTCTTAAGATGAGTATGGAAGAGAGTGCTCCCTGATGCTTACCTAGAAACATTCATAATCAGATGAATCTCTGCAAAGACTTAGATACAGAGTTGGTCAAGAAATGTGTTTTTCCTATGAAAACACTTAATGGAAAACAAGTCTAGCATATTTTGGTTGCAATTTTAAATACTTCAGTCCTAATGTGTTAAATCATTCCCCCCCTTCCTGTTTTCACATATAGGTTAGGTTCCCTTCCTGACTGGCATATACTGTTGTATTCAATGGGACAACTTACATGACTATGGGGTTTTGCTGCACATGAAGGTTTTCAAAGCCCCACAGAGAGTGGAAGCTTGTGAAAAAAGCACTATAGTGACCCAGTATTGAAAACTGTTTTCAGCAATTGCTATTATTAGGAAAACAGCTGCTTTTCAAAAATAAAGGCTACAGGTAAAAATCTAATTTTTCATACAAAGACATTTGAAAGAAAAACTTGTGAGCAATCCCTGCTACATTCCAGTTTCCAGTCTACTGCTTGATGGATTCTTGTTTTGTTATCAATAATTTATTAATAAAAGTCATTTGTTTATTCCATGGTAACTTTAGCTTCAGAAGATAGTATTATACCTAGAAAAATGCAGAAACCACGAATGCCAGAGTCCTTTAAAGAATTTTCATTTACCACCTAGAAGAACCAGAATTCTGAATCAAACTTTAGGGATCTACAAATGTAGGGATCTCCACTAATTTAAACAAAAATATATGTTCCAGCAGAGGTGATCCCTGCCCCAGAGTTACAGAAATCTAAACAATTTATGGCTTGAAAAAAGAAAGCGTCATCTCACAAAACTTATTTCTTTTGCCTACGAGGACAGAGAAATCTCTGTCAGGAACTGCATGTAAATCTCCCTAGTCTTACTGCTTTGCCTGACAAGAATCAGCCAGTAGTAACAATGAACTCACTTCTTACAAAACTAGTCTTGTTACTAGTCTACTACTGAAATCAAACTTAGGTTTACAATAAGTATTAAAATTTTTAAGGGATTCTGAAAGAATCTTGGTGAACCAATAGTACCGTTCTGAATTTTCTTCTTCCCATTGAGGCTATGTCTATAACTTTGGAGCTCTGTTTGCCACTCCCGTATTAACACTGCAGAGTCATGAACTCTTTAAAAAAAAAAAAAAAAGGACATAAAACAAGGAAATTCACTCATGTCATACCTGGGGTTATATCTTTGATTTTCTGGCACTGCCCTAAGCAATGCAGGACCTTTAGGCACGCTAATGTAGTATTTGCATATGAGCCAAAAGACTTTTTTTTTTCCTCTGGCCCGTCTTTATTTACCTTATAGCTTAGGCATTCTTAAAATGCATTTGTGTTGACGAGCTAGCACAAAGGAGATTATTAGTGCTTTTTGAGCAATGAAAACAAGCAAGCTAAGCAAAAAACACTTTCGAATTTTTCTAGCTTTACGTTGTAGGTTCACGGCTCCTTCCACATTGTGCTGTCAGCGTATTTTACTAGTCTATATCATTTTTATAGATCATGAACAGTAGAGGCCTAAATGTTGACCTCTGTCGGGCCCCAGTAAATCTAGTTTTCCACAATCTAACATAGCTTCTCTGTTTTCTGTTTTTCCATCAGCGCTTTATCCACTCCCATGTACTTCCCTAGATCCTGGCAAGTTTTAACTTAAACAGAGACCAGTAGTATGGAACTTTGTCAAAATGTTCTGAAGATCCAAATAAATTATGCTGTGTTTTATCAGCTTTGTCTGCAGCCTCCTGAAGCATCAAGTTAGCCAAGACCTTTTCTTTCTAAATCATTCTTGTTATCTCTGTTAGTTTAGCACAATGTATTTACTTTTATAACATGTCCTTTACTATATTCTGTATTAAATACCATAGTGATGGGACTGCAGTTCCTTGAGAATGCCCTTTTCAACTTTGTGCAGAGCTGTACTGTATTGCCCATTCATTTCATTTGTGGTATGCTAACTGAATAAAGCAAGCTTTCCAATGCTCTACCGGAAAGCAACCCCAAGTGTTTCATGAATCCTAGTGCCTATTTTTCCCACAGATTTCTGTTTAAGGGACCCCAGTTCTTCAAAGATTTCCACTGCTGCTCCATAAAGTTCGAACAGATTCATCTTTACAGATTTCTACTGAGTATTGTGATGCCAATAAAGTCTTTACAGGACAAGTTTTCAAAACACATTTAGCAACCTGTAAAACCTTTGAAAGATCATTGAAATACTGCAGGCGATTGTTTTGTTTTCAGAGGACATCTATGCCATGAGTTAAATCAGTTTCCATTCCAATTTGGATTTGCAAATTTTGTAGTAATTTTTTGATTGGCCATCATTTATAAAGGAAGTTCTTTCTGGGATAAAAATTATTTTTAAAATGCTTAAAAATGGTTATTTTGTGAATCTTAACAACTTAACATGCAGCCAAGTTTTGAGGAATACTTGAACAGTTTATTTTTCCAAATGTATATAGGAAAATTTCTGTTCTTAAAAATCCCTTCACAGAGCTCGTTTTTAAGAGACTTATGGATTTTTTCATGTTTTAACCTTGAAACTGTCACCTTCTTTGGACTTGATTTTTACATCAAAGCCACTCTATTGCTATGGTAAAGAATGATTATCAGTTCAATTTTATCTCTGCTTTTTGGAACCATTGGCACTACTTTCAGATTCAGCACATTTCCTTTTCTTATAAACCAGCTGCAGACATGATGGTCAGAATAAACCTTTGGTTTGTTAAATCAGTATTATCAGTGACACTAATGTGTCAAGTCAAACTGAGCTTGAAGCTACACTCCTGTTTGCTCTCAGCAGCCCGCAGAGGATCCTTCATGAAAGGACATTGGTTTTGATTAGAAGACTCAGTTCAGTTGCTAGACATGCCCTAGTTGACCTCTAGATAAAATCCCCCACAGGTTAGTGATCTCTTGGAGATTTTGGACTACATCTACGAGCGCTATGCAGATTTCTTAGGCAACCTACCATCTCTAATGACATGAGATAATTGAATGCACAGTGGAGTTCTAAAGACCCCCATCTTTAGATACATGCACTGAAGATGTTTTGACTGGTCTCGTAACCTTAGACTATTTTTGTGGTCTACTGAGAAATAGACTCTTCTAGTGTGCAACTCATCTTAACCTATTTTAGGAATCATTGAGAAGAAATTAGTAATATCCAGGAATCCTCATTTCTTTTCATTAGTTATCTCTTGGGATCCCCATGGGTCCTGTGGTTTCTCTGGTCTGGGTGTATAGGATGCCCCCATTCAGGCAAATGAACTGAATCCATCATCAATGCAGTTAATGCAGTATGTAAGACACAGTGTAGCTCTTTAGCAGGAGTATGACAGGTCTCTAGGTGCCATTTCATTTATCGACTGCAAACCATGTGCTCAATTAATTTGTTTAAAATATGTGTCTGCCAGCATCTTGACTGCCTGAATGTACCTGAAATACCCACATGGGGCTGGCAGATATGACAGAGAACCCCTGGAAGATCCACATTTTCTGGAATGGTAGCTGCAGGCCAAGAAAAATACACCACTAATGCCACTGTGTGCCTACATTTAGGAAACTGACTTTGTGTCTGGATCTCCACTAAAAGTGGAGCTCACATGTAGACACCTACATTGCAGCTCTCCAAAGCTTAGCTGTCTGAAGAAAATGAAATTCCACCCTTTCTATAAATAGAGCCAAGGAATGATTCAGTTGCTTGAAGCTGGGTATTGCAGATCCATTGAGATATCCATACAAGCTCTGTAGCCCAACCTCCTAGCTTAACCTACAGGAGTCTCCATTCATGCTACTTCAGAGGGGCATTAATCTTTTAAACCCCAGATCGTAGTTAACTGTTAGCCACATAAGATCTGAAGATGTCCCAAACTGCACTAAATGCCTCTCTTTCAGCAGCTGAATTGCTCCCTTAAATTTAGACTGATTAATTTAATTCAGAAAGACCTGGGCTCCAGAAGAATTTAAAGCCCTTAAGTAGGTGCATGAAACTTTTCAGAGGAATCCTTGAGTACACTGATGTTACTACATCAAAAAGGCCGTAAGGAAGAATTAAAGTACTGAACGTTTGTTCATCGACACTGTACAGTGCACTCCCTGACTCTGCTTGAGACTAGTCCATCCTGTTCTTTCCAAGACACTTCTGCTATAAGTAGACCTAGTTCCAAGCAGAACGTATAGGAGCCATTTGATGCCACCTGATCCTGAGATACGTACCTGGTTTTGCTTTGCAATGAAGAGAAATCCCCCAAAAAGCCTTGGTTAAAGCTATTCCATTTTACCTGGACATATGAAGATTTGCAGTGCAAAAGATGATTAAAAAAATTAAGGTTACTGTCTAGTCTAGTGGTTAGGGGAGTAGATCAGACTGCTGAGTCTCAAGTGCCAGTGGATGCCTGTATATTTAGCTTGAGCAGACATGGAAAAAGTACAAAACCAGGCCTTTAGACAGGGACAGAAGCTCAGAAAACCTTACTTGGCCATGCATCTCCTGTAAAGGTTCATGAATCAGGCCCTTACAGGCATGTTCCTTCTCCTTCTCTGGGTCAGTGAATTTTTTACACTTTTTCAGAAAAGTGAAACAGCTTTCAGAAGAGAGGCTAAAAATATGTCTTCTACTGAGCAGCCAGTAACCTCGTAGGAAATAATCCAGTTCTTCCACAGCTCAATGCCTGCTCTTGGAGGGAAAGTTAGGACACGAAGGGGAAGACTCGGCATTTCTATTAGGTCAAGCTTCCTGAGCAAGTTTTGAAAAATAAATAACTGCTTTGCAAAGTCTGGTGGAACTGTGATAGGAGATATTCACCATGCTGTTCTGCCTTATCAGGACTGAGGTGTTGGGAATCACTAAAGACACAATATAAGTGTTAAGAAAAATTGATGGCATAGGGCAATGCATTTTAAGTTTTTCCATGATTAGGCAGGAGGTGATTGGAGCAGGCTAAGGACCCATATTTTGAATTTAGAACAATTCAGTGTCAAGCAACAGAGTATGTTCTTGAAATGAGGTTTCATATGTAGCAGCAGAATAAGAAAACAGTTTGTTTATGTTCACGTGCTTCTCATCCAAGATACTAAACTCCACTGAGAAGGTCCATTTTGGTCCATCCAAATAGAAGTACATCAACTATCCATGCAGAAGTACCTCTGTGCTAAACTGTGTGCTTTAAAACTAATTGTCCATACTGAGGATATTAGGAGGAAAAGTCTCTCAGTGATACTTCCATTTCTAAACAGAGAAGGGATTTGAACCCAGGGTTAGACTATTCTAATTCTTGGGCTATTTTTCCTCCTGGAACCAGTACTGCAATATTACTACAAAGCAAATCTTATAGAACTATATAAATAAAAGAACATTTAGATGTGCTGCTTACTTTAAGTAAGTATATTAATAGAAGCAGCAGCTGTCACAGTTAAAAGCAAAATATAAATTGATCTAAATCCCTGATCAATTCACCCTGATCTTTCACATAGTCCTGTATTTCGTGGCACTGGTGAACATGACTTGATCTTGTAAGAAAAAATCTGGATGAACTTGTGCCCTTTTGCTAGCTTACTCCGACGTCTTAACTGCTATTTAAATGTTAGTATCCAAGCCACGATCCAAAAAAAAAAAAAAAAAAAAAAAAGAAAGAAAAAAAAAAGAAAAAAAGAAAAAAAAAAAGCAGGGTGGGGGGAAAGGTGCTCAAGACAAGAGTGGGAAAAGAAGGAAAGAAAACTGACTCAGTTCAACAATCCCATATGGCCAATTGCTGTAACATTTTATTTTGGTTTTTTTGTGTGAGAAAATGTAATAAGCCTGCATTGATCTATGGACCTTATTCTTTGGGGAAATATGAGTCACAGATGCATACTTTGGAGACACTCTTAAAAAATATTATCTCTCAAATGTTGTGTGAAGCTTTACAGCCTTTTTCCTGCAAATCTTCCATGTCACTGTTAGAACCAAGTCCAAAATATTTACATCTAAACAACTTATGGCATCTGTCAATAAAAATTCAGTCTGCTCCTAAACATTTCTAAGTGCAACATTTAAAACTGCATAAACAGGAGTGAACTAGTAGCAGTCTAAAGTTGTCATCATTGACAGTTATGATTTATCTTAACTCTCCCTAGCCATTTGGCTAAAGTTTTAAGTAAACACTTTCAGTCTTCCTCATGTTCTCTTTACTGCCACCTCCCACTAATAAGAGATGTTGCCAAGAAAAGCAGCCAGACAGTTCATTTACCTCCCAAACTTGCCTGAAAGTAGCTTGCCTGGTTTAGACAAGGGTCGAAACTACTACTGCACATTTTCAACAGATGGAACAATGCTTCACAAATTATTTACATTAAAGTTATTTACTTTCAGGATGTGTGTTTAACGAATGGTTAGTTGAATGAAATATTGCAGCTCAGACAGAGAATGCAAGCAATTCAAGCAAGCCATTTATGGTGATAGATGTAGCTGTGATCCTTAATTTTCTACAAAGCACTGTAGCATTTTGTCCTCATTCTTCACTAACTCCTTGAATCTGACAAAAATATGGTTTCTATTTTCACCTCTTCCTCCTCCACTACCCCCGCCCCTGCAGGCATAGTTCCATTAATCAGCTATGTTGTAATAATACCTTACACTGATAAGGCGTTCTCTCATTAGCAGATCTTCAGAGATCTTCATTGATATGATGAAGAACTCATAATTATCCCCATTTAAAAAATGAAGACATAAAGGCATTACAAAATTTAATGTGTTAATTGAAGCCAGCCAACAAAATACAGACATGAAATCTGAAAACCCAGCTCGTCCTCCTCTGTTCAGTCTCACATACTGTGTTATTTTTCTTAAGAAAGGATTTGAGGTAATGTCGCTGCTGCTAGCTACCATCACCACGGTTCTGAAACTTTAAACAGGAGAGTGAATTGCATAGGACCTTCATTTCTAGTAGGTGCTAAAGAAGAAAATCCATATGGAGTTTCTCCCTTCATGATCAGCTTGAATTGGGCAGCATATCACTGCTACATGACATCACATTTCTTCAAAACACTTGTGAAAGTAACAGAACCCAGCCATCAGATATGCTTAGGTAATTGTTAGGCAGGCTGGCCCGTTGCAAGAAAAACAGATAGTAACTTTAAAAAGAAGGAGCACTCCACCTTGAAACACTTTCTGCTCCAAATCAACCCAAAGCAAAGAAAAAAAAATCTCCTGAGTCATTTATGTTTCTGACAGAAAGGTATCTGCAATATTCTGTTTGTCAGTAGACTAATAAATAATTTCTCTAAAACACCAGGACACTAATAGGATTAGGAAAAGTTTGTTTTCAATCTGTCAAAAACAATAGGAATGTTCCCAACATCCGTAGGCTTCTGTTTGGACCTACAGAGAAGGGCACACCGCGGACAATCACAAATAAATGTTCAGCATTCTGCAGAATGAACAAGTAATAAGAAAGGATTTTCCTCAAATTGTGGATTGCCTCACTACTTTCTGCTCTTCCAAGAGGAACACAGGATAGCACTTGCCAGGAAGATATATTACCCTTTTATTGGAACTTCATGGTTCTGTCATGTTGGCAGGGTACACAAGCTGAGAGCTAAGATTTCCCAACCTTTTCTTGCATTGTGGACATCGGAAGGGACTTGCCTAAAACATCTATTTTGTCTGAACTGGTGATTTTCCTTAAAGTTTTATATTTCATGCTTTCTAAATTATCCCAAATTAGACAAGTTTATAACAGAAACAAAAAGTTTTTTAAACCAAAGAGAAAGGTTAAGCTCTTCATGACAGACTTTGAAACATCTACAAATGCATAGAAATAAAAAAAAATTAAAAATCCCAGAGTAAATTAAAAACTACTCTTGGCTGCTCCAATGTCTTAGCTTGTTTCACATCCTGTCTACATCCTTCCTTTCCTTAGGATGGTGTCTTCTCCTCTTCTTCAACTTGTCTTTCACCAGAATACTTTTATGACCCTTTGTTTAGTAGGAATTCAGTTTTAACTACGAAGTATTCTTTAACAAATATGTCCTTTTTCCATTCTTTCAGTTTGGGCTGGGTTGTCCTCTTCCTTGGAAGTTTGTTCTGAAATTATATTCATTCAAATTAATACCCCTAACTAGAATAAGGTTTTGTTGCCTTGGTGACCATTTTGTGGTACACAATATTTTAAAGGTAGTTGTTAAATTTTATAAATCATATCTCAAAAGGTTTCACAGTATGTGTATTTTATCGAACCTCTAGGACTGATTCACATGAGCTAGCCGCAGGCACACAGTGCTGGTCCCTCTAGGCTCCCTATATAGTGAATGGGGAGAGCTAGGCCCCTCTATAGAGCAATTTAGCACAGGCAACTCAGTGGGATATAAATCCATAAAGCTTCTTAGTGGAACTTGCTTTCCAGGAGTCCTTAATGCACGCTGGCAGTGATGAAGGCTAGCAGCATACTGGGCTGTATCAACAGGAGCACAGCCAATAGGTTGAGGGAAGTAATTATTCTCTTATTTGGCACTCATTAG
Source organism: Fratercula arctica (assembly GCA_947846985.1). NCBI lineage: Eukaryota > Metazoa > Chordata > Aves > Charadriiformes > Alcidae > Fratercula > Fratercula arctica. The sequence continues at coordinate 113,242,913 of CANTUZ010000003.1, forward strand.
ACCACATCTGAAATACTGCATCTAATTTTATGCCTTCCCGCTTGAAAGACATCAATAAACTTGAGAGAGTACAGTGGAGAGCCACCAAGATGGTCAGGGCTGAAGTACTTACCTTAGGAGGAGAAGTTGAGGGAGCTGGACTTGCTCCTCTTAGAGAAGAAATGGCTCTGGGGGACCCAACAGCAGCCTGCCCATACCGAAACGAAGATCATGCACCTCACTCGTGGCTGGTGTGAGGATGAAAGGCAATAGTCATAAACTGAAACTGAAACATGGAAGTTTTTGACTGGCTATAAATAAAAGCATTTTCACCATAGGGATGGTCCAGCACTGGAGCAGTCTGCCCAGAGAGGTTGTGCAGGCTCCATTCTTGTAGGTTTTCTAGATACAGTGGGGAAAAGTCTTAAGAAACCTGACCTGACCTCACATCTAACCCTACTCTGAGCAGGATGTTGAACTAGAAACCTCTGGAGGTCCTTTCCAATCTGAATTGTATGAAATTAAACAGCAAAGGAATCTCTGGTTCCAATTCATAAAACTGGGACCAAATACAGTTTTAAAGCCCACATGTCTTTTGCCTTCCATCAGTGTAAGTTGAGACGTAACTGAAGTGAATGGCTACACAATGGAACAAAAATGCTGTAAGTTAAACAGAAATAGGCCACTGGGTTTTATGTCTGTGAGGACTATTTCAGACTATTATTACTAATGCTAAAGTGAATATCTTCCTTTTCTGCTGTTCTTTGCCTCTGTGCCATACCATAGGACATCATACCTGTTTCCTAGTGTATGTGCTGGGGCACTTTGTATCTGTTTCCCATGTAACACCGGGCTCAGAAGTGAATAATATAAAAACCTTTATCCAGTGATATATATGGTGTGGAGTATAAAGCATTGTAAGCCAGTAAAATAACGGAAAAAATGAAGCAGAGAGGTAGTGCAAGAATAAAAATAAATACAAAATAATTTAAACACATACTCATTTAAGTACATCAGGATCTGTGCCCAAGAATGCTCTGAGTGTTAAGGTGTGAATGTAAAGGATGGAAATGAAAATATAATGAAAAATTTAATTTACACTTATCTGAGCTGACTGCCAGCTTTGCTTCTGGCTGAGAGGTTTGCATGAGCTATACTAGAGATGCTAATGAGAAGTTCAAGGGGCTCTTGACAGAAAAAGACTACTCAGAAAAAATACAAAAAGACTAGAAGTCCTAGTAGTTGAGGTGGGAGGGCAGGGAATTTTTTGTGTGTCTATCCAAAGGAACAACAGCTTGATCAGCACCAGCTAAAATTGCTAGTTAGGAAGAGATATTTCAGTTCTTCAGCAACAGCAACTGCAGTGGTTAGAAGAAGCCCAAGGACAGTGGATGCAGGAAACACAAGGACAAGAATGGAAGAATTTGATTCACACCTGAAAAAAAATTGTCATGCTTGCCCAAATGCCCAGCTAATGAATTGTACAGACTATAGAATCAAATACTAACATCCTTCCATTATTCCAGGGGACACTTCTTGCGAAGGAACTGAAAGTAAAATGAATAATGGGAAAAGCATTTGGCCAAGCATGGCTGGAGTTTGTAGTTAGCAATGGTGTCCCCAGCAATGAAAAAGTTGACCACCAGTAGGCAATAATGTCTGAATTATGCCTTCTTTCTGAATAGCTCATTTTTCAAACCTGGGGTGCTACGCATATTAGATCATATATATGAAATGTTAATATAGCGTAGTGTGTTCTATGTAACTTAATAGCATCCAGCATATGCTGAATAAAATGCAATGGAAAGTAATAATTTTATATTGTTTGATATTTAATATATTACAACAATTCTAAGTGTGCAGAAATTTTTGTGTGTCAAAAATTTCTGTGCAGCTTATTCAGAGAATCCAGAAGTTATATTCTGTGTTTGATACCGTGGCAAATATATGCAGAAGTGAGTGTGATTTTGAGTGACTCCTTGTATCACAAAGTGAGTATTTACCTACCTTCAAAGGCATCCAATTTCTTGTAGAAAATGTAAGAACTGAAACTCATTACTCTACCTTTGCAAATTATAGCTCCATCCACTTCTGCTAGTTCCGATCAGTGAGGCTTAGTTTTAGCAGGAAGGCATCACGTTAAAGATGTCCCTGCTTACTGCAGGGGGGTTGGACTAGATGACCTTTAAAGGTCCCTTCCAACCCAATGCATTCTATTCTATTCTATTCTATTCTATTCTATTCTATTCTATTCTATTCTATTCTATTCTATTCTATTCTAGTAAAAAGGCAGATAATTCAGTTGTGGATCTGCAAAGGAGACTGCTTCCCACCTGAATGCAGACATATTACTCGGGATCAGTGTCACAGCTGAGTCATGCCAGAGAAAACCAGCTGAACAAAATGATGCAAATACCGTGCAACAGCAGCAACATCTTAAGAAATTTGGAAAAGAATGGAAGCCAACTCTGTGCTGGGTGCCTGTGTTGAAACCGCACTAAACAGATAAAGAACTGTTTACTAAAATTAAGTAAAATCAAGTGGAAGAGGGATTTGTTATGATTCAAGCTGCCATGTGAAATCAAAACAGTTATCAGTAAGTCACTGATATCAAATTTTAAAAAATTACCGATATTAAATGATTAAACAATTTACTGATGACTGATTGAACAAACTTGCAATGACACCATATCTAAACACTGATCCCTTTCTTGCAAATTTCATAACTGCTGTATAATCTTAAAAGCAAATTACAAACATCTGACATTTTTTTGGAGGGGAAAACATCTCTACCTGATAGACTGTGGCCACTGCTGTTGAAGTGTTTGGGCACGGATCACAAATTTCAAATAACATGTGCTGACTTCCAAATACTCCATCCTGTAGACCATTTTCCCTTCTTTGTATTTCTTGCATTTTGCAAGATGACACATGCTTAGATGAAACAGTAAACCAATAGTTAATTTACCCGTTTTGTTCTGTGCTTGTGGACAATGAAAACCACTGAAACAGTGGAGAATCTGAGTTTGGATCAGAATACTGCAGTTTAAGCCCAGATTTTATATTTTATCTTTGACTCACTATAACATTATAAATGACATGTTTTTGCAGTTTTTTGTGTCACTGTTATTATTTATGTAGTATCATAAATGTACAGCAAGGTTTAAAACAATGATCTATAAACTGCAATTGAAAGAAAATGGGACAGAAATCAATCCCTGCATCTGAGCTGCTCTGAGCTTAGGAGAAACGTTATTAGAAACATGATGTTAATGGGGACTTTGTATTTTGGACAGGCTGGATCAAACCCACATACCTGAACTTTGGTAAAGTCTGGATCCAGACCTCAACTTTTGAGCTCTAGTCCTCACTGCAATTAATTCTGCAATACATGGTTACCAGAGATGGTGTCAGGAAACGTCCTCTATTTTTCAGCTGTGTGCATTCTGCACAGATGAAGCATTAATCTTCTGGTAAGTTCCATTATTATGGTCTTTTCAAGAACGAGTGCTGAAATCACTGGCTGATGACACAAAGTGTTGAAATAAACATGTATTAAATCATTAATAACTAAGCATAACAGTATCATCTTGGCTGCCTCTGGAGGGTTCAGTGTGGTGTGGGATACAAGTAATGTCCCTTGGTTTATTCCTCTGTTGACTCTAAATCTGGCCACTCTGAAGCAAGCTGGGCAGCTGCAACACCCACATGCCAGTTCTGGAATGAAATTTTCCAGCAGTTAGAAAATGAACCGGCACATTTGCTTGGCTGGTTCTAATAAAGTCATTTCTCCAGGTCTAGAACAACCTGTGGGACTGTTTCATGGCCAGGCTGCCGGTGGGCTATTTTATTTTAACATACCCATTATATTATGAAGGAATTTGCCGGTCTATAATCTGTCAAAGGATGAAGAATGGTAAAAATGCAAAATGAATTGAGTCTTCAAAATTCTTTATAGCTTTGACGGAAAATAGACACAGATATTTTTAGTCTATTTTTCTATAACACAGTTTAAGTGAAGACATTTTATACTCAAGATGAATAGTTCCCTAATGAAATGGCCCTGTAGCATTTAAAAGAACTGGAATAAAGTTTTCTACAGAATTATATTAAATTGCTCTAAAAATTACTTGAAATATAAATTTATATATAATCAGATGCTTAATATATATCTTATGTAGTGGAGGGGTTCTATGTGATGATTTCTTTGATAAAAACGCTATTGAGAGGATATTGTCTAATACTATATTTTCTATTGGAGTCTATTGATGCTTCCATAAATCTCTAAGAAGAAGGGCACTTGCATTTTTCCCCACTTGGAAAACAACCAAAACTTTCATCTAGTTAGAGGGAAGGGGAACCCTGCCTCAGAAACAAGTCACTTTGTGGGGTTCATAAAGTCAGTGGGAGAAATGCTAAAATGGAGTAAATAAGAATAATTTACTTTCACTAACTAGTAAAATCCTGGCTCAAATTAAGATAATGACAAAAGTAGTGGAAACAGCTTTCTCAAAAAGTCTGTTGTATTATGATGTTTGTGCCATAGACTGTCTCAGTCTATGACGTTCAAAAGTCTTCCTACAGACCAGATACAAGCATTTTGTATAAATATTTTAAAATACTTACTAAAGAACAAAACCATATTGAAGTCATATTTTAAAACTGACTTTAAACTGACTTCAGACTTTTCATAGCCACTGATGTTTATTCTTTGATCTGACACAGAAAAACTAAATCTTAAGCATTTTCCATCACCAGGGGTCATTTGAACCATCCATACAGTAAACCTCAGCTTTTGCCAAATCTCCAATTGCTTAGTGGTGATAAAAGCAACAGAGAGGGTAGAGAAGGCCCAAGAAACTCTGAAATTTCCCTGGTGGCCTTCCTTATTAATGTTCATTGCTTCAGAGCTGCAGAGGAGCACAAGACGTAGCCTCCAAAGCAGCCTGAAACTGGAGATGCATGAGGAAGAAAATCCTGCCCTGCAGAAGAGCAGTCGTGTGATAATCTTAGGTATCCTCCTCGCTTGCTGAGGGAGTGATTCTATTGTTCCCATACGATTGCCTAGATCTTGGCTGTTTGTTGCTCTTGGTTTTCCTCCTTGACATCCCCCTCCTGGCACTGTGAGAAAGTGTTTTAATGTAAAAGGGAGAGGGAAGGAAGGACATATCTAGTTCCAAAGATTGTGAAGCAATGGTAAAAAGTGTGACACCAGTATGACTTAATGGCTGAGATGATATATGGACCCATACATTTTTTTTCTTTTTTTTTGAGCAAAAAACCATGATTTTGTTTGTGGCATGACTTGTGGATTGAGGCCAGATGCAGGTGCTGTATTGCCCCTTTACATTTCATTCATCCATCTACATTGTATTTCTAAGTCCAGGCTTAGAGTCACAGCTTTGATCCTGCAAGAACCTCCTTGATAATATCGACTGGTTTTAGCTATTATGGAACAGGATCTCAAGGGCTTTCTAGCTATGCCTCTAGCTGAGCTCCTCTTCCCAGATCAGCTCAGCCCCTACGAAACATGTATGTCAGATAGTTCTAACCTTAAACAATTAGAAAGTCAGTCCTGTAGGAAATGCAAATTTTTCAGTGTTTCCTTTCACCCAAATTAGATCAACATTTCAAAACATTTTTTGCATGAAAATTTTTGCTAAATAAAATTATATAGACATATCAAAGTGTCTGAAAACAGTTTGACTTTAAACAACATCCACTTGAGTCAGTGAAGTGTCTCAAAAGAGCTATAATTTTGGTTATTCATGGTCACATTCTTATTTGTGCTTTAGCATAGCTGTCTAAATTGTATGTCTGACAGTTCACATCCTTTGGCATTTTTGTGACACTTTCAGAAATTATTCTTCCCTGGACAAATAACTTTTGGACAATTAAGTTTTTGTCTTATAAGCTGTGATACACAATTCTAGGGATAAACAGGGATTCACCTTCCTGAAAGAGAAGTCTTACCCTTCTCAAGCTTAGCATAAGATCCGTTACTACTATTACAGTTACATGTAGTAAATCTTAAACAGCATTAGAGTCCTGATGTACAAGGTACAATTAAATAATGTATAATCTCATTAGACCTAAATATCCACAATGCTGGTGTCTCACCAGAAGCAGGTTTTCAGAAGCATAGTAAAAGCAACAACAGCTTGACTGAAAATATGGATGACAATTTCTTCCCAAGCATGAGGGGAAGTGGGAAAGGGTGCAGAGGCGTCTGTGAGATGATGATAAGAACTGGCACCATTAGTAAAGTGATGGTGGAAGTTGACTGAACAATTCGACGTTAGATTTGATAGGGGCTATACCAAGGATAAGACCAAGGCCAAGTGTTTGTGAAGAGAGTGGGAAATGGTTCAGGATGGAGCAACATAGAATTTCTAGTTAAAGTTAGATTTGTTATGAATTTACTGAAAACTGCAATTTCTATCATACATATGCACCACACGTACATGGAACAGTAAAGTGTCAGAGGAGAATAAGGTTCCATCTTATCATCAAAAAGTGTAGAGACAAGAGATTTTGGAATGGTCACAAAATACCTTGTTTCCATTCCCTGCACCTGGAAATTTCAAGTTTACTAACATACCATCTAAGACATTGCCAAAATAACAACCTATTGGATATTGTAAGACGTATTCCCCCTGGTGATGAAACACTTCTAGCTGACAAAGAATAATTAAATATGGCCCAGAGCACAGATCAGGACTTCCTGGGGAGTTGGCTAATTGCTAGGCCACTAAGTGACCTTCATAGTTTTGTTCTCTGTCTTCATGATCATTTAAAGACACATAGTGATCTAGCTCCATCACGAGTGATTTCAGCCTCGCTGGAGTTTACTTAGTAATGAAGATACCCAGCTGCTTGCTGGTGACTTCAGTTCACATCCACCCACTTCCAGTTTCAAAACAGCATGCCTTCCTCCCACTCCTGTAGCCTGTGGTTGTATAAGACAAGGTATTTTTCTGGAAGTAGTGAGAGATGGCTTCAGATGCCCTGAAACAAATTAGGGAATTGAGGTAGTATCAGATATCTTGGCTGGATTCTGTAAACCTCTGCTAGTGGGTAGGAGAGAATTAGTGCTATGTCCTCCAATGGAGTTTGACGAACTTAGCCCTCGCTGTCTTTTACCTGTTGGAGACGGAAACGGTGATTTATTTCAATTTGAAATAAACCCACCACATCAACCAGACTTATTTTTATTTTATTTTTTCAATATGTCGAGATATGTAAAGCAACTCACATTTCCTTTAATCCCAGTTAGGTCAGAAAGAGGTTGCCCAGGAGAAGTTGTGGTTGCTCCATCCTTGGAGGTTTTCAAGACCTGGCTGGATAAAGCCCTGAGCAACCTGGTCTGATCCTGTTGACCCTGCTGTGAGCAAGTGCCTTGACCTCCTGAGGCCCCTTCCAGCCTGAATTATCCTGTGATTCTATTACCTTACATTCAGTGAAATTTAGTGATTTTATTGAGTTACTCAAACTAGAAAAAAACAATATTTTACACATTATAATATCTACTTAGCACTGATGCTGCTGTGTGAGTTCATTAAAATTTTGTCTCCTCTGAGACATTTCAGCAGCTAGTAGGAAGTTCATTTTGTTTCATTTTATTTATTTATTTAATGACTTATTTTCTTCCATGCCAGATTAGATCAGATGGCGGAGAAAAAAGATCTATGTGCTGTAGCAAAACTGGTGAGTGTCTGCATGATACAAACTAACTCACCAGCTTCACAGAATATCAAGGAAACTGTTTACCAATTGATGATCCTTGAGCAAAAAAAAAATAATAAAATAAGAATTAATCTGTGTAGACTCAGGTAAACCATAAAATTTTCCACAGTGTTCCTACAAACATAAAAGCACAAGTCTAATGAGGTTTAAGTTTCATTTAAGCATCCAAAAAATTAAATTAAAATCAATATTTTAGAAAAGAAGCTACCAAAGTATCCACCCATTTGTAACTTTTAAAAACAAAACCTTAGAATATTTATCATGGGAAGCTGTTGGAAAATGGCTGAATGTCATTCCCAAGTGATATGAAGTCATACCAGTTTATTGCCTCTGACTTCAGCTACTATTATGTTACGCTTTCAAAGTGTTCTGAGATGAATATGACAAAAATTAAGAAAACCTCCTGTAAAGTTTTCTTTCTTTTCTGGGATGCTATTTCTGATCTGGAGAGTTTTAGGACAGAGGAACCATTAAATCAGCTAATCTAACCTTGCTATGTAACTACAGTTTAACTTTAATTTATATATCTGCATATTAAACACAATTTTTGTGTTTAAATAATGGAGTCTTTCCAGAAAGACATGGTCTGAAGATGCTAGGAGATGAAGCATCCACTGATTATGTGGATCTACAAAAAGCTGGTCAGTGATTCTGCACTAATTTAAATTTCTTTCCCAGTTACTTTCTACAAGCAGTACAATTCCTTTGTTTAACATGTTTCTTCTATATAAAGCTTAAAAACCTTGACTTTCCTGTTAGTTTAATGTAAGTTTCCCAAATTAATCAGTAAGTAATTTTGAAATCATATAGTAGTCATCTTGGACCTGGTAATGAATAGGGCTCAGGAACAACTGCCCTTAAAAGAGAATTACCATGTAACTACAGGGTGAATTAATGAATCTATTAGAGGATGTACTACAATGCCAGCAACAAGAAGAAAAGAGCTTGAAAGGAATTTTCACAGAATCATCGAATTCTGAGTAATCTCAAGATGAAACTAAATGTTGAGATAATAAATCCTGTTTGGTCTCTGTCTAATGCTCAGAAATAATTTGTCCAGCCATCTCTGACAAAGCACTGCATATTTCCGAACTCTTGTATCCTAGTTCTGTTATTGTACTTGGCTATGGCTACAACTGCACTTGAAGTTTTTATCAAGAACACAGTGGACAGTTGTTTGGCCTTTTTCTGTCTTTTTCTCTGGATAAGGTTTTGTTGTTGTTGTTGTTGTTTGGCATTTTTTTAAATCTCTTCCCACTGTGCCATTTCACAAAGCCTGTGTTCTGCTGTGACCCTCAGGAGTCCCGTTCTTTCTCAGTATCAGCGTGCCACAGCTTGGCTTCATGGTGACACAAAACAGGCTGCTCTGCTGGAAAGGCATGTGCAACTAGCTGCCACATTTTCTTCTGATAGCCTGTGTTCAGTGCCTTGATGAAAAAGTCCTGATATCGCATCCCCGTCTTTGGGAACTGCGCAGACAGACCAAAGTGCCACTCATAAAGATTGGGACACTGGTTGGAACAACTGATAGGGAAATTCCCCTGGGAGTAACATTCCTGTTCATCCAGCAGCTTCCAAGTTGCATCAGGACTTTCGTTTTGATTTTCTGTACCCCCATATTGTTATATCAGTTGTCTGCATTTGAGTCCAAGCCATTTCAAGACAGATGTAGTTGAATAACTTTGCAACTAGTAATACAACAGGGATCAGAGGAATTAGATCATTAAGTCAGGCACATAATTACATTTTTCATTAACAGAAAAAAAAAATGCCGTGAAGAACTGTTGTGACCTCATTGGAGAATAAAGTTGTTAGATTTTTGTAATAAAAAGACAAAAATCAATTAAATACAGATAGTTGGTTTCAAGCAAATGTTTCATTTGACCTGAAGTGAAAAAAAAAGAAGTTATATAATTTCCAGGGAATTTTTATTTCATTTCCTTTTTGAATGTTTTTCATTTAATATAGGCAAATTTGAAAACTAAATAGATCAGGTAGCCAAACACCTTACCAGCTTCTTTCAGGCCAAAGAAATTCAGCAAGATCAAGACAAACTCATGAAAAGTTTTGGTTGTCAGGGATCTGTATTGCAGTAAATAAGCTATCCAAAAGAAAAACAAATGTGTGTACGTACTAAAGAGGTCTTTTTTTTTTTTCTCTATAGCAAATAAAACCGTTTACTATGACAGTGTCTGATTATTTGTAAAAGAAGCAGAAACATACATTTTTATGCATTTTTCTAACTAACTGGGAGGCTTTTCATATGAAAGATAACACATGCAAAGCTGTCTAGACCTTAAGGAGGGAAAATACTATGAAATTTGAGATAAGCTTGACTCTACAGGTCTGTGCAAAATTTGAATATTACAGTGACATTTGCTAAAGAAACCACTGAGATAGATAAAGACCCGTTACTCCTTGAAAATCATCTGTTTATTTAACTGCAATAACACAATGCAGATTTTCATCTCGTAAAGTTTCTATCTGGAACATTGTTAAAATGCAGCAAACCCAATTACTTATTAAGAAAGCAATGCAATCAAGATAGAAAACAATAGGTGGCAATATCTCCTAGCAAGCCTAATGTGTAAAGTTCAATGCCATGTGCAATCTGCTGCCATATCCACTATCAATACTTTCCTTCTGAGTCACATGTGAGTACTGAGAACACAGATTTAGTGTGTCCACAGAACACAATGTACATCCAACAGAACGGCATGTGTCCAACCCTATGGAAGGACCTACGTCACTGAGCTCAGCTCAAAGCCATTGGTGCCTTATTCAAGCAGGGGCAACCCTTGAGCATTCAGGATCTATGGCAGGCAAGAATTTGGCATTTATTTGTTTTAAATAAGTGTTGCTCTACTTTATGCCACTCTGTTCAGCCGCTGAACCACAACGTGGTCTCTAGCTTGCTCACTTCAATGAAATAGTAAATGAAATAATTTTATGTAAAAAGATAATTTATCACAGAGCTGTTTCTAGGCTACTTACTTTCTGGCCTTCATGCTTTTTTCAGTTGGCTGACTCATATACGAATGGATAGACCAGAGCAATTCACTCGGTGCTAGTAGCAGCAGAGAGGTTCCTGGGAGCCAACAAACCCAGATTTTATTCCTGCTTTCGTCGCTGAGCTGCTCTTTTTGAGGCCTCCCACACATTTTCTGGTCTATTTAGAATGTGAGTCCTCTGGGTTTGGGTTTGGGGTTTGCTTGCTTTTACTACATGCCTGCACAAGGCCTCCTGCAGAAAGGTCCTGATTTTGGCAGAAGTGTTTATTAACTCCTGGAAGGCAGCTCAGGAAAACCTCACCCGCCTTTGTGCTCCCAGAATGCAGGATCTTTCTTCAAACAGGAGTTAAATATGGGAAACCAAATATCATGCCTCATCTTGACTTCCTGGAAGCACCCTACTGTCCCTGGGAAGCAAAAGACACTGTAGAAGAGAAATCAGATAGAACCCTCTGGACTTTTCCTGCTAATCTAAACAGCAATGGTGGTGCAGAGACCAGCTCTACCTCTTTGCAGTTTAGCTTTTGATATGTCAGATGCAGCACTTTTTGGGAAGGGAGGGGATGTGTATTAAGGGAAGGAAGGAACGTGGGCACATGATTTCCCTTCTATAGGTATATCTACACACCCATATGTATCAACGGGTCTCTGCAGATTTGAATCAGACCCTTAAGCCACCTTCAGACATGGGAGGATTTTTTAGCATGATCTACCTCTTTGTGCCTAGCTGGCTGATTTCTAAAAAAAGGCTGTTTAAAATGCTGCTTTTTACCAGCCATACGTTCTGAGCTGACTAATTCTCCAGGACACTTTACTGTGCGTGATCAGTGTTAAACCTTCCATCTCAGGATCATTATCCTCCTGTCTTTTGTAGCTGTTTGTAAAGTGACATATCTCTGTCACGGAATGGCCACAGCTGAACAAAATTATAAACCATGGTTTTCAAAGCTTAAACTAATGAACTATCCTCTCATTTTGAGTTTGAGTTTTGCTCTTATGTTTATTGATTTTACTTTTCCCTCTCTCTTTAAAATGTACTCTAATGCAAGCTGGGATTGAAGAATGAGACTTCGAGAAATATTCACCAACTGTATTGCTCACTATTTTCCAGCCAATTAATGCAGACCAGCACTCAGTGCTTGCAAAAAATCCTTTCAATTAGTTACCTGAAATGATTTAGGCTATCAAATGACTGTAGTAAAGAAAAGAACTCCTCAAGATCTACGACTTCATTTAATCATTTAATCAGACCATTTTATGGTGACAACACAGCCACTGCAATTCATGTCTGAAAATCACAAACTGCTTTCCACATTAGCTCTGTTGATATTTATCTGATGTTACAACTTGTCTCCAGTTTTTATTCTTCTTATTTGTTCTGAAAAAAGTTGGCATGTGTTTTGCAAAAACTGGTGGTGTACCAAGAGAAGTCTTACGGAATTAGAAATGGGGGGAAATCAGTAAAATATGCATGTACTTGTTACTGTAAAGTTCTGTAGTAGGTGAGATGTCTACAAAGTACACATGGAAAAGTACTCCTCTTCCGCAGGGAGAAAAGCATCAATTAAGGAGTACACTGGAAAGAACAGAGCCAGAAAATAATGGGTGTTTGGATTCCTGTATTGCACAGCAGACCGGATTAGGAGATGGTAATAGTACCACGATGCTTTAAGGCTGTAACTTTTGCCTACTTCTTTGTCCTTAAGAACAACCTTGAGAAATACGGTAAAAGGTTCATTCTCCATGTTTCTACTGTGTCAGCTGCTAATACTAAAAGAAACCACGAGCTACACAGGCGAAGCGAGTGAAGATGAGATTGACATGTAGGCTGGGGCTGGCATATCCCTGACAGCTTTAACCCTGTTAGCATGAACCCGGTGGAGGCCATCAAAAGGTACCCTCACTCCTAACCCTCGTCACAGCCAACGTTTTCATTGCAACTGCTACCCTTGCTCGCTACGTTAAAGTAAGCATCCCAGCGTCTAGCCTATAATTATAACCAGACCTTCATTTGATTACCCAGGAGTATCTCAAGAGTGGCTTCATTAATGAAAACAGGCTGTTCTGTGTCCTTGGGACAAGTGCAAGAGAAACACTGATTTGGTCTCCATTTGGAGGACTGACTGAGCTTGGACAAAAACTGCAATCAGTTCTTGGCTTTTGTGGTATGAGAAGGAAAGAAAGATCCCCTGAAGAGAGCACTGTGATAATAAATCTTTTTTTTTTTTTTTTTTTTCCTAAATGCACAGTTCATATGTATAGTTTGTATTATCAGCTACTTCATAGTGCCTGATTTAGGTAAGAAGAAATGTGTTGAATGAGGTGTTCATATCTCACTGAAAGGGAGCTTTGACTGGGCAACCAACTCTCTTAAGCTCCTTTAAAAGCTCAGCTCTTAAGTTTCTTGGGAAAGTTGCTGTTCAATTTGAACAAGAAAAGGAAATGGGCCTGGGGGGGGATTCATGGGGTGGGGACATAATAAAGGAAATTGAAAACCAAATGCTTTTCTTTCTGTAGCTTCACAAACATTTGTTAGATATTTAATTAACTTCATACTTGCTTTTGCAGGCCGGATCCCACATTAGTGGCTTCAGTTGCTAAATATGTAAAATCCGAACAGTTATTACTGTTTTAATCAGCAAAATTGTTAGCTGTGTTCTCTTGGTGTTGGTTTATGGAGGCCCCATAAACTGGCACACAAACACCCAATGTCCTGCCAGTTTTGTTTTCTATTTTGGCTGATTAATTCAGACACAGAGAGAGTATTAACTTCCTTGTTCTTCATGAATTATTGGTGTAATGTTAAGTACTGATACCATCCTCAGTCACGTGTGGACTGTGAGCACTCAGAGGAATCTTGTTAGTACTTGTTACTTTTTTTTTCCCATAAAGCTTTTTTTCTTTTCCCACAAACCCTTTTTTCTTTTTCCACAGCACTTTTCTCACCTAGAGGGACAGAGCAGATCCACGACCGATGTGTGCTGGCGCCCACCCAGCTGGTGCGCAGGAAAAATGGGGTCGCTTAGTTCTACTTCTGAATCTCTACTAGATAGTTTGTGGGGTTTGTTGCCTTTTTTAGCTGTATCTTTATGATTTATGAAATAATCATGTCAGCTTTCTACAATAAAGGAATTCATTACGGATTAACACTCAACTATCAGATCCAAATGGGGGAAAGGCGAACAATTAATGCTGCCTAACTTGGAGAAATATCTAAAGAACTGTGCCTGTAGAGAGGGTTAGAAACCTAGAAGTCTTGGCGGTAAAAAGCATGGACTTTAATTTATTAAAAATAAGCTTTTATTTACTGCAAGCTATGGCTTACTCTTTGGTAGCTCTCCTTTACTTTGGGGTTTGTTTCTGAAACTGAAGGAAGAGGGTTCTTGTCTTTGCTTCAATGTATATAAAATATCTTTGTCCCCCACCACCTGATTTCTGCACTTAAGCTTCAAGTAACAAGACTGCTCTGAAGAAAACCAAAAATATACTTCAGTCAAAGGTGACCACATTCTGTTTGCAGGTTAAACATAAATGTTAAATTTTCTCCAAACTCAAGTGTTCAGTTTACCTTTCAATCTGAGTAAAGTTGTTTGTATACAGACTTTCCACAATTCAGCCAGTAGTAGCTTTGACAGCTTTAAGGCTTTAGATATCATTGGGAATTTCACCTTAATAATTATTTCTTGCACAAAAATTCATAAAGTTTATCCTGTTTTAAGTATAGCAGTCAAAACAATAAGCAGATATAGGGCTAAAAAGCATGAGTTTGTATGAAGTAGGCTTAATTTATGACTTTGTTGTCTCTGCAGAAGTTATTTGACAGGACTTGGGTGAAGCTTAAGACCATGTTACGAAAGATTGGGAGAGACATGGGTGGAGGTTGTTAAGCTGCCATTTTATTACTTTGATTCGTTAAGTGGCTAAATTATACTGTGACCTGCAGATGATTTTTATACAGGTGTCTAATTATCATTTAAAATCATGAAACTAAAACTTTAGAGAATTGTTACATAAATACAAATAATTCTGCACTGATTAAAACTCATACTTTTTTGCCAGTTTATTTGTTTTTTGCCTCTCTCAGCTGGTACACTGAATATTTCTGCCCCCACCATAAAGCAGGTTAAAACATTTGTGCATCTGTACTGTGGAGGAATATATAAGTTCTTAAAACACCCTGTACTGGACTTTTATCCCATTTTTATTTACCAGTTCCTCAATCTGTATTATATTTTTGCTCATAAAGCCTAAATGTGCTGGCTGGGCTGTTTGTCAGGGTTCTTTTAGGAACAGGGCCATATCTAGTGTTCCTTGTCCACCTAAAACTCTTTTGTCAGTAGAAGGACTGGGAGTATAGAAATGGATCCCAGGAGGGATATATAGTAGCTATGAATAGTATGTTAGTTGACCACAAAGCAGAGCTGTTACTGGCACAAACCAGAGACAGCTCATTAGAGAAAAGAATATTGTAGTAGTGGAAGAAGTTTTGCTTCAAATTGCTTTCCAAATGTGGCATTCAGAAATGAGATGGACCACAGCACCCAAAAAGGATGGATGATCTTGAGGTTAAGTTATGAGTTTTTAATTCCAGGAGAGATCTTTGCCAGTGAGGCTTGTGCTAATGGACACACTACAGGCTCTGTCTATGCCTTTGCTTTTTTCTAAATGGAAGTTGTTCCACATGGGGGTACAGACTCTTTCTGCACTCTAAAGTCCTTAAATGGATTGTAAGATACAGCTTCATGTGTTCTCCCGTCTTCAAAAGACAGAATGGACTGTGTAAAACTGGACAAAGGCTGATAATTCTTTACCTGGCATGTGGGTTACTTGTGAAAATATTTGTGCAGTAACATTTTACAGGGAGGTTTAAAAATTTGTTTGCTCTGTTGAACAGAATAAAAAATTTACAGCATTTTTCTGTTTTCAGAAACAACAGTCCTTTCGTATTTCCCAGGCTTCAGTACAGAATGTGATGTGGCGTACTCGGTCACACAAAATTTCGCAATATGGATCCAGGAGCACAAGAGATGTCAATGTTTCAATAAAAAGGCTGGGCACCTCCTGCACGAAACCTGAGCTTTCCAGTCCTTCCTGCCTCAAACACAAAAGGATAAGTTGTGTCTCCATATGACAATGTGAGTTACCTGTGACATTTACATGATCACTTTATGCGCTATAAACTACTTGGTATATCATATAAAATGCTTATATTTCTTATTGTTTCCTCTTTCATTGTAGCTTGTCGTAATATAAAAATTCAGTCACCTAAATGTTGGGCTTAATCCAAATTCAAATTAAATCTCTTAAGCAGAATGTGCACCCTCTAATTAAGGACAGCATAATCCCTTCTGCTATGGTAGGCAACTGTAGATAATAACTAGAAATACTGCATTTCTAAAAGCTATGTTTTTATGGTTCTAGTGTGTTTTGCAAACCTTTGGTAGGGTCAATCTCATTTATGAGCTCCTTTAACTGCATTTTCCTCATACCTTTTAAACTTCATGCTTTAGTAGTACACAGTAGATCAGCTTCGTGTAACCCACCAGAAATATTTGAACTGGGTCATAAGAGGCTCAGTCTAAATTGTTTAGCTTTTCCTTATCTTTTAAGCCTGTCTTTTCTCTAGCTCTAAGTTTAGGGTCCTTTCTTTTGATGGTCACTTTGTTACATTTCAAAGTTTAAGCTATTTTTTTTCCTTCCCTTTATATGTTATGATGTTCTCAATGTTGAGATTAGGAGCAGATGAACACAATATCAACCCTTCTGGTTCAGAACTAGGGTACATCTCCTCAAGCATTTGTCTCCAACAATGGCCATAAGCAGATAGACCAAAAAATAGTACAAGGCTTGGTTTTATCGATTCTCACTGAAACAATGACATGTGGGGTAAATAAATTTTGTACTTTACTAACTGTAGTAGATTTGAACAAATGGGATTCAATCACCTAACTATAAACATCTACAGTCTAGACATGTACATCTGAGCTTATCACTTTAGACCCCGTATAGTCAATGGAGAGAAACAGACTGCTAAAGTGCAATTCAGTTTATCCTAAAGTCAATATCTAAAATGCCTAAGATGAATTTTACTAAAACATCTATTTTGCTTCACCAAGTCTAAAGGGAGCTTGGACTGACTAGCTAAAATACAGACAGAAAGCATTTATATTTCAGGTCACTTGACTTTCATATGAGGTTTCAAACTTTATTGTAATAACTCATCTGACTCTTGTTACTGATACTGTGTTTTTTAAGACTTACGTGTAAGTCATTCTGCTATGGAAATCAGGCAAAGCTTTGAGTTTTCAGAGGTAAAACCAAATGATTCTATGTCAGCATCCCATTTTATTGGAACATCCTTCAATGACAAGAGTGTTGGAGTGTGCTGATCTCCTTTTTATTACACATTTATGCTACCTTTAGAATCATAGAATCATAGAACCATAGAATGCGTTGGGTTGGAAGGGACCTCTAAAGGTCATCTAGTCCAACCCCCCTGCACTAAGCAGGGACATCTTCAACTAGATCAGGTTGCTCAGAGCCTCATCAAGCCTGGCCTTGAATGTCTTCAGGGATGGGGCCTCCACCACCTCTCTGGGCAACCTGTGCCAGTGTCTCACCACCCTCATTGTAAAGAACTTCTTCCTAATGTCTAATCTAACCCTACCCTGCTCTAGTTTAAAACCATTGCCCCTCGTCCTATCGCTACGTGTCCTTGCAAACAGCCCCTCCCCAGCTTTCCTGTAGGCCCCCCCTCAGGTACTGGAAGGCCGCTATAAGGTCTCCCCGGAGCCTTCTCTTCTCCAGACTGAACAACCCCAACTCTCTCAGCCTGTCTTCATAAGAGAGTTGCTCCAGCCCTCAGATCATCTTCGTGGCCCTCCTCTGGACCTGTTCCAACAGGTCCGTGTCCTTCTTGTGCTGAGGGCTCCAGAGCTGGACACAGTACTCCAGGTGGGGTCTCACCAGAGCAGAGTAGAGGGGGAGAATCACCTCTCTGGATCTGCTGGCCATGCTGCTTTTGATGCACCCTAGGGTACAATTGGCCTTTACAAGGGCTTACGTCGTCCAGGAGTACCCTGAATCAACAGATTTCCTCACAATCCAGTATCTTGTTTTTGTACCTTCTTTGCAAGTAAGCAGAATTTCCAAGGAGGTCAGACTGCTTCAAGTCTTGCCTTTGCCTGAGTTGGTCATGACTATGACAGTCTGGTGGTTAAAATATTAGCTTGAATCTACATATCGGTCCTTTCTCTACCCATCTCAAGCCAATGTCTTAACCACATGCTGTAGACAGTTAGTCACTCTCACACGTGTAGCATTGTCTGAAAATTTCATTACGAGTAACATATATCTTCCAAACAGTTTGCCCTGTATAAAGCAGTATAGATGAGTGCATTTACCAATTGTCAAAAATCTCAAATGACGTGTCTGTTTGACAAGCAGGTCATATGTGTGAGCTGGCATAGTGACGTGTATGGCATGTTACAGCAGGCAACAGGACTTGGGTGCTTCACAACAATTTTTATGAAAATCCTTCCCCAGACATTTTGATAACAGATTACTGATGGTGATTTTGTGCCACCACAGTCTAAAGATCCAAGTCTCAGAGGGGTTTAAGCATATGATGTACATGGGAGCTCAGCACCACAGAGAGTCTGAGACCAGATACGTGGTCCAAAGCTGTCAGGTTGACTGAAATCTCTCCAAGTGAGACTGTGAATGAATAACTCAGTCCTGCTATAGCTCCAGTGATGCCAAGGCTTGGCTGGCTGAATCCATATCTCATCCAGATGCTAACCAACCTCTATGGCAAGGGAGTCCTGTGATGCTGCAGTTGGCCAGCAATGCCCAACAGCCAGATAGAACCACACTGTGCTGTAAATCTTTCCAATGAAATAAGAGGGGAAAAAAAGGCTTATTGGATACATTAATCCATTTAAAAGAGACAGGGGAGCTACTCTCTCTTCCCTCTGGAACTGTAGTAAGAATATTTTATATTGGAATTGTAATGTGTAGCAATTTAGTATCTTTTGTCTTGGAATACCACATATGCATTCTCAGTGGAATAAGTGGCATATACAACAAAGACTTCTGAAATGCGAGATGGTCTTTTCCAACCTAAATGATTCTATGTGTTCAGGCTGCTGGTGGCTACAGTGAGCAGTGGAAAATCTATGCAAACTCTTTCCAGCATAATGTTCCG
Organism: Fratercula arctica; assembly: GCA_947846985.1. Lineage (NCBI taxonomy): Eukaryota > Metazoa > Chordata > Aves > Charadriiformes > Alcidae > Fratercula > Fratercula arctica. Next base: position 113,261,855 of record CANTUZ010000003.1, read on the forward strand.
AATGCACAAACCTGCAGAAATACTTAAACATGAGTGCAGAAAATTACATCTAGATGCATCATGTAAAATGTTTTATTATTAGTGCATTGATATTTTATAGTCTGGGTCACTAAATGGGATTAATAGAGAAAGATCTATTTCAATACTTCTACAATGAGTGTCACTGAAAATATGTTTTTAGTTATATAAACAGAAGTTGGCAATTTCTCTCACACGTATATACTCATGTAGATGCTCATATAGTGCAGAAAAACAGTATTTTTCTTTTCATTAAATGTTGCTGGCAAAAATAATATTTGAATTTTGTGAGAATTTTAGAAATACAAGTACTTTAATTTTTCCTAAACCCGTCATATGCGTAAATTGAAATATTTTAGTAAATAAGATATTGAAATGTAGCTTATGTTTTGGTGGAAATAAGTACTTGAGGTAGCAGATTCAAGGGACAATTAAACAGGTGTGCATGAAAAAAAAGGTTATAAAATAAAAAAATAGAAGTTTTTGCAACACTTTAAAAAGAACGCAATTGCAAAATTATTCAGGAAAAAATAATCCAAGGAAACTGAGTTCTAGAAGCCCAGTGAGGTTCTTCTGCAGGTATGCTGGTGGGAATTCCCACACTTAAATGTGGATTACTTTTGTCATAAGGTCCCACCTTAGTATTTATTCTTCCTAATTGCTTCTGTCTCGTTTCCTATGTTGTACAACTGTTGATTATGGTTTTATCCTTCTTTAACAATGTCTATCAAGTTATGGGGAAGGCTCTTCACTGTTGCAGAACTCACTGGTATCCCTAAGGAAAATAATATGGATGGCTTATGAGGCCAATAGCAAGGATAATAGGAAACACGGCAGTTATCAGATATTTCTGAAAACAGCTAAAAATAGTGTTCTGCACTTTGGGAAAATTAGTCAGTGAGTGATAGTGCTGATGAGGTGATGCAACTCAGCTTTCTGCCTCTTCATTTTCATGCTAATGTTCTTCTGGAACCAGGCAGAACTGGATTGCTCTTACCTCAAGTTGCTTGTGCAGTATCGGTTTCTGTTCATTCAGCTGAAATACCTTCTTCCCTTGAGAAGAGCCATTACTGTTCTTTTTTAGCTCAGACTCACCACTGCTATGAGGAATTCTTTGGAGTTTTAACAGTTAGAGTCCACATGTGAGGAAAAAACAGTTCCCTCCAAACAAACTCATAGTTCCCTGGAGATTATTCCCTGGATCCAGATTACTAACAGTGGGAGGAAGGCCAACACAAAGGCATAAAATATAATGGAATGACTAAAACAATGTGGCATGGTTCATAGGATGAATTTCCATAACCCAGTATTCATGCATGTTGATTGTTTGTTGCACAAGATGTGGTATAAGATGTTAATTATTTCATTTATAATTGTTGAAAATATTCATTTAAGTTTCAAAATAAATGTGTTTATGCCTTCTTGGTTTGTTTCTAACTTCCATTGTCAGAATTAATTTATTCGTGTATGTGTTCTCTCACACTTGTTCCAAGCGTAGATTTTCAAATTTCTGTACCATGAACAGGACCTTCTGCAACAAACACCAGCACAGTACCGTAGCCGGTTGAACTGCAGCTATGAGTAGATGTGTTACAGAAAATAAAATTGCACACTAGAATGAAATATGCATGCAAATAATCTATATGTAGTGGAATACTTGATTTATAAGTCTGAGAAGGGAGGAATAGGAACAGATCAGTTGTCTAATTAAGCTAAATAATTAAGAATAATTCTACTTTCTGTAGAATATTTTTATATTATCAACCCAAAATTGCTCATTCAAAATGCTTCTGTATACTCGGCGCTATTATTTGTGTGCATAATTAAAGGAATAAGGCCTTTAAAATGTGAGTTATACTGTGACAGAGAATTGTTCACATGCAGTCCTTGGAGTTTAAAGATGGCAGAAATGTGGCTGTACAATTCAATATGTGGAGGAATCCAGATCTTGTATATATTCTTATAAAGAAAATAATAAAAGTATTGGTCACAAAGTATAGATTCATCTGCACCATTAACTTCTTATGAGCTTTTATTGCAGTCCAATTAAAGACAGAAATATTATACCATTGTAACTGTACAAATATGCCTGAACTTTTTCTTTTTTTTTTTTAAATAATAAGATTCCTTTTAAATTCTAAGACTATATAGTTGATCTTCCAGTTATAATGTAAAAGAACAAGAATGGGAACAAGAGAGGTGGATATAGTTGGAAATGGATTCCTTCATCCTGAGCACCCTCACGGACCTGCTGAAACAAACTCTGGGGATAACAATGGGCAAATGCAGGGGAACGATCTCTGCGCTCCCTCTGTCTGGGTGGGGGGTTTGTCTTGCAATTGATTTAAATACGCCAAACCAAACTATGGCCCCAAAATGGCAGTCCACTCACAGTCCTCTTGTGAGGGCACGAGTACTTTGGTGTTGCAGGGGATTAAAGAACTCATTAAGACAAAAAACTTTTTGTTGGCTTGTTTGTGGGGCTGCTAGTTAGCTGGATCAGCAACTTGGAGACAAGGAGAACTCCACACGCTGACTATTCCATTCCACTTCAGGAGGAGAAGGAGGGAACGAGGTTAAGAAAAGGCAAGGAAAATTTTGGAATGCCCTTGACTAGCAGGGTCAGGATGTGACTCTGAGTGTATAACTCCATCCAAGGAGATTTTATTTCAAAAATCAATGACGTTGAGGTAGCAGGGCTTGGGCTCCCTGAGCCAAATTGCTAGTTCCTGGACCTAAGCTCTGAACAAAATCTAAGTAACGCTAGAGAACTTTGGGCTTTACTGCCCAAATCTGAACCTAAACAAGGGGAATTCCTCACGTAGACACGTGAAAACATCTTGGTGATGCCACAGAGTAAGGATAGAGTACTGTGGCCTGCTCACAAGTCCAAAAGAGCTTGTATATTAACCTCATCGGCTCATAAGCAAGTCAGGGACTGAAGGGTCAGCAGAAACTTAAGAACCTGCATGCCCTTTGAGGCATTGCTTTGTGAAAAGTGAGAATTCAACAAGCATTCAAACTGTTTTCTTTGTTGAATAGTGGTGGGAAGATGGGCATGTGTCCACTGGGAACTGCACTGACACTGATGTTAGTGACTCTTTCCACATAGATAACTGGAGAGATTTCAGACAGCAGTAATATGAGATAAGCCTCAACTTTCTTCCTAAATCCAAACTGCCCAGCGTGTAATGGGGTGCTCAGAATTGGGCCTGAGCCTTTGCTGCTTGGGCTGGTCTCCAGTAGGAACTTTCAGTGGCTGTGACCAAAGCTGGACAGGAGTCAGAAACAAGTAGATTGGTAAAATCTAAGGATTTCATTACCAATTCCCTGAACCATCCAACCCCTTTTCAACCGGGCTTTGGGCCATTTTTCTCCCGGGTGATATTGTTTTGCCTCAATGTACAAGTTATTTAAGGAGCAACTCTTTAAATACAAATCTTTTAAAGTAAAGTCCAAGTTCTCTCTTACCTTTTTTTATGCTATAAGGGAAAAAAAAATTATAAAACCCCTTTCTATGCCAACAGAAAGACAAGAATTTTCCACCTTGCTGCTTAATTGGCAATATAATAGCCTAGAATGTACTTTTAAGAGGTTTGGACACACTAGCTGGCATTATCCTGTCCAAATGGCATTAGTGCTTTGTTAACACTCACTTATACTGCAAGAAACCTTCTTGCTGTTATATCATACGGCTAATTTCTAAAGTGTCTCCAAAATGTCAAACTGGAACTTAGATGAAGACATAAAGGAAGCATTTGAAGTAATTTAAAGAATCTGAAACAAAATAAAAATTACCATCTTATATGATATGACACCTTATTTTTTCTAGTAGAGATTGGCATTTTTTTCTGGTCTGGCTTCATCAAGGTGTAGTTGAGTACATTCTGGATGAAAATGATGTTCCCAAGTTCGGCACGTGATGAATTTGCAAGCTATAAGTATGCAGGCGTGAATTCTGGCACCTTCCAAGCTGTACATTTATACTTACAAATTCACTCAAGATTTATAGCCATTACTAGCAGATGATGTCATCAGCCGTTGCACATATTCCCTACCTCATTTTCCCAAGGTAGGATTTAAATTTTTTTGAGGAATGTTGAACTGGCAATGAGTACTGATAATGAGCAACAAATAGCAGGGACAATGTCAAATTATTTTTAATACCAGAACACTATTCCTTTGCGGTTAATACTCTGTAAAATGTTAATGCATCAGCAACTTTGTTACTGTGTAAATGCATTTCCCACAATATTAGAAGGTTTTTCTCTTACCTATAATTTCAAAATCGCTAATGCAGCAAGAAGGTGATCAGCTCTGAGAAGCTAGGAAATGGACATAAAATCAAATCCTGCCCTAATTGGACAAAATTCCTTCTAAGAGTACTAGAAACTTTTATATGAGTTGGGCAAGGAGGTCTTGGCCCATTTTCACTCCAAATAAGTACAGTTTAGCCACTGATTTATGGTAATGGGCTAAATTCTGCTCAGTAGGATTTGGGTAAATCTGGAGTAACTATATGGATATCAGTGGGCTTTTTTCTGGACAGTCACCAGTGCAAATAAGAGTAGAAGAATCTGTCTCTTTGCATAAGGTTGCTATTTATTCAAAATATGCTCCTACAGGCTGTTCACATTCTTTCTGCAAATATTTTAGTTGTGACTCAGGGCTATGGATTCAATGTGAAATGAATCACAAAAATATCAGACTTCTAATGAACGATACGTAAAGAAAAGATGAAGTCCGTACTGAACAGTGATTTGAAAAAAGGGCAGAGAAATTTTTGCTGCCCATAAGGGGCAGTCATGAATCATGACTTACGCTATACCTTGTCCATGACTTATGGGAATTTTATTTCTTATAGGGAACTGGAGAAACATTTCGTGGAAGAATTATTGACATATGCCGACATTTTTTATGGCAAGATGTTGCTGCCCAGCAGTGGATGAACAGCATTTGTTGCCCAGTAGAAGGTGTGCTAAGTACTATATAAAGCATGTCTACTGCGAAACACTGCTTCTTCCATCAGATAATACCAAGTTGTGTCTAGTGGTAAAGAGGATGTGCTGCTTCAGGCAATTACAGCCAACTACATTCTGGTTGAGATCACTTTGCTGCTTTTCTTCCTGTAAATCATGAATTTATCTCAATTTTTATTTGCTCCTGCAAGTTAATTTGCTTATAAAACTTAGTGTAGGCAAGGAAAGTGTGACTTTGTCACAATAAAACCCCAGTATATTTTGTCATAGGAGCTTGTTCTTCCCAAAGCCTCTGTTTTGAATACACAGTATTTTCTATAGTTCCTATATTGACTCTGAACTGGATTAGAACCTCGTTCTGAGCTAGCAGCAATGTTGAAGTAGGTCTTCGTAAATTCTTTGTGGTAAATATTATATTTAACATGTTTATCTTCTATTCTGACTATAGATGTTCCAATGTCTGACTTTTTAAAAATGTGTGTATTTTTCACCTGTAAAATAACTGTCGGTGTCTGGCTTTAAAGTTTCTAGTACTGAAATCTTAAATATTGAGTTAACGAGGGAAAGCTTGTATAGAGTTATTTTGATTTTGCAGCCATACTGAAAGATCATGACTTACTGACTTACCTCATCTAATGTTATGCCTCAGTGACAGCAAAAAGCGCTTTCAAAGTCAATATATTCCTGGGACTGACCTCTGGAGATGTCCAATCTCTCCACTGACTATAGAATGGGATTAGAATTATTCCATTTGTACCATAGTAAGTACTTAAATTTGCTGGAATGAACTGGGACCAAAGTGTCTGAAACAAAATTTTATTTATACTGGAAATGCCTATGCTTACAGATATTGATATTTATAGACATACAAAACTACCACTTCAGAGAAGTGTCATCATCTTTTTAACTCACACCTAGATATTTCTGTAATTTACCATGTCAGCTCATCAAAATAAAGCATTATGGTATATCACATGAGATATTGTCTGGTTAGGAAACTCAGAGTCATGCAAATAGTATGGTTTAGGTCTGCAAAGCATGCAGGAGTTTCTGGATGGAAATGTTCACTGTTCCCTCAAAGGTTTTTTTGTTTCATTTTGTTTTGTTTTGGTGAGGGTTTTTTTCTTGGTTTGTTTTTGTTTTTTTGAAGACATTCATCAGAACTTTCTTCTGGGAATATTTTTTTCCAACCATCTCTCTAAATAAATAAATAGGACATTTGGCTTTTTCCCATATTGCACATTAAAACCTATCAAACATAATAAGCGTGATGTACCAACACTAACTATGAACTGTAAAGTCTGTAAAGTATGAGGCCTTTTCTTACTGTATGTGTTTGAATCACCAGTTCTCTTCAGGTAAACCTGGTTGTATTAAAGTCATGGCTCAGATAGTCAACTGCGGTGAACCATTCATAACTCGGACGTTTAAACACTCTCAGTAAAGAGACCTCATTTTATAACCACTTTCACTGTGACCCCCTATCACTCTGTTTTTTAAAATTCTGCTAAAATAATTAGTCAGAACTTCACATTGTTCTTGTATTCTATTTTCCTTTCTTTCTTGCATTCTTTATTACTTTGTTGCTTTCTTTCTTGCATTTTTGCTTTCTTGTTTTCATTTTTCTAATTTGAAGCTGGACTTCTTTACCATAGAAACCATCCATTATATTCTGACAGTGTTCAGCTTGGACACAGCCTTGTACAGCTCTGTTTCAGTTCAGAAGAGCAGAAAAGCACAACCGTCAGCTCAGCGTTCAGGCTTTCTATCTGGTCCTCATATTACATCCTTTTTTTTTTTTTATCCGTACATCTGGTGAGGTAGTTTTCTAAATTTGTCACTACTAGAGCAATGCAAACTATTTATGAGAAAATCTCCAAGACACATGGAACTCACCTGCTTCCATGTTTCATTACAGATCTGAAATTCAGCCCAGTTTCATCAAACATTTCACAAAGTTCACAAATCTTTCAAATACACCTGACTGAGGTATAGTTCTGCATTTAAGTTATCCAAAGCCCAGAGTGCATGTGAAATCAAAGGAACCTCTCTCATTTTTAGGTTTTGCTTTTTAATTCAGTTTTGCTCTGTACTGGCTCAGTGGTTTTGAGCTGCAAATTTGAAATAAAACTTTTCCTTCTCCCCGAACTTTCACCCAGCTCTTCTCTGGCTGCCAAAAATGTGATCAACAGGAATAGCTCTGAAGACCTCAGCTCAGGCAAAGCTCCCATTTCCATTTTCCTCAAGGGAAGCTTGTCCTGGCTGAGAGGACTGATAATGAGCAAGAAATAGTAGGGGCAGCCTCAAGTATTTTTAACACCAGAATGCTACTCCCGTGTAGTCAGCAGCCTGCTGTGAAATGCATCAGCAACTTTGAAACTGTGAAAAAGATGCTTCCCAACAGAAAGTCATTCTTTGCCTGCAGTTATTATTTACTGTTTGTTTAGCATTATGTGCTTAGCAGAAGAGAAAGCACAAGTAAATGTAAACTCTAACCAATAACACAGAACATAGATTGATATAACAATATTTTTATCTGAAAATGTAGCACATCCAGATTGATCTAGCAGGGAACAGGCTTAGCAAATTCAGTTTTTGTGTGTCCTAAAGTACCACACTAAAATATAGACACTTTCTATTCCATTCAGTTCTAGGGAGAATCTTATACCTCTTCATATCCCAATGCCTTTCTAAAGAGCATGACATCATGTAACTAATATCTGTCATATGCAGTGTGGGGAGTGTGGGGAGATACTCTATGCATATCATCATTGCAATTTGGGTAACAGTTTTGGGGAGAGAGAGTGGGAGAGCTGAGTGATAAATGTGCTGCACATATCTAGCAGAAAAGTGGGTCGGTTGAACGGCATGTGATAGACAGGACAACATGGGTTGTTGGCGGGTTTTTTTAACATTTCTTTTCCTGTGAGAATTAATTCCAGAATCTTGGACCAACCTCTTGAAAGGAATGTTTTCTCCTCTGCACAGACAAGCATTACCTTCTGGGTAGAAAGCCTTGCTGTGCCGAGGGAGGGGATTTTGCATCCCAGGTTCCCACCCTGGTGCCAGAGAGATCCTTTGAAAGCCTGTCCACACTGCCAGCTGCAGACAGATTCGCTCCTCCTGCTTTAACCCCAGAACCAGAAGGGCGGTTCTGGAGAAACTGCCAAATCAGGCCTGGAAGCAGAATAGTCACGTTCACACACAAAGGGCAGGGTATATTAGCTTGGGCATGGTGCCAGGTACATGCAGCTATACTGCTTCCAGATGCAGACTGGTGAGTCCACAAAGTCCTACTCTGCACTTGCATGGGCTTACTAATTTGGATCTCTGGACCATGCACTATTTTGCCCTTAGCTATCCTGAGCCTAGGCCATCAATCATCTTCCAGGCAAGGGGAAAGACTTTCAACTCTTTTTTTTTTTTTTTTTTTTTTTTTTTTTTTTTTTTTTTTTTTTTTTTTTTTGCTTCTTAGAGGAAGCCAGTGGAGAAAGAGGATGTTCTGGGATAGTTTGTGTTTTTGGGTTACGCTACGGCATTTAGTTGCAGATTCCTAGGACAGATGGCTTAGGGCCCAGGTATATTTTATTACTGAATTCCAGATTGGAGGTGAGAAAAGCTTGTATAAACTCAGACCAAGGTCATTATCTACTAGAAGAAGTGGAATCTCCTTGACAGAAACCAAGAGCAGTGGAAAGGGAAAACAGTTGTACTCTCGTCTTTGCTGCATTGAACATCAGAAGTTTAGAGGATATTGAAAGAGGAGAGGAGAGGAGAGGAGAGGAGAGGAGAGGAGAGGAGAGGAGAGGAGAGGAGAGGAGAAAATAGTTTGTTGGAAGGGATCTACGATGATTGTCTAGTCCAACTGTGTGACTACTAAGAATCACAGAATCTTTTATATTAGAAAATATCCTTAAGATCGTTGAGTCCAACCATTAACCTAACACTACCAAGTCCACCACTAAACCATGTCCCTAAGTGCCACATCTACATGTCTTAAATACCTCCAGGGATGGTGCCTCAACCACTTCCCTGGGGAGCCTGTTCCAATGCTTGACAACCCTTTCAGTTTCATTTTTCCTAATATCTAATGTAAACCTCCCCTGGCACAACTTGAGGCCATTTCCTCTCATTCAGTCCTTCCATTATGAAGTTGCTCTGACCAGAGCAGTTGGGGCGCGCGCTGCTTAGAGCACTATATGTGGCAGTGCAGCTTGGCGAAGAAGGGAAGGTGGCATAACGCAGACTAATATTAGCTACAATATCTGGAAGATTTAACTACAGGAAGTCTACTAAATCTTTACCTAAAATGATTTTTCAGCCAGACTAATTTCCCCAGACACAAAAAAAAAGGGGGAAATGTCTTACCCAAGTGCAAGGAGTGAACAACTAGTTCTGTATCTTGTATTGGGAAAGTCTTAGAGGCTTCAAAGCAAACCATTGCCTGTCTGAGCAGAATGTTTTCTTCACTCTGTCCCTTCATTCTAACATTGGGAGTTCAAGTTAATGAAAGCCAGTGTCATTTAATCCAAAACCACGGCTGTGTTCTTAATATCCAGGAAGAATCCTAGATGTCAAGGAGTAACTAAGACATGGTTTTATAGAAACAATTAGCTTTTTGTCCAAGAATGGAGCTCTCATAAGAAACCGATGAAAGACAAAACAACAGGCAAGAATTGTTTTCTACTAGAAATCATCCAAGCTAAATAACCAAAACCAAATCTGAATCTTAAAATCTAACCACCTTTTAGAAACCATTTTGAAAAGGGATACAACTAATCAGGAAACCACATCCCCATCCTTCAGGCAAAATGAGATATTGAAAAACTTTCCTTTGGAGAATTAGAGTGAAAAAGCACAACTGAAAACAATATTCAGACTGTCCCACCCCATCTGTAGAAAGATTTTATTGTTTCAATAATCGCTAAACAGTTCATTTTAATTATGTCCTAATAGTAGCTGAAATTATGAAACAAAAGTTATGTGAAACTGAGAAAGCTGATATTTTCCATTTTGAAATATTTAAATACAATAGTTTTAAAAGTATTTTTAAAAATCTGATTTTTGCCCAAGTGTTAAAATGTTACTGCAAGCGACCTTTGTCAATAGAAAGTTTTAAAGTGAAAATGATAGTCACACCAGATTAAAATCTCTGTGAAATTCTGAATCAGCTGCAGAAGGTAGTGGGAGCTAGAGAGGCGCAGATGAAGATCAATGATCATTGGCTTTCATCTGCAGTAGGCTTCGTTTTAGCTGCCTCCTACTAATCTCGTCTTGTCGTTACAATCCCATCCATTTTTTCCTAAGGTCAATAAAATAACAACCATAAGCTTCAGTCCCCAATGACTGGCAACTCAGAAGCTGGAGCTAGGATTTCATGACACAAACATTTTCAGCTTTACATTGCAAATCCTCAGCTACCCTTAAAGTAAATTAGAGATTAGAAGAAGGGGAAGCAGATGTGTAACCGAGGGTTCACTCAGGAAAGGAAGGGGAAATCTCCTCTGCCCACAACACCCACCTGCTTATTATCCACTAAGGTAAAAGCTCCTCCTGCTTTAATTTGCCATAACTATTAAACTAAATGGAAGTTGAGGGTATTCGTCTCTATGGAAGACTGAGAGGTTAAGCAGTAGTATTCATTCTAGTCCTTTTGTCACCACTAAAGATAACAACAGTCCTCCACTACATGTGTTTTTTTCTTTATATTTTTAGAGTTTGCTTCTTCTTGTTAAAAATATACCTGAATCCAAAATACTGGGATTAGCAGGAAGAAGTTGAAAATACATTCATTCCGGGTCAAAGTGACTGAAAGAAAGGAAATAGCACAAAATTAGTGTAGAAGGTAGTTTGTGTAAATGACCAACAGAGAGTATCTAGGAGTTAAAACAAACACAACAATTTAAAACTGACAGAAACTTGTACTTACTTTTGAAAGGCACTGTTACTAAAAGCTATTGAGGTTAAGAGTTTAATATGGTTCAGAAAAGGAGTAAGTAGTCTATATAAAATTAATCATGTATATATATATAGTAAAAAGAACTTTATTGTGTCTGGAGAAAGTAAACATACTTTTACTTGAGCTTCATGAATTTCGTGAAATCAAAATAGGGAATATTTCTTGGGCAAAATATGGTGGTCTCTTGTCCTTCTGTAACAGTCACACATCCACTTTTCAGGTTCCGCTTATTCAGTTTTCACCTTTTTTTTTTTTTAAACATATAGTACAGCTCAAAACACACAGCAGTATTTAAGACGCTTTATGTGAAATCTGTCAGTTAAGTTATTGCTGTACAAATAGTACAGGACCTTGTTTTTTCAGAAGAAAGTTTTGTCATACAATTCAAGTAAGATGGATCATAAGACTGGAAAAATTCTGTGGCATCCTCTGGATAACTAAGACCAAGCGGAATTTGAAGTGAATCATGATTATTTCATAAAAAATATGGTCCTACCCAAGGACTTCTCAGCAAAGAGAGTATTTGTAGCACTAGGCAAAGCAATTCTTTGTTCAGTTAGCATTGTAAGAGAATGGATTTCTTCATTGAAAACCTGGAGACTAAAATTCTTACATGTATTGGTAGGTACATGGTAATTGGCATGGATTTTGGAAACAATTTTTCCGGTAAGAATTTATCTCTACTTGAGATTAAATAGCTAAATAGCTGATTGACTGAAAAAAAAACCAAACAAAAAGTCCCCAAAAGCCCTTAAGTTTTTCTTTCTTCATTTTATGGAAAAAAAAAAAAAAAAAACAAAAATAGCCTTTGTAGGTTTCTAAATAATAATAAAACCTGGTGTAATAACCAGTAATAAGTACTGACTTTTTTCATATTTTACAAGGAGAAAGAAAAAATTTCAAGATGGGGGATTTTTGTTTGTTTCCTCTCTGCCCCCCAGGAGAAAGAGGATATGACATGTTTTTTGTTGCTTCTTTTTTTTTTTTAAACAAACAAACAAGAAAAAAACACCAACAGAATTCCCACACGCAGTTTGATAGAAATTTCCAAAATGCTCTCCAGGAGAAACTCTGCAAAGTACTTTGATTTCCTGAAGTATGCTGCACAGTGATACATCTCTAATTTGGATCTTTAATGCAGACAGACAATAATAGTAAACCAACAAATCCTTAGAAATTGTTGTGAGCACTAAGTTTGTCAATGGAGAAGTCGGTCCCGCATGACATCCTGGTCTCTAAATTGGAAATGCATGGATTTGATGGATGGACCATTTGGTAGATCAGGAACTGGCTAGATGTCTGCACTCAAAGAGTTGCGGTCAATGGCTCAATGTCCAAGTGGAAACTGGTGACGAGTGGCATGCTTCAGGGGTCAGTACTGGGACCAGCGCTGTTTAACATCTTTGTTGGCGACATGGACAGTGGGATTGAGTGCACCCTCAGCAAGTTTGCTGATGACACCAAGCTGCGTGGTGCGGTCGACATACTGGAGAGAAGGGACCTTGACAGGCTTGAGAGGTAGGCCCATGCAAACCTCATGAAGTTCAACAAGGCTAAGTGCAAGGTCAGGGTCAGGGCAATCCCAGGCACAAATACAGGTTGGGCAGAGAATGGCTTGAGAGCAGCTCTGTGGAGAGGGACTTGGGGGTGCTGGTGGATGAGAAGCTCAACATGAGCTGGCAATGCGTGCTTGCAGCCCAGAAACCCAACCACATCCTGGGCCGCATCAAAAGAAGCGTGGCCAGCAGGTCGAGGGAGGTGATTCTGCCCTTCTACTCCACTCTTGTGAGACCCCACCTGGAGTTCTGTGTCCAGCTCTGGAGTCCTCAGCACAAGAAGGACATGGACCTATTTGATTGGGTCCAGCAGAGGGCCATGAAGATGATCAGAGGGCTGGAGCACCTCTCCTATGAGGACAGGCTGAGAGAGTTGGGGTTGTTCAGCCTGGAGAAGAGAAGGCTCCAGGGAGACATTATAGCAGCCTTCAAGTGCCTAAAGGGGGCCTACAGGAAAGATGGGGAGGGACTCTTTATCAGAGATTGTAGCAACAGGATGAGGGGTAACAATTTTAAACTGAAAGAGGGTAGACTTTGATTACATATTGGGAAGAAATTCTTTACTGTGAAGGTGGTGAGGCACTGGAACAGGTTGCCCAGAGAGGCTGTGGCTGCCCCATCCCTGGAAGTGTTAAAGCTGGATGGGGCTTTGAGCAACCTGGTCTAGTGGGAGGTGTCCCTGGCCATGGCAGGGGGGTTGGAACTAGACGATCTTTAAGGTCCCTTCCAACGCACACTGTTCTATGATTGTGTAAGTTTATTGGCAGTGAGGTGTCAGCTGAAGCTCACTGTTTAGCCTCCACCCGCAACTAATGGAGACAGGTGTCTTTGAGGGAGTAATTCACCCCATCTTAAGAGACGTGCTTAAGATAGACGTGCTGAATCAGCTGGGGAGATGTTGTCCCTCTCCACTCCCTGAAGAGAGATCTAGGTGTCAAACTGATAGATATCAAGTGTCTTAATGACTAGTGTTAAGGCAGGATATACTGCCTGCCATTATAATTATGTTCTGAACTCTGTTTTAAATTACAGAGATGACAAAGCTTGCAGAGACCAGAGCTGTTTCTCAAGAAAACCAAACCAAAAACCTCAGTTTAATTCAGAAGTGTTCACATTTTAATCATTGCTACAAAACTGTTATTTTCCACACTTCTACTGCACACTGTATAACTACATCACAAAAATATGTTTCTCATTAAGAACTTCCATTGTAAGTAAACTATGCAAACACAGTTTAATACCTAGGACTTGTCGTATTTCTGGGTGACACAGGGATTGCCTGAGCTGAAATTGTGAGAACATTTGCATCCTGAATCTGAGCTTCTTCTGAAGAGGCAAAAATGGCATGGTTTTCCAAGTTTTGGTATTTAAATGGATTTTTCTTCACATCCATTTCCATCTGAAACATTATGGACAAATCCACTGGCTGGGCCACACTGGTAACTTCTCAGCCCCAGAGTAGATGGCAACCCCTGCACATATTTTTCTGATTTGTCCCTAATTGACACACTTCCCTACAGACCACTCCTTGGACTCTGCAAGAGCTCATCCTCATGACTTCTGCCATTACTTTTAGAGGAATAACAAAAATAACTCTGGTGCTTCTTACTTGGCATGATGCTCCTTTGGTCATGTCATGGCCTTGCCAAGAAAACTCCACAAATGCTTCTCAAAGGGACATCCTGGGATGCAGGAGAGGGGGTACATGCTGCACCCAAGAGTTTAGCCATGCCTCTTTATACACAAGCACAGACAGAAAATTATGCTCCTCCATCTCCCATCTGTCTGGCCCCAGGGCTGCTTTAAAGATCTCTGCCCTCAGTAGTTAGCAATGTTTCCAGGAGTTGCACCCTCTTTCTGGTGCATTCATTACGGAAGAGCTATAACCTGTTCTGTCCCTGGCTTCTGCTTTTATTCTAACTCTCAGATTATGCTGTTTATTATTCATTAAGGGAACATCACTATTTTGCTCTGTAACTTTGATATATGGGATGAATAGTCTGGAAAAGGATGGCAGGGAAATGATGGATCTTGCTGAGCAATCTTGTTGAGAAGCAAGGAAAGGCAGGCAAGGATGAGCAGAACCTAGGTCATTTATAGCAGCTAAGCAAAGAGGAGGAACAATGCAAGAGGAAATTATGAGGATTACTAGTCTTCTTTCAGGGAAAAACTATCTAATTGCCATCTCACTACCTCCATTTCACAGTATTACTGAGAAAAGTTATTTTCTACGTCAAATAAAAAACAGAAGTGAAAGATGCAAAAAAGAAAGCGCATCCCAAGAAGATCTGGTTAAATAACTGGGGGGGGGGAAGTACTAAAAATAATTAGAGCTGTATTCAAGTTTTGAAAAGTTGAAGTCTTAAGTTTTTTGACAAAATTTCAGAGAGGAACTTAGTTGATTTTCTTTAACGAGAACCATTGTGACAAATATTGTCTAATAGCTTGGACTTCATAGAGTGTTGTGTCAAATAAATTATTTCATTAATTTCTCCATTGCAGCTTCTAACGTCATGCAGAAAGGTAACACTTAATGAAAACTGCATACTTTCTAACTGTTTGTAGCTAACACATAGCACTTTAATGTTATTCTTTGCATATATGATGAACTGCAAAGTCTGATGTCAGCTTTAATTAGTACTGAGCACTCTGTAACACTTGTAAAATTAACAACCGGAATATTTGGGTATTTTGCTCATAATCTGGCAACACGATCACCTAATGTAGAGAAGCTAGGACTACCAAATTATTTCATATGGTCCAGTGAGAGCTAGCACATGAAAAAAGAAAGAGATGTTCAAATATGAGACCAAATTTCAAATGGTGCACAGAGGTGCAAGACATTACTCTGATTCACACAGTTAGAGCTTTTGTTGGATATTAATGTGGAATATAAACATAAGACACTGAAAAGTAATATAAAAATTAATCAAAATGACATTAGATTTCCATAATTATAGGTCCTATACTTCACAACAATTTTTCTGATGATTATGAAACACCAAGGCAAAGACAAAGAAGTAATAAAAACATCATTGCTTGAATATACTCACCATGTAATTCGTTATTTACCAGCTTTGGCAAAATACTCTTAATAGACTTGCAGAGAGGTCAATTTCCTATTGCTGCCAAAGAAATGCCAGGAGCACAATGCAATATGAAGTAGCTGGTTATGAGGAATGGAGTGGGTGTGGATTTCAAATGTAAGGTCAAAACTGAAAAATAAGGAAAGAGGGAGGAGTATAGACCAAAAAAGTGAACCAGTATAGACCAAAAAAGTGAACCAGTATGTTTCAAAAGTTAGCTAATGATGTAATTTTCCATGTGCTCTTTTTTCCACAAGATGCTAGTTGCAAGGACACTGCATCACATAAATGTCTACTAAAGCATACTACAAAGAAGCCTATGTATCTTGCACAAAGAGCTCAAGTTATAGATGCCAACAGCTGTTTATTTCTCAAATACCCACCTTATAATAAACCTAGACTGTCTTCCAACCCTGGAAAGATTAAAGTGTCTTGAACAAGGCAGTGTTTGGCAGCTCATAAAAGATGGAGGAAATCTTGCATCCACTTGATCCATCCTGTGGACACTTGGCAGCCAACCCTTGCCATGCAGTAGGCCACCTCCCTTCCTTGGGCTCAGCGTACCTGGACGCAGCTACACAGTGATGAGGGGCTTATGCAAACCAGATTGCAAAAAGTGGGGCAGCACAGAATGCATGGGAGATGAGTTACGAGAGTGTTAGAAAAACTGTTTGGTGCAACCATCCCTTCCATTTCAGACAACCACATAATGAAAGAACAAGACACTCGATGAAAGGGTAGTAAATTCAGAACAATCTTCTTTTCTTTTCTTTTCTTTTTTTTTTTTTTTCCTGAAGAAAACATAACTCCAATCAACTGCTGGAATTTACTGATGGGGAAGACAGAGAGACAAGTGCCATGTTTAGACATAAGAATTAGGATAATTTGTTGACAGGTAATATTTGTAGATGTGTAGTATGTTTAATCTTACCTTGAAAGTTCTTTGGGGCTTAACTGTATGCAGATGTTTGGACACACTTTTTCAAGTAATATCATGTATGTGAGGGTCCTAAACAGGTGCAAACCCATATTGTTCCAGGACTTCAGAGGTGTCATGGCAGTTTACTACTTTTGTGAATCTGGACAAAGATCGTTATACTTACTTGCTCCTTTAATATATTTTCAAGAACAGGTTATGCAGTTACTCTACAGCAAACAAGAAATAAAGATTGGATCCAGTTTTCAGCTTATGTAAATTTTTACAGCTCCGTGATTTCAGTATACCTTAGCCAACTTGGCCAGCAAAGGACAGCTGCTAACGTGCACTGAAACACCGAAAGGAAACGAAATTTTTACCAGTACTTGAAGGAGACTTCTTCTTGCTCTAGTCATTCTTTCAGAGCACCAGTGACAATCACTTCCTCAAAATAATACTGGTCTTGAGCAGAGGTATGGCACACGACTGAAAAATCAAGCACCATGGCAGAAGGCAGACTACTCAGCCCAGTTCCAGTCCCCTTGTATTTTTCTAGTGATTCTAAAGGCCAACTGAGGATATGCTTGGGGGGATTTTCAGCTGGTATAAAGCCAGCAAAGATGACTAAATGGCCAGGGAGTGGGTGTGGGTGACTACTACAGCATTTTGGTGATTTCCAGCTGCCAGCGTTGCACTTGAAGACTGATTACTGCTGCTCATAACTTTTAGATTTTAGCACCTTAGGGTGTTCTAAATTATGCCAGGGGACAAGTTGGGAAGACAAAAACATCAGTCTGGTAAGAACCCATCCTTTGTTGCACTCCTCCCACTGTGCAGCTCAGCCAAACCTGAAATTTGAAAGCATCAGTGAGTCCAAACCACAGCACATGGTGAGTTAGGATCTGGGGGTGATTTGGCCCGCTGTGCAAAACGGAGGCACCACCCACTCCAATAGTGTGATTTATTCCCATAGAAATCAGTGGGAAAACTAACTTGAGTGGAGTTGGATCAAGGCTCTGTATCTGTTTCCAACCTAACTTTTTCCTAATATTTTGGGGGGATTGTCAGAAACTTGATTTGACTCCTCTAGAGCAAAACAAAAATATTCTAGAGCTCTGGAAATCTCCAACTACATATGCATATATATCCATAGCAATATTTACATCTTCCTATCAGGTTTATGAGAGCAGACTCCCTGTTAAACAGGGATATGCCAAAGAAACATATTGCCACGGGTTTTTAATTTACTCATGTCTTCAGCAACTGAAAGGTAAGATCAGCTGTCCCTTCCAACATTCACAGTGTCATGATCTTTGGCTGAAATGTCCTGACAGCAGTAAAGTTATAAGGAGTTCAGTGACATGTGTTAATCCACTGACCACTGCCTGGAGTGGATTTGACTGACCTTGCTGGGTAGGAGAATGTCCTTTTGCCTTATAGAATTAGCAAACTATAAATCTTTCAAGATTGCATAAGGCTGAAGATTAGGGGACAAAAGGCTACATGGTGTAATATGAATACCAAGTCTTTTTCGTCCCTTAATAACCATTTTTGAGTATTTATTACAATGTTTTATTCAGGATGTTGCCATCTAACGTTGTGTCATCACTTCCATTGAAAAAAAAACACTTTCCAGCAATATAATGTGGTTTGAAATATTTGTCTGCAAAGTCTGTCTTTGAAGTTGTTTTTTTTTTTTAATTGGCATAGACACTTTTGCATTCTAAATTTAATTTACAATGAGCAATATCTTCATTACTTTGGCCTGACTATATTAGTCCTTTTTCATAAAAATAAAAAACTGACAGTCAAGCTCATATGAAAATGAGAAATGAGCCTGAACCAAATCCCGGGAGAAAAGTCTAAGTAGGAAGTTTGCAATCAGGCCATCCATCTGCCTCTGAATCATGTAATAAGATATAATCCTTAGAATGGGGTAAAGCTAAACTTCAGATCCAAATCCCTTAAACAAAGTTATTTCAGAATAAAACAATTTTGAATGCTTGAGATGAAGTTGGGATGAAAATGTTACAACCAAATTGTCATCACTTTTTTCCTGTGTGGGCTGGATCTCCATGGATGCCAATGGAACACAACCTGCATAACACTTGATGAGCAGTCATGCAGCAAATAGGGAGCAGCTCAGAGAGGGTGGCTCATGGTAGGAGCAGAAGTCAAGAGCATTGAACTCAACTTCTCCAGGTTGAGTTCAACTAAGAAAACCTGCTTTGTAATATCTCTATTAGTGATAGCCTTGGTTGCAGTGATCACAATATTGCGGAGTTTGGGATGCTGCTGAGCATGTTGAAGGTTAGTGCTCCTGGAAGCACAAAAACAGTTCAACCCCTTTAAAGGTAAGGGAAGTAGGCAGAGCAAGAGATCGCCTTGGTTTAACTGTGAGCTTCTGAGTCTGCTTAAAACCAAAAGAGAAGCATACCAGAAATGGAAAATTGGATGAACTAGAAGGGCATTGCCAGGCCATGCAGAGATGCAGTTATAAATGCAAAAGCTCAAATTGAAATTGGCCAGAGATGTCAAAAATTACACGAAAAGGCTCTTCAAGTACTTAAACAAGCAGAAACAGAAGTAAAATATTGGCCTGCTGTTAAACAGGAGAGGTGAATGAGTCACCAACAATGCTGAAAAGGCAAAGGTTCTCAACACTTTCTTTGTGTCTGTCTTTACCAGCACTGTTGGGCCCTAGGCCTTGGGAACAACAATCCAGGCTGATGCAAACACAAACCCACCATCAGTGGAAGGAAGATTTGGAGCTTGATCCCTACATATCAATGGGCCCTGATGCTATCCACCTGAGGATGTTAAGAGGGCTGACTGACATCACTGTGAGACTACCCTCCGTAATCTTTGAGAAGTCATGGAGATTGGGGGATGTCCCAGAAGACTGGAAGAAGGCTAATGTCACCCTCATCTACAAGAAAGTCTTAAAGGAGGATACAGGAAATTATAGGCCCATCAGTCTTACTTCAATGGTCGAGAAAGTTACGGAATGAATCCTCCTAGGGGCTATCACAAATCAAAGGAAGCACATGATTGGGAAAAAAACAGCATGGATTCACCAAGGGCAAATCGTGCTTCACAAACCTGATCACCTTCTATGACAAGGGAACCTGCTCAGTTAATGTGGGGAAAGCAGGGGACATTGTCCACCTGGATTTATCCAGGGCTTTTGACACAGTTTCCCATAGCCTTCTCCTAGAGAAACTGATGTGTTATCATCTAAACAAGTGCGGTGGGTGGGGAACTGGCTGACAGGTTGCACCCAGACGGTGGTGGTAAATAGCTCCTTTTCAAACTGGCAACCTGTCACAAGTGGGGTCCCTCAGGAATTGATACAGGGCCCAACGTTGTTTCTTTGTAAGTGATCTGGATGATGGAATTTGATGGTATCCACCTGAGTACCCTGATGAAGTTTGATGATGACACCAAATTGAATGGGATTGTGGACACTTCGGAAGGGCGAGGCACCCTGCAGGAAGACCTGGATAGGCTGGAAGAGTGGGCTAACAAGAACCTTATGAAGTTCAACAAGGACAAGTGTAAAGTCTTGCACCTGGGAAAACAAAATCCAGGTGTGCAGCACAGGCTGGGATCCACCCAGCTGGGGATCAGCTCTGTGGAAAAGGACCTCAGGGTCCTGCTGGACAACAAGCTCAATATGAGTGAACAGTGTGCTGCATCAGCAAAGAAAGCCAACAGGATGCTGGGCTGCATCAACAAGGGCATCACCAGCAGAGACAAAGAACTCATTATTCCACTCTACTCAGCATTTGTCAGGCCACATCTTAAACACTGTGCTCAGTTTTGGTCCCCAGTATACAAAAAAGGTGTGGACAGGCTGGAGAGGCTTCACAGAAGGGCCACAAAGATGACCAAAGGACTGGGAACCCTGCCAGACAAGGAAAGCTGAGAGAACTGGGTTTGTTCAGACTCAAGTAAAGAAGACTTAGGTGAGACTTTATCACTGTGTTCTAGTATTAAATACTAGGGTGTAGGGTGGCTACAAAGAAGATGGAGACTCCCTTGTTACAAGGAGTCACACCAGAAAGACAAGGTGTAATGGGTACAAGTTACTCCTGGGGAGACTCCACTGGAACACAAGAGGAAAATTTTTCAAAATGAGAACAATCAGCCATTGGAATAATGTCCCCAGCGAAGTGGTGGATTCCCCATCATCGGACACTTTTAAGATTCAGCTGGACAGGGTGCAGGGTCATCTTGTCTAGACTGTGCTTTTGCCAAGAAAGGTTGGACCAGATGATCTTTGAAGTCCCTTCCAACCTGGTATTCTATGATTCTATGAGGTTGCAGTGGGGGCGGGTGCTATGGTAATTGCTGGCTTCCAACTATGAAAGAAATATTTCTTTTCTCTATTTTTGTAAATTCAAGATGATCTCAACATAACATTATGAATATGGTGTCTCAACCTATAGAATAAGACTTTCTGTTGACTTAGACTACTTTTTTTCTTACCTTCAAAGCAGGTATGGAAAGGGAATTGGAAGACTTTAACAAAGTCATCTTCAGTCCCTTTCCTAAATGATGTTTGAGCTTTTTGCCTTTTATGCTCCATTTTTACACCCTTTGGAAGTGAAAACATGCCAGCAGCTCATCTGGCCTGTTGTTTTGCTGCAAGAGTCAAGAATGACTTCACTGGAATGATACAAAGAATTAATTTCATCCTGTATGTTCATGGTATTATTTTCATCCCTCTCCCTGTTCTCTGTGAATCGCTGCTCTGGAACTGTGAGCTTTCAGGGGTCAAGATTGCTCTTTATATATTTTCTGATATTTGAGAGAACTCTTTGCACTCTCCCACATCTCCCAGCTTTTCTGGACGTCCAGAATAAAACATGTTGAAATGCTTAAGAACTTTTATGAGGCAATTCTGGCCAGGTAATAGCTACAATGGTTTGCCATAAGATTACTCCATTAGCAGTTTCAAATGTGCTATTGTGGAGATCCTCAAGTATAAAAAAAAAACTCTTCAGGGTGTCCTTTATTGTCAGAGGGCCTTCCTGCTGTTGTGTGCTCTTCCAATAATGTTTCTGGACCCCTCTAAAAAGATATCTGTGATCATCCTCTTTCATTAATGATATGAAATTAATCTTTTGCTGAACAAAAGAATAAATGGGAAATAACAACTCACAATTTATTTCTTTTAACAAGAAAAATACTATCCATTTGCTCTGTGACAAAACATAATTTAGTTGTATCTCCATTTTGCAGGAAATCTTGCTTCCTCTCCACCCATCTTGCACCAACTCCCAGAGCATTCCTTCAAGGAAATAATGTTCTGCAGAGTATACAAGAGAGTCTGCTGGTCATTTCTCTAGTTAAAGAGGTATTTTATGTTCAGTGTCTTATAACTTTTTCATGATAATCCTCTGTCCCTGGAGCATGTAGCTGGTCCTCCCAAAATGAACTCTGATGCTACAATATTTTACAGCTTTGATAGTTGAATGATCAATGGCAGAGTTGAACCCAGCCTTTGGATCCTATCTTCCTCAAAGCCAACTTAATTTCAGGTCAGCCTTCTCATCTTTCTCTCCAGCCTCAACAGTACCAGCTCCCTGGCCTTTCTTTTCCCTTTTGGGAAGTATGGCTTCATGAGGAAAAACTTGATACTGACAGCAGAGAAATAAGTAGCTGGACCACAGCCAGGGTTTGTGGGCAAGAAAAAAGGTTGCACCCAAAGGTATTACACAGACGGTGGTGCTCTAAAGCTACCTTTTGCTGCCACGTCTCCTACCACTATCTGAATATCTCAGTAACATATGCATAAGGTCTTCAGACTTCCATCATTAAGGTCACATTACATATTAATTCTCTAGACAAACCATGACTGCTAAAGCAAGGAGACCATAGACTTTGCAAACAAACTTCTTAGGCTCATCCATTATCAATAGAAAATTCAAGAGAACTACAAGTCTGCAGAATAAACACCACCATGTCAACTATCTGCCACATCTAAAACTGTCTAGCCTTCTGTTATTTTCATTGACCTTTTTCTTTCTGTTAAACCTTCCCCTTTTAAGGATAGTATCTTTATTTGCCTAAATATATGCCTATTTTAAATTATCAGCTTATAATTCTTTTTCTGATATTTTATCATTCTGCTAGAGTTCTATTTTATTAGAGTGCCCGAAGACTATGGGATTCATCAGTTATTGATGGCCCTTTCATTTCAGACACAACATCATGCTCAGTTTTCACAGAAGAGTCTATTTTATGTTAATGTGGCCTTTGCAGTACACTAGGAATCACACAATCAGAGTTACAGTGAATTTTTCATTCATAAATTCAAGACTGACGATGCAGAGCAAAGCAACATAGGGATTCTCTTTTTCTGTGTGTACTACAGAAAAAGTAGTAAAGACATGCAGCAGTGTGCTTCAGACTTCATCTAGGCACGTTGCTACAGCTGAGTAAGGAGTGCATTGATATTGCAAAAGGTAAATAAGCATAACAAAACTGTCCTAATGGGCTAGCTCTTCCAAACGCTTAGTGGAAGCCCGCATTGCTTTGGACTGTTACCATTTATTTGGCTAAGGCATCAACCCCTGAAAGTTGGACTAGGATGCTCTTGTCAAACCACTGGAATTACTCACTTTGGAGTTGAGTAATGTTACATAGTATTCTTTTGGGGCCATTCATTCCAAAAGAAAAGGACCAAAAATATCTCCCTATTTCCTGCTCCTCATTAAAATCATTGACAGAGAATTACTGGTCTTGGCCCACAACAATCTGTATGAGGCCAGTATTAAAACCTGGAGGAGGGAAGAACCACCAATAATAACTCTGCTTTTCCCATACAAAGCACGCTACACCAATAATCATTAACAGAGAGAGTGGGAGGGGAAACATGCATTATAAAGCATATCCTTTACTATGACACTGTCAAGGCTACTTCTGTACTGATTTTTACTCCTTGTCACCCTTTGGAATATCAACAAGGTTGCATCAATAGCAATCCTATGAAAAAAATGGAGCTTCGTGCTTGATTTTTGCTACCTGAAGCTATAATGGACTTTACTTAAATGTGTTAGCTTTCATACCCTGCCAAAAGTAAACCAAATAAATATGCAAATATGTCCCACCTCCCTCCTCCTTCCTTTTGCATTTTTGAATGTGGTCTTTTTAGAATGTTACAGACAGATCTCTGCTAAGACCATAGCTAAAGCTTAAGGTGTTACGTTTTTTTGATAAGAGGGGTAGGACTCACTTCCCTCAACTTTCTACTTTGGTGCCTACAGTGTGGATGTTTCCCTAAACTCTCTTTGAAATCTGTGGGGAGAAATAGAAGCTATGAGAATGGCTATTCAGCTGGTTAGTTCTAGGTACCTAGTTTAACCTGAGATAAATCAAATCCTGAAAGCGTCCTTTTCTTGCCACTGACTACAGTGGGATTTTATAGGGACCAATTTAGATGTAAACATCTATATTTAGCCAGATGGAACCCATCTGGCTGCCTTTATTTATGTGTATTGTCCAGAAGGCATCTAATTTCAAATGTTAAACAACTAACAATAGTAACAATTTTTTTACAGAGACTATAGCAGCAACAGGCTTTTGCTTGGACACAGTGATGTGTGCTGTCACTGGTCACAAGTCTCTACATGTGAAAAAAAATCAAGACTGTATGAGTTCCTGGAAAGTTAGACAAGGTTTTCCTCTTTGAATTTTCATTGATAAATGAAAACTCTGGAAGAAATCAAAATGCTTTATATATTTTTTTTTCACCTACATACCACCATTTATCACATTTTTAATGGTTCAAGAGAAAGTTACAAATGCCCTGGCAATGAATTCCATGTCATCTGCTATTCCGGAGAAAAGAGAGGACGATCACATTGGCACATAAGCTCCAAAAGCAGTCTGTGCAGACTGAGCAAAGAATTATCCCTATTTTTTTAGGACAGTAGGATTTTGTTAGCAAGGTCAGGGATGTAATCACAGCCCCAGCTCTGTGCTTACACTGGGCGGCCAGCACTGCACCTGCCACTCTCCAACCACAGAAACTGCTCATATCTATCTTGACTCACTTGCCTGATTTGTGAATTCTTTTGAAATCCTTCTGAGGCAATTTAAATCTTTCAGCGTCAAGACAGCTACTCTTCATCGGACTGAGCCACAGTGCAACTTCTCTGGCAAAACCGCTCTAACAATGAGGTTTTGTGCCGAATGTCTTTGAGAGGTATTTATTACTTGAGGCCATACAGTCTTTTACAGGCCAGCATACGCTCTCATTGTTTTATGTGAAGAAAAAAAATTACACAATACTGGGTTACTGTAAGCTCCCTGGAAGCAAATAGAGAACTATTGTGTAATAGCAGATGTTATTGTATAGCGTTTTTCAACATTTACTATAGACCAGCAAATAAGGGCACACTTTGAATGGAGGGCATTGCATTAACATGCCTACAAGTCAAGGCTGTGCTTACTTCAAGTGCTTCCTTAATAAAAAGTATATAAAATGTCTAACATGGACAACTGATAAAGCCACATCTAAAATATTGGCAGTCACTGAGTGGCATAAATGGGAGTAATATATAGCTGCTAATAATTTCTGAAAGTTTTAGATTAAATTAAAATAGTTTTCATTCCTTTGGCTGGCTGCAGCACTGGAATGCAGCGGAGTTGCCTCAGGGGTAGCTGTGAAGGATAACATTCCCAGGACAGGGAGACAATGTCACTCCTGAAGTGAAACGGCACATACTCTGACAGCACATGCAGGAGGATATTTGAAAGAAGGTAATATGTTGTTTTTTTTTTTAAATAAACACCCGAATTTTTTTCCCCCATTTACCAAACACCGGATTCAGATTCCTACTGAGTTAGACTGGCTTTACAACATGCTACAAAGGAAACCATGAACGCTACTGCTCAACTTGCATTGAGACACAGGATGAACCTGTCTTCTGAGAACCGTGCTGCGTCCTTGGAACACACGGTGACGAAGGGAGGGTTGTTTAAATAAACCGAGACACGATTTCAACCCTCATACTCTTACTAGTAACCCACACATCCTTTCCTTGTCCTGTTTCCACCTGCATGAACTCAAATCTTAGGACATTTTTCAAAGAACGAAAAAGAGCACAGTGTGAGCTTAAATTTGATATGTCTAAAGCAGAAATCCCCACAAAACATGCCTAGTCCTGGCTTATTTTTATTTTCTACAGAAATCAGCTTGGCACTATCTACTTACTGCAAAACAGCAGTCATAGCTGAGCTGGAATTTTTTCTGGACACAGCATTTGCCTATGTTCAATATTTTTAAGCTCACAACTTCTGGTAGCGCACCAATAACTCTAAATGTACTAATTTACCCTGCTTCTCAGCTTACAATTAATCTGCTTCTGTCATGATTTTATTTACAGTTATTTCAGATAACTCTATCTTGCATTTCATTCTGTTCTGTAAGGTTCTTTCCTGTAACCAACACGTAGCAGGCAGAATTAAAACATTTGACAACTGTCAATATAAATTAGGATCTTTTAGTTTCCATTCCCTCCTCTTCTGCAGCTTTAATATAAATCTATTCTGTTTCACTTAAATTACTTTCAGAACACTGTTACAAACATCATTTTCTTCTTTGGTTATTTCAGACACATCATCTTCTTTTAAACCTTCAAGTTATGGGCTTTCAGGTCCTGCTCCTGCTTTAGTTCTTCATCTTTCCACACCAGCAAAATGTCACCTGCTGCCTCCATCTTCATGACAATCAGTTGAGGGGGCTGAAAGCCTGTAAGTAGTGTGGTTACCCACCCACTGTGGCCCGTGGTCCAACATCAGCTGATGTGAAAGCAAAGCTGACAGTAGTGCTCTGACCTCCAAACAGTGCTTTTTCTGTCCCAAATGGTCCCCACATAGACCATCTGTTAGTCCAATTTTACCAAAATCAGCTTGAGGCTTTATTCTTGCTACCCCCGTGTGGAAGGAGAATCCACAGAGCCATATCAGGATCCTCTTAAAAGTTCGTCTCTTCCATTAACACCTTCAAACCACATGATAATGGTTGGCCTAACAGCCAAAATTATTATTTTCATTCTGCCAATAACAAACTGACTGCTTTCTATGTTTGATGTATTCCTCTTCAGCCTCTAACACTAGACTCAAGTTTCAGGCTCTTCAGGTGTGGGACTATCTTTCATGACGTGTTTGTACAGCGCTTAATAGAAGCAGACCATGCTACTGACTGCCAGCCGTGGGTAGCAGTTCAAGCAGAGCTTGAACAACATCATCCAAGGAAAAAAATATCATGTCACTCCTACAGTTACATATGCTCGGTGGGACAGTTTCTCATTTCAGCCACAACAGTGTAAATCTGGAGTAATTCCACTGGAAAGCTGCTCTTCTGCACCAGAACATGGTGTATTGTATCTACTGTTTGCTGTTAAACATGGGGGATGACTTTTCCATTTATACATCATTTCTTTCAGCTTTAGCATTTTTTCAGGCTTTGCATGCTAGGCTAGCTATGATTCAAATGGCACCAAAATAAATCTCTTCCTCCTGCCTCTCTGCCTTTTCTTCTTATTCCACAGAGGAGAAGATGTGCTAATTAAGTCCCTTCTTTATTAAAGACAGATTAACATTTTCAGCAGTTTACTGGAAGTGTCATTTCTAAAAAAAAAGTATGGGAAACTGCAAAAAAATCATCACTTCAGCTATGCCTGCAGGAAGCAGGGAAACTTCTTATCTGCTATTCAGAGTACTTCTGCAATATTAGCAGGCAATTGCTACTGGGTTTAACCTACCCCCAGACATAGAATCATAGAGTCATAGAGTCATAGAATCATAGAATCATAGAATCAATCATAGAATCATAGAATGTTTTGGGTTGGAAGAGACCTTAAAGATCATTTAGTTCCAACCCCCCTGCCATGGGCAGGAACATCTCCCACTAGATCAGGTTGCTCAAAGCCCCATCCAGCCTGGCCTTGAACACTTCAGGGATGGGGCTTCCACCACCTCTCTGGGCAATCTGTTCTAGTGTCTCACCACTCTCATGGTGAAGAACTTCTTCCTAACGTCCAGTCTGAATCGACCCATCTCTAGTTTTAATCCATTCCCTCTAGTCCTACCATTACCTGACATCCTAAAAAGTCCCTCACCAGCTTTCTTGTAGGCCCCTGGTTAAGATACTGGTAGGCCACAATAAGGTCTCCTTGGAGTCTTCTTTTCTTCAGATTGAACAACCCCAACTCTCTCAGTCCATCCTCATAGGAGAGGTGCTCTAGCCCTCTTATCATCCTCGTGGCCCTTCTCTGGATACGTTTCAGCATGTCCATAAGTTTCTTGTAGTAGGGGCTCCAGAATTGGACGCAGTACTCCAGGTGGGGTCTCATGAGAGTGGAGTAGAGGGGGAGAATCACCTCCCTCAACCTGCTGGCCACGCTTCTCCTGATGCAGCCCAGGATACGAACATCCTAGACATCTCCTATCCCCATAGGGTCCCATCTCATCTCATCCCATGTCTAGCTGTATTCTTTCAAAACTGCCAGTCAGTGTTGACATGGGCTTGTGGCTGACAGAAATAGATGCTGGTGGTCCATGGGAGTGTGAAGTGCTCAGGAAGGTTGGCTTTCAGAGCGTGTGAAGCAGAAAGGAGGAGGGTGGATGTGGGTCGCAATGATAAGTCTCAGTTGGCAGGGTCCTGGGCAGAAAGGGGGAGAGGGTTGGGACCAGTGCAGAGGTGTCTGGTGGGGAGCTGGGACAGTCTGCAGTAGACACACTACTTCAGAGCAGGAAGGGTCCCTGGGGGTTTGGGATGAGAAGCAGGAAGTGGTGGGAGCTCAGGGGTGGTAAGAGACTTTGGTTTAGGGACAGAGACAGAAACCTGCTCTCTTGTCTCTTCCTATTCCACAAGTTTTGTCTTTGCTAGTAGGAAACTCCTACCGCCAACTAACATTACTAGTTAAGTAACATCATCAGGTGGTGATAGTGCTCAGTCTTAACTGCAGCTTGAGCTGGGGGTTTTCAGAGCAGTTTTCAGCTACAGAAAAATGCATGTGAAGTGTTGAGAGTCTTGAGGTTGCTCCGAGAAGTCAGGTGCCAAAGGAGTTAATGTTGGTTGAAAACCCTAAACTTCCCTAAAGTGTGCTTTATTTAATAAACTAAATTTGTCAACCTTGATAAAAGAATGAATAATAATCAGGAACAAGGGATAATGTCACTGATTTTTTGAAGTTAATTTACTTAAGAACAGATTCATGTCTCCTAAAATGTCACCAATTAACTTAGATAACAAAACTAATACCTTTTTTTCAGATTTCAATATATTCTGTCCATTGTCTGTGAGAGAGAGAGGAGTGTCATCCCACAAAGAAAGGCACTTTGGTAATCCTATTTATGTCTGGTAACATCCATTTGGCAAGTCAGTAAAAAAAATAACAACCAACCACAGTAATTCTTCTAAAAACAGAAGAGTAAGTGAAGTTTCATAGAAAACAACAAAATAATGACAACAATTTCAATGTCTAATTAGAAATTCTAATTGTTTTGATGATATTCTAACTGAGACAGATTTTCAGAGGCAGAGAAAGCACCGAGGCCACCGACAAAGCACTAGAAAGTGACTTCGGAACACTTTAGGGATGTACTGTCATATGAACATGTTTGTGAACGTGTCTTGGATTTCCTGGTGCCAGTTATCTTCTCTGATCTGTGCAACCTTCAGCATACAAACCACACTATGCAAGCATTTTATGCATCCTATGTAACTATAAAAGTTAAAGTTTAAACTGGGTCCTCTCCAAAAAGCATGTGGAAACCTACAGTCAGACAAAGTACTGGCTATTGCTGAATGTTAGAAAGAAGATCCTAAGATCTATAAATAAGCAAAACCTGACAGATTAGCTGAGAGGAGCAAATGCAAGTCTTTGCTGACTCAAATATTCACTCCTGCTACTAAATAGTGCTTTTATAAAGGAGCAATAAACTGTATCCACTAACTGTCAATGTCCCTATTCTCGACACTGTGTTATGAAGATCGCTATCTAGGAATAAACTTCCTCTAAGATAAAACAACAAGACTGCAAACTTTGGAGACAATAGCAAGATTGTCCCCCTAGCTGAAGACACTAATCCTTAAGCATTTTAAAGAATATAGTGTATTCTTCAGATTGTACCTGACACAATTACACTTTGTTAAAAATTGGCTCCTGGTAATATGGGGGATGGAGGAATAGGTACAGTTCTAGCTTTTTTTCTGTTCTTTCAAAAGACCAAGTGGCTGCATTTTGCCCTCAGATTATGTTTGATTGTCTTCCACAAAGCTGTATGTAGGTACATTAAGGGATATTTTTCCATATGATTTTAGGAAGCCTGGTACAGTTAAATATATTTTCATTAAATTAGTGACTCTGATGTAGATAGCTGTCATTAGATTATTGCAGCTTACACAAATGTATGAAGACAGTATAAATCTAAGCTATATATCAAGAATATAAAAACAAAAAAAAATCAGTTAGAATAACTACTTTTGCAGTAATGCAGCTGGCAATACAGCTGTGACTTTGCAGAAAATAACTTTTATCTCCAGTCTTCTTATGTAGAGCAACCATTAAGTAAAATACAACCATATGGTATTACTGATGGGAAGGGGTTCTTTGAAATATTTTTACTTTAAAAAAAAAAAAAAAAGAAAAAAAAAAGAAAGAATATGAAAGTGTGTCTTTATATGCACTGGTTCCACTAGATCAATGTCAAAAAGTGAAGGGGATAACACAGCAGTCTGAGACTGATAAAACATAATTGGCTCTGCTCTGCCTGTGGCACGTGCAGAACTTATGCTGCTGCGTAGTTTGAGCTACTTATATAATGCGACATGTCTAACTGCTTCCAGCTCCGGCTTTGTCACACCCACTGGTGCTTCCTGCTCGTGAGCGCACTGGGCACATCTATCTACTCCGCAGCCACAACGTCAGGCTGGGCTGCAGCTCTGCTGATGCTGAACTGCTCGTGGAAAGCAAGAGCGGAGCGGACACTCTGGACAGAGTGACCTGAAGCTTTTGGAGGGCAGGGTGCATTCAGCCTAAACCTGGAAGATGCAGGTATCTGAATACCATGGGTGGCCTAAAGCCAACACCTGGTGTTGCCTAAAGACAGTTCTTCAAAGGAGTTGGACTCCAGATTCACTTCATGGCAGTCAAAACCTGCCTGCCTGACACCTGTATGATGCATCTCTACCAAAGATGCATGGTACAGAACAGCAGGTGACACAGCATGGACATACCCGTCACATTAAAAAGACAGCATGGTGGAGTATAATTTGTATGAGGCACATCCAGTAGCCAAATTCAGTGATGAATATGAAGGGTGAATTCCATATTGGTGAACTCATACAAAACGTGTTTTGCTCTAAAGGCAGCAGAAAGCAGCAGGCAGGTGTGACTGAAAATAATGGCTGTCAGTATGAAGAAGTTTTCTAAATTTTCTAATTTCTAAACTTTCTAATTTATAATTCCCATATTTGCAAAAATTTCAAAAAAGCACTCTTTTTTCTGTATCTTTATCAAAGCAATGGTTACTTCTGCAATAGCAATTCATGATCTAAAATATGTCAGTCAATTCAGCATTAGAGGACACTGACATTAGCAAATTGGCAGGGCTTGTTCATATCTGCAAGTGAGTTTGATATAGGTCCGGTACAGATATTAGCTTTCAAGGACCAAGAGGAACTTACGTTGCAGCATGAGTGTTTTGGCAAGGACAGGTTTGGTTCGCCCATTTCTGCCCTCCAAAAAGGTGTAACACAAATCAGTGTGAAGAACTGGAATAACTCTCCTCGCAGCCGCCCGTGTTGTGAAGTCGCTACAAAGCTGGCTGGCGGGCTACAAGTATTTGCTCGTGTAGCGGGTCTGTCAGATTTGAGAATATCATGTGGGTCTGAGACAATCATTGAAGGGCTTTGGTTCTTGTCAACTTGTGACTTACACAACCCTGATCCCATATGTTTTGTATTATTTGAAAGAAAGCTGGATCCATTTTACTTCAGATGAATTCTGAAAAAGATAAACATGTATAAATCTGAGAAAGAAAAATAATTTGGTATTTTGTCTCGCAAGACTGGCCTCCTGGGATGGGGAGAAAGGCATCCCTGCCAACAGAAGCAGTGCTGGCACGAGCTAAGGATTGTACTCTAAATGCCACCAAGGTACGTAAAATTGTGGTGGTGCAAACTTACCCTCTTAGTCCAGTCTGGGAGTTAGGTTTTGTCTCATTTTCAGTTATGAGAAAACTCCTGGATTAGTTCTTATTTTCTCTCTTCTCCGTGTCTCAGCCTCGTCAAGGCCTGTATAAGTTTTCAGCATATGGAAATATTCCCTCTTGCACCCTGACCAAACTTCATGAAAAATCAGGAAACATGTAGGCCTCTTCAGAGCACGGAAAGCCAGCTTTCTGTGAAATATCCACTCTGATTTTAAATTAATCTGAAAAAATGTGTTTGCAGTGTTCTGTGAGGAGAATCTAACCCCCAAAGTGCGTCAGAATTTAAAATTGCACTGGGATTGTTGTGGGGTTTTTTCTTTTCCAGAAGGGCTCTATAGCCAAGGAAACCAATAACATTTTGCTGGAATAAGTTTGTTTGTTTTGAACTGGGCTGAGTCAAACAGTAAACTTCACAACTTTGTTTTTTCCTAATTGTGTTGCACAGGTTTTGCCAAATGTTCTTGCTGATAATCAAAGCAGCGGAGTCTGCTGGAAGACGGGTTTCATTTGCAACTACGTAGATGCTCAGCTAAAGTATATGATTGAGCCTAAGAGAGTAAATCTGAAGCTGAAATCTTTGTCTATCAGAAGCAGGTGCCATTTGATTTCAAACAGTTTGCTCCTAACACAAATCCTTGCATGTCTGGGGCCCTGCAATGAGGTGATGTGATGCAGATGAGGTCAGGGGGAGCTACCCTTACGGGATGGAAATGTAGGCATTTACCATTTTATTTGAAATGATGCCTGAGACCCTTTATCCACAATTGGACGTTTTCTTTTTTTGTTTGATGGGAAGGGAGGAGGCTGGGGAGAGATCTTGTTAGTTTGCTTTTAGTTTTAGAATGAAAATTATTTCAGTATAACTTGCTCTAACTGTAAAGGTGGGATTATTAGCTGGGAACTCTCAGCTATAAAGGGCCAAAAGGGAAGATTGCAACAGCAAAAACATGGAGTCTGGTTCCAAGAAACATTCTAATATTTCACAGGTTTTTTTAGGATTAAAAGTTAAAATATCAAAGTTGTTCTCTGAGGGAGAGGCTCCAAGTAGTTGTGAGTCATTAATTGATCGATATTATGTTTTGATATACTTTTTTTGAAAAATACATTGATATCTCTGAGTCTCAATTCTTCTGTTTGGTTTATTGAAGAGAGAGTGATGCCTGGTATTCAAAATCAGTTCTACATTAACTGTATCACTCCCAGAACCTTATTGATCTATGCAAGCTTCATTACTTAAAAAAACCCTCTTTTTTTTCCACATGGATCAGACTTCTTGGCCACAGTATGTTTCCTGCAATGTATTATCAGCTTTATCAAAGGGAGACCTTAAACATTTCATTTTAAATCTGAACGCTTTCTGTCAAGCCAGCAAGCTAGTAACGCCAAAATGCAAGAAAGTTTGGATTGGACTGACCTGAAGCAAAATTTTGAGCTTCAGTTTTCCCAATGGAAAATAAATTTTTTTCAGTATCATTGAAATTTACTTATGGAAAAGTGAACAGTACACTGACAAAAATGGCTCATGGGCTCTCATGTAAACCATGTGTGTGAAATACCCAAGCATTAGATTTAGTGGATTTAGTGTGTTAAACTCGTTATTTCCCTCTGGATATCGGGGAGAAATATATATACACACATATATATGTATTCATACTCATTTATAATGTATGTATATAACAGCTTTTGTGATGCTTTTTCTAGTTATTTAAGGTTAAATCACAACAGAGATAAAAAGGCCATGTGTGTCCTTATAAGAATACGGGGGAATAGAACCAAGACTTTCTCATTATTCTCAAATGAGAAACTCCACCAAAATTTTGTTGGGCAATTTATCATGTTGACATTGCCATTTCTGAAATGTTGTATTTTCATAAGAGACTTTTAAATCCAGTTTTTATCTCTCTCTTGGTAGCAAAAGACACTCTGAAACTAGTGAATGTATGTTAGAAAATGTTTACTTGAACTTTCTAAAACAAACTGTTCATCTTGGGTGTAACAGAAATGCTCTCTTTTTATATTACTGTTCCCATGTCACTCTTCAGCAACTGGCCAACCAAAACACCTACTTACAAAGATGAACTATGCCATTGCAAGCTCCTTGGCTATTCTACCATTGCATTTCACTCGATAAATTTGCATTTAGCGCTTAATTTGTTCAGTATGCCTTACTAATTTGGCAATATTTATTTTGGCATGTAAAACAGAAGGCAGCTGCTTTAAATGTCCTGCTAAGTTCTTTGTTTTGTTTTGAGAGGTTTCTTTTTTCTTTTTTTTTCTTTTTCTTTTTTTTTTTTTTTTACCCTTTTCTCTTTCCTTCATAAAAGGATCTAAGATATGAAAAAGCTCCAGTGTCGTGGACAGGGCTGAGTTTCCTGTTTATGAGTCACCATAAATATGAAAGGTGCTGGTTGACATTTCTCAGCTGAGGGATTTGACACAACTCTGTGTTGAGAGCAAATCCCCAAGCAGGGTGGTCTTGCGTTGACTTGTCGACCTTGTACATTGTTGAGCGGAATCACGTTTAAAGAACAGTAGTTAAAGGAAAATTCAGCTTCTCTAGCAGCTCTTCTTACTGTTACTCTATTTAGAAAAGTGTGTTATTGTATCTTAGCTGTGTAGGAGTGATTGTTGAATCATGTTTTTTTAAAGAGAGAGCAATTAGCAGCATACAGTTGGATTTATTCCTCATTTCCAGAGCCCTTAAATTCACTCATTTCCTAGTGTTTTTATGTTCCTTAAGTTCTCAAAACTGAAGTAGCCAAAGCATTGTGTAACTGTTCCTAATGGGCAACCAAGGTAAACAGAAGTGAAATTTTTAGTGCATTTTGTGCACACATCTGTCTGGCGTGTCTCTCAGCCGCACCAGTGCTTTCATAGCAGGGATTTCTTTAGACAATTTATTGCAGGTGCAAAAACAAAAATCTAGATATGGTTAGTGTCTGCTGAAAACATGGAAGCTAGATAGAGGAGGTGTACATGAAGTGTTTACATGGAGATTTTTGCTAAGATAAGACTAAGTCATAAATAAGCGTAAGTAAATGAATGCATCAGTGGTAAGAGTGTCACTCAAGCTGCTGGCTCTCCAGGCTGTGTAAGATACCTGTGACTGTGAGTGAGCTTTCTATCTAAACTCTAGTGTTCTTGGTTTTAGCCTATAATAGCCCTGGGGCAGTCCCATTTTTTGCAGCATGGTGCTGCAATATACCAGTAATGAAATCAGCAGCCGGCATAAAACATACAAGAATATATATGGGAAGTCACAAATTATGAGATATTTCCAGTAAGCTCTGAGCAATACACTGCTTCTCTTGTGTTTTATTTAACACACGCATGAAGAGGAACGTTTCATGTCAGTACCCACAGCAGTAAGAAAAAGATACTTACAGAATGTTAACATTCCTTCCTTGGGTTTAGTCCACATGCTCAAGAAAAAAACTGTGTATTTCTGGTCCATAATACTTTAAAGGTGTGCACCTCTCAATAAGAATACAGATTGGAAAATGGAAAATTAAGAAGGCGGAATAAGAAGGAGGAAGAGGAGGAAATATGTATTTATGTGAAAGAAGATCACAGAATCATAGAATGGTTTGGATTGGAAGGGACCTTAAAGGTCACCCAGTTCCAACCCCCCTGCCATGGGCAGGGACACCTCCCACTAGACCAGGTTGCTCAAAGCCCCATCCAGCCTGGCCTTGAACACTTCCAGGGATGGGGCATTCACAGCTTCCCTCGGCAACCTGTTCCAGTGCCTCACCACACTCATAGTGAAAAATTTCTTCCTGATATCTAATCTAAATCTACCCTCTTCCACTTTGAAGCCATTACCCCTCATCCTATCACTACATGCCCTTGTAAAAGGTCCATCTCCAGCTTTCCTGTAGGCCCCTTTTCAGATACTGGAAGGCTGTTATAAGGTCTCCCCAGAGCCTTCTTTTCTCCGGCCTGAACAACCCCAACACTCTCAGCCTGTCCTCACAGCAGAGGTGCTCCAGCCCTCTGATCGTCTTCGTGGCCCTCCTCTGGACTCACTCCAACAGTTCCATGTCCTTCTTACGTTGGGGGCTCCAGAGTTGGATGCAGGACTGCAGGTGGGGTCTCACGAGAGTGGAGCAGAAGAGGAGAATCACCTCCCTCTACCTGCTCACCATGCTTCTTTCGATGCAATTCAGGATGTGGCTGGCTTTCTGGGCTGTGAGAGGCACATTGCCAGATCATGTTGAACTTCTCATCAACCAACATCCTCAAGTGCTTCTCCCCAGGGCTGCTCTCAATCCATTCTCCTCCCAAACTGTATTTGTGCCTGGGATTGTCCTGACACAGGTGCAGGACTTTGCACTTGGACTTGTGGAACTTCATGATGTTGGTATGGGCCCACCTCTCAAGCTTGAATGGGTCCCTCTGGATGGCAACCATTACTTCCAGTGTGTCAAGCACGCCACACAGCTTGGTGTCATCGGCAAACTTGCTGAGGGTGCACTCAATCCCACTGTCCATGTCACTGACATGTTAAACAGCACCAGTCCCAGTACCGACCCCTGAGGAACACCACTCGTCACCAGTAGCCACTTGTACGTCGAGCTGTTAATGCAACCCTTTGAGTGAGTCCATCCAGCCAATTCCCTATCCACTGAGTGGTCCATCCTTCAAATCCATGTCTCTCCAATTTAAAGATATTTCAAAGGCGACAGAAGAGATCAACAGATAGGACTGTGCAGAAAGATAGATTGGAGTAATGACTGGCAATGGCTAGCAATAGCCATAGCTAACTTTTCTGGTTTCTGAAGTCTAACTTTATTGACTTCTTTAAAATTTGATGATGGTAAAATACACATAGATAAAAAATGCACAGCTACTGTCTGTCAGTAAAGGTGCAAATTTTCTGCATTTAATTACTAGTAGCTTTGTAAGAGCTACTTTTTATTTTCCTTTTCTTCTAGTTTTTTCCTAGATTATGTCAGCTGGCATATGCAGGTGATATTCCAAAGAACCAAGGCTTTGCTTCTCACTTAGACAACATCTGCCTGACTAGCTCAAACACTGAAATATCATAATCTTTCTCATTATCTTACCTTTCTTACTTGCACTTTAGATAAACATGTGAAATTTATATTGGTAAGGCATAGAAAAAAATTTCTAAAACCTTTTTTTGGTGTTCATTTGATATGCATAGCTTTGTAAGTAAATGCATTAAGAACGAGGAAATGTCGTGATACGGATCCATGAAATCCTCACTGCTATCATAAATCCATTCTATTGGGTCATACATGAAGGGTGGTCCAAAGAGACTACAAGCTATAAGCATTCATAGGACAGTTTTCTTGAAAGTAAAATTACCTTTCTGGATAAATGTTCACAGAGTTGAGACACGATTTTAATGTTTTCTGGAGTAGGAAGAAGAAAAACCCTTTTTTTGTTTTCTTGTGTTCCCTAAGAAGTCAGTTCTCCTATTCACTATTACATATGTTTGTTTGTACTGCCCTAAATTAAATGATTTTAAAAATACTACATCAAGACTTCAGCAACATCAAGGATTCATTCCTTCTCTCATGTGATTGAAAATAAATACTCAGTGAAACAGTGCCAGGGTCAAATAACTTGACTGCCAACATCTGCCCATGTCAAGACAAAACATCCCAGGATACTTTTATATTTTGAAAGAGGTAATCTGTTTTTCTTTCCCAGCTTCGGCCCAAGTCTTCCTTTGATTTATAAGGCCTGAGGAAGTGGGTAATAGTTTTACACAAACCACTGCAATATATTTACAGCAAAGGAGAAAACATGCTATTCAAACCAACAAAAGAGTTCCAAAAGGGCATAGCTGGCCCCACTCTGTTTTGTGGATCTGGACTGCTGCTCACATTGTTGCTTTCCACCATGAGATACAGTATACGTAATATAGTGTAAAAAAAATAAGAAAAAAAAAAGCTGAAAAGCAATTTGTGTGGAAGCCCCTTGACTTATGTAGGCATATTAGGCTGCAAAAATATATTTTATTTCTCATGTTAGTTATTCTGTCTTTCATATATTCTCCGATTATGTCCCTCTAGCTAAACATATAGTACAGGATATTTTAAAGGGAAATCATAATTAAATATTGCTGGCTTGTAATCTGAACCTAACACTCTTCGGTTTCAAGTGTCTGTTTTCTAAAGATAACACATTTTGTTCACCAGTCATTTTATTCCATATAATTCAACACTATATTTAATAATTCCAGGTAGGAGAAAAATCAAATTCCAGTCAACTTGGAAATATCTGGTCAATAAAAATAATTGCATATCATTTATTTACATTCTGTGTTTTATTAGACAAATTCTGACTCTTGTGAAATAAGAGCAAAACTTCTTTTAAATGTGGGGTATTTCCTGGTTTTAAGAGATTAGTTCACTTTTTCTACAGTTGTTACCAGCTGCTGAATTGAGCAGAAATGTAATAGGCATAGGATCCTGAAAATATTTCAGGGAAATTATTCAGAGTAGTTTCTGATAGCACAATTCTAAAGAAACAGAAAATACGCTTCTTTTGATGGTCTGACAATGATAACATGTAGCTCCAAATCCCTGCATGCTCTATTGATATGACCCATAAAAGGCCCATGGTTCCATCTCTTGTTTGTATTCTTCATTTTATTATCATTCTCTCCCTAAGGTCAGCAGTACTGGTCTCACAGAGACCATTAGCATGCTTTTGCTTATTTAATTCACTAACTGCTGAAGTGCATGCTGCTTTTAGTGGCACTCATACAACTCCAAGCACTGAAAGGTTTGGTTTCATGTACTTGAACTCGAGTGACACAAATATTTCAGTGGTGAATCAATACTGGGAAAGGATGGTCAGTCAGGTAGGGAGTGTTTATAGAAGATGTTTCATCACTACTAGTAAAACATGTCTTATTGTTAGTTCAGGAGGTGCTGGTATTTAGCTCTTTGAAGGAGGCTTCTGACAAGCCAACAACTTTCAGCCTGCTAGTAAAATAAAATTTTAAAAATTGCACAAGGTTAGACATGTAGCTTTTTGCAAAATGTCTGTGGATTAACCATTTAGGAATTCTAGTTTCCGTAAAAAGAGATTTCTTCTCTTCCCTCATCTGTTCCCTCATCATAAGCAACACTGACTATATGGAAATGTTGATCATAAGGTACATGTGTGTATTTCATTTGACCCTATTGTAAATTAATATTTGATCTTTCCCTACAGAAGCCATGTCGTAACATTTTTAGGAGCACCTGAAATTTGACAGTTATCTCGCACTCTAATCCTAACTGGAATAGGAAGAACACTCCAGTTCACCTGCTCCAAAAATGGGCTCGTAATACCACATTAAAACTGACATGCCAGTAGCTGTTAAGGCAGTTCTGATTCAGAAATGGAATTTGAGAGAATTTATTGTGCTCTACAATAGCTATTGCTCTACAATATAAAAAATCCATATAAATAATTCCATACCAAAGACAATTGTCTGCTTTTTGCAGCACTTCTTCAACACAGAATGACCTTTTATATTTACTGTGAGCAGATAGGTAAAAAGAAGGAAAACAATGTTATAAGATGTTTCTGTACTTTAGTGTTGTACCTGGAATGAGCAAATTAGGCTGAGAGGCAAATGAAAAGCTATTTTTGGTTTCCTGTTAACACCACGAGTGCTTCTAAGGAGCTGAAGCCCTTGGAGCACACTTGTGGCTAATCTTGGGTAATATAGCTGGCAGAGGGACCAAAAGAAGATTACAGTTATAAAAACACAAGGAGGCCTTTGCCAAGAAATGCAAACAAAAAGGAAATATTTTAAGAAAATAAACAAAGCTACTGAGTAAAACATACACAGAGAGGAAAAAAGAACAAAAGAACATTTGAGTCTTGATGTCTTAACATTTTGTGGCAACATATGTGATAGTCCAGCCAGAGTGTGTGAAAGAACGTTACAGCTGTGTAAGCTATGAGATATCCACACACGCCTTGAGATCAGCAAGCCATCAGGAAAGCCCACCTAGTTTGCCAGCTTTGCAGGTCTTCTCTGATTCTACTAAAAATAATAAGTTCCATCCAGTCCCGTCCATGTGATTGCACAAGCTACACAGCGAGTCAAGGGGCTGTTTGCAAAGGCTGCTTTAAATAGAAACCCCTGTTCCTTTTCCAAGGTGCAATGGTTTATAGCAATTTCCTGGGGCTATAAAACATGTATTTTAAAAGAAGACAATCTTCTTCTGTTCCACCTAGCCTATGCTATTCTAGTCTTATCGTGGCTATCTGCCAAGGACCAGCAAGTGGCTATTAGAAACAGAAGGCTATCATGAATATTGAGTCAATTGTACGGCAGGCCATGGCAGGTGAACAGTGTTATAGAGTGCACTAAGGGAAGAAAGAGATCAGCAGATATTACGGCCAAAAAGAAATACACCAGAGTGAGAATCCTCGCATGCCAAATTCCCCATTCATCCCTGTGCTTATGACTTCCAGGCCGTGCCTATACCATCAGAGAACTTGACCTGGAGCCCAGTCTCAGATCATACACATTGCCTAGACACTGCTTTATGCTGTGGCTTCTATTTAGAGCAAGCCATCTGCTCCCCTCTCCCAAACTCACTCCAGCTCTGGCCCTGCAGACACAACTGCTTCCAGCTCATTGTCTCAGCCTTCATTGGCATAGGCTTGACCAAGGAACTGTACAGCATCCACATCACTGTGGTGCAAGCTCAAAGTTTGCACTTTTTCTCCAGAAACTTATTAAAAAAGACACCTGCTTTTAAAACTGAATTAAACTAATCGAAGATCCAAGATGAGTATCTTAATCTTTCATTTCTCCAGGCTATATGCTTTAGGATGTCAGGACAGGATGCAAGATTGAATGAAAGCAGGCTGTGGAATTAAAAGACAAAATATTCCTGTAGCTGCTGTTTACTTTAATTATGTGAGTATACGGAATATCATAGAAGCTTCTTTTTAGTGTTTTACAACAAGGTTTGCAATTTTTTTTGTATTTTGTCATTTTTGCAGTAATTTATGAAGAGATTCCATTACATTTTACACAACTTTAACTGACCTTTTTTTTTAAAAAGTAACTCAAATATTGTTTAAGTTCCTACTTGCTCTAGATTTTAGAGTTCGGAAAAATTATCTGCTGGCACTATCCAGTACGAAATATCTTATAGCTCTGATGTAGCAAAGGTCCTCCAGAGTTATCAGAAGAACTTTGCTGAGGAAGTGCGTTATCAGAATCTTTGTAGTACAGCTAAAGAAAATGAGACAGAGAGAAGAAAAGTAACTTTTTGTATACTCCTATCCTATTCTTTACTCTTGCGGTCTTTCTAAACTATAAATGAAGTTTTGTGACATAAGATTAGGAGAAAACTGGTATCTGGAGAGGTGCTACTGATACAAGAGTAGAACAGAACTAGTGTGTTTTTAACTTTATGTGAACGTGTCCTTATTATTACTTTTTTTTTTTTTTAAATTGCACAGACTGAATATCAAATTTTAAATACAGAAGACTCAAAACAAGCCTGGCAAATAGCTAGAAAAACTGAGAATACAGAAGGGTGTGAAAGATCTGGGACTCAGGAGACCTATTTCTCTGTCATGCTTTTCTCATATGACAGTCACAGGCATGTAGTTTGATTTTTTTTTTTTCCACAAAAACATTCGTTTTGGACTAGCTTTATAATAAATTTGCTATTATGCAACATTGAAGTATGCAGTATTTCTTCACTGCCAGAGAGTGGAAGGTTAAGGCTGGATTTTCTGTTTCACTAGAGACTTTCCATTGAGGAGTTATTTTGCTCATGGTGTTTTGTTTTGTTTTTTTTTTTTCCTGAAAATGAAGATAACAATTCTCCTCTGCCTCAGAAGGTGGATAAAGATGTTGAAAGACTGTGAAACACTAAACTTAGATGTCAATGAGAAGCTTAAAAATTCATATTTCAGTTTAATTTCTCCTTGTTCATCATTACTTTGAATATATGGGGCTTTTTAATTTATGTAAGAGTGAGATTCAGCTGCCTAAACACAAGCAACTCGAAGCACTTAAGATGTCCAAGCTCTTTGTAGAAACCCAACATACGTGACATGTGCCAAGGCTGGCAGATGTGTTGCAGGGCTTGTAGAGTGTTTGAACCGTTCTGGAGTGGCAGCCTTGCAGGTTATCACAGGGCATCTCAAATGGTGTAAGATGCAATCCCACTCTCCACTCGCACTAACAGGCACCTAACTCATCTATAGGCTCTTACATGGAGGCATCTTAGCCTCAAACTGAATCTTGCCCTGGGTAGCTTTTTGAGCCCTGTGAAACTACTTCAGTTGCTGACATTGGGGCCCATATGCTTAAGCATATGAAGGCCTGGAGTTTTAAAACTTTACCCTGCAGCAGAAAGGATGGTCATATCTGTCCACACACATATGTACAAAAGTTACACAAACTGACCTTGCTCTGAAGTTGGCGTTGTAATAGAAGAGTAGTCAGTATATTGGAAAAGAGGTTGAATTAATACAACAGATATTAATTCATAAGTCAATATATTTTACAAGCAAGAGGAACAGTTATTAACGTCTACTGTATTGATTTTGGATTAATTTCTCTTATTAATGTGTGCAACCACAGCAAACCTACAAAGTTCAGTAGGTGTATTTCAAATTTCACTAAAGGCTAAGGACAAATATTTTAGTTATGGCCCTACTTAAGTCTTGCTGATACAATTTCATTTAGCATTGTGCATAACAGGCCCAGAATTTCAGTTCTTTTCCAGTTCATAATTTCTATTTTAGACATAGTACATCCTTTGAACAGACTACTCTTAATTTTACAAATTTCAAGTGCTAAGACAATCCATCACCTTTATGCAAATTGTACCAGTTTAATGACTCTCACTGTCAAAAATACATAAATTTCTCATGTGAACTTGTTAAGTTCAGCATACAAAATGTTTAACAAGTTGTTCCTTATTAGAAATCAGAATTTTTGCAAATATTTCACACTCGTAGCTCTTACTTTTCTCTAATTAATTCTTTCACCTTCTTCAGTGCCATTAAAAAACATGTTTTCCAAACCTTGAATGTTTCTGACTTTACTTTTATAGACTATTTCCAGTTGGCTGACAAGCCTTTAAACTCCAGGCAGTAGGAACTCGATTCATTTGCTTGTTTCTAGTACTCCTATAGAAGCTTTACCTGTCACACCTGGCCTGCAGCTGCAATTCCAGTTGGAAAGCAGCCTCCTTTAGGTCTGGGGCTATATGTGCTACTCCTGTATGGACATCTCGGGTATAATAGGCATTAGTGGCTCAAAAGGCATTAGGTACCTCTTTTAGGCAAGTGACCCAAGACCAAGAAATATTAAGACCTTTGTAGATACTACCTGCAGAATTAGCATGATATGACACATTTTTGTTTTATGTGTCTTATGTCTGAAAACAGCACTTGCTTCCCAGCTGTAGCTGAAAAGGACTTGACTGGCCACCCGTAATGACCAAAAGGTTCTGCTTCTGAAATAGACTCTCATTTTACAGCTGGGATTCTCATTCTGTTGCTTCGATAGCTCAACTTACTTCAATAGGAAAATTATCTAAGATAAGACTCTTACTTGGAAGATAAAAGATTTATCACTGTTGTGTACTCACTTTTCTGTTAATATTTGTGGCACCCAAAGCTTTCATTGCCAACAAATACAGGTGTTTTTCCCCACTTATTTCTATCTTGCTTCATTTCAAGACCACTATTTCTTGCCCTATCCTAAGTGGACAAGGAGAACAAATTATTGCCCAATTCTTTGCAGCACTATTGTACATATTTGAACACTGTTAT
The DNA here is from genome assembly GCA_947846985.1 of Fratercula arctica. Lineage (NCBI taxonomy): Eukaryota > Metazoa > Chordata > Aves > Charadriiformes > Alcidae > Fratercula > Fratercula arctica. The sequence goes on from CANTUZ010000003.1 coordinate 113,305,393, forward strand.
CATGTCTCCCCTTAGTCTTCTCTTCTATAGACTAAACAAACCCTCTTCTCTCAGTGTCTTCTCAGAGGTCATATTCTCTAGACCTCTGATCTCTGTGCTGGACACTCTCTAATAGCTAAGTATTCTTCCTATGTGTGGGTTCCCAAAACCCCTGAAAGCTTTAGAAAAGACTTAACAACATTGAGTAAAGGGATTAGGAGTCTTACACTGAACTTATCTTATGTGTACTCTTTATATATGATTCTTGCTTTTTTTCAGAAGAGTATGACATCATGTTCCCAGCATCTTCTACTGGAGGTGGCCAAAAACAGACTGTAAAAGTATTTTAAGATGGAGTAAAATGCCAGCTGAGAATTTTTATTAGTATTTGGCACTAGTATACAGTTGAATCACATGGAAGACCATGAGCACTTCTCCTAGAACTGGAGTTATATTTTCATAACATTCTGGTTTCTTGTTTAAAGAAAACCATCCTCAAGAAAAAAAATAAAAAATCAAAAGCAGTAACAGGATTCATCAAGACTGAAAAAGTATTTTACAGCACAATTATAACTATTCTAAGTTAAATGGCCTAAATGTCAAACAAACAATTTTATATGGTTTTTTTCCTGAAAGTAATGTAATAAAAAAAAAATTCCCCATGCCAGAGATAAGTATATTTGCACATCTCACATTGAATTTCAACAGGATTTTTGCTTTAATATAGTACTAAAACCTTGCGCATGAAAGAAAGAATATGTTATTCTTATAAGACATTATTAATTTAAAAAACACTCTGCCTCTGTTTGAACACATTTAGGTGATTGCAATAACTTTCATATTGAATGAAATTAAGAAATAAATTTACTTCTGAAGTCTCAATTTTTTCTAAAAAAATGAAATTTGCACATGGAGAAAGGGATATTTCCTGTGGAATGAAAGCTGACTCATTCACCTACTCTGTGTGTGTTCAGTTGTTGTTTAGACCATTGTGCAGAAATGAAATATAGTACCATTTCTAATGGAATGTTTGTTGTAAACTTTTCTCTCTGACATGTATACTATATCATTCTCTATTCTTATTTAACTGCAGATTGAGTAACCTTAATCTATTCACATCAAATAAATACAATAGAATTTGACTCAGTACATCTTTCCTCAACTATTTTAATGCGAAATGGCAAGCTTAGCCCAGCACCCCTCATCCTTGTCCTTCAGACACTGATATGTATGGCTAACTATGTCCATATGAGTGGTCCCACTAACTTCAGACAGGACTTTCAGACACTCTGAAGTCACTTAACTCAATCCTTCCCGTCCCTGGGAAGCATTATGGATCTGACAGGGAGGACCGAGGGCTGAACCTGCTACGCGCTGAACACTTTCTGGTCAAGCAGAAAGTAGGGGAAGGTTGTGTTTCCTGACGTGCCAGCTGGGTCTAAAGCTCTCAGTCAGGGGCCACTGTGCTGGGTGTAGGAATTCCAGCACCCAGCAGTCTGTATTAAAGCACAAATAAGTAACAAGAATAACATAAGCATGTGTTTCGCTTTAGCTTTTAAACGCTTAATGCAAACTGTGCCATTAATAAGCACTGAAGTCTTGTTTCTCAAAATCATAGCATTCATAAAATGTGTTGCTTCCTTTGAATTTTTAGAAATGAAATTACAGAAGTGATGTTACAACTTGTCTCAGTTCAACAGCAGAAGAACCTGAATTAAGGCATCTCTTAACACATTGAAGAGGCGATTACAATAGCAGATAAGATACTGTCCTGAGCACAATGGACTTTTGAGGTTCTATCCATTTACAAGTAATTATAAAGTAATTATATTTGCAAGTATGAATGTATTACAAACCACCATTCCTCTAAGTAAATTTAAACAATACCCTTGATCTCTATCAGTAAGTCTTTTTCTGTTAACTAATAACACATTGCAGCCAAACCTTTCACTGCCATCTGTTCAAATGGAAACATGTGGTATTAGAGTTCTAATACTGTGCCCTTGGTAAAGATATACCTTAGAGATTTCTTTTGGAAAACTTCATAGTTAGCAAACAATTTGTGGGCAGTTAATTTGCTCCCTTGCTGGGGTTTGCATTCCCACGTGTGAAATGTGCTATTCTGATGGTAATGTTAAATTAAATGAATGTACACAGGATCATATTTACATAATATGGATTGTATTTACTCTGTGGGAAACTTGACTGTCCTGTAAAAGACCATTATTGAACAGAACAGAGAGTATTTGCATTTATTTTTGTTGTTCTTGAGCTCTTCCTGTAGTATAAAGCTGTAGAACGAAACGTCCTCTTCTTGCATCAGTTCAAGCCATATTACATCGTAGAAATGAAAAACACCTTCAATACATGCAAACACGCATGGAGCCACACACACTCATCTTGCAGTACAAATTCTCAGGGGGCTACGCTGATTGAAAAAGCTTAATGTATTCACACTATAAACACATTTCCTTTTGTTTTTTCTTCTCCCCTTTTCCCTAACAATCGCAAAACAAACTATTTTGAGAACATCTTCAAAAAGTAATGCCAGATTGTTAGACACTTATGGTGAACAGTGTGTTTCCTCACGCAGTAGAGTTTTTCTCCTGTGAATATGGTCATCACAATTTTACTAATTGTCTTAGGATTTGAATACATACAGCAATACATATCTTTTGTGATCAGAGGTTATCAGTAGTAAAAGCTGTTCATTTTGGAATCACACAACTTAGTGAATGTGTCTGAGAAAAGAAAATGAAGATCAAACAATGACCACAAGCATTTTGCAAACACTACCACGTGCTTGTTTTAATGGCAAGGAAAAATGTTCTTCAAGCCCTGAGATTTATAAATTAATTCAGCAAATCACCTTACCCTTATCAAACCAGTAGTTCAAGAAATGGAGAAAAGATTAGAAAGTAATTAAAAACTTGTGGGTTAAAGCTACAGCTACAGTTAGAGTTATGAAGTTCTTGCCTCCTCTAATACATTCATATGAGGCTATGCAGCCCTTTCTTTTATGTCAAATGTTTGGGTCCAGCCATGCACCTACCAAAACCTGTGGGCATTCATGCTGGGCAGGTCAAGGGACTCTGAAAGCAGCATCCTGCCTGCAGACCTGGATGAAGACTATTGCCAGCAGGGGAAACTGAGGGAAGTAATATAAGCAGATCAACCTGCAGCAGTATTTCTTTTGTTACATCTTAATTGCATTTCCCAGCCATCAACAGCTTAGAGGCTTCCAGAGAGGAAGGTCTGTATCCACTTTTCCAAATCTAACTCTTCCACAATTCTGAAATAGCTTTTAAACCTACTTTACTTTTTATTTATCTGTACTATTTATACGCAGCAATGAGTTCCATGGCTTAAACAGACAGTGCAAGGAAAAGTGTTTCTTTGGCAGCCTTTGTTCCAAGTTCCAAGTATTCTTATTTGCCATCACTTTAACTTTCTGGTAGAAAACTCCTCCACATTATGTTTTCAGAAGAATATTAGCAGTATTCCGAAGTCTTTCAAAGCCTTCCTTTTATAATACTACAGCTCTGTGGGGTACCAGGGTTTCTACCCACACAGGACAGATGGGACTCCCTTGTCTAGCAAGGCACCGCTCATTACCTCGCCACTTCCTTGCAGGCTGGTTCTTGGCCCCCACTATGTTGGTCCATACAGTTGTGCTTCCTTCATGCCTGCCAGCTCCACTCTTAGCCATCTTCATGGAAATCCTTCTATTTTGTGCGTAAATTAGGAATGGAAGAAGAAGTTTAGCACCACTGGGGTGCAACATTGCATCTTAAAGATAGTGTAACATTCACTGTAATGAAAATGTTACTGGGAACACATTTTTCACTATATAAAGGGTGCGGTTTGGGGAGCTTACATGAGAATAGTCAGAGAATCTTTTCATGAACTCAAGCTTTTTTCATTAAAGAAATATCCTGATAAATGAATAAAATGTAAAGTCTTGTGAAGAATGTAAAAAAACTGCCTTTAGTGAAGACCATTTCTGCAAATTTTCTGCCTAAGGTTTTCTTGGTTTGCTTTTAAGTGATATCATTGACATTTACAAACAGAACTTTCCAGTAAAAGTAACAGTTGAAAAAGCCACATATTTCTCAAAGCCGAGCTGACCTAACACAATGTTAGATTGAAGTTACATTTACACGACATGCTGTTTTGTTTGTTTTCAGTGGGGTTACCATCTTATAACAACATTTGGAAATGATAAAAGGATAAAGTGAGGACCCCCTGTCTGTTTATACTAACACTGTATATTCATAAACAGGAACGAATCAGTGAGTACAAATCCCCTTAATTGTTTTATGGTTTTATTTATTTTTACTACATTTTATGTATCCCAATGAGAAGCACTAAGTTATTAATCATGTAGTAAGCCATATTATGTATTAACAGAACTGTGTGCAAAAAAACTCTTTCCAGTTTGCTTGGCTGCCAGAGATTACACTAAATCATCCACACAATAACTCCACCCAGAGTATTTGTTATAAATGGGCTAATATCACAAGTGTATTAAGTATTTATGATATTTTCTAAAGTAATTTGTCATCGTATGGAATATATAATAAATAATGAAGATCAGAAATATTTCTGAGATCTCAAAAGTCTGCAACTCTGGCACTATTCTTAGCACAATTTCTTAGCTGAAAACTTAAATCAGCCTCTGGGGCTTTCAAGAATTATACTGGTACCTAACCTTTTTCAGGAGGCTGTGGGAAGGGGATCATAATGTATGTCAGAGACTCTACACTGTCTTTGTCAGCAATATTCAGTTAGGTGAAGAATCCGTACATGCCAAGAATAAAATTTATTCTGAGATAGAATACACTGACAATCCTCTGTGCGTGAGCTGCAGATAGAGTGGTGATAATTATACATGTACTAGAAATGCAGTGGATTTAGGTAAACCTAAAGACATGAGAATAGCAGCTTTTTGTTCATTAAGCTCAATATCCTGACATTGCCCCCATAGGAATTTATACTGTTTTATTTCAAGTAATTAAATATAATGTAATAAATCATTATCTGCTTCATATATGAATAATATCTGTTCAGCTTTACAGACTGAACTCTATTGATCTGTCAGAATAAAGCATTCATTCTTAGAAGGATGGTTTGCTGTTAATCTATTGACCTAGAGCATCAGGCTTTGAGGTGCACAGCAACGACTTTTTAACAGTGAACAGGAAAACCATGTAACTGCTTTGATATAAAGTAAAGAAGAAATACTGAAACCAGATGAGAACTTGGGGTTGCTTTTAGAAAAAGTTAATGTGATCTCCCAGAATACTAAAACTGTCAGGATAAACAACCTTTCCTATATGAAAAACACTGTTGGATCACATTTCCATGAAATGCTGTCCAATTTTCTGTCCAATGCTGTCCAAATGCCAGTGTTGGAATTCTTATTTCAGAAAGAAAGATGCTTTTTTTTTACTTCTTGCACACTAAAATTTTGGGCAATTGAAAGAAGGCAAACATCACAAACTGATTTGACTTGGAGAGAAAAAAATTATGTGCTTGGGTGTAAAATCACATTTTTATAGTTCTGACTGGTTCTGACATCTGATCATTCAAATAGAGTGAAGGATCACTTCCTGGGTGACAGACTCAATTCTTATCTCAGAGGCATGGAATAAATTTATCCTTGTCTGCCTAAGTAAGGTAGGTACTTGTGATGCACTCATCACTGTAACGTGGGCAGTAGCGCTTGTTGTCTTAGCTGGTTTTTTCCTTAAATTAATTAGCTACAAAATCATTCTTGTTTTGTTCTCAAATCAAGCCTTTCAAGTCTGTCTTCAAATCGTTAGATTTTGGTAGCATCAGTGATCAAGGAAAGTGAGCGTTCATGGAAATTTAATTTTAAAATATGGTGGATGAATCTCTGAGTAGAAATATTCAAGGAATAAAAACAGATGAGATGATTCCATCCAATTATAGCAATTCAAGAAAATATGAATTTACATATCAAAGCTTCATAACAAATAATTTAAGGACAGACAGATCTGTTTATTGACATTCCTGGAGGAAAAAAAAAAAAAACACAAAACAAAACAACATAAAGTAATCTGAAAAATTTCATTGTATATTATTTATTTGGCTTTAAAACAAACCATAAAGAACCTAGTGACATCTCTGACATTTGTGTTGGTTCACACGTAAGAGAGACATTCTTATTATTTTCTATGTATGATCTTCAGTTATATAAATACCTTTCTCTTTTTTTTGTGAGGACTTTTGGCTCATTTGGTACACAAAGCAGGTCAACTACAGTTAACCTACAGCACTGAGACCTCGTAACTTTTGATTATGCCACCACTGTATCATTTCTTGTTCAGTTCACTGGTTAAGTAATACACCTCTATTCAAAATGGAAATCTAGAAGTCCTTGCAAAAAAAAAAAAAAAAAAAAAAAAGAACCTATGTTCTTATATTCTGAACTCCATTCCTTCATGAGCCCATGCTGGCAAGGCGCTGCATGCATGCTTGGGATTCTGCACAGTGTCAGCATGAAATACTGTTTCAACCACGGCTTGCACCCACGTGGCAGCAATTGCAGTGAGCTCAGCTAAGAGGCTTTTCAAAGACCGATAAAAGCATCACTGAGCAACTGCTTTCCCACATCAGTGAATAATTTCATCTTATTTTACTAATGCATGCCCATTTATGTTTGCTATTGGTCCTTTGCACTCTACTGGACTAATATTTTTGGCACTGAAGGTGTAGCCTCAGGAAATGGTGAGGTACGGTGCAGAGATAACCAAAGAAACACCAGGTTGAGGGAAATAAAGTTTCCCTGGCAGACTTATGATTGAGGGGCTGGAAGCAGAGCTGATGTGTTCAGGCACAGCACAGTGCCACCTGGGCAGCATTGGCTGCTACCTGACCTGGCTTTCGCAGAGCTAAGGTGTGTGTCACCTGCTGTCCTTGTCCTTCCAGGGGATGCGGATGTCGCCTCCGCTGGCTTGACACCACCCTGCTGCAAAGGGAGATTTTAGAAGGGTGTAACTACATAATTTAGACAAGCTTTTAAATGCTTTCACAGTGCCAGAGTTACCTAAAGCTCCTTCATTTTAGCAAATTCAAGCCAGCATCACAGAAATGCTAAATTCACTTAAGAATAAACTAGTGCAATGATTCTGATCTTTTGGTTTCCTAATAGTTAAATTCCATTGGAGCTGCTTCTGATTTACAAGGGCATAGTAACAAAAGGAATCAGGCTATAGCCTTGCTTCCCGATCTCTCTCACACTTCCTTGTACCTTTAAAAATGTTTGTATTTTTTAAAAACAAATTCCACTTGATGTTAGAGGGAATAAAAAGTTTCCAAAACACATTATTCCCCCAGACTTATTTTGTTTCCGGCAAATGTAGAACAATGCTCAGAACTGAACTGGAATAGGAAGCGTTTCTTATTTGAAAAGAATGCTTACATTGTTATATGCATTGTTGAGTCTGGGTAATAGGAAATCATGAATTTTGCATCCCAGTTTGGTAAAGCACTCCAACATTTGCTTAAAATTAAACTTAAGCACGTGCTTAAGTGCTTTTCTGAATCCTAGCACAAATAAAGATACCACCCAAGTAAGCAGCCAAAAAGATCTGTCAGATTTTCTAGTTTTTAATGATTGTGTCTAACCTGGTCTATAGCAGTGGAAGGTTGCAGCTGCCTGAAAAAAGCTTGTTTAGTGATCTTTGATACTTACAATGACCCTACAAAGCTATATATTTTTATCCATTGTATTCATTTCTTCAGTTTTTCTATCATGATTTTCTTATGTGAGCTTGAGACAGTCATTAAGGGTCATTATCAAAGGCATCTAAGGAGATTTATAAAAATTCCTTAGCTGAACATCTTTAAAGATACTTTTAGCATTATTCATACACTTGGAAAATCTGGCCCAACATGTCTGACTGCACCTCCTGGGCTAAAAATTATTATGATACTCATAAACGTATGTAAGTAATACCCACCCATTGATAATTTTGACCTAGTATCATTAACATCATTAACCTCTACAAAATTTTCATGAGGTTGGCCACAAGAATATTTTAAAAAAGACAGAAATAGAAGTGGTATAACTATTTAAAATAAATTGTCTTTCCGTTAGCAGTGCAAGTGTTAGAATCCAATATTTAGAATAACTGAACATTTCAGTTTGGAAGGGATTTGAGGAGGTCAGTGCCACCTCAGAGAACAGCTAGCTTTGATATAACAACAGTCTTCAAGGTATTTTGGGGACCTGTTTGCTCTGGCTTCACTGTGGGCTATTTATAGCTATAGTAAATGTCTATTCCTGAATATCTGGTAGGTAGAGGGGTGACTGTACCATTGCCACGAGCATATGCACAGTTCCTCTTTTGTAAACTAGCCCTTGGGTCCCTTTTTGCTTTTCCTAGCAATATTGCACAATGTCTAGCCTTAGCACAAGAGAACGGTACCTCCCTTTTGCAGCACATAAACCTCAAACTGTATTCTTACTCTTTTCCTTGCTCCAATGCATTGCAAACTCACTTATAATGCCGCTCTCCATGTTTCTGTCTTCCTTTGATTATTAGGTCTAGGATAATTTTTCACCTGATACCTTTGTATATTTTCCAAAATGAATTTCGTTTTGTCATTCTTCCTGCCCATCATTCTAATATCTCTGCTGTTTCTCTCCAAAACTTGTTGAAGTCAATGGGAATCTTGGATCCGTACCCAGGTTACTTTCATCACCTTTTGCAACTCCACCCTCTTATTCATCATAGAGGACTTTCATTAATGGGTGGCTTACTTCTTCTAGATCATTAGTGAAAATGTTAAATAAAACCATACTGAATATAGATCCCTGAAGTACCTCACTAGGAAAAGACCTTCCCACAAATCTGTGTTTTAATGTTTTGTCTTCTGCTTTTGTTTATAGTCCTTCAGCCACTTTTCATTCCACAAGATAGTGCTCATACCCCAGGCAATTTAAATTAATTCAGCATTTTCTATCAAATAGTTTCCACATCCTGGGCCAAACTCTTCCCAGTTATTCATGCACGCACTTATTGATGTCAGTGGGATTACATACAAGCAATGCATGAAAGAATGTGGTGGTGGTGGGGTGTCCCATGCTTTCCTTTCAATTTTAGATTTTGAGTTTTGTTTTATGATAATCTGGAATTTGAAAATCAGTATTTTTTTTTGTTTCTGTGTTGTCTGGGGCCATATTGCAAGCTGTTGTCCAATTAGATAGAATAATCTGATTACTCTAACAGAAAATATTTTCTTCATCTCTAAAGTGTGGGCTTAATTTATGATAAAAAACCTTGAAGGAAGTTGTACTCCATTTTTTACATGCATACACACAAAATTATCTGTATATACATTTATTAAAAAGAAAAATTCTTCTTCTAGAATCTAATTAATTTTATGACAGTAATCTTTCTTGAAGCTGAACTGATCTTTTGGGAGAGTTATGCCTATATTCAATTTTATTGAAATTTGGAACTTTCTGAAGTACTGGAATGCTGCTGGATTTTTTTCCCCAACTTCTTGTATGAGTTGGAACAACTTCATTGTCATTACATAGATTTGACATACTGCAGAAGATGCATCTTGAAATATTTTCAGTGACAATCCGAGGAATGGAATCTGAGTCAGAAATCATAAAAATTACCATAGGATCAGCCAACAAAATGACTTTTTAATTAAGATCCTCTCTGGATACTTAAATGGTATCCCCAATTAATATTAACAAAACCTGTTTAAAACCAGATCTAGCTGGAACAGCTGAGGAGCTGTTGGTAAAGTTCCTAGGTCACTGATTAAATCCAGTACAGATCAGTAACAACTGAAATTTATGTTTGGAAACAAACAGGGAATATTTTCATTGGTTCAGCCTAGTATCCAGTACAAAGGTGACAATATAATTAAAAAAGAAAGACATGTTTAGTACTGTTGTTACCCTTGGGAAGATCTCAACACAACACAGAGTGTGCAGGGGACTTTCTTGTGATCACAACAGAGAAGTCACAAGTTACAGGATGAAAAATATTAGCAAAGAATCTTGTCCAGCTGCAGTCTGCTCTGTCCCCGCTATGCTCATCAACGCATATCAATTGAATTAGGTAAATAAAATCAACATCCATGGGTCTTCAAAGGCACCTGCCTCTATTCCTTAACTACATAGGGAAATTAAGTCACTTATTTTATGAAAACTCTTTCATTAGGATCCTCAAATTTGAGTGAAAATCATGTGCTTAAACAGGGGGAATTGAGTCCAATCTGTAAAATAAGTTTTAGATATGTATATTCAGATGAACAATTCTAACCCCCTGGCGTAAGCGCTCAGGTGCCGTGCTGAAAGTTTCTGTCACATCTTCTCGATGGGACTAGCTCAGAGGACCAGGTATGTGTGCGATGCCATTTAGGCTGCAGAGGCTGACCCTGACTCAGTCCCATGAAAAGCCTAGTTAGCTGAGTCTGGCAGAGGCTATTTGACATAACACTGACAACAGCCGGCTCCCACCAGGGAAGGGTGTAACCTCCTCCAGACCAGTCCAAGCAAAGGGGACGATCCAAGATCTACACCCATACTGGACAAAAGTGGTGGGAGCCCACCAGTCCCATGCTCCAGCAGAGCTCATTGACCATCACCTGTAAAGTATTCTGAATAAGAGACTGCCTCACCTCCAGGTCCACTTTGCACCCACGCGTGAAGGATTCATGGGGCTAGGGAGAGGGAAGGCAATCAGACCCCTGTGCCTTCACAAGTTTAGTATTCACTCATTCAACATGGAAAGAACTGTGATTCAACTCACTACAGCATGAATAGTTGTATTTTATGATAGAAAACCATTCTATCATTTTTTTAGGGGAAAAAAAAAAAAAAAACAACAAAACAAAACCAAACAGACAGAAGGAAAAGCTTTCCTCTTTCCTAAATGTCCTGCCCCTAAGGATACTCTTGGGCAGAAGTTTGGTAAAAGCAACCTCTCTGCCATCACCTCATTCTTCAGTTTTCAGATGTGCTCACATATCTGATGGGATGGCATCGAAATTTCACTAGAACTTAAATACAGACTTGCTCTACATCTTCCCAGACCACAGCACTTGCAGTAAGTCATGGTGTACCAAATTAGGGTAGAGGGTTAGGTAGAGGGAAATGTGTGGCCACACATTTGCTCTTTCAGGGCTTTGCTCTGAGCATCATACTCCCTGGAGCAACAAAATGAATCATATTTTGTTTGGAGTGGCTAATCTGCTCCTGTCACAGGGTCTCAGAGGAAAAGACTTTGGGATCAAATTGCATTTGTCACCTGAAATATGCAGTCTGGACGGGACAAAACAAAGGGCAATATATGAAAATGTATGTGTTCTGCTTTTGACCTTCAAGTTAAGATTTCAGATAGTATATAAAGCAAAGAGTAGTAGAAGCAATATATATGTACATATATCTCACAATTAGAGTACATCTAACTCCTATGAAGGCACTGAATGCCATACTGTCCTTTGTTAACCATAACTAATGGATTAATTTCTTGTACATGCAGCCATTAGTGTTAACGTCAGGGATCTAAAGGAAGGCAAGGCAAAGGGTTTAAGATCTGGTGGCTGGAGATAGCCTAGAAAGATAGCAGAGGCCACCACATAATTGCTCTTCTAGACTCCTCACCAGTATCAGCCATGATTTCTTCTCTTGGATCTATCGGGGGTTGCCTATCCATGCGTCCCATGTGCCACTTACAGGCCCGATCTCAATGTGACGCTGAAAGACTTCTGGAAGAGCAATAGCAGACGGAAAGACATAGAGCATGCTGCATGGTCTCAGCAGTCACCAGCCACAAGAAAAAATACATGGAAGATGTATTCCTTCTGGTTTATTAGAACTCAGTTCATTTTTAGGAGAAAGTTAATAGCATGAACTGGCACTGAGTTGTCTAGCCAGGACATCCATTTAAGTCAATGAGGAGAGGTAGGTGCTTTTGAGACTTTCAGAGGTGGATTGAACCCACAGAGCTGAAACACCAAAGTGGGGAAGTGAACTCCCTTTAACTTGCTGCATTAAAATCTTGGGCAATGAGAAGAGGGAAATTATATGCAGAATTGGTGAGTGGAGCACATATAGACAAAAACCCACCTATTTAAATACTGGCTTTAAATTCTTCTCCTAGACTCATTTTCACTAGTGGATTAGCTCTGTCACCCCTGTAGCTGACTGGGTTTTCTGTGTTTGTGTCCCAGAGGCACTGATTTATCTAATCTTCCCAAAGATGCCACTTTTTATCCTAATTCATCATCTGTTTTTTTAAGGAAAAGAAAAAAGAAGTGTGTGTTGGGGGAAGGACAGGAGAGAGAAAGAGAGAGAGAAAGAGAGAAACAGCTCCTGGAGCAGGTATAAGATAAATATACGAAAACTATAGACATGAAACAGACACTGATCAGGTACACAGAAGGGTGCCTGTTTAATGTCCACTTTGTACCTATTGCTTGTACAAATAGAAAGCAGTGACTTCAGACACAGCCTTCACTTTACCTGCTTCGATATTGAACAGACCTACAGGAGACAAGAAGCAGTGGAAGTACAGGTGCTGAGTAATAATAGCCACAGGAAAAATGTGGACACACAAAGTCAAGCCAGTGAAACTTGTCTCTGCTCATCTCACAGCTAGGGAAAAATAAACCAAATCCTTTACGTTTTATGTCAGATGCAAGAATCTGTTTATAGGCACATACACATACAAGAGAGTATCTATAGGTATATAGGTGTGGAAAGAAAAGGAGAGAAAAAGAAGGAATGCAGATTACAGTTTATGTCATTTTACTAATCTTGGTGGATTTCAGTGCCAGCTTGATTGTTTATTGCCTCTTTCTTTTCTTCACTGGCATCTTCTTCTTGATACCAGTACTCTAGCAATGTGTTACCTTTATAACTGAAGGCTTGAAATGAATTTTCAAAAACTGCCTACATTGTATCAGTTAATTGTCCAGTGACTGTGGAAAAAAGAAACCAGAACTATGTATTTCAAGTAATGCCCAACACATGGCAAACATCAAGTGAGGAATGAAAGGCCTATGCTAGCGAAGAATGCAATAAATATAGTCCAGATCATAAACACTACTATAATAAGACAATTGAGGAAGAAGATTTGAAAAGATAAAATTGATTTCTGTACCTTTACTTACGCAGCTTCTCCAGGAAATAATTGAATAAATAAGCTCAAACCCATCAGCTCTACGTCTAGTTCAACCGTAAGCTTTTGAGCTCAATATTCTTGACTTTGAAAAAGAGAGAATGATTGTCTCCATAACATGAATTAATCTGCAGAACACTCTGGCTTGTGTTATGCAGGAAATAAGAGTTAGATGACTACAGTGCTACCTCTGGTCTTAAAAAGCTGTTAACTTTGAAATGGCCTGTGCTTCGCATTGTTTAAACATAGTGGTCCACATCTTATTTTGCTTCAGCCATCAACCCTACTCAGTAAGTCTATTGTAGTGAGCTAAATGCTCATCATCCTGCCTATCCTGCCCATATGTCTCTGTCCAAACATAATAGTTCAAGAGTCACAGTCAAGACAATTGCCACTGTGCCAGAATAAGAATGATATAATGTGGACCTTGGACTGTAAGATCTTCATGGTAGGGTTGTCTTACCCTCTATTTTGTTATACTACCAGTTTTCTTGCATACTGACATCAAAATGTGAACAAAACAGATTCAAATCCCCTTTCGCTGGCCATAGGGAATGTTGTATCAATGCAACTGTTCACCCTTTGTGTAGTTTTGCTGATGGATAGAGGAATTTGAGGGGATTGCAGAGTGGCTTTAAGCAGGTTAAAAATGTACTGCATGACTATGTACCAAATTACAGCTTTGCTTAGAGGGGCTTGTGATGGTTTTAAGACATGCTGAAAGAAAATTTAATATTAAAAAGGCCATTGGATCTATCAGACTGACAGCAAGGGTTGTCTTACTAATGAACAATCCAGAAGTTCATCTCCAGTGTTCCTACACATTTTAACAGAATTAAAAATATTATTAGCGATCTCCATAAATGGTTCCACAGTATAGGAGCTGCTGACAAGCACTGAGATTTTCAGTGAAAGTTCTGGTACCTTTAACCCTACCCACAAGGATTGCCTGTATATTAATTAGAGATTTCCAGTGACAAGGTTAGGAGACTGGATAACTGGACTCTGCTTCAGCTTTCCACCTCATAATTGATTGTATGTGGTAAATGACAGTATTGTAAACTGTCTGTAATAAAACTTACACAGCATATACATATAGAGTGAGGGTTAATTTTAATCTTTCTAAAATGTTTTGAGATTCTCAGATGAAGAGCAGTCACAATGCCTGGAAAATATCAAACCTTTACTATTGTTAAAAATAATCAGAGAAATAGACGAGATATGCTGCACACAGAAAACACTTCCATATTTATTTCTGTTCTTACTTATGCAATATTTTTCTTCCAAGCACACACTGTCCAGTACAGGTAACATCAAGGAAGCTCCTCTGACCTGGTGGATTAGAGGTCATTATAACTGTACTGGTGGATTAGAGGTCATTATATAAAGTTCGCCACTCAGTCTGATGCGATGTGTACCCAGCATTCACAGAAAGAGTGAAATAACTGGGCAGGCAGGCAGCAACACTTTCATATTATGTCTAATGAAATACATAGAGCAAGTGAAAATACACAGCCAGTGTGACATCTCCTGGTCTCCCTCAGATCATAGGTATACTGTTTTCCAAGTATATCCCATTCTGTTGATCCAGGCAGAGGTTTTTGGGGCTTGCAGTATTTCTCACTCTGTAAGGTCCTAGGGTCCTGCACTGACATCAAGGCAATGCTCTTCTGACTTTTGAGCTCCCCTGCCTGTGGGAAGCATGGACAGACAACAGAAACCTGTGTTCCCAAGCTTTTTGACCGAAGCTCCGGGATAAAAATGTTTGGGTGAGGACTCATGTCAGTGGAGAGGACATGAGTCATCCCTTGGTCTTATGCTGGGGTGACAAGGTGGGTGGAAGTGTCTGCCTCTTCCCTTTGAGACTGAATGATTAAACTGAGTAAGGGAAGAATTCAGCAAGACATTTAGACAGCCTAATTTAAGTCGCTACACATAGGCATGTATTACATGGGCCAGGTGCCTAAGCTCCCTAAATGGTCAATGAAGATGCAGTTGATACAGTGAAAGGAACACAGAAAGTGATTCAGTTAACTATGGGCTAGGGGCAGACTCAGCTGCCTAAGCACAAGTTTCTGGTGTCTTTTGAAATGCTGTAGAGTACCTGACATACCTGTTTCCACATCATGTGAGACTTCACCTGTCTGGACTGGTAGCTAGGTGGCAGCAAGTAAGATATCCACAGAAGCATGCATACTTTGGTATGTACCTGGCTAAGTACATGGTTGAAGCAGGAGAACTCTGTCTCAACTTTTAATTCACAAAGTTGAGGGAAACTGCTTAGAAGATACGCCTAAGTATTTTTAATCACATAAAACGTATAAGAAGTTTTAAATCACACTTAGTGAAAATTGCACCCATTCAGCTCTTGTGACTGCTACGCCTTCTGGTACAGATGGTTTTGAGTTCCACTATGACCGTAAAATCCTGACTACTATGCCATTGAATATTTAGGAAGTAAAATTAAATAGCAGTCAATTTCTATTACAAACAATGACTGACTCTGCAAGGGGAAGTTTGAGCTGGATTTGCAGAAAAAATAAAGAAATTAGTATGGGCTGTCAGAAAGCAGAGTTTCTAGAAAGCCATTCCAGTTGTCTTACAGCTTTGACACTTGGATTATGGAAATATGTTTCCTGTTTCAGTTATATAAAACCGTCATTTACACATAATC
Organism: Fratercula arctica; assembly: GCA_947846985.1. Lineage (NCBI taxonomy): Eukaryota > Metazoa > Chordata > Aves > Charadriiformes > Alcidae > Fratercula > Fratercula arctica. The sequence goes on from CANTUZ010000003.1 coordinate 113,321,224, forward strand.
AGTCCACAGTTTGGCATTAAAAAAAAAAAAAAATAGAGACACCTAACAGTACCATCCTACTCAGACAGTAGAGAGGTACCTTCCTGAATGCAGAATGGCTAAATAATTTCTGGCAATACATACATAATACATAATTAAAACTGTTTTTCAGGAACACAACGCATGTTGAAAAGAAATTGAGCACATGATGCTTAGTTCCTCTATATTCTTCCAAGCTTTTTTCCACCATTCACTAACACATTTGGAACATGTTGAGTTTATAGTCTCCCTATCAAAAAGATGTCCTATGTTCTTTCTAGCCATAAGACTGTTTAACCTTGGTTTTAAAACCTACTGAGATCCTGACCTTCGTTATATTAACTTTTCCCCAGATTCTGAATACCATTGGCATCAAAGTACAGGGTAAACATACTCTGACTCAAATACACTAGTCTAACCATTGTGGAACCAGATCGAAATCTGGGCAGAAAATAATAAATGGTAGAGCAAAGTCACTCAAAAGCTGCAATTACAGCAAGTGCAGAAGAACACATACATCAGCACCAATGTTTATTTTTAGAAAGATAGGGAAGCTTCATACTCTGCCTCTCACAGTCAGCAAGTTGTTTAGTAGAGGTCCAAAGTTCAGCTGCTCAGTGAAATTTTCTCAGCCCTATGGCTTATCCTTATTCCATGGACAACTCATGAGTTCTAGCCACCAGAATACACGGCTCCTCACTGAAGTCCCAAGTTATGCATATTTTTAGAGCTTTGGGATTTGCCATATTTTCTCTCAAGCCATAACAAAATCATATGGTTGTTGGACAATTTCTGCTAATATGTGGGCTAAGTTTGCATAAAAAAGCTTAGAAATAAGTTGATCTGAAGCTTATTTCATATTTATTAGAGCCCGGAAAGGGTACTAGCCCCACCACTCAAGTCGCAGAAGGCAAAAGCGTGGACCAGGACAATGCAGAACTGACCACTGTAGGAGAGGACCAGGTTTGAGACCATCTAAGGAACCTGAAGGTGCACAAGTCCATGGGACCTGATGAGATTCATCTGTAGGTCCTGAGGGAACTGGCAGATGAAGTTGCCAAGCCACTATCCATCATAGTTGAGAAGTCACGGCACTCCAGTGAAATTCTCGCTGGCTGAAAAAGGGGAAACATAACCTCCATTTTTAAAAAGGGAAAAAAAAGAGACCTCGGGGAACTACAGGCTGGTCAGTCTCACTTCTGTGCCCAGCAAGATCATGGAGCAGATCCTCCTGAAAACTAAGCTAAAGGTACTTGGAAAAGAAGGCAGTGATTGGTAACAGCCAACATGGCTTCAGTGAGAGCAAATTATGCCTGACAAATTTGGTGGCCTTCTATGACAGCATTACAGCATTGGTAGATAAGGGAAGAGCAACTGACATCATCTACCTGGGCTTGTACAAAGCATTTGACGCTGTCCCACACAACATCCTTGTCTCTAAATGGGAGAGACATGGATCTGACAGATGGACCACCTGGTGAAAAAGGAATTGGCTGGATGGACCCACCCAAAGAGTTGCAGTCAATGGGTCGATGTCCAACATGTTTCTCGGGGGTTAGCACTGGGACCAGTGCTGTTTAACATCTTTGTCCATGACATGGACAGTGAACAAGTGGACCTTCAGCAAGTTTGCCAATGACACCAAGCTGTGTGCTGCAGTCGACATGCCGGAGGGAAGGGATGCTGTACAGAGGGATCTTGGCAGGCTTGAGAGGTGGGCCCATGCAAACCTCACGAAGTTCAACTGGGCCAAGTGAAAGGTCCTGCACGTGGGTTGGGGCAATTACAAGCACAAATCCAGGCTGGGCGGAGAATGGATTGAGAGCAGCCCTGAGGAGAAGGACTTGGGGATGTCGGTTGATGAGAAGTTCAGCATGAGCTGGCAATGTGCGCTCACAGCCCAGAAGGCCAACAACATCCTGGGCTGCATCAAAAGCAGCGTGGCCAGCAGGTAATGGAGGTGTTTCTGCCCCTCTACTCTGCTTTGGTGAGACTCCACCTGGAGTCTTGCATCCAGCTCTGGAGCACCCAACAAAAGAAAGACATGAACCTGTTGGAGCAGGTCCAGAGGAGGGCCACAAAGATGATCAGAGGGCTGGAGCACCTCTGCTGTGAGAACAGACTGAGAGAGTTGGGATTGTTCAGCCTAGAGAAGAGAAGGCTCCGGGGAGACCTTATTGCCACCTTCCAGCACTGGAAGGGGGCCCACAGGAAAGATGGTGAGGGACTCTTTATCAGGGAGCGTAGTGATAGGACAAGGGGTAATAGTTTTAAACTGAAGGAGGGTAGATTTAGATTATATATTAGGAATAAATTTTTCACTATGAGGGTGGTGAGGCACTGGAACAGGTTGCCCACAGAAGTTGTGGATGCCCCATCCCTGGAAGTGCTCAAGGCCAGGCTGGATGGGGCTTTGAGCAACCTGGTCTAGTGGGAGGTGCCCCTGCCCATGGCAGGGGGTTGGAACTGGATGATCTTTAAGATCCCTTCCAGCCCAAACCATTCTGTGATTCTATGATTCTATGAAACTCAGAATGAGATGTTCTGTGAAGGTGGAATGTCGGTAACTTTGAAGGCTGAACTGTACTGAGGGAGAAAACATCTAGTTAAGACAAACTGAACTCCCATAGATTTCTCTGGGAAAAAGCTACTTTTTCACTTGCTTTGGTTCTGAAGTCATTGTTTTCAAACCAGGAGATTTTAATGCAAATTGTAACTATGGGAACATGCAAGGAGCACAAAAAATATGTTTAATCTCCAGATGAGGGAATATATCCTAATTAGTTATGTCTGCTCTGGTGTCTGGCTACCAGCTGACAGACTCGGCAGCTGATCTCTCTGAACCAATCCAAATTGGAAAAAGATTTGGGTTAGGGTCACTTTTCGAGTGGGCAAAGGTTGGGGCTGGTTGTTATTTAGACTGAACTAGTTCATTCATCTCTAGTTACCCATATGTCAATACAATAGATTCCCTTAACATAATATGCCGTGGGCTAGAAACTTTCTGTTTTGTTTCTACCTGCACATTTTCATGGGCTGCTGCCAGAAGAGGAAGGCAATATGTCCTGGGACAAAGAGGAAGTTCTGGACACTTCTGGAAGAGCTCCAGAATGCACTATGAGAACAGACACTTTGGATGTAAAATGTTCAAGCTTTGTACACTTCAGGTCAAAGCTCAGGTCAGGCTCAGACAGTCAAACTAAAGCTTATTTGTGTGCCTGTGAACAATACAGTCTATGTGAGGATTTGGGACTTTTATACTTCAGACCCTCTGTCACTATCTCTGCGATAATTCAGCTTTTAGTATATGTACTGGAAAGACTCATAATAGAGACTCATACAAAATGCTACTAAATCAGTGTAAAACTTCCCATCCATTTCAAAAGGAGCTGGTTTAAGTGTTTATCACATAGGTCCAGGACAAAAAAAAACCCTTAGTTTACTGCTCAATTAGCAATCATTATTTAATGAAAATAGTCAGTTTTGCTTATCTTATCTTGATCTCTAAAACTGAGATTCTAAAAATTCCACATTGTAATTTCATTATTAGTTTTGTATAGTGACTTCTGAACAAATCTGCTTGATTTGTAAATTAAAAGAAACATCATGTCAGAGAGACAAATCATTAGAGAATGTTGTGAACTGAGTATAGAGCTCCTGAGTCCCCAGATTTTTATGTAAAGGCACAGGAGTAATGCTGAGAGTGAGAACTGATCATCTCCCTTTAGTATTCTATTGCCAAGATAGACCAGGACTTGATTTTCAGAATAACAGTGTTACCATCATCATAATATTGCTAACATTAACAAGAATAAGTAGTTTCTCTAAATAATAGACATTTTTTCACTACTTTTCCTTCCTGCTTGGAGGACTGAGTGTGTGAATATTTGCAGGACCGATACGGGTGATGCTTAGAGCAAAGCAGAGTACATCTATTCAGAAAGGTAATTAAACAGTATCTGCCATTGGCCCTTTTGTAAACAGTTCCTGGGCGCTGTTTGGAAGTATGCATGGGCCAGGGACGATTGCTCAGAGGCAGGGTGGTTGCAGTCCTCTGAAGCCTCTGAAGTCTGAAGGACTTTAACAGCTCTTTATGCCACTGACCTCAGAGCCAGAGAACAGCCGGTGGTCTTATATGGGTATGGCCAGAGAGTCCTGGGACGTGCCTCCAAGAGCTGTAAATGCTCTGCAGACCTATTAAGAATAAAAGGCAGAAGAAATTAATATTACAGAATTCATATCACATGAAAAGAGCAGAACATTTTCCAGTAAAGCATTTCCATTTTTACATTGACTGACTCACTCTCCTGAGCTCATAAAATAGACAAAACACAAACAGGAAGTACAAAGCAGTATATTATATATGGCATATTTAAAAGCCTAGAAAGGATCATTCATTTAAGATTTTTCCCTTTTCACAGATGGATGACTGGGTGGTATTGTTTTGCTACCTTCCCTTAGCTCTTCACATCTGTCCTCTGACATGCTTTCCAACCCTTCTCCCCTCTAACCCAGTCCCCTTGTTGTATCCCACAGCATATGTGCAGGATGTGCATAAAGCTAGCCGTTAATTACAAAATCTTGTCCACGCACTTTAATAGAATCATGTGCCATGACACTGCTGACTACTTACTCTCCAATAAACAATCTTATCATCTTCTTCCTTCTTGTGTTGTTGAAGAAGGTAACAGGGGTCACCAATCTACATTCCGAGCATGTAGACCTTCTGGATTATCATCTGGCAAACATTACAAACTTCTCCCTTCATGGTTATTTTCTATCTTTTTTATGGTCTTAGAGCACTGCACACTAGTTCCACTGATTATAAATTACAGGATGGGGAGAGATCTGATGAAAATATTCACCTTTAAGTGGCCCAGAATTTTATGTCTGTGAGAAAACACATATTTTTCATTGCTAACAGATGCAGCTCAGACCACAGCCAACCAACCACTCATAGCACACGGATACACACCTATATTACACACATTGCACATGCACATGAACACATACCCTGTATTATAACAAGTTCAGCTTTCACTTTATCACCATAAAAAAACAACTGATGAACAGTCCAGAAGTTGCAACACTTTGCTGTGCAGCTGTCTGGCATGCTCATGTGGCAAAGAACAAGTGCCATGACAGCAAAATGGGTCACAATAATGAATGACATTTGCAGATTTCTTTTTCTTTGTGCCAGGACTCCTAAATCCACCGCTACTAGCATACTCATACTCCCTAAGACCCACTTCATCTGCTGGAAATGCTACTGAAAAGAATATCAACTTCTGTTTTTAACTGGAAACTAGTATTCAGGTTCTATATTTGGATGCCATTTCACAGCTAAATGCTTCAATTTCCACACACAAAAAATGGGGAATAATGATATTGACCTTTGTAAAGCACTTTGAAATCCAAGGAAAAAAGAACTACAAGAAAAGCTGGCATTATTATTATTTTTCTCTTACCATCTGTGGAGGGAAAAAGAATGAAAGTTGATATAACAGAAACAAAGAAGTAGATGTGTTTTGACAACTTCATATAGGCTAGAATTATCTGGGTGGAGGGTGGTATTTGCATGGGATACTTTGCCAATTTTCAAGAACAAAGACAACAAAATCTGAAAAACAAGGGTTTATACTTCACGCCACTGGTATGTTTAAGGTCTGAATTGAAAGAGGAATTGTAGGCCGGTTAGTATTCTATTTTTGTTTGGTAGTTTTGTCCAGCTACATGTAGTTAGATTTTGGCTTCTGGAGTCCTCCTACATGCATGTCAAGATTTGAGGCCTGATTTTCCTGTTTTAAATTGGGCAGCCATCCTGGAAACCATAATAAGGTGCAGCACTGTTGACCAACTTTCTCATGGAAAGTCGAACAAAACACTACAGAAATTGCTATATGCAGAGATGTGGTAAAAGTTTTCAGTGTCTCCCAAAAGCCTTTGGATGTTGCCTTTTTCTACCTTTCTGTGTTCTTTTTAATTCTTTGATGTTATTTTTTAAGCTTGGTTTCATCTCACTAAGGTTAGCAATTTGTCCAGGTTAGTTCTCCAGACTCCCTTTAGCATAAGCAATCAATGACAGGCACATCTAGAGGACTACGTGGGTCTAACTGTCTTTTATATATCTCTTTGGATGGCTAGAACTGCCCTCTGAAAAAGAAAATCTTGTTTCTTTCCATTGGCTACCGAGGGTGCCAAAAAGGCAAGCTCAGACTAGAGCCTAAGTGTTTGATGGCTTAAGTTAGGTGAGAAAAATCCCACTCCCAGTTGCACATAATAATGTCAAGGTCTTCATAGAAAACATAGAGAAGCAAGGTCTTGGACTCCAATCTGGAAGCTCAAATCAAAGTGATGGACATACCAGAGAAGTGAGGGTATACCAGGAAGGGCAATAGTTATGGAAATAACAGTACACAATTACTCATTTTAGGAATGCATCTGGTTAGGTGTGTTGTTTCATTTAAATGATGTGTAAACACACTCACTTAATGGCCCTCATTTATACATTTATACATGTCATGTGAGCACTACAACACACACGGTTTTAATTTTAAAACCTAAAGCACAAGTAGCAGACCTCACCTTTGCTGGATGCTGTCGGGTGTCAAAATCGAAAAGTTCAGCTTGTGCCCCTTCCAAGGAAATATAATACATACGCATCTGTGCACCCTGAGGTCTGCACACAGCTGCACAATGTTTTATGAGATGTTGCAGTGGCTTCTGCTAGACTTCCTGACGTAAAACTACAAACAATCAAACCCTCCTTCCCCCACATCCCATTCTCTCAACCAAATGCCTGAGAAAAGAGATTTTTTTTAAGCCAACTATGTCCTTTAAACATTTTTGCTCTCAAGAGCAGAAGTTATCTCGGTATTTACAGAAGGAGATCATGATCTTGGGTATTTCAGCTTTGAGCAGAAGGAAGCCAAACTTCTTAGCTTTGGTTCAAAACAAAAGTTTCTCTCAATAAAGTCTAAATCAACCTTAGAAGGCAGAAATAAGTATGCTCCACCGAGCAGAAAAGCGTGAGCTGACATTTAAAATCTGCACACTGCTATCTCAGCCACCCAAGAGAGAAATGATTCTGCATTAACAGAAGAAAAATGCAACCCTGAAAACTGATACCTTTGCGTTTACACCAGGACAACTGCAACACAGTACAATGCCCTGACGCTCTCCTTTCTTTTATTCTAGTTTTTTCACTCAGCTTCTATCTTTTTCTAACTAGATTTAGGTCAATAAAATAAAATAGAATACAACTTCTTATTTTCTTTTTGCCAAGAAAATGCAAATTTGATAAACCAAAACATTTTTAAATTGCTGTTGATTCTGGAAAATGGCTTGTTTTGTTTTTTAACTCTAAGGACATCATTTTGACATTTTCAGAACAAAAGGTTTTGATTCAAAATGATGTTTCATTTCGATAAGTGGTTTTAGTTTCACTAAAAAAAGAACAAAGGCATGAGTAAAAAAATAAATTAAATTACATTAAATTAAATATTTGTAACTTTGCAGATCACCAAAAAACTGGAAAAGAAACCTGTCCAATCAGGTCAACACTAAGTGACTTCAAATTCCTCATTAAAAAAAAAAAAAAAAGTCAAAAAACTGAAGAAAAGGTCAGGCAATTTCTCAACTACCTCAAACCTGATCCCAGATAAAAAGCAGGATATGACTTGAGTGCAAAAGATATTTTAGCATTTATTTTCCTGTTTTCAGTAAATATTTTCAACATTCTAGAGCAGGATGCATTGGAAATGAAAGTAGTCACCATTAGGACTGCTCTGAGCCCACCTTCAGACTGATTTGCCCACATTTTTCAAAACTAATGTAGTAATACGTTGTTTATTGTACTTGTTCTCATACAGGGAATCAATAAGGAACTCCTTTTATCATAGGCATAGCTTCAGCGATTAGACGTCAGATGCGCCAAATGATCATTTCAGCAATTTCAGAGTGCCATGGACTGTTAGTCTGGGATTTCCAAAAAAAATCTTGGACAGAAAGTGTGAAAATTCTACTGCAATTCAGTGCGAATTGAGTGGCTAATTCCATCAGCCATCCCTGAAAATTCAATGCTTAGTGCTCTGAAACACTCATTTGCACTTTCAATCAGCAGTATCTTATAGCAATACACTTCTAGGTGGAAATCCTTTGCTGGTGGCCCTTTCTCTTGGAAAATGGCAGGGGAAAAAAAAAAAAAAAAAAAAAAGTACTGTGAATGACATTCCCTCCAGTACAACCTCACTTAGCACAGTTCCTGCATAAAACTCGATGCACACACAAAGTCATGGTGGCGTCCTGCTATACGAATGTTCAACAGCCTGACTCTAAGGGATATATGATCAGTCTTTTCAAGTGTTACCCTGGAAACAATTTGTCTCTTGGCAGACGTTGCATACTTATACAGGAAACTAAATTTAAATCCTTAGGCATAACATCTTGGTCATGCCTGCCCTTTTGTTTGAACTCCTTTAATAAAACTCTTGCCCTCACACTTGGCTGTACTAAATCCAAGTATGATCTTTGCTTCCTCCTCATTATTAGTTCAGAGGGAACACTCTAGTAGTTGTATGCAGGGTTATCCATTACCTAAAAGGAAAACGTGCCAACTTGGAGCTCTGTTCATTGACTTACATGATGTTTACCCAAGGATTTTCATGCAACTGGCTTATAATGGCCATGTAATTTGCCTCTTCTGAACAGCTTTACAGAACTGGTATTCATCATCAACTCAGACTTTTCAGCATACAACAGGTGAGTCAGTTCATAGGTGGCTTGGGAATAAACAACGGAACAAGGTGGAGCATTGAAAAAAAGAGAACTAGGCAAATAGAACTGGTGCAATCAATCAAAAACATGATTCTTAAATGAGTAGTTTCAGAGGGGGGCAACGACAAATGAATGGAAATGTTATGTACACAAGTTAGCCTCATACCTGGCTGAAGGCGTATAGTGCCACTGGAAATTTTGGAAAGAAATATCTGCCCACCTGCCTGCTTTCTTGGCCAGTAAAAGCAGCACTTTCTAAACAGATGAGAAATCGAGGCAGTTCTCCACCTTTGCACACAAACACAGGCATACCCAGACAGGACAGGGGAGAGGAAATCATCCTGTTATTCCACAGTACGCGAAAACTTCATCTCACGCTGCTGGTTCTAACCATCACTTCTCAAACACCTACAGAGTGGCAGAGGTGGTACATAGCTCAGGAGCCCACGTTGTCCTTTGTAGTGATGGCAAAGCGCCAAAATTTGTGTCCAAATGAGCACGCTCAACATCTCACAGGCCTTCTGGGGGAGCTGAGACCTCCCACATTAATAAGGGGAGCTGGGGATTATTTTTCCCCTCTTGCCTTTTTTTTTTTTTTTTTTTTCAGATTGATGCTGAAGCAATCCCCGTGGACCAGGAAGCACATGTAAAGGGAGACAAAATTGGATACAAGTCTCAGAAGGATGGCACAAGGATTTAACAATACCTCTCGGACTTAACTCCACTGATGAGGTAGATGCTGGCTGGGGACTGTGAGGAATTATGCGGAGTGTTCCCTCCCTCCTCCTTTTCTTCATAAAATAGCCTGTAAGGCAGAGAGTGCCTGAGACATGAGCAATGTTTTTGTTGGGAATGGATGAGTTTTAGCAGTGGGGGGAAAAACAGTTTTCAAAATTTACTTTTCACCACCGTGCAACACCTTGAAAATATTTTGGCAAAAAGGCCAGGTGTTGCTCAGTTCCAGGATTCTATCAGAGATTCAGTTTCTTTGGCGGGTGGAGCAGAAAATGCTACCAGCATATTGGAGGAAAAATGAATAGCTCTAGTCAAACTGTTTAACACTGTAATGAGGAAAAAGACAGAGCGCATGTGAACTTCTCTGTCTCATCAAAAGCATCATTAGGCATGAATTAAGGAAAGTTAACCTCATTTTTGTAAATTTATCACAAATTAGGGCTCTGTTGTGCTGGGTGCTTTTCAAAGACATGCCAGGAAACAGTTTCTGTATCTCAGTATTTAATGCAAATAAATGGGACATACGAAGGATGAAAGGAAAAAATTCCACCCTCATTTTACATGTCACGAGCAGGAAAATGATGTCTTGCAGAAGCTCTCACAAAAAGGTTGTGATAATGAGGAACTGCATGCAGAGCTCTCAAATCCCATTTTAGTGATACAAATACAAGCATTTTCTTCTCAGAAGTACACTCTAGCTTCCTCATGCACATACCAGCAACTACCCCACTGATGTCAAAGGAATTATTTTTGCTGAATTACATAGATAAAAATAAAAGTCAAACCTGGCCCAAAGCATACTCACAGAACCAGATTCACCAATGTGCTCCTGTGGCTTTATGTTACCCCGGTGATACAAGACAGCCATAAAACTAGATTAACTAATGTAAGGCTGCTGTGTGTCACCGGAGAAGTACAGAGCAGCTGGAACATCTATGGGAAATCTATATTGCAGTGTTTTACCATTTCTGCCTTCTCACCTTTCTGACTTTCTCATCAAAGATTAGCACCAATTCCAGATGCAGAGAAAATACAAGGGAAACAAATACTGGAAGAAAGAAAAACTAAGCATTTAACAGCAGTAACAAACAGGTTGTAACTTCTGTTTCTTAAATTAGTATGCAAGCAAATCTCCACTCCTGTGGTTTTTAAACTCACTACAACCAGATTTCTTTGTACAAAGAGGCAGCAATATTAAGTTAGTTCTTATTAACACCACACCATGTTCCTCAACTCTGAAACAAAGAGCTTCTGAGAAGCAATACATGAAGCCTAAAGTAGGCTGAGAACTCTTTAACTGATCATAGATATTGATATCCAAAGATTTCAGATCCACCAACTCTCATGTGCACCAGACTTAGACAACTTCATTGTGCAGAATTATCATTGTTTGCCATTCATATAGATCCATAAAACACACTTGGAAAATAGTTTCTTATGGTCTTGGTGTGGTCTAAATGATCCACAGTGGAATGGGTCAAAAATCTTTTTAAAATATAAATAAAATATAAAATATAAAATTTCCAAAACTGCAAATAAAGTGGGAAAACATATGCAACTTTTTCACAAATTCCTTTCCCATCTTCAGATCAATAGAAAATTTCAAATATCCATTTCGAAAATATGGGGGAAAAAAAAAATCTTAAAATTCTGTGTCTGAGGTTGTTTTCCAAAACCAATTCATGTAATACTGTAGTAAGGCTTCAGAGTGAAATCTGAAACAGTTGGAAAAGGGCAGAGAGAATTTCCTTAAACAAACTTAAACAAGATAGAATTTCCTAACAGTGAGAAGGATTAAATATTGGAATGACTTACTCAAACCGGCCTATCTGTAAGAAAAGACAGGAGATGGCTCACAGCCTGTGTGCAAAGAGGGAAGAAGATCTGGCTGAACATTGTGGTATGTATCGTTCTGGCGTGGGAATCTCTGAATCTGAAGTCCTCTGTTCATCCCTTACCTTTTGTGCCATGAAAATAGTTGCAATGTTTGCTACTCCATAATAAGATAATGAGGCAGAACATACCTTCAGAGAATTCGAGGATTATCATAAACAGAGGAAGTCGGTGACAAACTGAGTAGCAGAGATTCAGTCCAGAGGGAACTTGATAAACTTGAGGACAGGGCCAACAGAAAACTCCTGAATTACGATGAAGAGTAGTGGAAAGTCCTGCACCTGGAACAGAACAACTCCAGGCATTAGGACAGGCTGGGAACTGCCTCAATAGTAGGTGGGAAGGTGGGAACCAGATTGAATATGAGCCCACAGAGTGCCCTCATCGTGAATAATGCATGTTTGGCTGCATTAGGAGGAAAGCAGCTAAGGGATCTAGGGAGGTCACTGTCCCTTTCCATTTGGGGCTGGTGAGGCTGCATCTGTGTCCTGATTTGAGACCCACAGTACCTGCTTGAGGCCAGAGGATGGAGTTGGGTTTTAAATATTACATGGAACAATTCTTAGGGGATTGGAGATACAGATATTTAATGTTTTGGGATAAACAGGCAGTCCAGATGAAACAGCTTTCGCTTGTCTCTTCTGTCCTTAATTTCAATGAAATCTAAAATAACCAGCTCTGTGAAGTCAGTTCATTTCACTGATGGTTTTGGCAGAGTTCCTCTCCCACCGTGTTGCCAGGAAACATGGCAGAGTAAAATGACTGTTGGACTGTCACAGCTTTAGGCCTTATGACTCTGAGGGACGCATGCCAAGGCAATCAGCATGCTGGGGAAGTTGCACACTTTGCAAGCTCCGCAGCATTACGTGACCCTGCAAAAGGGAAAACTCATGAGGTTAGAGGAGAAAAACAAGACACGAAAGGAAGAAGCTGCAGAGCAATTAATCCCACCATTTAATCTGTACTGGACTACCACTGCCTGTATTTCATTTGAGCAGATGTTATCTGAGCAGATAATCTGAAGACAGCAATACAAACACAGAAATTAAATGATGGTAGCACAATAACCCCTCGCTTCCCTATTAGGGATGTGATAAGGGACTCTGCAAACCTGTTCTCTACTTAACTTTGCACCTTGACATGTCTTGCCTTGCCTTATCTTGTTTTATATTGTCTTATTCTGTCTTGCCCTGTCTTGTCTTATCAAGACGCTCCTGTCTGAGCTAGCTGAGAATAGTCCAATCCTAATTTTTCCAACAGATTTTCCAGCCTGTATTAAATTTACCACTCATGGATGAATAATCTTTTATCCTTCTGCAACAAATTAATTGCAGGCTGTTACAGAATGAGTGATGTGGGTACAAATTCTGTGAGTCTCTGCTATATAAAATTCAATATAGCCTTTGCTGTTGGGATAATCCTGTGCCAATATACTTGGCAAAAAGTACAGAATGTGTGCACACAGCACAGGAATCTTTCAGGTCAGTATTGACAGTTGCATATTTTTCAAAAGACTTGAAAAGATACGGAAAGGATGATTCTGAATTATTCCTGCTACCCTGTGTACTTTAGAAACTGCCTTGGGTTCAACATATGGTGCATTTTTCCAAAGTAAATGCAAATAACTGCTTCTGATTGCTTTCAGAACTACACCCAGCTCATCACTGTGATTCTACCATAAAATATATGTCAGTTATTAAGAAATGAATCAAAAATCCACAGGCATGTGAATGTCATGTTCTGTTTAACCTGGCTTTGCCGTCTACACATATGGTGGATGAAGGAGTGGAACAGCTTTGGTATAACTAAGATTCAGTCCTACAAATGACTGCATAAGCTTAACGATCACTGCTTTGGGGGAAGGCTATACTGAGGTTTGTACTATGACTGTGATTCTCAGCAGTTATTGAGGCTGATTTAGCTTTAAACTAGCTCGTTAGGTACTGCTAGAAGAGCAATTATCCCAGTACAGAACACGGTATGGGTAAATTCCATTAATCTTACCCAGACTCCTTGTGGATTTTTCATCCTGCACTGAATCCCTTCGTACGTTTCTACCAGTGTCCAGGCTAGTTTATTTAGAAATGGCTTGTGCCTACATGTGTAATTTGTAGACAGAAAAATCCTCAGGCAGTAAGAAGTATTTAATCCAATTAGTCTTTTGCAATAGTGTACCCATAAAAATGTGTTTACACATGGATATGGACCTCTCCTGGGGACAAACAGATTCCAGCAACCGATACAGCTGAAGCACTGAAGAGCATGACTTCTTGTGCTGAGATACTTCAGAAACTGTGGTTAGTCTCTACTTAGCACAAAGCTGTGTGTTGTGAATCTGCAGCCTTGGTTGAAGTCAGCAGGAGCTGCATGTGTGTACAGGGAAGAATTTGGCCCATTAGGACCTAATATGGCACATCAAAGGAAGATAGGGCTGGCATCTTTCGCAGAACTTTCTGATATTCACATGCAACTGAGCACTGTGGGTGGCATTGAGCTGGGTATGAATTGATTGGAGCATAGACAGGAACCAGAGCAACTGCAGCTAAGAGGAGGTCTGCAGACCACCCCCAGGATGCTGAAAGACCACCGGTTTCCTTCAGAAAAGGGAAGGAGGCTGGGGTAAATGGAGTCTACAGGCATTACAGGCTCTTACAACAGAAAGCAATTTACTGTTACCAATGGGAACAGCGGCTAGGGAGAAGGGCTGAGTGTAAATTTTTGTTCATACTTGGAACTAGCTCCTGAGACCTTATTGAGAAAAAAATCAGTTGTGCGAACTTGGTGAAGTGGTGAAAATGTGCAGCTCAGGCAGGATGGGGTCTCAGATTCTAGTCTATTCAATTCAGTAGGGTTTCTCTCCAATCATTTGAAGATCATATCTTGTTGTTATGATGAAATGCACACAGTGCAGTTTGGTGTTATAGTTTGTTATTGTTTTATAATGTACAGGTGTATGTACACATGCATGCTAGGCTATCTGATGGGGTGTATTTGTTTTGGGACTGGTTGCTCTCCTCATGATCACAGCTAGCAGATTAAAGTTCCGTATCTGAACCTAATAGGATGAGTTTAAAAGTTTTTGATACACTGCTTTCTACGCTCTAAGGCTGCATTCTGGTTTCTCCTTTCCTAATGTGTGTGGGCTATTCCACGTCCCTCATTACTCCACAGATTCATCGTGCCAGACCCCTCTCACGCTGGCAGCAGCCGCATGTGCACTTCGGTGATTTATAATACTGGGCTCCTTGGGGAAGAGTGTGTTTCACTGGCAGTAAAAGGGCTTGTTGTGCAGGTGGAAATTTGTTTAAACAAATCTGAACTGAAGATGTGATATAATGGAGGTTGGTAGCTTAACATAAGCTCTGAGTGTCCAGAAAACCTATGTTATTTTACACATCAGAAATCAGCCTGAGCTCTTCATTTCAGAGATTTCCATTGACTGAAAGGGAAAAGAAAGTACTGTTGGGGTAAATCTGAAATGAAAATGAAATATTCTTGTATATCAGACTGCAGGTGATGTGCATAGGGAAAAAAACAAGGGGATAATAGTGTCAGCATGGTTAAAAAATAAATTAATAAAAAAAAATAGTTACTTTTTCACAGCTCACTAAAGTCTTTGGTTTTACTTCCAGCTTCCTGAAAACAAATTTCAGATATAAAAACATTCTCCCAGATCCTGTCATTCTACAAAATAAGTTTGTAAGGGGGAGAAAAAAATAACACACTAGTAGATAAATCTCAGAAGCTGCTGACCAAATAGTCTTCCTTGAGTAATATATTCCCCATATAATGTTAATATCTATAAACTATAAATGAGATTTTCTATTCAGACAGTTGAATGGAAAGGTTCAGAGTGCAAGTTTGGTTCAGATGATCATCCAGAAGTCTGAATGTTTATTGAAATTATCTGAACCTATCAAATCTCCAGTTTGAACTGGCAGTCTCCTGAAAACCAGCATTTCATGTGAGATTTCTGGCACTTACCTTTCAGGTGCTGGCCAGAAACATCATTTTTGTGGTGTTACAGTTTCAGACCTTGATGGCAATTACAATTGTCAAAATAAAAACTCTCTCTCTACTTGTTCCAGGTCTTCAAAAATATTTGGTTGCAGTTTGGTTCTGAAAGTGTGAAAAGGTTGAGGACAAGGTTTTTAATTTCCTTTTTCTTTTCTTTTCTTTTCTTTTTTTTTTTTTCCCCGATTCCTTTTGTCTCTTTTGAATCGGTTCTTCATTATCTCAGATGAAATGTCCCAGTAGTGAAACAATCCTAAATTTTGTTAGATCTGGTAGTTCTTGTGCCTCTTCAGAACACCAGAACTATAAAGCAACTGTTACAGTAGTTTATTTCTTTGTCGTCAGCTCTGTCTGTTGAAAATTAAAACATTTTCCTCATCTTGATGTGTGGCATATCTGACTGTGAAATGCCTCACCATCTGTTTTAGGGCCTGTAGAACTTAGCAGGGAATGTGAACACCATTGTAAGAAACTTCCAGTGTTTGTTTTATTTCTTTTCAGATACAAACTATCTTCATATAATCTGAATACAGAGCATTTTATATATTTTTTTAAAATATAAACTGCTTTAGATTGAAAAACAGATTTCACATCCTATCATCTTAGGCTCCAGGAAAAAATTGGCTAAGGAACTTTTTTCTTTTTACAGTACACAGGCAAAAGTTTGTGCTGTAGGACAAGGCTGAGGTTTCTCTCATCTAACTTTAGCTGTTTAAAGCAGATATTTAGCTGAAGCCAACCATGTATATTCCTTCTGCTGACTATAGACAGATCCCACTCAGCCCTAAGCTTGTTGAAAAAGAAAGTCAGGCAGTCTGCATCCTAAATTTTGATCCACTTGGATGGGGGGAAGAAGAAGTTGTGTTGCACCTCCACAAAGATTCCTCTGCTCTCAGCAGTGGATTCCACCATTTGGAGCTCTGAGAGTTTAGTCTTCAATGTTGAATTTGTGCAGTCAAAAAAGTCTCTAGAAATAAACTCAGTTAATTGATACAAGCTCAGTTAATTTACAGGCTTGTATTTATTGGTGAAGGAAGATGTTTATTACAGTGGACCTGTTTTCTCCCTCAAGCAGGAGACTGTCAAAATAACTTCTGGGGTTATTTATGGTTAATTACATCTTAGAGTTGCTATCTGAGACAGGAGAACCTTCTGGGTCTTTCTAAATGGATGAAGCAATACTTCTTTTTAAAAAAGCCATTACAGCATTATCAAATTAAAACCTACAGAAAAGCTCCGGACTTCATATATGCAGTATCTTTAAGCACATATGTTGTCATGTAAAAACTTGCTTTTACTTCAAGCTTTCTTTCTAGTATGTATTTGTTTTTCTTGGTTTATCACAGTTAGCATCTGTTCTTACGTCTAATCTTACTGGGAAAATGCCTGTACCAACAAACTCAGACAGGAAGAAATTTGTGTCTCAATTTAGGTATCTTTCCTATAGAGCCTCCAGATTTCTTCACTGGTTGAACTCTGACAGGTAAAATTTTGCATCCTGGTTAAGAATCTTCACTTCCAATCCCATGACTTTAATATTTTTAAAGTGAGTTCTGACACAGTGTTCTGTTAACTTTCACAACTCAGCCACAAACCTGGCTGCTGACTATTCTGGCTTATGAAACCGACTGTGAAACTTAAATCTTTAAACAATTATTGAAGTCTTGGGGTTATAGTGATTCCACATCAGTTAAACTAATTACTTATAAGATATATCACCAGACTTGGCTGCTAGTAAGAATTTCTGCAATAATGTACAATTTTTCATATACAGAACTGAAGAGAATTATTCATCCTTTATCTCTGACTGCAAGTTTTCTTGCAATCTTCTGCAAAGCTACTTACCTTTAGTCTAACCACTGAGGGCAATTTAGCACTCCTGGAAACCCCAAAGTCTCCTTTCTGCCTCTGGTGAACTATTGCCTTGAAGTTAAACCTCCTTCCTTAAAGCACAATTCAGATTTGAAAGCACTGACTCCCAAAATAAGCTGCATAAATATCTCAAAGATTAGGACTCATTTGTAAAATAAAGAGAATATAAGTAGGTCATAAACAATATACCTTCAATGGGCTTGAGTGCTGCTTTGAGTTTAACAGTTCATCACCTACTGATTATATAGAATTAAAAAAGGATGAATAGTCTAAACAACATATGCTAGGGACTGTTTTCTGAGAATATTGACAGCAATGGTGAGTGTCCCCAAAACCAAAAGGACATTAATGAGTTCTGTCCTACCCTCAGTGCATAGAATGCAACCATGCAAATATGAAATTTTTTGTTAAATGTTCCAAAACATGAATATGTCTGGGAGCAGGATATGGTGGTAAACAGCACCTAGTAAGACATATAGCACAGTCCCTGGCATCACTACAGTTTTTAGAGGTCTCACGATCCTACCGACATCCACTCTTCAAAAAGTAGAAAATCCAACAATTCTGAAATACTGCTTCTTCCTGAAATTCCTTAGAAATCAGCAGTCTTCAGAAGTCTTCAGATTTCTTGATATTGTGATAATTAAGGTTTTTCTCAAATTTGCTTTGGAAAACTAGCATTCTAGGCACAAACTCATTGACCTTTCATTCCTTTCCTGGCCTGTTAAACCTACAATTTATGGAATACACAGTGTGAAAACCTGTTATTTTTAGCTATGTGATATGTGGAAAATAGTTTCCCCACATCCTGTTGGGTTTTTCTTTAAAAAAAAAAGAGTGCTGTCAACATCCTATCAGCATCATAATGCACTGTCTGGGGCCAAAAATTAAGAATCCATTTGTCTTTTTGTTGTAGACATGAAAGTGTCTCTGCAAGTTAAATGATACAGTAGCTGGTCAATATTCTGTCAGTCCTTACTCAGGAGAACATCAATAGAAGCTTTCTAGACCTGGTAGTGGTTAAAAGTATAAGGACTTCAAGATCTGGCAATCAAGAGATTATTTCCTAAGTAAAACCTGAGTATGGGATTCAGAATTTGTTTTAAGATTGTTTAATACTGAGGCATTGTTTTAATTTTCCACACATGTAGAATTTGGCAGGAAGTAGTGAACGTGCTTTGTTTGACATCTGCTGACCTCATTTAATAATTGTTATTAATTCTTCTATTGCAACTTCATTAGAATCATATTACTCTCACAGGGCCATATTGGTGCCCTCTGGTGGCTGGATTAACACCTCACTGTTTGCTGATAATCTGATCACCAAAAAAAGTAGTAATTCTTTATTGCTCTATTCGCACAAATAAGCCTTAATTTTACTTTAAGATGCCAATCAGAGATTAGTCAATTTCTGAAAGAAGGCTACTAAATTCAACCTGAGGGCAAAGGAAGAGTGCTTGATGTAAGATTATTAAGGAAAAGTTATTCAGGTGTTTAACCAAACTGAAAGTCGAATTCAAACATTTTTGAGATAATGCAAATTGGAAAACTGGTTTAGCTTCTATTGAGACTGTAAACCTTGAGAACAGTCTTCTCCCTTCATATTCTGCTATTTCTGTTTTGAAGCCAAAACCATGAACGGCTGGGGGTGGGGGGGGGGGGGGGGGGGGGGGGGGGTGGGGGGGTGCTGGGGGCGGGGGAGGGGGGGAAGACAAATTAAGATAAACACATTCCTTTCTCCGCTGGGGATGAAAACAAGTGCTGATTTATGAACTATCCCAGAGATGGAATTGAATTTATTTTTTTACAGAATTGCTATCTGAAAAACAAATGAGACAAGACGAGATGAGAAATGAAACGGAGAGGAGAGGAGAGGAGAGGAGAGGAGAGGAGAGGAGAGGAGAGGAGAGGAGAGGAGAGGAGAGGAGAGGAGAGGAGAGGAGAGGAGAGGAGAGGAGAGGAGAGGAGAGGAGAGGAGAGGAGAATAAACCTGATGCAACACTGATCAATGAATAGTGTGAAAAGTGATCAGCCATCACAGAGCCTGAAGCACCTTCACAACATAACTGACTGAAAGAATCAGTGTTCTCGAAACCAGGCACAATACTTCTCCTGTGACAAGAGTTTGTATAACCAAGATGAGTAAAGGTGATTTACTACATCGACTTTTAGGGAAGTGAAATGCAGAACACTCCTGGCATCTCCCCTTCTCTTCTCTGCTCAGATGCTGTCTCAGGGTAACAGGATGAGTGAGCTTTGAAGATACCTCTCTGCGTCTGACAAGGAAATACACTTCTCATAACCATAGAAAAGGAAAGAGATTTAGCTTACCTCTTCCAGGTTCAGTAGCTCATGGTTATAGTTGTGATGGTTCCTGTCCAAATCCTTATTTGTCAGCTGTCAGGAGTGCTGTCATGCTATTTTTCCTATTTCAAGATAGACATTACACCATTTCCTTACTGACATAAGGGAAATTTCACCCTTTGATGGTATGAACAAGTTGCAGTTAAATATCTGCCAGGCAACTTTAGGAATTACTTTATAACGCTACCTCAATGTTATAGTTATTTAGACTTTCTGCATTAAACAATGGTGTTTTCCAATGCTTCTGCAGTAAAAGTCTGTCTCTCTATTCATCTTACAGTTTTAATTTTTCACTCACTGCTCCAGTGTTTGCAAGTCACCCCTCCCGAACAGAAAGGTCCTCACCGAAGTTCATGAAGCCTCTGATACTTCTCATTTTGTAGCATTAAATCTCTGCTTGAGGTCAGAGATGGGGCAGCAGGGGTGACATGAGCTTTAGGAATAAAGAAGGGCGTTCACGTGGTTATTGCCGTCTTGGTGGAAAGACTGTCTATAAGAGGAAGACTTTGGGATGTTCTTTAAATCTCTCATCCTTGTCTGTGACAGCAGCTTTGCCCCAGACCCTTGATGCTAATTAGTGTGTGTCCATGGTCTGCAGTTTAAATTTTTATGTACCTGGAAAGTGATTAAGCATTAAAATCAAAGATTAATCCAGCTCTAGATCTGACTGATGACCACTGGAGAATCTGAAGGCGCTCATGCTATCTCTGACCTCAGGAAGGTGGCAGATGTACACTGTGCCAGCTGGAAATTTTGCCTCACCCAGTTTCAGATGAAGCCTTTAATGAGGTTGCAAACATACAAACCACTGACACCTCTCCTCCTTCTCCCGTCAGGAGGAAGGGAGGCAATTTCCTCAGAGCCTGGAAGCGAAAAAGACTTATTTTTCAATGGATCAGTCTGACTGCACTGCCTTAGAAAGACATTAGACAGAACCTCCAAGCAACAAGAGTATTAGTTACATTCAGTGTTACTAAAGCTAACGCTATTATTATTTTCAACCGGGCTGCTTCATTTGGAGCCATCTTATGTGTTGATGGTAGCACCACTATCCAGTTCCATTCCATCAAAAGAAGAATAATCAGAATGGACTCCATTAAGACTTCTGCCTTTGGGTTCTGAAAAAGGTGGGGAGGGTGATTTGGACTCTGAGGAGTCAGAAAGAAGCAGCTGGAGCCATTTCTCCTTCTGGATCA
Source organism: Fratercula arctica (assembly GCA_947846985.1). Lineage (NCBI taxonomy): Eukaryota > Metazoa > Chordata > Aves > Charadriiformes > Alcidae > Fratercula > Fratercula arctica. The sequence goes on from CANTUZ010000003.1 coordinate 113,342,091, forward strand.
TGAGGGAATCTCAAGGCTTACTATGGCAAAACAGGAGATGCCCAGCTCATAAGGCATGGAGATCTTTCTTGTGGCCACGACTGTAAGAAGACATCTTTTAGAGTCACTAATGCCATCTTCATGTTCTGTTTTTTCTGAGCTGTGGCAACATAGAAGGTGTTTATTAATACCACATTTTGGAGCTGGGTAGTTAGCACTTTCTCAATAAATTTTTCTACTTTGAGTTATTATTCACCTTCAGTTTTTAGGAATTTTCTTCCTTTTTTCTGCATTCTCAGACTTTTTCTTCATATGCTTCTTTTCACCACCAGTTTCGTGACAGTAAAAAAAAAAATATGTGTAAATGAGAGAAAGTTATTTTTCGTGTGTGAAGAAGGAAAAAACAGCTGGAAACATTTAATCGAAAGACAAGAACCATGTAAGGCATTTAGAAGGAAATACATTTTGTTTCTTGCAAATTTGTCCAATATTTCTTAGCAAATCTACCTAGTGGTTATTTTAATGGTTTATATATAAATATGTATTCTAATCATAATTCATAAAATTAATCTCATAATTATGATTGCTAGGAAAATAAAAGGCAGTGTGTTTTACCTTTCTTTCCCTTGGAAAGTGCTGGTGTTCTGGTGCACTGAAGGAAGCAGAAAAGATTTATCTGAGACTCCTATGTTCTAACACAAAAATAATTCTCCTGACATTCAAAACAGAAGAAATAGTCTGGAAGCATCTATACACATACCTTCACAGTGTTCTAGCCCAGATTTGTAGATAGTTTGCAACAAATTCTTGCAACATTTTCTAGATGTGACATTAGGAAAAAAAATTCCAGTATCAAGATGAACGCCTAGAATTACAGACTTTCATTTAGTATCTTTATTCTTTTGGAGGTCCTCTTTCTTGAGTAGTAGCAATGACCGGTTTCTCTTACATTTTCATTGCACTAATGGTAAGTTTAGAAACTGGTGTTCCAGGTGAGGAAGTGACAGGTGAGCACATTTTCCTGCCCAAATTAACGTGGTTGAACTGCATGTAGCTGCGCTGACCTGTGATTCTCCCACCAGTTCCACCTCTGGTTGGGACACATCATCTTTATTGTTCTTGGTGCTTTAAATTCCAAATTAAAGAGGTATTTCTGACAAAAGCAATTGTCCCACATGGCTCCTTCAAAAAAATACACTTTGAAAGAACTTGCAGTGTATTTTGTAACAATACTGTTTAAACAAATCATTTTTGTGTTTATAAGAATGGGGAAATTGAGAACAAAAAACCTAAATTATCCATCTTGCTATCCTAGAAAAATGTCAGGTTTTGAGTCTCACACATCATCAAATCAATGGCATTAGCTGTCTTTTGAGTTCCAGGAGTTTTACAAGCCCAAAGATATGTTACGATTTTCTGCGCAAAGAGATTGGAAAGTTAAACACAGGAAAACTTTTTAGAATAATCAGAGGATCAGTATCATCAATAGTTTTCAGTGTCATGTCTCCTGCCTCTTAGAGACCTTTTTTATGGCTGAACAACAGTAGAAACCAAATAATATTTTATTTAATGCATTTAGAACAGAAATCCTTGCAGTTTAGGAATACAGAGTGATTTTAAAATGCACATGAAATGGGGGAAAATCACTTAATGCATCTTTTACAAGGACCATGCGAATATCTTAATTTCAATCATAAGAGACAGGCTGAGGAGAAGTTAAATGATGTTGCTTAAAAGAAACAAACAAACAAGAAGACTTAATCCCCATGAGTCTTCCTAGACATAAAAGTTCTGCCCATATTAACAGTGGCTCTCGAAACAAGAGATATTCATATGAATCCGTGTTTATTTAAAGTGCTAGTATCTCACAGTCTCTCTGCCTTAGTTCTAAAGGAAAACTTGACAGTAGTACCTGACTATGTGATGGGCTGTTACATATTTACCCTCAGAACAAGCATCTGAGGTGGAGGACTAAAGTCTCCATTCACAGAAGGAGAATAATAACTACAGTGAAATTAAGACTACTTTGATAGCTTGAAATAAATAGGTACCCTCTTAATCACAGTTAGCCTGGCCCTGTGATTTACAATGGAGCGTTGTTCATTCTGCTCTTCAGGAAGACAGGTGATGAGCAAACTCCTTTTCTTCCAGGCATTCAGAACATTGTGTTCTGAATTTGTACAGATGCTTTTGAACATAGAGTTCCATTCTTAATGGACAGTCCTTATTAACCCAGGATGTGCTGGCCTCATTTATACCAGTAAGTTAAACAGTCCCAGGGAACATCGCTAAGACCTGGAACTCAACTGTCAGTACTGTTAAAAATGTCAGACTGGTTGCGGGTGACCTTTTCACTTGGACCCACTAATACTCCCTCTGTCAAACAACTCTCGGCACAGTGCAGCGTTTAACTCAGGCCAAGGGCCACACTGAATGGGTAGTTTGGATGGAGTTGACATGTTTTGGAGAGTAAAGGAGTTTAACGTTGTGCACATTGTCAGACTGTGCCAGCTGACCTTAAGCTAGAGAATAGACTCTGGGACAGCAATTTACAATCAAAGGTGTGCTACTAATTCCAGTTACCGGCTAGCAGTAAAACTAGTAAAGCTGCTAGCCAGTAACACAGGCATCACGATTGCACCCAAGAAGCAGAGCACATGGGTGGAAGTGGATATTAGAGGACTCCATGGTGGGTTTTCCCAGCTAGCTCTGCATTTCTGATCTGTGACCTCCTTATGCTTCTGTGCTCACTAGTAGTATCTCCTTCAGTTACCAGGCATCCGTTCACTTTATTCTTTTCAGAAGCACTTTTGGTCAGAGAGTTCCCTGAAGAGATCATTTATTTTTCCCCAGAACTGGTTGAAACAGAGACAAGATTTCCATCTTCATTCCCACTTGAAATCAGTGAGGTGACAGCCCCTTCTTGATGCTCCTCCCATCCTGAGAACAATTTTCCTAAAGCAAATATGGAGTCAGAAGTCATGTGAAGCTCCCATGGTTATGGCCTGTGAAAGGTACCTTTGACATCACACTAATAGGGATATTTGTCACTCAAGTGATGTCTTGGATATTCCTCTCCTTGTCTTGGTATCTATTATCTTTTGAGTATTTGAAGCACTCAACTAGAGAAGTTAGCAAATGCATTGAAGCATGGTTGAACCACGTTATTCTGAGAACCTGTGGAGGAACCAGTTTAAGGTATGTAGAATTCAGCAGTTGACTAAGCCTCTTAAGTTAGTAGCTAATTGTCCATAAGCAGAGACATTTAGATAAATAAAAAAGAATAATCACCCTCACAATGAAATCATGATAAGATTAATTAAAAGGGCAAGTCCTGGTAATTACTTGTTAGTTGATGCACTGACCTCATATATGTAATACTTCATATGAAGTTCTGGACATTGGATATATCCACATTCATGACTGGTGCAGCACAAAGACCAAAGAACAAGAGGTTGTTTCACTGCTACTCATTACAGCTCTAGCAGGATGTGTCCATACCATGTCTTTACCAGCAATGTAGTTCATGCCAGTTACTGGTGCCAGTCACACACTATGCATGCATGGAGAGCCAAATACTGAAGGACCAGGCATCTACGTTACATATGGATACTCTCAATAGTGCCTCTGGGAATGATTTCAAATTAAGTTACACCAGAAAGGAAACTACTTCAAGTGTCTCAGGTGTGCATTTGAGTGTGTATCATAAGACAAATTTGCACCTAAGAAGAACCCATTCACTTCACTAAAAGATTAATATAAATCCACCCATTGTATACTAGATTTAAAGAAATGAATATTCCAGAGCAAGGTCATGGCCCAGTTTTTATCCCTAGTCAAATTCCATACTAGAATTCATACCTGTAGTACACGACACCAGTTTTCAAAGAGAGAAATTTAGGGATCATTGAAAGTTACGGCTAGAATGGAGCTATGAATCATTTAGACCATTTTCCCAATCTTATCCCCATGCAATGGTGATTAACAACTTTTCTGGACTCTCAACAATTTTATTAGTTAAGTATTTACTAGAGCTTAACTATTCTTTTAGTTTGAAAGTTTTTCTGTTACCTAATTATAATTTCCTCTTTTCTAAATTGTCAACATATTCTTGTCCTGCTTATGAAAGACATAGAAAAAAGCTCGTAATGTTTCTCTTCCTAGGTCTTTTATATATCTTATCATGTCAGCAGTTCATGTCCCACTCCACTCAACCGCAATCTTCCCTTTTAAAAAAGCAGTTCTTTTTGCATTTCCACAGAGGTCATGTTTTCTTAATCCCTTTGGTTTTTGCGCACCTTTGGACTATTTCCAATATGTCCACATGTTTCTTTGAATGTGGTGCTGAAACTGGGCAGAGCACTCCAACTGAGGTTTCCCTGGTGCTGAGTAGAATGGAATAATTATCCTCCTGTTATCACACTCCCAAATGAGAGTTGTCTTTTTTTTTTTTTTTGCAGTAGCATCAAAGAGCAATGGATAGGTTTGGTACTCCCCAAAGGTCCCTAGAGCCTTTTCCACACTGATCCTTTCTGGCTAGTTTGTGCAGTTGATTTTTCTCTCTTACGTGATCCCCAGTTTACAGAGTGAGAGTATGCATTTCCTGCACCTTGATGATAAGGGGAGAGGCTTGTCGATAAAGAGAAATCTTTCACACTGATATTTTTTCAAGACAATTTATATGCTGGAATTCATACAGAAATTTGTTTGATGATTTAATGTAAATTTTGTAATTGTCTTTCAAAATGGGGTACATTCACTTTGGAATAACCTCATGAGAGTGAAGCTAACAGAGAAATACACCCGTGCTTAAAAGTAAGGATTTGTTGCATATGGTTTGCACTGTACCGGTCTATTTATGTATTTATCTTCTAATGTTTGACTGTTATGCTATTTTGTGGTGAGATAACCTTGACTAAAAGCCAAACACCCACCCAGCTGCTCACTCACTTTTCTCTCTCACTACCACGGGACAGAGTGGGGAGGAAATGGGATGAGAAAGCTTGTGGATCAAGAAGAAGACAGGGAGATTGCTTATCAACTGCCATTGCAGGCAAACCAGACCGAACACGGGAGCAAAAAAATAACATTGCCAATTAAAACAGACTTGGGTAGTGAGGATCAAAAAGACAAACACTAAAATCAACACCTTTCCTGCTCCTCTACCAGGCTTAATTTCAGTCCATCAATCCAGACTCCTTTACACCCCCTCCAGCAGCACAGGGAAGGCAGAGTATGGGAGCTGTGGCCAATTCATAACAGTTTCTCTCTGCCACTCCTTTCTCTTCACACTTTTTTCTGCTCCAGCTTCGTTCCTTCTCACTGGCTACAGCCCTTCATGATAACGTGTTCTGGCGCATATCCTCCTTGGGCCTCAGTCCTTCAGGATAAACCTGCTCTCCAGAGCACGGGGTCTCCATGAGCTGCAGAGAATAGCTGCTCCATCTCTTGGAGCACTTCCTACTCCTTCTTCCCTCACCTTGATATTCCCTCTCCTGTTTCTCACTGTTTTGTTACCTCCTCCTATCTCTGCCTTGTGTTATTTGCCCTTTCTTGACTGTGTTTTCACAGCAGCACCAGCAGCTCCCCAGCCTGGCTGAGCTTTGGCGCAGTGGCTCTGTTGCAGAGGTGGCTGGAACGAGCTGGAACCAGCTAGAACTGGCTGGAACCAGCTAGAACCGGCTGGAACCAGCTGGAACTGGCTGTGACTGGCACACAGCAACCGCTGGCCTCTCCTTGCAGAGACCTCTTCTGCAGTCACATCACCACCCAAACCTTGCCACATAAACCCAATATACATCCGAATGCCCATTCCCGAACTAAATGCTGACCCTCACTTGATAGTTTGTCCAGGGGCATGCGATGTTGACGTTATCCACCGCTTTCTACAGCAGCATCACAACAGCTGTGCAAAGACCCCGGCCTTTCTCGTGAACTTCTGCCAAGATCACAGGACGATAGCAAAGGAAAGCTTGAGGAAAGTTGGAAGAAAATAAAGTCTCTGTTTTCAGAAAAGGCAACAAGCACCAATAGGTACAAGCCCATTTCATCTTTGAATACTTAAAAAACCAGCTACAACCAGCGTAATAAAACTACAAGGTAATAGCCATTTCAAACCAGAACAGAAGACAGCTGGATTTACTGCGATAGCAATTTTATGGCCATAATGTCATCCATGTTATCAGTCTGAACAACATGTTACACAAATAATTCTAGAACGCTGATATTGTGAGAGTATCACGTGCAATAAAGACGATTATCAGAATTGAATCCACATACGTTTTCTTAATAAGCATTTTTCTAGGATTTTTATTTATTTCTATTCTAAAAACAAAACGTGTTTAGAGATGTTATTGTCCTGATTTATTGTGCCTTTACAGAAAGAACCTTTTCAGGTTACAAAAATTATGTCGCTTTCATTTACATTAAAATACAGCTCTTCTCTGGTCATTAAGCGAATTATATTACTTGAGGTAAAGCATATTCAAGGATCTACACATAAATAAAACCAGGTACATTACAAGCACTGTTGTGATATTTATCACTGATGGAGCTTATGATTGCAGAACTATATAAAAATCTTTAGGGGTTACCTTAGCTTAATGGTGTTCTTCCCTTTCACTCACCATCCATTTCTTATTGCAAACATCTGCTTGGAAATAAAAAGGGTTTTATATTTCCCTGGGACATACTTGGCTCTACAAGAACATTGCTCATTTTATTTAAGAAATACTTAAGTTTAATCAAGTTTTTAATTCCAGAAATATTACAGCCACTCATCTTGAATGACTTGCGACTCTAATCTATATATTTCAAAATGTCATTAATGAAAAAGAATAACGTAATAGCTATTGTTGGATTACGTAGCAGAAAAATGAACTTCTTCGCTTTCTCTCTTGATTAGTGCTCTGGCATTTATTCAGTGGCTTGGCCTTGCTCATTTTAGCCTTGGTGCAATAATAATAACAAATGAACCCTATTACTCTTACTGTTTACTTACTTCTGTTCTGATGTTAGGTACTCTCCAGTTCATCTTGTAAATTACAGCTAATGTAAGGGAGAAATATCTCTGTATGAATAAAAGAAAACAAGCTCCTTATAAACTTTACAAGAAGCATTCTTTGTGAAATAAATCTAAGGGTTTTGGGGAGAAGAAAATGATGTGTTTTGCACTCACAGTGATGAATGCAAAAATTATATACCGTATTTTACTTACTAATATGAACTAGTAAAATTCATGGCATGCTGTTTTACAGGCAGTAAAATACTTTTTCCAGATGTGGCTTCATAATTCTCCAAAGACTATCATAGTTATCATAAGATTTATGGAGGATAATTTATTAATCACATTTTTTTTTAACTTTGGAAATCTGTTTAGTAAGATGAAAGGGAGCTTTAAAATAAGTCATTTTAACCAAATGTGGATGGTATTATGATATCAAGTTACTCCTTTTGTTCAAATTATTTTTAATGACTTTATTTGTTTTATAGCCTCCACAAGTCAGTACCAACTTGGTGGTAATGATATATCCAGTAAAACTCTAACATTTTGAAAACCAGCAAGAAAATTTTCTCTAACATACTAAATTAACCAAACTGTGCTATACTATTGTTATAGCTTATTTAGGGATATGTAAACTACTTAAATTTATTTTTATAAGATTTGAAGGAGACAAAGCTTATAAAAGCTATGCTTTATGTCTTTAACCCAGCTTCCTTAATGAAAGTTTATAAATGGATCATATGCATAAAACACTGCAAGGACCGAATGCTGCTTTAAAATCTATATTTTACAACCAAGTTTATATTGCTGAAGCAGTTTCATTAAATCTGCAGTGAATATTAAAGCCATGATAGGTCTGATCCTGGAAGCTATTTCATGCACAGATGGCCTGATCCAAAGTGTAGCAGGGTTAGGGAAAATCATTTTCTTAACCTTTGTAACCTTTGGGCCATACCCAGAGCTCCTGGATAATTGATCTCGGCACCTGGGCTACAGTTCCATGCCAGATCAATTCTTTCATCGCTGCCTTCAGCTGAACCATGTGAATGGTGGCAAATACAGATAGCCTGTATGTTAGATTTGTGAATGACATCCCAGACCATAAGGGCTCAAGTTCAGTTGCCCACAAACAGGCATCTAGTGCCTACTGATTAGCCTTTGCCAGGCCTCCAGCTGCTGAACCAAGAGAGTTCAGTTCCCCAAAGCGCTTATGTCACAACTTCCAGTCCTGTCCAGTTGTCTTAAGATATTTTAGGGCTTTTAAAATGACACTAGAGGTTTAGGCAAATGAGTTGAGCTTTAGCTCTCCGTTGGCTCTAATGAGATCACAGTTACTAGCATGCTTGCAGACACCTACTTCCTGAGATCTAGATGCATCTTAAATTGAATCACGCCCTGTGTGTGATGAAGCCGTGAAGGAGACATGAAGACAATTTGATACTCAATTGACATTTGTCTTATTGAGTGCAACGGAAAGAAAAAGAAATGTTTCAAATAGATTAGCGTTACTGGGTGAAGTTCAAGAGAATACTGTCACAAAAGATTGGCATGTTGGAAGAATCAGCTGGAGGAGATGGTAAGGATTACATCAGCTCCTGTTATGGGAAATGATTCACCACTTGATATACGTTTGTAAAATGATGTTCTTATGTAGAAATGACTTTCAGAGCTATTTTTCATCTATATCATATGACACAACCCAAGCTTTATCTTTGTGACTTGAGCACTATGCACTTACCAATACCTTCACCACTTCACAACAGACTTTATGCAAACGAAGTGGAAATTAAACATGTACCTGCTTGTTAAAGATTTTCATACAGACTTTAGAACTCCAAATATTTCACCTTTTGTTATGCACTGCCTAACAGCTAAGAAACCCCTTAGCTCTATTTCTCATAGAATGGTTCTTATGATTTTATGATCTGTGGATTAAACTCGTTAAATAATGCTACAGCTTACCCTGTGTACTATGTATTCTAAGAAGATGCTTGTAGTAAAGTCACTCTCAAGAGCCTCCTGGTGCAGAACTCATCTCCTTTAAACTTCTAAACATATGTATGAATGAGTTAGGAGAGATGATGTGGCATTCATTTGGAGTTGAGGCTTAGAAAATAATTGAAAGAACTTTCCACCCCCAGTGCTGTTAATATTCTTGCTCAACTCCATAGCATTAATTTGAAAATCCTGTCTGATTAACACGAGTGGGTTTTCTATGTGACATTGCAGAAGTTATCAAGATGAGTTTTTCTGATATAAGTCTTGATAGAGACTATACAACCTGCATATAAGCACAAGCAGATACATGTATGTGTGCATATGCATGCACAGATTTTGAGGTAACCAAGAGAAACTTAATGAAATTCAACCATGCAGCTGATTTCTGTACCCAAACTTGGAGTCGACAGTGTACACGCTATTACAATTCTGAAAATAATGAAGGTGTCCTGCCTAACGGTAGACTACATTACAGATGTTTGCATCCAAGGTAGTCAATCATGTCTGTCTTTGTGTTCAAGGGAGAAAAATAAATATTTTCTGGGAGTAATTCATCTGGACCATTTCAGATGTGCTTTAGAATGGGAACGAATTGTTCTCTGCAAAAGGCTGTTTCTCTTTGTTGATTACCTAGGGCCTGGAAAACTAGTTCAGACTTTGTAGATGTCTAAATTTGAGCAAATGAATCCCATACTCTGTCTTAAAATAATTTCCTACTGATTTTGAGGATTCCAGATGTTCACAATTTCACCATATCAAGGTTTTAGTCAGGCTTACAAAAGCAAATAATCTGCATTACGGGAGCTCACCTTTTTAAACAAAGTGTTTTGTGTTCATGCTGTTATTTCTCTCTTTTTCCTTATCCTTGCCAAGGTAATTTCCTTTAAAGCAGTAAATAAGCATAAACCATTTTTGCAATTTTTAAAATTGTTGTATATTACTGAAAAACATTTTTAGGATTGTGGGAAGTTCTGGCAATTTCTTTTTCTCACATCCCTAGAAAGACTTCATGTGATATCCAAAATAATCGGACATCAATATGCTCTTTTAATCTTTCATATGGTTTTATTTTTCATTTCCAGCTGATACTGAAAGAGCTGGAAGGCCGTTCACAGTCTCTAACAGCAAGTTCACACAAAGCCTTATATTCTCAGCAAAACTCTCCTCACTGTTGCTACAAAGAATATTGGAAAGATATTTTCTTGGAGTTCTCTAAAAAACATAGGAATTTTTTTCTGACACTTAGCTAAACTTTTCTTTGACAAATAGTTCACTAATTAAAATTCACAAGTGGAATAAAGATTGTATTATCAAAATATATCTTTATCTTAAGAGAGGGAATGTTTCTCAGATCATTCAAACTGTGATCAAGCTATAATAATTCAGGCCCCACAACTCTTCAGAAACATTAAATATCACAACTTCACTACTTATATATGGTTCCTATTTTATAGCTTCTTTTATGCTACCCTGAGGACTAGAAAAACTTTTTTCAAATGAATTCTAGCATATTCACATATTATATAACTCAGCAACAAGAGAAGAGAGAAACTACCAAAGATCACCATACCCCCATTAAAAAAAAATTGTGAGACCTTGCAATCCTGTGCTGTTCTCTAAGAAACTATAAAAGGCTTACAGAGCACTGTGCCCTATCAAGAAAAGATGCTAAATAAAGCCCCAGCTTTGACACTGGTGTTCAACAGGCTGGCCTTCATAAACCTAAAGAGCCCCCAGTTATTTCATTTAGAATTCATTGCCAGAGAAGGCCTTCAAGACTAATCTCACTGAACTTTCATACCTAAAAGTCTACTCTCCATTAGGGAATTTTGCCCCTTCATGAAACAATGGAAAAAAATGGGCATTTCCAGAGTATGACTCACCTACTGGTGAATAATTCTCTGAAAGTGCCCTTTTCTCGCTACATACCACCAAGAAAACCTAGGAAATGTATGTGAATCTCAGTGCCACTGATTTTCATGCACAATGGATCAGACTTATTAGATATCTTAGGGGTTTCTGTTGCAATGTTTCATCCATATTTTTTAGTTACTCTTTTCCTGGCAGTCATGTTGGTAATTTATTGGAACTGAATTTCTAAGACTTAATTTTGCATTCAGAATTACTACTAACCTTCTAAGGTTAGAGAATACACTAATATTGTCCTGCTTTAAGACAGGACACTAATATTATCCTGCTTTATAGCATATATCCTCCGTATAGGAAGCAAGCACAATAATAGCTATTTAAAAAGCTTTGTGCATAACACTAATCAGGTATTTAAGTTATTTGCCAAATTGCTGCCAAAAATTAAATTACCAAGAAGAACAGAGCTTGATGCAAAAGAAGTTACACTATTAACAAGCAAGGGACAATAATAAAGTCTAGCTCTGCCAGATGTGTACTATAACATATATAAAATCTGGACTGAACTTTAAACTACTTTTTCCATCTTGTTAACTGAAATGTGTAAATTATGAACTGGTTGGCTATTAAACAAAACATCCATGGATGAAGACATCTTCTCTAACAAAAGAGTGATTGTAGCCCAGTTTAAATTATTTTGGAACCATCCCAGATTGAAGAGAGCAATTCACAACTCTCAGGATAGCATGACCGAGAAAAGGCAGGCATTCTTTTAACAACCATGTTGGAACATGATCAAGCAAAATCGGCACTATCTCAAAAATGCCTGACAAGGATACCTGAGAAAATGCTCCTAGAATATCCAATTATAAAAAACAAAAGATTCATTCCCTTAACTGATGAAACAGCTATATTTCCACATTGCAGCTGTATCCAAAAAGCATACAGAACTATTACAAGATGTCATTAAACAGAATAAAAATGTCCTTGACTAGTCTCTCACTTAAGAAGCTTATCAGCAGAACAGAAGAGGACATCATGATAATTCCTTGCCTCAGAGATAATCTTCTTCACTGTTGGACCCTGCCAAGGTCTTACAACATTTTAGCATTCCTAATCTCTGTTCCAGGCAAGAACTGTAGTTTGGTTTTTCTCTTTTCATTCAAGGGCATAACACCAACTGCCATTAAAAAAATATCATACCAAACAAACAAAAAAAGAAAGCATAGTGGGTTGGAACTAGATGATCTTTAAGGTCCCTTCTAACCAGAACCATTCTATGATTCTATATAAGACCCTCGTTCCATCAAGTCCAGGACATTCTTCATAAGAATATGAAACACATAACTCCAAGATGGGTACAGCAGGTTTATTGCAAGAAGGTTTTGAAGAGCAAACGGTTCCTCTGGTTTTCACCCTTGTTTATTATTACAGCACACAATAAATGAATGTTGCTATCCTATTGTGAACAGTTTGCTATTTTGAGTTTGAATGTGACTGTCTTTCAGCACTGACCGAAAAGATGACTAGTTCAAACTAGACGTTTATTTTGTAGATGGCTAACCTCAGGTGTAGTAAATAATTTCCATTTATTTCAGAAAATAAACAAATCAGCAGCCGCCCAGAGATTCAACGGGATTTAGGAGACCTCTTCCTTTCCCCTTCCCTTTGCCAGCCCTCACTAATCTTTTCAGCCTGTGAGGGGATCCTGCTCAACTCCTCCTCCTCCTTGGCCTTTTTCTCATGTCAGGTTCTGCTCTGATCACAGAAAAGTGAAGGGGGAAGATACAGGGCTTTCAGCACAGCATCATCTGCCTCAAGGAAAAAGAGCTGCTAATGAATCCCAAAGCTCAGGACTGCGATTCTGCCACACTGCCAGGGCTTTCAGATCACCTCCATGCCATTCCCCAGATATCCCTTTAAAGGGAGAGGCAGACATTTTGGAGGAGATGGACCCACCTCATCCTACAGCAAGAAGATGTGGTGCTCACAGCGGCATTTATATACTATTCCCACTGCCTGTCAGAGTGCAGACAGGAGAACAGGCACTAGGGCCTCCATCTTCTCTGTTCCACGGTGGATGCCAAACCTCACTGGCTCTCTGACGCTTGCTGACTTGAAGGACCTGCACCACTCGCAGCCCAGAAACACAGCTGTGGTGTGCAGGGAGCCTCTGGGAAGTTAGGCAGCCCATGCTGCCTCTGGAAGCCTGAAGCATAAGACCAATCCCAGGTCCCCCTCCTTAGGAACCTGGAGGGCCATCATAGTCCTCTCCACAGAAGCTGCCAAGAGAGCTGCTGCCTGACTTGCCCGTACAAGGAGGGACAAGAAGCGAGCAGGAGCCACTGCTCCTCCCCAGGAGTGGTGGGTTAACCTTGGCTGGCTGCCAGGTACCTACCAAGCTGCTCTCTCACTCCCCCTTATCGACAAGGTAGGGGAAGAAATTAAATTAAAGAGAACATGGGTTGAAATAAGGACAGGGAAATTGCTCAGCAGTTACTCTCAAGGGCAAAACAGACTTGACTTGGGGAAGATTAACTAAATTTTTTGCCAATTAATAAGAGAGTAGGGTAGTGAGAAATAAAACTAAAAACACCTTCTACCCACTCCCCTTCTTCCCAGGCTCAGCTGCACTCGTGGCTCTTCCATTTCTTTCCCCCCAAAGCAGCATACGTGGAATGGGGAATGGGGATTATGGTCAGTCCATAACACTTCATCTCCACTGCTCCTTCTTCCTCACACTCCTCCCCTGCTCCAGCATGGGGTCCCTCCCACAAGCACCCAGGGAGTGGTCTGCTTCGTCCACAGGGACATTCATTTCCAATGGCAGCTCTGGTGGTCCCATGTTCCTGTAGGAGATGCTGGGGCTCTTAGATACCTGGTCTGATTGCCCCTGGGGAGCTCCCTCATTCTGTGGCAGTACCTGCTCAGCCTGCCTAGAAGGTGAAGGACCATGTACATCCCCTTGTGTCCCAAGGCCCTTCTCCTTCCCATTGGTGCCTGGCAGAGTCTCCTTGCTGGCCGTGTTGCTGCAGCTGTTCCCCCACACTCGCTTTTGCAGTGGAGTGTCTCCCCATCCTTCTGAGGCATCTCCTGTGCTGCTCTCAGTAAAGCTGTCAGCCTTTCCTCATCCCCAGGGTTGTGTCCAGTGTCTGTGGCTGGCACTGCCCCCACCAGCCCCATGCTTGCCCTGATCCCTTGCTGTGGCTTTGGGAAGGGCCCTGGGTGCCGAGCCCTGCCGTTCCTGCCAGCTTTGTCAGCCTTCACTCCTGTCTTCTGCCTGGTTGGAGATCCTGCTCACCTCCACTTCCTCCTCTGCAGACCTGCACTGCTCCCAGCCCAGAAACGCAGCTGTGGAGTGCGGGGGACCTCCAGAAAGATGGGCAACCCATGTTGCCTCTGGAATCCTGAGACAGAAGGCCAGTGACTGGTTGAGATAAAATTTGCGGAGTTATATTTCAACTCTCTTTTCCTAACTCACCGTAAATATCTTTTTAGATTTTCTTGTTCCATGAATAAATATTTGGAATTTTGCACTTTTCTTCAGTTCCACGTAGTTACTTAATTCACATGGCCCTTTTTTCTTCTCCCTGAATGGAAAACAAAGTAGCAACACTGTGAAAAGTCTACCATTTCCATTGCCTTTTCTATATGCCCTCAGGAGGGGGAAGAATCGTAGCATTCATTGGATAAAACAGCAGTTCTAAACAAATCCTTTGTTAATACAAATGTCTGCCTCATGGTTTCAGACCGGCAAATCAAGCTATGCACTGAGAGTTGTTTACAGTCTGAAAAGTCACAGACAGGTACATGAAGTGATACCACATTTCTTTTTTAATGTTCAGATGGGAATTCAAAGGATTACTCAACAAATTATATACTCTGATTTCTTGAAATTGACAGATGAGTAGAAGTAATGTTGTACTTATTGCTGAGCTCTTATGATTTTACTGCTTGTAAACTGATATGAAAGACTCAAACAGTAGGAGAGGACCATCTTTACTTAATTTATACATTTTATTCAACCAAAGGGAACATTTTTTCCCTTTTCTGGGAGTAGAATGCACAGTGTATTTGCAATAACTTTGCACACATGTTCATCGTGGCTTATAATGGCGAGTGGTTTCTCATCTTTATACCATCTTTTAATCATAAATTTTCTATGAATCACGGAATGTTTTCACTTGAAAGATTCACGGGATCGACATCTGTTGTGTAGAGTGATACAGCTGAAGAAGACCTAATGCAGACAGTTTAATGTTATTTAAAGATTAGAGATAGCAGAGAAAGCCTTTATATACACTCCCAAGCCATTTATGTGTCTTCCACAGCTTCTTCCCAATCTTTCTGTCCTGTGTCTCCCAGTTCACACCACCCATGCAACCTTTCCTTTTGCATTTTGTGTACTTTTTAAAACAAGGACAAGAAAAATTGTCTGGTACAAGAAAGGAATGACTCATTGTTTTGTACAACCAAGAACAAAATCATTTTGCAGAAAGTGCTTCATTGTTACTTTAATATTCTCTAAATGCATGAACTTGGTATTATTTATGAGGCAATAGACTCTGGTTAGGTGTAAGGTCCATTCTGCTCATTTGCAGTTATTGCAAAGGTTTACTTGTATTATAAACAACAAAGTCAGATAAATTGTGGGAGAAAAAAAGGTAGTGGGTTTGTTTTATTTTTCAGAATAGGGAAACCAAGGAGCAGAAATCATAAATTATTTATTGAAGGTAACATAGGAAACCTGTAGCAGAAGCAGGAATTGAATTTGTTATCTAGGAATCCTACCAGAAGTACATGTCTTCTGTCTTGTCTCTAAAATTGGCCCATCATCACTTTGTAGTTTTTTCTGTTGAATTTTATCTGATAGTTTTGCCAATTGTTAGACTGTGGTTTGGGAGATTTCCAGATCCTGATGTACAGTGTACATGTTTGTTTCTTTGTGTGTGTGTTGGATTACTTTTTTTTTTTTTTAATAAGAGATTCAAGAACAAAAAAAGGCATAGAGTGACAGTGAAAGAAGTAATTTTCCACATCACATCTTCCAATTATGTATAATCCCTTTTGCATGTCATGTTGTTTGCATCTGCAGATAGTCAGAATTGGTCTCAGCCATAGCGTGTGTGCATGCAGAAAACTGCCAACTGTTTGGAAGCATGTGACCTGTATTTTTTGTAGTCTGCCATTTAGAAAAGGCAAAAAGTTTAGAAAAATCATCAAATGTTTACTATGCCAGGCAAAAATGATGAGGTACATTTGCACATAACTACAAACTGCACATATATTAGACAAAAGATCTAATGTTTGATATCATTATATAAAATTTTCAACTGCAGATTTCTAAAGGTTTTTCTTACCCGACAGGATGATGCCAGGCCCTACTGATTTTGCAGGATGAGCATGAAGATGGTGGAAGACCACATTCACATTAGACTCACTACAGAATACTGAGTTCAGATACTGCCAAAACTTGCAGAATAAGCTATCACCAAAAGAAAGAGGGCAGATTTTCCATGGATCTAGCTGCTTCTCATTACCTGAAACCTAGGAATTTGACTCAGATGGTGTCCAGCCTGCCTCCGTAGGCTAGTGATCTTTGCCAAGAGCAAGTCCCACTGGGACTTGAAGAAGTCTGGATCCATGGAAAGAAAAGTGAGTGTATCTGGAGATTACTACTAGGCAGCAGAGACAACATTGAAAGAAAAAAAGTATGATTGAAAGAGTATGACTGAGAGGTGGGAAATGGATGAATAAGACCAGCAAAGTGAGGTGAAAAAGGAAGCGCTGTGCACAGAGACTAGTAGGGAAAAGAAAGGGGAAATCTCTGCTTATATTAGAAATCTGGAGCTCAACAGAAAAAAAAAAAAAAAAAAGGAAGGGAATCTCTTGATTGTGTTTTAGTACAGTGAGTATAAAGCCTATGTGAGTCAAAAAGCTGGATGAAAACACTGCTGAAATAATTCTAATGGCTTTTTGGTTGACAAATAAGCTGCCTTTCCTCACCATTTCTGTGTTTGCCAGGCTGTCTTGGCCCACCTGAAGCAGTCCAGTGACACTCCCAGTGAATCTGCCTTTGGATCTGGTCCCGCAGGGGAACCATTTCACCAGCCTCTGAAACCCAACCCTTCTTGCATGAAATACAGCTATTGTTTAACAGTTCAGAGCAACAAGATGAGGGCAGGAAATGAAGAATAATGTCTCCACTTGAAACAGCTAATTATACTTATGTTGATCTAGTGTTAAACTTTCCTGTTATCATTGGCTATACAGTCTTGTGGATCTTGCCTGTGCTGAGATTTTCTAGTGGCTTCATCTTGGGCTGCAGCCTGTGTTATGCAGAAATGTGGGAGAGCCTTATTCAACACCAGCTGTGCCCTGCATTTCTTTAAGCACTGCTTGCCAGTATAGTTGGACTTTTAACATCAGATTTCCTTTAGTTAGGATGGTGCACCACACATCTAAGAATGCAAGGAAGTTTTAATGCCACCTTGGGTAAGTATCATCAGCTAGAAATAAGATCCCTCCAAGCAGGGGACAACTGGAGCCAATAATTTCAGTAGCAATATCCCGTATTTTACTAAAGAAACTTCAGAAGACCAGCACCTTTTTTTTTTTCTTTCAGAAACCCAGCACCCAATTTTTTTTTCATCTCAAAGTCAAGAATTGCTTCCTGAAATAAAATCTGAAAAGGATGTCTTTGCTGTAAAATTAATTCAGGTAATCATCACTAACATTTCTGTATCTATATTAGCTTAGCCAGCAATAAAAGAAAATTGTAGCTAAATTGCTGAGTCCTTCTCAGGGCTGCACTCATCCACAGGCAAAACCTGGAGGCACTTTGTCCTGAAGCCACCTAAGGTACTCACAGTTTCACACCAAACTGAGACACTTGACTCTTCTCTGGTGTCTTCACACAATTATCTGCTTGTGCCCAGAAAAACTCGGTCCATTTGAGGGATCTGCCCTCATTGTAAAATAAGGATGGGATCCAGAGGTTGCCCAGTCAGATGAAATAGAAACTTGGGCTTTAGTTCCTTGACCATAAAAGCAGCTGGCCCCCACTGAACACACCAGCAGAATTCAGTACAGTGTTAGAAACAGAAGTTAAATGTAATATCCAAGTGCACTCTATAATGAAGGCATACAAGACCTGTATACATAGCTTCATGTTTCCAGCTATGAACAGCCATGTATTTCAGTGTACCCTCAGGTGTAGACTGGTGCGGAAACTCTGAAGAGCTTCCATAAAGAGCAGTGTTCAGGTATCAGGTTTCCAGGAGTTGTCCAAGAAATATGTTTGGGTGAGAAACAGAACTATTCATTCAGGTTGAAATTTGAAACCCTCATAATTTGGGGAGAAGAGAATGCTTCATATTGTTTTGGTTTTTTGAAGCTGGATTTTCATGACAAACTTGTAATATATTGTTCACATACTGCCTTCCTTTGATAAAAGAACACTTTTGCATGACAGAAAGTAAATTCCCCCTCCCAGACTTTTAAGAACAGCAGCAAAAGCATATATCTGGTCCCAAATTTTAGAAGAAACTTAGTTTCTTTTTATTAATTCTGCAATGCAGAAGGAAAATTATGTATATCTTTGCAGAACCCACGTTTATATGTAACTGTCCTCTCAATATTGCTGCTTATATCAAGGTCTGACTGGCACTGCACAGGTTTCTGGCTCTGTACAGCACCTGGCATTTTTCACTACTTCTATATTAGCATACTAACCAGGGCCACGTTGTGATGTTAAATTACCAGCACACCTCTTGGCACTGTTTTGATCCAAAGTAATACTCTTCCAGATAATGCCTGGACGCAGTTTTCAGGTCTTAGCTAACCCAAAAACCAACAGTCTGTTTGGAGGCAGCCACACAGTTTCAGAATGTGAAAGAGTTCAGCCGGTTGATCATGAGCTCACTCATGTCAATAGGCCCCAGAGCCAGAGGACAGCCCTATCCCATTTTATTTATGGGTATAAACGTAGCCCCTAGAATTCTGCATTGTGGCTACACAAACATGGTGTTAATAATAACTGCATGTTTTCTCAATTCTGTTGCTATGTGAATAAAAGCTATTCCACTTTTCCGTTTCTACAGCAGCCCCAGAAATCACCATCATTTGCATTAGCACGGTGGGTATCATTTTAAAAAAAGTTTTATTTGTCTTCTGTAGATAGGCATACAGTCAATTCGGATAGTTCCCGTCTTTGTTGAAGATGTAAGTAGCCAGTAAAACAAATGAAAAACAAAAGAACGAGAATTTTATTCAGTGTGACTGCGTGACAGATGAATAACACAAGTATATGTCTTAGCCAATAGGAAGAAACAGAGACTGACCAAAGGTTATGGCTTACAGGCATAAATTTATCCTCTGTGATGAAATGTAATCAGATCCTACCAGTTTCAACTTTGAAGTCTTCCTGAACCTGTAAGGTTACAGCTCTGAACACATCTCTACCTCTAGTTGGCATGTCTCTTTGTTTTCTGCATTTTTTAAAATACAAAAATAAAAGAAATAAACTGAAGCAACCTATGACATGGTAGGAATTTCAAACTGTTTTTAAAAACCCACAAAGTTATGTTCCGTAGCACATTTAATGATTCTTTAAAAATACAGGGCACAGCACTTAATACTTCAAGCAGAGAATCCAGTTCGTACGTATTTCTTCCTAAAAAGCATGTGTACAGTTGAAGAATAATAATGACACCTATCCTTGGAGTAAGGTCTGCAGTTCTTCTCCCACTCATAGAAAAAATTGCTTTCTAAAAATTCATAATTTGCAATCATCTTCTTTGAGTACAATGTGAAAAAACAATCTAGATACAGGATTGGACAATGATTAAAACTCACTGCTGTGTTACTAGAATCTTCTAGTGAGGTGTTACTATTTTAATACTAATATTAATGTGAGAGGAGAACTAACAAACTTCTTTGGTAAGGGTGGTCAATGCTGGTGGTCTTGTGGTCTTAAGTCTATCATTCCCTTCAGTAAATGCACAGAGTTGGTGAATCAGCCCTGCTACACTGAAGCACAGTCTTCTCCTAAAGGATGTTCCCTGAAATCAGTGAGAGGACAGAGGGACAACACTTCTGTTCACAGAGAGCAGAAATATCAAGATTTCTCACTGCTCACGAGGCTGCAGAATTTTCTTGCATAGCTATGTGAAGAGATGTGAGCCTTGCCTAATATAACACTGTCGACAGTTGTTTCAGTAGTATAAAATTTTTATGAGATAGTTTCATTTCGTTCAGAGGAGAAAGCATTTTTTCACTGTAACAATGCATAATGAACCCTTCCTGATATTGTGGGCTGAAATGAGGTTCTGATTGCTTAATGCAATAGTCTGAAAGAATGGCTCTAGTCTCAGGCAGACTTAAGGTTTATGCAAAGTCCCTTTCTAGTCAGTGAATAAGTACAGGTACATCTAGAAGGCAACTCTTGAGCCAGGTGTTCAAGACAAGCGGCATAAAACACTCTTGTCTCCACTGACAACAAAGGGAGTTGGGGCAACAAGTTTTGTCTGAACTCTATAACGTTCAGACTTACATAAAAATATAATGGTGTGTATTGAGTCCAGATAACTTATTTTCCTATATTCAACACTAAGGTGTGAGTGTATAAACAGGGCAAACGTCTTCAAACCTATCCCTTTATGTCCTTTTAGCTCCCACTGTTGGGATGCTTTGTTAATACACCGCCTTCTTTCTTTCACCTGCAGGGAACTCTGGGCTTCAGAGATTTCCTCAGAAATTGTTCAAAGTTGTTTTTCAGGGGCTAATCAAATTTTGAGGAATAAAGCTGGAAAAGGTTGGATGGAAACACCATCACCACCTTTCTGGGGGAAGGGATGGTTAGATGCAGAACTGGTTGTTTTTATTACTCCCTGAGTCATTCAAGCAATATTAATTTCCCTGGTAGAACAGCCTGCTGTCAGCCTATATGGTCAGCATCATCATTCAGCACAGCAGTTCTGTGCCACAGGAATGCAATGCTCAAGCTTGTGGATTCATCACAGACTTTTTTTAATTTTCCTGCTCTGAAAAAAAAAAAAAAAAAAAATTAAATTCTTAAAAGCTGATGAGCAAGGAGTGTTAAAGCTCCAATGTCAAACATCTGAAAGCTGGAAAAATTCAAATGAAGCATTCCCCAGACCACATGAAATGGACCCTCCACTCTAGGGCCTGACACACGCAATGCACAGAAAAGTTCTAAACTGAGGCAGAGCTACCTCTGTGGAGAGATTCATGATATGGCATTCCTTGATCTTCAGGGAAACTGAACCTTTCATCCTAAAGAACTTTTAAAGCAATAGATTGTGCGTGCGTATTTATCTGTGCAATATGAGCTCTATTATATGTGCAGTCAATCCTCTATTGTCCGTGTCCTCAATAACAAGCCTTCTGATAGAGATCAAGCCTGGAAAAGGTTGTGTGCACGTAAAAGACAAAGCTATAACAGAAGTTGTTTGACAACTTTAAATGCAGTGGGAGTGACTTGTGACTGTTGCATCTGGAAGTGAGCGCAGAGTTCTCAATGACCTCCATGAGGCTGCCATTTGCTCCATGGTCATAAAACTCCTGATCCCCAGTGAAATGTCATTCGTTGCATAGGACAAAGCTTTTAAGATTCTGGTAAAATATTCAAGTGTTATTCCCAAAAGGCAAGGGTATTTTGATTAAATTCCCCAAGGAAATTTTATCTTTTTCGTAGGTAATGTGGTGTAATGAAAATGTTCTCTATCCCTTTTAGTGTTAAGAATATATTCTCCACCCTTAGGACTCTTAGTTGCTTGTAAACATGGAGAATATAAAGAATTGCAAATTTTAATTCATCTTGAAATTAATCCACCGCTTATTTCAGTAAAATGCAGTTCTAACCAACCAACAGAAAAAAAAAATAATGTGGAGTCATGCCCACTCCTCGTCTGTGTTCATGAAGGCTGGAGAGATGGGGCAAAAGCCAAAAGGACTTGGATCCTCACCTTAGACATCCCCACGGTCTGGAAGAAACACTGTGGAAACTCCAACAAGCGTGAGTCATGAACATTGCCCAGGCTTGGTGGCTTTTCTAATTAGCCAACAGTCTGGTTACAGGGCATTGATCTCTGCTGCCTGTATCCAGCTAGTACAGCTTCCAGAGGAATCAGCCAGCCAAAAAGCACACTGGTCGGTCACCTCAGTACCTTTTTTTTCTCACAGTGTAGACCTGGAGAATAATACTCTGATGTGTAAAAAAGATAACACTTCCTAAAGTGCTCTCACTAGCCCCACATCACTTCTGTCCTCCCAGGAGACCTAGCAGCAGAGAACTTTCTCAGGAGTCCTGCTTTCCCAGTACAGGATAACACAAAGAATTGTTTTTATCCCTAAATCCCTCTGCTGTTAAAGTTAATCTATAAGCCATATGTGCAAAAGATGCTTTCTAAAACAGTACCCATGCTCAAGTGAATTTTCAAGGGCAACCTGTCAGCTCTACATTGAAACTCAGTGAACCCAAAGATTACATGCAAGTGTTTTTCTGAGCACTGACAGGGCCTAAGCTGAGACCCTTTTAGAAATTTGTTTCTAGCGTTTACTAGTTCAAATGGACTTCTTAGTTTAATATTTTCATCAGTATAGAAAGATTTATGTCTTTGGTCCCTGGCCATTACAAAAGCCTTTCTAATTCATGATCAAGATATTTAAAAGAACATCAATTTATCCTGAAAGCCCTTGATCTGAGATTATATTATATTCTCTATACCTTTACAGAATTTTGAGGGTCTATATGTTTATCAAGGACATTTTTATTAGACACCTAGGATTTTAGGGATCCGTGATATGCATGATATAAGGACTTTTGCTAAGGTTATGCAAGTTGCTTTTGGAATAGGATCAAAACATAGCCCAAAGCTCCCTACCTCCTTACTTACAGAGCTCCTGTTATTGTATTTAGGTTTGGATAAACTTTTCTCTGGAAGGTGATTGCTCACAGCAGTTAATTTTAAACTTGCAGGCTTAGATCTGGCTCTATGTGTGTGAACAGGCTGTCATCATACATTCCAGGTTACTCTCAGAAATGAATGTGTCTTTCCTCAGTGTTTCTCAAGTGCTGGGGCATCAGACATTCCTTCTACTCTGCATTAATCCAATTACTAAACACCTGCAGACATGCAATAACAGTTTTTGTGCCAAGTCCCTTAGAAATGGTTTTATAGGAGAATGTAATCTGCTGTCCTGCTATCAGGAGTCGCGTTACACACCTGCCAAGTCCTGAGCTGAAAAATAACAATCAACGTTCTAATTCATTGCAAGAATGTTTGGGGGCACATTAAAGAGACAAAATGACATTCTTCTTAATTTTCCTGCCATGGAGTCCATTAAACATTTTCAACTTGTAGTTAATTTTATTAAAAGCCAATTTCAGTACTAAAATATTTACAGTACAGCATGATAAAAACGGACTTCTCATGGCAACTTAGGCAAGTTCCAAAAGATCCATTAAAGAGAGAACTGCTTCAAGCACATATATAGTGTCAATTCAGTGTTCCAATTCTGTTCTTAGGGATTTATCTGATAATCACCAAATGCACTTCAAAGTGGAATTTTAAACTATGAAATAATTTGTTTTTCTTGTGCCTTTTTTATACTTTTCCCCAAAGATGTGCTTTTTTTCTCCTCTGTTTTTAAAGTGGTTGTGCTCCTCGGAGCTGAAACAAGACTTGTTTTCAGAAGGGAAGACTTTTCAAGGCACAAGTGTCAGTTAGGTGCCAAAGAATAATACAATAGAATGGAACAGAGATTTAGGAGTATGAGTCAACTGCTGACTGCACCACAAGTTTTTGTACAGCCTTGGGTAGGTCGTTTCATCCTTTTGTGGTGCAGCTTTATTTGTAAAATGCACATCAATGAATCATAGGAACGTCAATGGGAATAGTAAAAATGAAGACGTTCCTAGAAAGCCTCTTTGTGAGTCCTGAGTTTGCTACATGGAAGACAAGTGTGGTCCTTTACTAAGCTAAACAGCTCATCTTTTCATCTACAAGACTATTTATATACACCCAAATGTCATCTTATTTCATCATGCTCCATTAGCTTCAATTACAAGTGCAGGGATGCGAACAGTGAAAAATTATTTAAAGAAATACAACAATACCAAGCTGAAATTTGAAAGAAATTCTCTATAATAACCCATAAAGTTGTTATCCCTGTTTACCTTGGCAAGGAATATGCAGCAGTGATAGCATGTGCTCCGTTCAGGAAGAGAAATTGGATTTGACCAGAGTCACCTGCAGTTTATAGCACTGCAGTCACTGCTGAGGGCTATACATAATGTCCTAAGGGGTCTTTTGCACAGCTGTAGACAAGACAGCAAGAGACCATAAGCCAACAAAGAGCATTCCGAGGCTATGGCCCCGTGTACTAACCCCTTCCAACTAACTTTACATTCCCCCATCCCATATGTAACCTTCAGCCCCCCACTTGAAGCAGGCAGTCTGACAGTAATAATAGTAGTCACAAGAAAAGGTAACCTCTGTCATACTAATAATTTTTGAAAACTTAAATGCCCAGGATGTGATTTTAATTAAAATGCACACTGCTTAGCTTGTCTGTTTCCAGGAGAAGGCTTCTCTCACAGAAAGACAGTGATCCGTTACACCTATTTGCACTCCCACACGTAGGGGTCAGTCCCATCATTACACAGCCTGATTTGTAGAGAGCACGTATAGTGATATATAAACATGGGAATGAATCTGTTTTGCCTTAAGTTTGGTTTTGCCCAATGACCTTTGCATGAACAGTATTTTGGAATGATCAAAACAAAGGACACAGTGTACCTGGTTCTAGTGTTGGCTATTTCTTCCTTAAGATCTTCTTGGGGTTTTATGTAGCAATTTGCAGATCTTTTTTTTTTGTTTTACAAAAGAGAGCCCAGCTTCTCATGTCCTTTGGGGAGTGGAATGAGGGGTTGCCAAGATCTGTATTTATCTACAAGCAAAGCTGAGAGAAGAACTGAAGTCTTTGAAATCAATCTTTAGGTGCATTAGGCTTAAAGCAGTACTGCAGAAGTTAGAAAACTCATACAATTTTTTCCTATACATTAAAAAACTTATATTTTGCCTTCCACAAAAATGCACTGAAAAATCTCTTGCAAGGCAGTGCAGCTAAAATACCCATAAATGATCATGCTCATGATCTAATGGAAATTCTGAGGCCCAGAGTGAAAGCTGAATATCACAATCTACTGTACCAGGATCCTCTCCAAAATAGAGGACTTGGTGCAAAGTGCTTTGCCTCAGCCCTACCGTACGCTCTGCCCTTCTCCCGCTATAGGGATTGTTATTCACTGCGCTGTGTCTCTGCAACACCACCAGCTACTTTGCACATACAGAAGCTCTATTCGCAGAGAAACTGCAGAATATTGCTGCCTGTGTTCCAACTAATATGCATTTAAAATAGTCTAAATATTGCATTTGCATGAGTAATGCCTATATTATGGACTCTCAGGGATCCATATAACTTGCCTTTTTTATTTTCAGTTTTCCCAGAGGCAAGCGCAATGCCCAATCCCCTTTCCACAGAAGTCAATGAGAGTCTTGATACTTTTTTCAAGAGGAGGAAGGTCAGTCCCACTTGGGGTCCTATACTGACTAAAAATGACACAACTTTTTGGACAGAAGAAGCCCCAAAAGGCTCCATATGTTGCTCTCATGCCGGGCTGACTTATTTGAGGGGAAGGTCAGCCCATTGTGCAAAGGGCCAGAGAGTGAATAACACATTTGCTGCATGCCTGGGAGAGGAAGCTTGAAGCAGGGAAGCGGGTCTGGCTTTTTAATTCCCACTGGGTCTAACATCCTACAGGAGTTACTCCAGCTCAGAGCCTGTACAGCTTCAGCCTGTTTTCAGCTTTGCCTCCCTTTAAACAGAAACAAAAATTCTCTACCTTTTGGAGACTTAAAATGCAGGCTTTGATTATGGATCAAAACAAGAGTCTTCTATTCTATTCTGGTGCCATACTTGAGAAGACAATGATAGATGTGACCTGGAGAATGGACCTCATCCTTCTCCATCTATCTTCATCACTGTCATGTGAAGTTTCCAGATTTTTTTCCGTGTGCGAATCAGCAGGTGTATTGGAGGACATGAACTTTATACCAATGGACTCCTTTCCCCTAGGAAACGGTTCCCTTTCTGTGATGGTCAGTCAAAACATTCCCTCTGGGTTGTGAGTAACTTCCACAGCTGTGCAGTCCAAATGGCACAGATGCTTCTCTAAGGTTTGTCTTTTGTGACATAAAATTAGGTGCTATTAACATGCATTGGAGAGAAAATATATAGAAAGAAACAACCAGTTTGTTGTCAGTGGTGGGTTGGTTTCTTTCCTTGTGTATCTTTTTATTTTTTTTTAAATTGGCTCTTGGTTGTAAGATCAAGACCAAAATAAGTATAAGATATATTTTTCATTTTTTAACAGACAAAAGGTAGTAGTTTAATATTTCACACAGGAAAAGAAAATAAGTATTTTGATTACTTGTGTTTTTTTTCCTTTGCTTAGAATTAGGCTCAGGCAGGAAGAAGTACATTTAAAGCTACTGTCTGAACTTACTAACATGAGACTAAATCAGATAGGACAAAGACCACCGGATAATCTATTGCAAGGGACAACTATTGCCAAATAAATTGTTATTTATTTGAAGCAATGCCCAGGTACGAGAGTTATCATCTGATGGAAGGAATACACATTAAGTGCTGGAGGAACTGAGCAGATAGAGCACTGGAAAGCTGTCTTGAAAAGAACCAGCCACAACCACAACAAATGATCAAAATCCATGCACAGAACTGGGAGGTGCTTACAGTCACCTAAACTTATCCTCTTGCTTTGAAATCCTTCATTTACCACAGCACATTCATGTATCGCATCTAAACTACTAGGTAGCCAGGTGCTACCAATCATCTTCAGCCCTACCCACTGAGATGTTGTCTGCTCCTTTTCCTTCATACCATAGGATTATGAGTGTCAGTGCCTCGAAGGATTAACCCCCGGGTTAATTCTGCACCCAGAAAAAAGTTAAACACACTTTGAAGAATATACCCTTAAAATCAAGATTGCAAAGAGAACCTAAAAGGACATGCTCTGACACACTCTTGCATGGATTTATACTACAAAATATTCTGGAGTCAAATATCATCACTTTAACCTGTTTTATCATCCAGATTGCACATTTGCTGTACACTCACTGTCCATGTTAATATCTTACTCTTCACTTGGTCAACACAGACTTTGTCTCTGTATTTGGCTGAGGGAAAAGCTGCTGAAAGTCATAAAGCGACTTTAACAACTTGGAAAACTGTATCACTTTTGCCGGAGCTATCACTGAGAGAATCAACATCACATGGTTCGCAGACATGTCAGTGACACACCTCAGTCAGTAAACTGGAGGAACAATTAAAAACTTGCAAGGATAAAGCTATCTTTAACACCAGCATTGAAAGCAAGGTTCAGGTCTAAACACAGTTCCAGACGCTACACCATCCACCTGAGGACTAAGCAAAGAGGTAACACTTTCCAAAATGTTGGAAGCTTTAGAAACTTTAGGAAACATTACCCAGAGTCCAAGAACTGCAGCAGGTCAGAAAAAATATGATGTGCATGACATTTTGGAGAGTATTCATAAAGCTTCACTTTATCATCACAAGATTAATCTCTCTAGACACATCCTCTACACAGAGAGGAGCAAGGTGGGCTTCCCCAGGGGGCCTTTGGGAGTGACTCTATTAGGCTAAGCTAACCTTTGGGAATATATCCTTTTCAATGTAAAATAAACACCATCTTTGGATTACCTATCCTCATTTTCAGATCAATTCCAGCCGTAAATCTCAACGCAATTCGCAATGCAGGTCATGTCGCAATACCTCCCTCTTGGTTTGAGCCCAGTGGCTCCATGCTGAGCAAATCCTTAAGTGCTTTGTTGGAGCAGAGCCACATTGCTCTGCACCTTACGGGATGCAGCCCCAGCTGGGTACGTGTATATCTGTATGAATAGGAACATCTCTGAGGTCATCAAGGAGTTAAAATCAGACAGTATACCTACCACAGCCCTTTGAGCTGTGATCCTATCAAATTTTACAAGCTAAACAGGATCAAGCTGGGTCATATAAGAATCAGAGACATATAAGGATCCCTAGAGGCTGCAGGGAGTGATTTTAATAATGCAAGAGGTGGTACTTTTTCTCAGTGCACTAATCCTGAACCACAAATCAGATTCCCCAGCTGACTGTGATCAGAAAAGAACCCACAATCTCTTAGGGAACGGGAAAGAAAGAAGGGAAATATGTTAATTTTAAAGTCCTGGCAGGATTCTGTTATAGTTAACTGCTACAGCTAGCCAAAAGCAGTAAAGATTTGCTATCAAAGGTTAAAAATAAATGAATGCTGTCCATTTTGTCAAACAGCAGATGCTTCCAAATTTCTGTATGACCTTTCCCCAAATTATGATGTCTGTAAACAAACAAAAAAACCCATAAAACTACACTTTTAATTGAAAACTGAACATGAAAAATGTTGTCATGTATTCATATACAAGAAAGAAAGTAATCTCAACTCTAGTGATATTCCTTAAATTTCCAAATAGCTTCAAAGAAACAAACAGTATTGTCTCCTCGTGTCCCCAAAGAATATGCACGATTCTGTCTGGCTTTTTTCAGTTACTGATGATGTTTAGTTTTCTGTTTTGTTTTGCCCTTTCTTTCTTTTTTTTTTTTTTTTTTAAATTCTGAAATTGAGCCATTTCAATGAACAGAAGTAGAAGTCTCCAACAGAATTATCGGGCTGCAAGGTGTTTGGGGATACCACCAACTGAAAAACGCTAATGCATAGCGGCATGTAGTTCTACAATAGAATATGATACAATACGATACGATACAATACGATACGATATGATACAGTCCAACCACAAAGTTGATCAGAATTTTTTCAGCCACAAGAGAGCCAATATGTTGACCCATTTATGTTTAATTCTTAGGTAAGTGGACCAGCAAGAGAAGCAAGACAGGCAGGTTCAAGGAGGCAGGTCCAAGGCTCAGACCCCAAGGTTTGCCGCTCACTGCTGACCCGTTGGGTGCTTTTGCTGGCGGAGGAGGGCGGCAGGTTTCCAACCCCAGGCCTTTACCATCAGCAGTACACTGAACACCCAAGCAAAACACGCTCCCTGAAACCTCCGCCCAAACCCAACTGCCCAAGAAACAATACCTCTCAGAAGAGCTCTTCAAGGAAAATCGCAGCAAGGAGGCAACTTGGATGTTTCTCTTGTCAACTTTTCAAACAACAGCCTTCGTCCAGAGGCAGGCGAGATCAGAGCAGCATTCTCAGCCTCAGCGGGTCTTGCACGCCGTGTCTACCAGCGCCATCTGGTGATACCTACCACCTCTCTCCTCCCTGCCTGACCGCCCTGATGAGGCTTTCTAGGCTGTTTTTCTCCATCAACATCACAGAACTGGGAATAGACTTAATTACATTAAGTTCTATTTCTATAGTGGACCTAAACGAATGAAGGTGGTTGGCTGTTGGATCTGCCTCTGCTATGTTTTTTGTACCATTTCTTGCAACCTTTTGGGGGCTGACCTGCTGGAGAGCAGCTCTGTGGAAAGAGATCTGGGAGTCCTGGTGGACAACAGGATGACCATGAGCCAGCAATGTGCCCTTGTGGCCAAGAAGGCCAATGGCATCCTGGGGTGCATCAAGAAGAGTGTGGCCAGCAGGTCAAGGGAGGTCATCCTCCCCCTCTACTCTGCATTGGTGAGGCCACACCTGGAGTACTGTGTCCAGTTCTGGGCTCCCCGGTTCCAGAAGGACAGGGAACTGCTGGAAAGGGTGCAGCAGAGGGCTACCAAGATGATTAGGGGACTGGAACACCTCTCTTATGAGGAAAGGCTGAGGGATTTGGGTCTCTTCAGTCTGGAAAAAAGACGGCTGAGGGGGGATCTTATCAACACTTATAAATACTTAAAGGGTGGGTGTCAGGAGGATGGGACCAGGCTCTTTTCAGTAGTGCCCGGGGACAGGACAAGAGGCAATGGGCACAAACTTGAGCACAAGAAGTTCCACCTAAACATGAGGAGGAACTTCTTTACCCTGAGGGTGGCAGAGCACTGGAACAGGCTGCCCAGAGAGGTGGTGGAGTCTCCATCTCTGGAGACATTCAAAACCCGCCTGGACGTGTTCCTGTGTAACCTGCTCTAGGTGACCCTGCTCTGGCAGGGGGGTTGGACTAGATGATCTCCAGAGGTCCCTTCCAACCCTATGGTTCTATGATTCTATGATTCTATGAAAATAGTGGATTACCTCTAAACCAGCAAAAGGAATAGGTGATGGAAATTTATTAATTTCACAGACGAGACCATGATAAATTAACAGCAGTTTACCTTTACTCTGGATTCAGGAAAAGAACTGCAAATGGCTGCCCAGTTCACTCTTTAACATGGAAAGAAAAGAAGAAGCCCAAAAGCAGATTTACAGTCAACCATCAGGAAGCAGATGAGACCAAACACATTGTTATCCTGGGACTAGATCATGCACCCACTGCCAAGGAAAAGCATTCAGCCACTGATGTCAGCAGGAGCTGCTTGTATTCAGTAACTGCCTACCTGATCATTTGGTGTTTGCCACAACGTACGACAAATGGAAGTGGGCGTGTACATCCATGTCACCCCACAGGAAAATACAGCAAGATCTGATTCGGCAGAAAAAATAGGGTGATGAAGGGAATGGGGATTATATTATAATAACAGTAAGAGTTGGATTTCATAAAATCATCAGTTCATAAGTTCATGGCTTGAAACAAGGCTGTTCAGTGTACCCCTGATACAGCTCCAAATGAGCACTAAGGAAAGGGCAGGATCTTTACATCTTTGCATTTTTCTCTCTCCATTAATAAAGATCGGTATGTGGAATATAAATCCAGGAGGAAAACAATCACAAAAACACAACTGCAAAAAGCAGTTTTTTAAAAGCACTTATCCACCTGGTATACACATAATAAAATTCAAGTTCAGAGGAGTGAATGCATTTTGAAACAATCTGTGCATTCAGATGTATTATAAGCTTTCTCAGATAAAGAAAGGAAGAGAGATGTGTCCAGGGGACCAAGTCATAATACTTGCTACAAAATCAAGAAATATTGTAGAAAAGAAACTAATCCCCTTTAATTAATCCAAGAAGCTGTAACAGTAATCATATTTACTCATGAGATGTCATTATAGAAACAAACACTGAAACCAAAACCAAGCATTGGATTATTTGATGCATTGCCTAAATAAGTCCAGCCAGGTCTTCGAACATTTCAGTTCTCTGACTGTGAATAGGTAATACAAAGTGAAACCACTCTGACAAAATATGTTAAGAGAGTTACAGAGTATGGATCTCTCATGAATCTGTAAGCTCATCCAGTTCACCTAAAATAAGTCCTGAACTTCTGTCTAAATGTTCTGGGCCTACTAAACTAGAGTTCCTAGGTTAGGTCTTATTTCTTCTATGGGTATATAGGTCCCACAGAGAGGACCTCCCTCGAGAGGCCCTCAAATGCAACCATTCTTACACAGACTGTTCTGGGAACTCAGGCACTTCCATTAGGAAGCCTGGCTATCTCAAACTTAGGAGCAGGCTAGCTGACAGAGTTAAGGAAACCATGGCAGAATGTCTTCAAAGAGGTAAAACGCTGTTTTATTGCACAAACAGTGGTTGGTTTGCTTTTCCCTCTTTATGTATGGAGGTAGGTGCTACTGCATGCTCCCTCGTGAACACCTCCTAACTCTTTTCAAAGATCTTTTGAGACCTCAAGGAGGAATGAGATGATGAGGGTAAAGTCTTAATTTTATTCTATGGGCTTTGACTGGGTCAGTTCTACCGGAATGAAGCTCATTTTGCACTCCTGTAAAATTTGTACGGTTAGCCTGTGGAGAACCAAAGACTCCAATTAATTCCCAGTCTAAGCCCTGACATCAGTGCTACTCCAGCCCTGGATTTTATGTATATTCTAGAGCATGTAGGAATACTTCTGGCTGCCCTTCTTAATAAAATGCAAAGAAAATTAGATTCTTTTCTCTTGCCCGTTTGAGCAAGAGCCTGTCATAATAAATCTATAAAATTTGCAAGCATATTTTTATTCTCAGTATTTATTCCAAAGGTTTTTCACCTATCTTAGCACTGATCTTGTGCCTCTCCTTAGGCTATTTGTTATTTTATTCTATTTAAAATCAAAGGTGTGTCTTCTCCCAGGCTTTTTCTCATCATCGAACCAGTTGAGTTGGAGAAGAGAAGTGGTAATCATGGAATAAAATCCCTGAGATGTTTGAGATGCATGAAAAGCCACCACTGCTCTTCCACCACCTTCTACATTTCTGTATGACTGTAATCTCTAATTTGGGGGGGGCATCCTGCATTACCCCCTTCGCATGAGTAAAGTCCATGCTAAACTCAGTATAGCAGAGCTTGAAATATTCTTGTTTTGACTAGGAAAACAGTTGTTACCAATGCTGAGTGTGTCAGTGTCAGTAGTACAGTGCCACCAATGTGTTATGGCTTCCTTTCTATTGCCTCCCCAGAAGACAATCTCTCCATTTACAAATATTATCCTCCTAGAATTCTTTTTTTTTTTTTTTTTTTTTTTAATTTAACTCCATTCTTTCTGAATTATTTTCTACTGGAAAAAAATATATTATTTTCCTTTTTTTCTTTTTAATAGGAACTGTAGTTGAATTACTTGAGAGGTCATTTCATGATTGTCAGAAATATGAAGCATGTTTTCTGATGGGTTTTTGTTTCATGATTGGCTGACATTTTTAGAAGAAAGATACCAATGTTGCAGCATGAGTTCACTTCTCATGGACGTTAGAGAATCTACATGGGAGAGAGATGTTGTGAATATTCCAAAGTGAGAAAAAAAATTATTAGATATAGTCCTCAGAGGAGAGAATTCTGCATTCTCCAGTGACTAATTATGGACACATCTCAAATGAAGTTTTTCTCTGTTGTCTAGTGAAAGTTGAGTTTGCACCACATCCTTTCCTTCAGTAGCATTAATAAGGCCTCTCTCCTTTACTCAGACGTCTGCTTTCACAGTGCATGCTGGAACTTCATGTCTGAAAGATGTATAAAATATGGATGAAACCAGTCAGCAAAATCAAAAGTTATCAGGGGGGAGGATCAGTTATGCACACAGGCAGTTAGCCCTAAGTTCAGCCAACCCTAAAGTTGTTGTCTAAGTTCCTAGGTTGTCCCTGGAGAAAGGTAGGAGACCCTAGGACTTGCGAGGGAGAGCCAGCACGTGTAAACTTGTTACTTTCCTATCTCACTCTCCTCACCAGACAGGGAACTGAAGATTTTGACTTTTCCTCGTGTGTTTGTGTTTTTCCTCACTATGCAATGCAATTGCTTGTAAAATTCGTTCTCTTTCCTGCCTCCATCGATTTCTAGTTAGTTCTAGTTCTGAGCACACTAACTTCAGTTTCTCAGGAGAAGTCAGGCAGAATTTAGACTGTACTGGCCTGGATCACTGCATGGGGGAGTTAAGCATGGTGTCCCAGCAGCAGATATCTCTAAATTTGCAAAATGTCTGTGGGAGATTTTCAGCTAAGGAGAGAGGTGCTTACTACTTTTAGATGCCTGAGTCTTATGCAGGAGTTAAATACACTAAATTCTGTCACTAATCCCCTCAGGAAACCAGGTTAAAAGTAATATTGAAAACCTTATGTTCTGTGCATAAGTAGCCTTTATCGGCTGAGCGAAAAAGTAACAAGAAATGAAGGATGTTTTTAAACGAGGAATTACAAATGCAAAGACTGATTTGATACTGGCTAATGCCACATCTACACTAGAGAACATCAGCACGGCTCACAGCATGAGAACTAACAGACTGCTCAATCCAGCTAAACATCTAGAACCAGATTTCCCTTCAGGTGCTAAATGAGTACATTCCACGGAAGAATATAGATGGAAGAGGCCCAATAGGAAAACATATAAAAAGAGAAAAACATTTTGGCTTAAGACATTTAAGAATGCAGAGAGATTATAATTTTGTGACTCCCAGATTTCTGTTGTACATTTGTGCTTAGGTAATCGCTTTCCAGATGTACATCTTTTGTTTAAAATGGCTTATGGCTAATTCTTTTTGATTCACAGAAGGATTTGATTGAAGAGAGTGAGTAAATCTGGAGAAACTTACAAATTCAATGGCTGGGATCTTTCTTTTCAGTTGCCAGGGCAGAGGTTTCCATTGTTTGTTTGTACAATAATCTATCTGGAACAGCAGAAGGTGTTTTCAATGAATGAGCCACCTGTGCAATGCCATAGGAAACAGAAGAAAGATAGCTTTCAGCATTAGTTATTTGTATATGTGCAAAAAAAAAAGAGAAAAAAGAAGGAAAAAATACCATTTATCTCTTAGGTAATTGGATAACATTCTGCGAATCGCTTGGGAGTACTGGATAGAGATATGCTACATCAATTCCCCTCCATGTGCACACACAATGGCAGTGAGAGTGTTCAATTAGATGTTCTGTGACAAAATGTTAAGTTCAGTCTTCAGTCAATCACTCTGTTCCTACCACTGAATACTCCAGTGATTAAATGCTCTTGTTCTTGTATTTTACTTGGTTATTGTTAAAGTATAGCCAAAGCACATTCCCAGTGCCTAGAGTCACAACTGCTCGCTTACTCTGTCGCTTCCTTTCCCACCTTCTTTTTCTCTTTCTCTCCTGCTCTTCCTTTCCATTGTTGGTAAGAAATAATATGAATCTTCTCATGCTTAATTTAGATGTGTGAGTAAGCAGGCAAGTCCTCAACAGATCTCTGTATAATGGGGAAGGTGTGAATAGGAATAATTCAATTCAATACTTTTGTGTTAGAATAATTTTGTGTTAGAATAACACAAAATGAAACTTTTTCAGGAATCTGGTAAAAAAGTTCATTTGGAAAACTTCCATTTGACTTCTGATTGTCCCTTAATTATTCTTTTTTCCCCAAATGATACACTTTAAAAATAAAAAGTGTGAACTTCCATATTGAAAACCCACAAATTCTAAGATAAATCAAATGTGCGGTCCCTTTCATACCTGAAAATATCTACCAAATAGCACCTCAATTTTGCAAATAGTTTTAGTCAGTCACCATTTTTATGTGTTTACTCCCATGTCTCCCAACGTTAGTTGCTTATTTATTACTTAATATACTTATCTACAGAAGCATGTGGGGGTTTATCCCTCCTAAAACTTAGTGAAAACCTGAGCCTCCCGAAGTCAAAACATATATCTTCGTTTGACTTTAGTACTTCTAGAAGGTTATGCTGAGTTTTTAAAACTTTGAAAAATAATAAATCTTGCTATTGTAACTTTACCATTTTTTCTTCAAAAATGTATCATGTATAACGCACTTGATATTGCTGCTTTTGGTGAAAAATTGGAACACTGTTCTCTTACTTTCCCTCCATTTTTAAGCATGTGAATCAGGACAGAACTCAGTTAAGAGTGAAAGTAGTTGTAATATTTCAAAGGAGTAGCTAGTGCAATGCAGGCATTTTCAGCGAAGCATTCAGGTAGTAAGCCCCAGTTATTGTTACTACTGCTATACCTTCATCTGGTGGCCAGCACTTGCACTAGGGAAGTGGAGGGAGGAGGAAACAAACTGCGGTGTGTGTCCCCAAACAGTATATGAGTATGTTCCTCTGAGCGCTAAGTACGTCAGAGTGGAAAACAGCAAGGGAGTGGAACATAAAGCCCATCTCATACATACCAGGAGAGCTGCATTTGACTTCCTTGTAGTTACTTCTGATTTACTCAAGTGTCAGTTGGAGAAGGACCACAACCCATGCTTTAAAATGTTTTTATATGCTCCTCTGAGTACAAAACTTGGAGAACTTTGTGAAAACAAGCTACTGTTGCTGGTTTGCCAGGTAGGCAACCTCTCTGAGCTCTGGTTGAGAGCTGGTCCAAATAAAATGTTTCTCACAGCTATGACTGCATTGCACTAATTCAACTAGAATCAACAATTACATCAGAAAAATGTGTTTACTTTGGTTCTGGGCCACAGACACTGGGCTCAAATGTGATGTAGAACATATGCCTGTTGTTGCTTATAGGGACAAATAATTTTACAGGTGGACCTCAACATTCCTTCCTTTTGCTAAGTATACTCCTCCTGGCAAAGGATGTGGAATGTACGTTTATTATTTGTGGAATTATACTTAAACTTACTTATTTAAATGGATAGTGTAAACAGAAATTCTGAGAATAGAAGTGATCAGAATAAGATTTTATTTTTCTCTTTGTTTACAGGTATGTGACCATGAACCTCTCATTAAAGTTGCGTCTGTTTATACCAACAAGGACTGAGATGCTCAGCTTCTCAGTAATCTTGCTTACACTGGTGTAAATCAGAAGTAAAGTAATCAAAGTCAGTAGAATTACACTCATGTAAAATTAGCATAGTGGAGATTACAATCAGTCTTGTTCTTTGTTAGTGAACTCATCAAAGAATTGATCCAGACAGCCAAAAGTGAAGGAAAAGACTCTATTTAGCCAGACTGTTGGTTCAGATGTCATACAATATCATTTCAGTCTAGAATTTTCATCTCTACTGCCAAGGAAATTAAACAGAAACATTACATGATTTTTACTTGCCTTAGTTTAGCCATGTTGTTCCAGTATAAAGGTAGAGGAATTATAAATTGGAGTTTCATTTAAAAATGCTTGGTTTAAACTATCATAAAGTACAGGTCCTTGGTTTATTGGTAAACTTTCTGTCATTAACAGACATGAACATAAACAATCTGTATGGGATAAACTCTACAAAGTAAATATAAACAACTTAGGGATGCATCTGAATAAGGTATGACACGTACTTCAGCCATTGTAATACAGCAGCTTCTATTCACATGAAATAACAAACCACTGGATTTTTTAATTTGTCACTTAAAAATGAAATCAATGATTTAACAGTGAGTAAAACTGAATCTGAACTTCTGCCCAGTCTTATCCCAAGTTTGCGGCTTCTTTTAATCTAGAGTTCTGGGTTTAATCTACCGAGACAACATAATGAGAGCTGTACAAATTTAAGCTACATCAAAATTGCATCTGCCTTTCAGTTTGAGAACTAACAAATAAGAATGTTTAATTACTACCAATGCTCATACAAATGAAGCAATAAACACCCATTTAAAGGACAGAGCTGACCGACCCAAACTGGATGAAATAAGGACACTTCTTAATGAGACAGAGCCCTAAATTCAAACCGTAATGTTTCCTGAAGTTAGAGAATTAGAAGAAAAGAAGCTGAAAGCAGAATATCTGAGATATTTCCAGAGTAACTGCTTGTACTTTTCTTTCTATCCAATCTGTCATCTTGTTAGAATGCTCTCATGAGAGGCCAACCCCCCAGTGAGAGCAAAGGCATTTAAATAATTCACATGAGCCTTCATGCTTTTGAGGTTCACCTACTTCTCCCACATTTGTAGATTTCTTCCATTTGCTTCACTAGCCGCGTGCAGTAGGTTCTTAATGAAGTGACTAGTATCATGAAGGTACATGGGAGAAAGTCATTAAAGTCCCCAAAGTGAATTTTGTCATACTTACCCTTCTATCCAGAACAAATTCAAACTTGGGTCATAGCACTGTTCCTTATTCCCCAAGCAGCTGCATTCCCATATAGCATACTTTTTAAATTCCTTCCAGAAACCGCTGTGCAACATTTCGGTGCTTGCTGAAACTCATGGAAACAGTCATGAGGGTTTTACTGATCTGATTATTAACTAACATAATAGGAATATGAATTTGCCATAGATTTTGAATGCTATCATTTCTGGATGTCCAATTTTGAGATGGACAGGACTCTTTTTTTTTTTTTTTTTTTTTTTTTTTAGCAGAAAAAGAGCTACACGTCCAGGGAGAACATAAAAGTCTCCTTTGCTGTGGAAATCAGGGCTGTGCAGTCTCCAGGTGTGGAGTAAAATGAGCCCTAACATGAAGGGACACTTCTAAGAATGTTGTTCTTCCTGACAGAAAGTGAATTGAGATCCTCCAGTGCAAAGCAGCAGAGAAATCCAATGTTTTCATAATTCATGTGCCACCTGAACTGCTCCTTTTTACTTTGTATAAGCTGCAAAATGGCTAAAGTGTTACTGAAAATGTCTTCATTCTACACATTAAGGATAAACTTATAGTAAATTATGTTTGTGTGTTTTTATTAACCCTTGAACTGCTGCTGAGCGATGCATGTGTTTGAACAAGAGTTGAAAAGCTATTAAAATATTTGCTTAAATACTTTACTACAGTCTAAGGATTGAGCTCCAAAGCCTCTGGGATTTGGAGACGCACAGGAAAGTTAACTGAAGGAAGTCTGGGAGAGGTGAGCAAGCTCAAGCACACTCCTGCAAAATCTTCCACCTCCCTTATCAGCTTTAATAAACTTCACTCCTACTTTCTGCTCTTGAAATTCAAAGGACACACGCAAAGAATTCACAGCTATGTAGGCTGTGTTCAATCTCATTCTTGCTGTATAAATGTAGAGTCAGTTAAATGTCTAACCAGCTTTGAGTTTATTTGTTATTGATTTACTCCAGTTTTACACTTTCAGAGTCGACTGCTTTCTGCAGCATTACACTACACAAAAAGCAAGTCACCCGCAGATTATATTAAAAATGACATGGGCTGGGAAACTACAATATTATCTCTGATTTCCTTTACTCAAGTGAAATACTTTTCCTCCTGTGAGACATATCTTTTCTTGTTTTTGCATTTCAAACATTTTATCCAAGATTTATCTCATGCCAAGCAGTAAAACAGTTCTCAGAGAACTGCCTGTAACCCAGTTCACCCAATTCTCCCTTCTCCTATGACCTAAAGTCCTTAATCACTAGGAATCAAACATCAGAGTCCCACCTGGTCTCTCTTTCTGGCTCAATTAAATATTTTATTCTTTTGACCTGACAGAACATCTCCAGCAAGAGGAACAGAATCTTCTCCTGTTCTTCTCCTGTGAACAGGGTTAGGATGCTCCTGGAGAAGGTGGGAGATGCCATTCCAGAATCCCACAGGGTGAAGGGGAACACAGCCCTCCCTCTACCAGGGGGAGACAGTCATGGCTGTATACACAGCAGGAGCCCTTGCCTGGGGTTTTGAAAGAAAAAATTCATAGCGACATTTTGTCAAGATCTTTCACTTGTTGGAGCACGTTGTTGATCTCTGAGAGGCCTTCATCATTGTACGCCACAAAGGATTTAAGAAGACATCTTGCTTTTAGTGCTTGAGTCCAAGCGAAAACTAGGTGATGAGCCATTCATTACTGTCAAAACTAGGCTAGTTCTCTATGTGAAAACTGCCAAAACACAAATGGGGTTCACCTCACCCAAATGTAGAACTCTGCAATGTAGAAATCAATGCCTCAGCCAGACTCCTTCCCCAGGTCTTTTTATTGTCGGTAAAGTCTTATCTGACCGAGCTCAGACATTTACTTCAGGATGAGATGACTGTCACCCTAGGAGTGACCGTTTCCCTCCGTGGATGAAAAAGGGAGTGTCAGCAGTGAGGTCAGATACAGATTTCTGCAGCGCAGATGACTGGATTTGGTCAGATGAACCCCACCTCTGTGCCTGGAATATATTCATGCCAACAGCACTGCACCTGGGGGCTACATGCTGGCCACTTTTTGAATCCTATTTGTGTGTGGACTTGGGTGTTTAATCCTTTATGGAACATAAAACTTACTTCCACCAAAGTCAAAGAGTCTCAAGCACCTTTGAAAATATTAACTTTCTTTTGTTATGGTAGGAGTCACCAGGTGGTCATGTTAAATATAATCTTACACATTCCTTTTCTTAGTCTATAAGGAATACATGCACTTTCAAGGAATGCTGTACTGTTAGTTTTTGGTGATTCAGGTTTATGGGGGAGCTTTTGTAAACAACCAGAAAGTTCAACCTATCTTGTGTTCTTTGATTAGATCCAATTCTTGGTGAGAATTATTTCCTGAGAATGGGAAAGTGGCTTTTGGATTAAGACTCCTAAATAAGGTTTTGCCTGCGTGTAGTCTATGACCACCTATGTTCAGTGACTCTTGTACACAGTATAAATAAATGATTCTAAGATATTCCATATCACTGATTTCTCCCCTGATAGGAAGCTGGGTTGCAAGCCTTCCAAATCCATCACAGACAGGCAACAGTGTTGTATTTAGGGGTCTATCCTTCCTTTCCCAAATGTGCACAACTGCCATTAATTTTCATTGAAATCACTTGAACTCAAATACAAAATAGATGTTACTTTGGGATGCAGTCATTTAATATATGAGAACCTTCTGAGTCTTAGAATGAATCTGAGTTGCGGGTGGGTTATTTGTTTGTTTATTTTATTCCTTAATTTATAAAAGGGATGACGGCCCACCCAGTGGAATTTTCCCATAAAAATAGTATGAAACAGAATAATGGAATGCAAGATTGATTAGATGGTGTGCTTGTTGGCAATGGGTGCATGTACTTCTTAATCTTAATGGATCATAAAAAAAAATCCTTTTATACTCACCATAATGCATGTGCTAAGTTGTGGGTTCCTAGCCAATGCAAAGAAATATTCTATGATTTCCAGAGATGCAAAGTAAGAATTTCATACAGCACATAAGTGGGGCCTCTGTTTAAATGCATAAAGATAATTTCTTAATTATGACAGTGATACTCATTAAAAAGCTTTCCAATAGTACATGCAGTTCCCACACTGGTCTCTCTCCCACCGTCTGACAGACAGACAGCTTGGTTACACATGCTCAGAAAGGAGGGTGGAGGCCCAGATTCTTGGCTGTCTTGAAGTGGCCACATCCTGCCATCTGCTGAATCCTTATGCTATTGGCAAATCCAGGGAAGAATGTTTCTGAGGTGTCTTAAAATATTCCACACCTCTGCAGGAATGTTTTATGTGAGGACACGTATCCAAATGCTTTCAGGGAGATAGAGCTCAATTTAAAACATTAACAAACAAATACATTTTTAAAAAAAACCCACAAATTTAAAGAAAAGATGTACCAGGAAGTCTCATTCTGATGGAGGAGCCGTGTCTAGATTTTACCATGTCACAGCTGATCACAGGAGCACACAAAGAAAATTTACTCCTTGGGATTTTTACAAAACTTGTAAGACAAGAAACTTTCAGAATTTCTATAGTAAAAAAAGGCAGGCACTTCTCCTTGTCTCACCTTTCACTATTGCAATCAAAACAACTGCATAATTTTTAAGATGCATATGATTACACGTATACTTAACTGACAATTTCATAATATTTCTTCATTTTCCTACTCCTTTTATCTACCTCTGCTTTTTTAAACAACCTTGGGGTTTCTTCCAATAATCTCTTTGTTGTCTACTGTAAGTTTCCCGCTTCTTCATCTCACTTGCCCAAGATTCTCTCCTGTTCCTTAGCTGTCACTTCATAAGAAAACTGTCATGCTCCCAAGCAAAATGCTCTTGATAGTCTGTAAGAGCCCTGAAAATGGACAGGAGAAGGTAACAAGATACCACACCCCTTTTTGCAGCTGAACGTGTTGCTTTTGTAAACCAAAAGGTTTTAGACTTCAGTCTTTGGGTTGGTGTCTCACAGCTGAAGAACTTCTGGGAAATAGCAATGTATTTAGTCTAAATGAGCCTGACCAAAAATCCATAGTCTTGGTCCTTGGAGTTTGGTTCATGTGCCATTTTGGCCTGCTAAAGATTTCTTTGGAGGATGGCCGTTCATTATTTCAGAAGCTAGCATTTTCTAAATTCAGTGCTAGTTTTAACTATGTAAAAATTGAGGATTACATTTTGATCAAGCAAAATCCCCTCTGAAATAAATGACAGCTTTTCTTCAATAGGAATGTTCAGGCAAGGCCCTTTAATCAGCACTGACATTTAGAAGAATCACTGCTGTCTGC
Organism: Fratercula arctica; assembly: GCA_947846985.1. Classification (NCBI taxonomy): domain Eukaryota; kingdom Metazoa; phylum Chordata; class Aves; order Charadriiformes; family Alcidae; genus Fratercula; species Fratercula arctica. The sequence continues at coordinate 113,383,865 of CANTUZ010000003.1, forward strand.
TATACAAAGGGCTTGAGTTCAATTCCCAGGGGTGGAAGATACGGACCTATTTCATTGTAAGGACTTCTGATGACTAATTTTCTCTGTAATGTAGCCTATTACTTAAAAGAAAACTACTACAGAACAATGAGTGTCTTTACAAAACGGTTTGGAAAAATACAACCCTTTGAAAAAATATTCTCTCTATAGAATGTTAATGTTTACAAAAATATTTTCCATTTTTTTTAAAATGCATGTGCCTGTTCTGGACTTGCATCACAGTTTTTGCTGTAAAGTTTCTTTGAAAGATGCCCACTTAGACCACACTGGGGTCCATTCTACAATGTTTTACCGCATTGCGGTATTTCTTTTTTTTCTTTTTTTTTTTCTTTTTTTTTTTTTTGCTTTTAATACTAAGGTGGCTGCTGGAAGAATAAAAGTATATACAGATTCCTTAATTTTGGCTAAAGGGAAGTTAAAAACTACATCCTGCAAAGCAATCACGTAAAAACGATATCTGTCCTGTGGTAAGCTGCAAGCTATACAGAGTATCTTTTGGAACCGTTCAAGTTGGCCTGGGCCGAAACTACGCCAAGTACTGTGCTAACAATTTAATAGTAAAAGTAAAACCAATGATCATCGTCACAAATGGATAATGCCAGGTAGGACATCTGCTCTCCAATTCTAGTTTTGTAAAGCGAACAGCTTTGTCTACACGGGAGAAAATGATTCCTGTCATTAACTTTCTTTTCTACAACTGCATTGGGAGGGTCACAGGCTGCCTCCATGACCTGGGCTATCGAAGAACTGGAGATCCCCAAAGGGACAATCTCTCTGCAGATTTGGAGGCTTGAGCCTGGATTTTCTTCAGTCTTGACTTTCACATACCTCTGTGATTCCATCAGCTGCCAAAACTTCATTCCCATCAGGAGGATTCGTATAAACTGCAGGCTGTCCAAGCTGCCAAATTCTGGGACAAATTGTTCCCTTCAGAGAACTTTTGGAGAGGACAGAAACATAGGATCCATGATTGATAATTATATTATGAAATAAGAACAGTTTCTTGGTTGTTTCAGGCCAATAGCCGGAAAAAGAGAATATATTGGTAAAAAGTATGAAATCGGAATTGCACCTTCTTCAAAAATCATCTGTAAAAGGTCAGGTGTCCATGAAAGTCTGTGTAAAGCATTAAAAGCCTTTGGGGTTAAGGAACATCTTTCTTTTGCACTCATACCCCAGCACATTGTTCAGAATCCAGTGATATTGCAGATACATCTTTGTTTGCAGCTGCCGATACGCTGTCGGCCAGACAATATATCCTGTAGGGTCCTGTAGTCTGAGTGAATTGTGCTGCAGCTGCAAAGTTCATCCCTTTTCATCTGGATGAGTTTTTAACAATGGTCTCTGCTATCCCCACTGCCTGAACAATAATATCTATAAACGGCATACTCCCTTCCCCTCTCTCCAAAACCCTGAGGTAGTGGAATGAATGCAGCACACATGGTGCTCAGTGTTTTAGAGCAAAAACATGCCTAATACATGCAAATACCAACATTAACCATTATGAACAGACATGATTTATGTGCCTGTCAGCAAGACATCAATCATGACAATGGAGAGTCAGCAGCAATATTAACAACAGTAGCAGGAGTGGAGGGTCAAAGCCAAGATGAGATGGTCCTTCCCAGCCACCCGGGGGGAAGAGAAAGATGGATGAAGTAGTAGGAATCCCCATACATTGTCTTTTTGGGAAAGGGATGCTAAATTTTAAAACATCTCTCGAGCCCAGTTAATGTCCAACATTATTTCTTTCTTAGATCTATGAGAAAGAGGAAGCCAGTGGGGACATTTGGAAATGTCATCAGAGATGGGACCTGAACATATCAAAAAGAAGTCAGGGTTTTAAAAATATGACATCAAAGGTATTTAAAGGGATCTTTGCAGGAGACATTGTGAACAATGGGATCTCTGATTTACTGTATAGTGCAGATGGCAAGTGTATTTAACTGTGAAACTTTTCTTTACCACTGATACAGAAATTGGAGCCAAGAGGGAAACTGCATCAGAGCTGTGTTTGTGCAGATTGATTGTATAACTCAGAGAACATAATATCTAAGACCATTCTTTGATAACTAACTTTGGCTTCCGAGTAATATAGAAAATACAAGTTCATGCTAAGAATAGGGGTGGGAACTTGTTGTGTTTGGATTTTTTGGCTGTTTGTAGCTGGCAGGAGAAGGCTGAGCAAGAGGAGATGTTGGCTGAGATGTCAGTAAAAACAGTGATGTCTTATTTAGATATCTCAGCCTCTGCTTGCAGTTGGCTGGGACCACTCCATAAAGATGCGTAGATTTTACTAATAAATTGATAGTGAAGGAAATTGTCAACCCTGAAAAAAATCTACCAAGGAGAAATAGAAAACAATAATGCATGTGTTAGGAACTGATTTGCTGCATTTGCTTCCAGCTGGGACGCACAGCAAAAGTGTTAAGGAATTGCTTACAATTGTCTAAAAATGGATTGCCTGTCAAATTTACAGGCTCACACAAATGCAGGTAGCATCTCATCCCAAAACTGGGTGGAATGTAGATCAAATCATAGAAAGAATCATAGAATTGCCTAGGTCGGAAAGGTACGTTTTGAAATAAACCCTTTGAATAAACCTTTTGAAAGCAATGGCAAAATTATTACTGACAAGAATGAGGCCAGAATTTCATCCAGTTTGTTTCTCTCTTACACGATGCAAGGGATTTTGTTAAAATAGAACCTTGTTTGAATGTCCTAACACCAGCATGTTAGAGATATTGCAGAAGCTGTTGAAATTCCTCACTGAAATAGCACTAGAAGCATCATAAAAATATTGTGAACTGTTCGAAGAGGTGTAAAAGATAAAGATACAGAGAAAGGCAAAAGAATGGATTAATTACAAAAGAAGGAAAGAGAATCCAATTGAGGTTCCCTTTTCTGAGAGCGGAAGTATCCAAATTCTGCTTTAAAGAGTTGACAATATGTCTTAAGAAATCTGAGCAAGTGCAAAGAACAGTCCAAAGCAAGAGGAAATTCTGATCAAGCCACACAGCACCAAAGGGCTAACAACATATGCTATTGTGTGATGCCAAATGTTTTAAGATTGTTTGTTTGTTTTTTAAATAAATATTGTAAACTCTTACTGACTTTTGGGGTTTTGCTCCAACAACAGTAGAGCATTTCATGACATTGGATGACAGAGATCAAACTCAGTTCAACTGCATCATTTGCCTATCCACTTGGTGTACCCTGTTCTGCAGTCCTGTAAGATTCAAATTCATCCCTGTAAATGCAAAACAAAGGTGACAATTTCTGTTTCTCTATTCCAATAATGAGCTGCTCTTGGCTGATTAAGCACATCTTGGTGATTACCAACAGAAAGATTCAGAATTTTTAAGGCTACGGGGAATTTTGTCCCTACATTACCTTTTTGATAGTGTCTGTGGGTGTTAGCCTGTATCTTGCAGCCACCCAGTTCTGATGGAGACTCCCAGTGATAGAGAATTGATTATATTTGTTTGCAATTTTTTTTTCAAAAGTTTAAGTGCCCTGCTAAGTCATGTGCACCTTATTTATAGCTTGATTGGCTGCAGGACTTCTGTGGCACAGTTCTCTACAAACAGGATTAGGAGTGAAATCCTTGGTGAAAGAGTGCCATGAGACACAGGATGTTATCAACTCCAGACATAGAGGTTAGCTTTTATATGCTTTGTAAAATTCTCAATAGACTGCTTTGCCTAACAAAAAGTTAACTTAAGCTGTAATATGATTACAAAGTCCTTCATTTATTTATTTTTTGATTCATTTTTTCTGATTTTAAGATTTTTTTTCTTAATGGCTTTTTTTTCCCTTGCACAAAACACAAATTCTCCCTGTAATAAAATAGTTTCTGATCACAAACTAGTTCTAATTGAAAGGTAGTTTCTGCTACTTTAAATTTTACTGTTGTTGTTTTTCAGACTTTCTAGAAATATTAGTGTTATTAAACAGCTCGACAGAGTTCAGGGACCCCTATTAAAATAAAATGCCCTTTTTTTGCATCCATTCCTCTCAGAAATCTTGCCCAGTGAATTCATTTTTACCCTAAACTAGGTTTCATTTTAGATCAGGAATAAACCACGTATAAAGGAATTTTGTTCAGCTCTTTGGACAACATGAAAACCAAAAGTTTTGGGGCGCTGTTTTTTTTTTGTTTCTTTGTTTGTTCAGTTTTTTTATATGTGCATAACAAGATTTTCTGTTAGGTTTGATACTTGTTCTATGATTTAACACTCTGGAATCTCATGGGCAACAGACTTTGGTATTTCTGCTCATTGAAAAGCAACATTGAATACTGAGAGGCACAGTGAGGTGTTTTAGTGCACCAGTCCACCAGTACCGAGGCAGGTCAGTTTAATAGTGATTATGAAGAAAGTGGTCTCCTACCACCTTCCATGACCCAGAAAAGTGATCTGGCATCAGAGCAAAACTCCTGAAAGTATGTCTTTAACTCCACTGTAGCATTAAGAGGCTACCTGAAGATAGCATTAAGTGAGGTTTTGGATCCATTTGTCATTTCATGGTCCTGGTTTGGTCCCTAAAGATTCGGTGTCCAAAAAAGGGGCCTGAGTTCTCAGGAGAAAATTTAGGTGAGGAACAGCAGTGTGGGGATACATTGATGTTGGCTATACAATAAACTCATGGTCATAATAAAATCATAGTTAATGGACTCTGCACCATGCTCTATTTTGTGGACTAAGCAGGTAGACCAACTGCTGCCACTGACCAAACTTGGGTTTTGGGCCTGAAAAACACTTAGTGAGTACCAACAGTTTTCCTTGACCTCATGTCTGTCAAAAGTCAATGAAATACCAAGTCACAATTCTGCTAGGCTGCAAGTTCCCAAGATTCTTATAGCTGCATCTCACTTATAAATCTATCTATTGCTTCTGTTCTCCCCTTCCTGTCTCCTTTTTGCTCTCTTTCATAAAACTGGCTTCAACTAGAGTGTATTTACCTCTCGCTGGAAGGACTGTCTCACAGATTAGGAACTAATTCTTAGGTTACACTTTTCCTAGGCAAGTCAATTACACCTTAGGAGTGATAAAAACATGCATTGTAGAGTATTTCCAATATTATACTATAGTATTTCTAATTACAGTAGCTAAATTAATACAATCAGTTGAGCTTTTCTACACAAAAGTAGAAATCCTGTGCCAAACCTACTAGTATTAACATGTCGTCTTCTTTGGTGCTGAAAGATCTTCTGAAGATCTAAACTGCCAGAAGATGTGGAGGTGTATCTGTCATGCGAGACAGAAATAAATACACCTTTAAAAAAAAAAAAAAAAAAAGAAAAAGAAAAAGTTGGCACTTTTGTCTACAATGGATAACCTCACTGTAACTTGCTTTGCATAAAGGCAACTGCCTAAGGCACCTAGGGAATACAAAGACTCTTAAGAAGGCTTTGCCTTACTCTGTCTTCATTACAATAAACTGCATTGTTCAGAATTTTTAATGTTAAACTATTCTGGCAAATCCCCTCACACATATTTTGAGACTGAGTCTAATAAGCTGATGATTTTTAACAAGGAGATTTTCTCTTTACTCGGTATGTATGAATACTAGCTCTTCTCTATACATAAAGATTTTTCTTGGTATAGATTAAATCCTAGAAACGTACCAGCAAGCCTTCTTATAGTAAAGATATTTTTTAAGATCTTAACTCATTTTTTCTGCTTAGATTAAGCTCTTAAATGAAAATGAGGGGTTTGTCAGTATAACTGCAGCTGGGAGGAAAAAAAAAAAACAAAAAACAAACAAAAACCACAAAACCTGTATGTGACTGTTGTCACTTTTAAGCATAGACAAGACCTGTTCATAAAAGCAAAAGGATGAATAATTAGGGAACATTCCTGTTCTCAGCTACATCAATGTAAAATCTGATCACTTCGTACCGATATCTGTAGTTGAGTCATGATTTCAGAGATGCTGCAGCTCTGGCAAGAGGAATCTTTATGAGAGAACTACAGTAACAAGACATTTCATTTGCACATTGTTATTGAAGAGGTAAAATACAGCTTGAAAATGCTCTTAACCATTGCTTTTCCTTAACATGTTTTAGGCCTCTTAAATTGTAGACTCAGTGTGACTATAAAGGATTCAGGCCTGGACCTCACTTGTGATATTTCGGGAAGAAAAAATAACAACCAAAAAACCACAGGTAGAATCAAAATGAAAAGGGGTATGGGTGTGAGTGTGAGAGTATGTGTATGTGTGTGTGTGAGTGTGTGTATATGTGTGTGTGTGGCCTTGGAGACATCTCCTCATTTCAGATCTACGAGTGAGTTTCAGAATCTGTTCATAGTTCTGCTTTGTTTATACATCTTGCAGAGTCAGGTAGGTTAGAGGTATCTGTGAAACACTCAGATACGCCAGATATGGTAAATATAGATTAAAATGCTTTCAGAATAGTAATCTCATAAGCACTTGCAATAGACCAGCTAGAAATCCTTCCAGAAAAACAGAGTCTAATCTGTAACAGAACTGACTCTACATGTGGACAGATCTTGGAAGTTTCAGGTAACATCTGTACTAGTAAACTAAACAGTTCCAAGACCTCTGTGCTGGCCAAGTGGCACAGTTTGGCCAGATCTGTATAATTAAGGTGTCTTAGCTTAAACTGTAACTCCACCCAGACTGCCTCCTGGGAGTGGTCCCCCACCCATACTAACTCCTACATATTGTCTAGGAATGCTTGGGACGGGGCTAGCTGGAATGGGTCAAAACCATGCCAGGGGCTATGCTAACAATTTAAGAGTACCGGGTTGAGTTACAATGTCTGGGAATGTTTCCAGTTACTCTTTAACTTGCCATTATAGAGGCAGTTTCAGAGCTCCAGAAGTTGAGATCCTTAGCCAGATGGTACCTGGCTAAACCTTCTCCCATATTTCCTTTTCTAGTATGGTTTGTTCTGTATTACAGGGAGAGGAGAGGAGAGGAGAGGAGAGGAGAGGAGAGGAGAGGAGAGGAGAGGAGAGGAGAGGAGAGGAGAGGAGAGGAGAGGAGAGGAGAGGAGAGGAGAGGAGAGGAGAGGAGAGGAGAGGAGAGGAGAGGAGAGGAGAGGAGGCTTTTTGTTAAAATTTATTTACTCTGACATCATTCCTCTGTGGGCATCAAAGTTGAAGGAATTCTGCCATTTTCCACATGTTCATGTTAGCACTTGCACAGGGGAGGTAAATGAATAATAGAACAATGTTATACAAAAGACTTTCTCCAAGACAGTAAATATTCTTAAGGCCTTAGGATCATATAAATGAAAACCATGGGTATTTGCACCTGCATTTTATATCATTGGTTGAAATTAATAACAGAATGCTTCTATGTCAAATATAGATGTATGCCTATAACTGGAACAAGTGTTCCTGTCTTGCTTTAGATGGTAGCAGCAATTTCATCTCCTTTATTGTTCACGGGAAATCTAGAAAATTCAGTCATTATACCAAGAATGTTTGCTGTTGCTAGTGGTGGTGGTGATGTGTTTCACCTAAAAATGGTAGGAATGGGGTTTTTTTCTTCAGTTTTGCAGCTTCCACCGACTCTGCCTTCATATGAGAATTGAAGCAGAACACAATGCTAATGTTAGCTATTTAAAAACCAACATTAACTGACATTATTTACTTTTTAAATGACTGCTAATGCACTTCTGAGAGAAGAAAGAAAGAATCCAAAGTGACCTATCCAAGACACTGTCCATCCATGAGGCTCAGTATGATGTAAAAAACCTACTTCTGTATTATTGAGGACTCCTAGCTTTTAAAGTGGGGTGGCTGTGCCCAAACCAGTTACTGGGAGCAGCCTCTGGTATTTGCAAACTCCCAGAGTGTGCCCAGGGGTTGTTTAGGGAAATGCAAAATGACCCAGGCCAAAATGTCAGGGATGTTATACATCAGGCACCGCGCTAGCAATCCAATATGATAGATGAGTAAATTTCTGTGCTGGAAACATTATCCGGCATTGTTTAATTTGCTAGTACAGACATAGCCTATGAGAGTGACATGTTTTAGAATTTTCATAACAGAAGAGTTACAACACCAAAAATGAGGGGAGGTCAGAGAAGATGTAAGATGTGAGCACTGGTAACTCAAGGAGTATCATGCTAAAACATAACAACCTTCAACTCAGTAAGTAATTACAATCCACTGGTTTAATCAGATGATTAAAGTTACAATTTGGACTCCTGGATGGGAATAACTTATATGGAATGCCTAAAAAGACTTCAAACTCTAGATTCCTGTTGTCCTCACCTTCTTTTTCTCCTTAGTGCAAACATTAAGTTTCTTGTGAAGCAACAATTGAACTGCTGTAATGTAAATTTTTAAGGCAAATTAAAACTGAAGCTAGTTTACCTTGTAATACTGGACTCTAAACTCCAGCAGCGCAGGATTTACTTCATAAACAACTCTTCTTCCCATACAACAGGGCAGTACAGAGTGTTCAAGGCAGTATTTTTGTGAGGTTTTCCACTATCCCCACTTGTGAGTGGAAAGCCTCAACCGGTGGTACACACCTGTTGAGCTGATGCCAGATGAACAGACACAGTAAGAAATGCACTCTGGGGCTGGGTGGATGGGCACAGGAACCTAAAATGATCACATCATCATAGTAGTCATGCCCAGAGCTCACCAGCTGATAAGTGGTGAGTGACTGGTTATGTACTCCACTACACATTATAGGGGAAAGCATGTGACCCTAAACTGTCTTTATGAAAACATATAACTCATCACTATTATCATAGTCACTCTATAACTTTCACTTATGTTCAAAGCTTCAAATGGAAGGTATATAGAATCATAGAATCATTGAATCTTCATGGTTGGAAAGGACCTTTGGGATCATCAAGTCCAACCATACACACACAAAAAAAAAACCCCTACAATCTCTGTCACTAGAGCATGCCCTGAAGCACCAAATCTAGACGTTTCTTAAATACCTCTAGGGATGGTGACTCAACCACCTCCCTGGGCAGGCTGTTCCAGTGCCTGACCACTCTTTCAGTAAAGTAATTCTTCCTAATATCTAATCTAAACCTCTCCTGCCGCAACTTCAGACCATTTCCTCTGATCCTGTCATTATTCACCTGGGAGAAGAGGCCAACATATCTATGAGACTTTTAAATGGTGAGATAAAGCAATTGAGTCAGAAAAATTGGTTGCAGCCAATCAGAAGGGTGGACAGGACAAGAAGGAAAGCCAGAGGCACAGGAGTAATCCAGGTAGCAAATTGCATAGAGATGCATATTTTCAGTAGTAGCCGTAGGAAAACAGGCAGACAAATCTGATCTTTGTGACCAATCTGAAGTATCATCCAGTATTTCCTGAATACTAACATGACTTATTCCTATTTCTGAAACAAATCTTCTACTGTTATTGTATGAAAATGCCTAAAAGCAGATAAAATCAAGAAAAGAAGATAGGAACTTGACCTGCTTGATCAGCACCTCCATAGACAATGCCGGTAGCTTTTATTGGACTGGAAAGTCCACACCTTGTTAAAGCTAAAAGCGGTAGGCCTCAGTGATGAGATAGACTTCCTTCTGCATTGAGCTATCTGCCTGAGCCACACTCAGCCGTAGAACTGTTTACCGTAGCTGGACCTACAATGCACTACACAGTAAGATGCTGGCACAGTGTTCACAGTCTGGTATGAACACTAGGAAGCCATAGCAATATTGGTCAGTTCTTCATAACTTCATTTCCCAAATGTTCATAATTAAACAGTTTTTATTTAAGTAATCAGCATGAAATCCTTAGCTTTGTTTTTGCAACCGGTATTGTGTTTATGGAGCCAAATATTGAAAACTTTGATACTGAATACCTTGTATGTGTTAATTTTGGCAACCTTTAAAGATTCTGTAGATGCCTTGCTATGTTACCACCACCCACTCTTCAACCCCCCTGGCCATCAGTCCCTCCAAACCACTGAGACATGTTTCTCTTTTAATACTTTCTTACAGTATTTCTCATGAAAATCACAGGGAATCGTGTGTGATTTCAGCAGAGTGAAACTTGATCTCAAAGTGTCTGTAGGACCAGAAGTTTTTAAAGAAAACATTTCTTAAATCTTGTGTTCGCTGCTGCTTCAGCAGGCCAATTAGACTTGATGGGAATTCTAGAAAGCTGTCGCCAGGCATTGCAGCAGGAATAGCAAACAAGGCCCAAAGCAAATAAACGAATGGGTAAAGTGTGGCCATCCTCAGAACCTCCTTGCTGATGACCTTCTCGGCTTTGCAAAGGGACGGTGGAGGTACTGGATGAAGGGACTCCAGGTTAATTAGGTTTGACATTGGTTAACAGCAGCAATTACTAGAGAGTAATTAATCAGAGAAAGTCTCCAAACAGAAGGAGAATAAATAAACGGGCAGTAACATTCTGATCCATTTACCCCCTTAGATAAGGACGTGCCCCAGGTGTCAGGCTGAGGTGGGACTAATCTGTCTTGCTCAGTTTCTCCCTGGAACTTGGGTGACTCTTCACACATCCATCTTCCTTCACACGGAGACAAACAAGCATTCACTAAACCATTAACAGCACAGCTCCTATAAAAAGTCAGGATGAAAAAAAAAAAAAAAATTAAAATTCCTCTGGTCTCCCCACCCTTTTCCCCGATCTCACCTTTTTTTAAAGAGCTCTTCAACAAAGTTTTACCAATGCAAGTGCAATCACCTTTCTGTTTTCATTAAGCTAGAGCAATTTCCATATTCTAGTAGTAGCGGTTTCTCCATCGGCAACCAGCAGTTTTTCATTGCAGCCAGTACCAAAGCGCTTCAGCTGCCTAACCTGTGAATAGCAGGTTCCCTGTTTTTCCTTTCCATGTGGGCCAACAGGAGCAGGTTACGTGGCATGCCCTGAAAAACTACAGTGAGCACCACCGAGCAGTTTAGGAATCAACCATGGCTTCACGACAAGCACAGGACATGGCGCAGCAGGAGGCTGCGTTGCCGCAGGGGCAGCCCGGTTGTAGTGCGGTGCCTGCTCCCCCTGCACCCGATCGACGAGAGTCCCGTACCTGGCACAGGTTATTTCCACTCCCATGTGCCAGCTCAGTTCTTCTGGCTGGTGCAGCATGGGGATCAGATCCAAAGTTCAGAGGGGTCCCACCTACACGCACCAGGATTAACGCCGCAGAGGGTGCTCTCCCCCATGCAGCCAGCTAGCAGAGATGACTACTCCTTGCAAAAGAGAATTTCCAAGCTCTCTCTGCCTTAGGTGGGTGTGAACTGAATTCCAGCCCCACTATTTGAGTCTATAAGGGTATTTTTCCCCCAGCATATTTTTGAGTGTAAAAGGGCTGAAGAGAGAAGACTAATGCTCATACAATATGAAAGGCATAATATGTTCAATATTCGGCATCACATTCCATTCAGTTACTTTGTTCAATAAGGCAGATTTTCCCCAGGTATAATATTGTTAATGATGTTGGGCTTTTTCCACGCAGATGACTACACCTTCACCATAAAAAATCCCTGAAATATTGAAACAAAACAAAAACGCTGATACAGAAGTCTAATGTTATGTGCTATACAACTTTGATGCTATACTGTACAGTGCATATTCTGTTCAATATAGTTAGGTTTAAATAACCTAACCCAATAACCCTTCCTAAATAACTACAGAAAAATCACATTTAAATAAATGCCGCTTGATAGTTTAGCTTTTACTTAGCTGCCAACATGTTTGTGGGGAAGGAGCAAATAAAATTTTAATTATAAAAATATGATTGTTTCCAAATAGTTTACTGAAAGAAGGTAAGTTTATAAAACTCTGCAGGAGTCACTAAAGCCACTATGGAAAAGAAAAAATGAAGAAAGGAAGAAAGAACTTAGCTAAAAATAAACATAACAGACCAAGTTATGAAATTGAAGAGCAATATATCTAAATTACTGCACTGTGACTTGCAATTAGTTTTTAAGCATAGTTTCTACCACCAAATTAAAAATAAGCAATGTAGACTTTTGGAAAATGAGAACATAATGCATAGAAAGTCTGAGGGTGAAAATCTGACCCCACTGAATCCAAAGGCAAAATTTCCACTGACTGTAGCAGTGCTGGAGTTTTCTCTATACATGCAAACTCCCATTAACCTGCAGTACAGAAGCTAGCCCATAATCCCTTTTATCTTTCATATTTCTTCTTCTATAATGTTTGTCATCATTGAAAATCTAGATTGTGTGGTGAATAATAACTTAGATGATGCATATCAAAACAGCATACAACACATGAAGATTCATTCAACAGATGACTAGCATGCACTGAGTTTATGCAATCTCCTGCCAAGGACTGCAATAGGGCAACTCAAGGTTTACTCATGTTTTGAACAATCCAGCATCTAATCTGTATGCCGACACATCTTTATAACCTGGCAGAAGCAAAGAAAGGGAGTGCTAACCTGAAGATGGGGCAAGGTATTTGAAGCATTTAATTCAGCCGGGGGTACTATTTAAATTATTTAGGCATTGCTGTTCACTAAGTCAATGGAAGGAAACAGGCAGCTCAGAGGGTTTGAGTTAGATATTTCAGGTTACATAAGTGACTACATCTGACCTAGACGTTCTCTGTGAAAGGTATATCACTCAACCTTCCTGGGCCTCAATTTCCACATTTATAAAATGGACTGATAGCATTCTCTGCCTAAAGGGGAAATTGGGTTAAGGTAAATGCAGCAAAACGCATGAGGTTTTCAGAAGCCACCATGATAAAGACCATAAAAGTACAACAAATGATAGCTTATTGTAAATGCAAAAGAGTTCTGTGCATATTGGTGGAGATGTGGAAGAGTGCAGTGACAGCCCTGCTGGTTTGCAGAGCAGATCACTGCATTTATGCAGAGTTGCATTGAGAGAAAAAGGTCTCAAACAACTTCAAAGAGACTTAGTAACAGCAAGGCATGAACACGGCTCTCCTCTTTTTGGATTCCTGTCAATGTATCAGCAGGATGGTCATGCACAGAGAGACTTCACTGACTTCCATTTCCATGAGCATAGGCATATTTGCTCCACGCCACTGCAAATGTTGACGTGCCCTGAGATTTAAGGAATGAGCAATCAGATATTTTAGGTGTAAAGCACTGTGAAAGAGAAGGCTTGGGGAATTCTTTGGGGTACTCATAAATACTGTAAGATGATTTTTTTTAAACTATTTTTAAGTGCACTGTAACAAAAGAAAAATCAAGTTTCCTTTTCCTACAGCAGTGCAAGTTGACACTAGGCACAAATACAAAGCTTGGTTTGTTGTTATTTAAAGTTCTTTAATCCTGACTACTGGTGCTTGTGGAGAAGGGAGGCATAGTTGGAGACAAGCCATGCTTTTTCAAATTGATTAAAAACACCTTTTCAAAAATAAATAACTTCAGTCGGCTGACCTCTAAATCAAATGATACTGCAAAGTTCTGCAGTATAAAATAAGATTCCTTTTCCCAGCATTTTTGAATGTTGGCTTGTCAAGTATTCTTTTTGACAAGCTTCCGGCTTAAAAATCTGTTATTTACTTCTTGCCAAACAAATATGCTTCCAGTAGACTTTACAGGTTAAAAATATTCAAGAGAAGCCAGCATATCTTTGCTCAGTGTGAGTAACTTTTGCTGTTTGATCACATATAGATAGCACCGGAGAAATAGCTGGCATTGTTTCATGTCATCTGATAAAACAAGGCAATAAATTTTACTGCAAGTTGGCAGCAGGAAGAGCTGCTGCAGGTCAGGCCTGAGGTGAGCACTACTTTTATAAGGACACAGTGAAAATTACTCAAATTGCAGGAGCTGTAGTAAGCAGAGAGTATAAAGTCAAGGGATTGGGACCCAGCTTTTTTTTTTTTTTCTGCGTAGTTTGCTTCTAAATTTACAGTCAAAACGAGATGGCATTTTTCTTGCTTTGGCTCTGTAACTGGTGCCATCCACATTCAATCCACAACATCTATCAGTCATCATTATAAAAAATGGCTCAGAAAATCTCAAAAAAGTAAACAGGGTAGCAAGAAAGTGACATAGACGAACAAGGAAAAAGGCATCCGATATGCAGACACATTAGTTTGCCCTATGAAAGGATCTCACTCTGCAGGGATCTCACTTGCTTGAAAAGCTTGGCTGCCTAAATGAGGAGTCTACAAATGAAAAATATTGTTATTTTCACAAATGTCACCAGGCTGCAAGTGCTTACCTACTGTTAACTCAGCTGCCTGCACAGCTCTGATTGCTCCCTCTTTTTCTTTCAGCTACACATAAACTGATATAAAAGTTCTCCTCAGAAAAAAAAATAAAAAATTGATGTTATTTCTCCTCAGTCCTAATGTATCAAGTTTCTAACCTTTTTCCTCAAGGCCTGAGAGGACAGGATAGCTCAGCTCTTCTCCAGCAAAAAGTGTGCTGAAGCCTTTGTGTTGCTCTTTAGATACTCCTTTAGCAAACAGGTTCCATCACCAGATCTCTTGCAATTTAGGGTGAGGGAAGGAAAGACCTTTTATGCTTTTTACAAGTTTCAAATTGTATATGAAAGCATCAGCCCCAAGCTAAGTGTTGAGTTCAGCGTAACCTACTCTCTTTCAGCCATAGATGAAAACATTGGAGCCGCAAATGTCTTCCGTGGGTTACCAGGTTCCATTGCAGTTTACAAAGAAAACACAAACATCATTAAAGCAAAGCATTTTCTTCAAAACCGTTTATCCAAGCTCCCAAGAGTCCTTTTCAAGATGTGACAGAGAATCTAAATTTCAAAGACAAAGCATATGAATTCTAAACCAAGCACTCAAGTGCTGCAATAGCCCCATTGCTTCTTGTAAGAAATACTATTTCACAGAAATTGGAGAATTTATTTGGCCTTTTAAATGGACATAACACTTATTAAAAGTCAGCCAGAAACTTCAATTTTGTATCAGCTTTTGTCTGTGTGGCATGAAGCAGTAATGAATCATGAAGTCCAGAATGCTTAATAGCTAATTCATTATGTTACATATGTTGTGTCTTTATACTTTGCAGTGAAAGACAGCCTTTACAGAAAAAAAAGTAAGTAAAAAGGAAGTATATCTGTAATTATTACAAACATTGTCTGAATACATCTTTTCCTAGTACCAGAGAATATGGAACCCCAAGCAAATGTGATGCATCTTGGAGCAGAAGAAAATGGGGCAAATGCATGTCCTCCTTTTACTTACCCAGCATGATGATGACACTGCACCTTTTTGATCCTCAACAAAAACACAAGCTTCCCTAAAGTTATGATTTGCATCTTCTGACCTATGATCCAACCTGTCTCATAGGTAGCTGGAGCACTTAAGATAGACACTCTGAAATATGTCTTAATTGCACTAAAGATAATTTCCAGCAGAACACGAATATCAGCTACAAAAAGGTGATATTTTATAGTACTATAGTAATCTTTTATGAAAAAGTGACTATTCCAAAAGGTCTAAAAACCACCATGGTCCCTCATGGTTGTGTCTAGCATTACATAGGCTTTGCATCTGGCCACTTAACAGAATGCAAAAGATCAGGATTCTGGAAGTCCAGGTGTACAGTTTATTACACTGAGTACGTTCAGTACAGAAGACCTGTCTTCTGAAAGCTCTTTACACCCACCTTAAACTTTTCATTATGAAAAGAAAGAAAAAAAAAAAGAAAAAAAAATAGGGATAAGATCTTACTAAACTTTTTTTTTTCATGCAAAGCTCTTAAAAAAATAATAAAATTAACAACTTCTTTTTCAATATTATCATTTTAGATGGATTCTCAGTTCTCTTTAAAGATATACATTAATAATCCCCAAAAGCGAAATTCTTGTGACAATGTTTTGAGTTTTAATCTGTTTATTTTTTGTCAAAATAGCAAAATTCAACGAAAAATAGGAATACTTTTTCTTTTTTTTATTTTTTTTCTAAATTAAAACTTTTCAAACCATTGTTTCTAGAAAGTTCATGTTTGATAGAGATTCTGTCTCTGTAAAAACATGATATCTACTTCTGTCTGAACACTTGCAAAGCTAGTCAAAGCTCTGACATTCTGGACAACTAAAAATTGAACTACAATAAAAAGAGGGGTTTTTTTAGAAAATGTCACATAAATCACTGCTGTTTTCAACCAGCATTAATCTTCACTTTTTTGAACTAGAAAGCACTTCATTCTGCTTCATAGTACAGGCGAGGCCATTCCTTCAGCCATGACTCAGATGTATCAACTCTAGACTAAAACAAGTTGAGTATAGCATTTGTTGAATGTGAAAAAAATGATCATTTCAATAGCTACAGAAACAGGGTATTCACATCCATCTCCACTTGTCTTGTCATCTACAAGGCCTGATAACTAGAAGTGAACAAATTTATTTATTAAGAGAAGTTTATTCAGTGGATTTGTCCACTTCTCCATTCTCAAATTGTGAGTCAACCACTTTAAAAAAAGGAGAATCGGACTTTTTCCATGGTTAGTTTTAACGACTAGAGGTTGTTTGTGTAACCCTTGAGAAACTCACACTTTCAGGGTGATCAATCTATTGTTTGGTGACCCCGTGACAAAGCGTTAGCCCAAGGTCAGTGAGGACCAGGAGGGCTGCCAAAAGCTCAACCGTTTTCTGTGGGCTGTGGGAAGCATCCAAAGAGGCAGCGCTGCTTCTCAGGAACAGAAACAGTATGGTTTCCATCTCTAGCTCAGTGTTATTTTAATATTACCAACAGCTAGGAAAAGGGGCTTCGGCCTTTGGGAGCTTCACTTCAATATTTGATCCAGCTCAGTTTTCATATCTCCAGAAGCAACAGTCCCAAATTCTAAATGACTTTTAGGAACCTAATGAGATAGTAGATTTTTTTTTTTTCACATACTTATGAAGAATCTGCTTTTTAAGCTCCGTCTGCTCAAAGGTTTTTCTAGATGACCCGGTGATGCTCTAGATGACACATGTGACACTATTTCTAACTGATACATAAACTCAAACTGTGTCATTTTAGGAAAGTAAAACTGACCTTACCTAGGTTGGATACAGTTTAATCTATACAAAAGTACTTGTACTGAAACATTTATTATCAGTATAAGAACATTTCCTTGGTAAAACTGCAATTCTAGTGATGGATAGTTTTGTCTTTGTAAGGATATCACACAAAAAAAACCTGCTCGAACAGCTCAAATTCCTTATCTAACTTCATCATTTCTCAAATATCAATAGCATGGATATTGTAAATAATGGTAGTCAGAAACAAGATTTACTTTCTTACTAGAAAGAAAGAAAGAAAGAAAGAAAGAAGGAAAGAAAGAAAGAAAGATCATTAAAATTAGGTTCTTATGAAATTAAATTTCCTGGGAAATTATATTCTAGAGTAGTTAAGTGTGTCTTCCAAAGAATAATTTTAAATAAACTTTATAATTCAAAATAAATTTAAAAATAAGTAGCACTTTTAAAAAAAATAAATTATTCATTTGGAAAATAACAAAATGAATAGGTTTGATCTTATCAAAATAGTTCCCTTAAAAACAATTTCTCTAACAACTGTTTCCGTCTGTAAAACAAGTTGATTTTGGTGAATCAGCAATTTTCCAGTACAAAAACATTCTGTGGGAAAATTTCCAAAAGGCTCTAGCTGTGAGTATTACCAATATTGAGGTACTTGAACAAAACAGCAAGCAGTAGGTGAGAGTACACATGTAAACCTAAGTAATATACAACTGATTTCTCTTGCTTTAACCAGGACTTTGAGGGGAAACAAGTATTTTGCTCATTTTTTTTCAATAGAATATTTGCAGAATTCATGTACGTTATGTTCTGTTATCTACCAATATTTTTACAGGCATCTTTTTTTTAAGAAAAATTATTGACGCATTTCTGGAACCCACAGGCTACTACATGTTTATAAAAGTGTTGGCAAAATATTTGTTCGTGTTTCCTGTGTTATGAGGCTGAGACTCGTCTGTTCTCACAGACACACACACACGTGCACAATCACGAGTTCAGCAGCAAACCCCTGACAGCAAGTATATCATGAACGCTCTTCGGAAAACACATCGAGATCTACTTCAGCAAAGCGAGGGCGAGTAGGCGTCATAATAATGTTGGTCAAAATCAACAGCTCACAACAAAAATCCATGGGTTGAAAGGTATTTGCACGACAAACTTTTTTTTATAGCCGCATCTTAACCCAAACAAAAGAAGCAATGCATCAAATAACATTTTTTCCCCCACAAATAGATGGGCCAGCTGTAACAAGCACCACCACGTTTCCTTTCGAAGGCCATCACACGCACTGCACAGAGCAGCTAACAACTTTTGATCACTCCCAAACTGGAAGTACCTGAACTCGCTCCCTGCCACACCTCCAGTCCCGTGAGCTTCCGGGTGTCTTTATTTTCTCCATTTTGTAAATCCTTTAAACATAAAAATAGAAATGAGGAAACAAGCCTCAAGATGTGAGGAGAAGACTGGGGGAAGGGAGGGGTTTTAACAGGTTTTTGAGCCAGACACATGTTACCACATGGTTCGCATTAGAGGCCAGTGTATTAAGGGTAGACCACCGCAACACACAGGTGGAAGTGTGAGTCTGGGAGCCATTGAAGTTGGAACACTGAGAATTTTCCCAGTGTATCACAATTACAGAAACATCTGTGCTATATGACTTTGTGCCGACTTGCTGTGAAAATTTGGTGTTCAACAGCCCTCAACATTTCTAATTTCTTACTTCTTGTGGGGTGGTCTCGTGTGACACACTGCGATCACTGGTTTCGGAGCCATGAAATGGTTTCTTTTTCACACCTTCCTTTTATGGGTGTGCTTACCAATTCAGAACGCTTTCCGTTTTCATATATAGCACAGTGTATATTTAAAGGAAAGTGAAAATTAGTTAGGAAAAAAAAATCTATGCAAGGGAAAGATCTTGTGCTGGATTAAATATATTTACACCGGCTGAAAATATTAATTCCCAGGTTAGAAGCAAAGACATAGTTCTCAACTGATCTAGCACTGGCTAAGGGAGTGAATGTGACAACAAATATAAAAACTAACAGGTTTTTAAAGATAATATTCCTTAAGTTATAAAATATCATGAAGTGACCTCTGTTTTACAGCTGTGAGGCAATTAAAGGTGTTTATAAGTGACGGTTACCACTCCCACCCAGGAATATCACAGCACAAGACTGTGCCAATGAGGGTACTTTTAGTTATACAATAAATAGCATTAACAGGACACCCCAGACTTCAGCAATTTCCACCTGGAATGAGGCAGAAACAAGAAGAAAGTTTCTCTGATCCTCGTTATTCACAGAAGTTGCTCCTAGGTGTGTGAAGCATACACAGCTTCCTCGCTCCTCACCTCTCCCACCCCAGAAACTCTCCTGGTAAGTGGCATAGCCAAGTCCTGCTTTTATTGTCATTGAAAAAGGATCATTTCACAAACTGCTGAATTTGAGGAATAGGTTACGTTTGACCATTTCTGATCGTAGAGAAATTGCTCTGGGATTTGTCTCGCCTGACTTCAGCAGTATAAGAGTTAGGTTCCTGCAGCGATGCATGAAAATCTCTCCAAATCTCACATAATGAGAAAAGCACTTTCAGAGGACAATTTATCCTGTATCACCACCATCACCTAAAAGTTAGGTTGCATCACCATCCAAAAGCACTGGTATTTATTTCTCCACTGCCTACAGAATGAACCTCAGTAACTGGTTTAAACTAGATGCCTAACTTTTGAGTGGTTAAAATCAGGTGTAAAGGATTTCACCATCAGTAATGTTGATGGGTCAGAATTCATAGCAGTGGCAGGTTTCTTTGAGGCACTGCTCAGCTTCTCTTCCAAACATCCTTTACTGTGCTAGTCCTTAGCTGACAGATGATTAGTAAAGCCTACGATCTACTTTTGGGATTAACTCTACTCTTTTCCTTCTACAGACAACCAGTACAGTTTTACTCAATGACAGAAGCATGAAAACAGGAACAGCTCTTCTAAAATAAGTGATGCTGAGAATGCATCCGGGGCAAAATCAAACCATTTGGCTTGCTTGCTTACATTCCTTTCAAAAAGGGGATCTGATTATTTGCACTGTATTTACAATTACATATTTGACCAAATTGAACGCAGATGTCAATAAATGCCCAGATGTAGAGTAAAGCAGAAAAAGGTAGAAGAAGTCAAAAATTCTACTAGTGCTGGAGAGTAAAATGTATTATGACCTTACATAATGAACTATCAGCCAAAAGAAAGCTGAGATTTCATGTGGATCTTGTCTCAGAAGTAATGCTTGGGATTAAGGTACAAAATTATTGTAATTTATATCTATTAGTATAAAAGGAAAACATTAAATCAAGATTTAAGCTAAATTTCTGTTCTTAGTTTTGAGTATGTGCAAAACCTGTCCAGTAATTAAACTCTGAAAGAAGATCTAAAATGTGACCTACTGAGACGCAGATATCCGTTCTTTTCAGAGGTGAGTTTTAGTGTTGTTGGATACTCTGGAGTCAAAGCTTTGCTTACCTTATGAGTTTTGTGTAGGTTAAACTTTAGTTTAACTCATAAAAATGTCCAAAATGGTCCTTACTCACTGCACAGTTAGATCCATGTGACCATAGCCTAGTTTCCAAAGGTTCGCATTCTGGTCAAAACACAGCCAATATGTACCAAATCACTTCCTCTCAAAAGAAGCTATTTCCATAGCAAGTTATGTGCCAAATCTCCTGCACGTGAAAATGACCACAAGTCCCGTTTTTTTTCTATCGATATTTTCCAATTTATATCAACAAAGTATTTGGCTCTTCGTCCTCCTCATGAAGCTATTTTAATGAAAGCTGTTCATAAAAGGCAGACTTTTAAAGTTATTCTTTTTATGGGAAAAATAATGGTTTTGTGGGATTGTTTTGAGTTTTATTTTGTTTCGTAGCCTTGTTATTCTCAAGAATTGCTGGAACATTTTTTACATAGATTTTCACCAAAAAAATCGTTTTCAGACAGAAACTATGAATACAGATGTTGGGAATGGATAGTGATCAATTAAGAGAACTATGAGAGAATTAAAAAGTGGATAGAATGGAAGAGTTATGCAACTTTAATTATATTTGCCATTGCTCTTCCAGCTATCAGCATCACTAAGGAAAAGTAAATTATGAATCTTTTTAACATTAATTTGTATTGTTGCTTCACATTATTCTTGTTTGGCTCAATGAAATAAAAAATAAATAAATAAGAAACAGTTTGTGCTTGAAATATTGGTTATTTCAAACAGGCATATTACTAACTCAAGAATATCCAGCCAATAGGGAAATTAATTTGATATTTAGAGTCATTAGCTTCACAATATTCATGTTGGCTAATAAGCATTCCGGAAATGTTCTAAAGGGATTGCTAGGACACAATACACAAAAGCGGACATAATAGCAGATTGAATGAATGGTGGTAGGAAAACACACAAGAGGACAAATGAAATCTAACTATGCTTTAGGCCTAACTTTTCATTACCTTGTATCTTACATACTAATGTATGGGATTAACCTGAAGAAAAAAATCAGCATGAAATGCACATCCTGATACACGATTCTGGACAAAGTTTGAGAACAGTGAAGTTCTTTAATAAATATGAAAGGAGGAAAAAATTATAAAGAGAAGAAAAACAGGTTTTATTAGCCCTCCCCTAAATGGGAGTGTGTTTTTTCAATAGTTTCTATAGTTTTTTCTATAGTTATATAGTTATAGAAAAAAACATAGTTTTCTATAGTTATTTTTTCTCTAGTTTCAAGGTCAACAAGCAGTCTGACTTATGAAGAGTACTGCAAGGTTTTCCCTCGCTGTCCTCAGTGTAAGCAAAGAGTCAGTGGAATTACTGTGGGGTTAAAACCCAATCTTACACCAATGGGAAATAACCCAAAGCTGCCGAGACAATCCCTCATGCAACCTTCACTGCAGAATCACAGCCTAAAACAACAGTAATCTAAACTGTTGCTAGGAAAAAAAAAAAAAAAAAAGGAAAAAAAAGAAGAAAAAAAAAGAAAAAAGAAAGAAGGACAGGTACTGTTATTGCCTCTACCCAAGTAAATAACAGAGGTCAGGACCTGGTCTGGTCTCTGGTTTTGAGGCAAGAGAGGTGGGATGGCTCGCACCCTTACCATGTCAGGGCTGCTGCGGCCAGATCAAGCAGACCTTGCCCGGCATGGTGCAGGGGTCTGCTCGTCCACCGAGGACCACGCTCACAATTTCACAGCCATTGCAAGCAAGTGCCCTGGCCCCCTTTCATCCACCAGCACTGACACCACCACGGGGAGCTGATTTGAGGAGCAGTGGTGGAGGAAGGCTGGTGCCGAGCAAACCAGTGCTGTGACTGTAAGGGGAACTTCTGTCCGTAAGCTTTTGTTCTTCAGCTGAAAAACCTACTTCCAGGGCAAAGCTGTACATATTTCAAGAGAAGATCAAGTCTCACAAAGGGTTGCCCGAGTTCTTACTGTCTAATAAAGAGTCAGCAAATTTATGTTGTAGTAAAAACAATTGGGAGTAAAATTCCTTTTTAAAAAAAAAAAAAAAAAAAACTCCATTCATCTGACTACAAAGTGAGTTGCAATAAATACAGTATTGAGAAACAGAGCGGCCTAGCAGGGTTTTAAGTAGTCTCTGCGTTCTCGCTGCTGCTCCCACACCCGCACACACACACAGGCTGCCACACACTCTCCCTCGTGCTGCTAAAAGCAAACAGTGGATATGACGGACAAACATTGTAAGCACAGATGTGTCCATTATAACCAGCGTGAACCATGCTCATGAGGAGCACTGTCACTTCTGAAAATCCAAGTGTCTCCGGCTGCGAAAGAGCAGTGGGGTGTGAGAACAAAAGAAAGAGATGTTGTGATTAAGGCAGGGCTAATGGTTCATTAACAATGTCCAAGGCCTGACTCTACAGCTTAGAAGTTAAGGATTTATTTCAAAACTACCTTTTGGCTTTCTTTTTCTGTTGTTGTTGCTCTTCATTTCTTTTCTCTGCCTTTTGAAAAGGATTTGTAGCTTCCTCTCTTGCCCTTTTGTCTGATGGCCCCTAAAATATGAAGCAAATGAAAACACAGATCTAGTGAAAACAGTATTTTTTTCCTTTCTCATCTCTTTTTTTCAACTCCCTCTCTGATGTGTGAGTCTAAAGCAAGGACGGAGGGGAGAGGCAGCATTCCTTGCTTCGATGATGGCCCTACCCTGGCTTTTGAGGTCCAGGCAATCTGAGGGAAACCTTCAGAGCAGGTACAGCACTCACCTGAGTACAGTACCACGGAGACCTTTCCAAAAATTTAAGTTACATGGTTGTGTTTCAGTCCCCTTTTTGGCACTGGTTCATTTACTATCGAGGCATGAGGTTAGCTTTTCTCTACACTGCTAAATGAAGAAGGCCAATGAGTGAACTTAGGTGCAGCAGGGCTGCTGTCAGCTTATGGTCCACAAACAGTGCCCAGGGACAGTTCACGTATTAGCTTGTGCCAAAAACCTCATTCCAGCTGGCACTGAGAACAGCACTGCATGGGATTTGGCTCCTTCTCCTCCCTGGCATTGTTCAACATTGTTCTCAACCACCACCATCACCCCTCACTCATACCTCAGGCATGCAGAACATACTTTCAGGTTGATGCTTCAAAAGCACCTTGCTGATGGGCTGCGGCATGGCCCTAGAATTGTTTCAGTCTGAACTAGGAAAAAACAAACATACACACAATCATAATTATGTTGTAAGGCCAAGGGATTGTACATAATGTCTGGAGGAGCCACAGGGTCAAGCATGATGTGCTGGGAGGTCAGTCAGTCTGCTGCAGAGGGAGCCAGTCCTGGAGAGGCAGGGCACAAGTGGGGGTCTGGGTGAGGCACTGCTCTTGATGCTGGCTCTGCAGCTCCCAGAGCGGTTCTGGAGCACCCACTGGTGCCTTCTAGCAATTCTCAAGGTTTCCTTGACTTGCATGATGTGCTATTTAGTTTGTTGGAAGGGAGGAACCTCCCTGTCCTCCCCCAGCCACTGGCCCAGAAATGCCTTCAGATATTTCAAGGTCTTCCCAACCAAAGGCATGTCGCATGTCACAGGTCTGATCCTTAGCTCTTCCTAGTTGCGCTGATAGTACAGAGAGATATAGACAGGAGAGTACAGAAGCACTGAAGAACATTTCAGACATGACTTCAGACTTCTCTAGGCAACAATGAATGTTGGTGAGGTCATCTGCAAGCTTCAGTCTCATGTGGAAATCACTACTGTGCCCCCTTGCTCCTGCAATCAATCAGCTGTAGGTCAGGGACCAAGCAGTAGATGTTATTACCATGAGGAATTCACAGCCTTCAGTTAGGCACTTCTTTTTCTTATATGATACCCGGTCTCCAGCAAGAACTAACAAGTGGAGCAGAGAAATCCTAAACAGTTGCACATTTGACCTAGAAATTGCTTCAGCTGGTTAGTTGTGAAGCATTATACACAAGGGCATATCTTAAATCTCATGTTTTATTGTCGTTCATCAGGATATTCCTTTATATCCTCTTCTCATCCAGAACCTTCTCTGACTGTTGCTATCTACACATTTGCTAACTGAACTGTGGTGAAGGTGACTCCTTTAAACTTTAGCTGGAATTAGAAGAGTGAGCTTTACCAGGGGTTCAGATACCTCCTGGAAGGACCTCTGGTGGATTAATCCTTTAGTTTACACATTAACCTTTTACAAAGGTACAGGCTGGACACTGCCTGGTTGGGAGGCAGCTCTGCTTGAAAAGGCCCTGGTGTCCTGGTGGGCTGCATGATCAGGAGCACAGCCAAGCACTTATTAAACCACATCTAGGTAATGTGTCCAGTTTTGGACTGCCTAGCGCAAAAAAGATATCAATAAACAAGTGAGTTCATCAAAGAGCAACCAAAATGATTGGAGGACTTGCCCCCTAAGAAGCTGGAGGAGTGGACCCTGTTCAGCCTAGAGAAGAAACAGCTTCAGGAGGACCTAATAGCAGCCTGCTAGTGCCTACAAAAAGACTACCAGAAAGATGGAGGCAGGTTTTCCATGGTGGCACGTGGCACAGTATGCCATACTGATAAATTACATAAATTGAAACAGAAGCAGTTCTGACTTTATATAGGGGAAAACCTTTTCACTATTAGGACAGATAGTTTTGGAACAGGTTGCCCAGAGAATTTGTGCAGTCTCCATTCTTGGAGGTTTTCCAGACCTGAGCAGCCTGGTCTGACCTCAGAACTTATCCTGCTGTGAGGAGGCCAGACTAGAGACCTCCTGAGACACCCTCTGATATGAATTATCCCATGATCTGAAAGTTGGATGTGTTGAGCCTGTGTCATTGCAGGCTGTCCTCTTAGTCAGTGGAGAGAAACAAGCACCTATAAAGGGTTATTCATCTGACCTAACCCAAACACCTAGCTAGAGCTGAGGTGGCTTGCCTGGGAAAATTCTTGTTTCAATCCATGAACAGCACCTAGGGTAAGTAATTTAAATTTAGTCATCTAACACATAAATCACTAAAATTTGGTGGGAAGTATCTGTCGTGTATGCTGTCCTTTCTTTTGCTTGCTGAGATTCAAACTTTCTTCTCTAGTGATCATGTCCTAGGATGTTCCTGGAGGCCAAGGGACATCCACAGGATACCTTGTTCAGAGAGCTGTTGTAAGATAGACAGGCAATGTCTGTAGTAGCAAATAAAATGGGGAGGAGGTGCTAGCTAAAGCAGTGAACAATTGCCTGTACTCTTGAACTGTTAATGCCCTCTCTGTCATGGCTGTAGCTCCTGCCAGATGCCACTCAGACATAAGTCTTGGCAATGTTTGGGGACTACCTGGTTTGGGATAAGACAGAAAACCGAACTGTGTGGTTGGTTGCCAGCTGCACTGTCCCAGGTTGGGGACAATCCCTAGCCCTGTGGTAGGCAGTCCTGCCACCCTAACCATAGCCAGTGGACAGTCCTGAGCAAAACTGGTAGTAGTGTGATCCTTTCATGATCACCAAACTTCAGTTTATAAAACCTGTTTTATTTTCCTAATAACTAAATGATCTTCCTGTGCTAGCTTCATGACTGGAGATTAATACGCTCTGGGATCGCTGCCCAGTCACTTCTGCCAACACAGGAGCCATTCCAGGAGACATGTTCCTTCGACTCCCTGGTTAGATTTCAGTATATTTCAATTTTCCATTTGTAGATTATAATTTTTTCCAGCCCATGGCGTTCTGGTAATGCACTAGATCTATTGGAAAGTAGTATCAGCAGCACTTTCCCATGCTAATTCATCTGCCACAGTGTCAGTATCTAAACGTCCACTTGAAATCTCTCTGGATAAATAAATCTCCCCCTATTGTAGTGAACTATGCAGCAGTTTGCTCGTTGCATCATCCTGCTTTAGATGTTTAGCGCTAAGGCTGATTGTTGGAGAAAAATTCTGTAGCAAAACTGTGCACTACGGTATTCTGCATCAAAAACTGATCACAAATGTGAACAATGCATCACTCTGAATCTGATCCTGCCCAATCCTTCATGTATTTTCAACTTGAAGTTCCTGTGGGAATGCCTACAAGTTATTTTAAGACGCTCCTCCAGAACAAATTAATTACAGATACAGGCAGCAAATCTACAGGCACTTCCCAGGCATGACTGGAGGCCACCCTCTCAAATGAGCAGATCCCTTTAAACTGTGGAGATGACACCACTCAGATTAAAGCAAGAAAACCACGTAGTGGGGTAATGGATTAGAAAATCTCTAGGCTTGCCTGGACATGAAGTAGGTGGCTTTCTGAGCATACTTCCCAACCCCTCTTCCACTCCATATACCTTTTTACCAAATATATGGGTACACTCTAAAATATTAGTGGAGTATCAGACAAGTTTGGGATGCTAGTGGCATAGAAATCTTGCAAAATTAGGATCTTAGTCAGCACCTCAGAGACCACTCACTTTAATAGCAGTAATGATGCTAATTATAACTGAACTATTCATACAAGAAGTTCATAAATCACAATATGTGGACCTTTAAAACTGTTTTGCCAGTGCTAGCGTTCAGTTCTTCCCACTGTAATATCTTATAAGGATAGTGTTATAAGTGCCTCACCAATCCTATGAGAAAATGTAGCCCTGCAGAGTAAGGAGCTGTGATTGCCACTGCCTTCATGTAAACAAAACTGCAGCTGGGCCTCCAAAGCTGCTGGCAGTGATGCACCAGTTTGAAGTCTGTGAGAAGAACTGCCCTTCTCAGACCAACATTAGTGCAGGTGTGTGGCAGAAGAAGGCGAGGTGCTTGGGACAGACACAGCAGCACCAGCCTGTACACCAGAAGGGTGTTAGGATCCTGGGGCAGTTTGTCGTGTAAGGTTCATGGAGTTAAATGAGGGAATATATATGGGCTAGAGGCTTAAACGGGCTTGACAGAAAGATCAGCCAGGTTAGGGGCATGGGACTGGAGTCCTTGTTTGGAGAACATAAAGAGGACATAGAGGTCAGAAGCCAGGAGACCAGGAACTGCTGCTGTGCTGCTTCTGAGGGCAGTGCTCAAACAAACTCAGTCTGAGAAACCCCTGGTTTATTTCACGGACTCTCTCCCACTGCTGTACACAGACCAGAGCACCAATCCTGTGCATGCTCAGCTACAAATCTAGGAGAGAACTTGCTGCCAGCATGGGGACTGACATGAGTGACATTAAACACATGCATACAGTTTGGATGCTACTGTGATATTCATAATAAATAATAACAAGTATAAAAACAGACCTACCTTTTAGCAGCCATATCTCATCTGTATTTCTGGATCCACAGCCATAAATGTTATAAATATAGATGAAATCGTCCAATATGTATTGAATGCAGATATTCCAGGATGCCTATAAAACACATTGAAAAATGTGAATTGATTACATAAGCAGTTTTTTTAATGAATAAGGTCTATAGATTTTATAGTATTCCTCTCTCGAATCTTGTAAAATACATGGAAGTCTTAATTATAGCTGAAGATATCTGAACTATGTTGGCCTTTGATTTTATAATACAATATGTAATTCCTGCTGGCATAATAAACCAATAAATTCAGTATTTGTTATAAATGAGTTTAAATTTATAAGTCTATCAAAATACCTCCTGGTTCCTGTTAATGTTTAGGAAACATTTCAGAAATGTTTCAGGTTCCTGGCTGAAAGAATTGCCTCACTCTTTGCTGAGCTTCTGTTGATCCAACGTCTTGAAGTAATCAACAGTTATATGTACTGTACGAGTAACACACACGCAAATGTTGTATATGGAGGTAAGAGAGATACAGAAGGAATGGAAAGAAAGTAGAAGTAGCAGTTTATGTGTGCTTCCTCCAGTGAGATATTTGGATCCTAGCGGCCCATCCTGAGCCAGTTGTAAATCACATTTTGCTTTGGAAGGTATGAAATAGACGGATTGCCTTTCAAATAGTACCCTCAAAACCCTGCAGGTCGTGGCCAGGGACATTCAGTTTGGTAGTAGACAGCCAGCTGGTGACATTCATACAGTACCACCACCATGTGCTTGACTTTGCGTGTTTGTGCGGAGACTTCAACTCTTGCTTTTTGGTCACGTTCATATCAGTGCTCACGTAAAATGAGTTTCATTTCTCACCCTGGAAATCCTTAATATCTGGGTCCTAGCGAAAGGTGCCAAGAGTCTGGTGTTGTAGCTGAAGATGGTTAAAAAAATGTTCTATGAGTTCTATGAGTTGGTGCCCCTTGACATGGCTCCTGAAGCTGCAAACAACCAAGCCTGTAGCAGGAAGGAAGGACAGCAAAAGGAGATGAGATTTGTTTGCTCATGTTATCGGGCTAAATATGTAAAATGAAGAAGCATCTGATTGTATTTTTAAAACTCAAATTTAGAACATGTACTAGCATAGTCTGGTAATGTTTTGTGACAGAAAACCAGTAAAATCTTCTTGTCAAAATATTAAATACCACATAAAGGAGTTACAGATGCTGTATTTAGGTAGATTAGCTAAAGCATGGCATAAACTGCAGTTTCTTGAAACTCTATCCCCAAGGCAAAATTAAAATGTGCAATGGTTGGGGGTTTTTGTTGTTGTTGTTCCTCAACTAAAAACAGATTTAAAAATATGATGCATATAAAGTGTTATACTTTCTAAATTATGCTAGCTTTTGGCTAGGTACATGTTTTCTATTGAAGTTCACACCATAATCTGAGACATGTTAATTTAGGGTAGGCGTCTACTCAGCCAGCTGTTCAGTAGAACGTATAGACATATCCATTCAAGGCCTTTCATTCCCTGGAAGCCCAAGGAACATTTTGGATATTGCCTTTCAGCACTAAAACTGGTCAGCTTATGGTAGCATTTTCTCATTTTAGTTTCTGCAGGTCCAAACCACAACGATCCACAAGGGGATTAGAGCATATATTAATGAGCTTTTTAGCCCCTGTAGATTCCTCCTTCTAATTTGCCAGAATTTTATGTACCCCTTTCCTGACCCTAGAAGTGATATTTTCTTCCATCTGGAATGATTGTTTCATGTTAATATGTTGGTTTGAATATAAAACATAGGAATGTTGGTTAGCACAAAACCTAATGAAGGCTCTGGGGTTTTCAGCTTTTTTGGCTTTATTTATTTTTTTCCTTAAAGAAACATTACTCATTTGTTCAGGCCAAGAATGTAAGGCTTCAGATGTTACTCATGCAAATCTAATGTAAAACACAAATATTAGGCAGTAAATCCATATTTAGGCACCTAAATAAGCAGCCTGCTTTGATGCATTAGCATCCTGGTAAAAGCCTATGTTTTATTTCCTGACCCCTGTCATCTGAATTCAGTCAGAGTTATTAAGAACTGAAACCCCATCTTATAAGAGGGACCTGTGTCTACTAACTTCTGTAACTACCATTACGACAATTACACTGGAATAAGATCCCAGGGAAAGTTAGACCTGGGCAAACAGAAGACATTTTATTTAGGTCTTTTGTCTTGGACTGCAACGTCCATCTGAAATGGCCATTGTAAAATGGAACCGTACCTCCCAGTGGATGCAAATCCAGCTTGTGCAGTTACCCATGCGACTTCCCTCGTAAAGACTCTGGTAGCTGAGTACATTTTTGAGGGCAGAATTTGGTTGCAATGTTCTCCCGTTGAGAATTTCCATTTGTTCTTTTTTTTTTTTTTCTCTTTCTTCCATGTGTTCTACTTACTCTGAAGCAAAAGTGTGTGTTTTCTCTTGAGTTAATGAAAACTCAGCAATCGTTAGGCCCACTGAATTTTTAACTAAGCAGTTCTGCGAGAATGAAAAGGAAAAAAATACACACATGGTAAACACAAAAGTGCTTAAGTGGATACCCATATATGGTAATACGTATGGGTTAAATACGAATATATTTGGCAGAAATGCATGACAAGAATCCCTGTCCAGAGCCAAACCCTCATAGACAAAGGGCAGAATTTACCACAAGCTTCCCCATCTCAGCTGCACGCAAAGCACATTTCTTTTTTGGATGTATCTGGACCATCATCCATTATGCATTCCATATGACATACATCTCAATGGGGTTTACTTCACCTGCTTTCATGAAATGAACCTTATTCTTCTTGCTCTCATATAATAAGAACGTTTGCTACCGAGTATTAAAATGTGTGCAACATGTGGCAGACATCTGTGGTGTGCTGCCATTGCACTTGACTCACACAACAGTGAGCCATCTCACCTTCCAAAATCAGCCCTGCCCCTCTTCAAAATACATCTTATTTGAGAAACACAGGTGCAAAGCAACACACCTCAGCAAGCACTGAACACATAAAGAGCTTCAAAGAGTTTTTGTTCCGCTGTATTTTGCTTAGACGTATCATGGAACAGCACATATGTAGGAATCAGTTTTCACTTGCTCTGGGCCAGGAGTTTTCAGTCAGTTGGGCTTTGTTTTTTGTTTGTGGGTTGTTGTTTTTTTTTTCTTCACTTACTCTATGTCACCAAAATTTAAAATTATTCTTAAGAGTGCAGGTCACTGTTAGTGGGAGGCAGTTTCATGGTTCTGTTACACAGCACACCACACCAAGCCACTTCAGCCAAAACACAGACTGGAGTCTTTAAAGTCCGTGGTGAGTGTGACAAAAAAATGCATTAACTTTGTTCACAGTAACAGCGGTTTAAATTAATACATCTTACTTCACAATTGCAATATCTTCAGTGCATGCACAAGCTGAAGCTTTGGTAGCTTGTGTTCTTTGGGGAAGCAAAGTAAAATAAATGTAATTGAGCTCCTTTCCTTTTGAATGAGTTCCTGAAGCCTCTTAATTATCTTTAGCTAATCCACTTTAACAGCTAATTCACGCTGCCTCTCCTGAGCATCCTTGAGTCATCAAGTTCTGGCATGCAGGTATGGGAAGTGGACCTTTATCTGCTGCTTTCAGACTGCACCCACAGAAGATGTACATGCAAACAAACCTCTCATGCCCAAAAGTCTCTGCTCACATAGCTCTGGAGTAACCACTTACACCTGTGCCATATGAGTTCATATCTCAGGGTTTTTGCTCTTATTTACTGTCTGGCAATGTAAAAGACTTGAAATTACATTTTCTTTAAGATCATTCTAATACACCAAGTAGTATAGAAGCATATTAAAGTAAGGCCTCTCTCTCTCATCAATCACCTACCATAGAGGTGGACATTTACACTTGCTTTGTACTTGCCTAGTCACCAACTTGAGGTGCAAGAACCTGGAAAACTAGACTCATTTTGTGCAGAAGCTGAACATTTGTCTTGTGTTACTTTCCTATGTTGCATTGCATCAGAAATGCTTCCCCTGGCCAGATATTAATACGTAAATCAAAACGTATTCAAAATTTATTCGTCTTGCATGAGAATGAAAAAGATCATTAAAGAAATTCAAAACAGACAGAGGATTTTTGGAATCAGTCTTTCAAAAGGAAAATAAAACTCCGACACATGAGGAATTTCTAGAAGCAGGTAATGGGTCGTTCGCATCTGCTATCTGCAGTGGAGAACTTAGACGAGCGCGCTGCTCCAGGATAGCTGCAGCTGTACTACTATCACCTTACTGTAACCCTGTATGACCTCCAATACTGCAAGAAGAGGTGATGCTCTCCCTATTCCCCGACAGGAGCAGGAGCTGCCTGCGCGAGTATTGCATGCCACAAGGTCTGTTTCAATGCCGAAAACTGAGGCACGTAGACACACACACAGAAATATACGTGCCCTTTGAAAAACTACTGAAGGAATTTCTGGCATTCACCACTATACCTGGCTCTGCAAGGATTACAACTGTGAGCCGTGCCATAGGTGTTGCAGGCATGGAACATTTGCAATGTATCAAGAGAGCATATTGCCATTATTACATGAATGCAGGGATTCAAAGCAATTTTGACTGAGAAGGCCTCATTTTAATTTACAGTTAGGGCTCTCCCACCACCCCTGCAGTATAAAAATGCCTTCAAATGGATATAAATAATCCTAATCAATCCCACTCTAAGGCATGTTTATGCTGCTTTAGGGCAAAAATGAAAGTTCAGGCTGTCAAGAATTGTGCGTGTAAAGCACCTACTGAATTGGACCCATTGCTGTCTTTTCTTTGATGGCAACACTTCAGGGCAAAGTACAGAATCACAGCATCATCATATCAAACTCTACATAAAAACAGTGTCTGGAAAAATTATAAATCAATGGAAGATATATATAGCCAGATTCAGACTCAAGCTACAGTAAAGAATTTCTAAAACCACCTTAAAAGCATGATAGGAATCAGAACAAGTAGGGAAAAAAAACCACTCAGAAATATTAGTCCAGTTGAAGGAAACATCGTGCATTTACTTTAAAATAATCTGATGCTTTATGATATCTGATATCACAGTATTGTACCTACAATAATTCAATTGCGTGAGGCAACTACTCGCTGAGGTAGATGACTTCAGGCATCTCTGCATTGTGTTTTCAGGTGAATGCGAAGTTATTCCTTTCCAAAAGTGCTGTAAACTTCTGCACACTTTGTGCTTGCCACAGCATAAGCATGAGAAACCAGTGCTCGGCTATTATTTCCCTGTGAGCCTGCGCTGCGCTTTGCGGTAGCCAGGTAGGCAGTATGGAGACAGCCGTTGCATTGTGTTGGTTGAGAGAGCTTGCCTTGGTGGCCGCGAGCTGTGCTGCTTGGCCACAGGGCCACAGGCCAGCCCCAAGAGATGCCCCATTAGATGTCTGCAGTTTAACGAGCAGCAATCGGGACACGGCACACAACAGATGTGACGATCTTCCCTTGCAGTAAGCTACCCTGCACAGAGGCACGCATCTCTCACAGGCGACATCCAGGCATGTATCCAGCTAGCACAGTGCAAATTCAAACCCCAGCATACCACACATTAATCTGCTGCTTTAGTCAAACCCTTATTCCTCCTGATCTACTGGGACGATGAGCTCTTCAAGGCAGAGACTTTTACTGCGGGTCCATTCGCATGTCTAAGTTATTTGAGCCAGCTGCGTTTGAGAGACGATGCCAGTTAGCAATGAATGAGACAAAATTCGTGTTGGCATCCACAGCGAAATCCCTGCTATGGGTGTGGGAAAACAACCCAAACACTGAATTAAGGAAGGAGGATGGATCAGTGGTCCCTGTTGTTGGTGTGCCTGGGAGTAAGCCTTTGTCCTCCTACAGTCTCTGGATGTGACACATTGCTTCACCTCTATTCACAGAATTGGAGACAGGGATATTTCCTACCCTCCTCAGGGTTGTGAAGGTCAAATCTAATAAGGAGATTTATATAAATGTGAATACGGGCATCTAAGAGGAGGCATGGTGTAGACAGGGCACCTCTATAGGTCCTCGTACCGCCACACACAGCAGAGCCAAGCAAGACAGGGCAAGGCTTTGCAGGGAAAACTATGTGGATGTTGGAAGCAGCAGAGCCGTGTTAGCACATTGCTGCACCTGAACTAATAATACTGGCACCTGAACTAACAGTGCCATGCTGAGGAGATCACATAGTGAAGCGGGCAGAGTCAGCTCAGTAACTCTGTGTTACACTTTGTAGTGTATTTGTGCCAGAGGCTGTCCTTCCTCAGAAAAGTCATCATAACATGGCCAGCTACAACCTTAAAGAGGGATACTTTTTTATTTGACTAAGCAAGGAAGTTGCCATCTGTCTGTGTTGAAGGCACAGCTGTAGACAGTGTTACCCGTACCGGAATAAATGAGGAATAGCTTCCCTGAAGACATCAGAGACAGACAGACAGACAAGAAAAAGGGGAAGTGAGATGCGAATTCAGCTCAAGAGTTCAGTTTCATTCATTTTTTTCCTGTCCCAACTGATGTGTGCAGAGAGTGAATGATCCTTGGCAGCAGACCAGGATGAAGGATATTGAGATCAAAGGAGTACCAGCACACCACTGTACTTCACAGAATAGTGTGTATTTGGCACAGAAACACCTCTGATAAGCATTAAAAATATCTTTTTAATGGATATTTTATTCTCTTGACAGAGGCTATTTAAGATTTGAAAGTGACACAAAAGTAATTTATCCTCACATGTAAAAATGCACTCTTCAGATAGAGATATCACATTAATTTTACTCGCTCATGTAACACTCTGAAAACTAATCTTAGGTTCCTCCCTCAACACTGTGGAAAGAAAAAATTAATTAACTTGGGTACAAGGAAAGGAATGAATCTGCCCTTTCTTTACTTTAAGATTCTGCTTTCAAAGTAGCAAACCTCGGTCATCTGCAAACAATCATTTGTTTTCTACTACAAATTCTGCTTCATAATGTGTTTAATATGTCATTTACTCATTAGTAATGAGCTAATTAATGAACATTTGGTCATTAATTTCTATTAACAGCAGACTCTATGATCCATCACGCTTTTAATTTCTCCGGTCATCCAACATACAGTACATAATGTGGTCATAGTTGCATGAGAATGATTTTATATTTATATACTGTCTTTCAACCAGAAGAATCGCAGAGCAGGTTCATAAACTATCTTCTGTGAATAGGTTTATAAGCAGTGGTTTAGGGCAAACGTAATCATGGATCTGTTATACCTTTGTATACATATTTCCAACCTTTTTTTTGTTGTTTTTTTGTTGTTTTGTTTTGTTTTGTTTTTTAACTGCAGATCTGGCATAATATTCGCCATTTAATCCTTATGTTTCTTGCTAATCAGGCATTTTCTTCTCCTCTTCTCCCCTTTGAACGTTCTCTTGGTTACTCCTGGTGTTCTTATCAGGATTCTGAGGCATGGAAAAATTCAGCAAGAAATTGCAAAATGAGAAAAACTGACAGTGAAGCTACAAGAGAGAACATCAAGTGCTCTCTTGCAAGACTTCATTGCATCAAAGCCAAAATGGATGCTTGTCTTTGGAAACAGAAGACTTCATGAAGGAAGTAAACTGCAGTTTAACAATAACAAAGACAGAGTATTAGAGTTACATATGGGCCAAATTTCAAGACCTATTTAAACAGCACTGTGAATTACCTAAGACTCACGGAGCAGAATGAGGAGACTCTCTATAATGTATTCCCTAGCCTTAAAGACAATCAGACCCAGAGCATAAAACAGTATATTATTGCGAGCTCCAGAAAAGACAGGTCTATCATATGGAGAAAATATAGCTTTGCTTAGAAGTGAGATTAGGAACTCCAGTTCGGTGTTAGGTTTGTCTATATATAAAGCCATTGAGATAAGTACATTCCTCATATTTTTGTACGGGCATGTTTAAACATGGGACAGCTTTTTCAGGGAGAAGATCATATAAAATATGTTCACCCTGAAGTGAACAGACAAAGATTTCAGGGAAAGGATTTCTCTTGAAAACTGTTAATGAAAACAAACATTTTTAATCTATTTTTTCAAAGGGGAAAAAAAAAAAGTAGTCAGAAAAAAAAACTTTTAGGAAAAAAATTACCTCTGAAATGCTTTTTGGAGCCTCAAAAACCTGCAGTTCTGATGCCACCTGCCTTCCACTTCCTCAGGCTCCAGAACCAGGCTACATTTTTCATTATAGCTCCTTATTTCCTCTTCTCACTGAGCTGCTGTGTTGCAGTATGGGAGTCTATGGTCACCGTGGTTTTAAATGATAATACCTTCATGAGTAATCTAGCTCCTATAGAATAATAAAGACTTGAGGCTCCTAAGCTCCCAGAAATGCCTCAGCAACATTTAAAAATATTTTTTCTCTATTTCCTGAGCTACTCTTTAAAAAAAAGACATCATTTCACAGAAAAAGCCAACACTTTTCCTTAGACTGAAGGCTTGAAAGTGTGTCTGGGAGATTTTTGATGAACCATGCAAGATAGTGAAGTTCATCAGAACTAACCAAGCCTTTTCCTACTTAACTTTGGACCTTGTTGTCTGAGAAAATTAGTCATCCAGCAGCTGGCCAGCTGGTCAGCTGGAGACAAGTCACACACACACCCCTTTCCTCTACTAGTATCACTACCGGTATATAGGCTGGATAGATTAAAGTCTTTGTCCATTTACTTCACCTGCATTCCTCATAAAACAGGCCCAGGTACCGGAGCAAGCACTGTCCTGTGATTTTCCTGCCATCGAATTACTAGGATTTGTGATGACTCACAGTGCCCAAATAAAGCTTGGAAACACCACAAACCTAGCAAAGCTTCCAACCAGCAGCCTGGACAGAACCACCCTCTCTGAGGGGACAAGCCAGGATGGACAGATGGACAGGAATCATGCTCTGCCACTTAGCTTCAGGGCCAGACAAGTAGCCTTGGCTTATTTTATTTAAGAATATGGAAATAGTGACAGGGGCTAAATGGTTGACCCCATAGGAGTATCCTCCCACTTCGTGTACTCTTCGGTTCAGATGCTAAGGACACTTTTCAGCAAACACACAGGTAGAAAGTGTGCTGAAATGACAGCCAAATGGCCAACTCTATTTTGTTGTTTCCCCCAAGTTTTCATATCATAGCTGAGAATAATTACCCTGTGAGTCTGGCAGATTTTTAGGTGGCAGTTTTTCATTCTTCAAGATAGACTACATGTCTCCATGGTAAATATTTTATTGGTAGACATGAGTCTATTATTAACCCATGTGAGAAAATCTAGGCCCTTCGCTTCATATTTTTAGCTTTGGAGGTCCCCAATTTAATCCACAGTACATCAGGCAGCATCACAGCTGTCACTTTAATATATTAATCTTCAACTGCTGATCTTACACTACCATTAACTGGTGGGATGGAGTGTCCCAGCTCTCTAATCTTACAAGGATCTGATTTCTCGATAAGCAGGTTAAGAGATATTCATATGCATATGCATGTTCTAGATAAAATTATCACAAAACCATATTTAATGACACTGTCACTTACTGAAGTTATTCAGCTATTTAAAATTAGTGACTTGTAAATTACTTCATTGCATATGAAAGTATCCCTTCTACGCCAAAATGCCCTGAAATACAGTAAAGGCTTATGTGCAGTGTAAGGTTAGATGAGGTTCATCATGCATGCACTGAACTTCATAACATGCTTATAAGGGTCACTGTTTTCCATGATATTTCAATAAGACTTGGACCATTGCTTCAAATCAAACTTGTGCTGAGTGTTTTTCCGAGCAGAAATGGACTTATGTACACCCCTCATTGGTCTGCTGAACCAGCAGTTCTAACACTAATTAGTATCAGCATTAAAACCCCCAGCAAGACATGACACTGAAATTCAGCAAAGGCTGGATAAAATTGCAGCTTGCATTCTTTAAATATTTATACAGTACATCAAAACAAATGAAACTGGAGATTCCATTTCCAGCATGAGCTGCAACATTGCTAGAATGGGGTCTACTGTGTCATGCCACTTATTTTCATTTCTTTGATATTTTTTTTTTATGACACTTCTGCTGAATCAGTAATCAGGGACAAGGGACAGAGTCATACTGTTTTAAATCTTCAGTATTCCTAAGAGTAAACAGATATCCAGTGAAGAATGTTAGAGAGAACTTTAACTCTATGAATTATTTTGAGAACATGAAAGTCCCTTTCACAGATCAAGTTTATCACAGCACTGAAAAGATCTAAGTGTTTGTATTAAAATTTGTATACTTCATAGAAAAACACCTAAGAAAAATCTGTCCTTTTAATACAAATTCCTCATTTAGTTACTCAGGTCTGAGTGTCTCAGGTCTGAGATACAGAGATTCTCGTGGAGGTTAATATTATCTCTACAGAAAAAAAATGGCTGAAGAGTTTTATAGTATTGTCTATTTGTCTATTACTTTTTTTCTCTCTTTTGGAGCAATATGAATGCAGTAGTGGATCAACTTTGATATGAGTGACTTCCAAGTGACTATGACATTTACCAAATATTTGGTGAAGTGTTTAAATAAAATGTAGAATAGTAAAGATTGCTCCTGCCACTCTGCTCTTTCTCAAGCTCCTGAACATTGTGGTTAAACAGAGCCCTGGAATCCAGTCCAAAGCTGTGGTCTGCATGGACGAAGCACCGCACATGTACAAGTCTCTGCTGCTCTTATTACTTTTAATATAGATTTTTTTCATCACTTACATGGCATACATTTTCTTGTACTAAAGATGGAATGGAGTAACCAGAGTAAGGTCTGATCCCTAATGTGAACTAGGACTTAGTCTACAAAAGAAAAGACTGGAAGAAGTACATAATAACATATAAAAGACTGCAACCAAGAAAATGGGAATAGCGCACTTCCTGTTGAGGCTGAACAGGCCAAAAAATAGTGTGATGAAACTTAAACATGGAAGAGTTGTGTTGGACCTTAGGGAATCACATTCTAACAGAAGCAGAATATCCGGGGAACTTATAAAGTCTCTGTCATTGAAGGTCTCTAAAATAGATTAAAATTACTTCTGTCAGAAATCACAGAAATACAGCACTTTAAGGTAGGGAAAATGTAGGTGATTTTTTGAGATCCTTCCCAGCTCTGCGATTCTGTAAGCAGTTAATGTGTTGGTGCTCGGAGGAGGAACTGGGGTGCTCTGAGTGTCCCTCTCACAATGGTGTCTATAAAGTTTGTCTGATTGCATATTGGAGAAAATGTCGTTGTTTTTCATTAAAGAAAGCAGCAATATTTTAGCCAAAACATTTTTTTCTCAGTTCTCTGAAAATGTAGGAGCAGAGCACTGCCACCCAGCACTTTGAATAGTGATGCTTTCTACATTAGAACAACCACAGCGCCAAGTCAACCAAACATCCAGCTAGTCCAGTATATGGACTCCAGTAGTGACCAGGAGGGAGATGCCCATAGAAGAACAAATACCCACAGTGAACAGTCATTCCCTATTCACTTTTTCCTTCTTTCACAAGATTTTAAAGACCTTTTCCAGTTCATTTAGTTTCTTTCACTGTAGTGCCCCGTACTGCGCCATGTTGAAATCCATTTTGGGAAAGATGGACAAGGGAGAAATGATGGCCCAGCCCTCTCATCCTTTTTGGTAGGAACTGAACATTTTCAATGACAGTAAGATAGTAAAATGTAGTGAGATAAGATCCCTTATTAAACGTTTGAAGCCTTTTACGCTGAGACCCTGCAGCCCTGGTTCTCATTATTTCCTTGCATGGGGAGAGAAGCCTCAGGTTCTGTCTTAATTCAACAGTCCATCTCCTAAAAGAAGGTCTAGAAGTCGGGATATGCAGTGGAGGAGGACTGTTACCTACCTTACAGATCCCATAAATGAGATGCCATATTGTAAGCCTATATTTAAAAAAGTTTAAATTTCTAGTAGCTTATGGCAGTTAAAGCAAATAGTTTCCTGTCATTTTGTTGATAGAGTTACAGTCCACACACAAACTATACAGACTTACACTAAGCTGGAAATAAAATTTCAAAATCACCTCCCCCATCGACTGTATTTTCCCAACAAGGCTGCCTCGTGTAAACCTGATCTCAATGCACTGAAACTAAAAGCTCTGAACTCCCTGGGCTGAACTCAGTTCCAGCATAAATCCAGTCAAAATGCATTTGTGCTATTCCAACAAGTTATGGACTTGCACAGAGTTTCTGCAAGCCCTTGTTAGTTCAGTCATTTATAGGCCTGAGTTTCAGAGTTTCAGCTTCCAGAAACCTCCCCCTGCAAACTCAGAGCTAAACCAAATCCACCAGCTGAATCTCATTTGTTTATGTATTTATTTATGTATGTGTTTCATTGATTTATTTATTGGTCCTAGAACAGAAGGGGTATGAAATCCCCTGCCTGCTACTGGGTTTTGTTAAATACCATCTGCTTACGCCAGGCTTGCTGAAAGAATTGCTAAGGTTCATGTTCTAGCTGATGAACCTTCCTCAGTTCATTATGGCAATGACCAAAGGCCATTTCTTTCTTTTCTCCATTTTCTCTCCCTGGTCTTGTAACAGTACATAACAGTGAACTTGCAGTGTCTCCCTCTGCCCATGATCTGTGCACACTCGTGAAGTTTTTCAGCTCTCAAGTTCCTAAAGAAAATTCTGATTTGGCACAGCTTCAAGTTCTTCTTCTAAACACAAACATTATCTGCTTTGCATTGGCACGCTCCTTGTTTTTTCTGTCAGCCTTTTCCCCTCCCTTCTTCATTGCTATGTCTACCTTCCCTCCATCTCTCACTCAGTTCCTCAGTGAAGAAAGCTAACACTCTCAGAAAAACCCATGTTTATATGGTGATTGTCTTAGCTTAAGAGCAATGCTACTGGGCAACATCATAAATAAAACACTGTTCTGGGGCCGTTAGATAATCTCTGTCTTGCACTTTCCCAAACTTTCATGTGCTTCACTCATTTGAAAAATTGTTTTACTCCATGTCAACATTCCCATCTGTTCTTGTTTTGTAGATTTGTAATAATGATGCTGCTTAAGGCTTTGCCTCGCTTTTGCATTGACTTTAGGGAAACTTTAGAACTTGAGCCTGAGAGCTGCAAAGTCTAGCAAGGCCAAAGCACTTTGGAATGACCTAAATCTTTCTCT
This sequence comes from Fratercula arctica, assembly GCA_947846985.1. NCBI lineage: Eukaryota > Metazoa > Chordata > Aves > Charadriiformes > Alcidae > Fratercula > Fratercula arctica. The sequence continues at coordinate 113,424,735 of CANTUZ010000003.1, forward strand.
GATAATGAGGTGCTCAGAAGAAACATTTACATCAACATCAGGAACATCAGCACAGACAGACCAGAGGCTGCTGAATGATACTTCAGGCAGCCCCACTCCTAACGGGGAGCATTCTGCAGTATGAGCCAAATCTCCTGGAGGAACTCGGAATAAGCTCTTGCATCTTCAAGCCTCTGGATATAATGGTGATGAACAAATGATGTAAATGAACTTTGCCAACCTGTTACACAAAGGTCCTGGCAGAAGGAGGCTGTTTTGCACTTTCCCAGTCTTTCTTATGTGTACATAGCCATGCATAACGACCTCTCTCTTAGTGAAAAAGAAATATTACAGTCGTTACAGAAAGGAATCTTTGCCTGGTGATTAAGGCTGGGAGAAATTGCTGCTCTGCTGATTTCCATGATAATTTTGCAATGGATCTCAACTGCATGGGGATTTTCCTCTTTGGTTTAGATAAATGAGGCCTGCAGAAAGCTCTTGGAAGGTGACAGACGTGTTATGGACAAAATAGAACTTGCAGACCATATTTGGTCTTTTCAGTTATTTTTCTGACATGCATATTCATCTGCTAGATTAAACCACATTAAAAATAAATCTTCCCATATGCATATTAATGCTACTTTTTAAATAGCATATTTCCATATATTAAATTACAAATAGATCCTTATTATGCTTTTATTAGGGGCTACATCAACTAATTATGATTGTTTCTTTAGAGTTTTCAGCCTTTCATCTACATTTGTACCTAGTGACTTTCATAGGAGCAACTGATTGCTGCATTCATAGTGATTTATGTGGAAAGGGAAGCATATTCATATTAAGCATATAATGAGAGCCCTGAAACATTAGTTTACATTTTGCTGGCAATCAGAGTGGCTTTGGCAATGGATTTTAGATGACCTTAACATTCACATCTAAAACATATGCAGTAACTAGCCTCAGCCTTCACCCTACCGTTGATCTTTTAAAACAGTGAACATAAGATAAAGATCTGTTGTGGTTCTTTTCTCAGCTCTCCATAACATTTCATAAATAGGTCAGTTTTAGCATGTTTATATAAATTGATTCCCCTTCTGGGAATGCTGACCTGTGATAAACAGTTCTTTCCAATTAGTTTGTTTTTTTAAAATAGTTAGGGATTACTATTACAGCTAAAAATATTTTAAATATAAGTATCTTCTTAGTCAAGAAAATGTTTTCTGTCTGTTGCTGACAGACGAACTGCAAATGCCCGCTCCTGTTCCCTTTAAAATCAATATTGCAGTCTCTACGCATGTGGACTTCTTCTTTTTGACACTACACGGCAAAATAAAGATCTAGTCCTACAACACATGCCCACTGCCATGAGTCATTTTAACCATAAGGAAGGAATGACTGAGGCCAATGAGACTTCTTTGGTTTGTAATCTCTGCGCTTAACAGATATCTACAGGATCAGCTCTGTTTTGTCATATTTGCTTTAGAAGTCATTCTGTTGGCTTACAGATTTGTACATTCCTTTAGACGCCAGCTGTCCTTTTAATTCTCATTAATGATCCATTTCATTTGATTTTGTTGTCAGATCCATTTCTAGAAAAAATTTGCATGGTAAGTCAGGTCAACTGGTGAATCAGTTGCCCAGTAACCTCCCTCAGCAATGAGCAGCACTAGATGCATCGGAAGAAGATGTAAGAAATGCTAAGAAATCATTACGCTGGACAGAGTGGAATTCTAGTGTTTGGCCATTATTGCTCATCTTGATGACCATATCTTTCTTCAGAGTACTTAGCAGAACGATGATGCCAAATCTTGTGCCTTGACTCCCACTTTTTCATATCATTGCAGCTTTAGGGGAGAGACCGAGGCTCTGAGGGAGCCTAGCTCTGCTGCTCACTTTGTGGTAGGTTAGATCTGACAGCAGATGGAATCCCTGAGGCATGTCATTTTAATTTTAGGTTGTGCGTGTAATGCACATGTTGCCAATTACAGTGGTGTATGATGTCTTTCTAGGAAGGAGGTCTTTCTTTCTCCCACTGGATGAACATGCGAAGGATAAATTTTGCAAAAGTTATTAAATGTGGGCTCAGATCTGAGCTCCCCTGCATGAGAAGGGGAATATCTTTCAACGATTATTTCTGACTCTCTAGAAACAAAAGGTTCCTCTCCTACTACTCTCTTAGCTACTCTCTTAGCAGTAGTGCATTCAAACTCCCAAGGAACAGAGCAAAAGCTACGGGTTTCGGATGGACGTTAGTGTTGATGTGGTTATACAGTTTCAGTCAAGCAAGGGACTTCAAACTTTGTTTGTAAGACACTTACGACCACAGTTCTGAGGAAACTGGAAAACCCCAAAACAGGTTCTCAAACAAGTGTTCAGATGGGATAGATTAATGGCATCAGCTACCTGACTCCTCAGCAGAAAAAAATACAGAAGAGCCAGGTAGCTAAGAGCCGTGTCGATGGCAATCTAAAACCACTGTTAGACACAGGACAGCTTCAGACAGCAAATTTGCCTGGGTAGGAGGAGGAGCTGATGTTTTTATAATCCAATTCTTCTAGCCATTGGGAGCAGTGGAAGGAAGCTCTGCCTAGCATAGAGAGGCAAAGCCTTTTCCAGGTAATTTGTGATGATTATCTAACTGCTGAGTGATTCGTTCTTTGAGCAAATGTCATACCTATTGTTTGTTTTATGTTCTTTATTCTGAAAAGACATTACCTGTTTTCCTCTATCCCATCACTTCTGGAAGACTCCGCTACAGCATTGGCCTAGGTCCACCACCACACCAGACCATCACTGATGAGACTTCCCAATGAAACTTCCACCAGGCTTCCTTTTAGCATGAGGCTGTAAAAGTCGGGATGATTACCTTTCTGAGGAATATATTCATGATACAGCATCCATACTTCCCAATTTTAAACAGTGACCTACAGATATCACAAAAGGTTGAAATAATTGCATCCCTAACACTGCTGGTTTTTTAACAGCATGTGAGATAAGACATTTTTATTGCATAAACATAAACATTAATTGTTCATTTTAACTGTATATTTGTAAGTTCCAGTTGGTCTCACAGTCAGAGAGCAGTCTCTGACCCACTTCACACAATGGCACAGATGTAGCTTCAGAAGCATGTTATCTAAAGAGCTAATAATCTATTAGTCATGAGCAGTTCAGATGTTACCCTTCAGCCATATATGGTGCCTGTGGTCCTGGCCAATCCAAAACATTGAAGCTGGGCTCTCTAGAGCTCAAACTTACAGTTTGACCTTTGCAATAGGGAAAAACGATAAATTCATATGTGCAACATGTAACTCATACTCCAGCCAGCCTACAGAGACATTGGGGCTACAGAATATCAATAAAAATTAAAACAGAACAATTCGTATTTGCATATAACATAAATAAACATTTGAAAATACGTATACATAAAAATGTAAAAACTTATTTTTAAAATTACATCAATATTAAAGTATTTTATCCCTTATTTTCAAGCATTTTTTTCCAACAAAAGCCTGGATGTGGACATTGACTCAGAAACAAATTATGAAAGATTCAGACTTGACTGTAAACCCTTCAGCAGGATCATGATTTTTGCTTCTGAATACATGGATATTCGTTTGACCCTTGCAAGACACTCACTGCTCTCTGTCCGGAAATAAAGAAAGAAAAAAGTAAGACATCTGTCTTCTGATTTGCTGACACTAGAGGAACAACCAAGCACCATCTAGCCACCATATGAATACATTAAGCTAAGCTTCACCATTGTTGCAAAGTCTAACTCTAAAGACTACACCTCCTCCTACCAAAAGACCCCTTTCCACAAGTTCCCAAGTTTCACAAGAAAAAGGGCTAGATGCAAACTATGTTCAAGTCCAACTTGAATCTGACCCAGTTGGAATAAGAGAAAAGAATAAATTGCCACCCACACAGAGTTTGCAAGCAGGAAATAAAATTCAATTGTTTTATTTATGTATATTTATTTCTTTATAAGTATCTGCATTGTCTATTACCAGAGAACGGGTGTCTGTTTGTTAGTCTGGGGAAAATAGTGCAATTTATTTTGAATAGAAATATCCTTTTGCTTTTTTCTATAATTAATATCTTCGAGCCACAACTTCCATGAATTTTGCTGGCACAAAGGATTCAGATGCCAGATTTGAAGGACGGATATGTGAGTAATTGTGGAACCAAGAATTGCAAAAAAACTCATTGGAAGTACTACTCATACATCTAATCAGGAAAAAGGAATACTGCCAGGCAGCCAGTCCAACCAGCGATAGTTTGAAAAGCAAATATTGACTGTCCACAAGCAATTTACATAGCAAAGATCATCTGGACAACATAAACACTATAATACTCTCATATAGCAAACATTTGCTCATTAATTTGACTAATTTTGTATTATGCTTTAAACAAACATTCTGAATATGTTTTTATTTTCTCAACATTTGCCAAACTTCAGTTACAGATTGGTGTATCTAAGTTACAGACATAAACACTAAGCCAACTAGTGTGTGTCTTGATATGCTGTGGGTATAAAAACACTGATGGGAAGTAAAAACAGTGGCCGGTTTGAATAAAGAGTTTTGATTTTTTGATTCATTTTCTTACTCATCTTAGATCACAAGTGCTGTTGATTTTGGTGTCTCTTCAAGACACCATATCTAGAACACTGCCTTCAAGTGAGCAGATATGTGACTGTTAAGTTGTCACTGTGAACTGTTTCCATAACAAAGAGATTAAAAATAAAAGAAAACAATAAAAAGTTCTCAATTTGAAATATTATGAAGTTGCCTATACTATAAATTGGTCAGACAAGTCTTCAGTACAACCAATTCCCTATTTTAAAGGCAACTCTGATTTTGGAGCAAATTCCCCTTCAGCAAATCACTCCTTACTTCACATCACCAGAAAAGGTGAAATAGGTAAATCTCAAATTATTCCCCTCAACTAGTTTGTCAGCATTTTGAGGGATTATTCCTTTCCAGAATCCAAAAAACATGAAACTATCCCTTAGATAATTGAGATAATCCTGCTCTACCATTTAGACCAGGAGTTCCCCACAGGTCACAAAATGGTACACGAATGCAGCCAAGGAGCCATGCGTACACCTCTTCATATGTGCATATTCAGGCAGGAATTACTGCCCTTAGCAATGCCAATTTCAAGGATGGCATATATTCTCAACAGGACTTGGTGGCCCTTGCTCCTGATGGTAGCAACATAAAAAACCTCAAAGATGGATACATGCTCCTTTGGGAATCAAAAGCCAGACTAAGTATGTCTTAATCACTTTTCAGTGTCCGATAATATTTTTTTTATTCAAAAGTACAAAGAGATATTAAATTCAGGATGCGTTGATTTAAAAGTCCTTTGTATGCCTATAGGAAGAAATACTACAGTATTCTAAACACTGCTCAGATCTCCATACGAAGTGAATAATTTCACCATAAATATATTTAACCTATATTTATGCATATGCTTTTTTCATTTATGCGATGTATTTTTGTTTATATAAATACACAAATTATTCATGCAAAGATATTTCAGTATTTGAACTGTTTGTGAACTGTTCCCTTTCAATCTGTTACATAAAATTTCTTACCTGTGTTCCAAGAAGTTGTTCTGCAATGAGTTTTTGGCTCTGAATCAGGAAAGCAACCTTTGTTAGGACCAAATCTAAGGCATTTATGGCTATATTAAATCAACTGCTTTTAATTGCATGCTTTTCTGCTTTTGTATCTAGATACCAAAGAAACAAAAACTGGGTGGGGGGGGGGGGGAATTTCCCATGCAGATCTCCACCCACCACATAAGAAATAAAATATTATTTATATTAAGGGCTACTATCAGTTTGTGGTTCACTGAGATTTTCAGTGAGCAGCTTCCTCAAAGAAAGAAACAGCACATGAAGAAAACATCATCTGTGATCTTTCTTTGAATTCTGCAACTAATTTTGTTATTGAAGAGTACAATTTAATACATCGGTATTGTAATGACAGTGAGTATAAAATCCAAATGTAGGAACTTAAAATGCGGTTTACATGATTTCTCTTACTCCCACTTGAAACTGGGGCTAATTGATGATTTGTGATTCTACAGCTTGCTTTCTTTCTAGTTAGTTTTTCGTTACAGCCGTTGTGTCACTTTGACTCATAGAGCTGAATATCTGAATCAGGATTAGAGACAAATACAGAGCTGCTGTGCCACAGCTCCCTCAGCAGAGCAGCAAATGATGCTGAATGCCTGGACACTTTAATATTAGTGAATCTTTGGCATTCATCTATTCAAAACAAGACTGTGCTGCTGAGCTAGTTTGCTCGTTAAACTAATGGAAGCTGGAGAAACTAAAAAGAAAATCCTAGAGGGGTTCAATTTCTGTGCCTACTTGGTTGGATCAGTAATTCCTTTTATTTTCATTTCTTTTCTCCTGGCTGTATAACTGGATGAATTTGTTTTAGATTATTTTCCTATTAACTAAAATTTCCCAGAGGTTCCTGGTATTTGCATTCAGCTATTTCAGTAGCAGATATAACACTGCACTGAATACACCATCTACTGAAACAATGAAGTCGTAAGGAAATCAGACACATGTTCCCTACAGATGTTTGACCTAAGGCATATTGGACTTGTCAAATCCACCTTTGGGTCACACTCTTCTCCATCTGGAGATCTACAAACACTGGGCCAAATGCAAGGAGTGATTTATAAACTGGGTAGCCCTACTAAAGTCAACTAGCAATCCTGAATTTAAGTGCCAAAATCAATGTTGTAAGTGCTAAGAACTTGCAGCCAACGAAGACTTCAGTTGGGACATTCTGGCACTCTGTATCTCTGAAAATTGGGACACCAAGAGTTTGGTGCTCACATGTTAAGTTTGGAAGTTTGGCTTTGGACTTATGGCTTTCAAATCCATATTCACACCTCCATGTTTAGCCAAATGTCTCTTGATCTTTTATCTCCCTTATTCTCCACAGTGGCAGGAATGGGTCAGAGAAATATGCCAGTGCTGGCAAGAATTGTATCCAGCATACCTCTTTCATTGCTTGGCCATGGGATTGCATGCAAACTGGCATGCCTAGCAGATGGGCTTGTTCTCTTGCTTGCTGTTCAGTCCCTTCTGCTGCATCTCATTGCTCTCACACGAACGCCAGCAGTAATGAGAGCTTTGCCCTTATGATCAACTTTATCCAGGTTCATTCTACTTTAGCAAGATCGCCATCGAAGGGAACGTACCCACTGCATCCCAGGAGAATAGGATAGTATGTGCCATCCCCTGAGGACTGAAAATTGTGTCTCATTAAAAACACAAGTAACTATATAATAGGTGTTTCCCCCAAACTGAGAAGGCACAAAATCCCCACCTTGTAAGTAATACAAGATCTCAGTAAAAAAGACAAAAGGTCTTAAACTATTATGTGACAGAGGAAAAGAGCAGGTGGATCACAGGAATTATAAGTAAATGGCACCAAGCACTGAGTCCTCCTTGCTGACTATTTTGTACTGAGTGAAATCTTTGCAGAACGTTAGTGTTGTTTCCATAATGCGATAATCGGGCTGATACCAGTTCAGTGGAAAGGTTGTGTTCAGGGATATTAACAACTCCATCTGCTTTCCCCTTCCATTTTCCCCAACTGATGCAATTGCTTTTATTATGTTTTATGTAGTTTATATATTTGATTAGGTACAGTGGAAAGTTAAGGAAACTCTGAGCCAGTCATTTAAACATTTCCTTTGCAGTGGAGGAAAAAGGGAGTTTGAAAACACTGTGTCACTATGAATGTTCTTCCTTCCCCATTTTGAAAATCTAGTTTTCCTTTTTGCAGCACTTTGAAATAGGCTTATTAATCCACTGAGGGAAATAAACAGCTGGAAGTAAACATTTCCCAACTGCTGGAGAAATACTAACTGTTTCCTAAGCCATATCCAAGCGGTCACCAAATAAATGCATAAGGGAAAACCAGTTCTTGACCTGGACCTGTGCCTGTGCTAATGAAGAAATCAACAGTAGAGGGCTAGCTGAGTCATTCTTCTTCAAGGATCATCAAATATCCAGCTTCTTAATTATTTATTGGTTGCTAAGACCAGCAGACAACACTGTGCTCAGAGTTGTACAGGGTAGTCTTCATCACGCAGCCTAAATTTGGCATACCAACACTATCCAGCAGCTCACTAGATGCTCAGTAGACATCCAGCAATGCACTTGATGGGTGGTGAAAGCCAGAGCTGCTTGTAAAGTGCTAGAAAAGTTATTTTCCAAGAGAAGTGCATTTTAAGGATGAACATGAGGAGGAGTACACAATAGGCACCAAAAGAATTGACTGACAGTTCAAAGGAAAGTGGTGAAAGACATTCTTGAAGGTCTGTGATTTCTCCTTGTGCCACAGACTATGGTATTTTTCATGTCCTTTTCAAGAACACTTACATAAATCGAGTTTCATGTGTGTAAAGAAATGTTAGGGAGAAGAACCTGTAAGCCCATAGCCAATATAGTTTTACCCATAATACAAAAGTTCCTGTCTGAAGTGGAAAAAAATAATCTTGGGTGCAAGAAGGAATTTCGATAAAGTTCAGATCAAACAATTCCAAAACAAAAATAAAGAAGTGTGTAATTAGCTGTCCTGTCACCATGCTCAGTTAAAATGAAACTCACCCCGCATGAAAAAAATCCATCCTTAAGGCCTCATGACAGTATGGCCAGCCACATAAACCCATGAGCACATCCCAGTGAGACCAGCTGAGTGTCAGACTGGAAGAGCCACCAGCGTGAGGCTGCAGGTGGTCTCTGTACACAGCAGAGACAACCAGCCGAGAGGAAAACCTGCAGGACAGAGGTGGCTGTGCCTGGTGGACTGAAGTGGACTCAGCAGCCTGTGTAAGTTTAGGAAGAAACATGGGGGGTTGTTCTTTGTGAGGTTTGAGAGTTCAACTAATAAGGGATGGAAGACCCTGAAAGAGACTTCTCCTGAGCAGAGGAAGAATCCCACAGCCCTATACAGTTGTGTATCTCTGACATCCTGCTTTATTCTCTGAAGTACAGTACGGTCCTTCCTCTGGAATGTGTCTGACCAGCCCCACTGGCTATGGCAGGTGAGGAAGGACAACAGGATCATGAACACACTCATCAGTATGTGGTTATTCCCTAAGGGTAGCATTTAGCACACAGACCCCTCCTACCTAATACAACTTTAGATGAGATCTGCTCTTACCTACTTTAATGTTTCCTTATTGGGAAGTTTTCTCCTCTGCTTTCTGAAAATGTACCTGAGATTTTTCTGTAGCCTGGTGCTGAACTCCTGGAGAATAAATAGATAAAGAAAAAGCCTCAAAAGAATTTACAAGACATATATAAACTGAAATATCTTCACATACATTTGGAAGAAAGCCATGCTATGTCTGGACAACTCTTGAGTGGAAAAAAGAAGTTGTCAAATAGATTAATCATTCACCCATAACATGTGATTTGAGCAGCCCCAGTTAGAAGCCAAAAGGCCAGAAAGAGAAAAGGTGTCATGATGAGAGAAAGGTGGTAATTATGTGGTTGTTTGGAACAAGGGAAGGAAGCAAGAGGATGAAGAGATGAATTGAGAGACAGACAGATTTGTGGTGAGTTTCATTCTGGAAGAAACTAACTTGAACTTGATGCAGAAGGCCAAGGGGTAGCCAAAAAAAGGCCAGACTGAAATAGAGTCAACAGGTCCAGTGATGTGACAAATAAAATTACAGTTGCAGCAATATGTGGGCAAACTAAAATGGAGCTGAATAAGAGGCAGAAATACAAATTGGGAAATTAAATGGGCAGGGCAAGAACTCTAGCAATACTGAGGAAGGAAAAAGACAGAAGTATTAACACATGCGGGAGGAGGGGGGAGTATTGCCTGAGAAATAAGGATTGAAGAAGAAAAGAAAAAAAAAAAAAAAAAACACAGGAAAACTGGGTATGAGTTCTCTGGTACAAGCCAATATACCTGTTGAAAAGCCAGTAACAATTTTCTCCTCAGTTTACCCTAGTATGAAATACAGAAAAATAGAGAAAGAAGAAAAAAATAGTAAAATAAAACTTAGGAAAATTAAATATAGACAAAAAGTGATAGTGGGTCTCAGCATTGTGGATTTTGTGGTTGCAGCAAAACCATCAGTAGGCCTCATTTTCTTCTCACAACTTCTGCTGTAAAGCTAGAATAGCTCAACTTCATTCAGCCCAGTCAAATTGCTGTAAAAGAGATGAACAAGCCCATCAACTCAGATTTCATTATTCCACACAAATAACGTAAAAATATTGAAAATCAAATGCAAGTTCCATCACCAAAGTTATAGTAAAGACAGAAGGGAAGTTAGAAATCAAGAAAACAGATAATACATTCATCCCTTGGAAAATAGTTGAGATGCCTCATATGACCAGAGCACATATTGTGCTACCCAAACTTAGCAGTAAAGTTCTCTAACTGTTCAAGTTGACTCGCTCCTTAAAGGTACAATAAGAATGCAGAATCAATAGACCTTGCAAATAATTTAACTCATTAGTGGCGACAAGCTCTGTAGGCAAACTTTTGCTAATCAGTGCCACTGATCAAATTATTGTTTTGCTTTATTTTTTCAATAGCTTCTGTGTCAGGAACTGTAATACTAGTATAAACATTTTTATATGTTTGGTGCAAAATCAGGCTCCAGTAAAGCACAAGCATAAAGTGTAGGGGGAGTCAGCACGAGCAGCTAAGGCACAGGCAGAGGAAGGAACAGCCCTTTTTGGTGATTTACCGTGTTCTCATCAGGTATAACTGGCAGTGGAACTGGAGACCCAGAGAGCAGTCTAAGGGGAGATGGCTGGAAGTGGCAGAGCCGCATGAGCATGACAGGGATTCTGGAACAGCTTGACCTAATAAAGGTCAGAGCCAAAGAGCTTCAGCGCAGCACCGTGCTGAAGCCACTGTTCTGCTTGCAGGCCTCATGCCAACATCCCTGCAGGGTGCTGCCCTGCGTCATGTAAACAGGCCTGCTGGGTATCCGAGGCACGGTGCTGCACCGAGCGGTATGGGCAAATACGTTTCACCGAAAGCTATGAACACTTTGGGGCAGCTGGGTGTCAGCTGTTTTTTTAAAAAATTCTGCTGGATGCTGAGCACACTTCAGCTGCTCCTTGAGTTTAAATAAGGTAAACTTGACTGTGTAAAACAGGTCGATGGCTTAGTTCGTGTCTCCCAGACTCAGAAGTGATTCTTTCTAAGACAAGGAAAGCTTCCTTCATTGCTGCAGCTCTCTGAGCAGTTAAATACGCATGTGGCCAAACTCAGTCCTCGTAAAACCCAATTGACTTCATTCAAAAAACTCCTATAAAGATGACTGATGTCATTGGAGTCCCACCAGGGATGAATTTGGCCCATGCCATTCCTCCTGTTTAGTCATTGGATAGGAATGTAGAGAAGAAATGCATGCTGGGCTCTAGGACTCCATCTCTCAACAAAACTGCCAGGGCTGAAAAAGAATTACACGTGAATATAAATTTGTCTTGCACACTCCATTAGATCTCCCAAATCAGCCACCGCTTTCAGCTTCCCAGGTACAAATCAGAATATCTCCTTTCACTACTGAGGGCTGAGCAGGAGTTTCTATGCGAGTGTGCCAGGCCTCTTGGGAGCAAAAGCAGCAGCATTATCCCAATTTACAGATGAAGAAACCAAAATAGGGAGCTGAAGTGATTTGCTTCAACTCACATGTGGTGACAGAGGTAGAAGAGGTATTGAAACTTAAGTACTTATGGCTCCTCGCCACTTAGGCCGTGTATTCCTGTGATATATCTTTTTAATTTCCCTCTCCTTTCCCCATCTCCCTTCTCCCCTGCCCCCAACCCCATCAACATTGTCTGTAGCCACACAACTGGGAAGCTGGGATTAATCCATCCCTAGGGAAACTGGGATTAATATACAACTCATGCGGAACCTTTAAAAACCCAATGATTTGTGGTTCCCTTTTCAGAGGCACATGTAATCCACAGCTGAAAAGTAACTATTTGCTGTTCCAGTGCACATTCTGAGAGAAGCTTTTGCTCTGTTTTATGAATGTACACTGAAGACCCCATCTGACAGGATTTCTTCCTGCATCCAACAAAAAACCAGGCTGAGTAGGCTGTGCAGAATCAGGCTCTTGTGGAGCAGTAACAGTTTATGGGCAGAAAAAGAATGACTGGAATGCAAAGGGGGGGAAAAGAGAGAGAAAGATGTGCCAAGACATCTTTACATTTTCTCTTGTAACTGGAAATGGTTAAAAAAAAAAAGAGACAAAAAAATCTGTGTTTCCCTTGTAAATCTTGCAGGAAGAGACAACTAGAGTCAGGTGCCCTGGTTTTTACTCTTGCGAACTCCCATTCAGTGATGTTTTTATGATGAAAATGCAAAATTTAAAGCAACTGTGAAAACAGAATCAGCTCTCGATTGGCAGACAGAGGCCTAAGTAGGTTTTATTCACTGCATGAATGTCAGATTAAAACACATGCAAAGAGAGAAAAGAAAAAGAAAGAAAGGAGAGGTAAATAATCATTTAAATTATTTGTGATCCTGATTCAAAAGGCACATTTCACGTCTAATTCCTTTCATTTATTTTGGGGGTTAGTACGACTTATCTCTTCTGACTGTCATGATTTCATCTCTTCTTTGCTTTCCTTGGAATCACTGAACTGGTACTGCCTAGCAAAATTCAAAACACTGGAGGGAACGGGCGAACTGTTCACCAGTGCAGCTGAGAGCGTGACCAGAGAGATAGCCTTTGTTTGCACGAGGTCGAAAGTGGCCTTCTGGGAAGAGGAAATACACTCACGTATATGAGCAGTACAAATGACAGACATTAAGAGGCTGTGTGTGCATCCTGTGCTCAGTATGTACACGTAGTTTTAATACATCTGTAATTCTGATTATGTCAATTCTGGGGATTTTTATTTTTTTTTAATTGCACATAAAATTACATGTCCAAGGAAATTCTTGGCAGGCAGATCATCAGGCTTCAGCTTTTACAAATGAAACGCTTCTCATGCCCAGCTGGGAGGAGCGGTTTCTCCACCTTTGCGACCCGGCAGTTATAATGGTTCCCAGGAACCAGTAACTGACACGGTTTCTTACCTCGCCATGGGTGTTTCAGTATGCCGGTGTTAAGGAGCTGGTGGAGCAACCGTGGGAAAGCCTCCGTGGAGTGACCCTCCCTGCATCCCTTCCTCCCTTCCTTTGGACCCGACTCGGATTTCTGCCTCGTAGTCACGACCTCTGAAAAACTCTGAGCGACAGAGCCCTTCACTTTCCCCCCCCCCTCCCCACGACAGGACAGCGGGAGCATCCCTATTCCTTTACTCTGTGCCACGAATGACATAAGAGGGACGGGGAAGTTCATCGAGGATTTTATCTCCTAATTTCCCTTTAGAAGAAACGCACGGCGCGGGGCGGAGGGGGGAAGTGAACGACCCAGCCCCTAGGCTGGCAGTTCACGCCGTGTCGGTGCTGGAGGCTGCAGGTCCCTCCTTGGAGGGGCGCGGAATGTCGCGCCCCTTGTCCCGGCGGCGGCGCACGCCGGCGGCTGCCGGGGACCGCCCGGCGCGCTGGCGGGGGCGGGTGGCCTTTTCAAGGAGAGCTCCGGAGGCAGCGACCCGCGCGGGCTGAGGCGGCCGCTCCCGCTGGGCTTGCGCAAGGCGATGCAGCTAAACCCCAACGGAGGAGCCGGGTGTGCGGGGAGAAACCTTCAGAGGCAGCGCAAATTGCCCCCGAGAGACGCTGCCGAGAAAAGGCAGCCCGATTGTGGGTCGGCAACGCGCAGGCTAGCGCAGCAAAGGGATTCTCCTTCCTCCTGCCGGGCTCAGCGCAAAACGCGCCCGGCGGAGCGCCGCGCACAGCTCCGCGCTCGTCCCACGGTGTCGCAGCGCGGAGGGCCAGCCCAGGCTTGGGTGATTGCACCCCCGCGCTCCTTGCTTGTACCGAGCGGCTGGTTTTCAGATGCCTTTTAAGACAAAACTAAAAAGCCTTTACGCGGCGTGGGACGCCAGTGGCGGGTGGGAAGCAAAGCGAAAAAACCAAGCCGGCTTCAAACTCTGCCCACTGTCCCAGCCTCCCGAGCGGGATGGACGCAGAGGTGTCGTCTGTGCACCCTGCGCTTCCCAAGGGCCTTCCCACGCTGAAGGTGGACTCCGCAGCCCCTCCGCAGCAAGTGCGTTTAAATCAGCTACCATGCGCTCCAATCGGTGTCCAATAAAAAAAAAAAAAGAAGGGGGAGAGAGGTTTCTCCCCCTCTCCCCTCACATTAAACGACTTGCAACCGCAACTTTTCCCCTGTCGTTGATAGGATTCTTTGACCAAATAAAGAAATATTTTCTAAAAGCGGAGCGGGGAAGGCGGGAAAGGGAACCGCTTTGGACCGTTTTGCGGCGTCAAAGCATCCGCGCTTCGGGCGCGCAGGAACCGTGGGGTCGGTCCGATGTGACCCGGGGCGTGTCGCCGCGCTAATTTGCGGGAGGCTTTTCTTATCGCGGGGGGCACTGGCTTGTGGAGGCGGGGGAGAGGGTTTTGGTTTTGCCGAGGGGACGAGAAAGGAGGGCAAGAGGCGCTTCAAAGGCTCAGGCGGATCCCCCAGCCCTAAGCGCTCTCCCCCGTCTCCATCCAAAGCGGTTTCGCAGTGGAATAAACATCTCTGATCTAAGACAGCTGCCGGGAATCAAAGGCCGCCCCAATCAGCGCTGAACCAGCCGAAGATGCGACTGAAAAATGCCCGCTCCTGACAAGCGGAGGGAAGGGTGTGCGAAGGCGGCTCTCCCCGCAGCGCCTTCAGGCTGTGAAAGCAGCAACAGTTTGCCCATTATTCATCTGATTTGTTTTATAACACTCCTGACACCTAATCTTATCAGCTAATACCCAAGATTTAGTTACCCAAGACGATTTTTTTTTTTTTCCACACTAGCAGCAAAATTATTTGACTCCCTGCAGGTCTGTTTACTTTTGTCAGCCTAAAAAAAAAAAAAAAAAAAAAAAAAAAGGACAGAAAATAAAAAGAAAGAGAGGCAGGGGAAAGCTTATGCATAAAGAAAAGATACAGACTTTCCAAGGCTGGTAGAAACAAGCACTGAGGAAATGCCATGTTAAGTAAAAAAAACAAAACAACAACAACAAAAAAAAAAACAACAAAAAAGAACCGTTCTGAATATTGACAGAGAGGGTTTGCTAGGGAAAAGACCAGAAACCAAATGAACACATATGTAGTCCATGCAGACTTGCCTGTAAAATAACGATTTATTTTAATACTTAAAAAACACACACAATCCAGTGATAAATGTCAATTACCAATAATCAGCATAAAGTGCCAAACAGCCATACAACTTTTTTTTTTTCCTTTTTTTTAATAAACACAACTTATTGGAATGTCTCTTAATTTGAATACACTGTTCAGAAAGCCAGCATTTAAAAAAATACGCTCTCAGGTTGAGATTTGTTCTTTGTCATCAGGACACACGAAGACTTTAAAGTACCACTAAAACCACGTTGTGCATACTGTCAGTTTGACATATTGCCATCTTTCTTGCCTCTGGGATTTTTTTAAATAAGTCCACAAGTTACAAACCTCCTCACAGCGCACTAGACCACAAGGCCAAAAAATCGGTCTCCATGTCCCATGAACACTGATTTATCCCACACACCGGGGACCTGCAGGTCTAAGATCTGGACGCATTTTCTAGCACACAATAGGACTCCTCACTTGAGAGATTTAGATCATTTCCAAATATTAATTTTCTTCTCCTTTTAAGAAAACAAACTAGCAAATGAGATTTGCAGGTTGCCCTTCTCCTTGTCCTAATGGTGCTGTGATGAGAAACCACCATTTCAGTTCTTAATCGTCTTCTGGAACTCTCTGTATTTCCTGAAGTGTAAAAATAAGAAGCTTTATACAGTAAAAAAAAAAAAAAAAAGTATAAAATAAGAGGTTGGGGTGTTTTTTTTTTTTTTTTAAAAAAAAAGTAATACTTTTGGAAGCTACGATTTTGGGGCTTTTGCTTGGGATTTGGGGGGGGGGGGGGGGGGGGGGGGGATTGTGGGTTGTTTGGTTTTCAAGAGATTCCTGTCCAACACGTGAGCACCACCTTTTGGCATAAAGTTTATCAAAGCCACACAAGTCAGCTAGTACTCTCTGCATCATTCATGTATATTTTAAATGCAAAATAATCTTTTCACCCACGATTTAGGAAGTTAGTTGCTTGGGCAGTCGGAGGGGGCGGATTTTGCTCTTTTTAAAGTACAAACAAAAACAAAACACAAAGTTCAGTGCTCCCATCCTGAAAGTTTTGTTTCTGCTTCTGGTTTTGGTGTAAAGTCTGAAGGGGAGGAAAAGTGGAAAAGTTCATAGAAGCTGGAGATTCAGCACTTAAGTTTGGCAGGTTTCAGTTCCTTTACTTGCGTGTGCAGTGTCTTGTGGACAGCTAGCGTTCTGGACTGGCAAAATCCTTTCCCGCATTCTTGACACTTAAAAGGCTTTTCTTTAGAATGGATATATCTAGGGAGAGAAAAACAATCGAGATGTCAGAAATAACCAGCCTGAACTCAGCACTGACCTACCTGACAGAGAACACACTGGAGCTATTTACACCTACTGCTGAGACCGCGAGTGCTGGAGTGTGGCACGCGGGTGATCATCCATACACGTGTGTGCAAGAAGAAAGGGGGGTGTCAGAGGCTTACAAGGATGCCTTTCGTAGAGATAAAGAGCTTCTCTCTAACTTTGGGGTTAACAGGCTACGTGTCTTCATGCCACTTCTGAATGATCACAAAGGCACAGGACACAAGATGATGCAAACGGAGGGTGAAAACGTCTGTGGAAGCTAAGGAGGAGGCTGCACAAGTCATTTTTGCAGGGTGAGGGAGTACAACAACAGGCCTGTCTTCCAAAACGAGTTATCTGGGCTCCTCCACCAGCAGTCGACAGAGAAAAACCTAGAGGGAAAGCTGCCGGCCAGCCAGGAACATGACTTTTTGTACAAGCACCTTCCTGAGTCTAGGTGGCTAACCTAGAGAGTACAGATACACACGGAAAAAAGGACAGGAGGAGAAGAAGAATCGTTACCTGTGATCCCTCAGGTGATCCTGTCTTCTGAAGGCCTTGTGGCAAATGTCACACGTGTAGGGCCGTTCATCGGTATGGGTTCTTTCATGGATCAAAAGGTTGTAGGACTTGGTGAAGTGCCTGCCACAGAATTTACACACGAACTCCTTCTTGGTTTTGGACGGTAACCTTCCCCGTGTGGGTTTCTTCTCTGGAGAGAGTTTAGTCACCTCAAGCAAAGACCCCAGCCCTGGGGGTGAGCCCTGATTGTCTGCCTGTCCCAGTTTAGAGTGGTCCTCTTGTGTGGCGGCCACTGCTAAGTTGGCAAAGTCGAAGCGGGGTTTGGCTTTGAGGGTCACATTTGTGGCCTCTTGCTTGGGCTGGATGACATGTGGGAAGAGCGGGAAGGTCGGCAGCTGGAACCGTGCATCCACGAGGCTTGACACACTGGGCACTTTGGAGAAAGAGGAACGGGGCAGATGCATGGCCGGGTACCCCAAAGTCCACTGGTGCAGGTGTACGGCGTGCAGGGCGCTGAAGCCATAGAGGTTGGAGAGGTGGTCAGAGGGCACGGCGGGCAGCCCGTTGAACGCTTGCAGGAAGGAGTAGTTGGTGAGCTGGAGGGAAGGATGGATAGGCACTGGCGCCGGCAGGGTCTTGCTTCCCATGGTGGCCGCTCAGGAGGAGGATTTTGGGAACAGGGGAGGAAAAGATCTGAAAAATAAAGATGGAGGGGGGAAGAGGGAGAGGTGCATTTATATGAAGGTAAAAGTAGAGGGAATTTCTCACCTCATCCCTTATTAACACCCTTCTCCAAAGCTACAGGAGAAGGCTGCCTTGGATTTGGAGAGACCTGGCCAGCTCTTGGCTGTGAGTGTATCCCTCTAGACTCTCCATCTCCCCGTCCCTTGCACACAAAAGTTGTACCCCATGCACAATCATTCACACCCTCCGCAACAGCATCCCTGTGCTAGGTAAACCTCCGATGATTCCCTATAGAGGGACAGCAAAGAGATGCCATTTTGGCCCACAAAGCTCAGGCTTCTCCCATGGAATTTAAAATCCCTTCCTGGGCACCCTCAGCCTTTAGAAAATAGTGAGATACTGCTCACTACGTCTGTCCACGAAAACTGCCTTTAGCCCTGACCCTTGAGTTGACATGGGGAGAAGGTGCAGGGAGCTCACTGCCCCTGGGCCGCTCAGCTCCCTGCGGTCTGGCCCCAGCCAAGCCTCTGCCTCTGGGGTGGTGGAGGCGGTTGGGTGCTCAGAACTGCACATCATCCCTCACTCAAAAAAGAAAATCCGCAATTTTTTTTTTTTTTGGGGGGGGAAATACCAGCCAACAGCCTTCCCTCTTATGTACTGCAAAAAAGAAATGGGAAAATGCTGAGTTTGGGTGACAAATCTGAAGTGCCATTTGTTCTCCCCAGGGGGAAGTGCCTGGCTTCAAGCCCACGTCCTAATCTAGGCAATCGCTTAATTAGAACCCTTCAAAAGGCAAAAAGGCGAGGGCTTGAGGGACCCTTCCCATGGGGACACCCAGCCCATCAGCTGCAGGGCCGCAGGGCTGCAGCCCTTCCCTGGCCTGGCTACCACCACTTTGCTCTGTGTTTCAGGGTCCCACCAGGCCCCCAGCCTCTCCTCTGGGCCAGATCCCTACCCATTCCACCCCACAAGGCGAAAGAGAAAATGCTACCAGGCAGCAGCATTGAGGCGCATCTGGCCCTGCCTGCAAATTCAGCCCTGGCTGCTGTCAACCATTTGGCAGGCGATGCCTCCCGAGGGCTAATGGTGGGGACGCAGCTTCCCCTCTTTGTGGGTGTGAGACAGCACCCACAGCTTTCGGAGGCGTCACATCCCTGCAGCCCGAGAAGCTTCCTCCTGACCCCACAGCCCAGACCTTATACTCATTTTCCCCCCAGCCAGCTCTGGGATTTGCCCTCAGTGGGGATGTTTTCCAGCAGGATCCCCGTAGAGTCCACACAGTGTGCTCGTGAGATCCCCACAGCTTCGTTGCAGGGTTCCTGTGGGATCCACATAGGATCCCCACAAGATCCTGGCAGGATCCTCGCAGAACTCAGCCTGGAGGGTCACTTCATCCCCACGTGAAGAGTAAAGGCCCTTTGGAGAAAAGCAGGCAGCAAAGTGCTGCAGAGCAGTAATTGTCCCTCTGGGTTGGAGGGGTGGAAACTGGTGGCAGAAGAGATCTAAAGACCAGGGAAACAAATCTGATTTATATGTGGGCTGTTGCCTGGACCGAGAAGCTGTAGCTGGCACGGTGTGAGAGGGAGAAGCTTACTCTGAGCAGCTCTATACGCCGGGTCCACCTTTCACACCACTTTACATAAATCAGCAGCAGGAAGAGAGACCCAAACCTTAGAGGAATTCCATCGCAATGACCCAGAATAAGAGATTGTGACATTTTGCCTTTTTTAATTGGATACATTTTGGATCGTGGCTGATTGAAAAATGCACACATTGCATTGCGTTCTCCTCCCTTTTCCCTCTTTTCTTTTTTTTTTTTTTTAACTATTTAGGGGCGATGAGTCAACTGGACTGTTTTGCTGTTCAACTGGGGAAATGCTTTTTATTTTGTTAGTGCTGCCTATACGCTAGGCGTGTCCACTTCGAAGCAGAAATGCCTCAATCGATGACCCCAAGAGCAAAGTACGTGGAAAACACTCTTGGCCGGGTACCTGAAATGTCTGTTTCTGTCTGTCACAACGGCTCTGTGTCTATTTTCCTGTCTAGGTAGCCCTAGATCTCTCAAGCGTGAAACATGCTATTGCAAACTGAGTTAATTTCTGGGCTTAACCCCCTTTCTTTCTTTGTATGCTTAGAAAACATTTAATACGGAATATATAAGCAAAAATCTACTATGCCAATTTGGGTAAATTCTTGCTCGATAGCATTTAAAAAATTCTCTTTCGATTTCCCTAACAAAGAAAGGGGCAGAAACCGAGGAGAAATACAGTCGGGTCATAATAGCATCCATTGCGCCCGCGTTTTTTTGCTAGGGCAATTTTATTATTAAAAAAAAAAAAAAAGAAAAAAGAAAATTAAAAGGAAAAGAAAGAAAACAGGGGGAAAAGAAAAAGAGGAAAAAGAAAAAAAAAAGAATAAGAAAAGGGAAGGTGGGAGTAGAATGTTCACGTTACTACAAGTTTATTGGCACTTTTCCAGAAATGTAAGCTACACTTTTGCTCCGTGCGACCGGGATAGTCAAAAATATAGCTGAAGAGCAGAGTATTTCATAAAGAAGTCCCCTCTCTTCGGGACATCAAAGCGAACGTGTTTCACGGCGCAGTAACTCTCCGCTCTCCCGCTTGCCCGCAGAGAGATCAATGTTTCTTTGATTTCGGTGTCACCTCCACCTTTAATTCTGTTTCATGTAAACAGATCGTTATCGCGGCTCCTTTTTTATTTTTATTTTTTTAAAGAAGAAGACTCCGCGAGTTCTCTGCTTGAATTCCCCCATCACAATAAAACTGTGCGGGGTTTTCTTTTTTAACACAAACTAGCTCGGTGAGTAATTAAGAACAAACCTCTTGTGTTCTGACTGAAACAAAACCCACTCATGCCAAGATAAATTTACCCTGCAAAATAGGATCATAAACTTGAAAGACTACATCTGTCTCCAGCTTTCTTACCCTTTGTCCTGTTTGAAGATACGGTAATGCTATTGTCCAGTTGCCATTGTTTTAAAACCATTGTAATCTTAACCTTCCCGATTAAATTCTACCTCCCCTACACGCCAAAAAGTGAAAAAGAAAAACCCAGCCGGCTTTTTGCTGGTAGCATAGCAAGGGGGGGAGCTAGATGGATTTTTAAGGAATCTTGTGGCTAGTCGGTATTTTTCCTTTCTACCTTGAATTATCAATTTCCGATGTGTCCTTTGAAAGGGATATTTGTTACATTAAATACCTGACTCATAAATAATGAGGTTTGCTAATTAGTTCCACATGGGAGAATGAAGGAGGTAAATTACCCTGAGAACGTTGCTTATTTTTACAAACATGATAAAGTAGTGGGCATAAAATGCTGCATTCTTAGGATAGCCTCAAACTGCAGCAATCAGATTCATCTGTCAAAAAAAGTCCCCCTGTTTTGCCTGAATCTTTTAAAGCCTGGTAGCCCTGTCCTTTCGGCTGCATCGCATCGGTGTGCAGCATTTTGCTACCAGGTCGACTACTTATTTTGTCCCCTTTGAGGGGACGAGATTTTCCCTTCCTATCAGTTTAAGCGAGGAAATAGAGCTTACAATGTTTGGGAAACTAACTGGAAAGAGAATAAAATTGCCCTTTCGCTCCGCATTATTCGAGCGTGGTGCTCTTGAGGAATAAAGTGCATTGTTCAGCACAGATTTATTCAAAGTATTAACGAAGTGTGCAGAATCTATTAAAGCAGGTTTATTCGGGGCTAATTGAGCGTGAAAGAGTTAATTGCTAACATTAATGAGGACTGGAAGGACTCAGTCAGCATATGCCTTGGATATCTCCGCTCAATCCTTATAAAATCATCATTCACGTTTTATCACGAAATCGGTGTTGACAAGTTCCTCCGGACCACCATTGCGAGCGCAGATGAATGCGGCGGATTTTAATCTCGCAATAATAGTAATAATAATAGTAAATAACCGGGTTCCGACTGCACCAGCGATCCCTACACTAGCCGGGGTAGCATTTATCCGAAACAACAACAACAAAAATACGCCCGGGCCCGGCTCCTGGTGGGACTGTGGCGAGTAGGGCCACGGGCGGGCTCGCCGGGCGGGAGGCGGCGCGGGTAGGTGCCGGCGGGGCGGCCGCAGGGACCAGGCTCCTCAGTCCTCTCCCTGCAGAAGTTTTTTAGGTTGGTTTGGGGGGAGGGGGTTGCGTGTGGTTTTGTTTTGTTGTTGTCTTTTTTTTTTTTTTTTTTTTTTTTTTAATCCCCTCGGGTGTAGAAAGGCCCCCGGCAGAAGATTCATTCTCGCTCTCTCCCCAGAGAAACGCCCGGTGCCTTCCCCTGCGCACGAATAAACGTCCTTCCTCTCTCCCAGCGGCAGGGAGGATTCCTTCCCTCTGTCCTCCTTGCTTCCCACGGCCACAACGCGCACAGCCACGGTGGCAAAACCTTTGGGGTGACACCCCCGCGGGGCTCCGCAGCGCGTCCCCGGCCCGTCCGTCCCTCAGCCGGGCTCCCGCCGCGGAGTGGAGCAGCGCGGTGCTGCCGCCGCAGGATCCCCCGGCTCAGCGCTAATTTAAAGGTTGGCCCTTTTTCTCAGTTAACTTCGGACTTACTAAACTGGACCTACTGTGCACCTGTCCGGAACGCGGCTCTCACCCTCCTGCCCTGCTCGCGTTTGATCGGGTAATTCCCGCAGCGCGACGGTAATCTCCCAAATGCTCCATTTTTACAGTTTCCCTCCCAAAAGCCAACTATAACAACTATACCCTAATCCTCGGCTTTGCACTGACACTTTATAGGCTCGGCCTGGAGAGAAGCTCGGTCTCTTCCTGCACTGAACTTGTTTTAATCCATTCAGACAAATATAAACACCAGATTCAGTTCTGTTATGGCCTTGGGAGGAAACAGAGAAGGCTTCTCGGACCCTAAAACACTAAAAATGGAGTAGAACAGAAAGAAGGAAAGAACAGAAAGAGAGAACAGAAAGAAGAGAAAGGGAAAGAAAATGAAAGAAAAGGAAAGAATAGAGGAGAAAAGCTGAACCTTCAAGTCCATAAAGGGCATTCAGGCTTCTAGTTTGCAGCTCGTATGTGTCATTTTTAGCTCGGGTTAAAGACACGGGTCCTCCGCAAGGGGGAATAAACAACTTTGAAAGGGGAAGACAAATCTTTAAATAGCAGCAAAATATCCGAGCCCCATGTGAAGGCTTCCCCCAGCCCTCCGCCCGCCCCGAGGAGAGCAGTCCTCACGTGAGCCCCAATTTCCCCACTTCTTCTGCACCATCCAGGGGATGGTGGGAGGGGATGGGGGTAAAGAAAGAAAAGAGGGAGAGAAGAGGAGGTGTTTGGATCGATATCCCCAACCCCTGAGGCTTGGCAAAACAAAAACCAAACAAAATGAGTTATTCTTTTTATTTACCTAATCCCGATCTGTGCTCCACCGCTGGCAGCAGTTAAAAGATCCTGGGCTAAATTGGAGTTGGTAAAATAAAATAATGGAAAAAAAATAGAAAAAAAAAAAAAAAAAAAAGAGGTTGGGCTAGGTCAGTGTCTCTGCCCTGGGGGGCACAGTTCTCTCCCCACTCCACCCCACTGCTCCTCCAGCGGGTACAGGCAGATCCGAGCGAGCAGCGGGGCCAGGCGTCCAGGTGCTCTGGTTGATGGGGACGGAGGTGCTCTGCCTCCTCCTCCTCTTCCTCCTGCTCCCGGCGCCGTCTGCCTCTGCCGGAGTGCAAACGCGCCCGGGAGCAGCCGAGCTCAGACTGAACCGATCCCTTCCCTCCAGCCTCCTCCTTATTTCAACCCCCCCTCCCTCCCAGCTCCCCCCTCAACCTCCCACCAGACTCCGGGCATGCGCACGCGGGGAGAAAGTTTTCTGGCTGGGAAGAACCAACTTTTCAACCCGCTTCTCCTGGAGGCGCAGCAGCCCCGGGGCTCGCAGCCCACAAACGTGTGATCTCGTCCCCCGCCACCACCCCCCCGCCCAGCTCCCGCAGCCTCCCCCGGGGCATCTCCCCGGGGTCCCGGCGGCGGAGCGGCCTCCCGTCGGGTTGCGGGGGGGAGTCCCGGTGGAGCTCCGCGGAGGAGGAGCGCGCTGCGGCAGAGAGAGAGAGCCCGGCCCGCTTCTCTGCACCGCTCCGCACCCGGCTGGCCGCGCCGAGCCGCGGGACGGGACTCACCGGGACCTGCCCAGGGAGGCAGCGGGAGAAAGGCAGGGGAAAAAAAAGAAAAAAAAAAAAAAAGAAAAAAAAAAAGTGGGGGGAGGATGGAGGGAGGGATCTGCTCCCTCCGGGAGGATTTTGGGATCGCAAGTTGTTCTCCCTCTCTGAGAAGACCCTGCGAGGGGATTCCAGGAGCCGCTTACCTGTGAGGGGTCCACCCCCGGGTTAGCGCCGCTTCCTCCCCCTCCGCCCCCCAGAATCCCTCCCGGACCCCGCTTTCCGTCTCAGCGCCCCTGACCTCACTGCCTTCCTCCCGTCCCTCCTCCCACGGCCCGGGACGGTCTCTCCCCGCACCCCGGGAGGGGTTCCGCGGCATGCGAAGTCCCGCGGATGTCCCGCGGATCGGGAGCTCGCAGAGCCCTGCTTAGCTACGGGGGGAATCAGACTACGCGGGTGAAGCAGGCAAAGCAAAACAACCCTCCAAAGAAAAAGGTTAAAAGTGCTTTATAATTAATCCTGAGGCCATAATCTCCTTGCTTATTTGTTTTTCTATTCATCCATCCGTTCACACTCCTTTAGATCCGTGAAGGGGGAAAAATTGCTTGGGTGTATTACACTGTCCCTAGGAACCGGGGTAATATAATACGCTAGCGAAGACAGATCCGTCAGGATAACATGGTACCGTGCTCAGGGACACACATGTGTTATTTTATTGTTCATGTCACTGCCGTTGTTACTCTGATTTTTGCCCATTCCGAAGGAAAAACAAACAAACAAACAAACAAATAAATAAATAAAATCAACAAAACGGCGACAAGAAAACACTGCGTTATCGTCCTGCAGAATAAGCGTTCATACACGACAGTAGCGTGGCGAAGCAAGCCCTCGCACTGCCATTTCATCCCCAAAACATCCCTATTTCTGGGGAGATTCTGGGGTCCAATACTACTCACTGCTTTGGGCAGGCGAAGAGATTTTCGTTCCCTCCTTTTGTAAACGAGTGGCATTTTTATGAGGCAGAGGCGAAGGAAAGACGTTCCTTCATCCCGGCTTCTTCAGTTCTCTCTCATTTCGTGCTGTTATTTTCTTTCTCTCTTTCTTCTTTATTACTCTCTCCCCCTCCTCCCTCCCTCCAAAAAAGAAATCCCAAATCCAAAGTCTAGCATTTTTATTCCTGTTCCGGGGGTCTAAATGTCGAGAGTGTGATCCTGTGCCCGATTCTGTAAATTGATGCCTTCTAATAACATTGCATTTTCAAAAATAGTTTTCAAGTTCTGTTGTCAGAACACGAATGTAAGATCCCCGAGTGTCCCTAAACCAAGGGACAGATCGGAGATGTGCTCTTCTAACTGGAGTTTGCACTTTTCCCACAGGGAGAATCTTGGTATAGCTGGGGGTGGGTGCGTGCATTAATGAAAAAAAAAATCGCAATTCTCTTTAGAGAAGTAGCAGATCAGTCGAGATGGTAAACACAACAGCAGCAATGATACCTGCACGTGTTGCCTCTAAGGGAACAAAAAAAAAATTGCACTTGCAGTTACAGAGACCATCATTCCGAAATAAATACTTAGACATCGAAATAAGGGGTAGTAAAAGATCTCGGTGTTTAGGGGGGAGGGAGACACAGAAAAAGATTCCCACTCGAAAATGGCTTATAATCAAAGCGTGTCGTTGGGATATTATTCCATCCCAGAGTATTACTAGAAGCTGCAGCTGAAAGCTGCCTGGATAACGTATAGTCTGATATTTACGTATTTGTTAAAAAATAAAAATATTTGGACTTGTCAACCCACTGGCGATTGAACTGAAGTTTCAGGTTAACTGTCTTGTTAAGTGCATTTGGTTTAAATATCTGCTGTTTAAGTTATGAAGGGTATGCTGTTCCAAAACCTTTATTCTCGGATGGATTTTTATGATGTCCCTTGCTAATTTGCATTATGTCAACTTGTAACGGTGGGGAACCTAATACCGGGAACGGGATACAAAACCACTATTAGCACTGACACGCAGGGAATACGCTGCGCTTTTCCACAGCGAAGATCTGCTGTCGATTAGGAATGTTACAACTTCAAGAGACTCGTAAAAAGTGAAGGCATCTGCTCCCAAAGCCAGCCACGTTTGTAGGATTTAGACGTGACAGCGAAACCCAATTCGTTTCAAGAGAAATCTGTGGGCTGACTGGGGAGACCGGAGCCCCCATCCCTATTTCCCACCTGCAATCCCCTTCACAAAACCATCCTCGTCCCCATCCTGCCCCTCGTATCTGCAAGGTGAAGGCCCCCCTGGGCTGTCCGTCGTCGTCGTCCCCGTCCCCCCCCCCCCCCCCCCCTTTTTTTGGAGAGCAGCATCCCGGACAGCCAGGAGAGCAGCAGCCGGCCGCCGCACTGGGGCTGCCTCCCCGCTCCGCGCCCGCAGCGCCGGGGCCGGCACCTCGCCCTGCCGCCGCCCGTCCCGGTGCCGCTCCCGGTACCCGTTCCAGGGAGGTGGGGGGGAGGGGGGAGGGGGGGGGGGCTGCTTCGTGCCCCACCTGCGGAGCAGACCTGGGGACACGAGGAGCGCATCTGAGGGCATTTCCCCTTCCCTCGCGTAGGGAGCCCGCTGCGCTTGTCACTTCGGCTCCAACGAGTTCTGGGTTCAAGGGCTAATCCTGCGCAGCGCAGGTACTGGGGATCGCTCCTCCTCTGGTTTAAGCTCGTGTGAGTGCCGGGCATCCCTGGATGCACCTACACGGCTGCTGGGAGAGGGGTGCAGTGAGGGTGATGTTCCTCTTCCCTCCCTCAGCTGGGGCACCCGGCTTCATCTTCGGGACCCACTTAACCTTCGCAGAATAACGATTCCCGGCCCCATCTCGCAGCCATGTGCAGGAGAAAGCTCCCTTTTGCTTGCGTGGGACTTTCTCCCCACCGGGGAACGGCGCTTGTCCCTTGAAAAATCATTTATTGAGGAGAAACAACCGCGCCACTTGCGCAGCATCAGCCGCGGGCGCCTCGCTAGGGCTGCGAGGAGCAGCGGGTCCGGCGGGGCAGGGTGGGGATGTTTGTTTGCTCGGCGGGTTTCAAGGGCTGCTTCGCCGCCCCGGAGTCCAGCAAACATTTCGCCCCCCGCAACGCGCCAGTGGGTGGGAGATGCCTGGTTGAAGCCGCCTCCAGTCGGCGAGCCTTGCAGTTCCCAAACCTCCCGGGGGAAGGGAGAGGGGGAGCAGGGCAGAGCTGCCGGCTCTGGCGTTTCCAAAGGCTCTCCGCGCCCGGAGCTTCGCCGGGAGGGAGGGAGGGAGCCAGCCCCGGCGGCAGGGACGCAGGAAAGAACAGGCACAAGTGCACTGCAGCGTCCCCCCCCCCGCCTCGTTGCCCTCCCGCTTCCCCGGGCAAGGTGTCCCCCCCGACCCGAGACAGGCCCCTTGGTTATCAGTGACACCTGGGAGCTATCTATATATTTTTTAAAAAAATTATTTTATTTTTGCCTGGCTTCGTTTAGTCTAGTTTTTCCTTTTCTTGCAGGTTTGGTGTCGACCGCCGTGAAGGATCAAGAGTGTGCAGGCTCTGACCGCCCCCCCTCCCCTCCTCGGGATAAACTGGACTCAGATGGAAACTCTGATGGACTCGGAGCCAGAAAGGGCCAGGAAGGGCCACGGGCCCGTCGGGGCCGAGCCCGATGCGCACCGGAGCGCGGACGGGGAGCGCGGGGGGTTGCGGGGCGCGAAGCCGGGCGCCGGCGGCAGCGCGGGAGCTCCCGCACCCCCTTTCCGAAACTGGTCCCACACACCCCCCGCTCTCGGTCCCCGGTTCGCCCCTCAGGTCCCATGTAGCCTTATTATTTTAATAGCTGCTAATGACAAGAGACGGAAGAATAGCGGCAAGCAACGCGGGTGGAAACTGCTCCCGCGGTGCGAGTAAACGCTCTTCTGATAGCAACTCCCGCCCTCATCCCCCCGAAAAAAAAACCCAAAAAAAAAACCGGCACAAGGATGGATATAATGTTGTTCTGCCAATTTTTTTTTTTTTTTTTTTTTTTTTTTAGAAAAAAAGCCATACAACTTCTTCTTCTAGGTCTCCCTGAAAATCAAAGTCAAACTTTGCAGCATCTCCATTTTGTAAGCGAGGGGGGGAAAATCGTTTGCTGGCTTTTTAGTAGCGGTGCTGAGATGTGACCCAGCGCCTTAATACATTACTGCCCTTGGCTAGCGGGCTACTGCGGAGGGGGGAGCGATCCACCGGCGCGTACGCGCAGCCCCCCTGTGTCTGCGCGGGGAGCTACGGCCCGGCCCGGCCCCGCGTCCCCTCCGCGCCGCGGGACGGTCACCCAGCAGAGCCAGACCCCTGCCAGCAACTTTTGCGGACTGGAAAAGAAAATCCAGAGCACGGAATAGGGCGATAGGGGATTTGTCTTCTTCAAGAATCACAATGGATTTTGCAAGCGACTAATTAAGTGCAAGATCTTCCCCCCCCCCCCCCCCCCCCATACACGCACACCCACACACCCTCCTCCATACACACACCCCTTGTTTGCAAAGCGGTGTGAAGTCGGTTGTGTAAATGATTCCACTTTAACTTCCAGCCCCTTTAGATTACTAATAATGCCGAGCTGGTGCTGCTCACACTGCTGCAGTGAGAGTCAGCATTTCCATTATAATTTCCTATTTTCAGGAGTTTTTACAGTGGTCATAAAAATTCAATCCAGGCTCAAACTTGGCATCCCAGGGCTCCTCCCAGGAGTCATTTCTTTTTGTTGTATTTGAAAGAGGAAACCATTTATCTGTTTTTACATTACAAGAGAGCAACAAAAGGAAGCGAAAGCAGGGTTTGGAGAACACTTTTGTATTTTATATTGCTTGCTTTTCCTCAGCTTTACAGTATCTGCCATAGATGTTAAAGGAGTACAGTACACAATAATTAATAACACATGAAAAACCATCAGGTTATAGAGAAGCCAGAGTCTGCAATCAGAACTGGTCATATAAAATACCCTTTATCATTCTAAACCCCTCTGCTTTTCTAAACTGATAATTTGCTAGCAATACATCCAAAATGTAATTTGATGCTGGGGGTCACTTTGATTTAAAATGAACTGATCATTTTTGAAATCTGAGAAAGTTTATATATGTGCTCATATTTAAGAAGAATTTCCTAAAAGTACAGATGTTTTCACTGCAGATTTGAGGGGTCTGTCCTCCAGCCCCCTTTGTGCAAGTATATGTATAACAGTCAAATAATCTTTGGATTTAGGTGTCCCTAAGTATTCATTTATATGATGGATTGTAATGGCTATATGGTTCCCTTGAAACCATTATATTCTATCAGGTCAAAAACAGCTTCTTAAAAAAGTTCATTTAATACAAGGGTGGCTGGAATGATTTGTGCACATTGCATTCACTCACACACAATTCCCATATCTGCTGGAAAATGAGTAAGGATTTAATGACCCCACAGGAACTGAAGGTTTTGGTGACATGAGCTCAGAATGGGCCTACGAGACACAGACCAGTGTGAATTGGGACGCTCAAGTGGAATGCCAGCAAAGCCTGGACATCACATCATTTTGCTGTGGATTATGCCTATGCCACATGTTTTACAGAGAAGTCCTTTCTCTACTGCTATAAAATATACTTTTCTACTAGTCTAGAAACTTAGTAGGGGTATCCTCCAACTCATCCAGCTCAGGTTTGGCTGTGAAAAAGTATCACAAAGAATGATATCTCACAGAGATGAAAGAATTATTTCCAGGTGGTAAAAAAAAAAGGTATGTATGGAATTAGAGACACATATGTATACATATATATATCTCTCTACATGTAGAAAAGGAAATTACCTTTGTATGTATATGTAGATATATAGAGAGATTAAGACAGACAGCCTTCCAGTATGAACGGTAGAGTTAGGGGTATAACTATATTGTTTCAAGGAATGTCAGCCACCTTTATCTTTTGAAATTTTTGCAATAACATGTATTTGATAAGGCTTATATTTACTACAGCTAGCAGTTAAAGGAGGTCTCCATAACTTTTAGGGAATGGAGGCAAGATTTGCTTGCCGTGATCTGTCAAACACAGGACTAGAATCGGGATTCCACAAGATTTATCTTCCCTTGAAGGGTTTCATCACAGTGACATTGGGCTAGTAACCTCCAGTGGATCCAGCACTTTCCAAAAGCCAAGGAAACTAGTTCTCTGACTTCACTTATACCTGTAACTCAGTCCAGATGTGTTACTCTTCCAATTAGACTGTTGCACCTAATTTAGGAGTGTTGACTCCCAGATTCTTCAGGAAGTGGAGGTAAAGCCAACCTATGTTGAGATCTGATTCACATTTCAGAGAAACCTTTCTTTCTTTGACTGGCCATATGCTGGCACATATACAGAGCCAATGGTCCCTATTTTAGGCATCTCAATTCATTGCCTGAACATTGGCCTGAACATGGATATAAATCTTCCTGTTTCTGCATTTTTATCAGGCTCTATCTTCAGTAGTTCACAAAGTACATATCTGCAGTAGTTGATAGGTGATACACCTACATGACAATAATCTTGTTACATCTGAAAAATGAAGCCTTTTTCTTGTGCAAGAAGTGGTTGGAAAAGCTTTTCCTAGGGCTTATCACAGCAACACTTCATGGCAGCAATTCAACATCTCCTTTGGGATTTGCAGAACTGGAGACAGCAATACAAACAGAGATCCAGGTTTTACATCCTAATTATTTGGGGTCCCGTTCTGGCTTTGTTCACTGCATAGATCCTGGTAATGAAACAAGGCTCAAAGTTCATTCAGTTGCCATTGCTGATATCTCCCCACCCTGATAGACTGGGCACTGGAGCCCCTAGACATGTTCAGTCCCTGTGCAGTAGCATGAGGGGAGCTCTGACCAGCGTTTGTGCCACAGAACTCCCAGCCTCTTCCCAGCACTGTAGCCATTGAGGCATTTCATTTCCATGGCTTTGATGCACCAGCTGCCATGCCTGTTCAGAAGAGAAAGCAGAATGAAGAGCTGCTGAATATTGTGTGCAAAGCCACTCTGCAGCCTTGGACAGGCTCCCAGGGCAGCTCTGCTGGGTCAGATCTGTTGACTCACAGTTTACAGCTCAGAAATGTGGGTGGTATTTTAAATATCCTACGCCTGGGCCTTGGAAAGCCTTCAGGGGAGGTCAGAGCCTGGCCCAGTAGTCAATGGGGGTCACGTCTAAAACCAGGTTTGGGACATTCACTGTTTTAGTGAATATTTGGGACTGCTACTATTTCAGCTCCTGTAGGGTGACAGGGGAATCAACCACAGGAGTAAAGGCTCATGCGCTGGGGTCACCTTCCCGGCTGCACACAAATGTGTTGTCAATAGCTGGTGACCCCCGCACCGCTTCCCGTTCAGTTGGCTGTGGCTCTGCAGCTAATTGACCAGTGCTGCTGGCAGACGCAGTGGCCAACCCTCCACAGGGGACAAGGACATTTTTAATTCGGTGACATCAGTCCCCAGTCCTCTAAATCACATCCACGCCCCCTCTCTTCTATAATATGACGATTGCCAGAGCCTAGTTGATCTCTGGCCATAGACACTGCTGACATGACCGTGTGACTTTGAAGCAGTTGTGGGGTTCCAGTTTTCTTCCACAGAAATCTATATGAGTTTTTATGATTGACTTCAGTGACAGTCATATCTAACAACTGCATTACTGCGTTACTGCGGATTCAATTTCTTGGCTTGTACTCGGTGGAAAGGTCATATTTTAACACAAAGTATTATTGCTACTAATACAGAAGTAGTGTCTGGGTAAAGTACAGAGAAATACAAGGCAAGGATTTTATTATTTAGAACATCCCTAAAATGAGGTTTATTGAGGAAAATATATAAGAAATCAGAATTTGAGTTGCATAATCACTCACAATGCCTTTCCTGTTTTTAACAGTTTCTAAATATATACCAGCACTATAGAAAAAATGACATGCCTTTTGTTTTTCCTTTTCTTTTTTTTTTTGTAGTGTTAGCTTTCGAAAAGGATATCAATTCCCACTGAAACTACATGGAAATAAAGCCGAGGGATCAGCTGAAAGTCACAAAAGCAAAGGAAGTTAAGAGTCAAGTCAGAAAGGCCATTTTCTATCATACCCAGCTATGCTGAAGCGTTAGAGAGAAAGGTCATCTAACAGGGGGGGCTTTGTGCCATCAGGTGATCCTAAATACCAAATAAGCTGTAATACCTCGGCCCAAGGGGAAGGTTAAGTACTGACAGAGTTTCAGCCCTAACCGAGAACTTCCTGCTATTTGTGGTTTGGTGTCAGACCCTTGAGGTTATTTTGAGATAGGCTTTTGTATGTAAAACTGCAGGAATAATACTGTCAGGGCATTATTGAACAGACGGGACCATAAAAATCTTTTCTTAAACGTGCAATCCTGAAGAAAACTCGCCACCTGCTGGCCAAACCCCTCCCAGTGCTGCTCGTTTCGAACCAGCATTTGCTAAAGTCATTATTTAACAGTTTACAGCGGCTGAAATCGTCCACAGTTCATGCTCTCTCCAGTTAAAACGTTGATTTGGGGAGCTTTTGCCTTAAAGGGAAAAAAAAATATTCATCTGAAAATCTTTATGTGACGCTGTTTTGCACTGATGTTTGAAAATACTACTAATCAAATGTTTCAACACGAATAACAGTCGCTCAAGGCTTCAATGTTTTTACACGGGTGAGTTTTGTTAAATGCTCTTGTAAAATGTATATATCCTCTTTCTTTCCCTTATGATTGTACCAGGAATCTTTGTGGTTTCCTTTGTGATATTTGTGTTGCCACGGAGTCTTTTATTTGCTGTTACTACTTTTATTTACTGTTACTAAATAGTAACTGGAGATTTTGACATCTCATTAGAAATAGTTCTCATTCCTGTAATGGGAAAGGGAACACCTCTCAGAGCTAAAGCTCACCATCTCATGATTTACCTTTTTTCATGTAGACATTTTGGTAAGCAACTCTAGACTATTTAGTACAGATAACAGATTTTTTTGTCAGTTAAGTAAGTCAGGTAAATAATGTCACCTTTCCTTCTTAGTATCTTTTAGAGTCAGCTAAGCCAGACAAAAGACCGCAATCCGCTTTGTGTAGACCACTACACAATAACCCAAAACACAATGTGTACATTCTTCAAAGCTAGTGTTGGGTTTAAGTTTTCGTGGTGAGGACTGTGAATGCACAAGCCACAGAAAAAAAGATTCACAACCAGCAGGGTCTGGACTTAGCAATGGAGAAGGCAATGAAGGCTGGGTTCATCCAGACTCAGTGACCAAGTGTCCCATGAAAGGGGACAGCACTCAGAATAAGACTCACATGTAGCAAGGTATAGGAATTCGTCAGTACAGCCAACAAAGCAGAGAAGGAAAGGAAAATGTGGATAGTTCTCCAAAATGGAAGAGAACAGAAGAGAAATACCAGAGACTATTAAAAACCCTTACTTCCAATTTATATTACATTTGAATTTCAATTCAATGCTCTACTTCACAAAACTGAAACTAAAAAAGAATTGTAGGAAGCAGGAGTCATGGAAGAATTAAAAAAAAGGATGTATATATCATAAAATGTAAGCATAATACTGAGAAGCTAAAATGGAATTATTGGTTAGAAGAGCCAAAAGAATTAAAAGATGTTCCTGTGAGTTCATTTAGAAAACAATGGGAAAGTAGTCTAACAAAAAGACCAACTCCAAAATAACAATTTCTGCTCAGTTTGTGGTAATAAGGATGACCAGAGAACACCAGCAGAACAAACAAATGCAATTGAAGCAACAGAGGAGAGGATGTCACCAGTGTAATGGTGAATGTGAGTGCTAAAACCCATGCTTCTCTACCCAAGAAAGGGGCAAAATGTGAATGAAGAGGCCTGGGATTAGGTCAACGGCTTCTACCAAACTCATCTCAGCTTTGTTTAACTTTGCTTTGTTCCAACTCAACTTTGAGCCAACTCAGCTTTGTTCAAATCATCTGATCAGTCCTCTGCTCTGCTCTACCCATCTGTAAAAGGTAGGTAAAAACTGCCAGAGATTATGTAAAGAAAAATATTAGATATCATATTTCACAGAGGGGAAAAGAGCTGCTAACAGTCTGTGTTTTCTTTGAGTTGGCCTTGTCTCAGCTACCGTTTTATTCTGTCCGCGTTTGGTCACAATGCAATTCGGGGAGCATTTGTCTGGAGCTGTCAGTTTGCCCAAGTTACTTCCTAAATTGTACGTGTTTTCACAAAACCTTGCTCGCATAAAGCAGCGGTAAGCTGCTAAACTGCTAGCCTCTCTTTTGGGGCAGATTTAGGGCAGGATCAGCGACACCAATTTCTGACTTCCAGCATAAATGAATGAGGGAAAAGAGCTGAGGAAAATCAGAGGTCTCATGTCAAACCAAACATAGTAATCTGTCTTTTGAGCAGGTGGCAATGGTGCCCAGAGAACAGGGACTGCTGGCAGTGCTGGCTGGCTATGATTTTAATGTCCTTCTGCATGTGATCAAACAAACTCCATCAGAGCCCTGATTTTAAAGAGTATCAGAGTTCGGATGAGGACACATAGGGCACAGACATCACTTATTGTGGCACAAGCTAGGTTGTCCTATGTTGACCAGTTGCTCTGTAGCCATTACACGCATGCTTTTACTTGTTGTATAGAAAAAAATTAACTTTGATTTCTAACTCTCAAGCTTTTACTTGAAGTATACCCATATACGTCACGGAGCACAAGGAGAGCAATATGCTGAAGCAGAGCTACAAAACAGCAGAAACAGCAGTTGCTGTAAGCTCATATCCTGGAGGCAACCTATCCATAGCTTCATCCCATCTACATTCAGATGCTAGAGGAAGAAATCTAAGAATAAACAGTGCTATGGCATTTGTGGCTGGTCAAGAAAGCTTTAGACAAATTCTGACAGAATGAGATGGAAGATCTGAGTAAGGGCATCTCATATCTCAGCTGAGTATATGCAAAATTAAGCTGGTGACCATCCCAAATAACATTGTCTGCTCTTTCTGACTCTGATGGAAAACAGTTCCTTACTTAACCAGCTGAAGACATTACACATGTCTAAGAGCTAGGAGTCCAGCCTCAAAATGGAATCTTATCTCTTCACTAGCAGATGTTCTCTGGTCAACGTTAGGATGACTTCTGGCTAGTTACTGGACTGTGATCATTCCCATCCCCTCCCAAAGAAGAAGGGCAAAGATGGAATCAGGTAATACTGCCTTTCTCACCTGTGGATAGTAATCCAAGAGAGAGGTCTACGCTCACATTTCTTGATGTTCTTTGGAAGTTGCAGAGGCTGCCTTTTGAATCACGACTCTTAGTGTAGTCTTTAGGGAAAGAAAATAACTTAAAGGTACAACTGAGACCTATAGTTGCAGGAATGAACTAAGGCTAGAAACTGACTGGAATGGTTTTTCTCAGTCAAGGCAGTTTGGCCCTCTGCTCTCTGGTCATCTGGTTTTGTATTGTCTTCTGATTAATTTCTTAAGCATCATTGTAAAGCTACTGAGAATTTTTTTTTGGTTTGTTTATTTATCCTTATTAGAAAGACATTTCAGCTCTTAACATCCCACATCTTACATCTCATGGGCAGTTTATTATACTCATGTGTTCTTGTGCTAATTTAAACTGTTTTGCTTCCTCGGTATTCCTCTCCTTTGGTTTTTGTCTTCTAAGTTCATGTTCAGCTTCCTTTTGATGAACCTTCTCTGCAGCTGTTTCATTTTGAATTCGTACACATGAAAATGAAACAGATGACGTCTTAAGGGTGGCTTCTACAGCAATTAAATGCCAAAGGTACTTGGTACCCAAGACAGGGTATGTGGTGTTTGCATGTACAGTCCCATCATCCATATAGCCAACATACACCATCTGAAATATAGTCCCCTTTGGAGTAAGACTGTGCTCTTCACAAACCAAACAGTTGTACAGTTTCGCTATTTTTTCCAATTCAGTTGACTTAAACAATATTGTTGGTTACATATCTGCTTTCTGAACAGATACATCCTGTCAGCGCACACCTCAGCACTTGAAGCCTTGCTGCGTGCAGGCCAGCTGAGTCTCTTTCCTTTGACACAGATCTTTTTGAGGCTCTCTCATCTGTCTCTGCTTGGCTCAAGGGGGAGGGTCTACTGAGGAAAGAGAGTATGGAAAAGGTTATGATCTTCAAAGATGAGATGCTTATTGCAGCTGACCGTACCCAAGCTCCATTTGTTCCACTGAAATCCAGGCAGTCCTGTCCACTGCATTGGGACTGGTCATGTTTCCTTCTGGGGGCCATTATCCTCTTCCAGTAATGTCTACCTTGAACGGCATAAGGCTAATTCAAACCAAGAGGACAACTGCACCTGCTTCCTCTCAGCCAGCAGGGCAGCTGAGCATCCAGATGTTTGTAGCTGTGGTTGAGTTTATATATTTTCCATCTACTTCTCACAGGAACTAGCGGTATTGCATTCCAGTGACCATACAATCCTGGCTTCCTGTCTTACAGGACTATAGTATCCTTTTCACCTTTTTTGTCATTGTCAAAGATCTTCCCATTATAATTCTCTTTTCTGCAGAAAAGGGATTTGTATCTGTACTTTTTTGTTCTTACTTGCATTCTTTGGACTTTTAAAGTCAGTGTTTAAGTCATTTTTTTTAGAATTAGCTGAACTCTGTATTGCTAAATACAGAGGAGGTGCTGGAGAATAACTGAGTTGAATTTTTCAGATCAAATGAAACACTTGTCACACTTCATAACACTTTTACTTATGGATTCTGAATTGAAGCTCTTCCTAATCTGTTTTAATTTTAAGTTATTTGATGGACGGCATATTAAATTTTTTGTCTGGCAATGGATTGCGTGCAAGCTGTTTACAACAGAGACTGCTTTGCATTTTCATATGTTCATGAACTTTCTGATCATAGATTCATGTTCTACTTTCATAGAATCATAGAATCATAGAATGGTTCAGGTTAGAAGGGACCTTAAAGATCATCCAGTTCCAACCCTGTGCCATGGGCAGGGACACCTCCCACTAGACCAGGCTGCTCAAAGCCCCATCCAGCCTGGCCTTGAGCACTTCCAGGGATGGGGCATCCACAGCCTCCCTGGGCAACCTGTTCCACTGCCTCACCACCCTCACAGTAAAGAATTTCTTCCTAATATCTAATCTAAATCTGCCCTCTTTCAGTTTAAAACTATTATCCCTTGTCCTATCACTACACTTTAATGCAATACATTGTGTTAGAGCTCTAAGCATAGGCATGTAAGCTGTAGACATTTTACAGCACCCCTACATTCCCTTTCATTCCCCAGGTTTCCATGAAAACAGAATTTCACTCTCCAAAATATTCTGTCAGAAGAACATGACAAAAACAGAGTAAGAATCTTTAGCTGAATACCTCATCTCAGATATTATTTTTGTATCGTTTGCACAGCCTGACTTTGACTATCAGGCTGAAGATTCACTTCAAAGCAACCTTCTGCAATAGCGTTTTCCTCTGCAACTTTATAAGGGTAGTCATCATTGAATTGCATTGGACTTAAACTCCATGTGCAATGGACTCTGCAGATACATGGTGACCTTTTACCACTCTGACATATGCACAGGGTTTAGTATCGTCCAAAAAAAAACCAGTTGATTCAGAGAAATTAGCCAAAAGATTCTTTTAAAAAAGTTAATATTTTCTTTTTTTTTTTTTTTAACTTCAGTTTCCAAGAGAGTGATCACTGGTAATCATTTGCAATTATAACTGAAATAATTCAATTTACCGAGGAGGAAGTGCAAAAAACAACAGAGAAGAGCACCGTCTTATTCAGTTTTAGAAATCTGCAGTGTAGAAGTTTGCTTCTGGAGTAAGCTGCCTTGGAATCAGTGGGAAGAAGCAGGCAATTGCAGAATGCTATTCGTCTAACCTATTTTAGACACTGTTCCTTAGCATCTGCTGCACACCAGTACACTCCTGCTATATTTGGCACAGAATCACTTTCTCATATTGCTTGTGGCCTTCAGGCTTTCAAGATACAAGGTGGTAAAGAAGATAGCCCTATCCTCCCCTCATTCGATCTATGGTTTCTCTGTTGATGCTTCCAGCAAGCCTTGCCAAGTAACACCAGTGGGTAGGGTGTAGCCTTTGCAACGCACAATACAGTCTGGTAAGATTTGGCCTGAACCCACCAAATCTGTTGATTTCATGTTTAGTTAAGTGAAGGTGGCGTTACCACTCGATGACTTCTGTTAACCATATTTTTCCAAATAGCACATGAACATGCTTGAGCCTTTTAAGTTTTATTAAAGATTAATCATTTGAAGGGGTTTTCTTTTTGGCAAGGATCACAACCACCATTCATTCATCATGAAAACAGAACTAATTGGTATAAGGGCAGAACATGCAGAATTCATTCTTGAAAGGGGTATGTGTTGGGGATGGGAGAACAAATGGCCCTGGCTAACCTTCTGTACCAGCTCTCATAGCCAAGAATAAAAACTGTCCATGTCCAGTTTCCTTCCTGTGACATCTGTTCATTGATTATGCAGTTGCCTTTTAAGCAGGTACAGATTTCCTGGAGGGATGGAGTTAGGGGCTCTCTTGACGTGAGATATTAATCCCTGTCACCTATCCCCTGCTGTAGGATTAGGTATTTCTCACATTACCAAAGCAGTGGGAACATGAGTTTTGCCACCACCACATCACAGGGGAGGAAATAAGGTGTGAGAGGGAGGGGGAGTCTCTTCCTGTGTTCATGGTAGGTGGGAGCAACCTCAACGGATAGACTGGTTGTAGCCATGGCTGAGGTTTGGAGTTTGAGCCTTGAGCTACACTGCTTTCTCTAGCCCTGCATTGACTGTACATATCTCCCAGCATATGAGTCACCATCCTGGGCCCATGCCATTGACTTAGAGTCTGTGTTTAGTTCCATTTAAGGTCAAAGGACAACATTTCTTACAAATGTTAGAAAAAAGGACCAAAAAGAAGGATTCCCACAGTTCTTGGGGAATGGTCCTAACATATGGTTTCATGATCAAGCACCATTTGTGAATGCACAGAGACAAATTTAGGTGTTTGTGTGCATGCCTGTGTGCACATGCATGTAAATTCGTGGACACAAAATAACACACATTGCTTTCTTTCATTGTCAGTCTAATACTTTGGGTACTTTCACACAGGGTTGGGAGCAGACGGTTCAAAATTCTTCAGACTGGAGTGGGTCTGAACCAGTGTCACAACTACAAGCAATATAATAAAAGATGTTTGTCTAGTTCTTATCTATCTTTTAAGAAAAGTGTCTGTGCATTGACCATAAGTATGCTCAGACTATCTCCCCTTTCAGACATTATGGCTATAGGTCAACAGTGCTTAGGCTAGACTCAACACTCAGATGTCTCGGTTACCTACAGAAGCGCTCCAAAGCCAAAACATTGATTTTACATTCTTTTGAGAATTAATAAAGTTGGAATCATTCTCTGAAACCCAGAATCTTTAGCTGGGACTTAAGAGGACATAGTCAGTCTGAGTCTCAGTATTTACTTACTGCAGGAACAAGGAGGAGAAGCTTTTCCCTCTTCAGTTCTAGGGCTGCTCAAACTTGCATTAGTTTTTTTCTTTGTTCTACTCCTTTTGCTCTGTGCACTGGATGACACACTCACTATCCCACAATAGCTATTTTATTTCTCACCATTTGCCTTCAGTGGGCTATCTTTGGCAGAGGGTTTCTGCTAAGGCAGGGAAGAAACTGTGGACATGTTGAGGAAACTGTCTGTGATGGGAGCAAAGGCAATTAAAGGGGGAGTTTGTGCAGAGATCCCATAGTCAAGTTTTGACAGTAAAAGTGTTTACAAGGTGAATTCTCTCCATCAGGCAGGAGAGTAGCTCCCCACACAACTGTGCGTGTGCCAGAGAGAAAGTTTGTGTGTGTGTTTTAGACTGTTTGGACAGAAATTAGCATACCTACCAGGGCTGAGGGCTGTAGGGGCAAATTGTAATCCTTTTCTCTTGTAGCCTGGTTGGAAAGGACCTGGAGTAAAGGGTGGCCCATACACATATATTGTATCATGTCTGAGGAGTGTATAAACACAGCATAGCCAAAATCTGTGATCTAAGAACAGGTTCAATGAAAAGCTCTTCACCTGCCAGCACTGAAGTTTATAGATTTCTTTTTCTTGGGTCAGTGGCTTTATTAAGACCTGAAATACTACAGGGTGAGTATTCTTTAACATACTTCCAGCTGCTGGGGCTATGCTTATTTGTAACATACAAATTTCCCAGTAAGAGGGGAAATTCAAAGAGAAACTGGAAGGAAAAAAAAAAAGCGATGAATAATCCAGAAAAACAGTTAGATGTCTAACTGCCACTTTAGACACTTAAATCCAGCTGTAACTCCAAGGCGCCTGCTTGGATGAATCCTGGAGACATCCAGGTTTTTATCAGTAAAATGCGTCCACGCTTGCATACATACAACGCCAGTAAAATGTGTCTTCTGCACACATACACAGCTCCCAGCCATTCTTTAATAAGTATTTTTTGGAGGAGGGTCTGGAGCCCAGCTTTTTCAAGTTAATATATAGGCAACAACCCAAACCAGAACTTTTTATCAATCAAGCTAGAAAGAGAGTCTCAGCCCACATTCACCTACAGAGCAAAGGTGCCTCCTCCCTGGAGTGAAATACTTTGATTCAGATTCCTGTTATAAATCAGGAAGAGGAGGATACATGGGGCTCTCGTACACCAAATGACTGGTCTAATCCTGGCCCTGCTGGTCATAATACCATTGGGTTATTCCTTGTGCGAAAGGCACAGTCTGGGCTAAGCACATAACGTCAGGTGAGTATTCAGTCATAAAGCCAGAGGTTGACTTAAACATGGAGTAGGACAGCAGGCGAAGGCTGGAAATTTATAAAACCCCAGTGTTCACTCTACCTACTTTGTCTATGGCAGAGCCCAGCCATCAGGGCTTTTCTTTTCCCTTTGTTTTCTGTCCAGTTCCCTTTATTCCCTTCATCAGCAGAGCAACCCATTCTTGGTTTTGAAATGACATCTCTCATTTGGAGCAAGTGTCTGAGAAGGCTCGGATTAGTACTGTGGTATGGAGGGAAGTTATAAACTCCCCAACAGGATGGATGGAGAAGCCAATTTATTCAGTTTTTTGTTTTATTTTAATTTTTTTTTTTTCACTAATCTAGGCAGTTATACACAGAAGGAGGTGTTTTCTTAGTTAGTTACTTCTGTATAGGGTCACTGGGCATTTTTTTCTGGGGCTAAGAGCTCCACAGAAAGGCAAATTACCTATGGTTAAGGTGGTACATTGCTTGATATCTAACATTAAGTAAAAGAAATACATTTTAGGAAATATAAGAAACTAAGTCATAACAAAATCCATCAATACTGAGACACAGGACCCATGGAGGATCAATGTGAATTTTCTTTTATGATATATCCTTTATTGTTTTAGCTCAGTAGCTGAGGAAAACACTTAAAAGCTGTAAGGCATGAGGAAT
This sequence comes from Fratercula arctica, assembly GCA_947846985.1. Taxonomy (NCBI): domain Eukaryota; kingdom Metazoa; phylum Chordata; class Aves; order Charadriiformes; family Alcidae; genus Fratercula; species Fratercula arctica. The sequence continues at coordinate 113,466,049 of CANTUZ010000003.1, forward strand.
CAAAAGCATCAAAATTCTATGTGCAAGGCACTAAATGAATTGTAAACATCTACATGAATTGTACAGGAATTTGGGACTGAAGGAAGTCCAGATCATATTCAGGTTCTTTTAAAAGCCAGTTGGTGATATTTGAAAATTTTATTCCAAACACTTGTCTACCTTCTTAGCTGTTCACTAGCAGTATTTTACATTGTTTTTTTTGAAAGACATGTCTCATATATTAATTCCTCTCTGAGTAAAATCAAGTTGAATTAAAGCCGTTTAGACAAGATGGGAAAATTGGACAAAAGCTTAACTAAGTACTTCCAACACAAACAGCCTCCTCGGTGCTGGATCATGGTACTGATGTTTGTCGTTTGCCCTATCTTACTCCTCCAAAGACTTAGATTCCCTGGTGCTATCTCCTCATAACACAAATAAAGTTCCCTGCCTTCATTCGTTGAAAAAAGTCTTTCTTGGCTTTGAGGCTCTGCCCACTTAGAAAAAGTCTTTGTTAAACGGGGAGGCAGTTATGACTAAACTCACTAGACAAAGGCACATATATGAGCATATATAAAGATTCTTTCTTGTTTCTCTCACTGTAGGCTCTTTAGTCTCTTTGAAAAGGGAGTTTTTCTCACAATGCTCAAACAAGACACCACACTCTGTTGACTCCTTCTGTGACATTTTTGGCTTTAACCGTTCTGTCTCTTAGTTTCCTCTGCTGTATAACAAAGGTAATAAAGTTTAGTGTTTTTTCTCCCTAAGATTATTTTGAGTTCTATAGTAATTTGCAGAACAATTCTAGTTCCCTCGAGCTACAAATATTTGGCTAAAGGGGATGTGTGATTTTCAGAGGTGCTTGCCCAACAATTTCTACATCTCGGACCTCTTGTGAGGTGTGTCATGTTAAGCACCGCAACATGGACTCACGTTGACATGCAAAACTTGTAAAAATTGTGAGTTTTGCCATTCTTGCTGGGTTTTTGAGAAGAGGATATATCCAAATCTGTAAAAAGTAGCAATCTTCTCCTGTATAAGAGAGAAATGTATATTTCTATAGTAATGGAAATCTTCCATTCTCCTAATATAGAAGACTTATTTCTCAATTGACAAATCCTCTGCAAAAAAAAAATTATCCTTACATACACTAAGCATTACACCCTTCCCTTCATAATGTGTAAATTACATGTGCTGCCAGTAATGTTCCTGCAGAGCTCGCATGGGTAAGATATTGTTTTAACTGAACGCACCCTGTGAGGGAGAAACCTCCATTAATAAGCAACGAGGTAAGAATCACACGTAGAGGAAATGGTTAAAAGAGGCAGAAGTAAGACAGAATCAGAGAACGCACATAATCCCAGCTTGATGCAATTACTCTAACATGAATTTAAAATAAAATTAAAGTTAACAGTTTAAACTGATGTTTGAGGGGTTTTAAAAAGATTTAGTTTCCCTTGGAACCACTATGTTATTTGAGCCACTGTAATCTCAGAGCGCAGTGCTCATAACTTCTCTCAAGCAGCGTTACTACTAGATTATGCCCACAGGTTAAGTTACAAATGTCTAAAAACCTTAAAATTATTAAACCTAGATTAAAGTGTTCAGAGAATATGGTGTTATTTTAGTCTCCTGCCATATCCTACATTTACTATAAAACTGTTATATTGGCATTCTAATAAAATGTCATAAAGCAAGTATGTAAGGAGGTGTTTTGGGTTTGTTGCAGTCCGATGGAAGCCAAGTTAACATGGCAACCAAAATGTGTAACAGAAACACTTAAATGTTTTTCATAAACTGCAAACCTTGTAAGAGCCTAAGAGCACGTTGACTACTGGGCAGCGCGTTACTGAAGATTACTGCCATATATTCTTGATGCTTCATCTTAGATCACTTCTACACAACTCAAAACTTAATTATCTGAAGTGAATAACCTACTTTCTTTCAGTCACACTCTTACCCTCTAGAGCCCACAGGTGTCCCTTTGACTCCAGCAGCCACAATTAAAGCGGAAGGAATGATTTATTCCTTGAACCTTGGGAGCAAAGTTATTACACTTTGACTGATATGTAGAAAGTTTAGAGCCAGAAGATCCAGAGCCGGTTTAGAGCCAGATTAGAGCCATGAGATTCTCTGGGTTGTCTTGTTTTTCTTAAGATTCCACACATCTTGAAGAACACCTTATCCTGATGCCTACACAAGGGATATACAAATTTAATGGAGTCCATAATGTCTGTAATGCCTCATCTGCTGAATATGCTCCCGTTATTTTTCCTATCTGTAGTGCACTTGTTCTTCTTTCTGGCTCACAGATGTTTCAAAGTTCTTTATTTAACTCAATAAAAAAAAGAGTCTTATTATTAGACCTCAGTTGTTGTTCACAAAAATAGAACAGTTTAATGATGTCTGGACTGTAGCTTAAAATTTTACCTCCTGGCATATTCATGAGGAGGACAGAGGCAGTCCTTCTTGACTAGCAGGTCATCTCAGCGTTCCCATTTGAGACACCCAAATCAGCACCTCATTCTTGCTATCAAGGAATAAACAAGTTTACTCAGGCTCGGTTCTGAGAGAATCACTCAATAAAGTTTCTTTTGCCTAATGAACTCCAGATGAATCCTTTAAAAATGCTTAGTGACGTTACCTGTGATAAGGCTGGGTTTTTTCTCAGTAGCAAAACCTCCACTGAGAGTATGGGTAGCTAAATGAGTATATTTGCATAGAGTACAGCAATATAGAGTAGGAAACTATATAGAGATATGAAGGAAGAGTAAGGGAGGAAGAGAGCTCTGTGAAAGAGAAATGCTAACACTGTCTGGGGAGTTTTATTTACCTCATTTATTTACCTCAGCTGATTGGAGAGGAAAAAGCAATAAGCTACTCTAACTCAAGAGGCAGTATGGCCAAGTTCATATAATAAAAAAAACACACATACATCTGACCTGAGAATCGGACAATACACTTTGCATTGGTCGGCAAGGTTTGGGCAGTTTGGAGGAAAAAGTGTTAAAAACATTGCATGAGGGCAGACACCTCAGTGATTCGTAACAGAAGATCTTGAGAAATAGAAGTAGGCCTTGTATGTCCAAATAATAATAATAGTAATAATAATAAATTTAAGAAAGTAATAATTAAAATGATTGAAAAATGCAACTCAGAACTGACCGTAGTCTTCACTGAAGCAAATATGAATTTAATAAAAGAGTTTCTGCTGAAAAAGTATCTAGTAAAACATTAAAAAAAGTATTTAAAACTTTTTCTTAGTGCATATCCCCCCCAAAAAAACCCAAAACCAACTACTAAACATTTCATTTTGAGACAATATTTAGAATTTGATAAACTTTAATTTTTGATTGAGGGTACAGATCTTTCAAAGATCAAATGAAAGGCATTTTTGTTTTGAATAGGATGGTGAATAATCGGTTATCGACTGTGGCTTGACAGCTTTAATTTTTGACAAGATGAAAAAAAAAACACTTTTAAACCAAAACACCTGAAAAGAAATTGTTGACACAATCCCAGTTGCAACTACAGATCTCAGCAGCAGAAATGAAACTGAGGAGGTAAATACAGGCAAATGACTTCAAACTGACCGTTAATCGCTACCTAATTTGAGCAGACGTGTCCTCACTATGGGTGTACAGCTCCCGCTCCCTTACTGCCTACCTGTCTGATGATAGCTGAACTTCGCCTGTGCTCGGAAACCTCAAGTGATGCGCAGCAAGAAAGGTGCAATCGTTGTGTAAATGCAAAGACAAGACTGAAGCTGAGTACCATGCTTTGTTCAGAGCTTTTAAAATCTGAATTAGTTTAATTCCAATTATTCACAGCGCAGAGCAGAAAAAAAAGTGTTAAACCAGCATCTGCAAGCCAATCACATCACCAAAATAGAAGTAGCCATAATAATACTGCTAGAGGAAACACATTATAAAGGCAAGGGAGGGGCTTCTTCCTGTCAAACCTACTGTATTTGTTTCCAATCAAGCAGTGGTGAGGATCATTTGGAGTCCCATCTGTGCCTCACATAGTCTCACAGAAAAGGAATGTGAAGTGTGCCATTAAAGCTTGTAAGTCTTTAACAGAGAACTCAAGTTTCCTAGCGCTGATGGCCCTGGTACACCCTTTGGATCATTAATGGTTAAAGTACGTTGCATCTGAATGTCCCGTTTGACTAGCTCAGAGACATCACTGTTTCTGTTGGTACAGCTGGCAGAACTTGTAAGGCTTCTTATTATCAAAATACCTCCTTTTCTTGAACCATGAACCTTTCTGATATAGCCGGTAGGACTCACCATGAGAAAGTGATGATGCTTGCAAGGTGTTTTAGCACAGGACCTCATCATTCCCGAGAGAGAAACAGTCTCAGGTCAAAGTAATTCCAACAATTTGCTATCAATCACAAATGATATCATAAGTGCCATAGTGGGAAAGAGCAATGGTTCATGACATGTTGAACATCACAGTCAGGGGCACGTACAAAGTCTGGTAGTATGGATAGCAGAGGCAGGTGAGAAAAGAACCTTGAATAGTGCAAATAAAAGTGTTACTGTCAGCGTTTGCAATCTTTGTTTGATTTTAAAATGTGATTAAAAGTTGATTAAAAGGAAAAGAGTTGCTGAGTTTTCTATAAACCTCACCAAAAATACTGATCAGTTTGCCATAGAACAGGCAAGGAAATCATTCTATCAAGCAGGACAAATTTTAATATAGCAAAAGTTTTGCTGCCTGCTCCAAGATATAGTCAGACTGTCCAATGTTTATGTAATTAAGATAATTTCCCCTCATTTTCTAGTAGACTAAAATTTCCTGTGTGAATCCGTGGATTTCCCCATATCCTTCAGGCTCCTCATGAGAGCTATTTACTTCAGATAAATAGTCAGGTTTCTAAGGATAAGAAATTCCCTAACATGAAAAAAATTTTGAAGACAGTTTCTTGAAAATGGCTATGTTTATGGACACAAGCTTTTGTTTTGAAAAACCAGCATTTTCCAGTAGAAGAAGACTAGCAAGGTGGAAAATTCTCAGTCTGCTCTCATATGGATGCTTTTGATCTTTGACATTAATCAAGATTAAGAGCTATTGTCATGAAGGTGGGGCCTTGAAAACAAGCTGCAGGAGATTTCAGAAATGTATAATGAATTTCTTTATGCAAAGAAGGTGTGAAACGCAACGGTAGTATCTATTATTCTTAGTGAGCCCAGTATTAGGTATTTTCTTTGGAAAAGTTTAACTGGATCAAAGGGTGCTGATAAAGGTCATTAATTCCACAGTCCAGTTAACTTCCCCAGAAAACTCTGTCTTCTCCTCAGAATAACTCTGCTGTTCTTGAACCTGAAGACTGAGACTATACACCAGCCTTCACCCCAGTGTGCGAACAACTTTTGATGCAGTAATATGGCTTCAGTCATATTTTGAAGGAACAGAAATGCACTTCAGCAAAATGTGCTTATAGAATCATACAGCTGAAAGACACTTAAGGTAGCCATCTAATGCATACCTCTCCCCAAAGTAGAGTCATCCATACCTATGGTACTCTCTAAGATCTCCACTACTGGAATCTTCACAACCTTCTCTGGTTAAGAAATACCAAGACAGTTAATTTTTTCTTTCCACTGATCGAAGACTTTAAACATTGCTGTATTTGTTGTCTAATGTATGAAAAGACTGATACATCCCATTCTTTTGTGACCTGCATTTTATTGGAAGGACCAATATAGATCATGTTCCGAGTCTGGAACTTTGGAGGCAAAATTTTATCTGCTGGCTCAACATCCCCTTTTCAATATGACTTCGGGTAACTCTATCTCTGCAGTGTTTTATTTCCTCAGAAATATAATGAAAGGGGTACCTTCCCATTCTACCAGGAAGCGTAGGAAAGAGAAACGTCTTCAAGGAGATTGACCCATTGTTGACAAATGTCCAGTAAAGTCACAAGACCTCTCCTGCAAACTCAATCTTCCTGTTGCTCCTCAGGCCAGGACAGCGCCAAGAATATCAGCCTTTGAGATTTTTTTTTTATTATTTGGGAACCTGGTTCTTTGGTCATACAGGAAGCTGTTTTAGGCCAATGACTTAAAGATTTACACGTTACTTCCATACTAGTAAATTAAACTCACAAGAGCTTGAACACAATCATTTTCCCATGACCATGCACACTGGTCACCACGGTGTGTATTGTGGTCACTAAGAGTGACTACACTACATACACTTAACTGCTGGCATGATCCCTGGCCCACACTCATGAGCACTGTCCCACACAGTGCCCAGGCACGTTGCAAGGGATTTCATCAGCCAGAAGCTACTCTCAACAGCACGTGTGAGACCAGTCAGTTTTGGGAATTCAGACTTATAGATGTGAACTTTACCAGGACACTCACATGCTGGAGAACAGGCACTGTGCCATTTTATTTACTACTAGAGATATAGCCACAGATCTGAAGGCCAGGAATAATCCAACTTGACTTAGACTCAGGGACACCAGCAAATTAACCAGGAAAAATGTTTAGCGCTGCAGCATGTTATTCTCTTCCGACAGTTCTTTAGGTTCTATGTGATCTTACGTAGCCGGTCAGGAGAGATGTGTGCCTCAGAAAGGGATGCTGAACACGCGATGTGAGCCGTAGCTGGGTCAGCAGCTGTTAACATCAGGTTTAACTTAGATTACTGAATCACATTTCTAAGGTTAAGCAATGTAAATAGCAACTGTAGTTAGAGAAGGGGGAAATCAGACCATAGCAATAGGCACAAGTGTTTCTAGACTTGGTTCGGACCCAGACTGGCATGTTAGTTTTGAATTCTTCCATGAACAGAGGCATTTCACAATGGATAAACCTGTTGTAATGTAGACACACTGCAGAGGGCCTTCCACATCGAAGCTCTGCCAGCACCCTCGTTATACCTGAGCGATACCAACTCAGATTCCACCCCTCATATCAACTTTTAAAACACTGCTTCATGGGGAAAGAAACCCAGTCTCTCAGGTAACCAACTCCCAAACCACTTAGGTCTTTATAGGTTAAAACCAACACCTTGAACTCAGCCCAGAAATTTATTGGCAGCCATTGCAGGTTTTGGAGACTGTTTTTTTTTATGTCCTCTCTGCGTGATGCTCCACTTAATAAACAGGTGGTTGAATTGTGCACACTAGATTCAGTTGCCAAATGGCCTCAAGATGTAGCCTCACACGGAGTGCATTAGGGTAATCTAACCTTGTGGTAAGAAAAGTATGGATAACTTGAGCAGGGACCACATGTGACAGGAAAGGTTGTGCTCTCCTTGCCAAACACAGCAGGAAGCAAAAAAAACCCTCTTGGCTGGCTGCGTCTGCTACCACAGCATCAACAAACTGCCCAAGATATTCTGTGTGCTCCAGGACCTGAACACTCAATGGGAAGCTGGACCTAAGTTCTGAAGTAAGGCGCTTGGATTCTCCAGTGTTCTGGAGTAGGAGGCTGGAAATTATGTGACAGATTCACTTAAATTGAATAATGGAAGTTTTCATGACTAAATGTAAAATGAACAATGTAGCCTGTAATATAGTCCTTGTGTTATTTATTCTGATACTGAATGCAATTTTATGCTCTTCCTACAATTTCTATGTGGAATGTGCTTACTATTTTGAATTTGTAAGAGCACAAGTTCATCACTGAACTGGAAACATGAGGTTTGGGAGAATGCGTGTGGGCTGCTGAGGATCAGGAGAACGATGGTGTGAAGCATGGCATTACAGACCTAACAGGCCATGCCTGTTAAATCAGTCAGCAATGAAATGGTTAAAAATGTGGACAACTTAATTGTCACTTGTATTCCCCAGGAAAGTCTAAGCGAGGGGATTATGTTGGAAATGAACATTGCATTGGTTCATTTCTTCAACATTTTCTCCACTGCCTGAAAGATAAAATCAATACCTTAACACAATAACAAAGATCTAGAGTGGTGTGAGAAACTCAAATTTTCCAGCAAACAATTTTAGGTAAAGAATCATGAGATATCTAAACCCTAGATTATCATAAAGCTGTGAATCTGTTGATTGTCAGTATTAAAGAAGGGCAAAAACCTGAAATCAGTGGAGTCCTCACTTCACCTTGCCCAACTCTGACAATTTCTTGCAAATTCTACTTCATCTTATTCTCATGTATGTGTCAGCTTCCAATAGTAGCTTCCACTGGATTCTGGCCATCTTAAATAAATAAGGATGTAAAAATGAATAGATTTTCACCAAACACAAATTTTAACTGTTTCAAACATTGTATCATTGTGACTTTTTTAGTTTGTGTCAGGTTTTTTCAGGTTGTACCAGTTGTTTTCAGGGATACAAGCAGTTGTTCAAAACCGAATTACAGAAGAGCTTCCTCATTCCGAAGTCGGAGGGAATATTTGCTAAAGTATCTACATGATGTAGAAGCATATATTTCTTCTGCCTATGTGGTTTAAGTATCCTGATGTCTATGCCCTATTGTCTTTACTGCTGTGTATACTCTATAAAATAGACATGCAAAATACAGCCTCTACTCTGTTTTAATCAAAGTACACTGAAAAGGAAGGCTACTGTAAAAACAATCACATGAATACCTAATAAGTTACTGATACTGTCAATTAACTGATTTTAGCCACGAGGAAATTGAAGAGTAGCTGATGAAGAGGTCTCTGTTTGCCTAGGAAACTATTTATCCAAGGAACCTGTGTAGGTGCTACTGCTGCATTTCCTCCACTCCTCCTGAGAAAGCCCCTCCTTTGGAAGAAAGCTATTTTGGGGCTGTTGAAGGACCGTTCAACTCCTGCACCCGATCTTGGTGTGGATGGGGACTGACATTGCCATCAAGGGGGCTAACTGCAGGGTGCTCTGGTAAACTGAGTTTATTCTTTTATTGCTTTAAGCATTGTAGTGAAAACAGGATTGCATGTCATTTTTATTATAATTTGGTTTCCTGTTCAGGCTAAAATAGCTTTTGAAACTGCAGTTTATCCACTCGTGAACTAAAACAACGTCTTGTAAAACTGTGCTGGGTTTACGCTAGTTTCCCTTATTTGAAACACATGCAGAAGCTTATGGTTGTGATCTAGGATTAATACTGTTATAGGCTGGGTTAAATCTAGTTGGAACTGCTGGGTGTGACCGTCACTCTTCATTTAAGATAGTAGAAACAGGCTCATTTTTAATGTGATAGCAGTATTCAAACTGAAACAAAGGCACACCCAAGGTCACTAAGGAATTTGAACTATCTCGGAGGAAGGCTTTGCTGGATATTTTTTAGAAGGGTATGTGTGTACATGTATCTGTATGTCAGAGAGAGAAACAATCAAAGTTCAGAGAAGCTCACATTATGAAGCCTTCCATGGCAAAGCTAGGGTGAAAGATCCCTTTCCATTTCTCTCCTGTCCTATCTGCTTGCTCCCCTCCACACACCCCCTCCGCTCCTCTGGACTTGATTAGCTATCCGCTTTTGCTATTGAAGCTATTTATGTGGCTGTGTTCTCAGGCATATCTGTATACTAACTTATTTTAAAGAAAAAAAAAAAAAAAAAAGTATTTCTTTACCTCCCTCCCCTGCCAACCCAAGTAGTTTCCCTGGTTGAGAGCGTTGCCACAGAAACAGTTGCACTGGCACAAAGGGAATTTGCACCAGGGGCAGAGAGGGAATAGAGGATTGGATCAGCTGCAGCAGCCAGGAAGGGTTAGGATGGAAAGCTTAGCCTAAAGGAATTGTAACCAAAATTACAACTTTGGGGTAAAGCTGACCTTGATTTGAAAAGGCTAAGGAGCTATATTGGATGTTTTAGTCCTTTTAGCTGCCCTGGTAGCCTCCAGAAGCACCCAGAAGAAGAAATCCCTGTATTCCCTGCCTCTGTTCCTGGAGGCAGCTGGGTCTGGTTTGTTTGCACCTTCTATTATATCCTGCTTCCAGTGCACCTGGCTTCCTTCTGCTTTCTCTTCCCACACTAGTGACTTCCAATACCCAGCACATCAGAAGGCCTCTCTGTTCCGTTTTCTTCCCTGCCTGCACCAGCTTGGTGCTAGAAACCTTCACCCTCCCTAAGGACCCCTACCTGATGGGTTCCCCTCCTGAATGAGACAGTGTAGAAAGGTCCTGGACACCCTGAGAGGTGGTCTGCAGATGGCTTTGGACGGCTGCTCACTGACTGATCTCTGAAAGTGTCGTGCTGATGAGAGTGTGGACTCCTTCCCTGACTTCACTTTGGTCTTCAGAAAAGACAGAAGTGTTTACAAAAACTCAGAATTGCATCAAAAATACTGAACTGTCAAAAGTACCTTAGTCTAGTGGCTTCTCATTCAAGTAACAAGGGGTTACATTTACACCTCACAGGTAATTCCAAACATTAGTTCAGCTCTGCTGTTGGTAAGCACTAGGAGGACCTATGGAGAGTTCCTGTAAAGGCGAGGAGAAAACTTGGTGACAGAAGATGTCACCTTTGCTCTAAGCTGTGTTGGTCGCTCTAAATTTGCTATTGGAGTGTTCAGAGGAACCCTGTGTGCTCACTGGAAGGTTGACATTACAGAACAAGCTTGTTTCAGATGGTTGCTCATTAAGGGATCTGTCACTCTGGGTTTGCATTGTCTGAAAATATCCTGGAGCAAAATGCTGTCCCAGATAATTGTGCATAACTATAGCCAACTGCAAAACTGGACATGTATCCATACTGTGGGGCAAATGATTGGGAATATATCTCAGAAAATAACATTAATAGAGTAGAACTATTAGTTTTAGATGTTACAGTGTAAGACAAGATGGTATGATTAGCTACGTTGACTCAACAAATATACAATAAATCTTCCTCGATTTATTTTTATTTCAACTAGAGAAAACTTATTATCATATTTTAATGCTTTGCAGGGACACAGGAAAGACAAACCAAACCTTGCAAGTCATTTCAGTGATTAATTAACTCACAAAAGACTAAAATTTTCACTTTGTTTTGAGGCTGAATTTGATTGTATTTCTTTTCAGTCACCAGTTCTGATAAGTTGAAGAGCTTTTGCCTGTTCATCAACTCACACTAAACCTGATTCTTAGCAACAATCTCATCCACAGATATTGCAGACAGAGCGGGGTCCCCAAGCCTTAGGTGCAAAATATCTTTTGCCATCCTATAATTTCATGTCCATGTTTTTTCTACCTCCACAATATACTGCAGGACTTAAGGGCCAACTCAGAGCACAGCATCCCATTAGTGGTTCCCATCACCACATCCAGAGATAACGCAGCATCCTCTAGCTTCTTCCAGCTTCCTCTCCTCATATGTATAAGAACTGTATTACCCTTTTTGCTTCAGTGCTATACTGGGAATTTGAACTCAGCTGTTTATACTTTACAACTCACAAGCCATTCATGGAGGTACTTCTTCCCTACTCTGTAAATACAGTTTGCTTATACTGAAAACCATTTCAGTTGCCTGCAGCTGACCACAGAATCCTAATTATTCAATATAACTGATTTATTCTCTTTGTTATTAAGCATTCTTTCCTATACAGGTCATCTCTAAATATTACATATAACAATTCTGTTTTCCTCCAGTTAATCAATAAAAACATTAAGTAGCAGATGGCCATGAATTAAAGCTTGTAGGACTCCATCATAGATGTCTCACAAGTGATTCCTTGTTCAAAAATCCATATGGCGCCTTAACCAGTGCTTCATTTAATGGAGCAATACTCTGAATCTACAACATATATGTTTCTTGGTCAAAGTAAAAGAAAATGCCAAGTCGGCATCTATAATATCAACATTATTATCACTGAAATGTTTGATTTCATCAAAGATATGAAAGTACAAACATGATTTTGTCTGTTGTTTTTTTTTTTTCATATCTGTTTTCATTAACTTTTCATTCTGTTATTCATTATATTGTTCTTTAATTCTTTACTAAAGAAATTACGAGTGACCCATTACATTACTTTACCACGGAGTAATGCCAAAGCTGACATTCTTATAGTTAACCTTTCACAATGTTACCACAGTTGTAGCTGCCTTCTACACCTCTACAATTTCCTCAGTGTTTGAGATAGCTCGTGTGCTTCCTCTCTTCCCACTTGCAGATGTGGGGATCCTCATCTACTGATTTAACAGCCTCCTGCTTTGCTATAGGACTGGAAGTACTTTCAGCACTGTCCTATGGTAAGAGTGTGTCCTCCAGCTCTGTCCTGAATAAAAAGCAGAAATACCCATTGAACACTGCTTCCTTTGTGTCATTAGTAGCAGTTGGAATAATATTTCCAACTACGTAACGGCATGGACACTCACAGGTTTTCTTTGGTGCTATTACACTTCTTTGTTTTGGCAAAGTGTTCCTCCTTGCATGCTTTGGCTTCTTTCGTAATTTTTGCCACAGCTCCTTGTCTAATACTATGCTTTGCTGCTGGTTTTCACTCTATTCCTCTTCCTTCTAGATGAATTTTAATTTTTGTATTTGCCATCATTTCTCCCTCTGTTAGATTGTTTTACTTTATCACCATAAACACCTTGTAATTCTAGGGTTGTGAATCTGGGATAAGTGAGAGAAAAACTTATTTAACCATTTCCTGATTATCTCTTCTTTTTTGAACGTTGTTTTCTACAGGTGATTTACATTCCTTATTCTTGTCAACTTTGTGAAATTAACTCTCCTGAAAGGCCAGTCTGTAGCCACATCCTAAATGAAAGAAGACATGAATATTTACTTCAAAGCAATTATTGGATTTCACCTCTACAATATCTTGCTTGGTTTATGTCAAGATGAGAACTAGGTAATTCCCTTTTGTTGGATGCAATATTTTTTGAATTGTTACATCTTACTTTCAAAAATTGGGTGTTTTGAACATACAGTATGAGGTTTAGAGTAAAAATATTAAAGTTCTCCAGGATAATGTAGCTTACTTTTTTTCTGGCACGCAATAGATGATGAACAAACCAACCATTCAGTTTCCAATGTGGATTGTGTACTACACACTGATTTTTCTGTAAGGGCATGGGCTTAGTAGCATGTAGGATTATTTTCATATGCGTTATAGAAACAGGTGGGTGGAGATCCCCACCTCCTTTTCCCATTTGCTCACTAATCCATTTAAGTACATTATAACATTTAGGGCTACCCTGAGGCTGGGTTTCCTGGACATTTCTTCCTTCTTCTGCCAGAAAGTTTTGTCTGGGCAGACTTGGGGGGGATCACACATTTGTCTGGGATTTCCCTATGGCTGGTAGCCCTAACTATCTGGACATCTCCAACTCAGTTGCTACATATCCAGAAATACGTGTGGGGCTGACTAGCTGCCTGTGCCTTTATTTACAGGAAGCATTCAGTTTAATGGCTCCATAGGCACTCTACAACAGTACAGTAGGTCCAGTGCTTCCTAGAAGCACTTCCTAGAAGTATCTGTTCTTCCCAAGCAGCCTGTGTTCACATTGCCCTGAAACATCAAAGTGAGAACATTACAAAAGGCAATTTTTGATTGGATCAAAGTATCTTCAGCCCAGTAGCCTGCATCTGACAGTAGGGGAAGTCTAGGGAAAAGAAAATGAACAGAGCAACACAAAGTGCTCTTTACCCAGCAAACCTCCCCTGGTTCCAGCCATTAGAGAATTAGGAGCTTCCCAAATTAGAATTGTGTTTAATAGCCCTTGGGGTAATTGTCTTCAGTGGATGAGCCTCACCAGTTTTTGAACCCTGCTTGACTTTTGGCATGTCTAGCACCCTGTGACAGTGATTTCCACTGTTACATTGTGAGTTGTATGAAAAGAGGTTTCATTATATTTGTCTTGAATCTCCTACTGGACAGTTTCATCTGATACCTCTATTTGTGAAATACAGTTAAAAATAATTCCTCTTCTACAGCACACATCATTTTATAGACCTAAATTTCACATAGAACAAGATTTTACATCCTTTCTCAGCTGAGTTTTTTCTAGGTTTGGTTTTTCATCATGTGGTTATGGTTCTATATTTCTTATCACTTCTGTTGCTTTCCTTTGTATTTTCCTTAGTTTTCCTCTGGATTTTGGTGGATGCAACACCAGACCTAAATACAGTTCAAGATGTGAATGCACCGTGCATCTATGGAGTGACATATCAAAGATTAATGTTTTATCTTGAGTGTCACAAGTTCATTTTAAATAAATTGTGTTTGATCCCCCTCTCCCTTTAGCTCTTGCTGTTCTCCTGACTCACCTGAAGAACACATCCTCTGCATTTTCCCCTTTCCTCCCATGCACACAGATCCTCTTTGTCTTTGCCATAACCAGCTTCGCATTTAGCTCTAATAACATCAGAGCTGAGAGAGAGCTAAAAGCATTGTCTGGACCTGGTTGACTCCAGCTGGAGTCATTCACATTAGTTGTCCTTTCTGGGAGCAAGATGCAAAGACACTCAGGCTGGTTCTGGAGAGAAGTAGCACAAATCCAGCAAAGCTTTTCTCTCTGGGCTTTGTGCCACAACTCTTTGTAATGGGATCCCTTTCACTCAGGAGAAACCACTACCCAAGAAGCCTGATTCAATATAGCCACTCTGATGTGGCGGTTGCCAAAATATGGCAGTAAGCTGTGCATTCAGGTTTTGAAATATTTTACATTAATTCTCACCCTAGCAATTTTGGCTTACCCATCATGAAGACCACCATAGAGAAACAGTGATTGGTAATTGAAATATGTGCCTGGAAAGCCTTTCATTATTAACCTCATGTGTTCTGGGCAAATTCCAGGTCAGATAATTACATTCCACCCACCATAAATTCTCCCTGTGATTCCATGCGGGTATGTGTTAAGGGACAAAATCAGGCTGCTGATTTAGGTGATTATTTTCTCAAACCTTAACAAAATGGATAAACCAGGTTGGGAAAGCGGTTACGTAGATTATTCACAACTTCCATTACTTGGTATGAGGTTATACACATCCCATGCAATTCAGATCAAAGGCACTTTAAAAACAGTAAAATTAGACAGGTATCATTTTGGTTACTACTAACTGACAAAAGAGTTTTATTCATTCTGCAAGAGAAATTGTGTTTCCTCCTTCCTTTCATATTTTTTTTTCCCCTGCAGAAAAAATATCTCAAAATACCTCTGTCAGTAACAACTTTTCCTGTAACATATAGTGGGTTTCCAGTTCTCAGGGGCCTGTGCTGATTCCCAGTTGGTGCTTAATGCAATTATCATTTATTCTATTTGGATATTAGCACTAAAGAGGTGTATTTTTTTCATAACAGCTTTCCGTATGTTCCGCATTAACATTCCAGTGCTGCCCAGTAAAAATAGTTGGCCATCTGCCCACCTTTTAAAGTAAATTTTTGGTTTACTATTTTTTAAATTTGGACTTCTAATTATAGTTAGCTCTTCATAAATAGTTTAGCAGAGCTGGAGAGAGTGTTAAGCGTTGCATTTCTGAACCTTTCCTCCCTAATAAGTAACTGTAATCTGGCTCTGACACACCTCAGCTATCCAAATTCCTCCAAAATCCAATATATTTTTGTAATTTCCCCTTCTTTGTTCTGGAGACTTAGGTTTTCTCCCTGAACTTTCTAAGAGGAAACATTCCTCTTACCTTTGACCCTGGCAGCAAACCGTCACCCTTTCTCTTCGCTTGCCTCCCACCAAATCAGCTAGTGTCTTCAGATGGACCTGTGGGCCATCAGCTGGAGAGCTGCAGGTACTATGTCATCAGAGAGCTATTCTTTGATGATGTGGTCAGCCTTCCTACGGTTTCTAGTAAGCCAGTCTTGGCAGGTTCATCTTGCCAATGCGCCAGCTCACACAGCTGTAATTATAATTGAATCCACAAAGTTAGATTTAGCCTTCCAAGTCCATATATCAGCCTTAGTTACTGCAGTTTTCTGCTACTTAAGCATATTTAATTTACAAACTACTGTGCACATTATATTTCCGGTGGCTTTTGAGATGTGTGGAAGGGTGTGTGTTCAAATCAGAGGTATAAAAACCTAAATAACCACACACATAAAAGAGGGGGGGAAAAAAAGTATGAAAGGGCTGACAGTATGAGAGGACATAGATGTCTTATGCTATAATATTTCAAATGAGTACACCACTACTCACAAAGGCAGAGCTAAAACTGGGTGACAGTCCTTGGAATTGTCAAGCCAGATACCTCTGTACAACTTCAGCTCATTTGCCAGCGTAAATCCTGATCTTCCTAGGGGTGACAGTGGTGTGAAAGCACAATAACACATGGGGCTGAACTGCATCTTGAAGCTTTTCTTTGGGGCACAAATGCTTTTCTGTGACCAGCAGGGAACTCCAAAAATCCCCCAGCGGTCCAGAAATTAGTTTTTGCCAGTATAACTCCCTTCAAGGTTTACACTGAAATCCCTATTGAACACACATGTTCCTCCTCACTCATAGTCTTCATCAGATCATGAGGGAGCAAGCCTTGCTGCTGGTCTCTAACCTGTTCTTGTGAGTCAGCCGCATGATTTCTTACCAGTTTCTTTTATGATCACTATTCCTTCAATGTGCTGTATCCAAATTGACCCTTTATGGGAAATATTTTTTTCCAGTATCCAAAAATCAGCTAATCAGTATCAGCTTATGTCTCTTCAATCTTAAGCTTTTAAAAACACTACAGCAATTACGCATTGAGATATATTTTTGTATATTTTTTTTTTAAATTGTCTCTTGTCCATGCCATTTCCTTAAAAATTGTCTTTTATCATCACACATTTGCCAGAATTCTCCAGAGGAGGGATTTTCCTTTCATAAATGTCTAAAACTTTTTCCTTGTTTTGCAGAGTAACAGAGACTATCAGTCAAAAAACAGGTTTTGAGAGAAAATTATTTGGGAGGGGAGAGGACAGGGAAGAGAAAAAAAGAGGCTTTAAGTGTAAATAGCTAGCAAAAATCTCTCATGCACAGAATTCAGGATATTTTATTTCAGATGTTTTGACATGTCCTCTCATTGCAGCTGATGTTCTTCAAATTCTGATCGACTTCTATAAGTTGCATACACAGCATGGATATTATTTCTTATGATGTGCTATGCCTGAGGATTCTGGTAAGACACCTTGATATAGTTCTTCATGAAAAATGTAGTTTAACTAAGGATTAACTTTAAGTGGGTTTAACAGAGGAAATGAGGGTAACAAAGGCAATCACATGATGATTTTGGAATCCCCTCCCCTTTTTTCCCCCCATTGTTTATGATTTCTTAAAAGTATTTTCTGACTACCCCAACTGCTAGTATTAAGAGTGACAAATCCTCGAAACATTCCATAAGGAATCAGGTGAATAGAAAGAGGAGAAGAATATGATTGCAAATTAACAGCAACTTTTCACATTGTAGGACTCATAGCAGAAAACAAATGCAGCTCCAGCACCAAATTGCTAGTAAAAAAATCAAAAGAATGATAAAAACATTTTGTATGAAAAGATCAGAGATGGCATTGTAGGACCTACTCTAGTGCTATCTGGAAAACTGACAACTGATTTCAGAAATTTGATCCTTTCTTTTAAGAAAGGTAATAAACCATGAAGATCTTTACTGCTGCCAGGTCGACTCCAGTGAGACAGGATGGCCAGCGTGCTCTGTGTGGAAAACCTAAAATGACAAAAGGGCTTTTCTATCTATTAAAATAGAAGATAAATAAACAGCTACACTGTGATACTTGTTGCTGGACTCTGAATTAATAATTTCACAAGGAGTTAAAGTGAGTTTACTTAGAATAACCTACCAGCTTCTGACATTCCATAAACAAAAATACTTTAATTTGTATACTAATTAATAGATCAGATAGGACCCACAAAGTTCCATTTAAAGTTATCCGTAAAGTAATTTCATGATAGCGTAGCTGCCTGTCAGAAACTGGTTTAGACAGAAAATTGTAGGCACTGATACAGGTAGCTGATACAGATGGGAGAGGAGAAAAAAAAAGACATCCTGAGCTTCTTCCCTTTCCTAATTCAGCATCTCAGTACCTTGAAGAAAGCTTTGAGACAGATTCTAGAGACAGTTGCTGAATTGGTGTGTCATTACAATGCAAATTTACAAGTCTAATAATACATACAGAAGGAAAAAAATAGTGCTAGGTTCAGGAACTGAGGCACACAGAGGGATGGAGCCTCTGCCCATACATCTGAGAAGAATAATGTGGAGGCATGAAGCTGCTGGGATTTCCTGTCATCCTTTGCTCTCCCACTCTTAATCTCCTGAACTGTTCTAATTTTGACATAAACCTGATTCTAGCATGTTCTTTCGATCAATCTTAAGGACCGTGACACTACCCAAATTTTAAAACAGTAACCTCAGGCACATTTTCCACTCACATCACTCCCTGCGTATTACACTGCTCCTTTGGCACATTCCTCATGCTGCAAATTCACGAATGCCTATGGAGGAAGGTCCCACAGGGGCTGGGGTTCTCCTTCAGTGTGAACCACGGCTCCAAAGTGTTCTGTTGACCACCTCAGTCACTGAAAAGAGGTTGGGCTGGGAGTGAGGATCTCAGTCTAAATATCTGGCTTATGAAGTTCACCCAGAAATCATAGGACATATGTTTGCAACCACTCAGTTCCAACCATCAGCAAAAGACCATCTTTTCATTCTACAGTCTAGCAACAGCTTGTGAATATCTCCATTGACTGATCCATTTTTAATAAATTTTCATTATAATTTTTGTGTACAGTAAGATTCTCCATTGTTATAATCTTTCCATTCTATATAATGCTTTAGTTGTGCAGATGTTAGAGAATTTACAGTTTTAGAGCAAATACAGGCACATTTCAAAGTGTAAAAGATTTTAATCTTTCCTGCTTTAAACTCTCATTCAACTGTGTCAGATACCAAGCTTTTGTTTTGAAGATTTTCCTTTAACGTGCGTATGACTTACTCTAGTTTTGTAACAGATGAAGTGCACTTATAAACCTCAATACCTGCGCAACTGTAATGTCTTAGCAATTTCATAATGAAATTCATATGGAATTTAGCAACCCAAGCCAGATTTGTGTCAGAATCTTTAACATGTTCCAGTTGCATGAAATACTAATTAAAGGCACTCATTGTTAACTGATATAAATAGTCCCCACTTAGCCCATTATAGGTATGGGTTGTAAAACAAACAATTATGTGACAGATGATACATGTTAACACAGAGAAATTCTGTAATGACATTTCTGTAACACTGTAACCTCTTCAACCACCATGTGTTCCACATTACAGGCTAAAGGGGGTGCTGATTGCAAAGGTGACGTACTTTCCAGTTTGTGACTTTTCTTCTAAGAATAGAAATGCCTTAGAGCACCTCCGAATGATTTACATTACAAATTTAGTTCAGGCAATGAAATCATTAATGCAAGCTTGATTTTAGCTGCTACATGTGTTTGCTATTCCACGCGCTAGTGCCAAACAGTTGGATGTGCCTACCTACCAAGCAGTACCCTACCTAGAAACTGACTTGGCAATCCCAGCAAGCGATTGTTTCCTATTTACCACGTCTTTCATCTAATACCCATTTTCCCTTCACTCTGTACTATGAACAAAATGATTTGGACCAAACAGGAAACTGACTTCGGAATGTATATTTTTATAAAAAAATATGTCATCAAAACTCCAAGCTAATCACGGGATAGAAGCAATCTTCTGGCATTTGGATAAAATACACAGATTATTCAATTAGTAAAAAATGGTGTCTGCCTTTCCACTAGCCAACATATTCCTGTAACATTAGAAGCAGGTGGCCTCCTTACTCAAAGCACAAACACGCAGAAGTTGCCTAGTGCATTTGCCCTGCCAAAAAAGATGTATTTTTGCATCTGTGAGTGTACAATCCTTTGTTTAACCCTTGCAACTACAGAGCATCTAAAGCAACAAAAGAAGAAATGACCAAGGTATATGTGCCTTCAGGGGGGCAGTCAATGAAGAAAAGGTGACCATGACCTAGGACAGTACTTTGACTTATTTCAGCTATGACTTTCAAAAAGGGGCTGCTAAAGATGGGCACAGGGTAACTGAGTTTTTTTTCAAAAAAGAGGAGGACTCTCATACTCATGTAAATCCTTGTTTAGGACTCCGAAAACTCCAATTTTGACATCTACTTTTAAAAAAATTTGGCCTTTGTGAACAAGACAAAGCTACTTGTTAGCAGATATCTGTCTCCAAAACGGTCTCTCAGAGATGTATATTTCACCAGAACCAAACCCAACTGCGCTATAACATGCACAAGACAAAACTAAAATTTTGCTAGTATTAAAGTGATTTATTTGCTGCAGAAAGTGAAAAAGTAAAAGTATGGATGGTGCAAATGGATGATGCAAAACTTACACGTTAAGGGAAATATCCTTGTCTTACATCACAGCTAGAAATTGGCCTGGATGGAAACCCTTGAGCTCATCAGACTTGTCCTTGGAGGCACTTTTTATCTAGGTCTGGATCCAAACTTTTTGGCTTAGAGCTACTTTCTGATAAAACTGTGGAAAGTCCTTTGTGACACCTCACCCGCACAGTGAATTGAGGGTTTTCCAAGTCCACTGGGCTGTCCTCTCTGACAGTACAGGCTCCACCCATTCAATTCAAGCAGAGACCAAAAAAATAACATCTGATTTCATGTCCTGCAACTCAAAAATAGGATACATTTAAGGCAAAGCCTGTGAAAGAACTGAAGTATCAGAATGTAAAGTCAATACATAAAGACGTTACTATCCAGAGCTGTCTAAGCACTCTGGAAAGATTGTGAATGACACTAATATCTCCATGGGTAATTAAAAAAAAAACCAAAAAACCAAAACAACACTGTTAATCTCATTTTAACCCCTGCTTAATCTTGCCAATCTCAAGCAGACCCACCTGAAATTTTACCTAGCAGTCAGTGGTCTTATCCCAGAATGCACATTTGTTTCTGGAACATTTGAAGCCATTTGGATAGGACATTTGGATGATATTATTGTCCAAAAATGGGGATGTTCTCACTCTTTGGACTTTTTCCTAACCTTTTTTTTTGGTTTTTAAAACACAAAAATGATTTACCCTAGAAATGTCAAACTTGATTCAATGCTTGCTTGGCGAAGAGACATGTCTTTGGAGCCTGTTAGAGGGCTTAGGTGGGTAATTGTAAAGTTATTGTTAGTTTTTTCCACACTCATGGCATACAGTACATGGCCAGCTCATGTTAATAAATACCTGTTGGGTACATGTGTGGCTTATAAAGGCTTGATCCAAAGCCCACAGAAGTCAATGAAAAGACTTCTCTGGCTATGGATGGGCTTGGAGTCAGCCTGTAAATGTAAATGACAGGATGGAAGAGACTCTGATGGAAGAGTGGGAGAATCATGTCTCCTGCAACCCTTAGGGTCTTCATGGGCAGACGGAGCATGGAGAGAATGGGAAGCCACCCATTGTCTGTGGACATCGTGTACTACGTGGGCCAAAGGATAAAAATGGGAAATGGAGTCTTGAGAAAGGGGAAATCCTAGAGTCACAATGGGGTTGAAAAGATTGGTTAAATGATAGCAGCTAATACTGATTAAAAATGCCTAGCCTTCTGCACCAATGGGAAGAAAAAAAAAAAAAAAAAAAAAAAAAAGAGGTACATAATCTATATAAAGTCTTATCCTTGCATGAATAATATATAGGTGTTCAATTGCTTTTGAGCAATATATAGGCATTTCCCAGGCTGTATCTATCTCATGTGAGTGCGCATGTTGATGTGAGGACTGTCAAATAATTGCAACACCCAGCTGTGGAAGGAAATGAGCCGCAGCAGCAGGTCACCCTCCAGTCCAGCTGCATGCCCAGCCCAGCCTCATCCTGCAATAGAGCACCAGAGCCCTTGGGAGCCCCTGTCATCACTTGCCTGAGAACTATTCCCAGGGCCTCCTTCCTTCACCTCTCCGAGGCATTCCTCTACATCTCATGGGTCCTGGCAGCATGGAGATTTTGGTAGGCAGCCGGGAGGGTCAGGAAGGTTGCATACCCACTACAGAAAGCACACATTTGCTCTAATTCCAGCAACTAGGAAAATGTCTGCAGAATCAGGCTGTGAAAAATCTCCACAGCAAAGTAAAGATCTTTCACATCCTCCCTGGTTTTGTGCAAAGCAGGAACACTTTTGCACAGAGGCTATCTATAAAGTCTGGCTCTTTGTAGATCTGCCAAAAAGTACACATCTCTACTCACTGCTTACCATGTACAAACCCCTCCCACTACGTTTGATTTATTTATTTATTTACTTATCCTCTATCCATTTTTGAAAAACTCTCTTAAGGCAGCAAGGCACAATGATTTGCCTGAGCAATTTTTTTTTGTTTTTGCTGTGGGTGTGTGAAGTGCAGCAGTAGCTGGTTGGTAGTTTGCCACTCGGAGTTGAAAGTTCAACAGCCACCTGTGTCACATCTCTCCCTTTTTTGGATCGAAAGGGTCTTATAGGAAAGGTGTGTTTGCTTTTTCTTTTTTGGTAGGACTAAAAATGGAAGGGAGCGTTGCCTGTGAGAAACTTATTTCCTAGTGTAGTGAAGTAGCCAGCTGGCAGCCAGATGGCATCAAGCCATCAGGAGGTCGAAGGCCATTGGACAACTGTGTGGGATTTGTTTCTCACTCGATGTGTTTGGTTTTAAAATCATTTATTTCTGGAGTAAGTCATAGATATGGAAAGGGTTTTACCTAGGGGACAGTTCTTTCCCCATCCAGTTGAAACCACAAACAGACAGAAAGCTGGTCACTGGCCAAAGTGGAAGGCCAAAGGCAAATTGTCCCATATTTATCCTTTACTGGGTCAAAACTCAAAAGCTGGACACTGGTGGCAGTTCATAAATATTTCACTGCTCCAATCAACAGATGAGATAGAAGGACATTGCATGTCAAGAAACTTGTTGACTCTTGCAGAGCAGATAGCCAGCTGGCGTGAGCACCGTTACTGCCCTGTCACAGAGCTGAAAGGCCAGAGACAAATGGTGCCAGATTTGTTCCTGGTTTAGCTAAAATAACACAGGAATCATGTCTATGTTTTGATCTTGCTGTGGCGTTGCCTGTGATCCTCACTGGCCATCTGATCCTGACCTATTAGTAAGAGGAGACTCTGAACTCTCCAGAGAGAAATTCTGCCTGAAGGCTTACAATTCCTATTTCATTCAAGCTTCCCATTCATCTCATATTTTATCCTCTCTTGTGTTTGCAAGTGCTTTGAGAGTCACCAAGAGATGCTTTTAACATAGTGTATGATCTGATCCCATACTCATGGCTCTGGAGAAATGTGGGTCAGGTTCTTTGTAAGTATGGATGGGCAAAAAGCCACCGAGATCAATGAAAACAAACCTTTGCATGTTGTGTAGGTAAGGATTGCATCCCGAGCAGCTATGTTTCCATCCTTACACAGGAGCAGTGGGACAGCCTGCTTATTCTAAAATGGTCAATAAATGCCTGTGGCACCTCCTTGTACATGTCTGGAAGGGTTAACTCTTCAAACTTCTGCCCCTTGTTTGGGATGGGAGATAAACGGCCAAGAAAGAATCAGCTATATGCTTTCCATAGAACATGCCAATAGACAACCTTCTGGCTCCTGGTCCTCGGGATGGCTCACTGCCTAGCATCCCTAGTGATCCAGAAACACAGTGTTTTCACAATACCTGAAGCAGTACAGTTAAATTTAGATTCTGATTAGCCTGGCAGGCTGCCCGCATAAAAGTAAAGGTTACGAGCATGCCAGCTGGTCCCCTGTCACCAGCTCTGGCTTCTGGAAGGCAGATCTCTTTCCAGAGAGCATGAATCCTCTGAGGAGACGGGCTGAGTAAGGCTGTGGGTTTTCAGTTACCCATGCAAAGGAGCATGGCAAAACAGATTTCCTTGGCCCCGCACATGCTTTACAGCTCTGTTCCAGGGCAATTCAGACAGTGACAGAAGGAACTTCCAAAGGCTCTGTGGTGGTCCAGCTTGGTGTAACCTAAGAAATCATCCTCTTCAGCTCTCTGTCCCCAGCTCTCTGCCCGGAGGTTTCCTCCCCAGCAGCAGTGGTGGCAACAGAACACTTAGAGTGTTTGGTTCCCCAGCAACTGCAGTTGACTGTCTGGTATATCAATTTAAGTCACAGTTGAGTTCAGTTTGTGTTAATGAGCATGATGATCTGTGAACTCCGCTAGCAGAGGAGCCGGCTGCTCTGTTGCTGCTGCTGGGGAAGGAGCAGCCCCCAGCAGTGCTGGACGTGGGCAGGTAGGAGAGAGAAGGTCTAAGTTCACCCCAGCCTGGCCTGTTGGAGGGGACGCAGCTCCCTCAAGCTTCATCAGGGCCCTACCTGATTCTATTTACTGAGAGCAAATGGGGAGGAAGCAAAAGACAGGGAGGTGTAGAAGTGAGGATTCCTGCTCTTGCTGGGCACAAAGGATGTATGGAAGCACAGCTGGGAATAAACTGCTTTACTCAAGAAGGTGAAGTAAAGAAGAGAGAAAGAGGGTATTGAGGAGAAAACTGTAATTCCCTGCTGTCACCTCTTATTCTCTTGTCTGCTCTCAGCACAGGATACATTACCACTTTTCAGTTTATTTTACCTTAAACTTCTTTTTTTTTTTCTTTTCTCTTCCCCCCCCCCCCCCCCATCAGGAACTTTGAAATGGACAAAACAGTACCTCTCCTTTCAATTCTGACCTGCAAAATCCCTGTCTGATCCAGTTTCGTAAGTGTCCTGAGCTGAAAGTAAAGTGCTATCTCCAACTTTTAATACCTTAATGACCTGGAAAATGTGACTTGATTAAGCTCCAGAGCCAAGAAAGAACGCATTTATTGAAGAGGACTGCTAATGAGTCTGCCCCGTCTGTAATGTCAGATCAGTTTTGAAACCCAGACTTTCAATAAATACAAAGATTCCAAATACTGATGCATTAATGCAAACTACAGCCTTAAGCTTCCTCTCATGGGGCAACTGGAGCCAGGTCCTTGTCTAAACGAATGACAAGAACAACTACAGAGCACAACGAAAGTGGGACTCAAACTGTTACATAGCTCAGTCCCTACAGATATGTAGGACAAGTAAATTGATTCACAGATTGATCTCCCCTCTTCAGAAAAATGTCTATGTTTCTTGAGTTTCTTTGTAGTCTATAGTACGTAGATTTTTCATCAGAGGAAGGTAGTAAGAGCTTCGTCCTGTGGCAGGTACTATGTGTAACTGTGATAAATCAGTAAATATAAGGACTTCTTGAGAAGAGGAAGCAGTACTACTGGAGGCTAAAGTGTCTGGTAGAGATTCAAATGTTGCCACAGGATTTATATTTATGAGTTGCCACAAATTATTCTGAACAAAAACACTAGACACAATCCCCTCCCTGCTCCCTGAAACTCCATCAGCTTTGGGACTGCACTGAGACATAGACTTGGACTGCAATCCAGGAATAAAAGTTGTGGCTTGGATCTATATCTATATGTACCCAGGAGAAGGACTGAACCTTGTGTATCTGTGAGTGAACGGTGCGTGCATTTTATTCATCTGTGTCTTCCTTACACTCTCTGCTATCCCTGCCAGTTTCCTCGCTCTATCCCCTGGCATGAATGCACAGCACACTCTCGTGTCACTTAAATCACCAAAAGCTGATATTACTTTTTTGGTCAAACATGTGCTAACTCATTTTTATAAATAGGAATATGAACTGCAGCTTTATAGGTAGAAGACTATATGCTACCTGAATGTTGGTTACTAATCAGTTAAAAATAGATATTTGCTCCTTCTGCATTTACTTAAGTTTTCTCTCTATTAGCTAATGTGTATTGATGGAATCTCATCAGCTTTTTCATGACCATTTTGAGATGTGTGCTTGCCAAAAGTGTTAAACTACAGTCTTGCTCTCCAAACCGATGTACAGCTGAGCTAAAAATGTCATGTGTTGGCTTTAAAACAAAGCAAAAATGAAAATTGAGTTTTGCTGCTGCATTCATTTCAGATCTCAGGATAACTTCCATAAAGGGTATAGGCCAGATTCTTAGCACATTGAAAACTGCATAGGTCCACTGATTCCCATGAAGTTACGTTGATTTACAGCAGCTGAGAATCTGGCCTAAAAAGCTTGGGGCTATATATCTATCTTATGTTATGTTAAAGTCCCTTGACCTCTTACTTGATTGCCTTGCTCCAGCGTGTGATGCTAGTGTAGGTAAATTATACCTCTGCTGGCCACTAAGCTTGCTGTTCTAGCAATATTAATAACCTCAAGGCTTCTAATTTTCTTACCGATGCTTGCTAGACCCCCTGTGCAAGCCTCTGGGGCTGCTCTGACAATAATCCCAATATATTTTGTTTTGAATGAAAATAAACTTTATTGCAACTTGCGCTGGAGGCAGACCCACAAGCCTAGGCTCTAGAATGCCTAGTAGGCAGCTGTGTAATCATTAGCAATACTATAGGGAACAGCACTAGGATCAGTTCAGAAAGGTTCTTCATCCAGTTGGGACTATAATTTACAATGCCACCATCACTACAATAACAAGGTAGCAGAGGGAAAACACTCTGGAAGGGGTGGCAGTGAAATTCAGCCATCGCAAGGTGTGGTCTTTGGGGCAAAACCTTTAATTGGCAGAAGGTTCACTAGCTGTTCTGGTAACCTCAGACTTTCACTTTTCATTAAATTTAAATCTACAGTCAAAATGAGCTTGCAAAAGCATCTGAATAGAAAGGGCTGGCAAGCAATGTCCCATCTTTCCATGCAGA
Source organism: Fratercula arctica (assembly GCA_947846985.1). Taxonomy (NCBI): domain Eukaryota; kingdom Metazoa; phylum Chordata; class Aves; order Charadriiformes; family Alcidae; genus Fratercula; species Fratercula arctica. The sequence goes on from CANTUZ010000003.1 coordinate 113,492,642, forward strand.
AGCAGAGCGATTCTGGTGTCCTGGGCCCTTTTCTCATCAGGTTCCTCTTGTCCTTATGCTCCACCTTCTTACTTACTCCGCCACAATGGACTTGCAGCTCTCCTTCCTGCACAACTAAAGAAGCAGTAGAAGCAGTAGCAAACTTTTGTTTTGTTTCTGCTTGGCACCCAAGCTTACCCTACATTTTCCTTTACCTTATTTTTATATCATACATCTGATTTGGATCTATAAAGTTTTATTGTAGTCATTACAGTCAGCTCACACAGGCCACTACTGATCACTTCTATAAAAAACTAAGTTATGGGCTAATTTTACAACCAAAACCGTGATGTTGAAGAGGCACAAGTTTTAGTTTGAAATGTCATGTGATCACATGTGATTATAGGCTGTTCCCGGACTGGATGAGCATAGCCCTCAGAGCAGTTTTCTCTTTCTGCAAATGTGCTCCATCTCTGCTGTGGATTTACTGTTAGTCTAACCCTCACACCAATTTCGGGAGCTAATTAACAAAAATAAATATTTTCTGTTTTGAAAATTGTGGCTTTTTCTCCCCTCTGTCTTCCTGAAATTCCCTTGAAAGTCTTTATAGGGTACAGCATTTCAAGGACAAAGACTGTGGGATTTGAATAAAGTGTTACTGCTTTTTATCAAATGTTAAATCATCAGAATTTGCTATTCATGTTGTTCAACTTTTTTTTTTTTTTTTTTGTTATAAAACTTCCTTAAGCTTTCTCTAGCAGTTTGTGATCCTCTCTGAACCCTCCTGTGACCCCTAGAGTAGTCATGACCTTCAGCGTGAGGAGCACTGCCAACATCCAGGTAAAACAAAGGCAGAAGGAGTAGGAACACACAGAGATGCAGTCCAGGTTTTAATATTTGTATAAAATGTCTTGAAAAAGTCACCCAGTTTTACCACTACCACATATCCTTACTTAGGTGACTAATCTTAGCTGTTTCTAAGTTGGTTTCATGGACTGACAGCACGCAACAGTGAATAGCATTGGTTAGAAACCTAGAGAATGATCCTCAGAGCATTGCCACCTCTGACAGCAGAAGGTAACGTTCACGTTACTAAGAAAATGGGTCTGGTTGTCAGCACTACTGTCTTGCCAGCTCCTTCTCTCCGTTTCAAAAGCCCAATTCAGCAGGTGGTTACAAAAAATTCTGGAGAGGTCTCTGGTTTGCAGGAGGTGAAGAGTATCTGCTCTGATGGTAAAATTGTCAGGTAGAGTACCAATGGAATCCTTATTCAATAACTGAGAACTTCAATGAAAGTAACTAATTTTTTGTCTAGTGACAGAAAAGTGAGTGGGAAAGGAGCCCATGCTAAAAAGAAACCCGTCACTAGACAACACATGGTTTCCAGAAGAACATTAGGCAAAGCTATACCTAAATAATTTATTTTAATTCAGTAAATTAAAGTTTGTTTTATCATCTGCTCCACCATATGATCATGCTGCTGCATTGAACTGCCTTGCTGGTTTCCTTAGTCTATTGACTGAGCTCAGTATGTCTCAGATCTTGTGCATTTGCCTGGTTGCTGAGTTGATCACACAAGGTTAGTGGTATGCACTGAGATGTCTGATTGAATGTCTGCTGGGGTAATGACAACATAGAATACATAATTACAAGTCTGTGTGCTGGTCTAGCTCTGTCACTGATTTGTCCCTTGGTTTTGACAAAGCCACTTGACTTGACTCCAGGTCTCAGTTTACCCAGCTAATAAACAAAATTCTGCTTTTTTCTTATCAAATTTAAAAAACCTGACATAACAAACCATCCAAACCAAAAAAAACCCAAACCAACCCAACCTCAAAGCTCCTAAATAGTTGAGGTCAATCTCAAGCTATAGACTTGATGTGAATAGACTGATGAGAATCTGCAGCTCACTCGTGATGAAGCTCAGAATTGTGATCACGTCTCCAGCTTTAAAATGAATGAACTGTAGGCCAGACTTACTTTTTATACTTAACATATTCTTTTTTCACTGGAAATAGAATTATCTAGACAATCAACAGACCATGGTAAAGGGAATGTTGGTAAACATTGTCTATTAAAATGGTTTGTTGCAAATGTCAATGTAATTGTGAACTAGTAACTTTTACAAGCATTCACAAGTATCAGGGTCACAATGAAGATGGTCCAAAATTCTTCAGGCATATGAACCCAGAGGTTTTCATGTCAGTTACAAAGTCTTAAGGAAACTCTTCAAGAACAGGAAAACAGTCGCCATATAGGTCTTCTCATCATGCTTTTTTGGAAATGCGTCATAGTCATAGAAAAAGCATGCAAACCTACAGAATTCATGACTCGCATCAGCCTTGAGGGGAGCCATGGGGAAATGTGATGTCCCAGCTTGTCAAAGAAGATCTCCAGGCAATGTAATTTCCAGGTAATGTCATAACAAAAACTTTGAAGACACGAGAAGATCTGACTTAGCTGACACTATGTTGATCATTACTAACTGATCAGAGAAGATACAAGTAAATCTTGGTTATATTGTTCTGATTACTTCAGCTCTAATTCTGTTTGTGATAAGGATTTTAAAACTAATGCTAAGCTCATTATCATGTTAAAAACAGCACTTTCTAGTCAAGGCGAAGCTTGGAGAAATGCTTTGCCAGATAATGGAAAAGCAGCTTACAGGGTTTGGATTATGAAATCAATGTGTACTTGGCCCTACAGAGTTTCTTCATTTCTAACATAAGTTTTTCATTAGCCCAGATTTTTTCCTAGTTGAGTCTTATTTGATTTTTATGGCCTGGGGTCTACTCACACATAAAATGGGAAGTGGTATAGTCTTGCTTTTATCTGCTGAAATGTGAAATAAGGTATGGTACGGTGAGCTTGTCTTTAATGTTTCTTGGATTTTGAAGATATTTTGCTACAGTTTATGCCTTGACATGTAGTTAACAAACTTCACAAACAAGCTGGTTACATCCAGTGAAGAGGTATCTGAAATGAATCACTTTATGCATCCGTGTATCTAATAAAGAATATAAATAAAGTAACACAAACTAAATGCTGTGTAGTTGTCTGAACAGCAGACAGATGAAACCTGAAAGAGGGCAAATCCCCCTGTTGCCCAGGAACAGGCCACTCATGTCTCCTGATGAATTGGTGGGTAATCATGGCTAGCTATGGCAACCACTGGTTGCCACAACACTCTGTTAAGAAAATCCATCTTGCCTGATGTCTGTATTTTGTTTTCTCTTGAAAATGAAAGGACACAGTGAAGAACTGATGAGCATCTGTCTGTCTGTCTGACTGATTCAGGGGCTAATGAAACTTTATGTTTTATGAGATTAATTCTTCAGGGCAGATCCAACTTGCACTGTTGAAGCCTTTAGGTAGAACAGACACAAAGCAAAAACTCATTTGAAATAGTAATTCCACATCTGCCTATTCATGTCTTTAAAGCTCAGTGATTACGTGTATCATGACACTGCGTGGCTTCTCTCCACTTCATCTTATCAGTCAGCCCTTAATCTTTCTTATATGTCATTAACTTTCAAAATGTTTGACTCTCATAATTTTCCAAGATCCCTTCATTGAGGAAACAATCCCGTTTGGAGACTCATTATCTCACTTACATGGAAGCTCATGAGATCTCTAGAAATCCTGGCGTTCGACAGGAAAGGCTCTCATTTGTTAACACTTAGCTATAATCTCAGCTAAACACACTGCTTCTTGGCTTAGACAGATCCCTGCCTGTACAAGTACTTTTCTTGTTGTCTGATCAGTGTGAATTCAGGCAGTTTAGTTTAAACAGTAGTCAGAAAGAGCAAAAAGGGTCTGTTTGCACCAGTCTCAGGTGACCTTTTCTACTGTCTGGCACTTGCTGTACAAGCGCTCATCTTTTATTCCACTGTCTCTGGTCTAACCTTCCACCTTGATGACAAACATTAATCTTAGGACAACCACAACATTTCAGCTGAGACAGATGCTCATTAATGAGCAGACTGTTGTAAACCACACAGAAAAGAGAGAGGAAGGGGCACCCACCCCAGCGGTGACTGGGGTCAGCTGGGGAAGGGCAGGTAACCCGTGTCTGACTCTGCAAGTGCTTGTGTTCCACTCTGCTTTCCATCTTTCATGACCTCAGCTAATCTGTTTGATTTAACACTGCAGTCCAGAACTCTGACAGGTGATGACCTGAGCTCAAGGCAGTAAAAAAAGTGATAGCTCTTTCCTAGATGAGATTAGGCACTTGGGAAAGACGGGTAGACATAGTTCTTAGAGATATGGTTTAGTGATGGTCTTTGTCAGAGTTAGGTTGATGGTTGGACTAGATGACCTGAAAGGTCCCTTCCAACCTAGGCAATTCTATGATTCTATGAAATGCCTACATCTCAGCTAGCCTCTCTTTATAGTCAATGAATGTGTTGTTAAGGTTATCTTCATCTCAGTGATGCCTAAAATAGATCACACCCAACACCATAGATATCTGAAGTGAAGGAAGATTTGTCTCTCCTTGCTAATGTAAATACCCTTTTCATATTTTGTTGCACCAATAACTTCAGCTATATGGTACTGTATTATGATGCACAGAATAACAGTAACTAGATCTGAGTCACAGGTGTAAGACAGGACTTCCATGGACACATCCTATGGTTCTGAAGACACTGAGTGTTTTCCCATGAACTGAGTGAAGCGAAGAGGGAACTGTGGTGAGGCACAACACGGATGTCTGAATCCTCTCTGCAAAGTGAGCTATTTATCAGACGAAGAAGAAGAATTAAAGCACAGACTGTAACCTATAGCTCTACAATTCATCTTGCTTAGATCAAGGCATCGCTCTAGTTGGTTCAGAGGTCTTTGTTGCTGCCAATCTGGGGGCACCAGCTGAGTAACTCCACAGTGAAGACATAACCTTAATAAGTGAGATTTTTGCTGTTCTGACCACATACCATTTCCCCCACCACCACTTTTTATTATCATCTGTCTTGAATCATTTCCTTGTGGGGAACTTCAGCTACCAGTGCTAATTGTGTTACACATAAGAACTGCCACTGACGCCAACACAAAGGGGAACAAATTCTTTTTTGTTACAATATAAAAGATCCCAGCTATATTTGAGCAGGACTACATTTGAAATTTATCTTACTCGCTCTATAACAAAAATGACCTGGCAGACATATTTACCTTTAACAGAAAGCTAAAACAAACACATTTGGAACCTGAAGCAATAGCTGTAATAAGGATACAAGGCAGAAAAGCAGGGTAAATTTAACCCTAATACCAGGATTAATAATAAAACACAGTTGTCACATGCTGTTTACTTGTTTTAACAACTGGAAGGGTTTGGGAGAGTTAAAAAAAAGTTCAATGTCTGACTTCCACTCTGCCACATTTGCACTCATATACTAAGTTTACACAGTTCTTTGTTGGCTCAGTGATGTTTCTGAGAAGCTTGCTTTTTTGAAACCATGCGGGGGCTATGTCTAGCAAGAACTTCACGAGACATTCTGCATCCTAATTCCCTTACTCTCCTTCATCACATGGCAAAGGACAATGTCCAGCATGAGTTAATCCAGCATCACAGGTTATTTCTCTATAGCTTGCCTCTTGCCAAAGCAGCCCATTCTTAACACAAGACAAGGCTAAAGAAGGAAACAAATGTGTCCTAGCAAGCAGTGAGATGAATTCCTGACTGCAAAATTGGAAACAAAAAATGAAATATGAAAACAGAAACTTAAAATATATCTGACTCCAAAATTCCTTTTTAGCTGTTCCAGTATCTTGGCTACAATGAGTGCAAAGATCTGGCAATGTAACGCCTCTCCCTCTCTCTTCCCCTGTTTCCCTTTCTTCTTTCTTCAAAGCTTGGCCTTACCTTGGAAATCTTGCTGAGCTTACGCTCTGTCTTTCACTGTTGTTTGAGATACAATGTGCTCCTACTCTCTCCCTTAGCCTGTTGAATTCCTTCTGAATTCATAGTTTCTTTCTGTGACAACAATTTGGGGTTATCCTAATATTTTTTAAATCATCTGTTAAATTGAAATTGCCCATTGTACATGGTCTCCATCATTAGAACCCTTTATGTCCTTTCTCCTCTTCATGCCTTCAGGAAACGTCCTAGCTAAGTCACCCTCCCCTTGGCCATAAAGGAGGGGATGAGATGAAGGAACGAAGGAAGAGGGGGGAAAAGGGTAAAGGAAGTGGTGCTTTTTTTTTTTTTTTAATTTTCTCCCCATCAGTTACATGCTCTCTTTCACGCCAGTGTCCCATCAGTTTTAAGTAGCTAACACTACTGGGAAGTTGACCGTCTGAATTGTCTCATTTACTCTTGTGTGTTTCTTTACGTTAAGTAACAGTTCATCAATCTCACTGTGCCAGAGGAGCTCCTCCTGTTAGACGTTAGGGCTGTTTCCTTGAGGTGCAAAAGCTTTCCTTTTCATGTCTTTTCATAAGCAACATTGTTCATTACAGTGAGAGAATGCAGCATATAACTTGTCATTCATTCTCTCTCTTGCCACTGTTTTGCTGGGCAAACCTTAAGATGGCTCTTGGGCCTTTTTAATCCTCAGTTCAACCTAAGAGTAGTTTAAGTCAACATAACTGGTGTTTTCAGCCTGTTTATGATCTGCTTCTTGATGATGTCTACAACTGTTGTCATGTTTAAGCTTATGATATGTTTTGAGACTCTGAAGAGTTACATTTGGGCAGAACATTCCTTAAATAATACATATGAATGATACACACAAGAAAACACAATTAATTCCTTGAAACTACTACTAACCATTAGCAAAAGATATGTTTTGTTGAATGACTTCTCACCAGTGCTCTACAATTCCCTTACAAATCTGGCTGCTTGAGGAGAAATCTCCTGGAGAAAAACCTGTCAGATGGAACATTGTTCATCATGCTTTTTTTTTTTTTTTTTGTCTGAGGTATAATTTGTTACTATTTTCACACTGAAGTCTATAATATCTTGGGCTTCTGAACTGCATTCAATGAGAAGGATGATCAGAAAGAAACACAAGGTTAAATGACATACTGGTTCATCTGGAAAAGCCTTCTATCTTTGCACTATTTTTTGCCCTTTTTTTTTTTTTTTTTTTAAATAGAGCTCTGAGAACAATAATGAAGAGCCAGAGGCTACCTAAAGGTGTAAAGGAAAAATTTAGTCAGTTTAGTGTGGGTTAGTGTACAGAAATGGATCACTAGAACTGTTATCACCAGTGGCAATTCAGTTCACCATCACTGGCAATTACAGCTAAAATGACAAAGAATGTGATCTGTTGGAATAGAAGAAAACACAACCATAAACTATAAGTGACTTGAAATTAGGCACAAAACCTATGTATGCATATAAATCCTTTTATCCTTATAATCCTGTTTCCCTTGAGCCTTATTTTTCCTTTTCCATTATTCTCTCTTTAATTGTCATTACCTGTATTTGTGCTGTTTCTTATGCCTGCGATATTGCAAAACTAAAAGCTTCGTTCCAAGTGTCATACCTCTCTAGTATGACATAAGTTTACTGGCAGGATGGATAAGCTAGTACCGAGACACAACTTTGCTTAGTGTGGTGCAGAAGTTTCCAGAATGCTAAAGTGATACATAACAGCGGTAGCTGCCAGGTCTGTCTAGATGGAAGTATTTAGTACAGCTGCAGACAGATCCTTCAGCTAAGTACTTGAGTGCAGGAACATCTTGGCTCTCCAACCTTTGCCAGAACCCAGTATTTTCAAGGTCTGTACTCCTGCCTGAGGATGTGGGAGCTGTTTCAGGAGGCAAAAAGCCCCTGGGAAGTGAATGTTTGTTCAAGTGAAGCATGCCGTAGGTGAATCTGTCTTAAGTAGATTAGGAGATGGGCTTGGGTGAGTGCAAGTTGGTGGTACGTGGTAGGCAGATGAAGAGATTGTGTAGGGGTCCTGCTGGGTTCTCAGTGTATTAAAGCTCTGCCATTTCAACTGATTGCACAGAATAAGCAACTGAGAGAAGAGTATGGAAATGTGTCTCCTAGTGCCCATGTAGCCTATAGCTGGACGATATTGCTCTCTCTTGTGGTGCTTCTTGTCACCCACACTGGTGTTCCTGGAGTACAGGATTCATCTCACCTAATATTGACATCTGTATTCAGAATTATGTGAAAGTCCATCATTTAATTTTATGGAGGGCTGGGTCAGTTTTCTTCGGTTTCTTTCTGGGTGTGTCCAGAGCTACAAGTTTTAGTTGTGTTTCAGGTCCAAGTAAACTCAAAATGAAGCACGGTCAAAACTGCCAAATTTTATCTGGTTCCTTGTCAAAATCATGTGAGAATGCAAAGCATAAATCATCCAAGGTTCACTCAAAACTGTGCTTAATGTTCACTCAGAAAGCCTGATATTTTTATTAAACATGAAATCACGTGAGTTTTACATAAATTGGAGTAACGTAGAACATGTTACGTAAAACAGGTTCCATAAACTTAATTTTAGCACCTTATTCATCATTTTATCTGACAATTGATCTCATTTGTGTTGTCCAGACTGAACCCAAAATTCCACTGAACATGGTGATAATTTGCTTAAATCCTAAGAATCAGCTTCAGAGTTGGATCTGCTGGGACAGCTGAACAGAGGAGAATCTGTTTGACTGATTCCAAATCCCTTTAGAAGCACAAGTACTCCATCCCTCTCAGACTGGAATATTTAAGAAAAGTAAACAGATCATCAAAAAAACCCATGTGTCCTTTTTTTTCTTGCTTCCCCATGTGTGTAGTCTCTGTAGTTGCTGTGTCTTAAGAGAAGAGTACCCAGAGGCTATATTTATTTATATTTATTATAATTATCTATTACGATGTAAGACACTTTTTACTGTATGATATATCAAATAGTAATTTCTCTGTCATACACATAAGTCTATTGTTGAACATTTAGGCAGTGAGATTCATATCTGCTGATAAGCATCTAGCACACTGCTCCAAAACAGTGTGAAGTAGAAAGGAAGTACTGCTTGATAAGTTCATCATTTATGTTCTTTCTTCAGTCAATAGTGAGGGATAAGCAGAGTTGCAGAGTGCAACTCATTTCATCCTAAAATACGCATATAAAAGATGGGGAATTAATTGTCCTGTGCATGTGTCTGTCTTTGTGTACATTTCCCTTCCCACTGACTTCACAGGGAGTCATAATGACCAGCTTAGACAACTTAATTCATTTGAGATGAATGATATTACATAGATACTTCATATCTAAACATCACCATTTACAGCTTTCCCTATCAGGAAAACTTATATTGGTGCCCGAACCTGCTTTTTAGCTAGTCCTAGAGCTCCAAGGACAATGCTGGTTGAAAGTCTGTTTTAAGAGTAGTGTTTCTTATGTCCAGCTCATTTATATGTTTTCAGAAATCCACACTGGAATAAAATAATAGAGACAAAATATTTACGCTTTTGATTAGCCAGTATTGAGGACGAAATAGTTATTTTCTCTACTGTTGCATGTAATTTTTCTATAATAAGAAGTAGCTCACATGCAGAAACACTGGAGTCACTGAGAACATTTAATATGATGACTGATTATTTAAAGTATGCTGTGAAACACTTTGGGTTTAGAAATACTTATGCCCTGAAGACTATCATGAAGAATGGCTGCATTCCACAGCAAGAACAGTGTTTGGAAAGCTTAGCTCACTTCAGCCTACTCACAATGATGATAAATTGCATGTATTGTACACTGTATGCACAGTTTTTATGCAGGTGTTTTTATTTTGGTTTGGTTTTTTACATCAAAAAAAAACCCCAAACCCTCCTACCCACTTTTTTTTTCCCCTCAAAGAACATTTAGATCCATTCCTTCACTATTTCAGCCCCTAAAGTACAAGCAGCGCAACAGCTACATTAGCTTTGCAACAAGGATGAAAATCCCGCAGATTTTCTAATCTCTTCTGTCCCGAAGTACCTTGCTCTGGAATGAAACAGGGAAAACTGCAGAATTACTTTGACCCAATGTCCACAGTGTTAACCCAGCTAGCTCTGCGTTGCCCTTTGCCTCTTCCACTGAGTGGGAGGAAGGGAGAGAAACTGGGTCACCGTGTACTCTTGCTAGGTCAGATAGGAGCTTCCAGGCTCTCACATTTACCAGGAATTAAAACAAGGAGCAATTTCTCGATGACACCTTTTTCAGTGAAAACTGGTTACATTATCATTAGTAAGGTCAAAGACTTCTGCAATGTTGACCTTGACAGGAGCAACGTCAGGGGTTACAGACGTGAGTGAAAGACCATGTACTCCTCTCCCTCCTTTTCCTCCTCCAAAGAGCAATTCCTATATTCAGAGGGAAGCCGTGATGGAGAAGAGTATGGCTGGGTTATCTATGCCACCCCATCTTCATCCTAAAGCCTGAACCTTTATTTGTTTATCTGTTTAGACATCGTTTGTCCTACTTGGTGTAGGCTTTTCAGGGAATCATTTATCCATAGCCACTCAGTTACCAGGTTACATCTAAAGTTATACACAGACCAGGGCCAGGGCATGAAGCCAAGTACATCAGGATTCTACCTTGACACTTTTTTCACCCAGGCCGGTCAGAAATTAATGTGCTTTGGGTATTTTTGTCAGTATCATGGTTCGGAGGCAAAGGAGTAAAGAGAGTTTAACTATATCAACAGAATATATTAATCCAAACTGACACTGGTCTCTGTCTGTTTTGTTTACTGGCATAGATATAGTCAAAGTGTTTTATATGAAATACCTTTTCTCATAATAATGCAAGAATCTCTAAGGGTACAAACAGATACAAGGGTTGTATAGATGCACACCAGCTAATATACTTCTCAGAAACTAAAATGTTTAATTGCAAATTTACCAGCATGAATAAACAAGGCTTCCTCAGAAATATGTCAAAATTCTTAAATCGATGTTTATTTCCTTGCCAGTCAACAACAAAACTTCAGGGAGCATGGGATGCAGTATTTCTGGCCATGTGAAATAAGTGTTGCAAAACTGAAGATGCTGCAAATGATTTCCTAGAACTTTGTTCCATACTATGCATTTTGTCTGAAATATTTCACCAAAGACAAACTCCAATTTCTCTCACAGCTCAGACAACAGGAAATAATGCAGTAAAAGAGTTTAGTTTTGTTCTGTTTTTCATGCCTCACAGTTGCACTGAGCTAACTGCATTTTATCTTAGGAATGTAGTCACAGAGCACCTTTTCATATTCATGCGCAACATACCCAAGAGGTTCATCTACTTCATTTTTTATTCTTTTCTCAAACCAAATGTATGGGAATTGTGCAAAACTATATGCAAAACAGCGAGACTTTGTCACAAGCAATTAGATTATAGATTATTTTTGTTTTGTTTTGTTTCCTTTTTCCTCTACTAAAGCCATTAGCACTTAATAATACCATGTAATTCCCTGATTCCCCTAGGCAAGGAAAGATTGTAGGCACAAATATGTTGGGGAGCGTGTTAAATGGGGGTCTCTAACCTCAGAAGTGATGCTCGCAGCAACTAATTTAAAAGGTAAAAGTGAATTATCTCCTCCAGCCTTTAGGAAGACAGTTAGTTCTTAATTTGAAAGGGATTGCTTGGTTACCTCTTGAGGATGCTTCATTGTCCTGAATCTGGCTATTGGCATTTCTGAGCAGCAGAGAGGTAAGGCTTGAGTCACAGTCTCTCCTCCCACCCTCCGTCTCCTCAACACTTCTAGATTGGGCAGATTTTTCCTTGGTGTTCTGGTTTCTGAAACTCCTCTCTGTGCATCACAAGGTGAAGCCCACATAGCAAAACCGGGGTTGTGAGTTCCACACACTTGCACAGCACTGGGAGATTTCAAAAGCTGCAAGGCACTGTGTTACGGAGCGGAATGCTGTCCTATCCACTGCCTTCTTGTAGAAAAAATAAAAAAAATAAAAAACCAAAAATCAACAACAAAACCCACCAAAAACCAAGACAAAACCAGAATCTCCCCATATGATACTTGTTTTGCCTTCTGCACGTCTGATATGAAAAAGAAATAAAATAAAATGAACCACCACAAAACTGCTTAGTAAGATAAAATTCTGAATAACGTAACTCAGAAAAACCCAACAGAGTATGCTTCCCTTACGGTAAGGAGTTCTTAAATTCTTTTCTGCACAGCACTTTTTTGTATGATATCAACAGCTTTCACAGACACTTACCTGTAGCAACGCCGACCCATCCAGTATGAAGCAAACTGATTTATGATTGCAACATGGCTAAGAGCATGGTTAGTCGCCAAGCAGCTGTCACCGAAAAGACCTCCATAGGCTACATATAGAATAAGGCACTGCTAAGTGCCTTTTTATAACCATTACAAGAGCGTGGTCCTTTACAAACCCACGTGACAAAAATAATAAAAGTATTTGGAGGGAAGAGGTTCTACTTCTGCTTGCTGGGATCAACAAACCATCTTGACTCTCCCTCTTGTAATTTTTAAATGAATCAGAATTAACTTATTTGCAACTACACCCCCATGACTCAAGATTGTCTACTATTTATTCTTTCAGAGCCCTTTGTGAAGTGAGTTATAACAGGACATAATATATATGATGTTTAAGTCACAGAATAAAAATGAAGAACTGAAGCCAAACTCAACTAGGTCTGAAATAGGATTAAGACTGCAAAACGCTTTTTAGGAAGAGCAGTTTAAAAGCTAAATACAAGTGCAGTTTCTTTGTGACTCTGACCTAATAAATATGCATAGAATCATTTTAATTATTTGGAGATCAGTGTGTTTCTCTTTAGGTCACTAATTCTTATACATGCTTCAGCTAGATAAAAAATGATATCTAATAAACCTCAGGAATGATATGAGGAACAAAACCACACCACGCCAGCTAACTACAGCCAAAAATCCTTCAAGAAATTAGCAAAGTAAAATAACATGTTATGCATTATATTGGGGTATTTATTTATTTTGTTAGTTTGATTGGTTTATATAAAAACCTCATAGACAAGGTGATTACAACACATGAACAGCAGCCAAAGTCCTGGCACAGACCACTAAAATCCCCACCTCACTTTCTTCAAGGTCAGCATCATTCCCAAGCCAAATTTCATAAAAAGGATATACTCCTTGAAAACAGAGAAGAGAGAAAAGGATCACTGGAGACCTAGAATCTGGCAACCAAATTCCAGGAAATTCTTTTTAAAAAGTCACGAAATTGGAAGCTGAGAGAGGCCTTCCTGAGGTTTAAAGGGGACCTGTATCATGGACAGTGTACCCATCACAGAAAAGCATTTTTTTCTAAAAGTCAACCATTTTTTAAAATTCAGAAATTACAAGTGGACCTTGGTCTTTATTTATATCTAAATAAATAAAAAAACCCACAACCCAAAACCCAAGACTAAATCACACACACAAAAAAGACCACAAAAAAGTATTTTTTGCTGTTCGAAATTAAGTAGTGATTAGTCTGTGGTTTACAATTGCCTAATTTTAACATGTGTCTTTGTTAATGGTAGCTTTGGTGGCTCAGCAAAGGCAAAGTGACACAGGGCTTTTAATATGGCTGTGCATGGCATGTCAGAGTCTAGTGGTTGAAAATTTGGATTAATCAGAATTGCAAATGAAAATCAAACACGAAAAAAGGCTTCTCTACAGAAGCATAACCCCTGTCCTCTCCTATCTTGGTTACGCTCATGCTTAGCCTGGACACTCAACAGCCCAAATGGTGTACGTTTTATCCACGGTATCACAGATATCATCACTTTTGTACAGAGTTTCATAGCCTGCTTTTCCTCAGACCTTCCTTTAGAAGAGCAGCCACTGAAAGAATCTCCCTGGCATCTCCAAGTGTCTGGAAAACCTGTGTGCAACTAAAGCTGTCTCAGCCTAATAAACGCTACATCTACTACAGAAAGTGTGATGGTGACCCTAGAGATTCCCCCTTCAGTCCAGTTCAGTATCATCAACTGTACACAATCCTAGGAAATGGCACACATTGTTCCATGCTGGAGAGTCCTGCCAAAGATTAACAAAGGATGCACTAATATAACTGTTTGCCACATATGGGTTCTGGTTCATTTTGTTGCAAATGCCAGTGAATGTGATGTGTAGATTAGGGCTTCAAGAGGTGGTAACAAGAGCCAGCTTTTCCTGGCTGGCTGGGGAGTTTCTAGCAGAGGTGTCACCAGCAAGCACTCTGCAATTCTTCATTTGGGCTCAACTACCTAAAAGAATCATAGAATCATTTAGGTTGGAAAGGACCTTTTAAGATCATCAAGTCCAACCATCAACCCAGCACTGCCAATTCCACCACTAAACCATGTTCCCTAAGTGTCACATGTAGGTGTCCCTTAAATACTTCCAGGGATGGTGACTTAACCACTTCCCTAGGCAGCCTGTTCCAATGCATGTTAACCCTTTTGGTGAAGAAATTTTTCCTAATATCTGATCTAAATATCCCCTGGTGCAACTTGAGGCTGTTTCTTCTTATCCTAAAGATGAGAGGAGGAAGACACTAGCTTCTCCAGGTCTGCCATTGTAGTGAACTGAGGGGTTCAAGGCTTCCATACAGGGCAGGGAGAAATGTCCCAGAACCTATAGGAGAAGCACATCCCTCTGCAGCAGCAGCTGAGGGCCAGACACAACACTCTGAGGCATTTTCTGTTACTTCAGTGACCTTTGCTTATGAATATGATGTTTTTCCTCTGTGGTCATGATCTAAGCTATTATCAATATATTTTTAGTTGATCAAATTAAAATTGCGCATGAACAATGACCCTGACCATGAGTGTGATGGTGAAATGTCAAAACTCCTCTCCCGTTTCAACTTGCCCCCACCCCAAACCAAAAGCAGCTTGTTCCTTTTTGGAATAACTAGGATGATATTGACATTGTGATACTATAACACACATAGGAACACATTTGGTTCTAACAGCAAATAGATTGTTTTGTCCTTCTAGACTGCCCTTTACCTAAAATTGTGTAGTCTCGTAACTCTCTTTTCAGTTAAGAAAACAAGTTGTGCATTTTTCTGTCTGGTCATGAGGATAACTAGCCACATAAATATTCTTTCCTGACTATCATTACTAAACAATTAAGAGGAGAATAATTTGTTGGCTTCAAGATGTATATAAACTGCCTTAGAAACAGTAAAAAATATAAAAAGCTTACTACAATCAAATGGTTGTCCCTTTGACAATGAGTGAGCGTTTACAGCAAATAATAGCAGTATTCTAACCACATAGCAAGGTCAACTCTTCCATTCAAAATATGATAAAAGATGAGAATGAATGTTCTTGTCCAACTACTTATGCAATTCTTATGCTTCATAATACAGAAAATTACCCTAGTTGTGATTTGACCTTATCATAATTTGATCTCAGAGGCTGATTATCTCCATCCCCTGCAGCTGGAAGGAAATGTTTTCCAGCTCTTAGAAGTCACTCTGCATACTGGGCAAAGCTGCCTAGTTGCAGTTTTTAATTCTGGAAGGGTGGCAGTCAGTGGAGGGATGGAAAGAAATGCTCAATGACTGAATACTGCTTATATTTCTCACACAATGTGCTATAAGATTTATATGATGTCGTTTAAAACAGTCTGATTTTCCTTATGCAACAGTTTATTACCTCATTCATTTATTTGCAGAAGGTTAAATTATATCAAAGAATTGACGACAGATTCTCCAGTCATAAACATAACTCTTATCTGAGAACAAATCATGGCAAACTGGAAGAAATGTGAAAGGATTTCATTTAGTGATATACATTAGTTCTCAAATATCTGACTTCAGACTTTGATTTCATCAGACGAAATTATGTTAACCCAGTTCAACCACCTTTTCTTCCTTTTCAGGAAATTGTAAGGATTATTGAAAACTGAAATTTGATGAAAGGTAATATACGAGAAATACATAGTATTGAAAGATTCAGTAAAATATATCTTACAAGTCCTATGCTAGGAACTAGCTTAATGTTCTATTTTTAGATGCTACTTCTCTTCATTTCTTAAAGCTTTTATGCCCACTCTTACCTCACATGCAGAAACAGAAAGAAAATTTTCCTTGTATAAAGAGGTAAGAACAGATTGCAGACACTCAATAAATTTTGAATATGAACTTCCAGTTAAAATTAGTTTCAAATGTAAATTTAAGGGGTTTTATAAACTGGTTTCAAAAGGTAAAGATGAAAAAAAAGCATTATGGACATTAAGTGTCATTTCAATTAGTAAATTGAAATTAATGATCTCAGAATTGTATACTTGAACACAGTATCAAGGCACACTTGAGAAAAAATACAAGGTATGCCAAGGATTTTTTTTTCTCCTGAATACAATTTAAAAGAAAGTATTGCCCGCCATTTTTCGTATGACTGTGCTTTTTTTTTCCATCCAAGCCAGAAAGTGACTGATGGGCTATAACAAGGAATTCAGGATGTCTTCCTTATATTCACAGGTGCATAAAAACATCCTGCTCTTCACTTTGCTTTAATCAGGCTTTTCCAGAGTAGGTTACAAACTTAAAAAAAGGGGGTTTGTGGTCTGTGTCTGAAGCAGATGGACTCTCAGAAAGAGAAGGAAGGAACAAGTACTTATTCTCTGCCAAAACACACTTACCCTTCCACCTCTTTCCTTGCCTCATTTATGGTAGACCTTGGCAGGCAGAAGGGTGCAACTTTCTTGTCCATCAGCTGCTGCTCAGGAGACCGTAGACAGCACCCTTTGCCCGCACTGTGGGAGCATGAACAATGAACAACCCCAGGGCAAAGAATCAAATCCTGTCCTTGCTTAGAGTTGTAAAATAGTAGAAACATCAAGGCTCATCACAAAATGATGAAATGTAGAAATGTCAAGTGCTCATCATTTGAAATTTATGAAGATCTGCTAAACCAAATCTATGTACTTCCAGGGACTGGCTATTGGAGTAAATTCTTCACTTGTCTCCAATAGGGAATATGCCAGTAAGAACTTGGCCATAGTCACCATCTAAAGAACACCAAATGAACATGTGCTACTGAAAGTGAGTAATGGTCAAAAAATCAGGCCTAAAAATCCTAATGGATATTAAATATTCTGACCCTGGCATTTAACCAAGAGACAGAATGCCAACTATTAAAATAAAAGCATTACTTTTACATCACGTTTATTACACTTCCATATTTTTCTGAGTGCTGTTGCCATCTTTCTGACCTGTCATGATAACTTGTTTCTGGCTCTTCTTCTATTTCTGTTGATCCAAGGGGCTCATTCAATACCCACTAATAGAGGGGGGGAAATCTTTCCATGACTTCAGTGAACTCTGGATCAGATCTCACATTTTCTTAAACTTCCACATCCTTTGAGACCCCAGTTCTCACATTTTGAGTTAGACAATATTGTCCTCACAAATGGATATTTTTTTACTACGAGAATCAGTCTTTTCTTCTTGTTGAAGAAAGCGATGCCAGCCCCATTATTTATATCACGCTTAGCAAACCCACAGGAGTTAAGCAAATCTGGAGCCCTCCAGGAGATTGACTGCCGTGATGAGTGTAGCATAAGTCACCCAGGCTGAGGCCATTTGCTCAAATATTTCCGTATGTAAATATTAAGTTACAATATACTGTAATGGAATTAACAGTGTGTGCCCCAAGTCAGGTGCAGTGAATGAGCTCAGGTTCAGTACCAATAGTTACACACATGCATCACCCTTCGCTTTCAAAGGGACATGGATTATCTCAGATATTTAGACCAAGTTCTTTGTAATGTCACATCCCTGGGACACCATTGTCTTCTTTTGCTGTAGTCTAGCTCTTACTCTGCGGGTGAAATTGCTCCCAGCCTGTAATTACTTGCCTCCACCTCTGCCACAGAAGGGATGGGAGACATGACCCCACACTGCGACCACTTGCAGGAGTGTGTCTGTTACCACTATAATGTCAGAGTCTTTTGAGTTAAAAAACAGATCTGCCCTCTGTTAATGGTCCTTTTTTCAGTTCGGAAGACCCAAACATGTGGTTGCATTTTGTGGTTTTGGACCCTAGGAGGCGGGGGAAGGTGAGACAAATTATTCGGTGGATATGAGGCACCTCACAAAGTTTTGTTTCACGTGGGTCACTTGTTTCTGTGGATTGTCTCTGGACAGAACATGTAGAACTTCTTTGCCATCACTTAATAAACACTAGTGCAGAGAGTCTTTGTGTTTTCCATATTACTTACCCGTCTTATACAGGAGAAAATATCAGTGATACTTCTTCCACCTTCCCCAGTAAGTCTCAAGTGATTCTTTAATCTGATCAAAATAAAAAGGACATTATGCCTTAAATCATAGCCTTTTCTGAATTCTCTATTAAAATACCAATGTATTTCCTAATGCAAAATAATTAACCAATCTGCACAGGACCCATTTCTCCACTTGAAATCCCCTGATTTAATTATTTTTTTTTTTTTTAAATGTACACAGAGGCACTAGACTTTTGTGTCTAAAAAACTTCCAAACTTTCATTGTGGAAAGAAATATTTTTTTCACATTATAAATATGTAAAACAAGCTTCTGAAACTTCTTTATGTCTAATACATCTAGTTTGATGCTGCCCTCTAGTAAGTTACAATCATTATTTTCCCTGTGTTCTTTGGTTCAGTCATCATTCATCAAATCTCAGACTAAAAGGAGTTTTTACAGCTGGGTCATAAACCAAATCAATGGAAATGTTGATGCAGCATTAACTATATCAATCCTAACAGGTGTCTTTATAATAACCCTTGTAAAAGAAACACCTCTATGCAGCTCACCAGCAGGCTCCAAGGAGTGTGCTAAAGTAGGGAGCAGGGAATAATGAGTAATTAGGGTTTTCACTAACCAGAAAGATAGGTTCTTTCAATTTCTGTCCGTTAAAAGTCACACATGTAAGCATTATGGTAATATATATCTCAGCTGCACACTTCCAGTAAACTCATGACGAAATATTAAAAACCAACCCAAAAGAGAAATTGCTAATCTTACAATTACCTTAGTCATTATGTGCAACCCCATGAGCTCTGCCACATATTCACACGCAGGTGTCCATGTAAGGTATTTTTAGCAAGGAAAATGGTGTCTGTTGGAGTGATCGGTAAGAAAAATATGATACTGGCCTGCTGTATTTATTGTTTAAATCACGTTTTAGCAAACATCTTTGCATTTTGTGTTGGAAGCCCAGGCTGAGAATTCCCTGGAGAGCTGACCAAAAAGCCCACTGCAGAGAGCACCACCACCACCACCCCCTTGGAGGTGCCTCAGGACAACAGTGAGCTGTCTGTCAACAGGAGATCTTTGGGGGCCCATTCCTATACACAGAGGCACGTTGTTCTGGCAAGCTGGGTGCAAGAAGAAAAAGTACCCAAACACTAATTAATTCACAGATAGACTGAAAGGCACCTGAGCCCATTCTTGGAGGACATTTTGTATATTTCTACTGTGAATGTGAATCTTCAGGTAATATGAAGAGCAGAAGCACAAGCATGCTGGTTCCTTATCACCTGGCTTCACAGGTTGATTTGCTGTTGTGTTTTTTCTCCCTCTGGGTCCAAAATTCTCAAATCCTGTCTAGGCAGTGACCTGTCTCAAACAGATGTGACATGTATTGAGTACGTAGTATGTGTATGACTATACAGCAGCATTTTCTTCAGGTTTTTTTGTTTGTTTGTTTTTGTTTGGGTTTTTTTTTTTTTTTTCCTAAAGCACAGATGAGATATGGGGGACTCAGCCCATCTTACAGATAGGAGAGCCAAAACATGGTCTACTCTTTTCTCCAAGCATGCTTTAGCTAGTATTCTAACATGACAGAAGAAGGTTGGTGCCTTTGCTCCTTTTCAACTCTCTTGTTGGAGACATCTACTCTAGGTAGAGCTGGATATTGCAGGCAAAGATGTTGACTTTAGAACTCTTTCTCAAACATCTGTTCAGTCCTTTGGTCTGCCTTGTCCTGAATAGCTGCATGCCCATATAGTCCACACACCAGAGCATTAAATCACTGTACAAGAGTATTGATACCCCCTATACAACCAGCACTGTGACAGCAGCTTGCAATTCTGAAGACTCTTAGAGACAGTCATAAAGTATTCTGACACTAGTTGCTTTCTACCTTTTTCATATTGGAGTTCTCTTGTCGATTAAGATCTCTCCCTGATTAACCCTGCCTAGTGCAACTCACTCTATGCCACATGACAGACCCCTTGTCACATCTCTCCTGGTCACTGCAATTGCCTGCATCCCTGAAGAGCAGCAGCATCCTCCATATGCTTTGGATAACCATATGTCTGCATTTGCTAGAAGGATATATAAAGTCAAAGCCACTTATATCCCCCAGAGAAAGCTGAAGCACCTCTAGTGTTGATTAGTCAAGATTTTTATTAACTTCTGTATAACTCAACAGTGGGCTAAAAATTATGATTAATTCCATTTCTAATGACACAATAATCAGTAGCAAAAAGAAGGACTGTAAACAGTGTGCAGAACACCTGCTCCTTGTCAAAACCCAGGAGCCTTTGTACAAGAGAACTTAAGGATGCAGGCACATTTCTTTGTTTCTTGAACTGTTTCTGTCTAGTACATGATACAGTAGTTTATCCAAATCTCCAGAAAGTAATTTTGCCTGTAAAATATTACACAAATGATTTGTGAAACACAGAAAACACTAGTGTACTGTCAACTTGGCAGTATTTTTAAGGTGTCTGCATATCCCTTCAAACACAATACTTAACAGGACTGGGATGGGGCACAGCGGCCCTTCCCCAAGGACCACGCACCAAGTATCTCCCAAAGCTTCCAAGCAGACAAAAGCACTTCTTCCTTGTTGCAGTCTCCTCTTTTGTGCCTCCCAGAGGCAGTGTCCAGGCCAGGTCAGTGGGACTCTGAAGCAACATTATACTTGTTTACTTCTGTTGAACTTTCATTCACCTTGGGGGAAAAAGAGTGATGGATGGAATTGCCTCTTTTTCTCTCACACATTTCACTCCATTCTAAGGGACAGACAATATTTGCCCCATATTTGGGAACATTTACAGTTCTGATACCTTTAAAAATATTGTCCTAAGATCTTCAGTATCTCTGAAGACCATTACGTAGAAGTCCTCCTGTGTAAATTAATACAATATTGCCCAATTTGCATGAAATCATGTAAATGTTTTAAACAAAATGAATCAAGTCTCCCCATCAAAGACTCCTGGAGAGCTGGAATCTTTGCTGGTGGGATGCCTGGGGTTTGCCTGGGAGGGAAAAAGAATGAGGGAGGAGACAAGATGCACAGCACAATAGGTTGCTGGAGAGTCTGTTGGGACCTATTAAACTAGGATGAAAACATGGACTTCCAGAGGGACAGAAAGGAATACAACTCCTTCTCCTCCATGTAAAACAGAGAAAGAGCTCTCTTTTCCTACTTTGGGTATACTCCAACACAAGTCCCCCTCTGGCCTCATTAGCACAGCTAGAGCTCCCTCTTCTGATTCACTCACTCCTCCTCTTAGGGATGTGGGCTTTAATATTCACATGAGCAATGCAGGACACATGCTGATGGGCGCCCAGCTGGGCTCTCCACTCCTGAGCTGGTATTTTCCATATCCTGTCTGTCAGCATCAGACCGTGATTTACAGGGATATAAAATTGAGGGATGCAAAACCTGGAACTGCATATAGGCAACTTCGATTCAATGGGCTTCTTTAGACATCCTCCAAATATTTGTACAACAGGCTAGAAGCAAAGGTAGAAGTATCACCTCCAGAGGAAACCTACCATTTGGAGGTAGTCACCCGATGAGGCTGTCTCGAGGTAACAAGTGTTTGCCATGTGGCGCTCTTCTAATCCCTGTGCAACTTGGGGTTTCCTTGTGGACCTCTTGTATCAAAGAGATACAAAGAAATGTGTGTAAAGTTTTCCATTTTTCTGTAATAGTAGCAAGATCTGCCACAAATTCCAGAACAGAATAAGTTGGCAGCCTCTCACAGCTAAAAATATTAAATTTTTTTCTTACGTAAAAAAAAAAAAAAATTAAGTACCACTTGATGTTCATATTTTTTATCATTTTGACATTATAAAACCCAAAGGAAAGGCTAGCAATTCCCTTTTTGTGCTGCCAGCATTGATCTGCCTTTGATTTCCAATTTGCTATGCCTAAATGTGCAAGTGCTCTTCAGAGAGGCCAGATACAAAGATGTGGAGCATGGAGAGCCTGTTCTTCACCATTTCTTTGGCGGGTAAAATCAAAATGGGGAGTTTGACACTTCCTAATGAGCCGCTCTGTTTTCAAGGCATCAGTTTCTTTAAAATAAAAAGGTAATGCTAGGGGGGAAATGTCCTCCACTCTTTAATCCCCTCTAACACAGCATCTGAAATCTAGCCAAGTGTCACGTGTGTACGGTACTCAGTATATACAGAATGTATATGAAGTCAGCAAAATACACAACTGCAGGGTTTCTATTGCAAAAAAAAGCAGGCCTGACCTTTTGGCAGAGCAAACCCTGCTTCCTCACCCAAATACATCAAACCGGCTTTATATTTCATCATGCGTTTTTCTTGCCTTTCCTTTTTCTTTTTTTTCTTTTTTTAATCACTATTTTTAAATTTTTCCTGATCATCTAAAACCCGAGGGAATAATCCTAATGATCGTAATCCTTCCCCTGCAACCCTCCTCCTGCTCCCTCCCTTTCTTTTTTTAGCGTGTTGGCAGCCCTGATCAATGTTGATTCATTGAAGAGAACAGAATCTGCAAACTCTTCGGTAACACGAGACAAGCTGCTACTACAAGCAGCTGCAGTTGCAGTTCGCATCTCACTAGGGGTTTTTCAGAAAACCCACCCACAACACACAAGGGGAATTCTCCCGGACAAGCTGCAGGTGCTATGGATATTTTCATTTAATATTCATTCTTGCAATTCAGCACATTTGTAATCCATGTGGTAAACTGTTACTTACATTTCTCCCAACGGACCACAACCAGATGTCGAAAATAAGAAGTCCGGTGGAGATATCACTGCTTCTCCTCTTCATTGTGCATTTCAATGGTCTTAAAACAAATCTGCTTTCTCAGGACCAAAAAATGTGCTTTTGTATTTAAAGACACTTTTGTTGACATTAAGTAATAATAGATATATTCAGAAATTACAGGCCCCACGTAGATTATGAAGTGCTTTAATTGGATGAGTATTCTTTGCTATATTAGAGAAAATGTACACTTTTTACTCAGCATCACTTCACATTGTTAACTAAAAGGCCAAAAAAGGTTCACAGTGGAATATTACATGAATTCATAGGCAGTCTTCTGTATATATCACAAAGTTTTCCAGAAGGCTTGATTTTCCCAGTGCCAGGAGATCGGAATTCCTGTACCCCTCTATTTATTTATTTGGTTGATTGTAAGCATTTCTATTATGCTCTTCACCATAGTGCTTGTGTATTCTGAAAGCACGCCAGAGTTAGTAATTTTTTGATAGTGAAAAGAACTAATACTAGAGCTTTCTGCAGAATTGCATTTAAATATACACCAGAGATTGTTTGCGTTTTTTCTTTAAAAAAAAACAAACAAAAAAACAAAGACAAAAGAAAACACAGCATTTTTATCAGATGCAGTTTTGCAAACAATCCCCCAAACTGTGCATCAATGACAGTAAAGGATCTGCTCTTCTCTTTGTTTTCCTACACTCTGCCCATTCCCAGCATCATTGGGTACATTCCAGCAGTACTTGACATAACATCAAAGCTTTCATTAGTAACTCCTCCACAAAAGAAGTAGGGGTGGGAGGAAGATCACTTAAAGCCTCAGGTACAAAACTGTTTACATTTTTATAATTTTTTTAGGGTAAAAATTTTATTCTGCAAACGAGTGTCCACAGCCTCCCGGCTTATGCAGGTATCTCCAAACTCATAAACGGTGACAGGACAGTAACATCAGATACAGGTAAAAAAAGAGATGGTTTCTTTCCTTGGATGGCTTTAAATTATGAACAGATTTTGATATTTTTCTCGGTGTTGAACCAACTCTTGTTTTTCATACTGAATATTTTCCTGATCCTAAAGGCCCTAGAAGAAAGCAGAGTTCCATACGGCTAAAGGATATATAACTATATTGAAGGAGATAACTGTTGTCCTAAAAGTCTTTCAAGAGAAATTCAATCTCATTGAACAAGGTCATACTCTTTTCCTGACAGTTTTGAGTCAGAAAGTGACCAACATCTCTATTGAATCTTCCTGAGAAGACAGTTTGAATGAATATAAAAATCTGGTGAATGAGGACACCACTGTGATTCATTTAATTGGTTTATTAGGGCCCCCAAATCTAGTTTCTTTTGCATCTGTCTCTCCAAAGTCAGGAATTCCAGCATAAGCTTAGGTCATGATTAGATTAGTGACCTCATCCCAGTCTCAAGTTGCAGACATTGGCCATGACCTCCAGTTTCAGGGCACATGGGGTGAAATCCTAGCTATACTGAAGCCAGAGGGGCCCTGACTGGCTTTCTCCTCACATTCTCGAGTCCTTCAGGCTTTGCAGCTGTGCTGCAAAAGGTGTCGTGACTGCAGAATCCAAAGGGTGAGTCGACTGTCCTTTCGACAAAGTAAACAGGTTCACGTAGAAAGGGTTTACTTCTTTTTATTAGGGAAAGAAAGAGGGGAAAAAGTTAAAGCACTTCTTAAAGATCGCTTGAAAATGTTCGAAAGAAAAGGATGCTTGCCTCAGAGAAGATGGTGTGTGAGAACAATGGACCCACTATGCAGGGTACCAAGGAAAATCCTAGAACCAAGCAGCTACCAAAGATATACAAGGAATAACATGAGTAGGTATATAGCAAACACTTGAAATCATATCTTGCCAGGGCGGCTGTGATTCCTTCATGAGAATTACGTTGATTCACATGTTGAGGTGGGAGAAAGATGAAAAAGCTCAAGGGCCTAAAGCACTGCTTTTTCCATGTGCATTACCATTACTGAAACACCTGAGCTAAATAGCCTATGTTAAGCTGCTGTAAAAAAAATTCAATAGCTCTCATTATAGCCCAGAATTTCTCATTTCCTACTTGTGGTGAGATGCCGGTTGCACCCTGGGTTGCTGTCTGGAGCGTGTAATGACAGTGGTTCAGGGCCCATTAAAGGTATTCTCTTTTTACAATGCCAACAGGGTAGTGGCAGTAAAAAGAGAGGGGGGAAAAATCGAATGCATAACAATATTGGTGAATGAGAAGCATATGTGCTGACAGAGGAATGCATTCTGTGGGGAGCTACAGAGAGTTAGTTAAATCCGGATGGTCTATGGGGTCCAGAGATGTGACAAGAAGTAAGGAGGGTAAGCGGGAGGGCGACAGCAGACACTAGCACAAAATAAAGTTGATAAAAAAATGGCTGTATTTACATGTGACTATGACAGCAAGAACATTTTTACAGTACTTTCAAGAGAAAACAAACGTGAAAAAGTAATGGCAAAACAGTTTTTAGACTCTGGACTCCATAGAGCTACATAAAGTGATAAGCATTCAGAAGTGCTTAATTTACATTCCATTTTCAAAAATTATGTATAACAGTTAAGATGTTATCTATTACTATGTTTCAGTGCCTAAATCTGTTCTGAAAATGGAAATTCAGTGTCAGATCATTTAAACTGTTTGAACATCTTATTCTGACAACTTTGCCTTTAATTAAACCAAACCTGTGATAATTCCACTAATCACGTAAATACTAATTAGAATAGTGGAATAATGTTAATGGAAATAATAAAGGACTATTTATTCCAGCAATGTAAGCAATAGCTGTGAAATACAAGATTAATTGCATTCATCCAGACTTCAGGCAGTACATGATAATAAAGCATTTTTAATAAATCATGGAATGGCAAAATATAGACCATACGATTGGTCAAGATGATATCTGAAGATGTTGTCTTAGGTTCTCTCATTTTTGTGGTAATGAAGAATGAAAACTCGGAGCAACACTGGAAATGAAAAAGTAAGAACTCAAGGTATTGTTTGTAAGTATTGCATACCTAGACTTTCTGGTTCTGAATACAGATAAATACAGTGAGGAGTAGTTCACAGAAAAAGTATTTGAAGAAAAATCTGAACTCTAGTTAAATATATACCTGGATACTTTGCATCTTGCATAAGACATATTAAATACCAATATTTTAGATAGCTCGGGCAAAACTTTTGTGGAAATCTTACCAGTGCCTTCACAGTTTGCCTCTAGTCCACACTTTAAGTTTTTCTTTACTTGTTTTTTTCCCCCTTTCTTTTCTCCTACTGCCTTTACAATGTAATTGCCTTCCAATGCTCATTTTTTCATTCATGAACCCAGAGCAAGTGCTTTCCAAAACAAAACCTCAAATAACACACACTCAGATTTCTCCAGTTCCTTGTTCCATTTTACCCAAAGGATGTTCATACCCTCTTGGTAAAATATGACAGTGATAACATCTGCTTGGTGGTCCTCGCTTTCAGTTACCAGTACAAGCCTTTGGACTGAAAAGGCTTCAGGTTATTGATCCTTACTTTAGATTTTTTTGAGTTTTTAGCCTTCTTGATGACGTTTTTAATTAATTCAGTCTAATAAGTATACCATATGCATATTGGAGGAATTTGGGAGTCTGTAGAAATTCAGCAGGTAGACTAAACAAAGCATATCTAAAATGCTCCTTTTGATTTTCTGCCGTGCTTTCCTCCCTTCTAAGGTTCTTCTTCAGTGCAAAATATACCTTGAGAGACAAAATTTCTGGGCTTCTAAGACTAGCAACAGAATTTGGCATTTATTTTTCCATATGCAATGCCACCAACTTCTCCTGTAACAGCACTTGAAAGCAAAAACTTCATGATATACATTATATTTAAAGACCTTCACTCCTGTGGGAGTTTGAACAGAATAGAGTCCATCAGCACTTCTTGAATCTTCGTGCTTTTTAGGTTTCCCTTGTTCAGTAATTCTAGAAGTAAGTAATCCCAATTGAATTTACATGTCAGTCCTTTGTTTGTCCATTATGATGAGGGAATCAGACAAGTTCACCACAAATTAAATTTCAATATAGCTTTGGTCTTAGATAAAAAATTATCATTACTCAGTTTAGATCCTATGAAATTCCCAGCACACCTGGGAAAAAAATTAGTTCTTAATTTTCAAATCTCTGTATTGTCCAGAAAATGTATGCGAGTCCAAACCTACTCCAGTGAAATACCATATGAATAGAGCCTTCAGAAACTGAATGGATCACATCTGAGAGAGCTTGATTTCAAAGGTATTGAGAATTTTGCAGTTGAAGCCAAAAGATATGATTCATATCAGATAAAGTATGGACTGTTTCTGCAAATGTAACCCTTAGGGCTACCTAAAATTGCTTATG
The DNA here is from genome assembly GCA_947846985.1 of Fratercula arctica. Classification (NCBI taxonomy): domain Eukaryota; kingdom Metazoa; phylum Chordata; class Aves; order Charadriiformes; family Alcidae; genus Fratercula; species Fratercula arctica. The sequence continues at coordinate 113,519,872 of CANTUZ010000003.1, forward strand.
AGGAGGTGGGATTCCAAGGAATAAGGTCAGAAACACCTTGTAACTAGGGAAAAAGATTTTAAAGTACCAAGAGAAAACTGACAGTGGGAAAAGGTTTCACAGCTCTCAACAAAAAGTCAAAACATGCTCCTTGGAACTCGTTAGCATATATTTTTTAACTCCTATTTGGACAGTCTGGGAAAAACTCAGTCCCAAAATGCTCAGAGACATTCTTCATGATTGTCTGAAGGTGAGGGTGGCCCAGAAATTTCAGTTATCAAAGAAAATATACCAGCACATTTCCCTGCAGCACACATGGGCTTCAATTCAACAGGGCACTTGATTTGGTCTATGAGCCATAAGTGGCTCCTTCACTAAGATCTTGTTGGAAGAAAGGAAACCCAAGAAAAGCAGCAAGACTATTTATTCAATGCACTACCCAACTGCTCTTAACTGCTGGCTATCTCCCTGTTTTTAATCAGACTGTGGGTTTTTTTGATATGGCTTCACATTTCTAAAGTAATGTTGGAAATGCTCAAGTCCTACTGAGGACAGCAGAATGTATGGGAACTGCCTTCTGCAACTTCATTTTCCTCTGTGCAAGAAAGCTTACCATTTGAGGCACAAGGGAATAAAAAGACCTGCTAAACAGTTACTCTCTTTTTGTCTTAGAAGAAGAAGGTGGAACAATAGTCTGACTAAACAATGGATCAATTTTCCAGAGGCAAAAGGAAGACAGTCTATAGTTAAAAGCAAAATTTGTAACCAGAAAAAGAAAAATTGAGTGCATTTATGGTAGATATAGCCCCAGGTCCAAATAACATGACTTCACAAGCATTAGTAAAAAGCATGAAATTAACCGACGTTCTTAAAAATGAAGGAGATTCATGAGGATTAGGAAGTGGCAAATACAACTCCATTAGTTTAAAAAGGGTCAAGAGATTAAAGACCAAGAAACTAGAGACCAGTGAGTTTAACATCTGTTGAAGAAAAATCTTGGAAACTTTAAACTATGCAGTAGGAAGAACACCTGGGAAAGTGGTTTGGTTAAGTGCAAACAGTGTGGAATCAGGCAGGTTGTGTTTAACTAACTGTAAATGCCAGTAATAAATAGACCTGATCTGCTGGAGTTGCTTGTAGACAACACCCGTGTGATAAGAGAAAGGGAACTTAATGGCTGTGCATAGCAACATTCAGTCCTACACTAGAATGTATAAAACAAAATATGAGGCAGTAGGCCAAATGCATGCTGGACAGAAACGTCATTTAAGAATATGAAGGGAAGGTTCATATCTTTTTAAATTAGAAAAGGGTTCCAACAGGAATTACTGAGAGGTCAGTTTGGGTCATATCTTATGTGTAGTATAGATGTAATAAACTGTCAGAGTAAAGCTACTATAAATGCTATTCAAGAATAAAGTGAATTCTGAGAGTGTAAAGTTAGGTTTGTTTATGCATTATACCATTTACCTTTACTGATTTTAAAATACAAACTGATTTTGGTGAGGAATTCCAAAAGTATGTAGCCACGCAGTCTTGCTTTTATGTCTTCCGTTTATCCATTCTGAAGCTTGTTTGGTACTAGACATTTTATCTTTGGAATAAAAATAATTCTTACCTATGTATTTATATTAAGTATAATGGGGTGTCAATAAGGACTGGGACCCTTAAATAGGAAGTCTACAAATTAGTAATCAACTGTCATGGATGGGATCTTTTCTGAGCAGCTGGCAGTGTATAAAAGCTCGAGAGCTCTCTAGCTTAAAATCCAGGGGTGGCTTTGAGGAAGACAGAAAAGTCAGGGGGCCTGGGCTTTATTCCTAGTGCTGCTACAGACGCCTTGTACCAGTGAGCAAGTTCTTCTACTGCCTCTGTTTTAGTTTTCCCTTCTGTTGAACAGAGATAATAAAACCAGCACGTTTTATGAGGTTAAAGGTGTTAAAGTTGTGAATTCCTGTGAAAATGTAGAATGGAAAGATCTATAGAAGTACAAAATATTCTTCTTCAGAAGGAAATGTGTGTGGCATATTAAGCACAGAAGGAGTCCTCATTTGCTGTGAATCAGAAATACTTCATCTACTGTATCAGGTTATAAACCTTTTGACAAGAGTTGGGTATTGATATGTCTTGAGATACATTTGACTTCTTTCTGTTGGGCCGTCATCAAGTTTGTTACTGAAATAGTGACATGTTAGCTAGGACTGGACAGAAGAAAACACACCACAGGTTTAACTCCTTGTGCCGCTTCTCGGGCAGGGACATGATATCCTAGGGAGGACCTGTGCCACCAGGTGACACAGAATTAAGCTGTCACTGAAAATTCATATGAGAAACCTTCCTGGCTGGGTTGTTGGAGTAGCTGATCCCATTGGCATGCACTAGTTTCTCTGGCAGATTTTAGTAACAGGTCTGTTCCCCGCAGGAGAACATCTCTAGCTGTTCACCAGCTTGCCGCCGGCATCACTCTCCAGTGTGATGACTGGCACGTGGGGAAACAGGACTTGACAGAGTTCACGGGCCCAAATCTCCCAACAGAGCGCAAGCCCAGATCTCCCGGCAGAAAGGAGATGGAAACTCTTTTCATACCCTGCAGCGAAACAGGATGAGGGTTTAAAGGAGCAATTAGACCAATAGGAGAGGAAATCTAGCCCTAAAAGACTGTTTGAAAAGCAGATTTTCCAAACAGGTGCATTATGACTCCTAATGAAGAAAGATGTATCTTTCAGTTGCTATATGAAATGCCTCCCATGGCATCTGTTTACTGTGTTTATCCTTGAAGGAATACAAACTTTAAGTATTTTTATCATAGCGTTTTAACTCATGTTGTCTCCCAAAATGCAGCTGTGTGTGGTGTTGATTTTATCAATATTTTTCTGTATAATCCCTATGTTTTTCCCTTTGTTCAACAGTGCAGAGGGGCTAATAGAGGGAGCATAAACTGTCCAAATTGGTTACTTGCCCCTAAGTATTAATTTACATTTACCACTGCTGAACTATGTTTGCTGTTTATTGACCTACACAGCTGAAGTTTTTTGAGGACAACATGGCGGTTGTGGGTTTTTTCCCTTTTAAACATTATGTGTTTATCTCTATTTCATAAATCAATCTCAGACAAAAATATAATATTCCCTAAAAACAAAAGTCTTGCTTCCATTACTGCTCTGTCCATAGGACCAGACATAAATTAACATAGCTCCATTGACTTCAGCTGAGTGCACTGAGTTTTAACAAATAAAAAACCTGGGCTGTGATATATTGCATGGGGTAAATTAGTTTCCTGTGCCCTGGTCCAGATCCATCCCACCTTGCTTGAAGTATCTGAGATATCTTCATTGGGAGCATCCTCACATCATTTACAGTCTGTTAATAGAAAAGTAGCTGCTTTAGCAACATGAAAGACAGGCGCATTGCCAGAGATGTTAGCTGTAATTATTTTTTCTCCAGACATGTCAACGTAGGGTGATTAAGTAGCCATCTTGCATAGCTCAGATCAGTGCCCTAAATTGTGCGATGAATCTGAGTTTTAGATCTTTCCCCCAGGCTCCCTGAGGGCAAGTGGGATTCAGCTTCAGGCTTAGACACTTCAATGTCTAAAGAAAAGGATGCAAGGAATGCTCCTTCACCATGAGGCTGGTCAGCCACTGAAAATCACTCAGGCTTATGTGAGGAAGACAGGGAAGTTATATTTCTCAACACAAGGAGCAGATTTGTTTCAACATGACAAGCGGTGGCTGGATTTCCTATAGTCTCCAGAAAACAAAAATTAGGAAAACAAGAAAATTTTGGTTGTAAAAGTTCTGTTGTGACATTTTGAAAAAAAAAAAAAAAACAAAACACACCCCCTAGTTTTGTAGCCTTCTGTTTTTGACAGGAAGTTCAGGTTCCCTGGCTGAAATTTATCTCCTATTAAATACAGTGGTATCCAGCCTCAGTAAAAGGAGGTGACACATTATCAGATCCTGCAGGAAGTACTCCTCTGCGCTGTGCCATTACAGGGATTGGACCTTACTCCTATTAGAATACACTAAACTCAGCACTGAAGAAAAAAAAAAAAAAAATGCAAGTAAAATATTGTGATTGTCTCAGGTTTTGGAAGAATTTCTGATCAAAATCAAACAGACAAATCCCAAAACACCATATATAGGCAGGGCACTTCTCACCAACAATAAAACATCTAATCCAAAATTTAGACAATAATTTGGACAGAGCGTTTTGATCATCTTCTGGATACAACCTAATAAAAATATGACCAGCTCTCTGCATTTCCAGAAAAAGCACACAACATTTTGTATAGCTTAGTGAAAGGTTTCATTCCTGGGGCACCTGAAATTGGTCTGGGTCAGGCACAGCAGTCCAAAAGTAACAGTGGAGGATGAGAATGATGAGCATCACATTGAGATAAGCTTCTTCCCTCCTTCTGGAGCACAATTTTCAAGATGAAGTATTTTTAAAAGATTCTTTATTTTAAGAAGAGAAGACAACACAGCAGCAGAACCAATCTAGCAACGTTTTTGCATCTTTAAAATATGTGGGGTTTCTTCCTCATCTGTTGTAAATCAACAAAGCTCCAAGTGAAAATCTGACCTGACATTCCAAGGTAGGGACAGGCTGTGCAAAATACTGGGAAGTAAGAACAGCTGAGCTGGGAAACTGTGTTAAGACTTATGAATTGGTTTTCCCATTCATATGATATGGAAGATAACGCCCACCACCCTCTCCAGGCTTTAGAGACAGAGACTAAGCAGGACTTTTGGTGGGAAACTTTTCACATTTTTGCATTAAAGTAAGCTGTCAAACAATACCCGTGAAGCTGTTTAGCTTCTGGTAGTTCAACATTTCTTAGCAGCAACCAATGGAAAAAGATCAGAGGTTTAAAGGCTAGACTACTAAATTTCCTGAGGACTTAGTGCCAAATATCCAATGTAATAATCACACCGAATAAGCATTAGCTTACCAATTTGCATTTTGTTAAATAGCCAAATAATGAAAATTTGATAAGACATAATGTGTTTTTTTAAGGAAAAAAAAAAACCCCTTAATTTACATTCCAGATGGCAAAATTGGGGAAAATGGGCAATGAAATGTTAGAAAAGAGCCGAGACCAGCCAAAGCCTTGCTTGTTTTTCCAAGACTGGGTTAGGTAAAAAAAAGTGTGGCTCAAGTCAGAAATACACCACCAGAATTCATGTTTCTCAGATCTGTCAAGCCAATAAGCAGACATTCAGTGTATAAATAACAGCCAGACAGTTTATTAGTTTTTTCTCCAAATTTTTCAGTTTTCAGGAATCACAAACTGAGATTTGTTTTTTAGGTGCTTGTGAAAATAAAATATTGATCCTGAGCATTTCTGAGGGGGTGGTTAACAGAATACCAATTATAATTAAGGCCAAAGTTTGCTCTTCTAGACGACCCCCTTATCCCCACCGAAGGATGTAAATCAGAGGAGAATTAGGAGAGTTAACATTCATGATGCTGAAAAAAAAAATTTTTTGCAGGAAGGGGAACTAGTTGGCACACTTAAAGATTGGGGAATCATTAGCTGTCTGAACAGAGTCTGTTGTGAGCCATTCCAGACAGCACTTATTCCACAGGATTTCCATATGGTTACAGGGAAAACAGAATTGCACGACAGTAAGACACTTGACCTGAAACACATGGCAAACTTAGGAGATGGCAAATACAGTTCACCATGAGCAAATAGATTTGCTTTGTGTGGAGCAGGAGCATGGTGAGAGAGAACGGCCGTTGCAAGACAGTAAGGGAAATGAAGACTGTGCCTTAACTTACTGCATGCCGTGTTTAAGAAGATGCAGCCCATCAATGTAAAGCTTTTATGCAAGACTCCAAGTAAGGCCAAACAAACTAGGCCCATGGATTTGGATAATAGCATCTCCCTTTGGCAAGCGGTAAGCCAAAATCTGCTGAAGGTAGGCTGAGCATCCAGCAATCTGTGCACCCACTCTTAATTCATCCACAAGCACAGGCTATAGCACGACATAGGCACGTAAATTCAGATCATCTGAACAGAACTATCTCCTTGCTAGACGTGAAAATTCAGGCTGGTAAATATACGATAGCTCCATTCCTGTTTTGACAGTTCTGTGAATCCAGCAATAAATTCTGAACTGATTTTTATTTGATCCTCTCATTGTCTCACGATAAATTTGTGCCAGCACTGACTCTCAAAGTACAGATTATATGCTTCCTTTTCACATCAAGGGACATTAAATACCACATATATCACACATTTATAGCAGATGTTCCTAAACAGACAAACCAGGTGCTAAACATATTTTATTCTGATGGGTAATTTTTGAAATTATTGCAATCAATGAGCTAATAATACTGGTGGTAATGATGAAGTCAAGTTATTATTACCCATTACATTTAATCATTGACAGCAAGTTAATTGGACCTAATTGGAGAAATCATCATAAATAACATGGAGCAGATGGTAGACGTTTGTTTTTCCACTTCCAAATCTATGTAACAGATTTATAGATAAAGTTTAGATGAACCAACGTAAAAGGGCAGAGAGGATGTGTATCTCCACCCCATAAAACTATAGCTCTCGTTGGCAGTGTTGCAACTCTAGCAGGAAGAGACAGCTATGACAAGGTTGGGTAGATAAACACAACTTTTTAACGGTTAACTGTGTTTCAGATTTTTTATACACTGGTCACAATCCTGTGCGCTCTCTCAGTTGCAGCAACGAGATTCGAGGGTGGTGGAGGTAAAAGGGTGCAAATTAAAAAGGAAGCAGGAACGGGGAAACCAATCTGCTCAAACAGATGTGTTTAAAATACGAACTTCTGCCTCTGACCTTATCACTGGAGACTCCCTTTGGGGAGAAATAGGTGCTTCCTGGGTGTGACTGATCTTATCCTAACACAGACTTCTCAGAGAGGCTAGAATAGCAAGCCAAACTGTCTGTTTGTCCCTACCAAGTATAAATGGCGTCAGATGGAAATGTTGACACACAGATGTCGAAGTGAGAGGATCCCACCCAACTTGTACACAAACTGAGCCAAAGGCTAGGGAACAGAGCAACAAATTATGCTCCTCTTATGTCAGCGTGTCCACACAGGAGGAGAAGCAGCGACTGCAGAAACGGGAGCAATGCTCGCGCTAGCTTTAGCTACCTGGCACAGAAGTTGTAGGGCTGTGATTCCAGCACAGCTTAGCAGCCCAGGCCTGCACTCACTTTCACTACTAAATCAAACACTTTCAAGACATGGGAACTCAGTCCAGTTTAATTGCAGGACTGGTCCCTTGCATGCACAGGGCCTGCACCAATTAACACGCTCCTGGATAATTCCCAGGCACAGCTTCAGAATGAGAGAAAACCCTTCCCATTAAGTAGCAGGAGGTGACTGCCCCATTCTGGAGGGAAGGAAAGTTTAGAAATACAGAAGCAGCCAGACTATCACAGGTGGTTTTCAGGCAAGAGGACAGGTTCTCTTGCTGTTCCTTTTGCTAGTTCAGATCTAACAACACTGTCCATAAACTTGTGTGATTTTTTTCCTGAAGTTCATGGCATTCATTGATGTTGTTACCCTTGATTCTAGACAAAAAAAAAATGGATATGACGTCTTGTGATACAGCATCCCTTATTAGGACATACCAAGAATGCACCCTTTTGTTCCTGCTAATGAAATATGTGCATTTCAGGTCTTCCTCCTATCTAATAACTATTTGCCTGTTGTCTGATTTAGATCAGTGTCCGTCTTACTTTTTTGTACTGGATCTAAACTGCAAGGAAATGAGAAATAGAACATGCAGCAGTGCACTGTTGGATGACGATGCTGTAAATCTAGAAATGTTATTCCACTTTTTACCCCAGTGCTTTCAGCCATTTCTACATGTTCCCAAGCTGTCAGGAGAGCACTTCACAGCAGTGTAATAATTATCTTCTCTCAGATGCACTTTGTGATCTGTGCACGTCTCACCTTCTCAATGAGGAAATCAATAATTTACACAGAGCCTATTGCCTGTTACGTGCCATCTGTAATCAGCTACTTTAAAGCTGATTTCCTCTTTTCAAAACCTGACACAAATACGTGTATTAGAATGACTAACTCACAAAGGTTGTGCCCTGATTGCAGCATGCAGGTTTCATACTCTGGCAGGGAACCATGGAGGGCATGACATTGGCCCCGGGTTCTGATTTGGTTTCCTGGATTGCTAAACCTTGTAGCAGATGGTTTTGAGAAAAACTTACAACAGTTGGAGTTTACTCCTAATTCCCTACAGTCAGAGGGTTTATATAATGGTTTAATATCCAACAATTAAACCACAGTTAGGAAGTGAGGTATTTTGAGGCCTATTGAACACTGCAGATTTTTTTACTGACTCAGTCCAAGGTTATTTGATAAATTCAACGAAATGTTTAAAATACCATAAAAATGGTATTCCAACCACCCACAAAAATATGTTTTAATATAGTTTAGCTGATACGCAATAAAAAGATTTTTAAATGTTCTTTTTTTAAGCTCTCCCATTTTCCTATAAATGTATCTAAATTGCTTGCCTCCCTATACAATATTGTCATATTGTTTCTTTCCATTTCTTCAGTGTAAATGTCCATCAGATATTTTGTATTGACTCTTCAAGTGCAATCTACACTGTATTTTACTCATTCATCTGTACCCATACATTCATGCTTCAAAAGTTTCTATACAGAAATAATTTTTGAGAAAAATCTGAATCTTGATCACAATTTAAATGTGTGCAAATTTACTTCTTTCCAATGCACATTCAAATTAAAAGTGGTCAGTTATTTCAAGACTGTATTTAGCTCTGGTACTACATCATAAAAAATACCAGGCACAAGGAAGTGAATGGAGAGCAGCATTACCATCCCATATCTTCTCTCTGGTTGTTTCTTGCATTTATTGTTGCCTTTTTCTTGTTTGTTTGTTTGGGATTTTTAGTGCAATTTATTTTGAAATTGAAATACTAATATGAAAATGCTAATCTCTAACTTTAACCATGCAAAAGTTAAGCATTTTGTGTAAACTAAGAATCTAGGCTCCCTCAGAAATCTGTGGAAAAAGGAGGCAGTTTGCAAATGTGATTTATCATATTTCATGTGGATTCCAACAAACTTCCTAGAAATTTCATTGGGAATTCAGTGCATGAACTCATATTTATGCTTGATATGAGGGATTTTTATTTTTTGTATCCATTTTCGTCATCTATTGCAAACTTCCAAGGTGTGTGAGGTTACATGTCTCTTGGAAACTGTGATTTTTCAACACTCATTGCAGAAGGAATCTCCGTGCCTAGACTAGAGAATGTAGCTGAAGTTGGGTGACTTACTTAGTTTTAGGTTCTGCAAGATGTTCTTTGAATTTGTAACTCTTTCCCGTAACAGAAACTAAAGAAGAGGCTGAAACTAGCAGCTCTGGAAACATTTAATCCTAGATGGAAGTCATTCACCCATCAGGGAAGCTGACACAGTCAGGTGACAGGGGGATTCAACTTACTGATATGCAAGTTAAATATACGTTGTTTTCAGTAAAATAAGAAGCCACTCAAACTTCTGATGTTCCCCGAGTTACTAAACTTAATCAAAACATTTTTTAGATATTAGTATTTGGAAGACAATTTTCCCACCAGCAAATAAACCAGAGAACCTGAGCTCCAGCAAGAGCACCCTCTCCACAGTCTATATACAATACTGAATAATCTTACTGACCAAAAATTCACCAGCCTGCAGTGGGTCCACCTAACAGTGATGAAGTGCAGTTGCCTAGGACAGACTATAAAAACAGGGCTAGCTGGCACACAATGATAATTTTCATTTTTCTCTCTCAAAGCCTCCAGCAATCGTAGTTCAAAGTCCTCCAGCATGTCCGTGAAATTTGGTGGGCATTTAGAAGTCAAATGAAAATGTGATGGGCTGCACTCTACTTCAGTACTCGTTTGAGAAGCTGAAGCTAGCCAGGATGAACACGGTCTGCCGCTGTTTCATGTAAGTTAGTGGTCCCCAAGGGGTAATGCTTCCTCCCTGAGAAGACACAAACAAAAAGGAGCTGACGTGTAAAGCCTCAATAGTTAAACTCTGTCATAACCGTGTTCCCTGAGCTGGATTTCGAGTGGGCAATAGCAGCAATCTATGAACAGAAAAGAGCTGAACCAAACGCAGCAGGAAACACTGCCAACTGGCTCAAGCGAAGGTCAGTTACAAAACAAAAGGAAACTCTTGCACAGAAAGAAGGCCAAGTAGCTGTTGTGTAGCAAAAAACTTTGATCAGAACCTATTTAGAGTGAGTAGATAGTCTAGAAAAAAGTGCTTTTTATCTATTTGTCACTCTTTCAGACTTCTGAACCCTGTGCTCTCATTACTTGCAAAGTGGGAGGATTTGCGTTAAACTCGAGTAACATTAGCTCAGGTGGAACTTTCAATAGTGTCTCAGCTACACTCAGAGACATTTTTAATTTACCCTTTTTAAAAAGAATGAGAAGCGGAAAACTTTAATTATCTGCCAATTTATTATTTTCTTAAGAAAAACCAAAGTTGTATTAATGGGCGACTGGTTAAAGTGCTATTATTAGTCAATATTAAACAAAGAAATCCAAAGACTGGAAGAGGCTTTGGAAGCAAAAGCAGCTGGGAATCATAGGCTAATAGAAATCAGATACGGAAAAGATCTATTAAGTCATCCAATCAAAGCCCCAGTTAATATAAAATTGCTCCCAACAGAACAGTTTCTAGTGTTCTGTCCAGTCTGGATTTAAATACCATGAGCAATGAGGTTTCTGACACTTCCCCACATTCCTGTGGATCACTCTGCCAGGAATTTTTTCCCCTGATATTCTGCCTATATTTCATTTTCCCGCTATTCAATGTATGTTGACGTTCCTAAAACAATTCCCTTCCTCTTTTTTTATTGTCAACTATTTTTACAAGATTTTCTTCAGTTTTAATTAACCAACCTGCTCTGTGCTTTCCTTTTCAATGCTCTAAGAAGAAAAAATTTTAAACTACAAGAGTTAACCGCTTCTGAATTTTGGTCTGTTGGATCAAAAACTCAGTGGAGATTCTAAACTGTCACAGCTAATCTGGAACGGTTTGAAACCACTTAATCTTCAAAGTGCTTGGGAAGTTGTTTGTTAATTGGACTTGTGTTTTGCAAGTGAAAGAGGTTTTATATTTTAGTTAAATCAGCCAGGTCCCCTTTACTCACTTCTTTCCTTGGCTCTGGCTTTCTCTGGAGAAATACATTCCTACACATCTTAGACTCTGCTGCTGCTTATTACCATTTTTGCATCAAGACATAACCAATTTTTAGGTGAGTTTTCCTGGGAGAATGAGCATTTGCACACCTTTGTTTGAGGAGTCCTTTAGGAAGCTGCCTTGGCCATTTCTTGCTCCCTCTTTGATGGTCCCAAGGACTCTGTCACACAGATCAAATTGCGGGATAACATCAAAATTTTAAAAAAGACAAAAGGGCATAAGTTAAAACTTACAACTTTAACATAAATTTTATTGTTCAGAAGTGCTAAGTACATTGTTATTCTTGTTATTCACAGTACTGAAAGATGGTGGCTGTCTTTTCTAGGGCTGAAGGTAGGCCATGTACCCGTTGTACTTTACACTTTTGAACACGAGGGTCCAAACAGTGACACTGCCAGGTTTAAGTCTTGAAAAATGAATTTTTACAAGCCCAACCCCCATATCTGATGAGGAAAGACTTGGCTCAGCACTTAGTGAGAGAAGACTGCTCAGTCTAACAACAACAAAAAAAGGCATAACAAGATCGAGTGACTCAAATAAAATGTGTGGTTGTTTTCAAACAATGAGGATAATTAAACATTAGGTGAGGATAATTAAACGTTGGGACAGCTTACCTAAGGATATGACAGGCTCTTTAAAACTGTAATCAAATTTGAGTTAGTTTCTAAAAATATAAATTAATATTTAAATAGAAAATATTGGCCTGAGACAAAGGTGGCTGGGTGATTACATGCTTTAGTTTGTGTTACACTATGTTGTGATAATGGCCGTGTCTCAGAATCTATGGGTCAATTTTATTGTAGTGGAGGCTCATATTTTTTTCTCTCCAGTACATAACCCAACAAAAGAATGAAAAAGAGAGGAAAACCCCCCAAATTTCCATTTCACGCGTGTAATAAACCCATGATTATTAAAGGTAGACAAGTCTGGTAACTTTACCCATACACTCTCTAATTTTACCTTGATTTTCTACCAGAAATTCCTGATTAATTAATCTAATTCCACTTGGTTAGTTTGTGGCAGTTGTACAGCTTGCTCTAATGAGCAGACTTCTTGGCCTGGTGGCAGATTACCATTTCAAATCATCTGCCAGGTGCAGGACACAGGAAAGCTGGGTTCAAAGCTCCATACGTCTTAGGATACAACAGTATAATGTTTCAGCAAAAATCAACACTAGCACTTTCTAGACATGCTTTGTTTCCTAAAACAGGAAAAAAAAGTCCTCTGATTTAGTACTGTATGTTGCTATGTAACAAAATAATTATTTCTTTGCATGTCAGGGTGAGAAAATGTACATTGTATTTCAGAAAAACTGAATTTTGGTCACCACATACAGAATGAATTTAACAGAACTACAGGGATTCCAAAGTCCCCCAGGATCATTTTACAGATTTCTGAGACAGCTTATTGGCTCTTGACAGACTCTTTAGGCTTAGGAACACTATGTTTTTAGTCTAAAAGGTGAGGCAGTATCAGTTTAATATTGTATATTTATTAGAAAAAACTTACTTCCTGATACAGCCTTACATTATTAGTATTGAAATAATGGCATTAACACAGTTTATTGACCAGGAAAAAGAGTTTTGGTTAAGAAATGAAATGGAGAGTCAGGAAATCCAGTTTCATTTCTTGCCTCTGGTACAGCTTCTCTGCACAGCTTTGACTGGTAAGGTATATATTCATATACCAAAGCACATACTCAGATTGTTTAATTTAGGTGCTGTATAATATTAAATTGGAAAGGCAGGATATTTTTCTTAGGTATTTAAAAATCTCTTCCAAGGCCTGAAAAAGGAATTTAGGTATCTGATTTTGTTGGTTTGAGGGCTAAGCATCTTCTGTTTGGTGATCACCCTACCTGTGGAATATGTCTTGTAAAGTCCACTTATGGTGGTACTGGATTTACAACATCATTAGAGAGAAATTCAAAACTACTGACAGTTCATTACCACCTCTTTCTATGCTTTCTTTAAATCAATCCATTTTAGGGTCGCCTCCATTTTAGGCTGCACTAGTATCTTAGACACCAACATGAAACCTCCAATTTGTAGTAAAATGTATCCTAGTAAGGGAAGAGATGGAGAAGCATTAGTTTCCAGCAGGAAGAGAAAGAAATTCCTGTGAAAAGGTCTATTGCAACCAAGGTTCAGTATTACACAATACCATCCTGGTTGGTTTAAATGATGCATAAGTTGGAGAGAACCTGAAGGCAGATTTCTAGAACCAAATGTCAGCGCTCTCCAAAAGTATCTCCATAACAGACACTCTCACTGTGAGCATCTCTTAGCAGATGTACTCTACATACCACCGGATATTTTTCATTCCTTTCCCACTAGCACAACTTTCACCAGACTGTACCTACCATGTGTGTATAAGAAATCAGTTTAATTCACAGTTTAACAAAATTCCTATGAATTCTGAATGCAGACAGATGATATAGTAATGAACCTTGGGACTTTTTGTATGTCATTTTCCATGGTTTTAAGTAAACAAGCAGTAACAAGTAAATGTTGGTACTACAGTTAAAGCTGTTATTATTTCATTTATGTGTAAGTCCCTAAAATTTTCAGGCTTGTCTGATCACTTTTTTTTACTTAGTCACAGAAATAGGGAAAATGACTTGTCATTAACAGGTAAACACTCATGGAAATCTGCAAAACTACTCACCCGCACGGTGACAATGACCTTTATCTGTCTAAAATGTAGGCATCTTGTCTAAGCTAGCTATCCAGGTTTACTTTACAGGCAGTGAAGAGACAGAAATGTTACCAGAAGAGGACCAATCCTATTGTAAAAAATTTTCCTATGATAACTGAGTTGACTTTCTCTTGAGAAGTGCTTTTGTTTCCATTGACTACAGAGAAACGCTAGCCAGGACTGAGTCTCAAAGCCTTACTGCTGACATTAGGTCAGATGAATCCCACCTGGCTGCTGGTTTTGTCTCTTAAGTCTCGTGTACTTAGGAGCTTAATTATCTTAATAGTTATAATCACAAAACTATGATTAAAGCCAATAAAAGATGAACATAAAAAATGGATTGAACAGTACAACCCCAGAGGAACCCCTGGCTCTAGGCGACAGTGTGATTGGAAAAATGAATCCTTCTATGTCATCTCCTGCTACAAGGGATACATGTAATTCACATTTCCTCTTGTCTGAACACTCAACTGCAGCTTGTTAATGCTAATGACCATGGCAGCAAATGAACTATTTTCACATGATAGAAGTACCTACAGACTCTCTTGGCTATCGTTTCAAATTTTAAGTGAAGCTTTCCTTTTGGTTAAAAGGGCAGTCAAGGTACCTTTTATCAGCCAGATTGCCTCTGTTTAACTCTTGTCATCTCTTCATTTGACATCTCCACAGTGATTCTCACATCCGTGGAGCTGGGCTGAACGTCTGGGTTGCGTATGGGAGTTGCTCTATAGCAGAACAATTTAAGTTGGCTTGTTTCAGAATGTGCTTTGCAGATTGCACGTTTCCCTCAGCCTCTCCATTCAGCTGAGAGGATAACAGCCCACTTGTAACGTGACAAAAGTTATGTATGTCCATAAATCATATGTATTCTTCATCAAACAGGACTCTTGGACTGCGATAATTTCATCTGTGTTTCTCCGTTTTGCCAATATATTTTTCAGCTGATTTATGACACTTGCACTAAGTGTATGATCTCCAAATATCTGGAAAAGAAGCCATGTACTTTTGCCTTTAACTCACAAATGTCAGTCCCTGTGCTTTTTGAGGGTGTGAGTGATTATTAATGTTCTCTTATGTTGGCTTTCTTAACAAAACTCACACTGGCTAAAATCACAACACAAATAACACGCCTGTTTCCTAGCCTCTGGCTCCAAAACAGTGCTCTTTCACAACTGTTAACAATGCCCAAATACCCCATCTTGCTCATTGGAAAAGGATAAGCATGACATTTCTCTTGGAAAATTCACGTATCACACAAAGTAACTTTTCTGTTTGGTTCTATAAAGTTATATCTATTCAAGAAAAAAGGCCTTTACATACTGATGACTTTCTGTGGAATCCTTCAGTAATCATAAGCATCCTTAGGATCAGTCCCTGTGCTTCACAGAGTGCTCTGGAGGCGGTGAATCTCCAGGCACATGCGGATTTCATGCACTGGCCACATTCAGAATACACTGGTATGCACAGTGATGCACACCAGACATGTGAACCCTCTTTGACTCATGTCTTGCCATACACTGAAATCCTAGTTACCTCTCTGGCACACATAAGCAAGCTACACAGTAAGTGAAACGTTTAAATTCCTCTAATCTGTATCTTTTTCATATATGCAGACTAAAACATTGCAAATTTTATCTTTATTATATGACATGTAGCTGATTTCAGAGGATCATCCCCATCATGGTCTTTTCAGTGGCACCAGGACTTGCAGAGCCTCACAACCACCATAAAGTTATCCTCCAGAAACTTCAAACTGGATTGCCCTGTCCTGTTTATTGCTATAGTTCAACTCAACGTTCATTTTGCAGTGTTTATGCTAGGTGCGCTTTCATTTAGGTTTTAAAAGAAACCATGAATTTTTTTACATGCTGAGATCTTTCTGGGAACTTGTATACTACCTTTGAATCTAGGCACAAGTGTCACACATTTATGATGTGTCCCAAAAGGTCTACCATCTCTGACACAGCAGAAAGCTTTCTCTGTTACTGCTGTTTAGACTCACTGCTTAAAACTGTTTTGACTGTTTGACTGTTAGTCAATTCATTTGGGCATATTTTATTGTTTATTGTTATCATTTATAAATATGTTCAGTTCCTCTATAAGAAAGAAGAGATAAAGGCAAGATCTGGAGGAAAATCACCTTATATGTATTTTTTACTTCTAAGTCTGGCATTTTTTTGTGTTTCTGTTTTTATTCTTTTCTTTCTCTTTTATGAGCTTTGAGTAGAGATTTAAATCAAGAGAGAATTGAGGCCACATGTTAAGATGTCATTCACATGCCTTCCTGCTATGTTCTGCGTTAGTATCATCATTTTCCTTTGGCATTATTTCTGTGCTATGATAATAGCCATTCTGTGGCACCAGAATTATCCTGGAAGTGTGATATTTACTCTTATCTTGGCCTTGTCTGAGTGCAGAAATTTATTTGCTATGAAATATGTTTGGTATTTTTGAGGGGAAAATAATTGGTCACTGAACAGCCTTGGAAGGATGCCATCGTGGGTAGATGAGATGTATTCTGCCGTTGGAATCAGCATATTTAGTTATTTCAGTGGAGTGTACTTTTTCTCATTAGTAAATATGCATGCACAGAAAGCACTAGATTAAGGTTTTTTTATACCTTCTCAGTATGATCATTTGGTCTACCTTTGTCATTTTGCTAACTGAGCTTATGCTCTAGACTCGGAATCTTTCTTAATGAAGTCATGTCAAAAATTTTTCATTATCTTAATTAATAGAAATGAACACAAAAGTGAGTGCTCAAGCATCAATGCTTTTTTCTGGCTTCTCAGTGTTAAAAATCACAGTACCAGTCAGTATATTAGAATACTGGTGCTAGAGAAAAGCAGAATAATAAACAAAATATACTTGTTTCACGCTTATTTCATTTTAAGAGTTTTTTTATGGACAATTAGTTCAGAAAATCAACATGTAATTGCTTCTCTCAGATTAGTATGATTTTAAGTAACAGAAGACAAGAAATAAAATGTGGTTATATTATTAACACAAAGTAGCTGTAACTTCACTCAATTGCATCAATGTCTATTGAGATGCAAACACACCTTCAGGTAGGTCAGATTGAGAAGACGTTTTAAACTAAAAGGAGCACGGAAATTGTTACCTTGACACTGCAGGGAAGGTAAATCTAACGTTTTCTCATTTTACTCCAGAGCTACCTTGAAGTTTATGGGGGATCACAGAAATGGAAGTGAAAGCTCTCGTATTTTACAAAGTAATACTAACATCTTTTCCCCTGCCTGATAGATGTTTTGGGTTAACAGGAACACTGAAAAAGAAGACTAAAGCAGGGAATGGAGAATGGAGACTGAAAATCAGAATGATGTAGAGAAGTGAATAGGAGATAACTACACCCACAAAACAAGCAAATGGGAGCACTCCATGAAACAATCATAGAGAAGGTTTAACAAATAGAAATAAACTTTTTGGGTTTTTTTTCCACAGGACGAGGTTGCACTGTTCATCTTCACAGTAAATTCTGGATGTCAAAAGCATAGATTAGCTGAAAAGAGAGTTAGACAAATTTCTGGGTGTCCAGAGACAGCCTGTTTACAAATGATAGAGCAAAGGCAATCTGTTTCAGGATGTCATCATCCCCATCCCTGGAGGTGTTCAAGGCCAGGCTGGATGGGGCTTTGAGCAGCCTGGTCTAGTGGGAGGTGTCCCTGCCCATGGCAGGGGGTTGGAACTGGATGATCTTTAAGGTCCCTTCCAACTCAAACCATTCTGTGATTCTATGATGATGTCATGTCCTGATTGGGAGGTGTTGGAGCGTACAGCTGCTGCTTCTCTGCGTATCCACTCCTGGTCACCATCACAGGCAAAATACTGCACAAGAGGGAAACTGTTTTGCAAATTCTCATAGATCAGACTTAAAAGTCTAAAATGTATAACTGAGATCTCTTTAATGATCATAGGTTGCTTCCATCTGACTGGCTGCATTCCCCTTTTTAAAACAAACAAACAAACAAACAAATAATAACCCTCAATCCCTCCAAAAGACACAATGTCTCTGTTTCAGGGATAGCTTCAAAATAGCTTGAGGGCACTCATCCTGGCAATGTGAAAGTAGTCTTGTTAAGTCCAGAATTGCTTGAGGTTCAGGTCTCTTCCCTTCATCCTTGCCATCGTGATCTGTAGCCATGGGGTGCATCACAGCTTAATATCAAATAAGACCCTGTGGTCTAGCACAACAGGCAATGAAAGGCATTGAGCACTGCTTTCTACTACCTGAAACTCCCCGAGAGTCTAATCAAAAGATGGCTTCACCACCGAGACCTTTGTTGTGCTGAGATGGGACTCATGCCTGGAATGTAATTGTGGGCTGGAGCCGGCAGAGGGATGGGCTTGGCTGGCACATGGGAAGTACGATGTCTAATTTAATGTTATAAGGGAATTAGTACCATATGTATAACATCCATACTCTTGCAAAACATGAAAAGAGAAGGCAATCAAAACCTCAGATTTAGTTCTTCTTCAGCGGTAACATAGCCATTGCTATTAGTTCCTTTTTAAAAGCCGTTGAAATGTTTGTGGAACAATTTTCTGTGGTAACAAACTCTACGGTTTTGCTTTATTTTGCATGAGGTCACCTCTTTAGGTTTACTATAGGCCTGAAGTGTTTCACCCAGGTCTGAACCTCAGCTTACCACAATTATAGTGTCAGAGTTCATCTGACTTCTCCCAAAAGTCTTGGTGGGCTATTTTATTTTTTTCCTGATGAAATTGTGGAAATGTCATTGTAGCGCTACTGCTGGTCTACTGTTCATGTGTTTGATTTGGTGGCACTGAAAAGCTCACACCACCCACCCAAACAAAGAACAACCATGAGAATTAACCTTGTGTTGCTTAGATGGAGAAAACATGGTTTAAGTGGTTGGTCTTGGCATGTCCCAAAGGACCTGTGAAATGCATTTGGAGCCAGCCTTCTTCATCAGTTAGTCTACGTGTGAGAGCTAAATAAAGGAACCTGGGGGAAAGGTGAAAAAAAGAGAGCAGGTAATTAAATATAAGAAAAAGGGGAAAATAAAAATTTGATTTATACCATTTTTAATGTTTTTTGGCTGAAACAGAATTCATGGAATATGTAATTGAGTTGACAAATATATCATGAGGCAGAGGTTAAATAAACAACCTCTGGTGAAAACTATATGGACTATACTTAACATAATAAAATGTTGCATGAAGCAGAAAATTCTATGACAATTTGGTACACGGGGTATTCCCTCTCTTTCAGTTAGAGGGCATTTATTACCCACTAACTGTGTCTTGATACTCAAGCAAGACAGATGATGTGCTGACAGATATTCAAGATTGTGAACTAATGTTCAGTCTTTTATAGAGAACAAGAGAAGGCGGTAGAGTTTTGTGTTTTTTTTCCCTAACAGCTTGCGTTTTTTACTGCTCTCTGGGAATGGAATTGAGCAATGATTCCTGAAGGGCTGTAGTAGGGATGGGGACATGAGAAACTCCAGTCCACTCTCTCAAATTTTTATTTTAGCCCTGAAATGTCTTCCAAACCCTAATAACACCAGCAGAAATGCTCTGACCCTACTCTTTGCAAGTGTTTATATAGACTTTTAAAGAGCTTATCGGGCAATTGTCCATCTTCTGTCTCAGTGTAGCACAGGATCAGTGCATGTTATGTTCCTCTGAAATTTGTGAGATGGTACTCTATTTTAAAGGAAACTCCTGAATTGCACTTGACCAGCTGAACGGTTATTCACTCTAAACAGAGTCCATATAGATATCCACAGACTTGTAATAATTCAAAAGATGTGTATATATTGACAAAAAATCTACAGATTTTCAGCTAATCAGCTCAATGGTCTAGTTTATGATATGGTGAATCACCCTTAGTGCTCTCAGGTTGAACTAAATAGGGTTTAATTCATTTGTTCATACGCAGGCAAGTACTGCCCCTGGGCTAGATGCCTGCCCACTAAGTCATCTCATTTAACCTCCAGCAACTCCAGAAGGGCATTGGTCTGCCATAGTCATATGCCATATTTGTTATCTGCAAGCAGATGTCTCAGATACCTCATGTATCTCAGAAGGTATTAGCCATTTGCATGGGCAGCTGAGTCAAATCTTATTCCCCACTAATTGCAGTGGGGTCTTAGACACCCAGCACACATAGAGACTCTTGCATTGTAGGCACTTAGAGCCTGAAGGTGATGCTGCCCCAAATTTTACTGATCCCCTCAGAGGGCCAAGATAAGAAACAATTTTGTTGCATGTTACTCTGATATATTTCAGCAAAAGAGCTTGATGGGTCACATGAATTCACTGTTCACAGATTGGGTTTGATTCAACAAATTTCTTTGAATAGGTAGCTCATTTAGATCAAGTCCTCTTGTTGATTTCAATCAGTATTAGGGTCATTTCCCCAATAAGGCTATTCATGCAAGCCATAAATGACTAACAGGAAAGTTGACTAGTCTCTGGACTTACCATCTGCCTTCCTGTTATTCTCAGTATCTGTTTTAGGATTTCATTTTACATAGCAGCTAATGTAAGTGGACACACTGAGTAAGACACCACTGAAGTTATTGGTAAAGTTTTATCAACGCTTCTCCCTACATAAACTATTTCAAAAGGTCAACCCAAGTGCTACTTTTCTATGTATGTCATTCATTCTTGGGCAGTCAGAAAATCACATACTGTACACATAAAAAGGTGTAAATGGAATGATCTTGGAGCCATGCTCTTTGAAACCACCTGTAGGATTAATGGCATCGCTGATGGTTTCCTTTCCATGATATGTGTCTAAACATTTAAATCAGTACCATTTCCCAGAGTACATTCTGCCAGACAAGGTACTGCCTGGCAAAATGGATGTCCACCATCTGTCCTTCCTGAAGCCATGCAAGACTTCCATGAGCAGAGCGGTGCTGGTGTTCCGTCCTGAGTGATGCAGATATTTGAGAAGGCTCATCCACCACCCCACACATACACTAAAGCTCTGGTTTATTGTTTGGCTTGTAGCAGGATTCCCAGCAGAAACTTCATATTGTCGACTGCCAGCTGAAGGACCTGCTCTGCAAGCTCATGCCCTTCAGCTCAAAGGCTGGCACCAGAGACTTCCCTCTGCTGAGCATGTTACATGGTGACTTCCCATAGCTCATGCAGCAGTGCCAGGTTAGTAGAGGTGTGGACTAAAGGAGGGAAAAAACAAACCAGTGATAATATCAAAGGAGAAGAACAGGCAAATCAGATGTAAGGCTGCAATCAGAGATCATTGATCACCTTTATCTTGTTTCAGACCCACAACTAGAATCACATTTTTGTGCATGGGCCCATCCCCATTTGCAACAAAAAAAGGGTGATGCTTTTTCTTTAAAAAAAATTGGATTCCCCTAATGAAGAAACACATAAAAATGATCTGTCCTGCCCTTCACCAGAACATCCTAATCTCGAGTATTTTGATAACAACATAAGATTCTTGGAGCTGGAGCTAAAAGAGGGAATTTCCCAAGGGAAAAACTGGCATAATATTTTTTCTCTTTTGCCTGTTTTCCCACTACAAATAATTAGTACTACTACCAGATTCAACCCAGTACTAGAACGATATTTTTTTTCCACATATTGCACCAAAATCCTGCAGTTTGAGCACATCTAAAAGACAATTCTGTCTCTCAGACTGTGCTCCACTTCCAGGGGCCTGTTAGCCTGAGATTTTTCCTTCAAGCGGTAATCATTTCCCCCCTAGGGGTGTGAAGCATTCATGCTGCTACTTCCAAACAGAGGTGCAGTTAAAACAGTTCCCCAGCAAAGACAGAGATGTTCCACCCTCCTGGATGCTCCCTCTGAACCATGGTGTATATAAAAGCCAGCAAAGAGGCTATTCATCCCACGGTGCTTAACCACCATAGGATAAATTATCTGTGAGAAATAAGGTAGGATCTCATCTCATGCCTTTGTGATTACACACAATGAAGCACAAAGCAAACTTTTATGCCAGAAGTTTCTCTCTCTATCTGACTGAACTTATCTCATCCAACTGATCTTTGCAGGCAACATTTGCAGACTTGCTGATATTGATTGGTCTACTGGCTCTTTCCCCTCCTGGAGCATCCCAGGGGTGTTATCCACCTTAGAAAGCACAGAAAGCAGAGTAGCCTTGGGGATGAACAATTTGCCTGTATGGGAACAATGTGAAAAATCAAAACCTCATCATTCAGTCCTCAGTATCAAACACGTCTGAGAGTGAAAATACTAGCATATCCACCTAGTAGTTTTAGCCCAGGATGAGATCCTGTAAAATAATGCCTGCTATAGACAGCATTGGCCAATTCATTAGTTTGTGCTCTTATAATAAAAAAGAAAGAAACTTATATTCAAAGCATGTTTGGTGTCAGTCTCTGTTGGAAATGGTACTGTGGTCTAGCTGTTGATATGAACTGTTATGGGAGCTCCAGTGTTGCCATAACTGCAAGAGAAGCAAAGCAGCCGAAACCAAGGAAATGACTGATGGCCAAACGCAACCCCAAACAAAAATGAGTCATACAGATTCAAAATTAAAAGGCTTTGGTTTTCACCTAGGTTTTCCCTTTGTTTCCTGATACAAGTTTTCTCTGTTCTCTAGTCTTAAAGCTGCTGTGGTTTTGGTTATAATCTTTCTAAAAAGATTGTGCTACAAAGTAAAGGCTTTGCTGTTATGCCCACTATTTTTAAAGGGCCTTTTAAGATCCTTTTTTTTTTTTTTTTTTTTTTTTTTTGTAACACGGACGTAAAAGGTTGTACCTGATTCCTCGTGACATTTTTGAGAGCTATTTTTGTAGTCACCTTTGCTATCAGACTTTTTCAGCATTTTCATGGCCACAAATAATAAGGGCTGACCTGTGACACATAGCGTGCATCTCAGAGGATTTAAATCTGAAAATCTCTGCCTACAGACTGAAAATAAAGAAAGTAGAAGCATATGGATAGCTTGGGCCCCTTGTTCCCTTCTGCAAGACCTAAGCAACTGATACACCA
The DNA here is from genome assembly GCA_947846985.1 of Fratercula arctica. NCBI lineage: Eukaryota > Metazoa > Chordata > Aves > Charadriiformes > Alcidae > Fratercula > Fratercula arctica. The sequence continues at coordinate 113,542,787 of CANTUZ010000003.1, forward strand.
CCCCTGAAAGAATAGAATGTATGGACACCTGTGCCAGCCAAGTATCTGTCCAAGAGGTTTCATAATCACACTTATTTATGGAATCAGAATAGGATGCCAAGTCAGGTGGGAAAATAAGAGATGGCGCTTAAGTCATAGTAAATATTACCCAGTGAGGGGGCAAGGGGAAGTAGTGCTGTTGTCAAGTGCAGAGTAGGGGGTGAGAGGGAGGAGGAAATTGCAGAGAGATTAGATCCCACAAATAGACAGAGGAGTCAGCAGGGAGAGGGATGTGGTAGAAAAAAAAATGGAAGGTTTTTCTGAAAGTCAGGGGTAAAGGAAATAAATTGAACACCATAAAAACAGCTTACAGAATCACAGCCTCTGAAAGAGGCACCAGCAGTAAGAGAAAACAGTCAAACAGCGTTAGCCTCCCCAAGCATGGATGGGTGCCACAAGACTGAATGCAAAAGAAAACACTAACCTGGACTTCGGGAAAATGATGAGGTATCCTATCTGCTCCCTGGCTTTCAGAGGATGTTATTTAAAGGTAGGAGAGAGGAAGCACCTGGGCACCTGGTTGACTTAAGCCATGGAATGTCGTTTGCACAGGAAACAGTCACTAGAGAGGCAAACCACCAGAGTAACGAATGACGAGTAAACGAGAAGCTGAAATAAGAGAGGAGCAGACTTGAAATGGTTGATAGGGATGCTTTCAGACTCAGCCGGTCACCTCATATATTCTCCACAAAACTTTCAGTTTCCCCCTTGAGTCCTTCCCATTCGGTCTTTGTTTGACACTCTTACCAATCTACATTTCCTAACAGCTTTTCCAACTCCCATTCCCTTTCCTGATATCCTTGCCAAATCCAGGCAGTATCTTTCACTTCTTCCCTTCCCCACATCACATACCAGAACATAATTTTCACAACCTGAGGGTGCCAGCTCTGTGCCGTGCATTAAAATGACATTAAGCATTATGTGGATCAACGGAAGCTAGAATATGTTTTTTGATGGGGTGAGGGTGGAGGGATGGGAGAGAAGGAAGAGGCCTTGCAACTGGGCCTTCTTTAGCAGAACATCCTATAAGAGACATATGATAATGTAATCATCACAGATATTTGACAAATGCTACTCAGTTCATTTTTTCCCTTCCTGATGACATATCCCAGGCTTTACACTGAGCTTCCCAAAGATAGATTGTGCATACAGCAAGTATCTAGAGGAATGCAAAAGCAAAAAACCAGAAACACTACATTTGGGAGAGATTCCTTCACACTGGCTTCTTCAGCAAGATCTGCAAATGAAGTTATTAAGATAGTTAACAGAAGCCAAGGTTATCTGAAAGCAAGCAAATATTTTATCATGAATAGTAGCATTGTTTAGTTTTAGCATTTAAATCTCCATCCACACAGTAGCTATGTTTTGGCCCTTTGGTAGTATTATTTACCCTTCATTTATTTGACTGTGAAAATGCAGAGGAAAATCTTTCAGCCAAAAAAAGAGTGAAAATTAGAGAAAGAGTTTATTGAGAACCACATCATACTGTTGTGATTAATATCGTATGAGCTGTAGCAAAAAGTGTTTTTAAGAAAGAATAGTCTAGAAACTTGTCCTAGAAACTGCAAAAAATAAAAAAAAATCAGAGTAATCTTCAAGAAGAAAAGAGGAATAGTGCTTACTATGGATGATTGTTATCATTTTAACAGTGTAATTATCAGAAAATAAGGTATATTTGAAAACATCATTATTATTTTCAGGGTTTTGAAAATATATATATTTTTGCAGGCAGTAGAAAAGTCTGGAGAATTTCTGTTTTTCCTTAAAAAATGGTGGGTTTAAGTTATTTTTTCTCTGATTTCTTCCCATTCTAGAACTTTTATTGAATGGAAATAAGTATCAAAATGGGAAAAGCACTTTTCCATGTTTTCATGTTGTTTACAAACTAGAAGGAATGAAAAGCAAAGAATTACACAAAGGCCATGTAACAGAGGACAAGGAAGGAATGACTTTTTTCAGAATTTCATCAGGCAAAAGAGTCTATCCTGTAGGAAAAATATGTTTAAAGAAAAAAGCCCTTATGTGTTTTATCAAAATAATCTTTCTTCCTGTCCAGATTTTCATGTTACTTCTAGTATATTTAAATTGACCCACTTGGCAGCAAAGGAGCTAATAGGACTATACCCTTTAAAGCTGGGATAAAAGCTGATCCATCTCATTCAGTTAAATCTCCTTGGATGGTGCTTAGAGTGAGATCAAGGCTTCATGTTCCCCCAGTTCTCTACCTGTGCTGAGGAGATCACACTTTGATTCCTGGACTTTCATGCAGGAAAGAATTTACAGTCTCTCTTTAAGATGTTTTACTTTTCCAAGATTTTAATTTCTTAGCCCTGCTTAGCAATGTATCAGTTTTATGTTTGGACCCCAAAATGCCAGACGAGAGGAAGGATATTCAGCAAGTCCCTGTGTTTATTTGACATTCCAGAATGAATACATGTTGTGTGGACAAAAGCAGTGTTTTACAAGTTTTCACATTGCATTCTGAAAGGAGTGTTTTCTTTATAATCTATGTATCTTTATATAGGCTGTAGGCCAGGTTAAGCAGTGTGATGCAAAGGCTGGGCAGAGGGCCTCTATTCACAAAGGAACACTTATTTCACTTCATCTTACATGGCTATCTGTACCGTCAAGCTCACACTGAGGGAGGTTTTATGCACATCACACAGTGTGTGTTGTGCTCCTGCATCGCTCCTCTACTTTTATCCCGTTTGTGCAAACTAGGAGGTGAGACCAGCAAATTTGACCATCAACAGTGGTGACGGGGCAGAGGACAGCTTTTGAAAGGGAGTCTACGGTTTCAGCTGTTTGACATATCTTGCCATCAACCCACGTTATTGCCAAACATCATTTCTCTAGTTTCACAATGTCATGCCCTGAAAGAGATCCCTTGGAAAGTGGTAGCAGAGCAGACCACTCTGAAGGGATGATATAGTGATGCTAACAGCCATAACATGGCATAGTGCCATGCTCTCTCTTTGAAATGCGCAGTGAGAAATGGCCTGTATTTCCATGGCAATATATTATCTGCCTGAGAAGCAAATGTTGCAAAGCACAGAAATTCAACCCTGATCTATCAGTAATGCAGATATTTTAGCAGAAAGAGGGCTACTGGTAGAGCACTGGCAGAGACATTTAGCAGAAAAAGGGTCACTGGTAGAGATCACGATATCCTTAATGTTCAATTAAAGCTTCTTTTGTAATCCTTCAGCTTTCTCATTTGCAGTTAAGGAAGGGGGAGAAGTTCCTGAGGGCTCCAGGTCATTTGAAGAAGCATGTTCAACACCTGGTTGACCTTTTGGCTCCTTGGGTAAATTTGAGCCAGTAAGTTCAGTATGTACAATTGAAATCCAGTACGTACAACTACAGATGCAAGGGTCTTCAACAAAACTAAAGCAGCTTTGCAGAGTTTAGGTCCAATATTTTGATCAAAATCCACCCACCGAACTGCCAGTTCAGCAAGTACCTAAACTCGTAGCGTTTCCTCCACTGGTCTGTAGATGTTTAATGCTCTGTTTCTGTATGTGCCCCATGCAGCTGGCTTGGTTCAACCTCTCCTGTACACCTCTGGTAGACCAGGAGATCACCGCATTGACATACAGACCCTCAGGGATATAAACTCTATGCCCAGAGCATGTCTCATCTGCATACTGATCGGCTTGAACTCCACATAAAGCACAATATGGCCACTTTTTTTCTAAACGCAATTGCAATCAGAGGTCGTTCCTCCACCTTTGAGATGTGACATCCCACTGCTCAGGCTGCAGGAAGCACCAGGTCCCTGTGAGGTCCTGGCTAAGCCCAGTGACAGCAGGCACCATCTAACCTGCTCAAATCAAATCACGGGGCAGAAACAAACACCACATCCATGACCCCATCAAAAGAGACAAGGCAAAATGGAGAACAATTCAAAGGTTTAATGGTTAAGGCATTGGCGTGGCTGAGGGAAAAAAAATGGATTTTGCTCTTCATTCCTAGGTATTTTTTCAATCAAAGAGACATTGAACAATGTGTGTAATTACACATAATTATTCAAAATTGCCGTTTGGAAGTAAGGGCTGGAAGGTAAATTCCCCTTGGTGTCTCCAGTGAAGTAGACGTGTTTTCTGTTTCCCTCTGCCTATGGTTCTCATTATCCCTTCTGGGTAGTGGCATGGCTCTCACAGTAAGGGTGGAAACTGCCTTCGATCCCACTTTACCTATAACTAGATTGGATAAGTGAATCTTCTCAGCAGTATAACACATGCGCTTAAATCACCTTTGACTGAGGAGCGTCTGATGCCCCATTTTCAGCTTTGTTGGCAACTTCTAGATTATCACATCAAATCTGCAGCAGGCTGATGGGTGACCACAGCTGCTGGCAGTGCCTTGGAAGCATCATGTGAGCTCACCAGCCTGGTGGAACATTTAACTGCCTGCCTTTAAATAAAAAAGGTAGGATTTTAAAATACTCTCTTCAGCATTTTGTGCAGAGTAATTTGACATTTGTAGATGACAGATACTCTGCACAGAGTTTCACAGCCCTCTTGCTAGATGTTTAACTGAGCCTGCAAGGACTGCTGCACACCTTGCTGAGGCTGAGAAGTTTGACTGTAGGAGGAACACATCTGAAAATTAATTATGGCTGCAGTCAGGAGAGCCACCTCTACTGAGCTGCCAAATGAGGGAATTGAGTAATCATCTCCCAGCTGTGCTGTCATCTTCCAGTCATGCATTTTAAAATGCTTTGCAAGACACAGGTGAAGGTTACTACTGATCCGCTGGTTACTAGAGATCTTTGAGGGTCCACTGCTTTTATTTTTACAGATTGCAGATCATTAACACAATATTTGATGTGCCCTACTCAAGATAATACCAACGTATGCATTCTTGGATTGTAGAAAATATTCGAATGCTCTTGTTAGAAGTTCATTTATAAGAAGCAATTACCAGGTGGTACTACAATGTTTTAAAATTATATATTTTGGTTATTATGTATTAACATATAAAGAATGTTTCAGATAAAAGAATCCTAGGACATTATGTAATTTACATCCAGAGTTTTTCCAGCAACATCTGTAGATAAAAATTAACTCCTGCTTATTTTAGAAAGTGTTGGAGAGGGTAAAGATTTGTCACAGTGTCATTTGAAGGAAAACCATCTTCGTGCAACTTCCAAGAATGATGTAATTAATGACAACGCTGCCTGGCTCCGTGAGTCTGGCGCTAACATGAGACTGTAGGGGATGCATCCACACAACCATGCAAAACAAGCAGGTTGAATGACTCTGCTGTGGCCCATCTCTACTAGTAATGAAAACCAAACCTAATGAGCTCCAAACAGGACTCTCCAAATTGAATTACATCGTACGCTTCCATTCTGCTTCTTCAGCCATATCTTGGTACAGAATTTTCCCGTTTTCTGGTTAATATAGTTCCCAGATTACACACAACTTTGCAAAAGAGCATCGATTTTATTAAATTATGATGTAAAATGTTTCTCTGTCAGCAAGTGTATTTATTTTTTCATTTATGTTCATACACATACACATAAGCACTTTGTGGTTAGATTTCAGGACAGTTACTGAACTATTCATTCCTGAACACTTAAAAGGAATTCAGTCAATAGCTAAGGGAAGAAAAGCAGAAAGACAATGGGAATTCATAAGCAAAGCAGGCTGCAATGAACTGGAACCACGTGGACCTTCAGTCATTTTGCACTCAGTGCCTGAAGCAGGGTGTCTAAAGTCATTATCATTGTGATCTGAACTGGACTTATCATGGCAGGGGTAATTCGGATACTGAGCTACAAAGGAATAATAGTGAAATCCTCACACTTGCTCCTTTTATAGCCAGGGGGTGCCCTGAAGTCCAGAATTCCAGATGACAGAGAGTTCCCCTGCAAAGAAGATAGTTTTAAGGACATGTTTCAAGCACCAATTTCAAACCTTGGCTCCGGTTTACTTGGGTTTATCTGCATGCCTGAGGCTTATGCATTAAAAAAACACTTTGCAGTACTGACAACCTAGCAATAGAAAAAAATTTTATTGTACTGGAAGACAGTTATACCAGAGCTGGTTTCTATTAAATTCACTGTTTGTTCCCAATTCTTTTTTTTTTTTTTTTCATTGGGGGTTTCACTAGGAACAGTAAAGCCTGTGGATTTTATTTTATTTTGTTTGTAAACACATCACCTTTATACAACAATGTTCAAAATGAAGAAACACAGGCAAAAAAAAAAAGCCTCCTTATTGTGAAAAAAATGCAGGAGAAGAAAATTTAACTGCCGCAGACACTGTACTTGTATTTCTAACTAAAAAAAAAAAAAAAAAACAACAAAAAAAAACAAAACAAAACAAAAAAACCAAAACCAAAACCAAAACCAAAAACCAACAAAACCAACCAAATAAAAATAAAATAAATTGCCAAACCATGACCCTTCACATCAGAATTTTGGCATTTCTATAGAGGACAGCAATGTACGATGAATCTAATGCAAGCAGAGACCACCATAACATGCCCATAGACATTAAAGCTTTCATTACCATTTAGCATTGATGTAGTTCTCTTTTTGTTGAGCTCACTAGTGAGACTAACAACAAACACTTTAAAAATCCTACCTCAACTACATATGTTAATAAAATTGTTATGAATCACTTTGTGCTTAATATTTTGAGCTCTACTAATTAAGAGTAAAGAGACATTACTGGTGAAAGCTGGGCAGAGGAAACCAATATACGTTTCTTCATTGCTATAAAGAGAAAAATATCTACCTTAGCACCATCCAAGGTTTGAGTTCAGTGCTGATTCAAATTAGATTACACATTCTGAAACCTCTGCTGTCACAAGAGTTTCACTATCTCTGAAATTTTATAAGACCAATTCTGACTAAAATGAATAAAAAGTCAGGAGATCTCTGGGTTTGCTTTTGCCTAACAGCCTAAGAACTAATCTCTTCCCACAATGAAAGAGCAGGTTTGGATATGTGGATCATACTTTCTGCAACCTCAGCTGGAAAATATTTCAATCTTTTTCGGTAAATCTTGCTGAGATTTAATTGTGGTAATTAGTTTGAGATACCAGGTAGATGTACATGTAACTGTTGAAATTATTTTGTCTCTTTAAAGTATGGCTATTGTAATTAACTAGTCACATTTATCGCTGTGTAGCCAAATGTTGGAAGCTGTCCTGGAATGGGACAGGATTTTCAGTTTATGACCTGTAGACCCTGTGAGGTCCACAAAGTACTTCAAAAGCACCTATGAAAGATACAAATGAAATGCTAGGGGCTTAAATTCAGTAAGCGAGGAACCATACTTTTACATTAAATTTTCTGAGTTCACCAACCAAAAAGGATGAAAACCACTGTCCCAAAATATTTCTGTGCCAGTCCACCCCGTGAGGGTTAATGGCATACACAGGAGTTCTGCTAAATGTCACAGTAGTTACTATGCTCTAATCCCGATCCCCAACCTACTGTAGCTGCTGTAAAATATATAGTAATAATTTCCTGAAGCAGGGTAATGTATAAGGAATGTCAGACCAGGCTCTGGACATATTTGCCTTAGCTCTGTTTTATTAAAGTGAAACTTTTATTAAGGCATGTGGTGAATTGAGCAATCTGCATGATTCATGCAGTTATAAACCTTTTGCTACACTCACAATAAATCAACGAGCCATTGTCGTATGCTCACTGTATGGTAGATTAAATAATAAGGGGAAAAATCAATGTGGAAGTATTATTCGGCCATATGAAAGTATTAAAAATGTACTCTAAACGTATTAAAAGCACCAAATTGTAGTTGAGCTAAGCTTTATTCCATAAACAAGTTTCCTTGTATGCAAGGTATTTATTTACTCGTGGTCTATATAAGAGTCAATATAATTAAGCAAGTTAAGTTATGTCTTTCACTGAGTTATTTCTGATTGGAACATACTCTTATGATTCACACATTAAAACTATGGGCCAAGGCTCCAGCCTGACCTCTGCATACCCTCAGCTCTACTGCTCAGAGGGAAACATGAGAAGGGACTACTCCTTCAGGACCAGGGCTGTCATAGGAAGATGCTGATTCATCACTCCATTGATGCCAGAGTTGCAAAGGGTCATTTTGGGTTGGGGCTAAAAGAAATGGTTGTGGTTTCTCTGCATATATCCACATACCTCTGATTCTCTCTCAGCCCTCTCTGAATTCTCATCTCCTTCAGGCACACCAAGCCTGTGCAAGGCATTAAGGGGGCAAGTGGGAGTGAAATAGATGAAAAATTCTCTTTTCCTTTTTCACAAGAGAAGGGAGGAAATGGATGAAAGACTTTTGCCAGTTCCCGGATGGAACCATGCTCGATATTGACTCAAAGCGATCATACAGAACTAAATACCATCCATAAGTATTCCTGTAATATAAAGAAAGAGATGAGCACCAAAATGCATTATGTGTTTCACAGTAAGAAGCAAAGTATGTGTTTAAGTCATAAACTTATATGTTTCTTCTTTTCTAATATGCCCACCTCTCAGTGGCTTATTTAGATTATTTGAAAACCTATTCAAATTCAATCAGAATAATTACAATTACAATTCATTCCCATTATATTTCCAATGAGCACCTTGAGCAGAAGCTTGTGTTTTCGCTGTTTAAAAATGCGATGCTAAAATGTATTCATTTTTCTTTAAAATTACAGGTTTAATCAACGCAATGCAGATTCATTTTCTCTACTATTCCTCATGCAAATTGTCCCTGTTACTGTTGCTAAGCCATTGCAAAGGTTGAATAGATTTCTGATCTGACCTCAGGGACAATCACTTACCTTCAAGGAGTGGAAAGATCCGTGTGTCCAAGAGACTAACAGCTGATGACAGGACAATCACATATCTCTCCAAAATCATTCCAAAAATATGCTTTAAAATCTACAAACCATATACTTGATAATCCCCTTAAGGATAAATAGTCCAGATACAAACAGGAGAATTGAGACTTGGGTCCAATTTTTCATACACTATCATGTCAAACAGCCATTCCCAGAGTATGCTTCTTGATTGTAAAGTAGACCAATCGCAGGCTCTCCTCAGAAGGGTGACTAATTGGGAGCGGTCTGACAACATGTTATTTTTTTCATTTCTCAGGAAAAGCAGAAAGTCACATGCAACACCCAGTGCTATGGGTCATCATGTAGATTTTGGGATTCTTCTTGGCGGGACTTTGGATCCACAGGTCAATTACTGCATTGCTAGCAATCGTCTGTCTTTCTCATTGAATAAGGATAATATTTTTGATTTATGTAATGCGGTGTGCTCTCAAAATCCAGTTCTGAAATGGAGTTCAGAGTGGTCGGTTTTGTTTTACAGCTAAGTGGCTCCACATACCAGAGGGAACCTAATATATGCTGACTTGCTATCTGCAACTTAAAACACTGTTGTACACATTCCTCATCACCAGTTCCAGTCGCAAGCCAAAACACTGTATTTTGGTTCACAAGAGTCCCCAGGTCTTAAACTTACAGGTTAAAAGGAGGTTGAATAAAATTTGAACAAACTTTTTAAGGATTTCCTCCCTGTGGGAAGAGTCCAACAGCTCATGCAATTTCCTTTCACTTATCCTAGCCTAAGCTGGCCTCTTCACCATGAAGTTGGGCAGGAACAGCTTGAATGCTAAGAAAGGGAATAATAGAAGGAGGATTTGAACCGCCAGCACCTCCAGATCTGTGCAGGGCCCTGGAGCCCAGTCACCGTGATGCACTTATTAACTATGATACACTGGACTAGGTAGGCAGAGAACTGGACAACATCCTTTTACCTTCAGTCTCTGTCCAAGTTAGCAGACTGGTGATATTTGCAAAATCAAGTTTAAAATTTTTCAGTATATGCAGAGTGACAACCACAGAATAGATGTCACTTACATTGATTAAAGCTGTGAAGAGTAATCCCACTCAGTTTTCAGGATAGAAAGATGAGATTGTAAATTCTGTGAATTTTGACAGATTTATGATTTTTTAGTACAGTCTTTCTCCATCTTTCAGATAATTCTTGGAGAAGACATTAAAAAAAGTCTCTTTTTTCTGTTAAATATGTTAATTGCTAGGGAGACACGAATCTGAGTCTGCACTGATACTCTAGCTCTGCAAACATGACAATTGGCATCACTCTCATCACAGTTAACTAAAATTAGTGATGGACCTGAACCAAAAGCCATTATATCAATACGCTCAATTTCTAAAGCCATGATTCTACCCACAAACACTTCAAACATTCATATTTTGGGGGTAAGCTTCTTATTTTATTGATTTGCAAGTGATTGATATAGCATAAACTTTCAATGAGAGTCAGTCTTTTCAATACCTAACCCCCTTTTTAAAGTGAAACTTAGGCTCATAATTTATTGGTATGGTTTTGAAACTTACCTTTGGGCCTAGTGTCAATTAGACCTTTTAGTTGGGTCTTGGCAAAAATCAGAAGCTGTAAAATTCCACAAAAATGTCCAAGTTTCCTCCTAGGAACTGTGGGAGAAAAGTATGGAAAGGCATTTCTGATAAATATCCTCACTGGACACTTAATGGATGAAGTAAAAGAAAGACAAAAGGAGGAAATGTCTGGAGCAAGAACAGGAACAATCGCTAATTGTTCTAAGATAGCAGTTTTCATTATTTTATACCTGTCTCACTGCGCAAAGACCTGTTTTTCTCACACTTCCAGTGGAGGACAATGTGGAAGCACACAGGTTAGCTCTAAGCAAGCAGCAGTGGAATGAGAAAGACCGTGGCTGTATTAGCACAGGTTTGTAGCCAATAAAATAGGGTCTGTCAAGGAGCCACAGTGCACCCTCGTTACTGATCCTCTGCGCCGCACTGATTGTCTTGTGTTGCTCTAGGGAAGCTGGCTAATATTTGGGAACATCAGTACATCGTGCCCTGGAGATGTTCCAGCTCTTTCCGTGTTACTGCAGGAATCCCAATACTGCTCCATCACGCAGAATGGATATGCTGCAGTTTCTTTCATTTAAGGGTAACAGTATGTCTCAGACGTGGAAATATACAGCCTGAAATATTCACACCGTCAGTCAAGATGAGATAACCAGTCAGTTGTCAAAGCATGTGCAGAATTCACCTCCTGACTCCTGGGTGAGTGGCTTCTCTGTTGGATCACAGGAATTGTTATGTATTTGTACTACCCCTTTACTTGACTGATTAGGAACTGTACAAACATGTTTAATTTCCATACAACAAATGCTATGCAGATACCAGTGAATAAGAGAAAGTCAAAAGGTGCAATCATAACTATTGGTAGAACTTTCACCCACCCAAATTTGCAGCTCAAAAACCTGATTACTTTGGTTCAGAAGACCTTATGAAACTCATCCTCTATTTTTCCTTTGCAAGGACTTATTCCTTTTAACCAAAACCACCAGGTTTTATCTGGTTGGGGGTCAAACCGCCGCATTTTCCCTGGCTTGCACCTGAAATCATAACTCAGCATAGACTTGTTTCATCCAGCCTCAAATCTTTAGAGTTGTGAACTCTGACAAGCCCTTTAGCGAACCTGATGTGAGTTTCAGATTTGTAATGAAACTCAAGCCTGGGCGGGTTTTGGGTTTCATTACAAAAGTTCTACACAGCTGCACTAAAAACTCAAACCAGGTTTCATAAAAGTACCTGTTGTATTTAAGCCAGGGAGTCGCACTGGGAACTATATTTAATAAGTAAGAAGTTGTAGGAGTGTTGATGTAACTGTGTAAAAATTGTTTTTAAAATACAGGAGATTTGACATGGAAACCCCTTTTAAAAGCAGTGGAATACTTGATCCAGGACTGTTGTCCTTCTAAACCCAGCATATTACTAGGCCCAGTGCAGTGCCACTTTTGAGAGGAAGGACTGCAGATGCCACAAAATTTAGCTCTTGAATATGTTATTATTCTGCAATTCCTAACTCTCACAAGAGAAAAAAGGGGATCATTTTTAGCAATTATGGTGGCTGGACTGCTTCTCTTGTCATAATCAATTGCAGAACTCCTATGGAGGGGACAATCTCACAGCTTTTGTCTGAGCCATAACAATGTTCTTTTGAACTGTACAGCTACTTGGTTACGTAGGGTAGTTTCTTGCAAGACAATCCAGATACAGTCAAATTACCCAACTTAATTCTGGTAGGAAATAGTTTCTACCTTCTACAAGCTCATTGAATGCCTTTCACATCCTGCTCTGTTGCCCATTCCTGCTGAGATGCTCCTAGAAGACATTGTGTGATCTTCAGTCCAGCTCTGTGCATGAGGTTCTGAGAGGAGAAAGCACTGAGTCTTTTTATTCTGTGTTTGCATCATATTAAACGTTACAGGATGCTAGTCTAAGGCTGGGACTCTTGGACAGTGATCATAAGTTTTCTGTAATTATAACAATAATAACAATGGTAGTAAGTATCAGTCGTAGTAAACCATGAGGCTGTTCTGAGCTTGATAGAAACCAGTAGATGTCTGATTCATCAAGGTGTTTAATACGTGCTTACTTTAAACATATGGGTAAGCCAATTCATTTAGTTAGACTGCTTTACAAGTTGCAGTCCAAGAAGAGAGGTGAAAAAGAGAAAGATGTTATCCTGGAATCTAGGAGGTGAGAGGGTGCATATGACAAGACCCAGACTCTGACAACAATTAGAATCCACTTCCAAGTGAAGGAAGAAAAAAATGGATTGAATGCCACAGGAGATATGAAGCTGTTAGGAGACTCAAGTACAGGTTAAAATGATTCAGGAGAATTAAAGTGAAGCTGATGGCAGCAGTGCAGTATTCTGATGAGGAAAAAAGGAATCCTTAAAGAATCCGAGTCCATTAAGAGATGGAATACAACACCATCTTCAAAACATAGAATGTGCAAGAAATTAACATTGTTAATTAAGAATCTCAAAAGTAACCTGGAAAGTATTTTTTTTTTTCAAAAAGAAGAAAAAAAATTGTTATTGAGTCTTCACCAGCGTACACATGCTTAAATTGCAACTCTCTGCATAGCTCACATAGCTAAAGAACAGGACATTTTGAGGCCATTGAACACTGACACTTTTCTCTGTGGATCAGCACAAATATCCAACACAACTGTTTCTTCAATTGTGCGACACTGAGAAAATCCAGCTTTTGATGGCTCTCTGATGAATACCTACACCTCTGAAGTGGTATGGCGATGTCGTTGTCTAATGTTATTATATTGGGCAATAACATAAAATATGTTGGAATATTGGCTGGTTCAACACCTGTTAAGCATTTTTTTCCCTCTGACACCATCTGTAATTATTAATCCGGATGTGTTTTGTTAAGTTTTACATTTATTTGAAAAACACATTTTTTAAATTTGATATTAAATAAGCATCTGACCAAGTCAACTGCCAAAACATCAACATGACACAAAGTTAAATCATGTGATTTACATATTCTTTTTTTTTTTTAAGCATGGCAATAGCATTACATTTGCAAGCAATTCTTCTTGCTCACTTCCTACATCCCCTTTCCCAAAACTCTATTTCTTTTTTGTAGTAATAGGTTAGAAATTCTTCAGATCTGAGAATTTATACTTTTGAATCACCAAGTGTGTCTCAACATGTGATTCCTATTGTCAAATATTTGCATCTTGGAATAAAAAATAAACAAACCTATAAAGAGCAAATGAGAAACTGAATGAGAATCCATCTCCATTCACGGATATTTAAATTTATGGCTGTTCAAATGGCTATCACTCATCACATACACAAGTTAAATATTTAGTGAGCTCTGCCTCTGTTACACAGGAATTCTTGAAATACATTTCTGCTGTAAAATTGCTATACTATACTGCAAGCGTTTAGAACACAAATATACACATGTGTATACATATGTATAAGTGCACACGTGTAGTTGTATAGAACACCACGCTGGCAGAAGGTCTGAGGTCAGATTACATACAGACTCACAGCTTCTACAGTTCAGCACTTGCAGTGTAAGTCGTCACAGATTTTGTGGCCTCTTCCTCCCCTGCCCATCTACAGATGAGTTTGGACTTTATTATGTCAGCTGAAGTTTCTCCTGAATATGAGATTCTCAGCTGACATGAGTATTGAGAGTTAAGTCATTCCTTAATTTAGGCCACAGCATCAGGTTTGGAGGTGAGATGCTTTGAATTAATGTAAGCATCCCCTTTAAACACAAAGTGTGGTCTCTGTGTTGAAAGGCAGGAGTTGTACCTGCTAAGATGTAGAGCTCTCCCTGCTTTTCACCACTCTCACAGAGAAAAGGCCTTAGCAGAGACACAGGGTTTTTCACTTAGGATCTTATGACTGCCTTCCCCTTTGTACAGGTTAATTAGAAGTGGAGGAGGAGTCAAGCAACACTAGTCTCCATCTGTTCTGCAGCTGCCACAGCTGGGGCTAAAGGTGCTGATTTTTTTCCAGTGTCATGGTAAACAGTAGGTGTGCGGGTTGGGAAGCACTATGTTGCTACTAGTATGAGACCCACTGCTCTCTTCAAAAACTTTTAGAAGAAGCCCGAGAGGTTTATTTGGCTCTAGAAGCTAAATAACTTTCTATTTATTCTCTTCTGCATTTTAAATTTCTTCATGTTAACCATTTAGTTTACTGCCTTATTAAATAGTTCTACCATTGTCCAGCTGATTTCAGCCGGTCTTTGCTGAGAAATTAGAACTGAAGCCGCTGAAAGCTCAGATGTATGATAGGGTTAATGTGACTTACCAGGTTTCTGGGCATAAACTGAACTGCACTACATGATCATAGTCAAGTTTTTACTCCTTTTTCTCTGCCGTCGGAGCAAGAATTTTACCTCACACTTGGCACAGGCCAAGGGTGGATAAATGTGGGGTTTTGTCTCACAACTGTAGACATCTGTGTCTAAGCTAGTCACCAAACAGTCTACAACATCTAATCAGTGCAAGTCACAAATCATCTTGTCCTGTAGTAGATGTCTAAAGTAAGTCAGGTGAATCACTCTAAAACTACCTATTTCTCTCCAATACAATAAAAGGAGCCTGGAATCACTGGCTTGAATGTAGACACATATAGGCAGATGCCAAAAGTTAAGTAAAATTACTGTTTCCTTCAGCGACTTACTAAGGCATAGCAATTTGATTTACTTTGTGAGGTTTAATGCAATCACTGCTGTTGCTATTATTTGCATTGCAGTAACCTCTTGAGACAGGGATCTCTTTGTGACAAACCCTGTATAGATATAACTTGTTTGTCTTAGCTTTCACATATAAAGTCATCCCGTAAGTCTCTATGACAAGAAGTAAATCAAAGCAAATGGTGAACCATGAATAGCAGAGGAGGGTCAAGATGGAGACCATCTGTACAAATTTGACATATACAAGTGCATGGAACTCAATAGGATGCAACCGAGGGTCCTAAAAGAGTTGCTTTGCATTATTGCAAAGCCACTGTCTACCATTTTTTGAAAGGTTGTGGACATCAGAGGAAGTCACAGATGACTAGAAAAAGACAAATATTATGACCGTCTACAAGAATGGTAAAAAGGAAGATCTAGGAAACTACAGACCAGTCAGCTTCACTTCAGTCCCTGAGAAAATTATGGAACAGGTTCTCATGATAGGTATTTCTAGACACATGAAGGGCGTAAAGGACACAAATGATAAAAAAACAACACAAATTTACCAAGAATAATTCATACTTGACTGATCTTGTTGCCTTCCATGACAAAAAAATCTTTGCTCAGTTAGCCAGAGGAGTTAGTTAGCTGTGGGCATCATCTATCTTGATTTTAGCAAGGTGTATGACACATTCTCCTACAATATCCTTGTTGACAAACTGGTAACATATGTACAGTATAGATAAGCCATATGACAGGTGGAAAACTGACTAAAATGCTGACCTTAATGGGTGATAGGTAATGGCTCAGAGTTGAACGGGCAGCCAGTCACAAGCAGAGTTCCTCAGAGGTCGATGGTAGATCTAGCCCTATTCAGTATCTATATTAAAAAAGTGGATAACAGAGCTGAAGGCTGCCTTGCCATCTTTGCAGACGATGAGGGATAGAGATTGAAGTACCAGAAGGAAGACTCACCACAGAGAACGATCATAGCTGAAAGATTGTGACAAGGACAGCTTGAGGTTTAAAAAAGATAAATGTACAGTCCTACACTTGGGGTGGAATAGCCCCAGTCAGCAGTAGAGAGAGGGGTCTGACTTGCTGGGAAGCAGCTCTGCTGAGAAGGTCATGGGGTTCCTGATGGGCAGCAAGCTACACCTAAACCAGCAGCTGGCCCTGGCAGCAGTGAATCTAACTGTCAAGGCAACAACCTGCAGATCAAGAAATATGATCATTAACTATATTCAACTCTTTTTAGGCCATATTTCAAACACTGTATCCAGTTTTGGTCCCTGCAGTGTAAGAGAAACTGAAAAATTGTATAGGCTCCAGTGGATGGTTACCAAGATGATTAGAGGACTGGAGAATTTGACATATGACAAAAGGGTGAAGGAATTGTGGTTGTTCAGCCTGGAGAAGAGGAAGTTCAAGGAGGACCTAATCACAGCCTTGTAATACCTATAAGCCAGTTTTAGAGAAGATGAATGTACATGCAAAGGCTGCATAGTGACAGGACACAGGAAACACAAGAAAGTTGGCTTAGGGGAAATTCTACCTGGATATAGGGAAAAAATCATCATGAGAACAATAAAACTTTAGATTAGATTGCTCAAAGAAGTAATGGAGTGTCCTTCTCTGAAAATATTGAAGGCTTGTCTTCATAGTGCTCTGGATAATCTAACCTAAGGCCCTGCTTTTGACAGAAGTTTGGACTAGATGGTCTCCAAAAGTTCTGTCCAACCTGGATTTTTCTGTGGTTTTATGGTGCTATAGCAGGCTATCTTCTTTACCCTCATTGACTGAGCCTATAAAATTATAATCTAACCCTATGCTTTTTTTTCTTGCACTAAACCAGGAGAGCCCCATGGCTGGGGCTCTTTTCACTGATATCTCCATTGACTGCAATGGGAATGCAAATTTCAGTGCACATACAGACATCCGGCATGGAGATATCTCAGTGAGTGTCTGTGAAAGAAACATCAGGACAAAAGGGACTAAATAGGGCAAAAATCTCTTAGAACAAATATGTTATTGGAGAAGGTTCCTATTCCCTCATGGCTGTTCTGTTTCACCAGCTGTTATCTTCCCCAGAGAGGTACGGAGGTCTCTGCTCTATCGTTCCTGCCAGGTCTAGATCAATTCTGTATTTTGCCTTATTATAATGGAGGAAGTGGAAATCCCCACTGGATTCTGGGATTGCATGGAAACCTTAAAAACCCATAAAAAAAAAGAATAAGGTAATAATCATTTGGGGAACACTAATCAATAAATCACCCAGCTTCTAACAGGTAAAAAAATGAGACAAGATACCAATAGGAATGGAAACAAAAGGAAACAATAATTCAGAAAGGTATGATAAGCACGGGATAAATACTTCACATTATGAGGAGTGCTAGTAATGTAGTTAAATAATTTCACAGTGACATAAACCTCCATGGTCAAACAGATTGCCATTCAGGATTTACAGTGGTTTGGATGGGAGCTGCAGCCATAGCTCTAAGGTGCTATGTTGCTTCTAAATCAAGGTGCAATGTGTTACAAGAGGTACCACTTTTCACATAGGACATAAAGTGCGAGGTTCAGAGTTTGACCATTCATCATTAAAGATTGAATGACACTTTTCATAAGAGGAAAGGTGTCAAACGTAAAGTTCAAGCCAAATTCCAAAATTTGAAATATGGGTGATTTTAAATGGCCTGTAACTCAGGTGTGGTTTGGTGGCTTTTCATCAAGCTCCACAGAAGAATTCTCCTTTGCCCTCAGAGTAAAATCAGCAATTATCGGGCCAAGGATTGGTTGTGCTTTTTTTTTTTTTTAAGTGAAAGTTATAAGGTGGCAAAAATAAAGCCTTGCAATGGAACCTGATGACCATGGTAATTATGGAAAGCCCATTATTTCTTAAGAATAAGTTCATAAAGCTGTTTATGTCCTTTAGGGCAAAAGAAACTGACTAAAAGTAAGTTGTTATTAATTACACTAAGCGGAAAAAATATACACAATATAAAGGCCTTGTAACCCTGGGTGGAGCACTAAAAATTATTTGGTTTAACATATAAGGTAGCACTTCCCAGTTAGAAGGTCAGATGTGTGCTTTAGCTCTGAAGGCTGTCAGTCTTTTTAGATTAGAATTGAACAAATGTTTACTTCTGCATTATTTGTTATAACAGGGGGAGGACACTCTACCTCTCAGAAATTTTTGAACATCAGGAGTGAGTCTGAAGTCTGTTCTCAGTGCTAACAACAATGATGTTTTGGTCCACATTGCCTACAAAGGTCAAATAAATTTACAAGTACCTTGAGACCAGTGGATTATCCAGAAGAATAGTCTTTAAATCCCATATGAGGTTCAGGCATAGGCATAGTATATCTAAAAGTAAAATAGCACCTGTACAATATCTCCTCTCCCATGAACAGTCTACAAAAATACAAAACCCAGATATAAAATGTGGCACATTCCGACTACGCTGCAGGGAGAGCAAACAGAGGAAGAGGAGGCATAAGGATCATCTTTTCCTAAGATTTGATAAGTCATACGATCATGGAAAAGTCTAGGTCTTTAACACAAATTTTATTCTTCAACCTTGTGCATTACCGTGATGGTGTCTTTGCAATGTCATAACTAGAGGAAAGCAGCTACTTTTGTATGATTTTCCATTAAACATGCTGCGCTACATGTGAAAGTATTTTCCAGTGTGAAATTTATTCTAAAGAATACTCAGGCTGAAGTACATGAATATAATGGGTCCGTACTGAGGCCTGGACAAGTGTAAGCTAATAGACTCACAGAAATGTTGGTTGGAAGGGACCTCTGGTTGGTCCATTCAGTCCAGCCTCCTGTGGGACATTTCCCATCACTGAATCAGGTCAGTTGTGGCTTTGTTTACCTGAGTGTTGAAAATCACTTATGGATGGAAATCCTACCGGTGTTTCCGATTGCCTAATCTGAACTTCAATTTTTCTAGTCTAGGTGAGGCCCAAGAGGCCATCCCTCCACCAAACCCAGTATGCAGGGCCGCAGGGTGAGCTCACAGCATCCACAGCCCAGCACCTATGGAAAATTTTCAGTTTGACAGGGTGACATTTTCAGAGGGAGCAGGCAAATTTCCTCTTAGTAATGAGAAACAGGGAGAAAGGGAGAGGAAGAGGCTTACTCACTCCCCTGCTACTTTCTGCAATGAGATTTTTAACACCACAGAGAAACACTCTTCAGTTGCCGTTTCTGAAACTACATAATGCTTTCACCGCCCTTTATCAAGCAGTATCTCTCCACTCTCTGTATATTTTTTTAAATGATCAATAACCAAGGTGTCCATGATTTAAAGGTGAACTTACAGTAACTGCTGACTGCTTTAGTGCAAGAAAGTCTGTCTCTTGTTTCTGCTATGCAATTGGTAGAAGCACTACATGTTCTTGGCAGGAAAAATAGCTAGAAACCTCAGGAATGCGTGATTTCTAATTTCAACAGAGTGGTAGTTGATTAGAAGTATTAGTATAGATTAACTTTATCCACTATCCAAACTTAATATTATCCTTTGTTTAATACACTGATAGAAAAAGAGCACTCTCCTTTGTATGACTCTATTGTTTTCATTCTCTGAGGCCAAAGTCAGTGTTGACATAAGCAGACTCAAGTCCACCAAATGAATGAAGTTAAACCTCATTTTGCCAGCAATGAAAGTTAGCCTCCGGAGCAATGCTTATTATGGTTTGTTTGTATCAATTAATCAACACAAGGTTAACTTTCAATCAGCACATGGGAAAAATGCAACTCAATTAACTAAAAAACAGTGCAACAGATTTAGCATGAAGTGGGATATTTCTATAACCGCACAGTACCAGTGCAGGAAGGACTAACCAAAGTAGCTCTGAACAAGCAATTCCCTGAACTACAGCCACGGCAGCAGGGCTCAGCTCAGGGATTATGTAGCTGTACCTCCGAGCTGCTGTGCTTCTTAGAGCTGGGCTGGTATCTTACACGGCACCACGCTATTCCCCGTGGACAGGCTACATCATTTAGTGCAAGCCAACAGGTTGCAAGCACAGTGCTCTGTTGTGTAGTGCAGTTACGGCCAAAATGTTAGGTGTACTAAAGGAGTGCAGCTTCAACCACTGAAATTAGGACAGCTTTCCTAAAGAATGGAAATAAAACTCTAGGTTTCAGAAGCTCTCCATAAGACATTAGAAAATGCCATGTAAAAAACTACCAGAGATACTACAGATGGCGAAAAAAAATCACATTCATCCATCAAAAATGTCACTGTGGTGTCTGTCATTCACCCTATCTAGCTGCTAAGTGAAGTGAAATCATCGCATTTTTGGCTAAGTGCAGTGCTCAAGACATGGGGGACTTCGTTTTACCAAGATTTTTAAAAAACAGTTCATAAATGACAACATGAAATCAATAAATTCCTTGAAAAGTGTTCTTATGCATTGCAGATTTATAGTGTACAGAATGAAGAAAGTTATTTCTCACCTGTATGGGCAAGACTGAACGCTGAGTTGGTTTGATTGATTAAAGAAATAAAAAGGTATGTTTGGCTCTGTCTTGTGTCTGAGTTGTATCATAAGAACTTTACTGACACCAAATGGTTGCAATTTCTGGTTTTATTTTATTCAAGCATTGAACTTTCTATGCGCCAAGTTCAAGGACCTCAGTGCAGTAAGGCACAGACTGAACACCGCGTGAGCCTGAAGGAAGGTGAAAAAAACATTTAGAGGGTAAAGGGAATTTTATTTCCAAAAAACAGAGCTCTCATGTGCCAGTGAGAGTTCTGGATTTTGAAGGAAGAGTCAAAACCAAAGCTGATCTTTAGGCAATGAGACAGCGTTGAACAGACACGTCTCCTGACTCCCCCTTGCCTGTTCTTAAGAAAGAGCATAAGAGAAAGTGGACTTTAGAGAGCATTATGTAGAAGTGCTCTCTCCTTGAGCAATTCAGTCTTATCCTTTTGATAAAGTAGCTTCACTGCTTGTATATTAAGTGCTAACCAAAAGTTTTCTTCTTTCAAGTGTTCTGCAGCTGGGTGTGTCACTGTGAGGTGATGGGGGAAGTATCTGAATGCAATTATGACATAAATTCCAGCCTCCCCTTTAAAGACAGCAATCTACATTATAAATAAGGCAGAAAGATGATGGGTTAAGGCTATATAGCAAGCGAGATGAGGAAAGCAGTCTCCTAACTCTAGGCATCTAAATTAGTGTGAATACTGCTCTCTCTCCTATTCGTTCCCAGCCTTGCGATTTGAGGATCCTCAAAAACATCGAAAGGCTAGTTCAAATGAGTGCAGCAAATGACCAGTCAGGAAAAAGGGTTGGAGATTACAGCGCCTTTGTTACCACATCAGCTATGGAAACCAATAAGAAGAAAGCGGATTTCACGTTTTCTGGGGTGGGGGAGGGGGGCAGGAAACAGGGGGAGAGAAAAAAGGTGAAAGATCTGCCTGAGCAATATTATCCTTGTGCAGACTAAATTGGGTTTCCTGAAATGACATGCGAGGTTGAGCCATTGGTATTCTGTTAGAGAATGGGTTCTTTACAAGCTACCAGTAAAACTGCTGAAGTATCTGCTTTAACATCTGAAATACCATATTTCTAAAGGAAATGTAGGACACTGTCATGGGTTCTAATCAGCAACCAGTAAAATGCAGTCTTCTCAGAAGAGTGTAATACAGCCAGTTTTGTCCAGCAAACAGAATACTCAGACAGACATCACTGCATTAAGGAATAGCAGGGACATTAGACAAGCAAACAGAATGAGTAGCAAAGGATCTTAAGCAAAAGCCACCAACCAAAAAAATGATGGAGAAAGAGAGTTCATCATTTAGCAATTTGCAGGCCTTTTAGTGGTACTGGATCACCAAAGGACATCTGTGTAACATTTTCATCAGTCTGACACAAGAGCCAACATCAACATTTGTCCACAGGAACCAAACTAAATATTTAAAGGTGAACTGCAATGCTAAAATAAAAGTTGAGTTAATCATGGAAATATGCACTGAATGACCCTACTTATAAGGTTGTTGGAGACAATTCATCACAGAAACAAGTCGAGACTCTTATTTATCAAGTTTCTTTCTGCTTTTCTGAATTTTCCTATAGATTTCCTGCTTTTCAAAGGATTCTAAAGAAAATATTCTGTGAGGGCAGCAGAAGTCTTGTGTTATCGTAGATATTTGATGTTGATCTTCAGTGAATTCAGAAAACTTGGAGGGCGCCCTCAGATAAAAACATAAGGTCAGTAACGTCATTGTAGCTATCCTGATTTAATTCCAAGGTGCAGTCTAACAGATGGGCCCACATACCTCCACACTCAGTCCTTGCTTTGCCTCTTTGGGTTTTGAGCACACAAGTTTACTACACCTTCACTGAGGTAGATTTTAATAGAGAACCTATTTAAGAAAAATCAGGAGTTCTTCCAGCGACTATGTGATTTTGACTTGGGGTTGTGAAAGAGCTGAGCAATAGGAACAAAGAAATTATTTGTTATAGGCAATCACAAGGAAAATAGAAAACTATTTGTTAGAGGTATCAAAGTGTTTTCAAAATGAGATTCCATATTCTGTTTAAAAAGATCTCTGGAATCTTGTTCTTGGATTTTCTTGACACTTTTGGGATTTACATTATTCTTACAGCCATAAAGTTCCCCATAAACCTATTTTTCCTTTATTCCAGCAGCAGTGTCCAGTCTGTTTCACACACACCAGCTGCCACATAGCAAGCACACAGTCCAGCTCATATTCCCTCTTCTGCCTCCTTCAGAAGAATAGAAACATGCAGAAATACAGACAGACTGAACACACTGATTCAGAAACTTTGGAGTCCAAGGAAGCACCGGGCCATTCCAAAGCATAAAAGCCCTGAACACTTATTCCAAAGCACAGAGAAATCAGTGGGAGTCTGGCCACTGTATTCACCGTGGACACAGGGAGCGTTCACCTGCACAGTCAGCTGTAGGAAACGGCGAACCAACATCAGCATCTTTTGAAAGTGGCTTCGCACTGACAACTGCTACTTTGGGAGCTGTGCAGGAGCAGTGGAGGGGTGCCAAGCACGGGTTAGCCTACCCTGCCGTGGGAGTTACTGCATCAGGCATTGCACAACACAGTAGCAGCTCTGTAACTTCTAGATCAGTTTCTTATCTCATTCACCTTGGCCCTGACTAGAGAAGATAGGTCATGCTCTGCCTCCAGCACCGGAAAGGCTCTCCATGTAGGGTGGACAACTGCACCAGAATTCAACTACGTGGAAGAACCAGAGTCCTATTCAACCTTACAGGTGAGCCCTTTTTTACCTGTGAGTTTCTGGCTAGTCAACTGCAATTTGATCCAGTTTTGGTGCTTATTTCCACATTTAGTTTCTGTTTCCATACCATGCTGATAAAGTATTAGGACACTTTTTGCTCACCGAACTTGAAAGCAAGCAGAGGCTCCCTTGACATTAGCACAGACCTTGAGCTTGGGGCAAGCTCAGTGAGGCTGAGATTCAAGAAGGTTAATCAGAATCACTGTGAAAATACTAAATCATTAACAAATAGTTAATAATCAATGGTTAATCAGAAAAAGACTGGAAATTGAATTTTTTATGTCTGATGGGAAAACCAAGGAGAAGGTTGTGGCTTCATCTCAGATTTACTTATCATTTTTCATCTACTTATTATTTGGAGTTGATACTTAAAATGATAATAGAAAGTCCCTTGGGACTAAATAGAGGTTCACATCAGACATAAAATCTCACAAAGTAGTTTGGTTACTAAAAAAAATCTGTAAAGTTCTAAAAACATGGGCCTGTTCCAGAACCCAGAGAAACCAATGGGAATTTGGCCACTGGTTTCAAAAGGCGTTGGAACAAACTTACTGTTAGCTAAGCACACAGCTATCAGTGTGGCACTGAGCCTGGGTTAACATACTCTGCCTCTCATCAGGACTCTCTGTTCCGTGGCATGTCTCAAGAAAGTCTTACAGCTAGTCATTAACTAAGCATGCTCGAAAATATATGGAGGGAGATATTTGAGGATGGTTCAGAGCATTGTCACGAGAACTTTCAAAGAACTGGATAACATGCTTCTCACCAGGCACAAGGACTTAGCTGTGATGAGCATAATGAGGAGACAAAAAATAAGAAATTCTTTTTCTTCAATCTGTAGAAGAGGAAAGTTGATAGCATCAGGCAAGGGAATAGTATTTTAGCAGATAAAATGCCTTCCAACAGCTGGAAGCTGGAGCAATCCAACTCAGGCATGAAATTACAGTGAGGATTACTAACTAAAGGAGCAACACACTAAGAGTTGTAGTGGATTCTGCATCACTGGAAATGTGTTCATCAGATTGGCCTTTTTAGTGAAACATATACTCAGACATCCAGGGAATTCCTATGGCTTTTGCTAAGTAGGAAGTCAAGTTAGTTCCAATATATTAGCGTTCCAATGCATTACAATTTGCAGTTCCTTGAAAAATACAATATCGTAAAAGACAGTGTCACTCACAATTACTCATGCACCATTCCTTGCTCTCAGACCTGTCTAAATGAGCCAGCACAGAGCTAAAGGGAATTCTAGCCTAGATCCTCTCCAGTTGTTGGCTTGATCAGTGGTCATGAAGGAAGGGAAACGTGAGAGAACCAGCTGACAAACAGCTTGTTGACAAGGCTACATGTAACCAGAACAACAGCAGGACAGTCATCTAGGGAAAAGTTGACACCTGCTGTAGCAGAAATTAAGAGTTTACAAATGTTGCAGATGGGGTAGTCAGCTTCTAATCCACACCCTCGTAATCCAAGACTCAAAAATTCTCCAAACAATTGTAATAAAGAAGAATCCAAGCAGTTAGGAAACTGAAGCAAACAGGGTAGAGCAGCTGTTTTAATTGGTGCTTTGCTTAACGTGAGAACCATACCCCTACTCACTGGGATCAATAAAATAAATCGACTTTTACACGGGTAAGGGCATTTGATTTTGCTCTTCTGCAGCACCACTGCTAGAAATAAGCATTTGCAGAGAAAAGCTAGCAATACTGCACCAAATCTTGGTCATAAAAAAGAAATCAAATGAATTCCAAATCGCATACCTGCCTAACACCAGGATAAGGAGTTTTCTGGGCTCATCTTTATGTTGCTCTCATCTGCTAATTTTTTCCCACTGAACAATGAAATTTAAACCACAGCTGTCCATTGCTATCTTCATTCCTGCAGAGTGTTCCACCTAGTTTTATGAAACATAGTTTATGAAGCACGAACAAAACATGTGTGAACATATTCATATGTACACGTCTAATGGTATGTTGGTGTCAAGGAGCGTGTAACGAATAGCAGGTGACTACAGGAATAACTCTGAAGCTCAACATAGGGTTAAAACGATGTTCTCTAAATCCTTCAAGCTCAGTTCTACTGTATTATACAATATTATAAAATGAATTAGCTGTTCTTAATTAGCATGCATAAAGATGTTGTGATTAAATGGGTGCAGAGGGCACCCAACTAGTGGTCTGTGAGTCCTTACGTCTCAGCGCAGCTTTGTGGTGGCAGACAGTTATGCCAATACAGACGCTGCACGGAGGTGGTCGACGGTAGGCAGCTACCCTCTGCTGTATGTTCTAATGCATCAACATGATGGGTAAAAATGCAATATGGAATAAGCATTAAAAGGCGTTTGGGTAGAAAAAATATTTTTGAACACTTTTTCCATTCTTTGACAGCTAGAAAATCCCTTACCCGATTTGAGGAAGAAAACAACTTTCTCAAAGCTGGAAAGTTCTAATATTTTGGAACTCTGTTTTGTTTATGTTTGAGAAAGTTGTGGAACAGCAACAGGCAATGAAAGCATACATTGGCACAATTAAGTCTGGTAACTCAAGAAGCCAGATATTGTTTTCAGTTCTACACACATTTGAGTCGCAATTTGCCAACCCACTTGAATAGGCTATTTTGGAAACCAGTGGTGACAACATGTGGATAAAGTTCTGCTCTGCTACTTACCAAATAAAGGAGGCTTTGGCTGGAAAACTAATGATTTGTGAAATGAAATTAAAGGAGGCAAGATGAAGCTCTGGAGAAATGTTCAAGAAGAGAAAGACTACATATAGAAATGGTTCTAAGGAGACACTTTCTCCAAATTAAACTGTAGTTACTTTACAGGGGATAGAAAGATCCTCACATGTTAGCATCATTAAGGGCTCACATTTAAAGAATAATAAATAAAGAGGTGTATATATAAATGGAAAAGGCCTTCTCCTCCTGAAATCTTCCCCGTATACTCTGCAGTTTCCAATGCCTCCCTCTTTCTGGAAAAAATAGACCTTAGAAAACTTGTCTATACTGAACAATTGAAAAGAAATATATCTCTTGCTTGAGGGGGCTTTATCAAGAGAGCAGACAGCATCGGGAAAGGGAATGACACATTACCAACTAAAATGCCAATAAACTACATTTAAGAAGTTTTGTAAACCAACAGTTTTCTTCATATCACCAGCGGTTTTTTTGAAGAAGCACAATGGGAGGAGGAGAACTAGGTGACATCCAAACTAGCTCTAAATCAAGTAGTTTGCAACACAAAGAAGCTGTTTCCCATTGTTTTTGTACTTCATTCCACTTAGGGTGCACAACTGACCATATCTTTGTGCTGTGTCTCATTTAGACTTAGTTCCCATAAAAGAGGCAGAGGACCTCTGTGCCTGTACCCATTCTGGACAATTATGGTGAAATTGACTTCTCAGGAAAGAGCCAGAAAAGTCACTCTTCACAAGAAAGAGCACTAGGATTCCTTGTACAGTCTTGTTCAGACTTTTTGATTCTCCAGGCATTTTTCCTTATTTTATATTTCTGTAGTAATTTCTTGAAAGAGAAATTGTTTTTTTTAATATATGCATTTTATGCAGTAGCTAGCACAGAAGGCTACTGAATCTGCATTGGATCCCTAGAAGCTTTATTAAAGAACAGCCAATCAAATATAGCATATATAATGTTTTAAGTTAGATGCCAGCTCTGAGTTTGACATGGCTCCAAAAGATAAATTGCATGCTTTGTCCATGATTTGAGTTTGGTGTTATTTGTATTGCTCTACACCAAGATAAAAGCCTAACAGCCTGTCTGATAGATGGCTTAAACCCTGATACTAGAACTCATGGAACAGCACAGAAGCTGAAATGTGTTTTCTTTAAATGTGGTAAAGTAGGTTTCAGAGTAATTTCTGCACTACTTAAAGACATCATATTGTGTGTACAGCGCCAAATAAAATTTTGGATCTATGAGCATGCAAAAGATAATGATTTTGCCAAATTATGAAATGGGCAATTCTTTAAATATCTGTAACAAAGAAATCTTGTTCACAGAGAAACTACAATGCCTGTCCCCAACATGCATGTTTACACATATGAAATTGTGAACTGTACATGACTGATCTGAGCATGTATGTGGAATTGCCAAAGGTTTTCTGTATTGGTCTAACTCTGCTCTCTGTAAAGTCAACTCAGGTCTTACCCTTGGCTTTCCTGTTAGCAGAGGTAGGCCAGCAACGACGGAGAGCTTTAGAATATCCCATCTTGCATATCAAATGCTAAACAATTCAATAACAGTGCTCTTGGGTTAAGGTGAAGGTGCTACCCTGTGCAATCATTTTACTGTACGTAGGATCTGGAAATGCAGTGCAATGCATTTCTCTGACTGCTAAAACTATAACATCTGGAATGCCATCCTGGAAGTCTTCCAGGTGATTTCCATGAGGAACACTTTGTAAAAGTTGTTACCCTTCTAAGCAGAATACGTTCCCAGGCCTGCATAGGAGCAGAGATTGGATTATAAAGTGCTAAATGTTTTTTACAACTGTATCAGCAACAATACTGTATGGATAACTATTCAAGGGAAATTATTTTTACAGACAATTTCAATGGATTTGTTCCAGTCCTCAATTAGATTCATATTTCTGGAATCAGAAATGTAAGATAACTTATCTTATGCTCATCCCATTGTGAAATCAGGATATCCAATCTAGGACAAATCTCTTCAATCTTCCTATTTCCCATTATTTTCACATAATGTTTTCAAAACCTAGGGTATGAGCAAAATGGTATGGGAGAGAGTCTAGAGAAGCTGAGTCTTTAGAAAATTTACAAAGCTGATGCTGGTCATTATGACATGGCCTGGACAGCCAAGTAGTTTGAGCATTTAGCAGGGTAGGCAGGGACATGATTATGAATGCAGACACCAAAAGGTGTTTTAGGATGCAAGGAGTGTTTAGGGCCTGTCTCAAGTGCTCACAAGGTGGAGCAATGAGGTGTCTCATCAGTATTTTAGGAGTTTTTGTTGAGAGGGACTAGCTCCTTGTTGGGTGTCTGTTGACTTCAAACACTTAGTGGAGAGCCCCTGCCCTACAAACACAACACATACGTACTTCCTGCTAAATGAAAAAAAAATTACACATGACTGGTTTAATTGGATTAGAGAGGAAGAGTGTTAGGGGAGAAAATGAAAATCAGGAGCTATTTGACGGATTTGGGTTGAGTCTCTAGCACAGACCATATTTTTATTAAGGAATGACAAGTTTGGGACTGATATATGAGGAGACATTATAGGGAATAACAGAAAAAAAAGCTGAGGCAGCTAAGGTAAATCAAGTAGTGATAATTTTTGTATAACTGGTAAAAGGGCTGTTCAGCATGAGGTGCTAAAGGAAATATGAATGAAGTCAGAAGACCATCTCAAAGACATAGAGACACTATCCCTATTCTCATTGCTATACGTCCTTTAAGAACAATATTTAGGCAATAATTTCAGAAGTTCACAGCACTGAAGCCAAGGGGAATCTCACAGCAAACCAACAGGCACAGCTGAGTTTTCCCCATGATTTATGCCTCTAAAACTACCTACCAAAATGTATCTTCTGCATAGTACCTTACACACTTCTTTTTTTCTTTTTTTTTTTTTTTTTTTTTTAAGAAAACCACACTAATTAATGTGATATTATTCACACAGTTGCCATATGTGAGGTGTGATCACAGGAATAAGTGTTGGGGAAATAACTATTTTTCTTTTTGGAAACTTTTAACATTATATTGTTTAAACATTTCTTGATTGAAAAACTGCAGTCATCAACTGCATTTACAAATCAGAAAGAATTGTTCCAGCAAAATACTTCACATCATTGCACATTAATGAAATAATTGGATATAGAAGAACAATCAGTGTCTTTTTTCAGGTAGAAATGCTTTCTGTATTATTCTTTGCTTTTCAGTAAGAACACTGTTAGACTATGGTATGTTATAATAAAACTAATGAACTAAGATTTTCTGACTGCAAATTTTACCCTATCTAAATTGCACTTATGATGGTGCAGTTATTAAATTTTATGTCATTCAAGATGTCTTTTTTAATTCCTTGATCACCAACCAAATAAGAGATTTGAATTCTCTTGTTGTTATGTTATCTGTCTTAGCAGCATCAAAACTATGCTCAATTTGTACAGATATTGGACGCATTGTTTAAAGATTCTTCAGATCAATGCCTTCAAATCTAAATTATATTTGACACTGCAATTGCAGAAGTTCAATGACTTTTGAGTGTAAATAGTGCCATTTAGCCAGGAAACTACTTAATTGTTTCTGAAAAAAACCTGCAAGTTCAACTTAGAGACTGTTCACCCAAAGTTTGTGTCTTTTGAATTTGAAAGGCTCAGATATGCAACAGTCATTTCTGTGAGCCTGCTTGTAAGCCTTCTGATTAAGGAAAGTAGAAGAAAAAAACCTAATTTTGTAAAAAAAAAATCTTTTTTTTTCCTGTTGAAATAAGAAACCAGGTCACCTTAAGAAAAGGCAAAAGCTAGCTGAGCATTCAAAAGACACGATTTCACAAAGAATACAACTTTCTTGTACAGAATCATCTGTTATAGATGAGCCAAACTGCTGAATAGTCAGTAAGAAACATTTTAGACCATTGCCAGGAGTGCAAAATTTGTCCTGACAAGGAACAGTACCTGCAACCTCTTCTGAATTCATGGGACCATACATTTCGTAAGGGTAGGACACCCAGGTTTGAAGAATGGCATCATAATTGTGCCCCTTTCCTCCCATGGCCATACAGCTAACTAATGCAGATCTCAGCATCTGAAGATGTCATTAGATGAATCCCTTTGTGCCCCAACAAGACCATGGCAGAGTTTATCTCAAGGCTCATTTCTGAGCCATGAGTTCCCTGTTTTTAGATAGCAGTAGGTTTGCAGCCACGATCACTCCTCTCTCCAGTACTCTTTTTCAGGTCTTTTCTTCTGAAAGGTTTATAACTTGGAGTGGCTTTCCCCCATGTTCGTACACTGAGGCTCACAGAGCTGTATCAGTCTGCTCATCAGACAAAGAGAAAGAAATGGGATAAAGTTGAAGAAAGAAAATATTTCAAGATTAGCCCTCCCAGTGTAAATCAGCGTGTGGACCTTCACTGGGTCACATGAAAACCTCACGCTCACATTTAATTTGCCCATCCTGAAGTATTTTTCCTCCTAATGCCAAATACCATAATGCTCTCTGTCAGTGATTTGAAATTATTGTATAAGCTACATATCGGGTACACTATTGTTAATGAAATGCACACAAGATGATGAACAACTTCCTTTTCCTGCTGGAGCCCAGCTGCAACCAGGCCCTGTATCCTTGATGCTGTAAATCAGGCCTTTGTACTCCGGGAGGATTCAATCAGCTGCAGGTGTGGGCCCGCCAAGGCCCGCCTGGGATTAGGTAGCAGTATTTGATATGAGATCCCAAACAGCACCGGCAATCTACACACCACATGTGGCCAGTCTTTGGAGAAAGCAAAGGAAAAACGCTGATGAAATGTGGCACAGGACCATGGAATGCAATTTCAAACTTCCCCATCTGCAGGAAAGAGAGAAAGAAAGTTCCTAATTTTACAGTGATGATGTCATTGAGAATACACGATAGTGAAAATGATGTGCCAAGGCTTTCATAAATTTAACCACTTAGGATGCTGCTAACCGAGGGTAGAGATGTGTGTGTGATATTCGTGGTCATAAATGCATTAAAGTTCTGCGAAGCGACACGCTGCTCTGCTGGTCTGTCAAAGGGTCCCGGTTGGTGTGTTGGTGTGTTGGTGTTGTGACCGTGGCTCCACAGACCGAGCATTACCACGACACTTGTACCCCATGCAGATGCAAAACCAAACCTTTGCTGAAGCTTGTTCACTAAACATTATCATTAAAGAGAGATGACTTGATCACACTTGTTCCAGCCTGAAAAAGGTAAAGCACTTGCCTTCAACAAGAAACAACAAGAACGGTTGTTCAGTTCACTCCCAGAGGTTAAAAGTTGTGAAGAGTTTATTTTTAACTTATATCCTCGATATCTGAGGGATAAAGAAATGTTAAAACAGGTCTGGTTTTGTTATTACTGTAAAGATAAAATATATTGAAAAGAGCACGTCCTTGATTTTTTTCTTAAAAAAATCTGTTTTCCATTAGCTTATCTTGATAGCTGAAGTTAATCATTATTTTCAACCATATATGATTTAGATATTATGTCATTAATTCATGTACAATCCATCTGAATAATGATTGTGGTTTTCTGCTTTACAAATTCATCTACTTCACTGAGAAACCAAGAGAGTCAAATTCCATGCAACATCTGGTTTCCATTTTATGTAATTGCTATTTTCAGAGTTATAATCATGTGTTATTGTAAGGACCACAGTGTCAATCATGCTGCTAATGGGGAAAATTCAATGCCTAAATACCTGAGAGAACAAGAAGCGGACTTAAACAGGTGCATTTAGACACTTGGTTTTAAGTATAATTCTAGTCTACCAATTTAAATAAATCATTTTAAGAAGATATTATATTCTTTCCATACCTTCTACTGAACCAAAGTTTAATACAAGCTTTCTACACTGTGAGCCTTGCTTTGCCCCCACCAGTTCAAAAACAGTAGGATTTGATTCCATGCAAGTTCCAGTACCATTAACCCAGTGCAGCTCTAAATGCAGTTTACTTAGCCAATGTCAGCACACAAAGTTAGCCCCCTTTTGCAAATATGAGTGGAGGGGAGAATATTTTATCTCCTTTTAAAGCATATCTGCCTTACTCATCCATAAAAAGCTGCAGAAAATAGACAGACATAGGAAAAACATGACCGTCCATGTTTTCAGGTAAACTACTGTACCAAAAATGCGCTGTAAATATATCCTTATGTGCTTATTTAGAGTTTGATTATAAGTAAAGTAAAAAGTACTCAACATTCAGAGCAGTTACAGCTCAAAGTACAGATCGTGACAGAAAGAGCTCTCCGATCCATCTCTCTTGTATTTACCACTTCCTCCTTTTTATAATTTTGTTCATACAAATTTTCAGGTAGAGCTGTTTCCTGCTTAAAAAGAAAGTATAAAATGAATATACATCTTTATAATATGCTTAATGCTTTATTATGGATAATAATGTATATATAGAAAATATATATCTACATGTGCAGTAATTTTATATATTTTGAGGGCAAGACAGTATACTTTGAACAATTTAGGAGGTGTGTAAAAATACAGTCATTTTTATTTCAGTACTCACTGTCTCAACCAGCAGGT
Organism: Fratercula arctica; assembly: GCA_947846985.1. Lineage (NCBI taxonomy): Eukaryota > Metazoa > Chordata > Aves > Charadriiformes > Alcidae > Fratercula > Fratercula arctica. The sequence continues at coordinate 113,575,426 of CANTUZ010000003.1, forward strand.
GCTCATTTGCCCATTACCTTTGGGTAGCAACACTCAGTGAATACGTAAAGTATTTCTAATTTCTGTGTCTAATCTCTTTGAAAACAAGGCAAGGAGAACAGTGACAGGTCTTGCAATTCCAGCAGCAGAGGGATTCTGTGAAAACTGCCCTTAGCAGGAGGAATAAAAGCTTTTTTATTGTTATTGTTGTTAAGAAAAGGAAATTACTCTCCTTTGTCTTGGTGAATATAGTTTTGAAAACACGTTAGTTTAAACCAATTAGATGGGACCAAAAAAACCTCCCATTGTCTGCACTGTCTGCAGGACGGTTGCTCAAAGGGAAAAGTCTGGAGGCATTTACACATATGCATGTTCTTGCCATTAATACCTTCTTTTTTTGCCATTAAAACCTTCATCTTGCCATTAAAACCTTCTGAATGCACTCATATTTCATCCCACCTCTCCTCCTCGTAACCTTCAGGTACACAGGGGTGTAGATACAGGGCAGGAATGGGCTGTGTTTAAGAGAATTAAGACTGGGAACGACTTTCCTGACCTAGCCCTGAAAGCTAATCTCCGCTAGCTCCTCTGGTGAACGTTTGAAGCTCAGGCTGAAACGAGCTGCCAAGTTGGAAGCTGTGTCTGTTATTGCCATGAGAGCCACAGCGGGCACACCCCGGCTCTGCTTCCCCGGGGCTTCGGCGTTAAATGCTCTGCAGTCGCATCCCCACAAGTAGTTTTGCATGTACGCACAACCTCAGCTCTGCAGGGTGTGGTTGGATCCTTTTCCAGCTTGGATAAGTGCCTTTGTGCGCTGCGAGGGAAGAGCTGTGTTTACCCATCTGGTGATTTTATGGCCACGTTAATTGACCCGAAGTAAATTTCTGCATTTGCTGGTATGCACACATCATTCAACCACTATTACGAAGATGCCTAAGGTGATTAAAAAAAGACCATGACACTTGGGAAACCCTGAGCTGCCATGTCATCTGAACTGCGGGCAATAGCCCATTCCTAATAGGAATGTGCAAGTAAAGGCAATTTATTTTTTCACTTTCCCCAGAAAATGACTGAAGTGAGGGTTCATCAGTACAGGGAATGCAAAAATACGAAAAGAGACAGAATTACTCCAGAACGTGGCGGAGCCCACTGCAACATGTTCTGGGGTATTTTCCCATCTGAGTTAATAAAGTTATATGGCAAATACAAATATGCAGTTATACATGTGAAACACACTAGGGGAGTCATGGGTGCCCAGTCAGCACTGGGGACCCTCACAGTTTGCATAAGGGTCCCTCAAGTGAGGGATTGTGTTTGTTTCTCTTTTTCTTTTTCAAACCACTTTTCAGTTCAGGATTAAGTACAAACCTCCGTTTTCTCTTTTTAAAAAGGACATATCAAGCCTGAAGAAACTCTTGAAGACTTCAAAGCTAACACCTCTGATGGCGGAAGGCAAATCAAAAGAACTCCAGATTTATGACTTTTTTTTAATCTTATGATTTTGAGAGGATGCAGCTCATGATTTGTAATGCACAGGGTCAGCAGAAATGTAGACACACTCTGCATTGCGAGCCTCCGTGTAAAGCACAAGACACATACTACACTAGAGGTAGCTCCTTATTTCTTAGGGTCGACAGCAAAATTCCAGGGTCTAATTTCACAGCTATTATTGCATGACTAACTGTAATGCTGAATTTGTGGGCATAAGTCTTGGTATATTACATTCTTAGTTCTGTTAATAACTCTGTTTGTAAAACATTGCCTTAAAGTAAGCAAATTAATAGCATTTTTCTCATATGCAAATAAATATGTTTACTGGATTTTTCTCCTTCATAAGGATTATATTCCTTAGTTAAAGCAGTAAACAAGGACAGTTATTTGTGCTTCCTGAATTTACTTACTGTTATCATGTAAATCAGCTTTCCATTCCCAAGTCTGAAATTTCATCAACGTGAAATTTGTCATCATTTATTAAAGTAGAGGGAACAAAAAGCTGTACCCAAAGAAATATTCACACTCAAATATAGCAGAGAAAAAATCCTGTGCAACTCATGAAGCAGAACACAATAAATTAGGCATTTTCCATCTCAGACATGGAGACATGGAGAAGTTGAATGTATCTGAATTTTCACAGAAGTTCAAATAATTAGTTGATCCAACAAAAATAATTTTGTTATCATTCTAGAACTAAAATTTGTTTCAAGACACATGAAAAATTATTCATATGTATTTGTTTTTACTACATTACAGTCAACTAAAAGTTGGACAATAAGCAGTAAGAGAATTTCTTGTCTGTGCAAACATCTCAGTTTGAGTATGCAGTTGTTGCTTCTCAGTTATTGTCAATGAAGAGTCTGTCTCAGTCCATTTCTTGGGACTCATCACTGTGGTATTGCACAAAGACCCCAGCAGAAGCCTAATTTTCATAAATAACTGTTCAAACAATAGAGTTCCGTAACAGTATTTTGCAGCTGCTTTCAGTAGGTGATAGTCAGATGCCCTGTTGATTTTAGACTTTCAGCTCAGGTGGCACTCAGAGCACCCATGCTTCATGTTTGGTTCACTAGTCAGGAGGAGAGGAGGTCACTTCTAATTAGGATATCCAAGCTTGATGCCAAGCCAGAGGACCATGAGCTGTTGTAATCATGTACTTGGTAGCTCCCTGCTTGGGCTGTACCAAAGGAGTACCCTTTATTTTCTTTTTTAACCTCTACTTGTCCTGCTACAAACGATATGCACCAAATGAACCATTAGTGAAAGGCATTAAAACACAACAAAGGAAAGATCTTGTGTGGTTAAATTAGCTGAATAAATACAATTCTTGAAAGTTTTGAAAGACATCTCGATATTCATCCTTTGGAAATTCAGGGTGGGATTCAGTTGTCAAACATAAGTAAAGTATAGGTACTTAGCATCATTTTAGATGACCTAAGGTGTTCCACTACTTCCACAAGTCTCTCCAGATATGTGTGGGTCCATTGCACGTCCTATGTTATAGGTAAAACAGCTTGTGTGGCAAGTTTGGATATATCAGGGCATTTCATATGACAGCAGACATGTATGTCTAAGCAGCTGAATTTTGTCCATGAGACTCAGATTAAACAGCAAGGAATATTATGTAGGCTACTAAAACCCACTGTGAGGAGTAGCCAATACAGTCAGAGAGGCCCAGGCGACTGTAAGTGCTCATTTAGGATTCTTGGTCTAACAGCTGAATCCCACCTCTAATCCCACCTCTTTTCCATCCTGTAGAACCTAGGTAGGTATAGCCACAGATTATTCCTAGACAGAAAAAAAGGTTGATCCCAATGTCCGTCTTTTAGCATGGAATCCTTGTTGAAGAAGACTTTTCATAAGACTTCACATTAAGTGTTATCATACTTACCTTACTCTGGAGACTCACATTCTTAGAATGGAGGCTCTTTGTGCAGCTCAGCTGCCTTAACACAAGTACTGAATGCCATCAGAGACACCCTCTGGCACATCCACATAAGGCTGGCAAGATCTGATATAGGACCTTCTGGATCAGCAGCAGGAGGCCAGGCAGGGTTTCATACTGAGCTTGAAAGGACACAAGGTACCTAGTGGTGGGCAACAAAATCAAGTCATCTATGGCCAAAACCCAGCTATGAAGGTTCACAGTGTGATTTCCAGTCCTCCTCAATACTCTAATGATGCCTCAGAAGGATTTTTTTTTTTTTTTCATTTGCATGTAGGAAGAGACATCATGGTAAATAAAATAAAATAATAAATAATAAGGGACAAAATGATCCAAGAAAAATAGTCTAAATACCAGACTCCTGTTCGTAATGGTGAGGTCTACCAACCAGTAGAACACTTTCCCAAAGGAGCCCATGGTAGAATTGTTGATTAGCTACTTAAAACAAGGCAAGGTACTCTTAAGAACAAATATTTCTGTAGGGAATGATTCCGTATGTGCAGGGAAATCAGCATGATGACCTCTTAGCTCTAGTCCATAGACATTTTATTTTAGTGTGCGATTTTAGTGTGCGAGGTAATGAATGTACAGACTGAGTGTAAAAATTAGCTGGCTTAGGAGGATTTAAAAAGCAAACATGTGGAACACAGTTTGAAATATTCATGTTTTCCTCTCATAGCAGGCCAATGTAAATATTATTCCACATGTTATCAAGTAATTCCAAAGCTAAATGTACTCAGCCCAAGAATGGTCATAATCAAAATCTAACAAAGTCCTTTTGAAAGGGATCAGTGTATATAAATTAAAGGTAGCCCAAAGAAAGACATGATTCCACTTCAGCTCCTGGGGAAAGAGCTGAGGACCACTTGCTCTTGCTAGTTCAGTAAACCAGGTCCACTGCTAGCCCAGTCTAACTTCCCAGCAATCCATATGCAAGGCAAGGAACAACCTATTTATGCCTTTGTCCCTCCAGAAGACCTGATTCATGAGGCTCAAGCAGAACTTGGTGCATGTCTTCTATGCAGAGCACAGCAATCAGGGTGCCTTTCATCCAGAAGCAGGAAATTGTTTACAAAATGAGGAATGGCAGGATCATGTACTGAGCAGGTGGAAAATGTGAGCTTAGTATCATTTTAATTCAGCTTTAGGGGCTCTTGCTGTCCCCATGACTCTTAACTATGCAGTGGCTCAGCTCCCAGAAAAGAGGAATGAAGTGAGTTCCCTTCATCTAGGCAGCCAGCCTGCTTAATCGCTGTTGATTGGGATAAGCTTCTCAGAGATGGGCAACTATGCATTTAAATCCCTCCCACACTAAGAACAAATTTGCACTTCTGAGTAATTATTCAAATTCAGATAATAAAGTTCCTCAGTGAAGTTCTCTCTGCTTCATGTTGAAGAAGATGAAGCTGCCTAATCAGCAACCAGGATTTAGGAGCTTCAGTTTGAAAGAAAATGCTAACTCCAGGTCCCTGTACTTGGTCTATCCTATTGGCTAGTTTTAGACAGCTCCTACTTAGTTTTCAGGAGTAAGGAATGACTCATTGGAGGTCACTGCATCCTTACAGGGACTGTGCAAGAAAACTATGTATCTGGATTCCTTGCCTATGTCCAGATAGACATTTATAGATATTGCACTGCCAGAAACAGATGCCAAGAGAGGGAATTCTGAACCTGACCCAATGGGAAATAATAATGATATGCCTGTCATAAAGTAATCATAACATCACAAATGGGGCAAACAATCTTTTAGTGATTTCATTTATTTTTGGCTATATCTACAGTTTTGTTTTCAGTGAATTAATGTCTTCTTTAGATGACATAATTAGAAAATATTCCCAAGAGAGACAAAACCAAAGGGTTTTTATTGTCCCTATCTGCAACCTATCTATGGGTGCTACTCTGCTTTAGTCAGCAGTTACATTCCCTGATCCCAGTGATGAATTTCTTCCAAAGTCTTAACTATAAATAATTACTTCACAATAGGCAGATCCCATCTTTTAGACAGTTAAGCTTCTTTAATCAGTACACTCTTAAAAATATTCTCTCAGGTTTCCTTCACAATCTATTTCTGGAACAACATTATTGGTAATGAAAAAGCTTTGCTACCAGTTACAATACTTTCATCAGCCCCATAAAAGGAAAAGAAGCTGCTTCAGCAGGAATCATTTATGGATGAAACTTCTGGATACACGCACAGCTTCTGCAGGATGCTGAAAACCCATCTCTTTTAGTCAATCCAAGATTCAGAAGTAGAGGAGTATGTGACTTCAGCATTGCCAACTCTCGTAATTTGCATCCTGAGTCTCATGACAGTTTGCTGTTTCTTTTCCATTAAGCTTCAGCTCCTGGGGTCATATGACTAAATAAGAATCTCAGCTTTCCTCCTATAAAATAAATAGATTCCAGTTTCTAGACTGCAAGCTAGAAAGAATGAAACAAAAGAAACCAGGAGTTTCCCAGTTTTATTTAGTCATGTGATTTTTGAGTAATTTTTTGACTGTTTGACAACCAGTACAATTTCTGAATGTCAATGGCTGGCAGTCTTGAGACTCTCTCAGCTCACTGCAAAAGGAGAATGAAGGTTCTTACTTGGAGGGTTGCTTTACAGCATGACAAAATCCAGGGAGGATAATTGAAATGCTGGACCAGTTGTTAAATGTATATTATCTAAAGGCCACCTGGCTGGCAGATCAAGGCAACAAGTCCCTGCAGAACTATTGAGGGTGCTGATTTTTGCACTTCCTTGACTTCAGTATGGTTTTACTTAACACATACACCTGCATAATTGAAATCAATCCAAACATAAGTGATACTCATGAACACAAAAAAAAATACACAAAACAAAACAGAAAAAATGACAGAGTTAACAGGACCGGCACTAGACCAGTAAAAATAGCTGATGAACCTTGCCAGCTGTTGAAAAAGTGTCTGTGGGATCAGTTCCTTTGTTCTTCTCTAATAATAGTTTTGGTTTATGTTTCTTTTTTTTCCCCCCTTCTTTTCTTTTACTTTTACTGTTTTCATTTCGCTTTGATGTTGAAAACAGCCACAGCTGCAATACAAAAAATATTGTTCCTACTTTCATACACAAGTTCATGCACTCAAAGGCAACTTTCTTTATGCATACACATTACACGTGCAAATGCATACTCACATGTATAAATATATACATGCACCAACACACACAAACTATCCATTGCTTGTGAATGTATCCTGATGTCAAATGACTACAAGTAAAACGGAATTAAGTTTTGTCTAACAAAAAGTAAAAATTATAAACTTGAAGATACTTTTAACTACAAACTTCTAATAACACATAAGAAGTTCTTCAACTTTGTGAAGCTCTGCGCTGCCCCTCCAAATGTTTCATATCCCTATACAGATATTACTCATTTATTTTTCCATTGTATTTAAACGTTTTATTTGCTGTAGATACCCTGAGCATCCTAGACAACCTTTTAATTTACAGAGAGTCACAAGTATGACACCAGCCCAGATAAGCAGCAATGTAAAGATAACAGAAATCATCCTTCCAAGATGCACAGTACCAAGTAACAGAATCTCTCTCATCTGGCTTAGTCTAGTTCCTCATATGCAGAGAAGATAAGATAGACCCTCCAGGGTGCTCTGTCTGAGCATATTGAGAACATGAGTCTGTGGAATAATTTCCAAGAGCCAGAACTCTTCTGAAATTTATTCATCTTATTTTTTAAGTTAGTCTCACAAACCTTCTGTGATGTTAGTAGATATAATTATTCCTTTTTTGATGGGAGGAAAGAGAAGAACTGGGAAATGTAAATGGCTTATTCAAGGTGACACAGGAAGTCTGTGAAGAGCTGCAAATTGAACCCAGGTCTTCCAACTCCCAGTTCACTCTTTATATCACTCACAAAACCTTCCTTCCTCCACTGGACATTTAAAAACAAAATCATTTATAACTTGACAAACAGTTTATTTCTTCATGCATCAAATTGGATGCCTGAAGTGGATTAAGTCCTTTTAAATTTAACTCAATTTACTACATAGTCCCAATTATCACAATATTTCTTAAATTACTAAAATGATAACAGATCCTAACTTCTGGAGTACAGCTTAGGAAAAGTAGCAGAAAAATATATCACACCAGCTCAGGTCATAGAATCAGTTTCTCAGATGGGTCAGGCACTAATCCAAGCAAATAAACTGAAGATCATTGATGCAACTTCCTCGATAGCATTGTAATATAACTATATAAGAGAGTGGGAGCAGGGGTCAAGATTTTTTAGTTCTGTTTCTAATTATCATCATCATTATTATTATACATCATTAAAATTCTAGTTCAGGATCTCATAGCATTTTTTATTTCCCAACTAATATAAAAAGTACCTGCTTTCCATGGTTTACATCTGAAGAGATGAGATTATAACCTACCACAGACATGTTGAGTATTCTTTGGTAAATCACATCTATTTTCTAACTCATTTTTCTTCATTGTAAATGGATTATAATAACTTCTGCCTCCCTAGCAGCTCAGTTGCAAGGCCTAAATAATAGGGTGGGGAGGTGATTTTGTCTGTGTAATTTATGATAGAGTCACAGGGGCCATTTGCAAGATGAGACACCACAGGACTGAACTCCAAAACTAGAGCTAAATGTCTAACAAAATATCTCCCTTCACGAAAATGTGACCAGCTCTGAAATATACATATCTGTGCCTGTATTGAAGTTTATGTGTATAAATATACAGATAAAAACTCAGAAAGAAGATTAGTAACTGTGTCAAAATGCATACACCCGTGCACATACATGTGTGTTGAAAATACTGCTGTCTCTTGGAAATGTCCCAAGAACAGCTTCAAGTGCTAGAAATTGTTACCATTAGTTCACCTTACCAGGAAGATAAAAATAAATTGGTCCAAGTATCTGAATAAAGAAATATAGTTTATGGGGGTGACAGGAACACAGCTAGCAGCAGCAACATCTTATTTGAAGTTTTTAAACTATTTCAGCATTTCTTTTCTAAATTACTCCCAGTTCTTTTTACAGTGCCAGCAGCCAGAGTGAACTCTCCTTTCTTTCATCCTGTCTGCTTCCTTTGGACACTTCCCATCCCTGCTAAAAACATTCCACAATGTTCAGTGGTGCGGTAGATCTACAACAGGAAACAGCTGGTACTGACAGCTGGCAGGCACAGGGCAAGATGGGGCCTGGGTTCTAGCACTGAGGCTCCTATAACCCAGCATGTTCTGGGGCTTCAGGTTGTTAACACGGTGAACTCCACCTAGAAACAGTAGCATGGCCATCAAGGGGAGGCAGCGCCCGGCTGTGAGACAATGCTGGCCTCTGGCAGGTGGTACGGACCGTGTGATAAAAGGAGAAAAATAGGATCTGATTTCTAGCCAAGGCTCTCTATCACAACTGTAGATGGTTGGTGATAAGGTTTATCAGTGCGCTCTGCAGACACTGTGTTCATAATTTGTTATACAGCAGGAAGCAATCATTATGATTTTGAGGGGGGGGATGAAGCCCCCTTTGTATCTGGAGCCATTGCTGGCTCAACAATTACAGCTCCAGCTTCCTCTTGAATTTTAGTTTTCCTGGGGAAAAAAAAAAAATCTCGTATTGTCTACCACTCTTCCTGCCACGGGGAAGAGGACCTAATGGGGAAGAGTCAGCTGCTCTCCCTCTTCACTGAGGGCTTAGCGTCGTTTACAGGAGGGAGGAGAACACAGGAAAAACACAGCTTCTCAGGGAAAAAAATTCTTCATTCCTAGACTTCTGGTTCTTGAGTGTCCCTTTCCTACTCCTCCTCCTGGTAAACAGGAAAAGTAATGGAGGAATCCTAGGATGTACACCCTTATTTTGAATGGAGAAATGGGTGTGGCAGGAGAACATGTCTATTTTCAGGATCTCCAAGGTGGTAAAAAATGGTATTGGAAAAATAGGGGAAGAACTAAGGATATATGTCCTTGGAGGAGAAAAAGGGCTGTGTAGAATGAAGAGACAAATGGGTGGCGACAGGACTGATGAGAGCAGAAATGGTAGAAGAGCTCTAGGAAAGGGGAACTGGATCATTTTATCCTATGCATCTGTGTGAGCTGGGACTCTAGTGTGACCCTCTAGGTGATCAGGTGCTTTGGGGCTGAAAAGAGATGGGAAGAATTCCAAGGCTTAAAGACAGACCAAACAATTCAATGTAGTCAGTTTTAGACAAATCAGATAAAATTTACCCATAGTTTGGGAATTAATTCCATAGTTTTGCAAATCAGGCTTGTGATTTTTAATCCTCTGGAATTGTCAACACTGTATGCAATGCATAACCACAAATGTGATACAGCTTTTTGTATGGGTGCAAGGAAGAGCAATAAAGTGTCTCCTGGAGCATTTACAACACTTAGAAAATGACTTTACTTTCCTCTCCCAGCAACTAGGTTCATGAAGAGGGGTGGTCCATCAACAACCATTTGCAGGGAAAGCCCATTGGAAGATTGAGCAGTAAAGTTTAGAGATTTTCAGTTCTTGCCAATCAAATAAAATTTACTTGTCCAATTTATTTTGCTTGTCCTGTTTTCTCTTTAGGCTGGGGTATATAGTTCCACTGCCCAGGTCTAAGATGAAGACATACTCGCATGGCTTTTCTGTGCTACCTAACATCATGCACCAATGTCCTCCCACACTGCATGGTTCTCCTACACATGGATTGGCCATTCTGTTGTCTACATACACAGGGATGTAGGTTGGCACTCATTTATCACCTGGGATTAAAAAACAGACAATTCTTGAAGGGGACCTTTGTAGAAAGGCAAAAAGCATCTTCATTTTTGTTCTATTTTTTATGCTGTTAATTGTCTTCTTACTCCTGCACTGCAGCCTATTCAATTAGAAAATTCAGTTTCTTATGTTGGAGTAGAATTAAGCAAATGATTTGATAACGTTTTAACTAAAGGTACATTACTCTTCTGTCTTTCAAATGCTGCCTGAGTACTAGAACGTATTGTATTGCTTTTATTTCATCTTGCTCCTTTCTAGTCCTGACCCTTTTACCTTTGGTCCTGCTGTCTGTCACACTGCCATCCTAGAAAGTCAATCGGTCTACAGGCACTATCATAGGGAATACTTTTTATTTCAGAATGGGTGAAGCAAGGGGCAGTAGTTGAACAAACATGACCTATCAGATTCCTATGAGGATCAAAATCCTCAGGCTTGATCCCAAATCCACGGTCACTGCGGGGCAAGTGTGCCAACTCCATGTCAGAACAGTTTTGAATGGTTTGTGCTTCAACACCTTGTTTCTACTGTTTTCGTTTCAATAGTACCCTGTTCTGGATGGAAGGAAAAGAAGTGAGATCTGTGAAATCACTAGGTCTGGAGTATATACCAGTGTATACCCTCACCTGGTACGCAATCCATATCTACAAAATTATCTTGTCAAAGTCAGTCCTCTGAGTTTTTCCACAAATGCAGCCATGAAGTACTTCTCTAAGGCAATATGTGGGACTTTTGCGCTACAGTTTCCATAAAGAAGCAGTTCAAACAGGTGAGTAGAAGAGTAGCACAGTAAAAAAAAATCCTAAAAGATTTACCAACTAGCCAGAAGGCACTGGGTGGCAATTTGCTCTGAACCATTGGCTAATATCACCAAGTGACCTTTCACTAGTTGTTTGACCTCTTTGTGCCTCAGCAAGTTCAGCTGGAAATAAAAGCAAGACTTCACTGGAAACCAGACATTGAGTGTAAACTGTGGTTTCCTAGATAAATAAATTACAAAAGAAAGTTTTATAGGAGTCACACGGCCAGTGTCTAGCACTTTGAACAGACAATGGGTAACAAAAACCGTATGTGGGAATGCTGTGTGGCAACACTGCTGTACTACAGATTCCCCATCCAAATTTGCAAATGATCTGAACAGCTCTTATTTCTGAGCCTTTGAAATGACAGTGAGCCAAGATAGGATCCCCTTGGGGCAATACCCTATCACAGCAGCATTACTACCATTTGCACTAAGATATTCCACAGTTAAGTAAAACTTGATGGCAGAAGTGGGGAAAATATATCTCTTCATACCATAAACAAGCATGGATCTAATCAGCTTTACTTTTCTCCATATAGCTCTAGTTCTCACTGATAAGCATTTCCTCAAGAATTATCCCATTGAACTCAATGGGATTTTCCTCAGTATTGTGTGATATGGCAAACTAAAGGATGGCTTCACATTGGCCAGTGACTGAGATTCTGAGCATTTTCTTCCAAATTTGGTCATGTAAGTAATCATTTAAGTTTGGGTGAATGGAAAGCATTGCCCAAGTAATTGGAAGGCTGACTCCTACAGGTCCCAGCTGAGCAACTTATCTCACAGATCTGAACTACAGCCAATTCTTTTTAACTTTTATATCAGCAGACTTTCTAGAAGCCTATCATCTCAGATGAGATCTGCTTTAACACTCAGTGTCAGATCACTTGCTACCATAAGGACATTCCCAATTTTGATACCGTTAGTCGTGTTTCATTACTGACCAAAACTGATATTTGAAGCTGAATAGTTCAAAATAACTTGTGTGCATTTCTTTCAAACTCAAAAAGCTTGTGGAACTCGGGAGGTGAATGTTGCGATGGAGGAAACATGCTGCACTCGGGTTATTTTGACTTCATTCCTAATAGAGTGTGGTATCTCATAAAACTGGCTGCCAAAATTGAGACCTATAGCAATCTAGTGGGATTTAATAGCTAAGTATTCTGGTTCTACCCGGGAATTTTGCACCCTTTCTTTTCAGAACTCTACCCTTGATCTCTACTACAAATTATCAACATACTGGACTCCGCTCTGAGCCCAGTTGCTTCACGTTTGATTGATTGATATGAAACACCAAGAGACGTCCATGCATCACATCAGGGAACCTACAACCAACATGCCTGTCTGGTCAAGTGCTGTCTCACTGTCACCATGAAGACACTTCAGTCAGAACAGTGGCACATGCTGGTAGCTCACCTGACCTCCCGCTGTACCACTATCGCTTTCATCCCCTACAATTCACATCAAATCCTGCCAACCTCTTATTTCATCTTTCTCACACCAGAAGTTTTCAGTAGGATCTCCCTGGCAGGAAGAATGTGACTCTCAGCTGCGGTGAGCCACTTTCTCACTAGGAATCTCGTTGTTTGGCAACCAGCATTTAATTGCTTCAGAATCGTACTGAATTGTTTCCACTCTGGTCAAAGCTAGAGAGAGTTGCCAGCAGACACAGATGGGGTTGTCAAGAAAATCTGAAGTGCTGATATGGCCACGTGCAGACTATGACTCACAGTAGAGGACTATCCTCTGTAGATCAGCTGAATCTAGGCTGACAGTTCTGCCACCAAGAACGCTGTGACTTGGCTTGTGCAAACACTAGCAATATTTATGTGACCTACATGATTAAGAATCAGACAAAAGACCTCTAGACCATTATTCTTTGAGTGCAGTCTACACGTCACTAATTCAAAGGGATTTTAACTGTTGAATCAGCTAATACAAGGGCAATGCATAAGCTCATTCTTACTTCCGAATTAAAGTAGATTTTTATGTTATACAGTCAATATAATGGACTTTTAAGGGAAGCCTTGCCAGTGACTTGCATAAGCGGAGATCAACAAGATGCTGGAATAACACCAGAAGAAATTGTGCTCAGGTTTGTCAGGAGCTTGTCAGAAGCAGATATTGCGGTATAGGTAGCACCCGCTGTGGTCGGTTGCTATAATCCCACCTTGCCTTCTTCCATCTTGCACTCACCTCAACTCATTTGCTGTCTGGAGAGCAGACAGCACAGTCGGTTCTTGCTGTGAGTGGTCCTTGCCCTGCCCTCACATGTGGCTGAGGAAAAAGCAGTTTCTTAATATACACACAATTCTTGCCCTAATTGCTTTCAAGAGAGACGATCACAATGCAGCTCTCAGAGCGTGTGTGAGTGAGTTGCATTCCAGATTGCTGGCTATCTATTGTTTTCCTCCTTGCTGTGTGAAAAGAGCAATTCTGTATATAAAAGGCCTGTTGGGAGAAACGTGTTTTTTTTCCCCAACAGTGAGCAGATGGCCCACAGATTTTGTGCATCATTTGTAAATTATTTCAAAGTCTATTTATCTATTCCAAAGAGATTACTGGAATCTACATCTGCATTTTCATGTAATTGTTTCCATGTCACATGAATGAGGCATAAGAGGGTTACAAAGGAAAGACGATCACCTATAACATAGCTGGCTGACATCTGCAAGAATTTGGGGAACCTATCTACTAAACTCTTCCTTACTACACCTCTTTCCTTAGTCCCTATTACTTTTTAATAAATTTTTCAGGGGAGAGCTAGAAATCGCTGTTACTGAAAAATTTTCAAGGTGATAAATCACTAACTCACAGAAATTAGGACAGCAGGGACCTCAAAAGATCATCTATCTGAATCCCTGGAGGCAAAACAAGATCAGTTCTTCCCCAAACTACTCTTTATTTGTTTACCTTGTTCCAGAAAACCTCAAAAGACAATGTGGGAATTTTACCAGCTATCAAAAGGAAAAAAAAAAAGGAAGAACTGTAAAGTATTACGAACTCTCAGAGATTAAATCTCAGATGCAAATCAAGACTTTTCTAGGATGTAGAAGAACAGGAAACTCCTATATTATCACAACCATGATAATTGTAACAACAAGGAAAATCTGGCTCTTTCTTCAGTGCAGACTAGGCTACTTGTCAGTGTGTGGAGATATTTTTCAGTTCTTGAGATGAGGCAGTGAAAGACAGGATCTTTTCAGAGGTGACTTCAGAGATAGGCCACAGGCAGCTGAATAAGTGGATGCAGAATAATTATGGACATCCACACAGTATCAGCCTCAAATAAGCCAATGCCACAAGGATGCTTTGAAGAAAGTGTAGGGACCAGGCTCTGATTCTGTGATTATAAGATAGATACATATGGGGCTGAGCTCAACAGATTTTCTAAGGAAAGACTTGAATGAAGAGAGGATGGAGACCTGCTGGGTAGACTAGGTCAAGAGAGTTCTTTGAGGAAGCTGTCCAACTTAAATGAATTTTTCAGTCATACTGAAGTGCAAACCATAAAGATCTCAGCTCAATCAGCTTATTAAAGATTGAAAGGTTACTGGATAATTCAGTACAGGAGCTCACAAATGGAAAAGATATCTTGTGAAGGAGGAAGAAAGGAGTTACTCTCCATCTTGTTGATGAAGTCATGATGCAATTTGATAGGGGGAAGATGATGTCAGATTTGTGTAAGTTAAACTAAACTTCAAACAATAAGATTACTTAATCCTGCGTGTTAAAGGATGTACTAACCAAAATGGTTGTTTAGATATGCCATAATACTTGGGAGAAACCATTTGACCAGTTTTCGAAAAGCACTGAGATCCTCAATAATACTTGATAATTCTACTTAGTGGTTTACTTCTAAACGTTAGTTTTATATCAGTATATCAGTAGATCAGAGCAAAGATTTAAGAGAAGTTTTCTGAAAGGCAAAAAGAGGTAAGGAGCTTACATAAAGACCAGTTGTTATGAATGGGGAGATGCATCTAGTTATCTTGGTCACATCTTTCCAAAATGATGCTTATTAAATACAAACCTTGGTTAATATTCATATTAGTTCTATGTGTTCCAGTATTACCCAAAATCTGTTATCATCCATTACAGACAGGAATTCCTGTCTTGAGAGCACAGCCATAGTTAAGAATAGATATCATAGACTGCTTATTAAGGGATAAATAAGGTCATTGGGAGTTCTGTTGAGGATTTTACTTGAATGACAGGAAGGATACTGTGGTCTCAATATAATCCAAGACACTGGAAAGACAGAGTCTTAAAAAGCTAACACAGGATACAAAGGGCTCCTCATTCTTAAGAAATCAGAAAAGCAGTGCAGTAAACCTACACCAACAAATTATGGTATTTTCTTGTGTTTTCCTGGGCTCTGAGTGCTAGGACTGTGAACAGCAAGGGACGAGAGAACTGCAGAGAAATTAAGAGGATGCTCTTCCCATCCTCTTAGCAGAAAAGTAGAAACAGTGAGTTACACAGGCTGAGATCTGTGTCTTTCAGTCCTCTGTAAAGTTTAAGGAACTGTAAAAATAATTGCTAATATTTTCAGAATTTTTCCTATCTCTTTCCATAAGGAGGGTGCAACGTCACTGGATCCACACACGAACAGGTAAAGCATCTTTACCTCTTAATGCCCTTAATTCTCATGTTACCTCTCCTGAGGAATGAAATACTTTAGTCTAAACTAACTCTCTGCACTCAATATCTGACTATCAGAGAGCAAGGCAACGAACCTTGGTATACATCACCTTAGAAGAGCCAATATTCTCTTCTGTACTTAAAGCTCTGTTAAATCTCTCTGAAATTGTACTGTGCAAAGGTAAAGTCTATTTCAGATTCAGTTTGGACATTTACTCCTAATTTGAGTATTTTTTTGGTGTTTAAGTGTGTTCTTGAGACTAGATTTCGGTGCACATTAAATTTCCTTGTTCTGTGTTTATGCAAACAAAGAGCTGGGTCAGGACTAAGATGAAAAAAGAGAAAATAAAAAAGAGCTGGGAGGGGGCTTATCTTGCAGAGAGAAAAATTTATTATTCGCAGTGTAATAATAATAAATAATAAATGTATTTATCCATCTTTACATCTGTGCATGTGTTTATTATTACAAGAATCACACAGAAATCATAAATATTCGTAATGATATATGTTTAGCAGGTAGTTTGCAAACACGGCATCTTTCCCTCTTGGGCATGTATTCTGCTTTGCACAGAGAGGCCCAGATCCCTGACCAAGGCTGTTACACTCTGCTGTCACACAGATGAATCACTCCGGTCTGTCACCAACTCAGAGGCCAGAGGCTCTGGAATGTCCTGAAATTGTCCAAATGGAATTTGTTTAGGCTGTTTTAGTTGAAGAAATGTTTATGAATGTTAAGCATTCAGACCTCTAAAGCTACTGAACCAATCTATTTAAAACTTGGCTTGAACTTGAACACTCAATGGGACATACATAAGTCAGGCTATAAGTACAAATTTTATTGTCATAGCAGCTGTGAAAAGCATATTGTTTCATACTTATAACTAAAGAAAAACATTTTTGACCAAACATCCCCGAAACATTTGCTTATGGGTTTAGGCCAAAGCTGAACATTTAATTTTAGTAAGAATTAATTTGTTGGAAATCACAAGGAAGAAGGATTCTGTACCTGAACGAGAACAGACGAGAAAGTAAGACTGGACAACATGTACAGAAAAACTCCTAGACCATAAATTTAACATTGACAGAGACATTATAAAGTGTTACAAGAAACTCTCTTGGACTTTCTGGACAATCTAATGGATGGTCTATTATGGTTTGCTTTTTTTTTTTTTTTTTTTCCCTTTCCAACTTCAGTAGTCTTTTCTTACAGATCTGTTGAAAGAACCAGTGTTTCTGCAGAAAGTCCTGGGGTTTATGTCCCTGACTGCTTTGATCACAGAACCACAGAATCACAGAATGGTAGGGGTTGGAAGGCACCTCTGGAGATCATCTAGTCCTACCCCCCTGCCAGAGCAGGGTCACCCAGAGCAGGTTACACAGGAACGCGTCCAGGCGGGTTTGGAATGTCTCCAGAGACGGAGGCTCCACCACCTCTCTGGGCAGCCTGTGCCAGGGCTCTGCCACCCTCAAATACAGTACCCTACAGTCAGCAATACATGTTCACTTCACTATGAATTTATAAAACTATGATTTCACCTGAAGCTGGTATCTCCCAAAAGAATGAAGTCATTATTTTCATCACTTGTATGCATTTTTCCCTTTATTATTGCAATACTATGAAGCACATCTAACAAATGGGCTCAAGATACACAGATCTTAAGGAAAGTGTGTTCTGGGCAGGGGCAGGAGCAAAGGGGATGCCCACCGGAGCCCGGGAGGGGGCTTTGGCACAGGAAGGAAAATGATGCACTTCCACCTAGTGGCAAAATACACTTCAGGGAAAACATGATGAAATTTGACCCCCTTGGGAATCTAATTCAAGAAGGACAGCATACGGTCTGGCAGAATTTTCACTGTGCATTTTGAAAATCCTTGTTTCAACATTTTTAAGTATCCTGTCATGGTACAAATGTTTAGGGTTTAGAAATACTAATCACACTGTAATTCAATAACAGCTAGGCATAGAATAGTGTCATGGTTAGGCCAGACTGGCCACTGAAACCAAAAAAAGTGGACAAGATATCTGTGCAATTTTTTTGCAATATTCCTTCCTCTCCTGCTTCTCAGCAAAGTCCCAAATGCACTTTGAAAACACACGTTGTGCCTACATTCTCTTCTTCAGACATTTTATATCACAATTTCCTTGACTATAAACTGTTTATGTTAGTATTACATGACGCCAAGCCTTTCCAATGAGTCCTGCACAGGGATCAGAGGGTCATTATGATGCCCCATGAGCAGACCCAGCACACTGATAATGGTCAAATCACATCCGCAGTTATGCCTTTCAGAAGAATATTCTGTTTTGATCTTTACTCATTAATCAAGGAAAACTCCCACTGATCAGCATCTGAACACAAAGCAGTAGATTGATTCTTTCCTCTGCAGAAAGGTCTACGTTTTAAAAGTAGTATTACAAGACTGGACAACATCCGGTACAAGTTCTTCTTGCGGAGACTTAAAAATTCTCTTCACCTTTGGTTTTGGACACGCATGAAAAGGAAATAACATTTATTAAATTCTTGCAGTTAGAACCAGTGAAGAAAAATGTGGGGCTTTTCTTGCTGCATATTTAGGTCCAGATCGTATGCCTATAACTATAAACTGGCTTGTACTCTTACCACTGAATTGTTGAGTACTCATAATTATTAGAACTAATGAATGCTTTTTTTCAGCTCCTGTCTGGAATGAAAACTATCAAATGTTTGCTGTATATATAGATTCCTTTACATCATTAACAGGAATGCTGAGCCCTAATTATAGAACTTGTCATTAGGCAAATTCCAAAGCATTTTTTATACTGTGCAGTGTGTTGTGCTGCATTTCCCCAACCTGAGTGAGTACACCTTCGAGCAAACTTGTGGCTTCCTTTTTTCCGTATAAAGTGATTTTCTTCTAATGAAGATCTTGTTAACTGGAGGCACTAACATAGCTGAGTAAATAACAAATTTCTAACCCTTTAGGGAGAGCATGTGCCATGGAATTTTTCCAGAAGTCCCAAATTTTCTGGAGGAATTCACCAGATTGAAAGTGGGAGCACTGACAATGGGACTGTCAGCCAACCATGTACAGAACATATCTATAAGCACCAATTAAATTTAAATACAGCATCAATTATATTTAAGCATTGGTTAGTTTTAAATAAACATACATGTGCACATCCCGCCTTACTAAATGCAGCTACAGAAAAAAAAAAAAAAAATCCCTCCAAGAAAAAAGAACCAACCCTACATTAATCCATTAGTCTCACTTCTGTGCTTGGATTCATCTCTTTCATAATTTGTATCAACCATGAATCCTCAAGGCCAACTCCCTGCCCGTTTCAGCAAGTACCCTCTACCAAAAAAGGAAATCAATAACAGTTTGTCCTTTTTCATGGCCTTGACACGTGCTGATGCGCATTTACCCTTGCACGCAGTACTGTTGAAGTCTCAGTGACAGAACCGTGTAATGTAGTCTCAAGTTAGATGAATAAGTGGTGCCAGAATGAAAATCCATAACGAGAAGGGCCATGAATGCTTTAAAGAGCTTTCAAAAAAAATATGTATCTAGATTACTTCATCTAATCGTTTGCTGCAAAGAGCACACACTTATGCTTTTCTTGTATGTTCCCAAAGACATTTTTAGGCATTTTCTCGGCATTTTCTGGACTCTCAGCTACTGCAGCCACATGACCATTAGTAATGGGTAATTTGACTTCTTGGATTCACTGCTGAGATAAAAATAGAACATGTGGCTGATACATAAGAAAGCAGATACTTTAGCAAATTTGCGCTATTTTAGAGGGTCAGGAATACTCACTGCAGTATAATTTATGTGGGGAAAGATGAAATTAAGCAACAAAAGTCAAAACTTTACTTGCATCCCAAGTGTTGTTAGAGGCCTTTCCATATTTTTTGGCACAATTAATATTTGGTAAAGGAAGAAACTGGTAGCCCATTAGAAGCTTAAGCACTAAGTGACACTGTTTCTCAGGCCAGGAACAAAGCAATCAATTACTAGCAAACAGCAGCAACAACAGCTGGTAGGGAACATTGTATAAGAGTAGTGCTGAATAAGCCTAGGGTAAATGAAATGTGTCTTTGATAGAAATCGTATGTCAGGCCTTCCCTGATGAAGCTGCAATATTTCCCATGGTTCATACTAATGAAAAACAGTCCTTGTGTCTTCCGGGAAAAGTTACTCCTTTTGAGCAAAATATTTTTGTTTTAATTTTGTTATTTCTACGGATGTTTTCTGGAAGAGAAAAAAATCACTGTTAATTATCTTCAACAGTTTCCTATTTATAACTAAGATCATTTCTCCATCACGCAGAAAGTATGTTCAATTAATGTTTAACAAAAAATACCAGAAAGTAATGATATTTGTCTTCCAGTTCAGGTGCCTAAAAAATTACTTGTATAAGAGCTGCTTTAGTACTGCCTAAAATCAATGTTCTTTTCTTTACATACCTATTGTGTTCCTTTTATTTTCGTTCGCAGATACAAGGGTTGGGGTCCTAAATATCCATTTTGAAAAATTTGACTTGAGTTTATAGTTCAGCCATAACTGTCAATTTGACAAACTGCCTTAGTTCATGACAAGTTCAAACAAACCGCAATTGTTCTTTCTCAGTTTAATCAGCAGATAATATAAATAGCATGGCCTACAAATTGGGTAACATTTAGGAATCAGTCATCCCAGGCTCTTGAAATAGCCAGTGGTGAGAGAGAGGGGGGAACATCCAGCTTTCCACAGGCGTCTGTTTTTTTCCATGGAGGAAGCGCATGCCATCTTCAGGTGTGTAAAACTAAGCGATACGAACCCAGGCTGTGGGGATTGTGCCTCTGCATTAGCTGTAAAAGGTGCTTGGGGCAACTCTGATCTTGGATTAAGTGGCCCAGGAAGCCGTCGCAACTCACCTTCTGATCATGGATATGCCTTTTCTGGATTAGAAGTTCCTCTCTCTTGGAAAGCTGAAACCATTTTAGAAGTGGGTTAGGTTGTGCGGTTTATGTTGTGCTCAAAGAAGTACTTTGTGTACTAAAGTTCAAGGTATAATACTACCTTACAACTTTTAGGTAGTAGAGCAAGCAGAGTAAATGATGGGTCAAACAAAACTATGAAATTCAGCGACATCTTTAAAGGGGTTGGTTGGAATCTTGCCTAGCTCCCTAAAGCACCAGAATGATAACACATGATACAATTCATGTCGAAAGATGTCAGGATAACACTGTGGATCAAAGAACAAAGGAACCAAGGGTCTGTCACCTCTCGATGACCAGCTCTAAGTTGGGCCATGGCAGTAGAATTGATTGAAAGTCCTCAAAACCCTCTACATCCAGAAGGTGTTTATCAACCTCTCTGAAATTAGTGGGGATTCTTCATCCAGCTGAAAGCAGAACGCAAATCTCGAAAAGCGAGTGTCTCAAAATGTCATTAAAAAAGCACAAGCTGCAACCCTTTTGTTTGGGCTGAGTTCTGTTCTGCTCCCACAACAGTGATTAAAAAATGTCTTTCCCAAAAATACAGCAACAACTTGCATATCCCCAGTGATGTTTCTAAGCATCATTAGATGATGGGCTGCAATTCAGTAAATGACAGCTCCCTTCAGAGTTTGGATTACACTTAATTTTAAACATATCTATTCTTATTCGAAGAGCCGTTACATGATGTCACTGCCAGGTGGAATTAAGATGGTTTGGGTGAATCTGCACACCACAGAGTTTACATTTATTTTTGAGTACAGTCTTTGAGCTACTCTTATATGAAGTTTCAGGAGTACTTGCAACCAGTTTAATTCATACTTCCCGAACGTTATTGACAGGAATCTCAACTGCCATTCCGACTTTGGACATCAGAATGAATAAAGCTCGTTTCATACAGAATACACTACAGATGAATGGAAGGATGAAGCAGCTGCCTCAGAAGAGAAAAGGAAGTATCTTTTAGGCCTCTACCTCTAATAGTCAGAACTTGTCATGAGCACTAATTTAGTGTAAATTTAAGTACTTTTATAAAGACAAATTAGAAAAACTTTCTGTCTGCTACCATGAAAATAACTAAACAAAGGCCACCAACTCCTTGTCATGTGGAGAGTATCCCATGGCTAAAAGGCAACCAGGCAGAATGTGCAATACATTTTACCAAACTGCTGGGCTCGTGTGTTAAGAGATTTGTCATTGCTCTACTAATGAAAAAAAAAAGGATATTCATAAATCCATAGCAATGACCTAACATTTCAGCCCCACAGATACGATTCCCTGACATCAAGATGTATGGGTTACAGCAAGTGTTACATCCCCAGAAGTGCTATAAAGCTCAGATCTGCCTGTACTCTTTTTCGTATTGTAAATCTGTGATCCTGGTGCGAGCACCTCCTGTAGCAGGAGAGGGAGTGGGGCTCTGAATGGCAGCCAGCAGGAGGCTTGGAGACTTTTGCACCTTTAATGACTTGCAAATCAAAAGCATGAAAACCAAACTGCATTTCTCAAACTGTTTTCCCATTCAGGCTAGGTAGCCTGCATCATTTTCTCCTATACCATTCCTCTTATTCTCGATACTAGAGTGTCAGCCTTTTCGGTGCATTTTTTAACGTGGAGAGAAGGGGGTAGGGTGGGAGAAGGGATCTGTCCAATGATCTCAAAGCATATGTTTTTGATTCTAATAAGATTATGGATACCAAAGGAATAAAAATGGAAATCACTACTGCCAAGATATGAAAGAAAGTTTGCATAGTAAAATAATTTAAACCCTAACATTTGGACCCAATAAGGCTAACAGAACGTTTATTCCATATTTTTGGAAAGTATGCTTTTTCTGCACATTAAGTGGTACCAATAAAAAATAATGATTCTCACTCAGTTTATTTCTATAAATTATATTGTTTTATAGTTTTCCAGGGCACGGTTATGTGTCAGATTCTATGGCAAACACCTGGGTGTAAAATGCAATAAGCTTGTTACTTCCAGTGGGGGTTGCGGGGAGGAGAGCAACAACCCTCCATTCTCCCCAAAATGTACCTATATCCAAGAAAACTGGATTGCAGCTCATCTGAAAATGGCTAAATTCTTTTTCACAGTTTAGGAATTATCATCTGCACCTCCTGTCAACTTGCTAGTGATATAAAACCGAACCCTTCAAGGACTTGGAATCAGTCGCAGCAACAGCTTCGGACATGAACATGAGTTTGGTGGTCTCTGCCCAGTGGCTGATGGGTGACTGCCCATATCATGCATGTCATGGCTTCGCCTTTTAATTTAGTGCAGGTCAACATACAACACAGTACGTTTATGTGGATTTTTAAGAAGTTATGAATGCTACAAAAATTTCATAACTTTCCAAAGTTATGATGTTACAAAGACTAGCACTCAAAGATTATGGATAGACTACAGTTAGGAATGCCCTTATAGCATCAATTTGGCCCCTTTTATGTATGCGCTATAATTACAGCTGTTTGGAAGTGTTCCATCAAAACTTCTTTTTTTTCTTTAGTGAAAAACAGTTTTCTGTGGGAAAATGCTACTTTTTCCAGAAATGCTTCAATTTTCCATAGGGAAAATGTAAGCAAAATACATTCTTTTGGGTCAAGTCAACTGGATTCTAAATATTTCAGCTTGTCAAGCTGAATAGAAACACTTCCTTTCAGGTCAGCATGATATTAATGTGTATATAGCAGAACTGCTGTGGTGCATCACAGAACTTGCAGTTTAGACCAGCTCCTCTGCTGCAGGACACGTACAGTGTGGTCCCCCTCTTGCTGTCTTCCTCGCCATCCTACAAGCAGCAACACAAGACCCCACACCGTGAAAGCAACTGGAATCACCTGAAACTGAAAAAAAATCTTAGTTTTGTTTCATGATATTTCAGCAGCCTAAAAAACAGTCATGGTGTCTAAGCAGGATGGTTGAAATCTCTTGAGGAGAGAAAGTAAATGCCTCTGGAAGACAATTTATGGTCTCCAAAAACAGATGATTAAGATAGGTAATACTTGAAAGGGAATTAATCTTTGCCATCCTTCTGCATTGATTAATGATGTACCACAGACGCCCACCAACTAGACTAGACACCAACTAGACTAGACACCAACTAGACTAGACACCAACTTTGACGAAGGCAGTGAGGTGCTCCTACCCTTTGGGTTGACATCCTTCCCAGTTTGCTCTGTCTATTCTGTTTCTTGAGGAAATGTGTGTCCGTCTTTAATCTCAAAGTTGAAATGTAGAGGCAAATCATTGTGCATGTGCCCTGATGATTTCATTAGAGCTTCACATCAGCAAAGACTTCTCCATAGGCCTGGAAGAGTGAGTATCAAAATTAATCAATCGCATACCTTAGCAACAGAGCAACAATTTACCTGTAAAGTAAAATGCACTGTTATAGGAAAATTGACATAATTTTGGTATACAAGGACACCTCCTGTCAAAAAAAGTAATCCCTTGCAAGTTAGCAATTGCCTAACTAAAGGCAATAATACCTGTCATAACACATGTATTTAGAGAAATATCTATTGCTGCACTGTGCTTGCTGCAGAAATGTCCAAAGAGCAATCAAGAACAATGTATCTACATGGTAATCACTGCCCACACTCCATGGAACTGGTATCCTTTTCCCTGCAGGACTTAGTCTGACATGGCAGGACAGAAGGAAAATGCAAGAATCACAGGATCACAGGATCAAAGAATGATAGGAATTGGAAGGCACCTCTGGAGATCATCTAGTCCAGCCCCCCTGCCAGAGCAGGGTCACCCAGAGCAGGTTACACAGGAACGCGTCCAGGCGGGTTGAAATGTCTCCAGAGATGGAGACTCCACCACCTCTCTGGGCAGCCTGTTCCAGTGCTCTGACACCCTCAAAGTAAAGAAGTTCCTCCTCATGTTTAGGTGGAACTTCCTATGTTCAAGTTTGTGCCCCGTTACCTCTTGTCCTGTTGCCGGGCACCACTGAAAAGAGCCTGGCCTCATCCTCCTGACACCCACTCTTTAAGTATTGATAAGCGTTGATAAGATCCCCCCTCAATCTTCCTTTTTCCAGAGTGAAAAGACCCAAGTCCCTCAGCCTTTCTTCATAAGAGAGGTGTTCCAGTCCCCTAATCATCTTGGTAGCCTTTGTTGTACCCTCTCCAGCAGTTCCCTGTCCTTCTTGAACTGGGGAGCCCAGAACTGGGCACTGTACTCCAGATGCGGCCTCACCAGGGCAGAGTAGAGGGGGAGGATGACCTCCCTCGACTTGGTGGCCACAGTCAAGGCGATACAAGAGCACTGGCTCTTGATGGCATCTAGTGCCATGTTAGAGCCATGTGTGAGAGGTGCTATTTGCTAAAAAGGAAAGATATCCAGAGAGGAAAGGCGTTGAGGAGAGAAAGGAGGAATATGAGAAGGACAAGCAGGGAGGGAAGAGGAAGTGGAAGGTGTATATGGCCAATTACGCTGGAGAGAGGGAGAGTCCAAAGTGCATGCCTCAATAACTTTTGCATTTCTTGAATTTACAATACTCAATTTTGCAACCTTATAAAATGTTCATAATATTGTTTTAGAATACAGAATATAAACCATATGTGCCTGTGTCAAACTACATATAATATGCATGTCCTGGGTATTGTGTTTTGCAAATTTAGCAACAGTCTCACACACACGGCTCTCATTAGCATATGTGCAACCACAGTGAAGTTAATAGGATTAGAGCTTGTCAGGAATTTTTCAATTAAACTTTTTTTTTTTTTCATTGGAAAATACCACTTCATTGAAATTTAAACTGTGCATGAGAACCTAGCGGTTTGGGTGCAATTTGCTTTAGGAAAGGTTCCTCAGGTCCTGGAATTTTGATCAAAACCGGGAAAAATAAAAGCTCAGAGTAACATTGTAGTCAGGGCACAAGACTGGACATTGGAGAACCAAACATGAGTGCCTGCCACATTGTTCACACGGCATCGATGTGATCCTGACTCAGCCTGCTGTTTATCCAGGGGTGAATTCTACCATCCCAGACTGAAGCCGACTCTATCAAATCCTGAGTGATCACAAGACCATATCATCTTTCTGTACTGGGGCAGTCTGTCCACTGAATAGGTTTCATATATAAAGGTTGAAAGACCTTTGCTTTGTCCTAGTAGGAAATAGAAAGCAGTTATTTCCAAATTTTAAAATTTTGGAGGAAATGAAAAGCCTTTTCCCACCCTGCTCTGCGCAGACCTATCTGCAAAACATCTCGGGAAACATCTCACCAGCACCATTGCTTTAACCAGCTGTCTCTGCTCTCAAGATTCTGCAAAGACATGCTGCAAAGAATGAAGGGACTCGAATACATTAAAGGAAAATTGCAGATTAAAAGACATGATACTACTGTTTACTGTCCAGCTCCTTCAGAAGTTTAAATATGTATTTTTCATTCTTCCCAGTAGTGCACAGCAGAGAATTGTGTTGTATCTATTTGAGCTCCCACACACATCTTGACTATCTAGTGCCTCTTTGCATGTGAGCCCGATAGCTGTCCCATCGTCTTCTTCTTGTTTTAATTTAGACGTTGTGGGGTTTTTTTCCTCCCCCTTGAATGCATTTCCTTTAGAAGAAAGGTAAAACAGTTTGAAATCAGCAAGGTTAAGGTTCGCTGAAATAACTCTTAAATTTTCTGCTGTGAACTGAAGATGCTGTCAGAGTGTGGTATCCCTTTAAAGAACAGCAGATATGCTGGAAAGGCACCAAAGAAACTTCTATACTTCTGAAGAGCATCTTTAAAACAGCAGCACTAGAACAGAAGAAGAGCTCAGGGGAATGCACAGAGCCACTTACTCTCCAAAAATAAAGCTCGCAGTGCTTCACTTTGTTGAAGTTACCAGCGGTCGGTCATTGTTGGTTGAAAACTAAAAATGTATACTTTTACATTCTTAGCACACGTACACAGTGCCAGCTGGCTTTACGGCTTAGCTTTGCAACCTAGGGGGCTTACAGGATCTCAACATCTGCAGAATTATGCTTTGATTTCTGGCACCGTCAGATCTCAAGGGAACGAAACCAAAGCAATCGCCAGCCAGAACTCACATTTTGACATATTAAGCAAGGGGCTATTCCTCAGAGTTTTTGCCATTTGGAGAAGAGCAGTGAGCTATATACTTGAAGGGGAGAGGAGGAAGAAAGAAAAGCTGACAGACATCAATGTTACAGTGTTTCTGCTACCAGGGAGAGTGGCAATTGGAACCAGCGTAAAGGAATAAATTTTGAGAGGGATGGGGACGGAAGGAAACTGGCAGGTTCTGTACACTAGTGTTTGTTTTTCAGTTGCACCGCATTCAGTAAAATCACTGAAAAATTAAAAAACGTATAATTATCTAGTGTTGAGGCTGACACTAAAAGGCAAACAAGACAAGATGAACTCTGGTGTGAGAGAAAGTATCATACACTACTATCTTTCATAAAGGCTTTTTTTTTTTTTTTTTTTTTTTTTAAATACTAAAAACATGGGATCTTGTTTAAAGATTTGTGGCTACACAAACAAAAATGTGGTGGTTTTATTTTAAAACAAAACAAAGCCCATGAAGATTTTTGCAGATCGGGAAAAGGTGGGTACTGCATCTATGTGCTTCACAGCTTTTATTGGACAGTACAAACAAAAAATCTGAAACCTGTGAGTAGGAACTTAATTTTCCCCAAGTTCCTCCACACTCAGCACTTGAGGAATTGCCGCTTTGCAGCACTGGAATTACTGCCTGACACTCATCATGGCTGTTTGCTGATCCCAGGGATTTACAATAGGTCACTGGTGTTTAGTGACTGGTAACTCTTACCAACCTTTCTCACAGGAAACGGAACACAGAATACTTGAGCTGGAGCAGTTTTTCAGGATGAAGACTCCAGTGATTTCTTTCCTGGGCAACAGCATCATTTCCATTCATATCAGCTTTAATTGTCCCTTGGAAAATCATTTTCCCAGTACATCACTTTAACCAGAGCAACTTTTCTCTTTTTTTCTTTGCTTCCCTACTTTTATTCTTTCCTTTGCTCTATCTTCAAGTCCTTCATTATATTTTGCCTGCCTACCTATTCCCATTTCTTATGAATACCAAAAGAATAATCCTCCTTTAGTTTTTCCTCGGTATTGAGCCCAAGCACTCACATTGTCAATTGCTAAAGAAGCACCTTATACTTTTGCCTGTACTTCCCCTTCAGGCTCCAGAAGAATTTTATGTGAGCAACTAAAACAAGGAGATGATTAAAAAGGTTTAAAAATAAAAAGAAGATGAAAGGATGGTTAACTTTTGCATTGCCCTTCCTTGGGATGTAGCATCACTCAGGCCCTTCAGTTGAATTTTCCTCTGTCATGATATCTACAGAAAAATGGAAAATATGTAGATACTTGATGTGCTGATGCTGTTGCAGACTAATAATGTCTCACAGCTGCCTTGCTCTCCTATATTTTAAATTGTTTTATGTGTTTTACATAGCAGCACTGTGAATTCACTGTCAGCATGGTCCTGGTGGGGCAGAGAGGGCCCTTCTGTCCCATGTTTGTGCAGCACCTAAGACATCTTCTGTGCTAGTCTAGGCTGCTTACGATCTGTACTAATACAAACAAATACAGTAATTTTAGAAAGGCATTGTAATCAGATTAAATTTAGGGTCCACCAAAATGCTACATAGTTGTCAGGAAATCCCAGATTGCTGGAGGCTGGGTGGGAGGAGAAAGAAGACAAAAATATCTCTGCATGACATTCCCTGGCTTTGGACGCCTCCCTTGGCTTTTGTCAGAGCCAAGGCACCGAGCCGAGGGGACCTTTAGTCTGATCCAGCATAGCCATTCTCACACGCGTACGTCCTTTCCCTTCACCTACCTGATGGACAGGAGTAAGCATTGAAACGGCCTTTTGGGGAGAGAAGAGGTAGATTTAGCACATTTAGTACGTGGGCTGTACATCTTTCCTGATTATCTCAAAGGCAAGCGCAAGGCTTTGAACTGTAGAAGGACTGGGGATTGCTGGAGAATCTGAAACTATTTCCTTGACAGAAGGAAACTGCAGGATAAAATAACTGAATTCATCTTGGATAAAATCCTGTTGTCTTCACAATGTTTTCACACCAAAGAAGTCTTGAAACTGAAAAATCACGAAAGAAGCCTGATTCTCCTCTAGCCACAGCCAATAACACTAAAAGAAGATTAAGACCTTGTGTTAATAGGAATTGTCTCACCTACAAGTTCACGAAGACAGAAGGTATCAGCAGTATCCTCTTCTCCATTATTTTACCTGTTTCATGGGTCTTAGAGGGAAAGTCAAATGTATACTCAGCAATATAATGGGGAACACACTCTGATGTCTTTCCCTGAAGTACTACAATTTATTACCTTCCATCAGAAATCATTATGTTTCTTCAAGAGTTGAAACTCTGGCTGACTTGCTTTCAAATAAACTTTAAAAAATCTTCTCTGGATTTAAGACAAAAATCAGAAATCTGCTGCACACTCTAGGTTGCTGTAGTCATTTAATGTTTCAGTAACTAGTCCTCACAATCCACACAACCCTGAATGAAATGGTAACCAGAAAAAAAAAGGAAAAAAAAAAAGAAAAGAAAACAGCAACAAAAAAAGCGAAAGGAAGAAATGAGAGAGAAAGAAAGAGACAAAAGAGAGAGCCTTAAGCTTCAAGGAGAAGCCATGATGAGCCCCAAAGTTTAGGGAAGATACGATGTACTAGATTTCAGGGAAATGAACTAGAAGGTGAAATGTTCTTTTCTGAAATGTGCTCCCTTGTAAGGGAATACGTTTAGCTTAGCCTTCCCAAAAAATGCCAGCTTCCAGAGAGTCAGCCTTAGAAATACACAACATCATAAGGTAGTTTTGCCATCTCACAGGAAGATCTCTTTTTCGCCTGGGTTTCGGTCTGTTATAGTGCCCTCTTCTCCCAACACCTCCAGCAGCCTCCTCGAGAGGAGATATGGCTTCACTTTCCAGGAAGACAAGAGTTTAACATCCTTCAGTCTTGGATAAAGTACAAATCCCAGCCCACCCACTTCCTCCCAGGGGGGGACTTCAAAGCAAGAGCAGAGACTGCAGTCCTCCGTGTGACCCTCCCCTAGGGGCTCTGGCCAGGACGCGGGATGGGAGCCGAGCGGGCACTAACAAACAGGATGACCATGTGTGATCCCATTGTGCTCTTCTCCCCTCTCGTCCTCTCCAGCAGCAGCTCTAAACGCCGAGCATTTAACAACAAGCCTCTCTCCAGCAGTGGGCTGAATACTCATCAAATACTTGTCAGACGCGTTCAGCATGAGGAAAAAGACAAAAATGGCTGAAAATGGCTTTCTTAACTAGGTAGACACATTGCAGAAGAAAAGGCTCATGGGATGGGATAGCATTTTTTTTGCTACCTGTGATTGACAGATCTTTAATTCCTGTTTCCTGACTGCCAGGACCATAAGGCAGACCGTAAAGGGGGCTGCCAGGCAGGATGGAGAGCAGAGACAACAACAAATTCTTTTGTTGTTTTCTTCCCACATTTTATTTTTATCCTTACAGGACATTTCCCGTAAAATGACTTTACTTTTCAGGCTTTTCGTTATTACTCTGCAGGTGGAAAGGGCAGTATGGCTTCATATTCCAGTCGCGGCCTCACATGCTTGGACCACTGTTTGCAGGCCAGTGGGCTGCACTTTTCTCATTAAACTGGAGACATTTTAAAGTTAGCCTTCAGCATCTGCCTCAGTTTCTGCATCAATAGTAGAGTAATTCATTCCTATTTCATTTTGCCACTGTGTGTAAATATCCCAAAGATCTCTGAGGGTCTGGTTTGACAAACCATTAGTAGAACTAAAAGAAGAAGAGATAAGAGCTTTAGAAAGATCTGATTGTTATGCTGTGAATCTGAATCCTGGGGACACTATTTAAGTAAATTATAGAAATCATAAAACAGTTGACAAAATGAGAAGAAAAAAAAAAGCTCAGTCCCATGAAACCAGAACGGGAGTTCACAATAGTATGAGATCAGCAGAAGACTATGTCTACACCGCTGTTATCTTTGCACTAGGAATGGACTTCTGGAGTCTCCTGACCATCCTTACTTTTGTTCCTGCTGCAGGAACTGGAGTTTTTTGGGATGAAACTTACCGAGAATTGCCCTCCAGGACAGCACCCCGTGAGCTCCAGCAGCTAACAGATATTCAGTCCACAAACCAGATGAGGTTTTTTACCTGCTCTGAGGTAAAACCTTCAACTCCAGCTCTTTCGTTCTCCAGAGTTTCCTCCTGTCCATAATATTTCAGTAAGAGTCTCATTCCGTCAGTGACTCCAGGTCACACACAGACCTGCAGAGGCCATATTAGTATCAAGCCGTGGTTAAGCTCTGCTGTGCAATGGTGCTGCTTTAGGGGCTGCCCACATTTTCCCCAGCTCTGCCCAGGCAGATGAGGCAGGAGCAGGGCACTGAGCCCAGGAGCAGTCCCTACTTGATGCTCATCATTTAACATCAGCACACTTAATAAAATCAAAACCAGGATACACCTACAGTTATAAATACTTCCTCTCTGTATCTTTAGGTTAAAAGTCCCAGAGATGGATGAATTAAACATACAGAGTGAGATCAGGCCATGGAGAGAAGGACATAAAGCTGTCATGTCCTGATGTTAAAACCACCTTTGTCTGAACGGCAAAGAAATCTCACCATATATATTTTGTCTGAAATCAGAACTGACTTTTAGCACCCATCACGACAACCTGACAAGCTACCAAGCTCCTGTGACAGGACTGACCTCCATCTCCCCTTTGCATGACTTCCCAGATAGCAGCAGGGTAAAGTGATGACTCACTGAAGCCACAGTACCGGGTCATATTTAAGTGCAAGTGTATGAGCTACTGATTCAGCATAAAGGGCCCCATACATAAAGAAAAAGAAAACAACGTTCAAAAGAAAAGATGTCTGACAGGGTAAGATATTTGAGGAAATTAACTTGACCCCTACATAACATCCAATAGTAGCACATCTGTAAAAAATAAACAATTCTTACCGCCTACAGGTGGCATATTTAATAAGTAAATATGAACACAGCAGCAAAAAAAATGAAACTTAACCACCACTCCAGTGTGACCTCGAGTGATCCCTATTTCCATAGCAGCATAGCAGTCTGTTCAGAATCAGAATACTTAATTCAGATCTTTAATTTCAGAATTTGTAACGTAAATTACAAATGATCCTTCTGTTCATTTCACAGGCTGGGGGAACCGGGGAAATGAATGAAAGCTGCTTGCTCAGGGTCTCTCATCATACTGGTTACAGAGCCGGAATAGAAATAAATCTTCCATTTGCTACAAATAGCTTGGGGTGTGGAAATACCATTGTGGTTATTAACAACTGTAAAATAAAAAATAATTAATGCTGCTATTGAAAAGAAATAGTTAATGTCAAACATTTTCCCACAGTATGGAAAGTGAAGGAGCTTTTAGGGTAATTTTGAATGAACACTGTTATTGACACACTTCAAAATGCTTTCTATAGGTATTAGACATTTCAAATTAAGTTACTTCATTTCAAATTGGTGTCATATTACAGTACTGTAATTCCTGTGGATATAAACTCTTGTTGTTTGGAAAACAATAATATTGATACTTTACATTTTCATTACATTTTATTTTTCTTCTTTTTTTAGGTTTATGTCAACTGTCAAAAAGAATAGGTATAGCTCATCAAGACATCCATCTCACTTAATGTAGCTGTGTTGCATTGCTTAATTTAGACAATGTTCTAACCTTCACCAATTAAATTAGATTTGGGCTTGTGCACTCACCCAGTGAATCAGAGAAGGGAATGAATCCCACCAAAAAAATCACTATTGTTATCCAGTCAGTTAAATTTCTGTAGTCGGTTCGCACTGCAAGTGTTGGCTTTTTGTGCCAAAAGGAACTTTTACCAGTTTTACAGCTGCTGCTTCTAAAAAAGGGCCTTTTCCCCCCTCCCTCCCTGTTGTCTATCCCATGCCATCGCTCCAGCTCTTGCCCTCACCTGACCACCTAAGGAGCCAGTTCAGCTCACCACTCAGCAGACAGTCAGTCTTCTTCTGTTTTTCTATCAGTTTATTGGACTGAAACAGCCCACCACAGGGTAAGATAAGCATTAGAGACAAACCGATGAAAGTAGGAACCCAGGGGAGGGTGAGGGACAGAGGCAGAATTGAGTACAGCCCATTGGATCAGCTCATGACCCAATGAAACC
Source organism: Fratercula arctica (assembly GCA_947846985.1). Classification (NCBI taxonomy): domain Eukaryota; kingdom Metazoa; phylum Chordata; class Aves; order Charadriiformes; family Alcidae; genus Fratercula; species Fratercula arctica. The sequence goes on from CANTUZ010000003.1 coordinate 113,608,204, forward strand.
TTATCATGAGAGGGGAGGACCAACAAATATAGACCACGTTCCAAGTGGCAACAAATGACTTATCGACTTCTAACAAGGGTTAAGGCTGTTTTACACACAGAAAAGCAAACAAACAAGATGGCTTCCATCGGGTCCATTTAACTCTACAACATTATTTATAGATTTATACATTACACATAGATTTGTATATTGTCAGTTTTATAAATTTATACATTTCCTTATGGTTAGCAAGACCCTAAACACAAACAAAAGAAGAAAACTGATGGTTACAATACTAAAATCCCAACTAGTATATCCAATCTGTTCACAGCAAAGAGGGAAATGAGAAAAATGGACATCAAAATCCACCTGGAAGCTAATCCAGGTTTTTGCATCGTGCAATCCTAGAGAAAGCAAAGAATCAAACGAGCAGCATTTCTATTCAGGTGATATTACTGGTGCATTATGAATCCTGTACTGCATCTCTCCACGTCCTATAGGGTCTTGGGTGTGAGAGACACCCAGAGCTGCCCTTGGAACAACCCCCTTCACCCAACTAAGACCACTCATGGGCAAACAACTCTGTGACACAAATAAGGCAGCAGGACCGGGACCAGTGGGGGCAGAAAGCACAGTAGGAACTGTAAGAGTTTGTTAAGACCTGGTGCAAAAAAAAACAAGACTAAATGAATTGTACTCCCATTGCCCTGGGATCTGACTCTCACTGTTTTACACAGTGTTGTCTGTAGGAGAGGAGAAATGGAAATGCTGTGGTGGGAGGAAGGTGCCTTCATTATTGAATCCCGCCTGACACGTGACCGCGGAGGGATGCTTCATGCCCCACAGACCTCATTCTTTCCGCACCTTCCCACTGCTGCTCATTTGCCCCATCAAGCAAAGAGAGCTGCACCCACAGTGCCCTGACATGGCCTGCTGTTAGAAAAGCCTGCCCAAATTTTAAATCATTGAGGAGTCCCAATACAGAGAGAAAGGACGGCTTGCACTGAGTACACTTACAGTCCACAATGGTCTCCATGCTAGCAAACAAACCTGACAAAGCAACAGAGAAACTGCTTCTGAAGGAGAGCTAGTCTATATCCTTTCCTGGGCGTTCTTTTTTTTTTCCATTTTTTTTTTCCATTTTATTTTTTCCATTTTATTTTTTTTCCTTGTCTTCCTTTCTTCGTTGAAACCCCAGGAGTAAGAATGATCTTGCTACTTTAAGGAAACAGAAAAATTTATACTTCAAATGTCAAACCATGTAAGGCTTTAGGATCACCAGAGGCTTAAAAAAGTTGGAACTGAAAGCGCAGCCACATGAGGAAAACTCTACAGCTGGTTATAAATGTCTTTGAATCTATCTAGTTAAGTATGGGGAATGCCACCATTTTGAGTCTAACCTTTTTATGTCTGTGCTGACAAAGTACAATGTTTCTTGTCTGAGGTGGTACTCAATGTCAAAGGCAGGGAACACTTAATGTCAAAGACAGGGAACGTTACTAATTATGTCTTTAGCATCAGAAAGAAGAGGAGAGGAAGAAGAAACCTTTAAAACCCTCTTGGTATTGGATAGCATGTGTCTGCCCTCAGAGTTTGCCACCTTTAGTTTTATGCTTTAAAGTCATCATTCATAATTTTTTACAGGTATGACTGTTAACCAGAGCAAGGGATGATGCTTGCCACAAAGAACTCAATGAAATAAAAGATTAAGAGAATACCTAAAAGGAGGAGAAACAAGATTATGTTACCTCGGTTTTATAGTAGGAACACCCAGAGATTACTTGTCTTACTTGGAGCTACAAACTCATAGAATCATAGAATTGTTTAACTTGGTAAAGACCTTTAAGATCAACAAGTCCAACCATCAACCTGACACTGGCAAGTTATCACTAAACCATGTCCCTCAGCACTACATCTACAAGCCTTTTGAGTACCTCCAGGAATGGTGATTCCAGGCAGCCTGTTCCAACCCTTTAAGTGAAGAAATTCCTACCAGGGGCTGAGGGCTGGTGCATTGAGCTGTGGCTGTGGTAACTGTGAACCCAGCACCATTTGCCTTTGTCGTCCTGCCACACTTCAGTCACTCCTCCAGCCTTGTCATTGAGACAACGCTCTTGGGTACAAGACAAAATACCCATCACCAGCCTCTCCCTGCATCATCTGTTTAAAAATGTGATCCATGAAAATTGAGCAGTCTTATTCTGCAACAAAATGAATGTCCATTTACTAGGTGAGAAATTCAGCCATAAAAGGAAAGATAAGTGTGTGAACAGTACTGTAGTAACAGACCACACTGCAATAATACCTACATATTGTCACATTTGTAGACAAAGATTCTTTTATCTAATTTCATTTTCTCACATGCAGGTTACCTAAGTGAAGGGCATCACTTCTATGGTCCCCTAAATTCATAACTTAGCTCAGGTCCTAACTTTAGTGAATGGGACTTTAAACATGTTTTAGGCTAGCTGGGAAGGATCTCAGATCCTCTTTCCAAAGAGATGTCAAAAAAGGCTCTTCCTCTCTCCTCCCCAGTAACATATGACTGGTTTTAAGAAACATTGTCATACCAGCTTGGAGTTACCAGTATTCAGAAAAAATTATATTGCTTTTTAAGATACTACCTGTAAGACTTCACTTGTGCAGAAATTTCAGCCTAAGAAGTATGTTTAGTGCCCCCTGGCTTCCGTATGGGCTGGAATAGAAAAATCCTGGCAAGTGGATATTATATGTGCCTCTTAGGCCTAAATGTCCAGATTCCTGCATTCTTGTGCCCTGCAGGGAAGATTCTCTCTCCAAATTGTGTGTTCACATTTTAAAGGCACCTGGATCTTTTCATTGCTTATAGAGGGAATTTTGACAATTTGAGACTCATTAACTAAGCACTTAAAATTTCATTGCAAGTTAAACATTTAATCTAGGCAACTAGATTTCTTCCAAAATTGATCAATTAATGAAGTTTAGGACCAGATGAGACCTATATATCATCTAAACTGACCTTGTCTGTCACAGGTCATTAAATTTCACCACCTTGTCCTCTGTATGATAAATTAAGCACTCTTATAAAGACAAAAAATAATATAAATAAAATAAATAAAATAAAATTAAAAAAAAAATAAAATAAAACAAAGAAAACATGGAAGTAATCATACCATAGGATAGAGCTGACTAAGTTCCTGACCAAAGGGTTGAAAATGTGAACTATATTTTGAAATATTTCAACCATCTCTGCCATTGGCTGTAGCACATGCCCTACTCAGACAAGATATCTGGGACGTCTTCTGTCTCTCAAGTCATCCTTCTGAATACATTCTCGTGCTTTTGATCCTGGCACGTGCACCATTACACAGAGAGCTTGCCAGGAGACATGCACAACAAGAGAATTTTCCTCCTGTCATCTATGTCCCAGCTATGCAGGGAGAAAATTAGGAGAGCCAAAGTGCAGCTAGAGCTCAGCCTAACTACAGATGTTAAGGATAACAAAAATGTGTTTATAAATTCATTAACAACAAAAGGAAGATTAGGGAAAATCTCCCTCCCTTATTGGATGCAGAGGAAAACATAGTCACAAAGGATGAGGAAAAGGCTGAGCTGCTCAGCGCCTACTTTGCCTCAGTCTTTAGCAGTGGAACTAACTGTTCCCTGGGCACCCAGCCTCATGAGCTAGGAGACAGGGAGGGGAAGCTGGACAAGATCATCACAATTAAAGAGGAAGTGATCAGTGACCTGCTACACCACTTGGATACACACAAGTCTATGGGGCCGGATGGGTTACCTCCAAGAGTGCTGAAAGAGTTGGCAGATGTGCTCGCCAAGTCACTTTCCATTATTTAGCTGAAGTCATGGCGAACTGGGGAGGTCCCAATGGACTGGAGGGTAGCAAATGTAGCACCCATCTACAAGAAAGGCAGAAAGGACGATCCGGGAAACTATAGACCGGTCAGTCTGACCTGGGTACCAGGGAAGGTCATGGAGCAGATCATCTTGAGTGCCATTACAAGTCATATAATGGACAACCAGGGGATGAGGCCTAGTCAGCATGGGTTTATGAAAGGCAGGTCCTGCCTGACAAACCTGATCTTCTTCTGTGACAAGATAAGCCGATTATTGGACGAGGGAAAGGCTGTGGATATTATCTACCTAGACTTTTGAAAAGCATTTGACACTGTTCCCCATAGAATTCTCATGGAAAAACTGGCTGCTCATAGCCTGGATGAGCATACGATCTGCTGGATCAAGCACTGGCTTGATGGACGGTCCCAAAGAGTGGTGGTCAATGGAGTTAAATCCAGCTGGTGGCCGGTCACAAGTGGTGTTCCTCAGGGCTCAGTGTTGGGACCATTTCTGTTTAACATCTTTATTGATCATCTTGATAAGGACATAGAGTGTATCATCAGTAAGTTTGCAGATGACACCAAGTTAAGCGGGAGTGTTGATCTGCATGAGGATAGGGAGGCTCTACAGAGAGACTTGGATAGATTGGATCAATGGGCCAACGCTTATGGAATGAGCTTCAACAAGGCCAAGTGCCAGGTCCTGCACTTGGGCCACAATAACCCCATGCATCGCTACAGGCTTGGGGAAGTGTGGCTGGAGAGCTGCCTGGCAGAAAAGGACCTGGGGGTTCTAATTGACAAGCGGCTGAATATGAGCCAGCAGTGTGCCCAGGTGGCCAAGAAAGCCAATGGCATCCTGGCTTGTATTAGAAATAGTGTGACCAGCAGAGGTAGGGAGGTGATTGTTTTGGGCACCTCAATATGAGAGAGATATCGAGGTGCTGGAGCGAGTGCAGAGGAGGGCAACAAACCTGGTGAAGGGCCTGCAGAATAAATGTTATGAGGAGCGATTGAAGGAGCTGGGACTGTTTAGTTTGAGGAAGAGGAGGCTGAGGGGAGACCTCATCACTCTCTACAACTACTTGAAAGGACACTGTAGAGAGGTTGGTGCTGGTCTCTTCTCACAGGTAATTAGCGATAGAACAAGGTGCAATGGCTTCAAACTGCAACAGGGTAGGTTTAGACTGGACATTAGGAAAAAATTCTTCACAGAAAGAGTGGTCAGACACTGGAATAAGCTGCCCAGGGAGGTGGTGGAGTCACCATCCCTGAATGTGTTTAAGACTTGTTTAGATGTTGTGTTAAGGGATATGGTGTAGGGGAGAACTTTGTAGAGTGGTGTTGATGGTTGGACTCGATGATCCCAAGGGTCTTTTCCAATCTAAATGATTCTATGATCTACCAGGGAACTACTAGTCCTTCTTCCGAAGTTCTTCCACCCATGGAGTGCTCTCCCTCAAAAAAAAAAAAAAAAAAAAAAAAGCATATTGGCATGTTCCTAATACATAGTAGTTGCCATTAAATTAAAGAGAAATATGACTAAGATTTACTACTTAAGGACTGTGAGAGTCTGTGGAGCCATGGATGTATCTTCGTACGACTTGGGTGGTTGTTTAAGATGGTATGCTCACCTTGGACCTACAGAACTTGCACATCTATGAGATAATGTCCGAACAGAAATTGGCATGTTAGTGCCCGTGCAGTCATGAGGGCTTGAGGAGGAATGTCTCAGATCTTTACCTCCAATACAACTTTATGTCTCCAAATCAAAAATTGTTCCCAGAGATGAGAGAGTTCTTCTGAAATCATCCCCCAAACTCAAAAGTTGGCAAGACTCACACCTTACATATTTTTAAGCATTTTTATTTTTATGGGAAAAAGTTCCCAAAACTTATTTTTGTGGTTAACAAAACTGTTCATCTTCCAGAACAGTAGCCCAGCATCTTCCCAGAGCTTGATACAGCTCACACTGTTTCCAAAGATAAAAAAAGAAAGCAGAAGTTCCTAACATACAACTACACAGGTCTTGAAGATCTTCTCCAAGAGTGTTTAAGAACAGAAAGATAAACCAAAAAATCTTTTTTATGCATTTGCACATACCGTTATTAAGAAGAAGGTGCTTGTGTACAACAGTATGCTCACAGGGATTTTTTTTTTTAATAATAAAACAATAATTTTATAAAAACTGCAGTTCTTACATTTTTGCAAGACTACTTAGTGACATTGACATTTCTTTAACCTCCATAACAAACCACACTTTTTCAATACCGCTCTTTGCATGTCACACTGCCCCAGTGTTACGTGATCACGTAATGAAAGACCCTACCATAAAATATAATATGCACAATGGGAACAGAATTGTAGTTGCCAAGGGAGTCTTAATTCTGAATTTCCTGACTCTTGTGGGTTTAAATCTCAAACTTAACATTGTATTAACATATTTTTAATTGAGCAACAGGGGAAAGAAAAGCACATATTAAAAGCCTTTATTAGTTAAAGATGAGGATTTCCCAACAACCATGTTTTATCTCTCTATTTTTCATTCCAAAATTTCTCTGTAATTTAAAACTAGCTGGTCTGCTCTCTTTGCAATGAGTTGTCTTAAAATTAAGACCTGTGATGTGACACAATTCATCTTTATTTTCAATCTATTTGATCTTGCAATCTCTGATCTTGCAGGACTAGATCCTATTCCCTAGAAAGCACTCCCCAGCTCAAAGCACTCCCCAGCTCCTGTTAGCTGGAAAGAGTAGGACTTGTCCTGTTATAATTTAGACACTAATATTAAATGCTTTTAAGTAAATAACAGGAGTGGGGGGAGTAAGTTCTTCTGGCAACAAAATCTAATTGGAGTTGGTGCAACTGTCTAGAAAGGATTTAATTTGTTCAGTTTGTTTAACTTCTATAAGATTCAAGAACAGAAAGAAAACAATTGTTTCTTTTTTTTCCTATTCTTTTTCTTTCATAACAATGAATTTTTACCAGAAGACTTCAGGTTTTATAAGACTTTAAATCTTATATAACATTTTAAGCCACAACAGAGAATTTGGTCATATTTTTATTATTTTTTTCACATCATTCTGTTTTACTCACCCTATGGAAAAATCAAACATTTGATGTTGACTATTGTATAAAAAACTTTTGACACGTCTCTGAAAATATGGCAAGTCTGTTGTCTTTGGATGAAAGTCTGCTTAATAACCTTGTGTAAAAACTTCTTACAAATAGAAATTCTCAGTATACGCCTCATTTAAAATTAATTTAAGTCAGGAGGAAATTTTCTGTTAATCCCATTTTTCTCGTCTTTTTTTTTCCGATTATTTCTTTTTTTCTTTTCATTTTCTTTTCTGCTGATCTTCAGCTGTTCTAAGACTTGGACTATTTATTGTAGCTATTGAATAATATTCTAGGAGAGGCACTCCTCTAAAAGAACAAAAACTGCCCTACCACCAAAGAAAACCCAAAGCAAAATAACAAAAATTCCCAATTTTGTGATTTACTTCTAGTGGTTTTGTCTGTCTTCATAAAAAGACCAGTGGAGGTGAAGTTCTTGAGAGGCAGCTCTCTGTAAAATGAATTCAACATGAGCTTATCAAAAGGCCCACTTGATAAGAGCAGCATTATGCATCTAGTCTCCAAAAAGGAAACCAGGGTTATTTTGGTGCTAGAAATCAGTGTGTCGTCTAACACAGCCAAGTGTCCTCTGAGGACCCCACTGGGAAATCAATAGAGTTTTATGAGCTTAGCTGCAGCTTTTGTGTAAACACCATAACATTTTATGATGGGAAACATAGTCTTTTGCTTTTTATGTAAAAATGGCATTGATTAGGGGTTTTTATGTCTTGTGTGGCTGAATTGTTGGGGGCTGTTCAAAGTGTATAACCTGCGGTTTGAAAGCCTTGTTGTCCAACAGCAGATAATGCTTTATTTAATTTTTTTTTTGTCCATTACCCTAAACAGAGATTTGGGGACCTTTAGATCACTGAGGTAATGAAATAGATTTTGCTTTCTGTGAATAAATTCTTAGATAATTTACAATATAAAAATGGCTCATTTCACATTCATTTTATTACTTTCCAAACATGCACCAGGTAAAAGACCAGCTGATGTAGTTTCCACACGACATTATGGCCAGTGCTTCATTTTTAATCTGTGATGGTTTCCTACCTCAAGGTTCAGGATCAGTTTCTCTTTTCTGATGTTTATTTTTTGTGGGAGAAGTTCATTCATACTGCCCATCAGATCTCAAAGTGTACATTAGAGGTGACTCCAGTGTGGCATTTGGGTGAGGAATTAGACTGTGTTTCAAATGCTTTGCAGAAAATATGCATGCATGTGTGTGTTGGCCTGAGGTCTAACGGACGTTGAATTATCCCTCACCAATCTCCCCGGGTGCAAGAAGAGGCCTTACTGACTGCTTTTGGGAGTCTCAGTCCCCCTTGCCTCCTGTAGGTCTGCTTGTAGGCAGGGGGATATGAAATGGTCCCAACCCAAACTCTTCCACTTTTTGGCTTCTCCCCCAGGACTGGGGAGGGAGGACAGAAGATGCACAGCTTTTTCAGGGGAAAAGCTGCTTGTCGAGTATCTGCAATTGGCTTTTGCATGAGTTTTCCAAGATTTTCGAGACATCTAGAGACTTCTAAGCTAAAGGCTCATGGCTATTTCTTTCCACATAGTCAACAAACATTATGTATGATTCCCAGTGTTGATAAGGCAAAATGCTATATTTAAAACCAGATACATTTTAAATGGAGGAAAAATCAACAATGAAAGCATCAAATTCTGTGGAAAATTTCACAACCCCTGCAGGAAATGTTTGTGACCTAGGTCGTGGTTACAGCTATACTTCAGCTGGGAAGAAATATTTCCAAAAAAACACCACCGGTATTCATACAGTGTGAAATAAAACTCACTAAACATCCTTGCCCATCCAGTCCAAACTAAAGCTACTCCTGGCAGACAGCAGCAGCTCACAGAAGTAAAATTTTATGGACTGTAAATAAAATCAGTGAAACATTCCTAATGTAAAGGTTATTTATTTCTCCCCACTAGTCCCTTATTAAAGGTGGGATGGTCAAGGTCTGTGTGCAATCATTTCACTCCGCATCAAAGTGGCTTTTTAATTATACTCCGGTGCACTGAGTAAAAACATATCTGCAGATCTCCTGAGGACTTTTTTTTTCCCCTTAAGAACAGTTTCAGGATCTCTTCCCCCCCCCCCCCCCCACCCCCCAAGTTTTATCTGATTATTTAGTTAAAAAATTAGAAACTGAGCCTTTTATTTATCCACGGCCCAGAATTTGCAGCTGCAGGACAAGCAAGTTTCCTCATGCCACCCTGGGGGCGACCTCGGCTCTGACCTGCGGGGACCACCCTTACCGGAGGTGAGAGGTAAAGCCAGGTCCTTCTCCTGCTCCCCTGGGCAGAAACCCGTCTTTTACGAGACGCTTGGCCGTCGGTGAGAGACAAAGCTGAGGCCACCACGTAAATTCTGACTCTGGCCACAAAGATGGAAAACCAGCACTTTATCACCAAGCCACCCAAGTCCTCCATGCGATTGCTGGTTATTTAAGAAAAAACATAAAAATCTACAGGCCAAATTCTTCCCCAGGTCTCAGCCCAGCCGGCTCACTGCCTCGGCTTGCCTTCTCTCGAAGGAGTTGCAAAGAGTGCGAGCCAGCGAAGAATCTGATCGGCTTTATTTCTCTTAATTTACCCCACAGAGTTCTCGTTTGCCCAGGAGGTCAATTTCTTTTTTCCTTTAAAAAATCCACTTACCTGTCAAACGTTCACCCCAGTTATACCATAGAACTGAAATAACATTTTAAAAACCTCAGGGTAAGATCCTGTGCTGTTGAACAATTTAGACCTTTTTAGAAGCTGGTTAATTTTTAGGATCTTAGAAAAAACCATACGCAGTTGCTTTAAATAGCAATGAAAGGCTGATTCAAGCCATTAAATTTTATGTTGTGTGTAATGTTGTAATTGATGTCAAGCCTTTCCCATATTCTTCACACTGACATTGGGCAGTCTCCTAAACGCTAAGAGTGCAGTTACAAGAGTCCAGACCAAGTAAAGTACCAAGAAATGGGTGGCAGAAATGGGAATTTATTGCTAGGAACAGAAAGGTTCAAATGTAAAATAATTAAGCGTGAGCTAAATTTTGCCAGTTTCTTTCCCATCCATTTATTTTGGGGGATAATTGGGTGCATTAAGTATTTTGCTGCAAACCGTTTCTTCTGTGTATTCATATAAAACTTTATTACCCTTGTAAAAAGCGTGCTGTGAATTCTGATGCTTCTGTGTGTTTGGGAGCGTATAATTATTCTCTTTGCAAGAAAACACTTTTACTTACACCCTAAATGGAACAAATCGGCTTCCAAAGTAGCAGCTGCTTGAAAACGGTGTGCTCAGCTTCGAGCATCACTGAGGGAAAAAAGCAAATTCATCTCTGAGTTGAATTAGAAGTCTTCTCTTCTTACCAGAGGTTTTAGTAGTGCTTTGCCTCACCTCTGCTATTTGCCTGATAATCTTTAAGCAGTTTAAGAAAGTTTGTAATGATTTACGGCCTTAATCCTGGTGACACTAAAACAAGCTGAGTAACCTCATTCATGGTAGGAGCAATGCCTGAGGTCAGGAAGAGTAATCTGTGTATAAAGATACAGAGATGCCACTGTTGAATGAGGAGAAAATGCAAGTGAACTAATAAAAAGTGGTTTCCCTTTGCTGCACTGTGTTTCTGTAGGGTTTGCACACATTACTAAATTAAACAGAAACCATCCCTCAGCACTGGTCACCCATTAAATCAGGCCTGGGACCTTTCCCAGCAGGCACTTTGCATGAATCCACCCTGTTTTGAAGGATGAGGAGGTTTGCCAGCACGGAGATGTGCAGATCTCAGAGGTGGCCCCAGAACGGCGTAGGTTGCTACTTCAGGTGTACTCAGGTCTGCTGTCCTGATCATTGCATCCAAGAGATGCAGCGACCCAGTCCCCAGCTTCTCTGCGGTTCAGACAGTCCTACCACCCAAAGGTGGCTTGTGTAGAGCTACCTGAGTAGCTTCAACTGTTTTCCTGAGAAGCAGCAACTGTTTTCCTTTCCAAATCAGCATCAGCCAACAGTTGATTTGGGACTGGTGCCCAAATATTTACCCAGGAGCCCATGAGGATATGGAGATAGGCTTCTTTAAGCTGGATTGCTTAAACTGATGAGAACTGAAAGCAAACATCCAACCACTTTCACAACCATACCCATAAGGAGCACCTAACCGGACAGGTTTAGGATTTTTCCTTCCTTCCTTCCTTCCTTCCTTCCTTCCTTCCTTCCTTCCTTCCTTCCTTCCTTCCTTCCTTCCTTCCTTCCTTCCTTCCTTCCTTCCTTCCTTCCTTCCTTCCTTCCTTCCTTCCTTCCTTCCTTCCTTCCCTTTCCTTCCTTCCTTCCCTTTCCTTCCTTTCCTTCCCTTTCCTTCCTTTCCTTCCTTTTTCCTTCTTTTCTCCTTTCTTTTTTGTGCTCCTCCCTGGTGCAACGGCTTTATAGCACAAAAGTAAAGTGTGACTATGAACCTTCTCAGGGCAAAGCAAACTCCCACAGGGATTAAAAGCTGTCACCACTGTCACCTCTCCTCCTCTGAGCGCAGGCTGCAGTTCTTCACTCTGTCCTCTCTCACATTTCATGTACATTTAAAAGGAAAAGACCAAAACCAGAACACTCAACTCGACACATTTAATTCTACCATTTTGGAAGGGGATGCAAAACAGAACAAACCACACACAACAGATGTTAGTTACGTCATTTAATACATGACCAGAAGATGTGCAGTTACCCTAGTGATAAGAAGCATTGATATAACAACATTTTAAAACACGCAATAGAGCTTTGAATTGGCCCCTACAAATGACTCCAGTTGTTTTATGATGTTTGCCTCAGCCAGTGAGGCTAAGTAGTAGTCACTGCTATGTGAGATATGTATATTACAGTGAAAAAAAGAGCGAACAAACTTGAACAAGTTGCCCAGAGAAGTGATGGAGGCCCCATCCCTGGAGACATTCAAGGCCAGGATTGATGAGGCTCTGAGCAACCTGATCTAGTTAAAGATGTCCCTGCTTACTGCAGGGGGGTTGGACTAGGTGACCTTTAAAGGTCCCTTCCAACCCAACAGATTCTATGATGCTATGATTCTGTGAATAAAAGCTAGGAATGGTCTTTGTGCAACTAGACCATTGGTATGAGATGCTAAAAAGTGAGTGGATAGTGGTGACTCAGACCTTGAACTGAGGGTGTTATTTTCATGGTCTTCCCTCCCCCTGGCATCAGGTCAGGTTGCTTTCCTAGATTTAGTCCCTCTACGGACAACATGCTGAGGAAAGAAATGCAGCTGGAATCATCTATGGCATGATGAGGGAATGAGAAAGAAGAAAACCTTTCAGTGATTATGCTGCACGTTTGGCCAAAAGTCTATCTGCCAAGGTGATGGCTCCTTTCCTTTAATGGACCACACCTCTGGAAATTGTTATGAACATGCCCTGAGAGGGGAAAAAAAGCATTTTGGGTGCAAAGCCACAAGCCTGCTTTGACAGTGTTATTCCTGTGCAGAGTTCCTGTCTTTCACTGTGAGCCAAGACCCTCTCCTGGAGACAAGATTCATCTCACCCATCACTAGCCACCTAAAACACAGACCTGTCCTCCCACCTGGCAGCCTCAATTCACTTTACAGCCAGTGGCACATCCAGAGGGCCAGTGGCATGGCTTGTCCTGTTGTAGGACATGTTAGACGGATTGTATCATCCTCTGGATATTTATGTCGGCTCCTGTCCTGGAAGTTACAACTTGATCGTTGCTGAGATACCAAACTACAATGTAGCATCATGCCTGGGGTTTTTTTTGTGGGTTTTGTTTTTGTTTTTGTTTTTTTTTTAGCACACAATGTACAGACTCCATCCTACAAACCCTTGTGTACCAGAAAAATCTTCCTGTTGAGGCCAAGAGAGATATTTTGAGATAACATGGATAACTCACATGAGCAGAGATTTGCAGAATAGGGCCCAGGACCTGTTCAAGGAGGCCACACTCCGTCTTCTGCCTTAGGCATACAAATCTGTCAGTTTTAAATCGGTCCCTACCATGACTTTTAACCTTGGCACTAAAATTTGAGTTCCAGGCACTCCTGCCCACTGCTTGCAGGCACCACAGAGAGGCTAATTATTTCTCACCCTGTTACTTGCCAGATCTCATCTCACTGCAAGAACTACAGCTTGTGTTTCCTGGAATAGATTCCTCTCTTTCTCTCTTTATGTCAAAATAATTCATTTCTGATTCCATAATGCTGTTGGAGATTTAATAAATATCTATAGGCAGAAAAGGGCAGCTGCTTCTTGCACAGCGCTAAGATCTTAAAATGTTGAAACCAGCACGACGGTCACCTCTTCAGATCTTTAATTTCACCCTAAGCAGATCTGATTTGTTGGAGGAAGTAACAGTTTACACATTGCAAAAATAAATGGTGCAGCAGGCGTTCATACACAGTAGGAGGTGTGAAAAATGGGGGGAAGGGGGAAGGGCGACTGATGGAAACAATCAACTAATGCAGAATGAAAGCTTTTTTCTCTCTCCAAGTGGAACTAATAGGAACATCAAATATGTTAAACTAAAACAGAAACATGAATGACGAAATTGTTTTCCACTTTTTTTTTTAAGAACCTTTTGTTTTTTTCCAAGAGTGGTCACACATATTTGTGGAGGGAAAGGAAAAAACAAAGACTTGCCTCTAAGCACAAACAAACAGTTTCAAGTGCCTGATTTGGAAAAATTATTTTTGGTCATCTACATATCACATGTGTCAGCTTAGAGCAAATAGTCTGAGTGGTGGCCGTGGATGGTTCATACTCGGGGGATATTCCCACAGGTGCTAGAAGCCAAGCAATATCACAGCAACAATCAGAAGAGCAGGACTCAATGGACCAGTAATTGTGAACATCCCCCAGGCCTTCAGGAGACAGAGTTGGCAATTTCCAGTGGCTTCAGTGGGCATGGTTTATGTTTCATTCTGTTGTAGGTGATGCTGGAAGAAAACAAGAGCAACATCTGGTCCCGCCAAGCGTCTGGACAAGGGAATGGGCATAAAAATGCCAGTTTAACTTTCATCTAGCGCTGCCCATAAATACTGCTGTCAGACCAAAACCAAGTAGTGGCTCCATCTAGACATCTGCCATTAAACTCAATATTTTAAGGGTGTTTTTTCTTTACAAAAAAAAAAAAAAAAAAAAAAAAAAAATAGGTGTCAGAAATCATTTTATCAATAGCACTGTTCAGAAGCAATGAGCTTCCCAATGAGGCAAGGGCAAATTCTTGAAGGAAGCATCTTTGTCTCAGAGGTTAAAACAGTAATATAAAGAAAACAAACACTGAGTGACATATTAGCCCAGTTTCATTTAAAAATACACAAATTAATGTTAATGTCAGAGGGTTAAATTATAGGGTTTTATTCATGATGTTATCAAAATGTCCTTTAGGCTAAAAGAAAAACAAAACCAATTTTTTTCTGAAAGTGTCACACAGAACAAAACTCTGTCCCTGCTGGTGAATGCAATTGAATGGCTTATTCTAGCTACCGTCATGCTCACTACCAAATGTTCATCCTTCTAGAGAAGATTAGGTGACAAAACAACTTTACTGTGCTCAGTCCTACAACACTCTCCAGGGCTCTTCCATAAGCTTGGCATTAGCCCAGACCCTCTTGGGGGTGGGGGGGTGTCTCCAGTTCTGCTGGAGCTCTGTCACTTTGGACATCCACATTTTACCTCTCAGAGCTGAAGAACGCAAAAGGAAAGGGAGGCTGGTGGCATAACTACTGTCACCTTTACTAGGCATTGTCACCACTGTTGTCTAAAAGCACCCCCAATATAGCCTGACAATGCCTCCATGTGCAGCACCAGACATGACAGCTCCTCAGCACCTGGTGCTGTGCTTCCTCCGGAGCTCCTGTCACTGTTACGGAAATAACGATGGCACCCATACTGGCACATGTTAATGATCCCAGGCACTGGAACATGGTTATCTGTACAATTACTTTGCTTGAAAGATCCTTGCAAACAATTCCCAAGCATCACTGAGCATTTAGCAGAGTGCAGGGACCATTCTTAATGGGGAATTTTGATTCAACAGCTCTGCTTTGTAAGATGAATTGTATGAAAATGGCCAAATTGTGTCACTTAACCTCAGAGCCACATAATAGGCCCTAGCACTGCTTACTGATGCAGATGTAGCCAATGGACCATGCCTTGTATGAATCTGGACTACCTGGACTACATGATGAAGAATTGTCCCAATGCCAGCAAGCATTGCTATTCTGGCAAGCCATTATTCATTTTCTTTGCACCAAAGAACACCTAAGATGGTATTGAACCAGTTTGCTTTATCAATAACCTGTTCTAAATTAGATAAAACGGCTGGTGATGGACCTGATGTGGCTAAATCTGGAACTAGAAATGCAAGCAATGCAGTTACAGAGATTTGATCCAATCAGACCTGAAGCAGGTCAAAGCAGCAGAGTGGTGATTCTGCTGGTAGATTAAACGCTATTAAACAGAACAAAAACTTTTTAGCCATGCAAGGCTACTTCTTCTTCACATGCTGACTGATGCAGCTAAATCTGTCATGATGTCAGTTTGGAAAACTAACAAAGTGTACCCCAAGTATCCTGCATGTGAGCTGAACCACTGCAAGACACATGCAAATTTATACCTCAAGTAAAGTAACTTTCTTGAATCAGAGCTCATATTTATATTTTGAAAACAAAGTATAAAGAAGCACAAGACTGCGTTTAGCCAGCTAGCCATTAATGCCATAAATGATCATCTCCATGTGTTTCCTATTGCTAGCTGTGTCACAAGTAAACTAAACTCATAAATTAGTGTAGCTGCAGTTAAAATGATAATTAATTCCAAGATAAGCTGATGCTTTTGGGGAAAATAGTTCCTTAATTCTTTTTGAAGGCATTTTAATACTGCATTTCTTCTACAGCAAAGCAAAGCTAAATAGAACTCTGGTTGAAATACCAGTTTATATTTGTCACAGCTTATTCTTGGTACCTACCCATTGTACTCATCTAGTTACTTAAGTTTTTCTTGTGAACTCCTTCAGTGTAAACAAACTGCGTTAGTGTCCTTTAGCTATGCGCTTCAAAAGACCTACAATTACAAATTTTATTGCTCAGCATTACAAGATGATGGTATCTCAAGAGAAGGTGACAGTCAGTTAACAGATAGGTCCCCAAGGGCAACTGGCCCAGACCTACAGACTCCCTTCTCCAAACAGAGAAACAGGCACAATTAGCAACTTTCAAAATGATAAATCTCTTTCCTTCATTCACCAAGCCTAAGTTGGTTGAGTGGACTGTCTTTCATTCACATTTTGGTACTAATTAACTCATAACATTTGGCTTTGTCTCATAAGAATCCCTAGCTCTTCAGATGCTAACTCACATGAGGGAAAGTCACACAAACAATGTGAGAAAAATCAAATACAAAAGGAATTACTTTGCAACTGTCTTTTGGTAAGCTGTTAGGAGGCATGGTGTATTGATTTCAGGTACACATTTATATTTAGGCTGATGTGGCCATCAGCTGAGAATAGCAGTACCAGCAGTAGCAAGAGACAAACTATCGCCTGAAGTCATAGAAGTGCATATAGCTGTATTTCTAACATTCCCATCATTACAATATCTGATCACTAAAAAGACATTATTCAAAAACACACCACAGTAATATAAATTACTAGTTACTTGGGGTTTTTTAATAGAAGTGGGATTTTTTTTTTTTTTTTTTTTTTTCCAAAAATATATGTAAACTGAGATGTGGACATTTGGACCTAGATCTCTTTAGGATCTAGGTGGAGTCAGCTTTTATGTAGGGCTAGCATTTGTGTTTCAGAGATTAATAAACCAGCTGCAAATGTATTCAGGAGACTGGAGTTTTTCATTCAGGTCCACTGCTACTTTGCACATCTCTTGGGTACAACCTGAGACTTTGTCAGGAAGCTTAGCAACACTTTTTTGAAGTGAATGTATTTGTATGTCGTCTATTTAATTTTCCTCTTCGTCTTGTGATATGAGGCAGAACTGTTATATTGGGCAGTAAAAGTGGTGTGATACAGAAGATAATCCAGCAAAGCCACAAGAAATACCATGGCAATATTTAGAGAATTCCTGGGATATCATTCCACCACATGGACAAGAATCATTACCTGTGGAAGATACTCTTAAATATCCTGTGACCCATTCATAGTAGAAGTTTTTATCACATTTCGTTCCTCTATAGGGAGCTAAAATTTATGATCACTTTGACAATCTTCAGTGCATATACTTTAAAAAAAAAAAAAAAAAAGACAGTAAAGAGTGAGACTAAGAATTCAGATATAGTCAAAATTAACTCCAGCTCTTCTCCACCAAATCTGTCTCCAGTGGTTTACTAGAGATCATGTTGCAAGGATCAATATGCTTTCTATGCTTGCAAACATCTGACCATTTTTTATTTATCCAAAATTAGACATCGATGGCTTCTGAGGAGCTAGAAATTACCTTTCAGTCTCTGCTTTCCATATTCTTTAGAAATGCTCAAAAAAGACAGAATGTTACTTCCCTACTTGTTATATTCTCTGTTCCCTAAACAGAAGGATGATTTGTCTCCCAATCCATGCAAGAAATCTCATTTCTTAAAGAAACTTAAATTCTTGATTTCTAGAATTGAATAAGAATCAAAACACTGGATCTGGATCCATGGGGCTACTCTTTCATGAAAAGGGTCAGTAATTTACAGTTCAAAATTTTCTTCCAGTAGGATGGTTTCCTCCAGCCTGGCAATGATAAATTACTGAAAGTGAACAGGTAATTCCACACCTGATTTCTGCAGATTTTAACAGTTTCAAATAAAAAAACCTATAGATTTCTACAGCTCCTTTCTCACAATTTGCTTAGGTCACAGAAGTTCAGGTCCCATCCAGCCATAACAGAATTTTAACCAAAGGTTTGTCCATCGCTATTTCAGGCAGAGAGCAAATAGTATGCGTGATGCTTTTGGCACCTGCAGACATAACAACATAACTAATAGAAAGACATCTGTTTCTGTTATGATGAAAGGATGTTTACATTATGGCAGATTTGCAAGTTGTACAGAGCAGAGGCCCTTTATTCATAAAGGAAGTCATCATTTAGTTTGTTTAGCACCGAACACTTACTAGGGGCCACCTTGAACAGTAATCTGGAAGCCAGAAAAAGTTGTGGATCTTGGCTTTCCAACAGGCTAAGCTGTTGAGCAGAACTTTTGGCCAGAGAGCAGAATCCATCTTCTTCATTTTTGACAGCAGTGACTTTGGTAAATTGCAGGGGAAGAAGAGGTCTCTTCCTTCAGTAGCTCTGCACTTGATTTTGTCAGGTGGTTTAAATCCAGATCTGTGTGGCAAACTCAGTTTCCACAATTTAGAGGTTCCAAGGTCAACAAGCTGATGGACATGGAAAGTATCTTACACTTCCACTCTGAGAGGAACAGTTTGAAGCCGAGGGTTGAGTAATAGCGGTGGGGAGAGGGGAAGCTCAGGCTGCTGGGCACAGGAGGGGAAGGGAGAAAAACAAAGGCAATAAGTGGTGACATCACATGAACAAATAACCTGAGTGCAGCGGTGATCAAATGGAAAGTAAAGCTAGGAGAAACAGTTACAATTATGACAAAAAAAATAAGACGTTCATCAGGACTCACTACATAGTGTTTGTCCTAAAGCAGAAAGATTCAGCCACAACAGAGTGTGATCTCCCTCTGAGCTGAAAAAAATGCATATGAATATGAGTTGTTTATGTATATGCATATGAATCACAGCAAATCAGTCTGGAAGAAACCTCCAGAGATGCTCGAGTCCTCCTCCCAGCCCAGTGCTGACACAGTTTGACCTCTGTCATTCTAAATAGCTGCATTTTAATTGTTCTTGAAGAACCATTCTTCAGGATCCCTGGGGTTTAATCTGTTTGTAGGTAACACATCTAAATTAAAACTTATTTCTTTAATTTAAGCCCATTATTTCTTTTACTGTCCCTAATGATAAGGAAAAGTTTATTCTGTTATTCTCGTAATGATCTTTTAAGCATCTGAAATCTATTTTCATGTGTCCCCTGAGGCATCTTTTCCCTGTGTTAAGAAAGGTTTTCAGTCATATGTGCTTCCAAACCTCTACTTACCCTGTTGTTACCCTCAGGACTTTCTCTAGCAGACCCTTATCTCTCTTAAATGTGGGCCAAACTGGCCACAGTACTTCAGGGGAGAGTCCACAGGTGCTGAGTGGGAGGCAAAAAGTTCTTCATGTATCTTATATTCCCATTCCTGTATTGCTATGCTTGATACTTGCTGGGTTGTTTTTTCTGTTTGTTTGTTTGTTTGTTTGTTTCCAACAGCCTGCCACTGCTGGACAGTTTGAAATACCTAAAACTTGTTTTAAAAATCAAATCTCACAAGCCAACTTTAAATGCCGTTCTTCCCATGGGTTACAAGCTTTTTATTTTAAGGACTGCCATTGTAAAAGGTGTCAGTTCCACATATCTGAGTGTGGCAGAGTAGGGCAAACAGCTTTGGAACATTCTCCATATTTGCAAACTGCCTGAGAGACAACTTGTTCCTCAGTTTAGGTAAATGTAGCCCAGTCAGAGACAGTATTGCTCTGACTGCAAGGACTCAGGCTCCGTGCGTCACTTCATGTTTCAAAATACTAAAAATACACCATGTCCTAGGAGCGTATCTCCTATTTCCACTGAGAAACTCTCCATCTAGGGTTGTTTATAAAATTCAGTCTCCATCATTGCTGCCAGAAAAATTTCTGAAATCCCACTGACAGCCTCTTTACCTCACCTAAACTGTCAAAAGAAGCTGAGATGTGATGATTAGGGTCTGGAAACCGTGTCTTCTTCCACAGCTATTACATCACAGTTATATTATAGAGATAGTGTAAAAAAAAGAAAAGGAAGACTTGATAGTTAAGTGACAGAAAATCTAATGAGCAGCACTTTGAGTTAAATACTAATGCAGATTTCCTATGAGGAGCTTAAATGCCTTTACACATGTTCACAGACTATACACAGCTGAAAAAAAGTGCAGAACTTCAGTACTAACCTTTGTAAAAGGAAAGTTAGAACTGGGTCAGGGATATTTCCAGGGTTTGCTGAAAACAATGATGGTCAAATTATTGTTGGCAGGGTATTTCAAACTAAAGAGAATCATGAGAAATATTAATACCAACATCTTAAGTAGCACTTTCCATCAATAGTGCTCAAACACCTATGCATCCTATAGATAAGGAAATTGAGGCACATTGAGAAAAATAATTTTCCCAAAGTCTTGATTGATGACAGAGGCAGGAGTAGAAAAAAGTTCTCCTGAGTCTGTCTGGTGCTCTAATCGTTAACTTTACCTTATTTACTAAGTTAAGCATACAAAATACTTACACTGTTAAAGCTCAGTTATTTTCTCAGAATAAGCTCCCTGTGAGATCAGAATATGTGCACTTCATGCACTGGCATCCAGCCATAAAATGGGATTTAAGATGGTAAGTGGTCTGTAAAATGGGAATTATCCAATTGCTCAACAGTTGAAGAACAAAACCTACCAGCAATGTTCCACCTCGATTCCGCCATGTCCACACATCTTTTCTGGTGTTCAAGGGTGGGAGACAAGGATATGAGAAGAACAACTTGTGTTAATATCTGATTATACCGGATCTCAAGCTGAGGAATAAAAGGTTTAGAGTACAGAACGGAACAATAAAGTTTAAGGTCAGCCCTGGAAGGAAAACCAAAAATGCCAGGGTCTTGCAATAATGGACTACTCCATCTCTACTGCAGCCTTTTGTCCACACTTCCCATCATGCTGATCTCACAACAGCACCATTATATGCAGCTTGAGAACCACTGTAGTCTCCACAGCCCACCCCCCAATCCATTTTACTGCAAAAGTCCTACCTAGCCAAGTGTGCCCGGTTTGATATCTACGCAACACACTATTCTGAAATAAGCTCATTTGTTCCTATTAAATCACATGGGGGTTTTATCTTGTTTTCTTCAACTTCTTATTTCCAGAGTGTTGATGCCAACTGGTTGCCTGTTGCATAAAAACGATTAAACATTTTGGCCTTATTAACATCACATCAATAACTGTACAGGAACATTTTGCATGTCTTAAGTCTTTGTCCTTTAGCTGTCACTCCAAAAGAACACAAATCCCCATACAGATCTCCTACAGGCTCTGTACCACATCTGCCAGCTGCATCTGTATGTCTTGGATGCTCTGAAACATCTCAAAGTGACTCCTTGGGCAACTGAACAAAGCCACTGCTGGCCCCTCAGCTGGGTCACTCAGCAGGCTCTCCTGACAGTACTGACTCCACTGACCACAACAGGCTCTAAGACGTCTAGTGCATATTTAGACTCATACATATAAACACTAATACAGGTCTTAACCTTGAACTGAGTTTGACTCAGTTGGGCATTTTGTTGTACATCTTATTGACCCATAAACTTACATTCCCCTGTTTTTCTTTCCTTTCTATTTTTCATTCCCTGCCTTCCTCTCCCTCGTTGTACTGGTTTTAGTGGGGGTAGTGTTAATTTTCTTCATAGTAGATTATATGGTGCTGTGTTTTGGATTAGTGCTGAAAACAGTCTTGAAAACATGGGGATGTTTTAGTTATTGCTGAGCGGTGCTTACACAGCATCGAGTCCTTCTCTGTTTCTCTTACGACCCCACCAGCGAATAGGCTGAAGATGCACAAGAAGCTGGGAGGGGACACAGCGGGGACAGCTGACACCAGCTGACCAAAGAGATATTTCAAATCATATGACGTCATGCTCAACAATAAAAACTTGGGGGAGAGTGAGGAAAAGGAGGATGTTCCGAGTGATGGCATTTGTCTTCCCAAGTAACTGTTACGCGTGATGGAGCCCTGCTGTTCTTGGAGAACATTTGCCTGCCGATGGGAAGTAGTGAAAGAATTCCTTGTTTTGCTTTGCTTGTGCACACAGCTTTACCTTTACCTATGAAACTGTCTTTATCTCAACTCATGAGTTTCCTCACTTTTACCCTTCTGATTCTCTCCCCTATCCCCACTGGTGTGGGAGTGACCAAGTGGCTGTGAGGGGCTTAGCTGCCTACCGGGATTAAGCCATGACACATTTTTTTATCTTTTGGGGGGTTTTTGATGGGGAGAATGGAATAACCATCACAGACATGCACTTCTCCCAAACTCACCTAGGAGGCAGAGGTTCTGGCAGCCAGGGACACCAGCTCCCCTGTCCCACCCTTATTCCAGGCAGAGCATCAGTGGTGCCCATGGGCTCCCAGGGCGCATGCATGGAACAGCAGGCACTGCCTTCCTTGATGGGCCTTTTTATTTTGGAAAATCCCTTGCACCCCTGCTATTTATTTCATTCATGGTCCCCTGAGATGTCAGTTTCTACATATTTTGCTTTCCTTATATTTCTCCCCCCCCCCCCCTTTATTTTTTTCAGAGAGGGAGCTAGGGGATTTTGTTAGGGATGGACTCCACCCAGCCATAAAAAGAGAAAACAGTGAAGACACTGGCAATTAAAAAGGATGAGGATATTGACTCAGCATTTGCAAACCATCATGGCAGCTGGGATAACGAGTGTCCCAAGAGGAATGATATACAGTGAGGGGGAGATTCCTTTTGGCTAAAGAAGCAGATATAAGTCAGGAAAGCTGATGCCTATTTTACATTTAAAATAAAGTAAAAATGCAGCGCAGAATCAAAAAAAAAAAAAAAAAGCTTGCAGTCTCAAAAACTGCAGGGGTGACAACTTCAATTTTGGTGATCTGTCTCTCTTATTTCTCTGGCTTACTAAATAACAGCAATAGGAGGTTCTTCCAAATTTCACTAAGGTAATTTTTGCAGCAGGTTTGCACATAAAGAAAATACAAACAGATGGTATAACATGGTAAGTAACAATCTGGCCAATATACAGGAAAAGCCTGTTCTCCCACATTTAAATTCAGAACGATTTTAAGTTTAAAAACATGAGACAGTAAACAGGCTGGGTCATAGGCACAGAAAGGAGGAAGAACAGC
Organism: Fratercula arctica; assembly: GCA_947846985.1. Classification (NCBI taxonomy): domain Eukaryota; kingdom Metazoa; phylum Chordata; class Aves; order Charadriiformes; family Alcidae; genus Fratercula; species Fratercula arctica. Next base: position 113,631,131 of record CANTUZ010000003.1, read on the forward strand.
CTGATTGAAGGGGGCATGCTGAAGCTCAGCCATGAAACTGAAGGTTTCACATCAAGGTGAAAGCTTAGAATGCTGTTAAGATACAGGAATCTCTTCCTTTCTTTGCCTCAGATGAAATCTGTGATCTATTCAAGCCATTCAACCTCTCCAAATCTAACTCCCCCCCTGTAAACTGAGACTAGCTCTTAGTCCCTTTAGTAAAGTGCTTCAAGAGCTACAGATTGGAAGTGATGCTTGCACAACACCGTCCAAATGCTGGTTTCTTTCAAGCTCATGGCAAAATTCCGCTGGGCCTCTTTGGCTATGTCGATATTAATAAATTAAATGTGCCCAGTGCCATTCTCTGGTGCTGCAGCCAGCTGGCAGGGAACAGCCTGCATCTACATTACTGAGCTCTTTTGCCCTCTTAAATAGGGTGGCCATATCCAAACTCTTTGTTGGGAAAGGCTTGTGCAAGCTCCCAAACTGTTTCCAGGAATCGTGGGCTGTGTGCAGGGTGCTGCCTGGCCCCAGTCCAAACCATGCCAGGGTCCCTTCTGACACTTTAATGTACAGAACATCCAGTCCCAGTGCCTGGAGATGTTCCTCAGTGCCATCTACTAGCTCTGGGTAACTCTTGAGGTAGAAACTTGACCAATTAATTTTAATATTCAATACAGCTAGAACCATTAACTCCATTGATATTTCTTCCATGTGTTCAGATCATTTCCTTTTATAGTATTTGTAATTACTTCTATATTCTGAGGGTGCCTGTGAAATACCAGCAGCGTTCAACTTGGACTTAATCTGATTACTAGTGCAAAATACCAGCCTGCGAGATCTCCATCTTGGATCCCTTTCATCAGCTTGTTCTGCAAAACCACCTTCACGTAATTGCAGGAACATCCTGCAAGCTCTGGGGTTGTGAACCACCGTGCTGTTCAGAGGGCTGGTAGAACACGGAGGTTAATCTCAAATCTGATCCGCAGCCAAGGTGGGCTGGTAAACTCCAGTGAAGCATAAAGAGCTAAATTATTAAGGCAGGGCAGGTTTTTACACAGCATCGCCCACTGAGCACAAGCAAAATAGACTAATCCCTGAGCTACCAGAATCAGCTGGCTCTTTCCAAAAGCCAACAGCAGCAAGGAAGCTATTGCATGACTTCTTTCAAACAACAGAAGGCAAGACTGGGGAAAGGAGGGGCTGGGTGGGAGTGCAGCAATTTGACATCTAATCTATCATTTTTATTAGGCTGAGTCTGCAGACATTTGAATTGTGTTTTCCTCACTTTTTAAATGAAATGGAGAACAGTAATACTAACGACATAGCTCCTCATGAGTAATAGAGTAATTTAAACTTCGTAGAGCCTGGTATTTCAGATAGTGTTAATTTATATGTGAAGGAACCTGCAAGCATGGAATTTGTGTTTTTTAAAACCAAAAAAAAAAAAATCAACAAAACCTTCAGAGTGCTGTAACATATCTGCCTGAGGGCGCGTGTAAAAGACTTAGCAGGAAAGCAGAAAGATGTAAAGTTCTTCAAGTACACACATGCTTCCACACATACATGCACACAGGATGACAGAGAGGACGAAGGGAAGGCGGAGGCTGGGTGCTCCTTGGAAGCTGTTTTCTTAACCTCTGCGACAGCCCGGCCTCCCCGCTGAGCTCCCCCCACCAGCTCTCCTCGTGTGCTGCACAATGTCAGCCAGAGCACCAACAACAGCCTGAGTAAAAACAGCTTTCACTGGGAACGGGAAAGATAGGAAAGAGATTAGTGGTGTTTTTTTGGTTTTTTTCTTTTATACATAAACCTCATGATTGGTGACCAAAGCTGAAGACAAACTACAGGAGCGAGGTGAGGGGAGTGAACACAAGGAGAGGCAAAGTCTAGGTGACTCGGGAGACAGTTTAAATCCATCAACAGGCGGCTAAGATCTGAACTAGTCATCTGCAACCAGGGGAGAAATCACAGTCCCAGTGTCAACGGCCACAAATCTTACTGCCTTTGAAGTGGCCAGTATTTTACCCAAAAGTTACTACCTAAGATTGTTATCTGGCTACTTGCTGGCCTATGTGAGACAAATTGGCAGTCTTCAGCTAGATCCTGGTAGACTAATTCCACAACACCGCATTTGGCATTCATTAGCTGTCCTGGCTGTGGGGCTAAGTAGGAACAGTCAGAAAGGCTGAACCTCCATTTCACCCCTCAGAGGTGGTCTTTCCAGCACAGCTTTGAGACCCATGGATAAATCAGTATGGGGCAGTAAGTCCTGTAGTAGGTACATGGGTAATTACATGACTTTGCTTTGAAGAGTTCCAAATATTTCCTTCAGCAGCACTGCATATGAATACATGCTCCTTTCGGACTGTTAACACTGCAGTGAAATGAGGTAAAAGCAATCTTTCTTTCCCCTTTAAGCTTCCTAAGTGTGAATAATAGAGAAAGGAAGGGAGAGAGTTGAAGTACCTACCTGAGAGAAAGGTGCCTAGCCCAAGGAAAGGAAAACCTGAAGAATGCAGGTAATAGTATATTAAATATTTGTTTACTGAGCAAATGTAGCTTGCTCTTTCATTTTCACAGAGAGTCTTCTTAGCATCCTCACAGACAAACTGACATTGCAAACAATCCTCATTCTTAGGATCAATCTGCATTCATAGACTTTATTTAGACTACTCCTATGCGGTGGCAAAGAGATAAATGTTCTCCTCAAGCGCTTTTATTGTAGATCCAATGCAACCCAAGGAAAATCAAGTCAATCAGCACTAAACTTGCATTCTGAATAGCTTACTACAAAGCACTTTTAATGTTTTAAACACCATTTGTCACTGTCACACTGGAAGAAAAATTACAGTTCACTTCAGCTAAGTGGTAGCTCACTTCAGCAACATGAAAATCCTCTGAACTTCTGCTTTTATTCTGACCTTGTAAGCAGCTTTCGGGGAGTTAAGAATTGGAAAGGAGGGAAAGAGCAGAAGTTGCAGTGGGGCTTCAACCCTGCAGACAAGTGGAACACCTTAAGGTTAGTAAGGGGATAAGCAGGTGTGAAGACCCCTAAGACAATGCCCACTGCAGGTCCCTGGTTCAGCTGGATACCTGTTTCAAAGATAAATCTCACACCTCTGTAGGACAAGCAGTCTGTGGGCCATATTACAGATAAAATAGTATTTGCCAAGGACTGTCAGCTGTCAAGTAAAGCTTTGACTGTCAAACCGTGAAGGGTCAAAAAGAGGAAGAAAAGTGACCATGGCAAAGCTCATTTGTAGACTGATTTTTGGAAAAGTAAACTTTGGTAATGACTGACTTGTGAAACTGAGCACAGGCCCACCTTGAGGGGTGGTCTGAGGAACATCTCTGAAGGTGAGGAAGTTTAGGCCTCAGAATGCCTCTCTGCTCGTGTTCTTTTCTGTCAAGTTTTGGGAAATTCCCACTGAAACACAGTCCTCCACTATGTCACAGAATCACAGACTCACAGAATGGCTGTTTTTGGAAGGTACCTCTGGAGATCTTCTAGTCCAGCCCCCCTCCTCAAAGCAGGGTCAACTAGATCAGATTGCCCACAGCCATGTCCAAATGTCTTGCATTTCGCCAAGGATAAAGACTCCACAATCACGCTGGACAACCTGTTCCAATATTTGACCACCCTCAGGGTAAAAAAAGTGTTTTCTTATGCTTAAGCAGAGTTTCTTGTATTTCAATTTGTGCTCTCTCGTCCTCTCACCGGGCACTGCTGAGAACTGGCTACATCTCTCATTATTCCCCCCATCAGGTGTTTATATGTATTGGTAAGATGCTCCCTGAGCCTCTCTTCTCCAAACTGAACAGTCCCAGCTCTCTCAGTCCCTTCCTATTAATTCTGTATTTCATATTCAAGCATGTGCTCAAGGTTGTGCTGGGTCTGCTTTAAGAGGGAGGCTTTAGCCCTTTATGCAGCAATATGAATTCTCAAATACACTAAAATGTCCATACTATGTCAAACAGTAAAACTGGAAGGACCCCCCAAATCCTTTCACTCCTCTGCTTTCAGCTCTAACTTGTCGAAGCTGCTCTCTGCCACTTTCTCTTTTTTTTTATGTTAGAGCTGTTAAATAGCAGAAGGTTTGTAGCCTTGCTTTCCTGTGAGTTTAAAGGCAGTGTGATTGTGCTGGGTACAGCGCTGCCGGCTCAGAGGTGGATGCTCTGTGGGACCTGCCGAGGGATGCTCGTAGAGGTGGGTGCCCGCCATCCCCTGGCTTCTCTTCTCAGGACATGGAGGGGGGTGACTTCCCCCCGTGAGCAGACCTTTCCTCTTGCAGAGCACTCCTTGAAACTCTCAAACCCTTTTTGCTCAAGTGCTTCATTCTAACGTCCATCTGGTTTTGAGTAGAAAAGTCCTCAGGGCAAAGAAAGACAGAATATGGCTCTACTTCTTTAACCACAATATTCTGATAAGGATGTATGAAATTCCCATTAACGTAGGAGCCACATACTTCTTTATATTTTATTCATTCAGTGCACATTAAATAATCAAGAAAGGGGTCTTTTTTTCTACTGTCGCAGTTAATTTTCCTCTTTAAAAAATAGTGTTGCAGATACTTATGAATAGGATAGTGATTTCATTAAAAACTCACAGTTTATGTTTGTGTTCTTTTGGAAGTTAAGGATAAGCTTATTTTCCCGTGCAGAATTAAAATTATTTTTCTAATTTATTTTTCTAAACATTGAATATTTTTAATTCACTTAATAGACACAGTTTTTAAGATTCTGCAATTTTTTGAACTATTTTTGCAGGCTTGAAGAGAATTTTACTCAGAATAGTAGGCAATTGTTTCAAAACAGCTGCAGCAAAAATGCTTATTAAAAATGCGATAAAATGTTTTTGTCACTGAAGTAACACAAAGACTATTTCCATCTCACTGATTTTTTTAACTTTTCTCTTTAAAAGTTGTTTTTAAGCAAAATACTGCTTGCACACATTTTTTATGAGCAACTCCAGGCAAAACCGAATATACTAGTAAATTAAATAAATGCAATGCTTTAATGCTTTATTATTGCTTTCCCTTCATGATAGTTATCTCAGTGTTAAATCCTTCTGAAGACAAAGCATGGTAGGTTTTTGGTTTGTTTTTTTTTTTTTTTTCTGTGACATAGCATGGTAGAGAAATGGCTATGTATTAAAATAAATTAAAAAAAAAAAACCAAAAACAACAGAAAAAAAAAAAAAAACAGAAACCACGAATAATTTAATTCCTGGATGCAGCCCAGAGACAGCAGACATAGATAATAAAGTAGCCCTATTTAGCCCTAATTGGTTTTTCAGTTTCTCTTTCTGCTTTTCCTAACTTAGAAATTCCTTTTCAGTACTGAAAGGAAAAACTTAACAGCATAAACATAAATTAATATGTTGTTTTGATATGCATTTATTTTTTTGCACACTGTCTCCAACTTCCATTGACATGTTGAAATGAATCCTAAAAAAGGGAGCTTTTCTTTACCGGGTTAACACTTTTGAATATATTATGTGAATATATTATTTGAGTATATTATGTGCTCACTTCGTGCAGATAAATTCAGATTATTCTTACAGAATTTAACTGCAGTTTATCCCTTTTCCTGAACTGAAAGTCAAAGCAACAAGAGCTGAAAAGAATTTAAAGGCAACTAGCTAAGGAAATCAAGTTGTTACATCTTTTCACACATCGTCATGTGGAGGAATTCAGAACAGCAGTGACAGATTTTTTTTTCCTAGGCTCACATAGTTAGATAAATGTGAATTGTTGATTCAGCTCCTCTAGCATGAGAAGTGTAGGACATAAATATAAATAGGATAGAAATAAAAGCATTATGTGTAGCCATGACTACAGTTCTCACCTCTGGAGATACAAAAAATGGGGGGAAAAAATTACATCCTTGATTCAAGTAGGATTATTTCCATCCACTATCATCTCATACAGAATTATAAAAGCTTCTGATAAGGCAAATTACTCCTAGGGAGTTCACTTTCTGGAATATACACTGCTGAGTCCTTGCCAGACTAACAGGTCTGAGTCAGCCCTATCCTAATCATTTTATCCATAGCCCGATTGTCCATGTGCCTTATAATCTTGGACCTCGTTCAAAATAAATAACGGCAGTAACAAGCCACAGGCTGAACTTTCCTCTGAAATTTTTTTAACACAACATCTTCTTGCATAAGGCAAGCAACATCTGCTAAACCAAATGAGGAAGAAATCCTTAATGGCTAGGGTAGAGAAGCGGAAAATAAAGGAAGATCAGTGAGAAGTCCTATCCCAATGAAACCAGAGGGATTTCTGCCTCAGGCTCCGGGCAAGCTGGGAATGTGCTCCTTACCTCCATGCTTCCATTTGTCACAACTCTGAGCTGGGTAAACTAACACCTCCATGGCTCTACTTCTCCCAGTTGAATGTGAACAATACTTCCTATTTAAATACTTCAATCTTCTAATAAAAGATTTAGCCTCTTTGACTCCAGCTTGCATACTGGAGTTCAGAGGCACTCAGCACGTTACTGGTGCTTCCTAAATATACAGGTGTTGTGGTTTTTGCACTCACACCCTTCAACCGAAGGTTGGTCTTCTGCATTTGGCCTATTAATAACTTTAGAATTTGATATTTCCACAAACACATAAAAGCTCAGCGTTAACTTCTTCCTGTATGACAACTCTGATTACTTTTGTCTGCTATGTTACAGGTTTTGTCCTACACTCGGACAAATTATAGTTTGTGGCACAGTTTCATTACTTGTAGGCAACAAAAGACCTTTTCTGAGACAAGAGCACATTTTCCAGCCTCCGTGAGAATAGCAAGGCACTCAAGAAGTGCGTCCCACAGTTTGGAATTGCCTTTTATGTTAGTGTTATGTTGAGGGATGTCACATTTAATCAATTTTAATACTTTTCAAGTTGCATTTTCATATATAGAAGCATAACAGAAAGTACAATGACATCCAACTGATGTTGAAGTTAGAGTAAATCAGTGATCCAATTGTGCATAATTCAAACTCACCAGATTTATTTCTTTCCACTAGAGAATGTCTGTCAGAGCCAGGAAAAAATTTTATCACCAGGCTAAATTCATATCAACAATTAAATAATCGTTTACAGAAACGGCAATTTTGCTTTGCAAATAGCACAATGACTCCCTGAAGCCCTTTTTTTCTTCCTGAATCCCTCAACCCTTTTCTCTTTTGTGTCTTTGTACATTTTTAGTTCTTTGCAGCAAACTTGTGTTTGCCTGGGATCATAACTATCGGCTATCTTGCACATACAAAGGCACACACAAACTATTCACATTTGAGGTTGGACAAGTATTTGTTTTTATTTGAATTGATTAGCTGTTAGCAATAAAACAAAATGTAAATAACTGAAAGAGAATGATACGGAAAGAAAAATTCCTTTTTGTCTCTGGTATCAGATCTGGATGAGACAGGAGGAAAAAACAAAACAAAAAAAAAAAAAACCAGACTAAATCTCTAATGCTGTTTTGCCTGAGTGTGCTGCATATTTTTCTGAATTTAGTGATTTGTTAGGCTAGGCTTGGGATCTCTGAAGGGAAAAGATATGGGATACAGGAATGGGAGTAGGAGTGACTCAATTTCTGCGGAAAGCCCAGGACTGTGTGAACAATTGCAACCGAGGAGGTTTCAGCACTAAGTCTCCCAGAGCTGCAAGTACTTTGTCTCTGCCTAAAGCCGCACTGAAGTTACGGGCAAAACTATGTCAGTGCGGTGAGGCAGCCTCTGAAGGGAGGGGGAATCTAAAAATGGAAGACCATTTGTACATGATTATCAGTTGTAAACTCATAATCCAGGCTGTCCTTAATAAAAACATTGAGTTCACGCAGATCTTTCTACATCCTCAGGAATGCAGAACTGGAAGAGAGCGCTGAATCACCGAGCCTCGTTTCCTGTTACTTTGGGCACCATGTTGCAAGATATCTTTCATAAACTTGAAGAAGATCCCGAAACCCTTCCTGAAGGAGGTCACTATCACAGTCTCCATTTCACAGATGAAGAAACTTGATCCTTGGAGGGATGGAATGACAAAGCCATGACCATCCAATAGCCCATTAGAAAGACTTGGACCAAACCCCCTTTTTCCAAGCGTCCACTCCAGGCTTTAGCCCCTGCGCTGCTCAGGGGCTTCTAAAGGTGCTTTCCAGATTTCAAAGATCAGTGTCCCACAACACCGTTGTTGTTCATGCTTGCAATGCTTTGCCTTGCTGATTTATGTTAAAAAGGACTCAGCGCTCTGCGGTAATATTGGAGAAATTCTTCAGCACACATTTTTTTCTGGCATTTCTCGGAACACAGAATTGCTCCCAAAGTGACTGGCTTCTGGAAGCTATTGGAAAACAAGACGAAGCCTTCAGTTTCTGCATAAAACTTTCCACCTGTCCTTATGGATGCTGAAAATTAAAGTGTGCAATTTTGTCAATTACAATAGAAAATACCAGGGCCATTACTTGAGATGGCTATGTATTAAATACAGACCACCCCAGATTGCCTTTAAACAAGAGCAGGAAAGAGATCACTGTTCATGGGGCTGGGACCTGCCAATCAGACCAAGACTGAATGCCCGTCAGTCTCCCTCATATTTGACTTGGAAGCAACTCATATCAATATGTAGTCAGGAAATGGCTCTTTAATCACTGCAAAGTCTCTCCTGATTTTAAAGATTAAATCAGCCACAGGCTGCTTGGGTCTTTTTTCCTTTTTTTTTAACTCCTCCAAGATAACTGATGATAGCATTTGAGAATGATTAGTCATGCCGCAGGGCGTAAGCATCCAGCTTGCTCCGATTTCATGCATTACAGGCCACGCTGTACAACACCGATCTCAGATAACAGGACATCCAAAGAGATCTGACGGACTTGTCTATGAGTGATATATGGGGGGAAGACAAATTGAAATACGGAAGGAAAATAAATTACCAATATATTAACGATGATCTTGTTAGAAATGCTGTAGGGAGATGGGCCAAGAAAAGAGCAGGGTCTCCGCGGAGATCCCCAGTGAGGTGGGATTCGAAAGTCACCTCCTGCAAAGAACAGTTGGAAGTGCTCCTGCTCCAGCAGGAGTGTCCAGCGGGATGGGTGTATGTTCACAAAGGTACCCTTAAGGCTAGCAAAATGGCAACTGGTGCCGGCAGCTCTAGGGCAGCAAGTGTCAGCCAAAGACACCGCAGGAGTGTGCTTTGGAAAAGCAGTGGAGGTAACGGAGAGGGAAGACAGGGAAGCAAGCCCCAGGAAGCTGATCCCTGGAGTGGGACAAAACCAGGGTGTCCAGGTGGGAAGCAGGAGGAGCAGGTGGGAGAGGACCTGGGCCAGATCAGCTGCTCTAAAGACAGAGGGTACGATGTGTGTCCTCAGGGAAAGGAGATAAGAGATGCTTGGGAAGGGGCATAACACAAGGAGGTGCTTTGTGTAAACATCTGTGCACTTTCATAGCAGAAACGCAGTCAAGAGAAACCTGGATGAGTACAGAGTGAAGGAACAGAAAAGCACAACCTACACATTTTCAGCACCCTGAATCACTGAATTCACCCTGAGATGATCCGAGGCTCCCCTGGAGGCTGGTGGCTTGCCTCTTGGTGTGGAAAAGAGGCACAAGGATGGCAGAGCTCCTTCTGCTCTGTCACCAAGCAAGTTGTCGCTGGGACCATCAAGTCAGCCCCTGCTCTTCTCACAGTGATCTGGCTCTCTTCAAGCAGAGAAATACTCCCCAGCATGACCCATAGCCAAATAAATCCTCTTGGAAGTTATTTTTCTTAGATCCTGCATTTCTCTAATAACATATGTGCCATGTTTCACCCACGCTTCTCCATGCTTTTTTCTCCTATATGAGATTTACAGTGGAAACAAGGTACTGTTGCAGCAGTCCCTCACCCCACTCCTGCCAGTAAAATTTTATTCTTTCCATGATGTTTAACAGATAAAAAAAAATGAACTATCACGTACAATTTTACAGCAAAAGCTTTTCCTTTTGCTATGAGCTCTTTTTTTCCCACAGACTGCCTGTTTGCAAGTTGTTGCTATTCAAACACACGCTAAAGCATGCTCGCCCACTTCATTTAAACTCAGAAAATGTGCAGCCAAATGGACTATCTTGTTGCACATTTCTGCCGCTCAAGCACCAGTAAAAAATGAAATGGAGAAAAGGCAGAATTCATCCAGTTCCTCAAGGCTTCTCGAAAAGCCACTGAAATCAGCAGCATGACTCCTTTTAACATGTGTGGAGTGAGTCAGGCTGTACAACCTCAGTTCGAAATACCAGCGGGACCATGTAAGGGTGGGGGTGGAATGCACCGAAAAGCTGCAACGGCCCATATACAGCCATAAGAAGTAAATGGAAACATTGAGATCTTTGAAATACCCCAAGAAAAAAACAGGCGCAACTCCCAAGTTTGCCTTCCTGAGTGTCTCCAACTACAATTAGTTCTTAAAGAATCAACTCTTAATTTGAAACCCCACAGCAGTCCCACTTTCAGCCTCTTCTCACAGGTAGTTGCATCTGCTTTAGGAACTGCAAAACTCAAGTTTCCTCTCAAAGAACAACAGGGTGACGAGATCATGGTCTCACTTGGCACTCCCGTGCTGCTCATTGCAACACAGACGTAAAATTTTATCTCGACAAATCAGTCTCACAGCAGTAACCAAACCCTAAAGATAAATTTCCAAACAGTTCCACACTAAATTAACGAGTACAAGAGGCTGTACTTATTGCTCTTTTGAAGATGGTCACTGAGAATTGTGGTTTCTCAATTAATTCACCTCTTTCATACCTCCTGCTTTATTCCAAGCCTTTTCCTTAAAAACATGGAAAAATAATATACCAATGATTCAAAATCAGTTCTTTAATATTACTGATTTTATATCATTTGAATAACTGACAATACACTCCGGATAGGTCATTTTTTCCATGAAATACCTCCAACTGTGATATTGCCTCATGCCAGATTGGACTAGGCAAACGTATGTCAGCCAACCTCCACAGCTGACATTGAATTGAAAAGATTCGATATGGGGAATTAAAAGATAAAGATGAGTGAATAATCTGTGATGAATAGACAATAAGGAATAGCCTACTGAACCAAATTTGTTTCCCTATGTGTACACATGGTTCTGCTTATGAATTGCTATTGTTATCTCTTTTTCGAACTCTTTTATCAGCTAATTTATATGATCAGCTCTTGGGCCCTGGATTCTTTTTAAACACTTGTGAGCATTCACGGCTTGGAATTTGCATTGGAAAATAGATTACATAATATTGTCTCTGCTCCTTTGCTAAATGAATGTGGTTAGTTTTTGAATTAACATTGTAAATTGTTCACTTTAAAGATAACATATCATTGTTGACGGTTTGGGTTTGTTGTTTTTTTTAATGAACTAATCTCGCGATAGTAGATGTCTGCTAGAGATTTCAGAATTGGAATGCTGGTAACACGATAAAAGTACCAGTAAATAACTTTTAAATACATATATACATATACAAAATTCTTTATTTAGCTGTCAGTATAGAGATTGGATAAAATGTTTGGAATTTTGGCTTTAAAACTCCTGAACCATGCACTTTTCTCACTTCATCCTGCTAAATTTTGTGTTTGATTAGATGTGACAACTGCTACTAAAAATACTGGAGTTTGTGGAGTGACAGTATAACTCCAGTCTGCACAAGAGAGGGCCAAATTCAGCTCCACTCAGAAGATATAAATCCTGAAATGCTTCACTGGAGTCAGGAGAACTGGTCCAGATTTGCACCCTATGAGAACAGAAACTGGCTCACAAAGCTAAAGAGTGCAATTCAGCTGGCAGTCCTGTACCGATTTTTCACTTGGGTTGCACTCCTGCCAACAAGTTTTGCAACTTTACTTCTCTTCTGGTATTGACTGGGAAGCTCTGGATTTTATGGGAAGATGAGAGCCTTCTCCATTTCACCCATATTCACTTCTCCAACCCTTCCATTCAAGTTGCTGGCACTAGAGGGGCCGTTCTGCAGTGCATGCAGAAAAAAAGCCCAATAGTTTGCAATAGTTTCCTGCTGCCAAGCTGCACTGGTTTGCTTTTGTCCAGTGTGTCTACTCATGGGCTTTGTACCAGGCATCTACATGAGGACTGTTTCTGAAAATGCCTCCTTCTTCCTCCTTCTTCCTTCCCATCTTCTTTGCAGAAAATCATAGAGTCATAGAATTGTCTAGGTTGGAAGGGAACTTTAAGTTCATTGAGTCCAACCATCAACCTAACACTGCCAAAACCACCACTAAACCATGTCCCTAAGTGCAATAGCTACCTGTCTTTCAAATGCCTCCGAGGATGGTGATTCAACCACCTCCCTCGGCAGCCTGTTCCAATGTTTGATAACCCTTTAGGTGAAGAAATTTTTCTTCATATCCATTCTAAACCTCCCCAAGAGCAACTTGAGGCCATTTCTTGTCCTATCGCTTGTTACTTGGGAGAAGAGACCGACCCGGACCTCGCTACAGCCTCCTTTCAGGGACTTGTAGAGAGCGAGAAGGTCTCCCCTCAGCCTCCTTTTCTCCAGGCTGAACACCCACAGCTCCCTCAGCCGCTCCTCACAAGACTTGTGCTCCAGACCCCTCACCAGCTCTGTTGCCCTTCTCTGGACCCACTCCAGCACCTCGATGCCTTGCTTCTAGTGAGGAGCCTAGAACTGGACACAGTATTCGAGGTGGGCCCTCACCAGTTGGTGACCAGATGGAGGTGACCAGAAGAAACACTCTGCAGCACTTTGTATTATCGTTCCAATGCACTCCACGGTATGGAAAAATACCCTGCTGGAGCAAGACATGTGGGTGATGCATGCACCATGCTCATGGTGCAGTGTCCAAGCAGCTGTGATCACATCATACCCAGTCTGCCATCCTTCCCCCCACCCTTCACTCACACAGTGTTGACTGCCCACAAATAGCTGGGTCACCAGGGGGATTATAAATGTAATGTGTTCAAGGATCAAAGGCCAAATTTCTCAATATCACCACTCTGCCAGCTCAGGTGGACCACTCCATAGGGCAGGCTGAGCAACGCTCAGATCTTCTTTATACCAAGTGAGTGTCCTGCACTGGAGAAATACACGTCAGAATTTTAAGAGAAATATTTTACAGGTAAAAGATGGAAAAAAAAGGCGGCTAAAATTGGCCTTCATCTCGTTAAGATTTCCAGCTCATACCCTTGTTGCTGCCAGCCCAATCTGAAGGAAAGCCTTTGGGGTTGTTCTGGCAGCAAATTAGCAGCTCATAATGTCTGGAATAGATTCAAAAGTCCCATCGGGATAATGCCATGCTTTCGTTAGTAAAACATCCCACACGAGAAACAGAACTAGCTGGGTTTTACCTTTCCCTATATAATGGATCACGGTTATGTTTTTTTGCCTAAGTTACCAAAGGAAAATGTTATTAATTGTCTGCCATGGCTGTACTGGTACGTACATAAACAGAATTATCCTTTGTTACCTTCCTTTCAAATTTATTAATACCCTCGACAGAAACTTAAACAACATCTCTCAGGACTTGTCAAAATTCAAGGGAAGGACTAAACAGCAGTTTTCAGCTTCTGGGTACTTTTGGAATTGCATACTGTGCACAATGCTAGCTTCCCAGCTTCCATAGCAGTTTCACAAGCCTCCAGAAGTTCGAAGTGATAAATATAAGTAGCCAGACTATTCCACAGTTGTCGGCACAATGTGGTATCAAAGTCCTATATTAAAATGAACAGCCATCAAAATAGAGGAATGAATTTTCAGTTGTAGCCCACAGGAATTTCTGCATCCAGATCCCATTAATCATCAGAGCTCTGCATGGAGTTCCTTGTACAAAACCTTTAACATTCAGTTTCGTATGGTAAGTTATGACAGGCATGGGACCAGGGCCAAATTCTGCCCTCAGTTGTATCTCGGCTATACCATTAGCTTCTGTCAAGTTGCACAGCCGCAGTCAAAGTCAGATCTGGTCATTTGTCTCGTGTGTAGCTCTCACAGCACATCAGTTTCAATGGGTCCATTTATATGCTTTAAAACCGAACACATAGCTAGTGCTTTGATAAATTTGGAAGCAAAATGAAGTTTGAGATGTGTCTTCTTACACTAGGAAGAGTTCAACATTTGGTTTCTGCCAGAATACACAAGTCTGACGCTATCAGATGAAGAATGTCATGGGATATTTAATTATCAAAATTAGCCAGAGGAATTCAGGTTTTGGGTCTCGACAGAAAAACATGTGAAATATATACTGCGTGTTTACATTTTGTGAACAGCTTCTCTTTATTTTTTCATAACTTTTGATTTTTAATGCTTTAAAATAAATATATGCTAGCTTAAAATGTTTTTTTTCCATTCCAAATGACAGAAGGAACCATTTAAAGTGTTGTGGTGAACTTAAAAGATGAAATCAAGTTCGTTTTTCTTCCATAGCTGGCTAGAACTAATATTTGCTACCCAGTTTAGGTAGCAATTTAATTTCAGAAAATGTTGTGCACAAAACACTTGGCTTTATGAAATATTCACGACTATTTTTCTTGGCTTCTGTTCACTGGCAGGCAAAGTGGGTGTTTTAAATATAAAGCGTGGATTTTACAGTATATCTTTACCGTATATGGACAATGGTGGAGACACACCTCTTTACAGTGCAATCAAGACTTGAAAGCTACAATTTACAATAAGTAATTGCGCGCAAAAGGAAAACATTGCATCTGCTGCCCTCACCACAAAGATCCGTGCATGGTATTTTCTTGCTGAGTACTCAAGTTAAAGCTCAACCAATGAATCATCTACTGTTGCTTCTGTAACTTGTGCAGTTTGAAATGTGCTACTTTTTGGCAGTAAATTTCTGATGGCTAAAAAAGAACGCAAACCAGACACAGCGAGGCCAGATCAGTGAAGTTAATAAGAGGTAAGAGAGCTAGTGCTTCTGGGAGGCATAACATTTGTGAACTGTGTCAAAATGGAAATCAGAAATATAAAACCAGTGTTACCTGGCAGGTTTCCATATAAACTTTTCATATTTATAAATAAAAAGATCTCAACAGAATCATGCCAACTTGGATAAAGGCATATAAAAATACATCTATTTATGCATGTATATGCATTCATACAGTGTTAGACTCCATAAATCTGAAACAGAATTGTATCAGCTTCGTTCAAGCACTCACTTGGCACCTCAATTTTAGGCACCTAGTGACACTGAGTTAAGTGCTTAAATTCCCTTTACAGTCAGAAGGAGAAACACAGGTGTCTTTGAAGGGCTGCAGGGAGAAAAGGTCTGACCACTTAGACAGACTCTCTTCTGGAAACCTTCAAAGTCACCTGTCCTCTTCTGTTGACTACAACAGCAAGTGGCACAGTTAGTTTAGGAGAGCTGCTTCATCAAATTCATAAAATATAGGAACAAGTTAGATGTCTCAGTTAGGTTAACTGGATCTAACCTTGATTTCTGATCAAGATAGGGAAACTAATTAAGCTACAGACTCCCACTGAGCTGCCTGTGTAGTACACAAAAAAGAAAGCAATCCACAAAATCAAGTCCAACAAAACCACCACTAATCAGTGGACTATTTACCAAGACTATCACAAGGTACGACAGAGGCCAGAAACTCAGAGATTCCAGGTAGATTAGAGCTGTATCTGCATGATAAGAATATCCACATCTATAAAGCACAGAAATCACTTCTATGCAGCTACAACAATTTACGTTATCAACCATCAGTAGTACCAACTATCACTAAGTTTGACCAGCAATTTCCCCACCGTGAAAGTTTTTTCAGTAGCTCAGATTATTATTAAACATTAACCACTGCTTCAGGCTGCATTTTGAGCTGCCTTTAACAAAATATTCTTTTGAAACTTCTTAGCCAAAAAACATGAAGGATTTCCAAGAGTTCAGCCAGAAGAAAACACATATTTTTGTCTGTATTTTAAAAAATCTGGCAGATTTTCTCCTTTCAGTAGTTGACCTGCCCTCCTTGTGAAAAGGCATAACACTGGACAGGGACCCTTTGTGTCAAGAATACGCTTTCAGTTCCCCCTAAGAAAATCTACCCTCACAAGAGCACTGATTGTCCTCTGGGGATACTGGTCTCCCTATGTGGCTACAAAGAGCTTCCTGAACCAGCTAAGACTGCTCTGATACTAACTTTTAGCTAGCTCAAGTTAGAAAAGATGAGCTATCTATTTGATATGCCACCTATTTTCTACTTAAATTAGCCCAGATAAACTAGTTATATAGCCGATGGAAAAAGGCAATCTGTAGTAAATGGTGGTGATAAATTCAGAGCACACCAGATTGGCAAGAGCAATTAGGATCATAATTTCGAAAATCTCAGTCACCTTCCAGATGCACCCACCTACCCCCAGAGGCTATCCAGGGCACCTGGGCTCCAAACTTTTCCAACTCAGCAAAGGTGTCTGTGCTCAGGTAGTAGGACTACTCCTTTAATATGATATCAACATGAATTTTCTTTTTTGGCACAAGACGGGGTATAGACTAAACTGAAAAGGTCACTTTTACACCCAAAGGAGTCTCCACACACTCAAAGATATTCAGGGTGTGGTTACGCCAGCTTAACTCTATCTATATAACCGGTAAAACTTTCCCATGTCAACAGAGCTTTATCTTCAGGAAATCTAACTGCATAAGGGAATGTGAGTTCAAGGGGGTCTAAATTACTCTATGACCATCTTACATTACAACGAACCATGAATTTGGCTGAAGTGCATTGAGTACAGGAAGCATTATAGTCCTGCTTAGCTATGGTGCTGTTTTTGTCAGTGCTCAAGCCTAGCCTAGGGAGGGATAGCACAGACAGCTCAAGTATGCAGCACTTTGGCAGGAGGAAGCCGGACAAATATTGCCTTCAGTGGTGAAGGATAACAGGGCTCCGGCAATGCCTCCCTGGAGTGCCACAAACTGAATCGCCAGCTTGGCTCTCGCTTCGCCAGCTTTTACTACGGCGGCTTTGCTCTTGCCTCGGCAGAGCAGGGCGGGGAGGTGTGCCGCGTGTGTCCATCTGACAGCCTTCACCCTCACAACTCGATTTCCTTCGCTTAAGTGCCTAATCCTGTGTTTAGGACATCATGCTCTGTTGCTATGGAAGTTATTGGGATATCAGAGGTTTAGCATAATGACTTGACTGTAGGATTAGAGCTGGGGGTAAGGGAGGAGATTAACCATGAGAGAAACCAGTGCTGTGACTGTGACTACTTGATTGTTAGCATACATGGAGACGTTCTCCGAGCCCAACATACAGCCCTAAGGACAGATCAGAAAGTGGTCTGAGGAGTGTTTTGTGTCTCAGCTCCTCTTCAGATGAGTTTTTCCAAAAGACACAGAGCTTGCACTCATACTTTTTCAGGTTTCTCAGAGCTTGCAGTTCCTTTCCTCCTCCCATCCAGCCCCTTACACACTTCCCATTTGTATGTGTGGTGAAGCAAGTCAAATTCCAGAGCACTTTTCTATAGCCAAGACATCAGTTTTCCTTCTTCCTTGCTGGAATCTGGTGTTTAAGTCCTTATTGATTGTCCTGGTTTGTAGAAGTGACATCTGTAAGTCCCTATCTTGTTTGGTAATTTTCACTCTAAATCTCAGCTCAAATCATCTTATGATAAATCCCTTTCCCTCATCATTCTCACCCCATCTGCTCTCCCTAGGGAGACCTTTATTTTCCATCTTCCAAGCTCATCTCTTCGAACAGCAAGGAAGCTGTCAGCTGCTGTGAAGATTTGTAGGGCACTAAATCTTATACATTAAACCTTTAAATACATTTATCCAGGTAAAACATTTTGAAGCAAATATATAAACTCTGAAGGTTTGCTAGCATATGGCATAATGATTAGCAACCAGATACCAATGATTTTCATCCTCTTTATTATCATTATTTTAACAGTATAAAATCTCTTTTCCATTTATCAGTTTGCTTGAAAAAATGTTCTACTCAGTTTATCCTTCATCAGCTTCATCATTCTCATTACTGAAGTAATGTCTGAATCCAGAAGTCATCAATTTCATTAGGTTAAACACCCTACAGCTTGGATTCTGACCCTGAACTTTTTATAAGATCTTTTCTGATGAAGTTCCCTTTCTTAGTAAATACTGCATCAGAATTATCAAAACTGTTCTTCCAATGTTTCAGACCTCCTTAGTCACCAAAGTATATAGTGCAAAAAATAGCTAGGTTGCATTTTCCTGAATGCCCTGAGTTTCATTTCAAGGGATGAATCACAACATGGTTTGATTCTTTGTTCATCCAGCTTCACTTGCCCATTGCCTGAGTACAGTATGAGTCATTCACCAAATCTACATGCCAGGATTCCTGCCTACTGGAAGGTTTTAATATCTGCCACTATATCAAAATGCAAATGACTTCTTTTTTTTTTCAAATAGGCTATCATTTTATTTTATTTTATTTTTCATTTGTTGTGAAAGAAAAAGCTCTAAGATTTTTTGCTATATGCTATGTAAGTGTCAAGCCTGTATTACTCTTTACCTTGTGAGCTGCTACTTGTATCATGCAGTTGGGCACTATCAGGGTTAACAGGAAAATACAGAGAAGAAATTGCAGGAATCTGTGATAGAAAGGGACTATGAAGTCATCTGGTCCAACTTTTGCCAATATAGGCCTGTTCCCTACAGTATATCAAAGTACGTGCATTTTAAACAGCCTTTCTTAAACTGAAGAGGAAGCATCTAAAGTTAGGAGCTGCAGGTGTGACCTCAGAAAAAGGAATAGGTGGATTACGGTGATCCAGGGTAGCCCTGTGCAGGCTCCATGCTGAAGGATGGCCAGAGAGCCTCGCTGAGACCAGCTAATTACAACTAGATTACTGCGTCCTGAAACGTATAGGCTTTCTCAGCCGATTTGTTCTCAGTCTCCCCTCCCTTAGGGAGGAGCACCGGGATGTTAGCTTATTCCAGTTTCTGAAATATACTCTTATTTCCAGCTGGGTCTTTCTTGAAGGTGTCAAATTGTACTGTTAATTGAAAGTTGTTCTTCCTGGAGGGACAAATCCAGCATCCCTGTCCTATGCCATAGGAACAAACCCACTGGCTTTGACTCCCTGGCACTTCAGTCAGATTTCTTCTCTGCAGGCACCAGGGAAAGCAGGGGCTGCAGAATCAAGCCTTGAGGTAGCAAGACTTACCAAATTTAACTGCATAACACATCTCATGTGCAGTGAAATAAATGTGGTAAACCACCAATGATTCATCGTTTACTTATTGCAGAAAACAAACAGGTTTTCTTCTGAGTCACACGCACGCTAAGAATTTCTTCCTTCCCAAGCAAAACAAAAACCAGTGTTATTTCAAGGCCGGGTGAAAGAAGTTCAGATAAAATAAGACCTCCTTGAATCTTTGTTCAAATCAGGAACCTGAACATAAACTTATTTGATGTTCTGAGAGGTCTGGAAATTTCATTTTCCACCCGATGCTGCTGCAGGGCATGTTATTGTGCAACCGGGGGCCGCAGAGGGTGATGGAGAACGGATGTGCTGGGATCCATTTGAAGGTCATGAGACCCCTTTCCTCTTCCCACTCCCAATTCTGGAGAATCCGAGTGTGTTGTTAATAGTAATCCAATTTTTTTATGTTCAAAACTGACCTGAGATCCGAGTTCTAGTCAGTCTTGGTCACCAGATGCCAGTAAAAGAGATTGTTCACTTCTTTAAAATGAGCGAAGTATCATTGAGGTCAGCTCTGGAGAGAGATAAGATCTTAGGAAGAAAACAAAAAAACATTAATAAACAAATAAAGGGACAAGTGAAATGACTGGAAAAAACATTTCATTTTATCTAGAATTGGGGCAACTTTGGAACATAAAACTGTTTCTTTTTGTAGCAAAGAAGCACTATTTTAGACCAATATGCTTTGGGACTTCAGACTGTGAATAGTATATGGATTCTTTTGCTGTTAGTTTAAGAAAGTTACGTCCGTACTGCCTGCCACAGACTTCAATCTTAAGCAGAGAGAGGTGTGTGACGCACATCATCCCAGGAGATTCCACATGGGTTTTGCTGAGGGATGCTGAAGAAGAATAGCATCTAAAATTGTCAGCGGGTTCATATGACAAATCCTTGAAAAATCTCCCAAAATCCATCTGAAAATCAGGAACTGTTTCACTGACACATTCATCATGACAGCTAGTATAGCTCATGAACACAGTGCACTGTTAAACAGACTGGGGAGTAGATTTGGCAAATGTGGAGGAAGAAGCAGAAATGCTCACCTGAGGCATGGAGGAGAGACCTGAGAGGCAGAAAGGGGTATGAGTCGCTGAGAAGTGAAGTTGAGACGGCAAGTTGTGCATGAGGTGATGGCCAACCCCCAGGCTAAGACAGTAGAGGGAGATGGCAGATCAAATCACAGGACGTGGAGCCTCAACATAGAGACAACTTTGAAAGCTCTAATGATAGAGTGTTTTGGTACATCTCTGGTGTCAAATGAAAGGAGAAAGGAAAAGTGTAAGAGGAAGGTAAAAATTTAACAAAGTCTTCTGAGGAGTTTCAAGAGAAATGGGGAGACAAGGTAACAAGGGCTACAAAGGTGGAAGAGAACCAAGAGGAGAGTCATGGAAGACAAGGAGGATCACATATCAAGGGAGATTATCAACAACAGCAAAAAGTTGAAGAAAGTTAAAAGAACAGTTCAGATGTTCAATATTTCCCCAAGGAAAGACCTTTGAAGAATGGAGTGTTTTAAGAGCAGAAGAGGGCAGGGAAGAGCTCCGGACTGTAGTCAGACCTCCTAAGTCTCTCATGGACATCATGAAACAAATCCTTCTGGAAATTCTGCTAAGGCACATGGAAAATAAGGAGGTGACTGGGGACAGTCAACATGGCTTCACTAACGGCAAATCATGCCTGACAAATTTGGTGGCCTCTGACAACAGCATTTACCGCATTGATGGATAAGGGAAAAGCAACTGACGTCATCTACGTGGACTTCTGCAAGGTGTTTGACACTGTCTCACACAACATCCTGCTCTCTAAATTAGAGAGACATGGATTTGACAGATAGACCTCTCAGTGGATAAGGAATTGGCTGGATGTCCACACTCAAAGCAGTCAACGGCTTGATGTCCAATTGGCAAGCAGTGACGAGTGGCGTTCCTCGGGGATCAGTACTGGGACTAGTGCTGTTTAAGATCTTTGTTGGTGACATGGACAGTGGGATTGAGTGCACTCTCAGCAAATTTGCCGATGACACCAAACTATGCGGACATGCTGGAGGGAAGAGATACCACCCAGATGGACCTGGACAGGTTTGAGAGGTTAGCTCATGCAAACCTCATGAAGTTCAACCAGGCCAAGTACAAGGCCGTGCACCTGGGTCGGGGAAATCCCAAGCACAAATACAGGCTGGGTGAATTGAGAGCAGCCCTGAGGAGAAGAACTTGAGGGTGTTGGTGGATGAGAAGCTCAACATGAACTGGGAATGTGCGGTCACAGCCCAGAAAGCCAACCACAACCTGGGCTGCATCAAAAGAAGCATGGCCAGAAGGTCAAGGGAGGTGATTCTCCTGCTCTGGTGAGACCCCACCTGGAGTATTGTGTCCAGCTCTGGGGCCCCCAACATAAGAAGGACAGGGATCTTTTGGAACAGGTCCAGTGGAGGGACACAAAGATGATCAGAGGGCTGGAGCACCTCTCCTATGAGAACAGGCTGAGAGATTTGGGGTTGTTCAGCTTGGAGAAGAGAAGGCTTCGAGGAGACCTTATAGCAGCCTTCCAGTACTTAAGGGGGCCTACAGGAAGGATGGGGAGGGACACTTTATCAGGGAATGTAGTGATAGGATGAGGGGTAACAGTTTTAAGCTGAAAGAGGATAGATTTAGAGTAGATATTAGGAAGAAATTCTTTACTGTGAGGGTGGTGAGGCACTGGAACAGGTTGCCCAGGGAAGCTGTGGATGTCCCATCCCTGGAGGTGTTCAAGGCCAGGCTGGATGGGGCTTTAAGCAGCCTGGTCTAGTGGGAGTTGTCCCTGCCCATGGCAGGGGGGGTTTGGAACTAGATGATCTTTCCAACCAGGATGGTCTCTTCCAACCTAAACCATTCTGTGATTCTATAAGTCAGAGTAGTCAGGAGTGTGCACAGAAAGGAGCCTGTGGTGCAGAAGTTAACATAGAAGTTATATGAAGAGTTAAGCATTTAGGAAAATGGAACAGTAAGAATGAACAGTGGGCTATGGGTAGATGGTAGTGGAGGTCTGAGGAGCAGGTGGAATTTGAACAAGATGCCCTCAGGAGGTTATGCAACAGTGAGAGAGATGGAGAAACTGATAGTCAGAAATGCAGAGTCCCAGTGAAAGCAGAGGAGGTAGAATTAGACCATTTGGTTTAGGATTCACCTTAGCACATGTACATACTTCCTCAGCACAACTAGTCTCATCCTATTGCAAACAGCTAAAAGTAAGTACAATGAATCACACACTAAAAATTTCAATTTCCTTCCATTAACTACAAAAGAAGCCCAGACACAAGCATCCTCATTGTCAGTATCTAAACTTATTAACTTGTGAGGGAGAAGGAAAAAACATTGAAAGGGAAAGGTGGAAAGAGAACATGAGATGAAGAAAGGTGCTGAACACTGAGTAGAGAAGAAAGGAAAGAAGAAGGATGTAGAAGAGATCTTGAGACTTCTGTAAGACTGCTGCCAGACAAAAAAAAAAAAAGTCTGTAAGCAATAACCCGAGTATCCACTGAAGAAGTCTCTAATATTAATAGATCCAGCTGCATCCACAGAAACCTAGGAAATGAAGGGCAGTAGCAGAAGTAGGTAGACTCAACTTGTTCTGTTGATGTGGATACCAGCAATCGTGAGTGGGCAAGTGGGTAGTGAAGGGACACACAACCCGAACAGACATAAACTATTTTTGCTCAGGTGCAGCATACTCCCACTTGTGTAGTACTGTGCCCAAGCAATGCAGGTCTATCAGAGAGATTAAATAGCTCAAATACAGCCCCAATTGAACATGAATAAACTACTTCCAGACTCCAGTTTATAAATCCCCATTCAGCTGATGGGCTGGAACATGTGGATTCACTGTTTTGCTAGTCCTGGAATCTCTGCATCTGGTCGACATGACCTAAACTGCACCATCTGGATACTTGAGAAAGGCAATGCTTCCCCACTCATAAACAAACACAACCTTCTTGGGGGAGCAGGCCAAAGAAGAGAAGCATAACACTAGCTTGGAAAAGATGCATAATTAACAGTTGAAAAAAACCTCTCGGCTTTCAGGATGCTTTGGCAACAGCTCTGAGCCTTTCCTTCTCCTGTAGCTAGGACTGGCTACTGAGGAAGTCATGATTATACCTTCCTTGTTGTACCACTTCCAGCTCAGTGTCCAAGCTTGGAGGCATTCAGGGACATGCAATTTCCATGACTTTTGCTACTGAGCCTAGCTGAAATCACCAGTCAGGAGACACAAGCAAGGACCAAGAAACCAGAGGAGCTGCATTTCCTGCCATCTCTGGGCTGCTGAGGGTTTAGTAGCTTTTCAGACAGGGGTGTAGCTCAACACGACCAGTCAGGAATAAGAACAGATGGCAATAGTTTTGCCAGAGACTAATAGCCCTTCTATACTGGTTGCATAGGGAGGTTCATGCCTTGGCTCCTGAACAGGACTCCTCTGGGCTCAGCATCACGTCACCTCTTCCCTCTGACACTTTGGCAGCCCCTGGACAATGCAATGGGAGCCCGTAGCACAGTGACACGCTCGCTCACTCCTATCTGCTCAAGGGAGCATCCTCCCGTGCCTTCTTCCCTCCCCTCCTCCTTCTGTTCTGTGTGTTTTCTGAGAGCCCCTCACCCTGCTGCAGGGTCTCTTGCCCAGACATTTTGAAAAGTTACATTCAGATGTGCTACCAATAAAATCATACCAGCCAAAAAAATCTCCAGACCATTATGTAAAAGAAATGCAAATAAGGCCTTGGCTTATCCAGCAAACTTTTCACTTTTCCAGAAGGTACTGGAAACTCGTTCCTTCCCTTGGAGACATCTCTGCTTATTTGGACCTTCTCATGGAGGAGCTGCTTTTCGCCTTCCCAACGGATGTTAACAATGCCATCCCCACTCCTGTATGGTTTCAAGCAGCTGTGGGCTTGAATCTCTAAGCACAGGGCTTACGAAAGAAACAAGGAATGTGACAATGTTGCAGGAAGAGCAGTCAGTAAGGCATGAAGGAAGCATCCATAGTGAATGTCATTGTCCTTCAGTTACTTTAGCAACTGGTGCAGGCAGCAAAAAAGCCCATTTCATCCCTTAGATACACAGCACTGATGGCACAAGCAATAGCTCACCCATGGGAGACTGCGGCAAGCCCAGCAACTGCATTTAAATGCCACAGGTGGTAGAGTGTCTAGATTTTAATGGGAGACACAGCTAAATAGCATTTGCTGGAACCACAGATAAATAACATTTGCGGGACTCAGCAGTTGTGATACAGACGTGTTTGCAACCTTAAGCAGAGAGTACCAACATTTAGAGGCTGGGTGAAAAGCAGGGGCCGGCTCCTGCAAGTGTGTAGGTGTCATTGGGGCAGCTGGGCCGGTGGCCGGGGAGGGCAGCGGGCCCCGTCCCAGGTGCCGCGAGCTGGGGTCCTGCTGACGTCAGTGGAAGTTCAAGGCACTTAACACCTCCCAGGACCAGGCTGCGAGAGCGACTTCCAGAAGGAAACTGTCTTGAAAACAGATCATGTGCTGTTAAATGTAGCATAGATGCAAAAAGGGCAGAGCAGCACGTGTTGCAAAACCTATCTTCTTTAGTGCCGTATCCCCAAGCTGTGAGCTTATTCACTCTTGGCTCTCTCCTTCCACTGTCTTATCTGTTATGATGTTGGCACAGAGCTGAGCCCGGTGGGACTGCAGAGCTGGAACAAAACAGTAAATGTTCTCCAGGTTTTCTTTTCTTACAGAATTCCCTAACTCCCAGCCTACTTAAGGGGGAGCCATGAGCTAAAGTAAAATTATAGTTTTGTCTTCTTCTCAAGCCAGATATCTCCAGAGGGAATTCTGCTCGCATTGTGCTTTTTTCTCCAGAACTACTACCACCACCACAGCACCTTGCAAGGAAAACAGATTCTTTCTGTTCCCTGATGAAGGTTTCAACTAACAAAGGTAGATTAAATGAACAGCCTTTAGTCAATTCAATTTTGTTATTCTTTATACCAATTGTTCTATGCACTGGAATTTTATATTTAATCTTTTATAACCAGTCTGAACATTTATATAATGTTATAAAGTCTGCAGCTGTTATATGTGATTTGGCAAAGAAAGAAGAGGGTATGTTTTGCGGGGGGGGGGGGGGGGGAGGAGCTTCTAGATCCTCTTATTTAGTCTTAGAAATGCGAAGTTTCTAGTTAAAAGAAACTTTAATCAAACAATAATATAATAATAGTACTAAATGAAGCAGTGTCAATTTCAAACTTTTGTGGTTCTCTGAATTATTTCAAAGAATATTTTTTTCTGGCAGGAAAATTAAGCGAGCATTATTTTCTGTACCAGGCATGGCAAAAACATTCAATAATTCTGTGGCTTTCAGGGATCTGTTCTCTCTGTTGTGTTTTAATGCCCCAGACTGCTCTATTCTGGATACCACAGACAAAGCAATCCTCTCTCCTTAAATCAGGAAAGAGGATTTAAATACGCGTGCATATATGCATGATCCACCCA
Organism: Fratercula arctica; assembly: GCA_947846985.1. Taxonomy (NCBI): domain Eukaryota; kingdom Metazoa; phylum Chordata; class Aves; order Charadriiformes; family Alcidae; genus Fratercula; species Fratercula arctica. The sequence goes on from CANTUZ010000003.1 coordinate 113,656,782, forward strand.
AAGGATGTCATATCCTATGTATGAACAACTATCCTATATCCCTACCGGATACATACATATAGGATCTATTGGACCTCAAAGATACAATTGGTGCTAAGAATTGTTACAGACTGAACCTCTGGAGCTTGATAATTTTCCATTACGCCATCATTGTATTCACCATAGGTCAGTGTATTTACTTTTTATGTTAATTCACTTTACATACAAGGAAAAACCCAATGGATGCTGTCTTCTTTTTTACTACGGTGATAATAGCCATAATAAACAAAACAAAACAACAGCTTTCATTTTCTTCTGGGGCATTTCTCATTTACAGTCTGGCTTTACTTGGTTTTAGTAGGGGTGAAAGATGCTCAATATGCCACAGAGTTGCTGCCCACTGGCATAAATGTAGAAATCTCTTTTGAGAGGTAGGACAAGATCTCTGGGTCCAGCACAAAATGCGAGATGAGAGAATGTGACTAGAGGCTACGCCCCTGGTCTTCTGGTCCTACAAAAAATATTTTAATCAAGCAAGAAATAAAGCAGTCCTGACATCTACTCCAAATCAGGAGGAGTAGTTGACTATGTAATGGTCTACCCAACTTGCTGTAACAAGAACACAAGACACCTCAAGCCTCCTTCAGGCCTGTGGACAGACACATTCTGTGAGAGCAAAGAGGGGTGCACTACTTCAGGAAGCTCCCCAATCTCCATTCCCTTTGCATCCCTGGAAAAAGGCACAAAGATGGAGCAAAGACCAGGACAAGAGAGTCATAAACAGACAGCAAACAAACTGTTTAGCACAGCAGAATATAAAACCTGAGCTCCAATGTCAGAAATGCTGGCAAATTTTCTCATGGATATTCAGTGCTGTCTGACCAATATTCACAGGAGCAGCCTAGAGGAGAGAGGGAATATTCCAGCAGAGGCAGTGGGTATTTCATAATTCTTTATTTAATTATGGCATTTTTGCTGGAGTCTGGTCTCATGGGAAGCACAATGGAAGACTAAATGGCAGCAAAGATCATGCTGCACCCCTTATCTGCTTGTGTCCAGATTTCTTTCACATATGATTTGTTTGTAACATGCTGAATTTTTTAAAAAAATAAAGTTGTGTGTGAGGGGAAAGAAGAAAGGGGTCAGCTGGACTCAACTTGACCTTCTTTCTTTTTTTTTTTTCAGTAAACTAACACTTGTGTGTTTGGGAGTAATGAACTAAATATGGACTTCGCTCAAACAAAGACAGATTCAAGGTTAAGGGGAAGACTTTTGTTGTATTATGCAATGCTCTGGGATAGACTATTGTTGGTCCTTGCTGTGCAGATGTAGCCATGGCTGATTATCCCTACTCCCAAACCTCTTTACTCACCCGCACTGTTTGGTTTCCAAGAGAATGATTCTCTAGTGACTGATTTATTTCTGCAGAAATGTGTATGTAAAACTAACTTGTTTTACAACTGTTCAACATTGCGCATCCTCTACTCTTAGCAACAGGCAAAAAAAGTTTTACAAAGCATACAGTATTCCACAGCAGGGTTTGTTATGTTTTGTTTTGTTTTGTTTTTTTCTAAATACTGTGTATAATGTGAAGATTTTATATCTTGTAACAATAATTCACTAGACATGAGGATAGAATTCAGAATGAAAGTTATGGAAGGAAAATTAGCAGTGGTACATACCCTACTATCACTGAAACAAAACCAGAAAAGTAAGTTTTATAATTTAATATCCTCGAGTTTCTGTAGTGCTTATAAAACTCTACAATCAATTTTAAATTTCCTCAAGTTTGTACTGTGGACAACACAACTCTAGAATAATGTAAAGAAACTACTAGCACTGAGTACGTGCTATGTGTGGTGGGATAGAGGAGGGGAAAGAGGTGAATCAGGAAAAAGGCAAGTAACAGAGCTGATACTTCATAAAAAGAGAGACATACATTCTCTTCTTCCTGGATAAAATGGCATCTCTGTGTTTCTTACATAATGAACTGAGCAGTTCCCAAAGAAATTAAAGGTTAGTCCCAGAATTATTTTGTGTTTGCAGGATGTTCCTCAAGAAGAGTAAAATTAAGTGATTCCTTGAAGCTTTCTAACAGAAAATGACATTGCAAAGATGCATCACAAGAAACAGTATGTTAAACTGCAGGATCTGAATATTGGTACAGAAGCTTCAGGGGAAAAATTCTGGGCAAATTAGGGAAATTTCTTTGTACACAACAGACAAGCAAATGTGTTTGCTCTGAAATCCAGGAGAAGGCAAGAAACAGATCTGAATGTCTCCTGTATCTCTTGGTGAAAAGAAGGACAACAGAAAAGGGGGATGTCAGCACAGCAACATACTATAAATATGTAGTAAGAAGGAAGAGGTGAATGATACTTTCTGATTAAAAACTTCCCAAGCATTCAAAGAGCAGGATCTGCTGGAGATCAGTGACTTTATTTGATGAACTGTCAGTTGGGATGGGGACTTATAGTTGCAGCGTACTTGGCGAACAATTTGTTACTTCAGAAGGCAAAAGGTGGCAGAAATGGAGAGGTTATTTTAGTTTATGACTGAGAAAATCAGATCAGAATTCATGGTGTTTTCTTTAGTAGGGGCAATAGCACAATAGGGATCATGGGTTGCACAAAACACCATGGAACTGGAAGATCTTTTGGCGAAATGGAACAAGACAACAAAGACAACAGAGGGGGAGTTTCTAAATGAGACAACCTGAAAGGAGTGAGAGTTCAAAAGTACAGTGAAAGGCTGATATGGCTCCATTAGGAACTCCTTAAGGATGTGAAAGTTGGAAAGGAGTCATAAAAACTGAGGACAAGTAACTAAGGATGGGAACAAAAAGCACATGGATAAAACTAGAAAAGCTATAGCAAGAATATACAGGAAACAAGAAACAAAATCCAGCTACATGTTAGAAATCAGAGGAAGACATAAGTTCACTCCTTACCAAGAAGAAAATTCCACAGAGAAGGCAGATAACAGTTTTTTCACTGCTTGCAATATTTTTTAATTACTTCAGGATTAATCTCATAATTAATCAGATGCTCACTTTTTTTTTTTTTTTAAATTGAGGTATCAGAAAGGGGAAAAATACTTTTAAAGAATGAAAGAAGTTGAATGCCATCAAGTTCACTGCTAAGAACTTAGCTAGAGCAACCTGAACCAGTCATGATAATCTTTGAGGATTCATGAATGACTGTATGAATCTCAGAAAAGTCAATCTCATCATACTTTAAAAGCAGGAGTTAGAAGACCAGGAAGCCTATTTTTCAGTCATTATTTAAAATAATTTAAATACGTAGAGAAAATAATTAAGATATTAAAAGGAGAATTCTGAAGGTGTATCAAAAAGAAATCATATCAAGCCCACTGAATATACTTTTCAGACATGATTGCCAGCCTGCTGGATATAGGGATTGCAGAAATCGTCCCTGCAAAATGTCCTGACACAGCACTACTTCTTATAAGAAAACTAGGGAAGTAGAGTTTATGTAAAACACACGTAAGCTCTTATATAGCTAACTGGAAACCCTACCTAAGCATACATATCAATAGGTTGACCGTGAGGCAGCAATTTGCCCTTGCGGCCAAGAAAGCCAATGGTATCTTGGGGTGCATTAGAAAGAGTGTGGCCACTGTGTTGAGGGAGGTCATCCTCCCACTCTGCTCTGCCCTGGTGAGGCCACGTCTGCAGTACTGTGTCCAGTTCTGGGCTCCCCAGTTCAAGAAGGACAGGGAACTCCTGGAGACAGTCCAGTGGAGGGCTACACAGATGATCAAGGGGATGGAGCTCCTCTCTTGTGAGGAAAGGCTGAGAGACTTGGGTCTTTTTAGCCTGGAGAAAAGAAGACTAAGAGGGGATCTCATTCAATGCTTATAAGTATCTAAAGGGTGAGTATCAAGAGGATGGGGCCAGACTCTTTTCAGTGGTGCCGAATGACAAGAGAAGGGGCAATGGGCACAAACTGGAACACAGGAAATTCCTTCTCAACATGAGGAAAAACTTCTTTACTTTGAGGGTGACAGAGTCCTGGAACAGGCTGCCCAGAGAGGTGGTGGAGTCTTCTTCTGTGGAGATGCTCAAAACCTGCCTGAATGCATTCCTGTCCAGCCTGCTCTAGGTGAACCTGCTTTGGCAGAGGGGGGTTGAACTAGATGATCTCAGAAGGTCCCTTCCAACCCCTGATTCTGTGATTCTGTAAAGGAAACCACTTAAAGACAGGTACTATAAAAAGGATCTTCACATCCTACATGTATGACACCAAGGTAAAAAGGTTGACAAGCACTTGGACTACAAGCTCAGAATCCAATGTGATCTTGCGAGAGTGAATAAATAGCCCAAACAACATTAAATTCTTCAACAACAAGTTGCAACAGTTCATGTGAAATCCAGGCATCTCAGACAGTTGGGGTGAATTGCCCTCTAGAGACACCTGTGTCTCTGTATTGCAACCAGATGAAGCCCAGGGAATTGCATAGACTAAATGTTTAGCTTTTGAGTGACTTTTTTAAGGTGAGATAAATTCCAGTTCGTAAGAACTGAAATGCACAGATACAAAGGGGGGAATATTTGTGGCTGGGCAACAGTTCAGCAGGAAAGATCTCAGAATTACTGCAGATCTCAAGCTCATGATGAGTCAAACATGGTGTTTTGCAGAAGAAACAATTCTCATTCTGGGCTATATTAAGAGGATTTTTCCATAAAAGAAATGGTGTATTTATTCAGCCCTTTTCAGAATTGACAAGGCCACATCTTAAATCCCGTGCCCAACTTTGGAGGGATAGTAGAAAGAATCCAGAAGGGAGAGCTTCAGAAAACATCACCCGTTGATATTCCCTTCAATCCTGCAGCTGTATACTTCTTTAGCACAAAAAACCTTCTGTCAGCTGCATGATTCACTTAATAAAATATTACTGGATATTAAAGTGTTCTAGTAAAATAATTTATGTAACAGAGAAAACTGGTGTTTGAACTGTGGAAACCAGTTGTAAAGAGGCAACCTTGGCTTCCCTACACAGGAAAACTTCCTCCAAAGGCTATATTTACCCTGCTTGAAAGCTATCTATCTGGCTCCAGAGCAGATCTCTCCAGCTCGGGGAGAAGTCTGTGTATGCAGATGTTGCAGATAGGGATGGGATCAAATTCCTGCTTTGTGTCCTCATGAAAAAGAAGAACGAGGCTCACGGGCTGCAGCTCTCCAGATCTGTCAAACTGGCATCTTTCACCATCGTTAGACTTGCATTACAGTTGCTGTCAGAAGTTATTTATGCCAGAGCGTGAATTCTGGGGGTGAAGACAGAATTCCAGGGATGCTCAGTGGTGTATCAAAATCTGCTCATGGCAATAGTGGAGCATCTTACGGCTGGTCCCTTGGTGGGGTCAGCCTAAGGCCAGGGATACGTTCTGTCCAAAATTCTTCATTCATCCTGCTAGGAAAAAAGAGGGAACAAGCCATCTAAACAAGGTAAGACTTTTACTATCCCAAATAGAGTTCAGCACGTGGACTGTTGCCTGCACTGGAAAAGTTAAAGAGAAAAGCAGCAACTGAGAGGAGGAGGATGCCTGATGCTGATGACATTACATATGTCATCTTGAAGAGCTGATGAGGGAATATTAATTGCCTTGACACATAAAAATGTTGAAAGCTTTCAGATCTGAAATACTGGAATTGTGTGGGAATCTGACCAGAAGTTGCTGTACATTGGGTTTGTTTGGATTTCTTCCAAGGAGCATTTTAGAGTTTTGCAATCAAAGTAAAGAACCTTTGAAACATCTCTCTCAACACGGTGATGGCAGTGATTCCCTCTGCGAGGCACAACCACCACACAAAGCACAGCAATTTTGAATTATACATTAATTATGTCATAAAAGGTAGAGAGAATACACACTGTGCCAGCTCATCAGCTGGTGTAAGTCAATACAAATCCACTGTCTCCCAAGTGAAGCCCACTAAAAGCACTAGAAGTCGTTTAACTGACAGTTCTGCAGTACAGAATTGTTTATTTTATAGAGCCAAAATACAGGCTAAATGAAATGTTTGTACGGGATGTAAAGCTAGAGATGAAGTGTGCTATGGCTTTTAGCTCCCCTTTTTCTCACCCACGCTTAACACACAATAGAGAATGGCAGGAATGGCATGGTGGGGCGAATCTTGCTTCCTTGATGCAGAGTGCTGGAGATCTCCACATGTCCGTGACTGTACTGGGCTCTGACAGGTCTCCTGCTCCCTGACAGCAGTGAGAAGCTACAGGACTTTGCGACTACCAGCCTCTCCCTTCCCTTCCGCTCTCCTGGGCATCTGAGGTGCTTTGTCTTTCAGACAAGCTCCTTATATCTCAAAGCACAAGCCTTCAAAATACACTGGGTTTCCTCTCCCCGCACCACCCCTCCCCCGTTAAAAAAGAGAAATAAATAAACAGGTGTCTTCACAAAAATTTCCATGCATTTTTTTCTCCTAAAATCCTCTTAGTTTAACACTTCTCCAAGACCCAAATGTAATAAAAAAGAATATATGAAAAGAAGACAAAATAACTAAGCTCTGATTCACCAAGGCATTGCCACATGCCAGACTTAAAACGCATGAAATGACTGTGCATTGTACATTTTAAAATACAAACTGCATTTGAGACACAGACATTTAACAGAGAATTAGTGGGAAACTGTTGCATTGACAGTATTCATAGGTTGTTAAATACACACTGGAGTTTAATCCTCATGTAAATCTAAAACAGCTCTCCTCTCTTAAACTGAATTACTCTCATTTTACACCATGGTTCATGATTTTAATACAATCAATATGCAAAGTTAGCAGCCCCTTAGTGGATGTAAATCAGTTTCCCATACATCAGTTGCTCTTTCCTGGAGCCTTTTCAGCTGGACTGACCTTTCTATTAGAAGATAAGCTGTTATATACTTTAATATTCATATTGTACAGTCTACTATAAACAAATATTTTGAAAGTAATACTTGTCAAAGATGTAAGAACACAAGTTAAATACTTTATAAAACAGCTGTTCTTTTAATGCTGTGCTTTAGACACTTCAGGCATTTAAACAGAACATCCAGTACTAGCCAAAGAAAAGAAAAGAAAAAATTGTTAATATTCACTTTCTGTTGCCACAGACTTGTACAACATAAATTTTCAGTCTTATGGGAAGATTTTTCAACAGATTTTTTTTTAACTAATGGTTAATAGCAATGATTTTTGCAGAGCTCTCAGTAGCAACACACTTCCTAGAGTGTGAGTAGACACATTAAATGGCAAGAGATGAATTGATGAAGAATTTGTGGCTATGGATATGTGAATATGGATAACAAATGTAAAGGTTGACATGTTTCGTCCTTCTTTTCCATGCTGTTTTCTAGCAACATGCCTTCTTCTCCCTGTAGGAGCTGACATTGTTTTATACATTTCTATGTAAATTTTGCTGCTTCATCACAGAAATATGCAACCATCTTTTTTGAAGGTTATGATCCATGCAACAGGAGGGTATATATTCATATATTACCCAGCCAGAAAATGAGGGAAGGGTCTAGGGCAGACACTGAGTCCTGATTGTCAACAGCAGGAGGGAAGCGTGTGGAAATGATCAGCTCCACACTGACAAAAGTACACCTTGCAATTAACCACTCTGTCTCATCTGGGTTGGTCTTTTCGTTTGTTGTTTTTTTTGTTTCATTTTCTCATTCAGAATATCAGCCTAAAATCAGATGTCAAAATAGGCACATCCAAATTAAGATGAACTGCTGAATATTAGCTGAAAAGAAAATGTTCTTTGGTTACATTTATTTCAATGTCAAGTCATGGGGAATGACAATAAATTCACAGTTAGTCATGGAAAGGTTCATGGACTTTGATTACTCTTTCTTCATTATTACTAACTCAAACCATATCTTCCAGAAAAGTGCCCAAGGTTAATTTTCACACCATAGGAGCTGAAGCATCCGTCTTTGCCCCTAGTCACTAGCTTGTGTGTCTATATACGCAACGGTACTCCCTAAGGCCCGACGTCATTGGAACTAGAATGATTGAACCTTTTCAGAACCTGTCCCCTCATCATGAATAGTTTAAGGAGAGTTTGTTCATCTTTCATCAGTCTGTAACCTGACACAAGCAATCAAGTGGTAAAAGCAGAGCTTGCCGCTTCAAGCCGTGCCCTGCCACATGTTGCATGGGCTATATATGGGCAAAGAAGCCGTCTACTGAAAATCCCAGCTGTAATAATTGAGATTAGTAAATCAACTATGCAAAGGAACATGAAGTTCAAGAGCCTTAGAGACACTGGTAAATATTTCCCCACCCACCCTATCTTGCTCATTACTGAAAATCCATGAGAACTGTCTGACTGGAATGCTTTGGTTTGAAGCCTGATTGAATCTTGGACAAGACGCCGCAGAAAAAGCATTTTCTTCCAGCAACCTACCAATCATACTAACAGTTGTTGATTTCAGATTTATCACTCCTCTTAAGAAGTGAAAAAATCTATCGTTACAGCTTCCAACACTAAGAAAATCTGCCAGAGGTAAGAGACATAGCAAAGATAATTAGGATTGAAGGAAATTGATTTTATTTTAATGAATTTTGATCATGCATATGTATGTTTATTTCCCTACAGTTCTTCCCATTTTATTGACGTCAATCTTTCCACCAGCAGTAAATAACAATCTTGTATTTTAATTGTTCTTTTTTCTTACTAGATCAGTTATAGGAGTCATGATTCCTAACAGATTCATAAATAAAATAGAATTTTATAACATTCAGTTCTGATAGCTTGCCAGATAAGACTTCAAGAAAGGATACCAGTTGTCTACAAGTGCTACATTGCATATGTTTTCAACTATCCCTCCTCTGTAAAATTTCACATATTAACGATGGCATTCTCGAATTTGTTTTAGATGGAAGGAAAAAAGTCAATGATCATTTTCAATTGCAGGTTCAAATATAAGGTTTACAAGCTTTTTAAAATTGAGAAACTAATAAAATTGATTATATCCTTGCTGATTCCAAAGTCTAAATTAAAGGAGTTTAGCTATAAAGTTAAAAACATAGAAGAAGACGGTCAGGTTTCATAAAACACGGATTGGTACAACCCATTAAAATGTTAGACTGTAAAGTTTTCCCTCCGGCTTTAAAGAATCCTTCATTCCAGTTAAAACTCGTGGAAATTCCTATTACTTTCTGTGTGTGGAGATGGACAGTGCAGTTTCCAAGTGTGACTTTGTTTCTTTATGAGAAAAATACATCAGTTAGGCCACAAACTGAAACTGGGGTTTTCATACGTTATCAAAGTACCATGAGAAGTTAACTACTTCTCAATCATGACTCATTTAAAAGTATATGACACTGTAAAGGTAATGATTTCAAAATCAGACTCTGAAACCCAGCCTTAATTTGGCCACTCAGGGAAGCGTCCTACTATTACAAAACATTAAGGGCTCTCCAGCTCCCTCTTATTTTCATAAACAGCAACTGCTAAGTTTTTTGCAAAGTAAAACTGATGAAAAGTCCACCTTCAGAAAACACCACTGTTAACTAGGACAAAAGAAATCATTCCAGTTTTCTGATTCTCTCAGGAAAATATCTGTTTTGACACCACCACCCCCCAAAATGGAGAAGTGGTAAAGACTCTATAAAACCTTATTATTAGCTTATTAGTACTGCTTTACTTGGAAGGCACTTACATACTATAGTGGTGGTTACATCACCTTAACCAACACGTAACGTAGAACTTTGTGTGACCTGAAGTGACCAAATGCCAAGATAATAGGCTCTCAGAGCTGCAATTTGGGTTATTTCACTTTGTTTACAGATGGTAGCATTTCAGTAAGATTTTCCAAAGGGAAAAGAGCTATTTTAGCATGCAAAGTGTTTTGGGCTAGGCTCATAATTACCTCATCCAACACAGATACAAAAGCAACTATGAAGAGAAGTTTCACAATGTTCCTTGCACATAAATGCTGCTTCTTTTTAGTTGCCATAACCTGGATTTTCTCAAGTCACCTGTAGCCCAGACCTCTCAGAAGTCCCCTTTCCTCTCTTGTAGATGGGTTCATTTCACCACATCACTGTCAGAGGGCATCAAGTTCAGTTTGGGGCAACTGTGTGACCCTGTAGACCTCCTCGGTCACAACAGGAAGCCTCCTTAACACATGAAAATCATGTTGACTCTCAAAGGTACTCAGCAAAAAAGAGAGCAGGAGGATATGAGCACCGCTTGCAACAGGGTGCTGGGCAAAGCAGTGCATTTCTCTCTGCTATGTTACTACCTACACACTGAAGTACTGTGAGACACAGCTCTGAGCCCAGGAGAGGAACTGATTTCTCTCTCCAACAAGTAATAAAATCATCCTGGGATTCACAAGGGGGGAAGATGGGGACAATTCTAACCTTTAAGCATATATAGGGAGCCCAACCCAGGCATTTCTTCCAGTATATGAATTAGTTTGCTCCTACTTCATGCACCTCCTTTTTGCAGGATTGCCAGGGAGGGGAAGAGCCCTTTGTCCTTTCTCCCAACCTCAGCTTTCTAGAAAGGGGCAACAATAATCAGACTTCGAGCTTTTACTAGTAACTCATCTGACTGCTGGACCTTTCCTTACAGAAATGGGCTTGGTGCTTAAAAGAAAATCCCCCATGTTTTCCAATCACTTGCAGCAACTAAAAATTGAAGATCGTTATAAACATCAGGCTTGGCAGCATACTAAAATCTCTTTCCCTTCTAATATAGCTCATGCTGGAGGCCTGATCCATTGGCTTCTATTTTGGGAGGTGAAAGAAGGTAGTCACTGGGGCGCTATTAAAAACAGAATTTCTTCAAGACATTCGCATCACTTAAAGAGGTCATAAACAAAGGCAGAAGCAGTATTTACTGTGCTATTAAGGTAAACAAAAATAGCAACCCATAGGTAATTATGAAACAGATTGAGTCTGGCAGGTGAGTTCCAGCAGTCTGGTTTTGATTTCCAAACGAGGGATTAGAGCCAAGCTATAGACCTGCCATAATAAATTAACTATATTCCCATAGTTACATGGCTTGTTTCTTTTCACTTCTACTTCCATCTTACATTAGCAGCCTTTGGTGCTCTGATGTAGAAACAGGCCTTCTCATTTCTTAATCACCTCTGGGCCCGGAGTTGGTTTTATGGTGGAGCGATGGCCACTGCACAGCAACCAGCGTGGGGCCATCCTGCTAGTCCTTACCTGTGCAGCACTGACTCCAGGACCTGATATCCATACACAGCTCACGAGAAACAGAGAAGATTCACTTACATTTTTGAGAGGAAATGGCTTGTCAGCAGAAAAATGAGTCCCATGATCGGAAAATACAGGGGGAAAACAAGACAAAACCACCACAGGAATATTATGACAGGACCAAAAAGCAATACCACTGAAGTGAACTGAACAAGGAGGGTCAAAGAGGAAGAGTTGGAGCAAGTTTGTGGAATATATTTTTTAAAAGAATCTGCTTGATTTTATTTTCTCATGCAGTCCTGAATATAAGCTGGCATTTCTCTTCAAGGGATTTTCTCAGTAGTGACACAGGCACCAAAGAACTCTGGCTTCACTGCCACTCACCTCTGAAGTAGCCTGCATGTGAGGGATGAGGATGCCGATGGCCCAGGACCCCTTCATACAACCTCCACCTTGGTGTACCCACCCTACTACCTGCCAGGGCTTTGTTCTGCGTGCATGGCTGGTGCCCTTGCTGCCACTGACTGGCTTCAAATACAGCGAGGGCAGGTGTGAGTACCTACATTGGGATCACAGCCCAGCTAACAAACTCCAAAGAGCCTGGGATGCTTCCAAAAACAGGACTCTCAGACTTGGAGTACTGATGTAGCCTAGAAAGTTTTACTGGCTGGCCCTTTGGCAGTGTTGTTTGCCTATACATTAGCTATGGGTACAGCAGGCAGGAAGACAGTCTAATGTTGGGGTGCAAGGTGAAAATCATTAATCCTGTGCAAAACAGGAGCACTGAGAACAAATGCAAGCTACTCCGATAGCAAGTATCCCACACCAAGAGAGGGAGTGAAGGAAAGGAGAGCAAGTATGAATTACCCTTTCGACAGACAACTGACGCATGATCACTGTGCTGAAGCGCCTGTTGCAACTTAATGTACATCTACTTTGATTCCTTTTGCTTAGACCAAAATCCATTAACAAGGCCCAAGAGGTTAAAGACTGAGAAATGACAGAAGTGAATTACTACTGCCAATTTTCAGTAGTAGTACAATAAAAAAATGCAGAAATGGTGATTTTTTTTAATTTAAGTTTTACTACAGTTTCAGATTTTAATGGATAAGCTAAGCTTTTGTGAAGACTTTGCCAAACATTTTGTTGCATTTCTAGTTTCAGTGTTGTTCTTTTTGGTATGCAAGTATCAGAATTCAAAATTGTGTTTAAGAGTACAAATGCCTTTCTCATATAACCTCTAGTTTTGATCAGCAGCAACTGATTGTGCCCAGTGCAAAGTTCTTAGTTTTTGACAAGGGACAGAACATGGAAAAACAAAATGCTCTACCTATAGACCTACAGACAGGTTCTAACCTACAGACCTCACAGCAAGGTCAAATAACACATCCCCATAGGACTTTTTTTAACTACCCACCAGGACCAGTTTCAAAGACTCCTTATTCACAAAACCATCCAATCCCACGTCTTCATTAGTGACTACTGCACCAACCAAGTTCCCGGCTGACCTCGGTAGATCAGAGCAGTGTGCCAGGCTGCCCATCATGCTTGGCAACACTGTCCTGGCTTTCCACAACCTCCCACCTTTCTGTTTATATCTATCTACCATCTCTTGTGCAACACCTAGACTGTAAACTCTCTGAGACACGGAGCATTTCTTCTGCTGTGTGTTTCTACTGCATCCAGCACGTTGGGCTGCCAATCCACAATTACACCTCCTAGGTGACATGATACAAATACAGACTGTGGTCACGGTTGTATTTCCATCAAAAATACATGTCATGCTCCTGCTGCGTATGAAAGATGAGAGATAGAACTTATTAAATCAATGCCCAAAAATACAGGCTCTTTGTTACCTAAAAGTAGAGTGATGATCTTATTTTATTAAAGTATTTGCCACTTCATTCCATTTTAATAGGACAAGCTATGATCCAGCAAATAGTAAAAAAAAAGATGTGAACTAAATCACTCTACTTGGTGTAAACTGGTACGGGTTCCTTACCATCTTCATTAGCTTTGTGGAGTGAGATGAAACTAAAAACATTTCGTCTTTGTGCCTGAGACTGTTTATGTTTGAGGAAGAATTTTCCTTATAAAATCCAAAGTACTGTATTAATATATTATTGTTACTTAACAGCTAAAAATGTGGTAAATAAAATAAGCAATAGAGCAGAAAATTGTCCCCGATGAAAGGAAAGAGAGATTCTTTCCAGAATGGAGCTCTGTGCTAGCACTATCTGTTGATCTCAGCAGTGACAGCGGAATAAGTATTGGAAACCCACAATGCTCCATCAGAGAAAGTTTTCTCCTACCTGGAATTAAGGGAGAAGAGTTCAGGTTTTCCACTGCAGAGGAGACAGAGCACAAGAGCGAGCTTTTGCTTCCTGGTGTCCACAGCAAAAGGGGAATAGGGAAAATGTGCATCTCACCACTGAAAAAAAGCAATGTTTTTGGTTGCAATGCATCTTACTGGTGTCATCCAATGTCACAGGAAAGATGGCTTGAATGCTCAGAAAATTAACAAAAATAACCAGAGTTATAACAGCTAAAGCTGAGAAGCACATTGCTAAGGTGGTAAAACCTTAACTGTCAGTGTTTAATCACCAGCTATTTGAGATTAAGAAACTGTCCCATATGATAAATACCTTATCTCTGGTAATGGTGGGGTTTTATACATCTCCCTCGGAAGCACCTGACTGGACTCAGTGTGGTGACCTGAACAGACTATGAGACTGAGGCAGCGAGAGAAGCATTCTGTTCCCATTTACAAGCCAGAGCTGGGGGAAATCCCATCACAAAACAGATGCAAACTGAGCACAGAAGTCATCTCTTCATGTTCACAGTGCTGAACACAAGCCTACTGTGGATGACCGGTTTGGAGATGTGAGCTCCCACGTGTGTAGTTCCTTGCACAGGCGCAGAAGTGCACCTCTGCTGACACCTCTGAGGATGCAGAAGCAGAGGCTATTGCACTGTGGAAAACTGCCTTACACACTCTTTTTTTTCATGTTGTGGTTCAGCTCTTGAACCCCGTTATACTACCTATGGTCACACTGTGTGATGACTGACCCTGCCCTTGGAAGATACCTAAGTCCATACACCGTATATGAGCACCCTCTTTCCCTTCCTATGGAAATCCCTATCTGCAGTACTAGCAAGGAGCACCAGCTGTCCCAGGATCACAAGGATCAGGATCAGAACAGCCCTGAGGAGAAGCACTTGGAGGTGTTGGTGGATGAGAAGCTCAACATGAGCCAGCAACGTGCGCTCGCAGCCCAGAAAGCCAACCACAACCTGGGCTGCAGCAAAAGAAACGTGGCCAGCAGGTCAAGGGAGGTGATTCTGTCCCTCTGCTCTGCTCTTGTGAGACCCCATCTGGAGTCCTGTGTCCAGCTTTGGAGTCCTCAACATAGCAAGGACATGGACCCATTGGAACAGGTCCAGAGGAGGAACATAAAGGTGATCAGAGGGCTGGAGCAGCTCTCCCATGAAGGCAGGCTGAGAGAGTTGGGGATGTTTAGCCTGAAGAAGAGAAGGCTCCAGGGACACCTTATAGCAGCCTTCCAGTACTTAAAGTAGGCCTACAGGAAATGGGGAGGGACTCTTTATGAGGGAGTGTAGCGATAGTACAAGGGATAATGGTTTTAAACTGAAAGAGGGGAAATTTAGGTTAGATGTTAGGAAGAAACTCTTTACTGTGAAGTTGGTGAGACACTGGAACAGGTTGCCCAAAGAAGTTGTGGATGCCCCATCCCTGGAGGTGTTCAAGGCCAGGCTGGATGGGGCTCTGAGCAACCTGGTCTAGTGTAAAGTGTCCCTGCCCATGGCAGGGGGTTGGAACTGGATGATCTTTAAGGTCCCTTCCAACCCAAACCATTCTGTGATTCTATGATTCTATGACCTTTCTCAAGGCTGTAGTTGACACTTTTTCGAGGCATTTATTCCATGTTTGGAGAACATACAAACAAGAGGAAAAGAGTGTGAAAGTATAGTCTGTTAGGAAACAGGTTCTCAATGAATGTAGATGTCTTAAATGAAGGATACACAAATAAGGAATCCAATGGGAGATTCGTTATGAAAAGTCCAGATAAATCCACTGCTAGCAGAATTGGATAAATGGATAATCTATACATGAATAAGGAGATGAAATATTTTTTTAACTAGGTGGAAACAGATCTGAGCTCCTTCACAGTCACTCTGTCATGGTTTTCCAGGTCTCCCTCTGCTTTGTGTGCGAGGGAAGAGTTTTATCTTCTTGGATAAGCAACTTCCACACCATTCATCTGATGACTAATGGCAGCCAGCTCCCTAACCTGCAGTCATAGAGGCTGCCAATCATGAGGTACAACACTTCTGAGAGAAGAAATTTTATTGCAATTGTGATATACTGAATTTACTCCTAAAATCCACCCAGATTTGTTGATGAGGTCCAAAATCACTACCAAATATTTTAAATGACCTGTAAGCCTGCTATTGGAAGCAAGTTTGGTTCTCCTTGACAGTTCTTTAAACTTCATCTGTAACAATTAGAAATGTATCTCCCAACTTGTAGCCTTTCACTCTAGTTTCTCTGCTGAATATTCCTCAAGAAAAATATTATTATCAGACTTGATCTTTTCTACCTCAAAAAGCCAAGACTGAATTCCTGATTCTTGCTTCAGTATCATTTTTCTGATGTGATAACAAGTGTTTGAAACTTAGCAGATGTAGGTCCTCTCCTGAGCTAGTGAGTGTATTTCATAGGTGCTGCTACCCCACCTCAGTCAGGGACAGCAGGTACCACCTCAGCACTGGTTGATGCAGCTGGCATTTAAGCCAGCATGTTCTTCTCCACAATGAACCTCACTGGACGAAGAGTGCATGCACAGCTCAGCAAAATAACTCAACCCCAAAATTTATTCCATTATGAATCCACATAATATGATGAGAAAGACTCGGTACCATGCTCGATATCCCAATTTTGTTTCCATTTATATGAATTTCAGGCAACTTACTTGGCTTCAGTAAATGTTTCTAATGTAGAGAAGTGATAATAAGAAACAGGTTGGTCCTTGAGCTCATGATCAGTACTCGGAAACTGAGAAACTTATCAAGACTCCTCTGGCATACTCTGTTGGAAGAACACATTACTAACATTGCACCCCTTGGTCATATACAGAAGTTAAATGCACCCCTAAAGACATCAATTCTGTAAACATAACCATGGAAATTGACTTACGCATCTGATAAATACTAAACCACACAGTTCATTGCAATTTCAGTATTTACAGTTGCCAACACATAAAAGCTCTCTAAAAAGTGATATGCAGTCACACAACTGCATCCTGACTCTTTGGAACAAACAAAACCATTTCTTGCAATAGAAGTTTAAGATATATATCTGTGCAGGTGATTGAGAAACTGATCATCCAGGTTCGGGTTTGGTCTGGACAATTGTGGAATGGTGGCTAAATATTGCATAGTCCTTCTGCTTTTCAGAGGGAAAACTGACTTGCCATATTTGATATTGCAGACCGCCCTGTTTTGTTTCATATCTTGGTGGCAATAAAGACCGAAGTTGTACTCTGGGAAATCAGGAATCAATGTGCGCAGTTTTCCTCTCTAATGTGCTATTACAACAGACAAAGGAAGTGCTTATCTCTCTTCTGTAGCAACCACACTGCAGATCCCTTTGCAGATCAAGCAATTCGCAGAGATCATTTGGCTCATGGTAGCTTCATTTGCAAGTTATGACTAATAACTCCAGGGGAAGAAAGGGGAGAGAAGCAATGGCTGAAATAACCATTTTGGTCTGTAGAAAGAGAGACAAACACTGCCAAAAACCATGCTCTTCTCCACTCCTCAACACAGGCAATGATCTGTTGGATGAAGCTCTCTAAGACTGCTGGTGCATCTGGCCGGACTCCTACAGATTGTGAACAGATCTGCACTGGTAGCAACTACATTGTCTTTCTATGAATGTCTTTATTCTGCTGTAGGAAGTAGGGTAGGCAAATGAGACCATTTGTGACAAATGGTCTTGAGTGTCCACTGCTTGCTGTTTAGTGTCTTATTCGCCTCATCTCATATATAAGGAAATGCTAGTAGTAGAAGGCAAGTGTTCAATAAAATACATCATTTTATTATTTTCACTGAGCTGTTAACAAAGATATGATTACAAGCTTCATGCTTTCTGGAGCACAGATAATGAGGGAGAGAAAATTAAACCTGGAGTCAGGATTTCAAGAATAAAACATAAGGAGAGTTTGCTGCATTTTCTTTTCCTGGGTAGGGTTGGATGAGAGCTTCTTTCTGCTAAACACACAGCTGGGCCAGATCCTTTCATCAGCAGAGCTTCACCAAGTTCAGTATATGGCCGCTCTTTTGCTGACTTCATCTGCAATTTCCTCTAGGGAATCTTTTTTAAACTTTAAATATGTAGAAAATAAATAGTGTTCAGGCTTCGATAGATCTACTCTATGTTACTTTTTTTTTAAGACTCAGTTCACCTGTAATTTGACCAAAAGAAAAAAAAAATGCTATGCTTGAAATTAAAGTTCTGACTGCAGCCTGGGAAGTTTACTTTGCAGGGCAGCATGACTGTGTGCTTATTTTATATATCCCAAAGATGCATGCTCCCAGGTCCCAGCTCCCAGCCAGCAAGTGCTGCCGAATTTACATTCTCACAATGAATCTTCAGGGAGTTCAGTTGAAGTTGCAGAGACGTTCATCTTGAAATGAGGCAGAAAAGATTGAAACAGCACTGATCACATCTGAGATATGGAAAAAAAAAACAACCAAACCATGCTTTGACTGACATTTTTCTCAGTGCCCCAGACTGGGGCTGGAGAGGAGAAGCAGCAGCGGGGCAGCCTGGACACAAGACTGGGAGAGGAGGAGCTGCACAAGGCAGAGCTGACTGGGCATCAGGGTCCTGCCCCAGGAGCCTTTCCCTCCTCTACCCTAATGTCCCATTTTACCCACAGACATTGATTTGGAGCTTGAGAGGTGGAGGTGGACAGGGGTATGGGGCATTTGCAGTACCAGTTGGCAAAACAAGCCAGTCAGGACTAAGGTAAAACGCAAGGCTGAAGGAATGTCAGAGTTTAATGGTTTCTTGTATCACTGTACACTAAGACACAACGTAAAGCATCACACCACACTATTGCCTATGCATTGAGCAGAACAAAAGTCCTCGCTCCCCTTCAGCCTGCACAAGTCACAAGGACTCATGTTATCACAAGGTATCACCAAAGCCAAGCAGAAACTGATGCTTGGGCTGCGAAAGTGGGTCTTTCTGACTTCAGTATCATTAGCAGAGCAGAGATGGCTTTCAGGAGGCAGCCACAAGGTAACTGCGCAGAGCACCAACCCACAGGGACAGAAAAAGAGAGAGGGGAAGGCACTGAGTTAAATTTGTGGCATAAAGCATAAACCAGTTAGTGCTGAGACCTCTGCATCTGTATTTTATGAAGTTGAGGGGGTTACTTGGGATTAGGTTGAGTCTGTCTCCATGGACCAAACTTCCCTGCTGAACCTGTGGTCTGTACCTGTGTGAAGGACCCATGGCTGGTTCGGATCCGTACATTCATCTTAGGAGAACGTCTTGGTACAAACCTGGGGCAGAGTTTCTCTTTGAGTCTACCCCAAAAGCCATCTACTTTGTGCACACAAATCCTGCTCTGGATGGAAATAGCATGCAGCAAATGGAACAGTCTGGGGAGTCACTTCCAAAGCACAGTGTTGCTTCAAGCCAAAACGCTAAAGCAGACACAACTATAAAAAGATTGAAA
The DNA here is from genome assembly GCA_947846985.1 of Fratercula arctica. Taxonomy (NCBI): domain Eukaryota; kingdom Metazoa; phylum Chordata; class Aves; order Charadriiformes; family Alcidae; genus Fratercula; species Fratercula arctica. The sequence goes on from CANTUZ010000003.1 coordinate 113,675,728, forward strand.
ACTTACTACCCTTCACAGTGCCTCAGTTGACCTCACCTGTTCCTATAGTAATATTGCTGAAGGACCAAAAATAAGCAAAGGGTTATAAGGTTCTGCAGCTTGTGACCATAGTAAATATGAAAAGCTACCTTTCAGATCTCTGGAAATGCTCTTTGAATAGCTAAGACATGATGATTAATTAACTCATTTTTCAAGTGCCTCATTTCATCTCAAAAATAGCTAAATCAGACTATATTTTAATCTATCACCTTTTCACCGTCACCCCTGGCACAACCCTCCTCTCTTGACCTTATCTTTTCAACTTCCTGCTAAGATGTGTCTTTAATGAAACAAAAAACTGCCTAATTTTCAAACTCAGATCCAGCTCTTTCCCTATCGCAGTCATCAGCTAATTTCCTTAAAACATCATCACCTAATCAAAGGGAACCCTGGGGACCAGTGTCCTAACCCTGTCCTGTCTGACAGATGGAAGATTCCTTTCTTACACATCCAAAGCTCAAGGTTGACATGAGTCCTTCAGGGAACAATACTCATTTTTTCCGAGCCAGTACCAGCCCCAGGTCAACTATGGCACTAACTATAAAAAACCCAAAGACTTTTCCTGTTGCTCTGTCAATGCTCTTTAATGTTAACCTGAAGGGAGTACCCATTCCTCATACAATTGAACTAATCACCAACAAAAGTACATACATGCATATTATTTCGTGAGCTGAACATTTGACCCGCTTCATTGTTGCCCAGTTTACTCTGGACAGAAATATCCAAGTTATTTGTGTTTGGCCAGCTCCCCCTCCTATTTCCTTCAACGCTCTAACTAGATGCTAAAGAACAAACTGGTAACCTTTGCTGGTGCAGCTACTTACCTCTAAAACTCAATAATTAATCCCAAGTGGATGACAAATGCTATGCAATTTATTCTCTGCTTGGCTGCAGCTTGAGGGAGCATGGACTCTGAATTAGTGAGCTCTTTGGGTTCAATCTGGAAAGCATATGTTTCCCTTCCATCATTCAATCCATCAAAATGCAAAAAAAGGCCTGGGAAAAGCACATGGCACATTTTGATATTATTCATTAACATTAATGTCCTTATTATAAAGATATGTTTTATTTGCAGGTAAGAACAGCCTTATGAGCATCTGGGAGCACTTTGAATGATTGCCAAAAAAAAAAGAAATTTGGGTCATAACTAATGATCAACATCCCCTTTTAATCAAATGAAGCCATCATAATGTGTCAGTCCTCTGGGGGAACAAGGACCTTTCACCTTGCTGGGGCCTGCTGAGGCCAGCAGTAGCTGTGAGCAACCCTGGCAACTGGCCTTTTACTTTAGAGAGGGGAAAAAATGGAATCTATCCATCAACACGCTCACTTGTGACACCGAATGCATAAAAGAAACTGAGTCTGATCAGTGATGTTGCCTTGAAGTTAACCCACGCATTACGGGGCACCCATTTAGGGCCTTCCTGATACCACTGTAGTTGTCCCCTGGCACCGCTGCTGGGTGGCCATTGCTCTGACGCTGAGGAGCCTCCTCTTGGGACAGGTCTTCAGTAAAGCTACAGAGTTCTGGCTGCAGCTCCAGAGATTCATGCAAATGAGACTCAAAGCCATACGTTGGAGCTCTGCAAGAGCAACTTTTCCCCTACAGTGTTGGTTCTTCTACAAAGGGAAAGGCTTGTCAGGTGAATGGGTCAAAATTTCCAAGCTTTTTTTTTTTTTTTTTCTAACCAGGAAACAATATTTTTCTAAATAGCTTTTGAATGGATTTGGAAACAAAACCAAAAATAATATACACCAAAATGACACCAATATAAGGCGGAGAAGTTGCTGGGTTTTCAGACACACAAAAAACAGAGCTCAGATCTATAAGCATTTATTTCAGAATTGAGAGCTTCAGGTGACTCCTCAGCACTGCTGCTCTCTGCCAGCCAAACCGCTCAATGAGCACCTCTCATCCCCAAGAGCTCCTGCTGCCGTCAGACTCCTGCAACACGCTGTAGATGCCATACGGAGGTAGGTAAGCCCAGGGCAGACAGCCCATCCTTCAGGAAAATAGAAGTGTGAAGCACCTGAACGATGTTTTCAAGTGGACAATAGCCCGACTTTCTGCCCAAAATGCTGAAGTTTTGCCTTGGAAAAAAATCTGTATATTTTTATCAATGAACACTTTCTGCTCAAGGTGTTCTGACAATGCACACCTCTGCTGCAAGGGCTTTTTTTATAAAAAAAAGAATATGAACCAAATGCCACAGTTATAAGTGATCACACACTGAACATGCATCGCCTGGAGGTGGGAAGGGTGAAAACCTCACTTAGACCACGGAAGTCCCAGCCGCTTGCTTCCAATGCCTTGAATACATTTTAGCCATCCTTGAAAATTAATGTTTAAAAAAAAAAAAAAAAAAAAGACATCTCTGATGTCTCCATGCACTTCATACTGAAGGAAGGAAGGAGCAACTGTTATACAGGGCCCTCAAAGGCTGGTGGAACAAACACCTCCATTTTGGCTTTTTCTGAGGCATCAGAGAAAGAGGTTAATTAAACACTGTGCTCGAGGTTAATTAAACACTGTGCTCCGTACTTCGCTGTGAGATTTTAGGTAACTATTCTGGCTTTTTTCACTGCCACTCAGAGCCCCTTCAGTGAACTATAATATTTAATCTTCGGTGTTGCTCCAACTGAAATGACTCCCCAGATTTGTGTGAGAGCCTAATGCATATCTCAGATTGCTCCCTGGGCAGTCCTTCATCTATCAAAGCAAGCAGCCTTCTGGTGAGAGCTTTCCTATTAGCTTACCCTGAGAGGTGGGTATGGGCTTTTAAAACCCATATTTCTAAATAACTCAGTGCCCCTATTCCTGCACCATCAGAGCATTTCCCGTGTTGTGATATGCTCATGGCCACCACATTTCTGTGCGGCGGAGCCGAGCTGTTAGACGTAAAGGAGGTCTAAGCACACATATATTAAACGTGTTGCTCAATGAGCAATTTAAGCCAAAAGGAGCAGCCCAGCCTTCCCATGCTGAGGTCACTCACCTCCAGTCCCAGATGTCCCCACCTCCCTACCGGCGTGTGACAAACAGGACTGGCGATGCTTGCGCCGGCAAAAGGAGGATGTCGCCTGGAGGTGGGAGTCCATCTCTCAGTAGCCATGAACGCCTCTCAACCTCTGGGTGGAACGGAGCCTCGGGGGCTGTCCCAGCACCGCTGGAGGTGCCTGGCAGGAGCTGGCAGGGCATTGTCACCATCTCAGACACACAGAGTGACTTTGCTGGTCACGAGGCTTAGTAGCATCAGGTGTCAAACTCACCAATCGTGTCTTTATTTTAATTACTGGAAAACAAACCCGCTACCAGCATTATAAGCAATGGTCAGCCTGCCTCAGGCAGCAGTGAACCGCTGCAGAGACCCCGATGTAGAGACCCCCTCTGCTTCCCGCTGGCTCCTGCATACTTTCTGAATAAACGCGGGGGGGGGGGCAGATCTTTTCAAGATCCCTTCCCAAGCTATTGCATTTCCTAAGCGAGCACGATGTTAACCATCCTGTCAGCGCTGTGTAAGCTCACAGCATTTTTACATTAGGGCTCCTAGCACGGCGAGAGCAGCACAGCGCGGGAGTTTAATATTTGGAGGAAGGGATGAAGTGGCAAGTGCTGAATTTGATAGCTTTGGATTTGGCACCGCTTTTCGATAGTGGTGCTTTCTAACAGTGCCCTAAAAACCACTGATTTGGAGAGAAAGTACGCAGGCCTGCCCTAACGCCCAAGGCACGAAAGCCAGTTGGCAAGTTCGTCCTCGGGACTATTAGTGCTCTTGAACACAAGAAACCTCCTGTCCCAGGATATTGCATTTACTTACGTCTCCTTTCCAAACTGGAAATGTTTTTGAGCTCCATTCCGCGCCTGGTTTTTGTTTCAGTTAGAAACTCAGGAAATCAAAAGAAGAAACATTTTAGCGTTCGCAGCACATAGCAGAGAGGGGGGCCTGACTGAGAAAGGACAAGCAGCCCTAGCAAAGCTCATATGTTTGTTAAAATCTCCCAATTACACTTCCACGTGCAAGTTCGCAACATGGCAACAGTTTGCCCACTGAGCATTTTCAGTGCAAAATGTCCCACTGGGAAAAAAAAAAAAAGAACAGTTGTATTAAATAGCTGCTTTGCAGAGAGAGAAAAGATTTTTCCCTGGCTGAGTGAGAAAATCAATAGACGTTAAAGCATTACAGATAATTGTAGAAGGATGTTTGCTTTATTTAAAACCACTCCTATTTTTCTGGAAATTAGTTCTGCAAATGTTGCATGTGAAGGAATAAGCTTCCCCAGGAGCATCACTGAAGATGATGGACGGGACTAGGAAAGAATGCACAATCATGTTTTCTTCCTCCCAGAGAGAGGGCATTAATCACACGTTCCTCCATAATCCTCTTTCCGAGGCCCCAGAAGGAAAGGGAAGAACCTGTCATAGCTCTAAAATTGGACTTTTCTGGTCTTCAGCATGGTTGTTTCCACTGGGCCTGTGACAGACCTGAATGCATCCCTCAACCATTTCCGAGCACCTCAGGGGAAACTGAGGTTTCATTTTTGAGCTGGGCTTATGCACAGGCCTTTTCCCTGTGCCCTTCCCCATCCAGCACTGGTCCTTTCCCCTTTGGTCACTGCCAGGCTCATATCTCATAAAGAAAACAGCTTTTTGAACCGTCTTGCACCTGGTTTTGGCACCTCCCATTTCAGGCTGCTGGGAGTGCTCCTTCTCTGCTGCAGCGTGAAGGCAACGAGGTCGATGCAGGCACATGGGCAAGGACAAGCCCAGATAGAGAGGCATCTATGGGACACAGCGCAACAGTGTGACCTTCCCAAAAGGGGTTGGTTTCTGAGTTAGATGACACTGTAAACCAGGTTAGCACCTCCACAGTGTCCATAGCTGTGAGCATGGACAAAACCTCAGCTCCGGTCCCAGGTTGAAGCAGTAGCATAACGAGAGCAGTTTTCAAGAGTGGAAGGAGGCAACTGAAAGTGCATAAGGAAGTTTTTGATCTGTAATATATTTGAATATTTTGAAGGTCTCTATTAACGGCTGTAGTCTCCCTGCTGTGGCAATTGAGTGGAGGAAATAATAATGGAGATTGAAAGGCATTCACCATTCGACCTCTCACAACCCTGACATTCTTCAGTAGAGTATGATTGGAATTGGGCACATCTGCTCTCAATAACAAACATAAAAAATGTCGTGCAGCTTTAAGGCATGAAAAACATACAGTTGGGCTAAAAGAAGGGCATAAATGTGTATATCTGTAGACTCAATATAACTTTAATAGTTCAGTAATAACTCTGTGATCATGGCCACACCATGTTTTGGAGTGCTTTGTCTCCTGGAAATGCCTGGGAAATGTGGCGAGGTGGAAAGTCAATCTCCACTTGCAGTTAGGTACAGCCAGCCTCAGGCCACACGCAGGTGCAATAGCAGAGGTCATGCACAGCTGATGTCCTGGCCATCACCAAACATAGTGCAGACCAGAAGCCAAGCCCTCGCCCCTTCAGCCGCCTTCCACAGGGCTGGGGTGGGTTGGCATGACGCAGAGACACCTGAGCTGTGACCCAGCACTGCTGGACCACGTCAACTCGCCGTGAGAAGCATGTATTGAAACCAGAGAGAGCTCAAAAATACATCCAGCTTAGCACAGGTCCTTCTGCACCTCACGGTTCAGTGACCCCCGTGGCTCTGTTTGCTGACAGAGGAAGCCAGTCATGCTGGGGACAAGACTGCAACGGGCTGAAAGATGGAGCATGTCCAGTCTCTCCAGACACAGCCGCTCAACCCGAGACTGTGCTACGAATCAAACGGTGCTGCTGATTCATCCCATTCCCACTAGCACATGTGAGTCATCTGTCCACCCTGGACTGCTCACTGATGAAAAGTTTATTTTTAACAAGTACTGGTTAAAAATAAATGTATACATCATACAAATGAGTAAAGCACTCAGCCCCAAAATGTGCCCTGAGAAAAATCAGCTAGTTTGAATGCAATAGGAAACCTGAGAACCAGTCCTTCTCTTACACTGGCATAAATCAGGAATAACCCCACTGAGATCAGTTACTGTTTCTATAAGGAAGCATTTTTAAGGCTCTGATTGAGACCATGCTCCATTAACCTAGTAGGAGTATCCCTTCAGAGGTTTTATTATTATTCAGTGATCACAAAAAGGGGACTCTGACATGTCGCAAGGGCTTAAGTGCAGGTTTTGTACCACCTTTAGTGCTATAAAAGTTAGGAATCTAATCTAAGCTTCTTGTTCAACCTCCCTGTAAAACAAAGAGAGAAACGATCATCCAGCCCATCTTACTATAGGTCTCAACAATTGGGAAAAAATGCCCCTTGCAGGTGCAGATATCTCTGCTTTGACTATAGACAAAATCTGAATAATTGACTGGGACTAGACACCTGAAGTTTGGCAAGGTGACCAACACCTTAAGTGTCCACAGCAGAATCAAGAACTGAACTCCGCTCCTCTCAGCTCCAATGAGAGGCTCCGCCTGGCTGAAGTGGCTGAGGATTTAAAGACTTTGTCTAAAAAAAGGTCACTAATAGAGCATATGGGTAAAAGCCTATAGTCTGAGATGTGCAGCAGAACAAACCAATAGTCTTGCCTGGCCATCAACTCTGGAAATAGCACATCAAGGGCCTCTAGCATGAGCTGCATTATGGATTACAATTGTTGGGAAAGCTGCATGATATCAGCCACTGGATTTAGCCTGCTTCAACAGAAAACACGTTTGCACCACATGGAACCTGACAATTGCCCTCCCTGGGTTTTGTCATGGACACTGTGGTCCTTTTACATCTGAACACACACACGAGCAGAGCAGTGCAGACACATGTGGTCTCCTACTCCAAGAGCCAACATCCCAAGAAGATGTTTAGTGTAAGAAGCATGGAAGGGTGGGAGACAACTGAATGTGTCTGTTTAAAAATAAAATAAATAGTTGGCACATACATACATTTGGATCACAGAAACAAGGCAGAAGCACCAATAATTTCCCTTGCATATTTGTAACGAGCAGATGGCATGTGGTAATTTTGTGGTGGGACTTTGAAGTGACCTGCTCTTTCAAAACGTGAGACTGAAACAAACTTTTAAGAGCAGAGCACTTCCTTCCTGTTGTCTTTCGTGTGAGGCAAACAGGCTGCAGAGAGAGATGTGCTCCCCTTCCTTCCCAAGCATTAAAAAAGACCCAGCTGTGTTGTTTTTTGCATTAAAGCATTAATGCAGAAAGCCTCTCAGGGCAGGCACCATCTACTGTTCTCCCCATGAGCTTTGCCTCCTCCCCAGCTACATGGCCCCGTGGCACTGCCACACTCATCCTAGTACAATAATCATAAAATCATAGAATCATAGAGTCATAGAATCATAGAATGCTTTGGGTTGGAAGGGACCTTAAAGATGACCTAGTTCCAAGACCCCTGCCATGGGCAGGGACACCTCCCACTAGACCAGATTGTTCGAAGTCCCATCCAACCTGGCCTTGAACACTTCCAGGGATGAGGCATAATGAACCAACACCAAACATCACTCACCGTGGGGCAGAGTGGCCCCAGTCTTGCACCCACCTCTTCCACTATGAAGGTGAGCCCTTTGGCTGCTCCTTCCCCTCCGAAGGCTGCTCCGCACAATGTGCATGGAGATAGAGCTCTGGGGGACCTGCAGGCACAGATGCAGGCATTCTTCTTACCAGCAGAGCAGTGTCCAAGGGAGCAAACTCAGCAAGTGGGAGCTATATGAGAGGAAAGGAGAAGACTTGTGGTATGGGCCTCGGATACCCTTGGTAATGGACCACCCTCCTCTGGACAGGGAAAGGGGACATAGCTTTGGTGCATCCTGCATGTGCAGGTGGTCACTGCCCATTTGCTTCCCTTGACAGAGTTTCTCTGTGTTGGACAATGCTCTTCCACAGTTCTCGCTCCTGATTCCCCACGTGCAGATATCCACAGGAGTCATTCAGGCCTTCTCTTCCTGCAATACTATGGGTGACTTTCACCCACAAAGAATACGCCTAGGAAAATATTTTATCAATAGAAAAGAAACCGATCTCCAGCATACAAGGCATGGATCCTTGATTTGCAGTAGACCAAAGCATTAATTTGCTGTTGGTAATTATTTAATGCAACATTTTGTCCTTAACTGCCTACAAAGAGTAATAGCCAGTAACTACAACTTAAAAGAGGGCAACTTTGGATGCAGAAAATAATGCTCTTTCGGAAGCATTTCCTGTGTCTTTCTGAGTGCCTTATCTGACCAGCATCTTTCACTTTTATTTACATTTTATCTTCTTTAAGAACACTTGTGGTATGGACTGAGTCATCAATAAGGGCACAACATGAAAGGAGGGATGAAAAATAAGCTGTCTTAAGAGCACTACTCTGCAGGAAACTTATTAGCATTTATTGTGCAGTATCAGGTTACCAGAGTTGAATGGAAAGAACAGAGTTTATTTAAGTGGCACAGAACACAACTCTCTGGAAGTCACATTCAGTATTTTGAAAGTACATAATGGAAAAGGACATAAGAGAAATCTCTTAGATTTTACAGAAGCCAATAACAGGTACAAGTTCGGGGGGGGGGGGCGGGGAGGTGTGTGTTAAGGCTCATGAGAGCCTTAAGAAACAGCTCTTGGATAAGGGAAATGCCAAGGAATTAGGGAAGAAGGTGTAATTTACAGTGGGAGAAATCCCAGGGCTATCACATTCATAACCTACTTGCACGAAGCCTACGTCTTGTCATTGCCCCCCAACTCCTCCCCACCCCCCAAATAAGCAAAAGGGACATACTTAAGAAACAGCTCAGTAGATTTCCAATACTGACTCCTGCATCTGGAAGACTTCTGAGCTCTTTCAATGGCCAAGTCACAGACCTCACTCCCACATAAATAGAATCTGGTTGCTACTGATGTAGACTGGTAGACTGCAGGGAAACCTTCGAAGCCTCTCTTTAGGAGTCAAGCAGGATATATATTTACAGATGACGTGCATGTGCTGCAATAAGCGAGGTACACAGTTAGAAATGAGGCTAGATTTCCAGTTTTGAGCTCTCCTTGGCTTGGGTAATGCTAAAGCGTGCACAGCTGACATTTCACTCTGAGAAAGCAAAAATATATGCAGAGAGAGGACTTTACCTTGCTGTAGGAGAAGATCTTATTCCTCCCTGACTTTGTTCTCTCAAAGCAGAAGGTCATAATCTGAACTTCCATTATGGCCATTCAAAAATGCATCAAAGGTTCGATGGATAAAAGAATGTTATTTTCCAAAACCGCTGGGACACTTCCTGTCAGTTCACATAATTGAGTATTACAGTATTTAAATTACAAATTGAAGATTATTTTTACAGGTGTCATTTTAAATATAATATGAAATTTCTTGACATTACCTCAGCCGTGCTACACAAGCCAGCTGCACTCGGACTTGCATGTGTGATGCACATGGCTGAAATTTTGTCATATTACATCATGGGCTACAAAAACACACAGTATAAATAGACGATGTAATATTTGAGGAGAGCAAAAACATATAGTGCCGGCCTCACTTTATGGAACCCCAGATCTAATACGGACGTGGAAATGTAAACTGTTATTAAGAGTTCAGATCAAAAATCTTTAGAAAGGGTCATGCAGAAGCGCTGGCCGAGGGCAGATAGATGGTGCTCGATTGCCCTCCAGTGGGCTCCCACCAACTCTGTTTCCGTATCTCCAACCTGTCCCAGGGAGGAAAACCAAACCGCACGGCTTCGTGAAGCTGAGCAAACGAGACAGCTACAGCCCATAAGGAAGACACAAGCTATTCGCACTGGCAGCTCTGCAGACCGACGAGAAAAATGTTAAATTCATTAAGAAAAAGATCTTTAGGAACCCTCTTGGCTTTCTATCCACAAATTGGCATTAGCGGCTGCAAAGAATTTGCCTTCAACTGTTCTAATTTAATGTGGCTTTCTAAAATGCTATTATCTCCATTCTGTAATTTGTTATTTCATTTGTATGGTTTCCAGCAAATGCCTTGTCTGGAAAGGAAAATTCCACCTTTTCTTGTACTCTGTTGTGACTTGCAATTTGCTTTCATTCTGCATGAAAAACTCTGTTCCCATCAAAGAATTCTAAGCGAAACAAGAAAAATAAAGAAAACAAACTGTCAGCAACTTCCTAATGTTGTTAACACAGAAAATGTCAACAATACTCACTAGATAAATTAAAACACCCCTGCCCTTTTGCTACCCTCTTCCTAAAGAAACCGACATGAAGCTTTAAGTCAATTCCAACCTTTTTAAGCAGTTCCAGATCCAGCACACAGTGACCACAAGCTGGGTTGGGTGGCTGGGCAGTAACTCACAGACGTTGCCAAACTCAGAAGCAAGGAGATGACATTTCATCTGTAGGCCTGTCCACACAGTGAGAATAAGAGACTGATAATTGTAAGATTAACTGAGCAATTTTTGTTTTCTGTACAGCTGGGCTGCTTCACAAAAAAAAAAAAAAAAAAAAAAAGAAAAAAAAAGGAGCACAATTTCAGGGATTCAAGGAGTAGATTTATAGTGGAAAAGGCACTAACATATGGTAGGGGTGTTAGACTTTCAATGCATGTGTAGCTATTAAAATGAAGCACCATAGCACAATGACCACCTCTGCCTCTTAAGACAGAACACTACATTTTAGTGATTTCATTGCAAATATTTTCATTCCACTCACTTCATGGGTCTTTTTTTTTTTCCCCTACATAGAGACATAAAAAGGAAAATTTAAAAAAAAAACCCAAACATTTCCAATTTCTCTTTGGTTTTTGTTGCTCTTTTTGAAAAACACAAGAACCTAAATAAAATGGAAAAAAATCTGTTAATGTTCCCATTCTATATGGAAAGACATTTTCAAGGAAGATTGCACGTTTTGGCGTTAGGCAATTTGGGTTACCTCCATGAACAGAGTTTACTCTCTAATTGGAGACAGAAATAAAAACTGTGCAAAAATAAGAGAGTGGGATCGTTTCTTGTTGTGAAAGGAAGGTAACTCGAGGCTACACTGGATCTAACCTGGAAAACGAGCATGCTGAGATGGGTCTGATACTAGGAAAATGCAGCCGGCCAGATGTGGGGGTCACAACCAAGGCCACAGTCTAAAACAGATTAAAACAGGAGAGGGAGCTCTCACCCAGCCCGTCAAGGCGGGAAGGTGCTCCCAGGTACTCCACGACAGACTTTAAAAAATAAGCCATGAACCCCTTCAACAAGTCAACTGTTTGTATCGCAAAAGTGAAGCACTGCTTTTCTAGGCTTGAAGATTCGTTATGGACAGGTAACTACTAATGTGAACATTTAGACATTGTGGATTTCACCTCAAACCTACAAAAGTTGTTTGTTTTGTTTCAGGGATTCCTAACATTGAATCACTGGAGCTGAGTTTGGGCTCGGTGATGTTTGGTTTGTTCACATCTGAAATTCAAAGCAAAAAATATCAAGGCATGGGAGCTCATATGGATGAAACCCAAAGCAAATGTTTGCAGGAACCTCTGAGAAATGGAAGTGCTGTGTTCACATAGTTCTAATTATAACACTGCGTCTGTAGGATTCATATGAGCTAGGACTCGTGGAAGAGAAACATAAAGGAAAGCTGACTTAAAGGGAGGGCAAAATACCCTATGGAATTTGGATTGGAATCTTCTAATGTGAAGGAAATCTACTGCAGAAAAGTGGGAACTACTTAAAAAACAGCTGGAGAGACCACAAGTGAAATTCATCCTGGTTATAATCTAAACACAGAAAAGGGCAACAAAGGCCAGCTCAGTTAAGCAGGGATATAAAGTCTTATACACCGTGTGCAAAAAGCCTAATAAAGGGTCTTTAAAATATAAATAGCACTAAGAACTACATAAAATGTAGACAGAAGATAGTTAAAATGAATAGTTAAGAGACAAAGGTAAACTGTAAAGAATACTTTGGTTAATCATAAAAGCTTCTTGCATATTCCCATGACAAAGAGAAGGGAAGGCAGAAAACCGCACAATTTAAAATTAGAATGAAAGAGATGGTGCATTAGACCCGCTCTTCATGTTGAAATGGTATTGCTCCTGATTTAAAGCAGAATACAGCTTTTGGTATTTTCCGTCATCGACCCATTTGTTTCCTGCTCACAGTATGAGGGATTCCTCTCATCTCACTGAACTCAGGTAGAAAAGGAACAGGCTGTCCAGTTACTCATTCAGACACTGCCGGCAGTCAATGGAGGTGGGCATTAAAGACAAGTAAGGCGAGACACCTCTCTTGAAGTGCCTGTTTCCCACCATGAGCTATGATGACAAAGCCCAGGAGCCTAAAGTTAGATGTGAGGACATGACTCTGTGTCTTCACAGACATAATTTTAATTTAGTTACAAATTTTCAAGGATATACCCTAACGACTTGAAATCAATGAACCTTACTGGTCTACAGAAGCCAGGGGTATGAGCCTCAAAGTAGCAAATTGCAGTTGCAAAAGTAATAGGAAATTTGTCCCCAGATGAAACCAAAAAAATAGTTTCTGCCCATAAATGGCATCCTTCCATGGCAAACATGAATTTCATCTGTGAGTCATTTCTCATGGAGTGGTAGAGTTACAAGGGGTAAATGGCTCATTATAGAGTGCAGACATGCTGGAAGAGAGAGCTGGAAAGAGGCTGCTAGCTAGTGTCTGCGCAGTTGCAGTGGTTAGTTCTGGAGCTCTCCCTTGTTATTATTTTCAACTGTTCAGTGTCATGCCTTTCCACAACACCAACTGCATGCATTTCAAAGAGTAATAATGTCTTTGCATGGCAAAGATCAACCTCCAGTTCTTTCTTGTTGTATTTCAGAAGCACATATGAGTTACATGAAGTCTAATCTACACGATTTGCAAGAAGGACCTTGCAATGATCTGCTCAGAGACCACCAGCAGGGAGTAAAGCATTTGACAACACAGACTAGGACTTAGTCCAATCTCTGATGAAAGTCATTTTTTTATTGAATTCCTCTTTTTCATTTTAATGTCATAATTAAATGCCTTTTGCAAGCAAAATTGCCAAGGGGTTTGACTTCTGCTCAAAAAGAGAGACCATTCTGGGGGAAAGGACTTCACTTTTACAGTGAGCAAAAAGCTTTTATTATGAAGTAGCAACACTTGCGATTTTTGACCTGTGAAATCCTGGCTTTCAGTGAAATTGAAGGGATATTTTGCACTTACGCGGAGATGTAGCAGAGTTGTCTGCCCAGTGTGGGAGGTGACACTTTCCTATCCCTTGTAGAAAGTGTACTATGGAGGATGCTCAAAATGTTCTCCAACTGTGGGCATTTTCTGTGAGGTCTTATTTGTAAGAACTCACAAATCTCAAACCGTAGCAATTACTTTCACCCATTGTAGTGAGTCCTGGATCTAACCTGGTAACCCAGAAGCAAAAAGCTCCAAATAGAAATCAATAATTTCGTATATACTTTCTTCACGGGCAACCATGGTCTAGCTGAGGAGCTCCCTGAAAGCTCAGCAGTGTTCCTGGATGGTGCTTTTTGAAATACAGTTATTATGAAACAATAACATGACTGAAATAGATTAACACAAACTTCTGTTATTTTACATGTTAGGTGCCTATATCAAACAATAATAAATGTTGCTCATTAAGTACTTGTTATCAAAATCCCCAAGGCTCTTGAAAACACATCTGAACCAAAAAGATAACAAAACAGGTTTCACAAAAGCCCTCTCTCATGAACTACCAAACCAAAATTATTTACTTCCACTGAAACAAGAGTTTTGAGAGTTCCTACTGTGTTAGGTCTATCCACAAATCCTCAAAGTCTATGGGAAACTTTCCACGGAAACTCAGGTTCCTATCACAGAACACAGGGAAGGGAAATGTTCTAACTGCACAGGCAATGCTTGTGCTAAAAGAACATAAGAAACAGAATTTGCAGTGATAAAGACAGGGAAGAAGAAAGGCCAAATTCAGGGCACACCTAAGTGACAACTCAGCTGATGATTTTCTGAAAAGCTGAATATCACTTGAACAAATGAATCAAATATCACCACCATCAGCGGTGGTTTCAGTCCTGTAGATACATATTCAAATGCACAGTTTGCATTAGAAAATCCAGTATGAGATTTTTCAGGTGCAATGTGATTTTATTTTTTTTTTTCAGAAGACCTTTATGCGTTTGTTTTGAATAGTCATTAATCAGAGCAATGAAGAGGGGGGAAAGAAGAAAAAAAAAAAACAACCAAACATGAGAAATGGAGTATCACTTAACAAGCCTGCAATTAACAGACTAACAAGTTTGTTATTTTTGTACTTTTTCCCACTGTATGACCTAACGGAATACTAGCAAGCTTTAAACACACCACAGCTCTAGCAAGAGCATTGTGGTCTTTCACAACGTGCACAACCATACTGGAAGTCTCCGTGAGTTTGGCTGTTGTAGAGCTAAAACGCACTTGATGTCTTGTCCATATCAATTTATCATGAATCGTATGTCAAGAGCTCCGTATTGATGAAGACAGCATATGAGAAGTCATGTGCTGGGACATGTTCCAGTGTTTAAGCATAATAGGAATCTTAAGGAATTTAGTCCTATCTTGATATTTGAAGAACAATGCAAATAATATCAGATTTCAGATCCATAAGAAATGCTTAACACGGAGCCAAACCAGAGAAATGTACAGGTGTCTTTTCCTGATTGTTTCCAAAACCGCCCTGTCCCTCTACATTTCTAGTTTTTGCTCATTTGAGAAAAGAGGGGGAGGGTGAATGCTTTTTGATTAGCAAAACTAAGAAGTTGTGCAACAATGCAAAGGGAGGGTCAGAGTTCAAATTCAACATGCTGGATTGCTTGTCTCCCTCAATCCTATTCACTAAATCAGCAGCACTGAATTGCTATGATGACAGGAAGAATTTGGAAGGGGAGGAAGGTTGTGATAGTATTGAAGACAAAAAATAAATCTATGAAATGATTGTCTTAATCTCTTTCCAAAGTCAGAAGGGTCTGTCCATTAAAAGAATGAATAACTTTTACCTTCACTGCAAAAGGATGAATTTGTGCTTTAAGTGTCCACTATGAATACACATTGTTAGGTTTTGTTTGATTCTAACCCAAAATCTGTGTTAGATAGGAAACTTTTCCCAGCAATAAAATGCTTCTCACATAAAATATCTGTTAAAACAAGCAAATATTCTCCCCAAATGTTTGTGATACAGATAATGTCATTATAAGAGCTTCCCACAAAACCAACTAAACATTGACTCTTGCCCAGATTACCAAGAACTTTTACGCACTTAGCTTGCATTGAAAATTAGAAGCTTAAATCCCTCTGAGACCCTGCACTCATAAAAAAGTTAGATCTGAAAAATAATTCTTACTAAGAAATCAGATCATATCATGAGATTAAGGCACACGCCTATTGAGAAATGAAATACTATCTCACTGAGAAATTAGCAGAGCAACTTAAATGCAAAGAGACTGAAATTGTGCAGTTCTTTAAATTGTTTCATTTTATTAAAGCCTCAGCACTCACCAAGCACTAGAAATCAGTAGTCTGGGTCCTTGAAAAAAATTCGGTACACTTTGCAAAATGCTATGTATTTAGGGCACTTAACATCAACACCCGCTGGACCTAAAAAGCAGACTCCTGACTCAGAAAGAGTTAAGTTAGGAACTGAGGTTTAGCAGAGATAATGAGGTTTCTCTGGAGCTTCAGAATGACTCATCCATGCAATGCTGGAACTTATCTCCATCCACGGATCTTAGGAAACACTACAGCATGTTTTGGTGGACCTTGTCCTACGTGGGGAAGAGATGGAGACAGGGGCATGGCTGAATGACCCTTCATTCAAAACCGCAAAATAGTTACCTCTTTCCCCGAAGAGTGCCTGGCATAGGAGAAACAGTGGTGAAAGTGCTCTCATCCTCTCAAAGATGGATCAACAGACAGCAAAGTCTGCAAGACCTCTGTTGGCGGGGTAGGGGCTCGTACAGCTGTTGATCCTATAGGACCACTCCTATAGGTCCATCTTGTAAAGTAAGAGGGTTTGCCGGCATGAATGTGGGCATCCCATGCCAGGGAACAGTGCCAGAGAAGAGTCTCAAGCATAACAGCAGTACAAGAACTGAAACAATATCTGAGATTTAGGTATCTAACGTCCACCTACTTACCCAGCTTGGGCAGCCTGAAGGCTGTTTTAAGTGACTTAGCACCTTTGAGAGGAGCACCTAACTCCCTCTGATTTCAGTAGCGATAACTGCCTGGGTATTTCTCCTTCAGGTGTCGAAGACACTCAGCTCTCGGAAACCAGCTCCAGCACACAGCCAGACACCTTGGCTGCGATTTACCCCATTAATTTTAAACCCTTTTAAGTTACGTGCCTAGTCTAAACTAGCCACCAATCTCCCTTCTGAAGTCCATGTGAAGAGATAAATCTGTCCAGGGAGGAATTCACTCCATTTATCCTAGACATTTCTCTTAATTTATTTTCTAAGAAATGGCTTGCGTAGTGCTTTGCAGGAGTGAGGCCCTATCTCTTAGTACTGTTTCAGCTCCTACAAATCTCAGAATATGACTACTGAAAATATATTCAGCTACTGAATGCACAGAGATGCTTTTGAATTACAAGATTTTTTCCCACTGTCAGCATCTTCTCAGCGTAGTCCCACTTCTTAGCACACCTTACTTGTAAATTATCAGCAGAATTAACACATTTTTAGCTGATGTTTTTCCCATAGTTCAAGAGTTAACTATAACTTCCTGTGATCCGTAAGGGTCTATCAAGCTCCTATTGTCAATGGAAAATCATTCCTTGACAAGAAAAATGAAGCTCCTGGTTTGTTTTTTTTTTTTTTTAAATTGGCTGTCTTTCCTTTTTTCCACAGCAATCAGGAGAAGATCTAGAAAGTCAGAGGTGCTCTTATCCCCAAGGTTACTAAAAAGCAAATGAACACACACAAAAAACAGTCTAAGAAAAAAAACTGAACTGAAACTGAGACACAAGGGATAATTCAAGCAGCATTTTCAATACAAACCTTGACAACCCTGTGTTGTCTTACAGTACAATCTTTTTTTATATATGCAGCTGATATGCAATTCAATGTGTCATTTTTTTGGATGTGATAGCAAGAAATTCCAAGAATCGTTCAGCCAAAGGTAACTGTAAGTATAATATCATGTGTGGGTATAAAAACTGAAACCCCTTATTTTGCGAAGCACTTCACAGAAGATTTGAAAAATCCACCTTCCATTAGAGCCAAATTCCAACCTCAGATACACACTCGGGGCTCTCATTAAAGGCACTGGGAGCCAGCAGTACTTTGTCGAGGGCAGACTTCAACCGATTTTGGTATTTATCCTTACAGAGCAACTCTACTGAAACCTTGATTAGCCAAATGGAACAGAGACATGAAAGTAGTTTAGATTAACAGAGTTTGGATAAGTAGGAGAGGTTTTTAGTGTTTTGTTACGCACTTTAATAGATGTGACCTTAGGCCACAAATCAGCAAGGCTCCCGGGCACATGCATAACATTAACCATATGAGTAGCTGAGTGAAGTCAGCAGTATTTGCACTCTTAAATGAAGGCGAAAGTGTAAGTACAAGGTAAAACTCATCCCTAATTTTGAAAAGGAGGAGGACGGTGGTAACTAAGGATTTTGTATCGCTCAGTTTTATTTTTCACCATAAACACAAGCTTAAAGCAAGCTCCTCGAGGCAGAGACTGCTTATTGACAATCAGGTGACCCATTCATGCCAGCCAAGTGAATGGAGCTAAACCAATGAGCTTTGGGTACAGGTGACAAAAATCTTGGACAGCAACAATTTACAATCTCTGCCAACAGAGTTTAGAAAAGGAATCCCAACAGGTCTGGAAGTGTGTGCCAAAATGCCCGCAGGAGAGTCATTCTCATTGTCCTTAACCCCAAGACCAGAGTAGTGAATCCACACTGATTTTTATTCCAAGGAAAATGAGGCTATTGGAGGATTTGTTTGTATTCCCACCTCACTCCAGTAACTTTTGCACCAGGCTGCAGAGACAGCAACAGTCACTGAAATCCTGAAAGTTTCACAATGACAAATGCTGCAGTGATGGGACAATAAAGTACCTGGGACAACTTTGCAATTTATTTTAAGTTTATACTTTTATCCTAAAAAAACCGAACTTGCCTTCCAGTAATAACTACCGCATTATAAAGCATTAAGGAGCAGTAGTATGTGCTAGCAAAGGCACATGACAACCCTGTGAAAATTAAACCAGGGATAACACAGAGCTGCAACAAATCAAGCCTTCCCCCAACAGGGGAAAGCTCGTAGCTTTTCCCTACAATGATTAATAATAGTAATAGTAGTTCCCTATTTGATCACCTGGGTTGTTTGCACTGACTCTCGGACACGTTTGGTAGGTAAGCGCAGAAGCTCTGCGTGCCACTTCACGGCAGTGTGCAGAGTCCTTCGCTCCTCCCCACACCACGCCGCGGGACGCAGCCACGGAGCACTTGGAAGATCGTACGTGAGCCAGGAGAGTCTGTCACACTGGCATGAGGCTGGGGTATTACAGGATGAATAATCTTGATCCAGATTTTTTCAACTTCATCTGATTAGGAAGAGGGAAAGAGTTGAAAGCAAAAAAAAAAAAAAAAAAAAAAAAAAAAAGAGCTCCTTGTGGAGATTTCCATTCGCTAACAAAATAGATATGCACACAAACTAGCACATCTGAAGCCTAGAGAGATGTATTTTTTTCATGGATTTTTTTTTTTTTTCCTGTCATACCGATGCTTTATTAGTAATAGCTTTAATATAGCCTCTGGAAAAAAAAAAAAAAAGACAAGAAAAAAAAAAAAGAAGAATCCAATATCAATCTATTTTGGAAGAGTAAACATCCGTGCCTTATGGGACACATGCATCAAGCTTGGCCCAGCTGCATGACAGTGGCATGGTCAATCTGCCTTTTCCATCTTAACTCCCACTGTGGGGCTGTTGCTGAAAAGGAACCAGGGAGAAAGGCTATTCCTTTATTAAGGGAAAGCCATACTGTAAGTTTTAACAAATATGGGGAGACAACAGGAAAAAAAAAAAAAAAAAGGAAGTCCTTTTGTTAAATACCCAGGAGTCGAGACCCTATATAAGGACCTCTTCTTGAAGCGAAAGCACGTCAAGGGAATTGGGAGCACTGCAGTGAAAGCGAGTCAGTGGGGGGATGTAACAAACCGGTGTTGGTAACAACAGAACCACAACAGAGAGAGGCAGCGCCTGCCCTGCCTGCGTGCGGGCTACAGCCCTCACCGCCTTCAGCAGAAACTCAATATGAAAATGCACAGGAAAGCTGCTGGCCTGAGATAAGATGAAAACTGTAAAATATCCAGTGAAAATAAAAGCTCCTGGGGCTGCAACGAAGAGAGAATGAGGAAAAACAAGAAAGCAGTAATGTAGCAATAGGAGTGATGAAGAGGAGAAGCAGATGGCAGTAAGCACAGGTAACATAAGCATCCCCAAAAAAACAGTGGTACTCAAACAATGCAGTGTTTTATTCCTGCCCTGCTTTCATTTCAGGCCGTCCTTCCGTCACTGAACTCAAACATCTGTAAACCAGCCATGCCTGTATCAGGTGTGAACCTCTCGCAGGTCCGCAGCCCTGGGCCACTTGCTGGGGAATGAAACAAGCACATCCACACGTTTGTGACCTCCTCACTGCTCCCCTGGGGACTATTTGCATCACTGATTCTGCCTCAAGTTTCGGGGAGAGTGATAATGAAAGAAGCAAGAATCAAGTCCCTGGAAGCCCTCCCAGGGTGCTGCAAAACCAGAGCTCTGGGGGAGGGGGAGCAGGAGGAAGGAAGCATGGAAGCAACACTAACCCAAGAGCCATTTGTGTGAAAGGCTGGAAAAGCAGCTCATTACTATTGTCAAAAGAAAAAAATTGTCATTATCTACACAAGTGGTTTCATTTTCTTCATCTTACGTACCAGACAGCACTTTGTGATGGAGAACATTGGTTGAGAAAGGCACAGAAACTGCTTTCTCCCCCCCCCCCCCCCCCCCCACCTTGCGTTTCTAGATAGGGAACTTGAGCAGTAGCATTTGGGGAATCTGATTATTTCATCTGACTTTCTTTTGCTGCTGATAGCAGTTCACAGAAGAGCTACCAGCACATGTAAATGTAGGAAATAGACCCCATAGACTGCTAACCAAATAGCTCCTGAATTAGATTTTGGTACAGCCTCACTGAAAATTAGTCAGTTATTGGTCCGTATAATTCTGTGACACAATCCAAAAGGGAAAGCCTGTTAGCTCAAGCATTTACATCTTAGGTAGGAAAAAATACATCACACATGTATCTATATAAAAAAAATAGGTACAGAGATAGAAATAGATAGATGGATAGATGGATAGATAGCTAGATAGACCGACAGACAGATACAAATATCTATATAATTTAAATATGGTTTAAGAAACTGAAGGGCTGATAGAATAGTATGTTAGAAAAACATTCTACCCTGGCAGAAAGGTCAATGAATTTTTATGATACTTGCACAACATGCGAGATCTTAGACCTTCAGGCTATGTCTGTAACATTTTATACATTAAATGTACCCTGGACTGTTTTCTAGTTCAGGCGCCAACTGGCATGGGCCGTTCCACATCCATCTTCTCCAAATCTCCTCCCCTCCAAATCAGGGTGGCTACAACCAGACTGTCTGCTGTGAATAATCCTAGTTCCTGAATCGCCTGGGAGTTGCTCAGGATAGCACTAGTCAGCGCGGGCTGAGAACATGTCACAGACTACTCCGAGTAACACTATTAACGATAAGAGTTCCAGTGCACAGGGAACGTTCCTGACATGTATGATTTACTGGTATAGACATACCCAAGGAAAGCCCAAATTCAGGGCCTGATGTAACTGTACTGGATACAGCAGTTTCTAAGAAATGAAACATCATAAGGGTCCTGGACCTCACACTGAAAAATGAGCAGTTTCCCTGGGGCTTTTATGATCTTCAGGAGGAAAATTAGTTGTACTTTAATGGAAAGTCCTCTGTAAGCTGTTCTGAGGCCCTCAGGATAAAAGCATATCAATATTTTACATAGCATCATGCTTTGCAGATATTGTACTGCACACTGCTGACCTGTGACAGGGTAATATGTGCAGCTAAACCATAATTATTAGATTGGCTATCTATTGCCAACACCAGTGTACACCTGAGCTCTTCAGTTCTCTCTCGAGGAAGTGTCACCAAGTTAATTTTACGGGAGAAGAAACTAAAGCAAAGAACACACTAAGCTTTGTGTTCATGAATTTGCAGACCTTGCCTCTATGCTACAAGTGATCTGGGCACCCACAAACCCCAGTTCCAGCTGAGTCTCCAAAATAGCCCTGTTACCCTCATAGAATCGTAGAATCATAGAATTGCCTAGGTTGAAAGGGACCTTTCAGATCATCCAGTACAACCATCAACCCAACTCTGACAAAAACCATCACTAAACCATATCTCTAAGCACTATGTCTACCTGTCTTTTAAATACCTTCAGGGATGGTGACCCTGGGCAGCCTGTTCCAGCGCTTGATAACCCTTTCAGTGTAAAAATTTTTCCTACTATCCAATTTAAAACTCCTCTGGCACAACTTGAGGCCATTTTCTACTGAAAAGTGTAGTCCACATCACCTGCCTAGAGCATGTCAAACTTGGAAGCATCAATGCCCAGTCTCAAGTCAGAGCCTTAGTTACAGGACAAGCTTCCTGCTATCTGCCGCTCTCAGAGAGATTTTAGAAGGAAACAGGTGTCACAAGCAGTTTGCTAACACCATCATTTCTAGTGTTTTAAACAACTGGAGCAACAGCCCAGAACTGGTTTCAGTCTCTGCCAACTTCCGTGAAAGAAATGGCACTGTAGAAACAGTGTCCTTCACGCCGAGTGTGAAAGTCAGACTCCCGTATGTAGGATCTTTTCCAAGCGAAGACCCACCCTGCCACCTCTCATCCATCTCACCCAAGAACACACAAGTACTATTTGTTATCCTCATTTTCAGCCTGCACAGCTATGTTTTTTCTGGCTTGTATCCACAAAAGGAAAATATAACAAAGGAAAAGTCAAGGATGGATTATAGCTCTGAAAGAGATTTAATGACAAACACATTGGCATTTTCTCTTTTATTTTTACATTTCATTTTACCAGTTTCTCCTATGTGACATGTTGGACTTTGGTACAGATGGCAAAACCTACGATGTGCCCCTTCAGTACTGTATTGCTCCAATACCCCTCAGTGACGTCCTCTCTCCACTCCCCCTTGTCTTTCTTAGCTGATCTTAAAAAGAAATGTCCAGACTTTATAAAAGAGTTTGTGCTAATTGTTAAAAGCTCTTTTTAAAATCAATTTTATCCTCTTGTCTCCCACACCAAATGCACTTGGAGGTGTGAATATACTGGTGGGTCACATTAGTTTACAGGGAAGGTAAAGAAATGACCTGTGGCTGAGTTTCTAGGAAAGGTTAGTACTCCCTGCCCAGGAGGCTGTTTTTTTTCATGAAAACTAAGATTATAGACTATTTTCCTGCTTCATCTTGCATCGTTTGGACTTAAAGTGAGATATCTAAATTGGAGCCTATTTTTTTATCTATAATCAACAGATGCAGACAGATATGCTCATTGCCTGTATGGGGAGCTGAAGAGTATGAACCCCTAGGCAAGTTGGTCTGGTGCCTAAAGTTAGATGGAATGAATCCAAGCTGAAGGTCTTCATTTTGCAGATTGTATTATTTTAATATGATTAAAGCATCTAAGGCACAGGATATGTATTTTTTCCTAACAAGGGGAATAAAAGAATGGAAAGACAAAAGGATCTTTTGAGATATAAACAGGGTGATATGGAAGAAAAGCTCATGAAGTCCTCGTGAGACCATACCAAGAACTTTGATAAAGAGGTAGAAAATAAATTTTTCAAAATAATATATGTATAAAAAGCTATAAGAATATTTAGGGGTCTGGAAAGTCCATCTCTATTAAAAGATACAAAAGCTCAATAATGAGCCATGCTACTCATTTACAATGAGATATGTTACTCGTAATCTTTCAGTAGATAGATTTCTAGCATTGTCACCAACACAAATAGAGTTTCTGGATTTTAAACAACACAGCTGGTTGTATCGAGATATATGCAGACTATAAAGGAGGGGCCAATGTGCAATATGCCTTTGACTGTCCTGAACAGTGAAAACCATGCCCTAACCATGACACATCTTGGCTCAATATCTTCTTCAGTCAGATTTTCCAGTTCAGCTGGAGACTCCTGCCCTTGGTGATGGGACCACCACATGGGGGGTTTATGGCCTAATTTACTCTGGTCAGGAGTAATTTACTCCAGCTTCCTCCTAACTGTAATTTATGTAAATCTCTGAAAATCCTCTTTCCTTATACCAAGCCTCTCTTTCTCCCACTGATATCAAGAGAAAAGAAAGATGGAAGAAGTAACGATGCAACACAGATGAAGCCACATAGAGATATAAATGAACACACTGAACACAAAGAATTTTCTTTCCTTACCAAATTTCATGAGGCATGCCTGGATCCTCACATCTGTGTTATAAACCATGGTGAATTGATTAACAGTGTGGTTTTGCTCCTTAATACAGGGCTATAATACAATGGCACTATTCATAGTAAACCAATTGAGGATCAACTAATTAAAACTACACAGGAGGTTAAGTAGGGCTTTAGCATCTCTCCCGCAGGAAACAAAAATTGGACAGGGGACACTTCTGAAGATACGGGCCAAAGCATGAATCAGGAAAGGTGAGTTGTGCATGCGTCAAACCAGGTTCAGACAACTGTTCTCATTACCAGATATTGCAGTAGAAAATCTCATCATTCCCACACACATAGACACCCTCTTTCCCATAATGACCCCATACCCATATCACTTCCTCCTCTTGAAAATTATAAGAGGAGGAGTATTCCTTCAAACTGTCGCTTTAGTGAATGATTCCTTTAGATCCCCTTTGGAAACACTGACCAACGATTAAGCCGAAGCTGGCAGATGTGCGCACATGAAAGCTTTAGCGACATACACAGCAAGGAGCTGAGGAGTGACCTCAAGCTATGGCAACCCCAGTTTGGAACTTATTCTCCCCTTGACCTGGAGCAAACTTCGGAGCACACCACAAAGCACCTTCGTCTTGAGTTATTACTCATGGGCTGTTGAAGTGTCTTGCTTCACTTCACCTATCAGTATATTCATTTGTTGGAGTTTGTTTATATCAAGACCACCTGGTTCATAGGGATAAACAACCTTTTTACTCAGTGCATAAATCTAGCAAAGCAATTTTAGCTTTACATTTAGCTTAAGTTTGTTGATTCTTTAGAATCAGTAGTGAGTGTGGAATGAGAAAAAATGAGCTCTATTTCTCTTTTTATTCCAGGAAACCTACTGAAGCAAGAAAATGACTGTTCTGAAAGAATTTTACACATGTTTATGTATCATTTTAATTTACTAGTTCAGATGAAAGGCAATTTAATCCCTGTTCTTCTGGCTTTGCAATTAGATCTATGAAAAAAAAAAAATCAAAAATTATAAATTTCAATGCAAGTGCTGAAAAAACAGGGCTTTTGAGATTAAAAACACCTTTAGTCTCTCTGTCATTGGATATCCTTTTCTTCTGAAGGATTATTTTGTAACTGTGATCAGGCTATGTCCTTGAAATTCTCTTCCCAATTAAAGAATCCACAATGGTGAAAAGCTGCACTATGAGAAAAGGTTCTTTTATTAGAATAAGTCATCAGTTCAGTATGGCCGAATTTTCATTTCATAACATCACGTAACTCTTCAAGTCTTTGGTACTTCATGCAAGGCAGTTGTGCCAATGTGTTCCTGGAAATTACAAAGATCAATGAGAGATTTCAGTGCCAGAGTTGAAGCTGGTTAAAGCTATATTAAAAGTGGAACAATCAAGTCACTAAGCGAATGGATTGTGTTCTATTTCTCAATTAGTTTTGTACCTTTCTAAAACCTGTGTCATGACAAAGATGAATTATGAAGAGAAGAATATGTGAAGGCATGGAATGGAAGTTGAAGGACAGAATGAAATGCATGTGTGTGTATCTGAAACAGGTTATTACAGGCAAAACTCATTCTTTCATTATCAAGTAAATCATTTATGGCTAAGGGAGGTCTTGTAAACTAATCTATTTATATTTCACAAAAAATAGAGCCACACTGGGGAGTACTCGTTTCAACAGAGATAACAGAGATTGCAGTAATTTTTAGGTGGGTACTTATGTAGCTGAAAAGAAGATTATAACTGGAAGGGGGATGGGAAGAAAGCTGTCAGTCTTATTCTTCCACTGAACATCCTCAAGGATAAGTCTTGAGACCTATTTTATTTCTAGTAGTCATTAACTACCTGAAAGCAGTCTTAGCATTGCAGGTGACAGAGCTGGGGATTTCACCAATGCAAATTTTCCTACCAGGTGATTCTGAGGAGTAGCAGAAAAAGGATGAAAGTTAGCAGTAGTAAGTTCAAGTCACACATGGGCAAGGGTGCTGCCCTTGGGGTACTCGGGTTAACTGTCTAACCTGGGGTTCTGAATCAGCCTGGGAGGCTGCAGCTTCTCTTTGTTCACTTTGTAAAAGCCTTATAGACCCTAGAAACAACTTAAAGCCGTCAGTATGACTATCATTATTAGAGTTGTGTAACAAAATCACTTGCTTGAAGCTGTAGGCCCATTGGTTGGAAATTATTAAGATGAAAAAGATCTAGATTAATTGTTAAACAGCAATATTAAAGGTCTAAAGGATGTAGAAAGAGAGGTATTTCATGCCAGGATTGTGAAACATAAGCACCATTTTCCAAAGCAGCATCAGTACAACAATTACTGTACTGTCTACAGTTCCACTGACCCAAAAAGAGTTTTAGTTCTTGACAGGTGACTTATGAATGGAGAAGAGAGGAAAGGGGAATCATTAAGACATTAAGGAAAAGAAGAACCTGTCTTATGAGAGGAAATTAAAAGACTTAATTTGTTTAGTCTAGCAAATAAAGTCTGAGAGTGGTCTGCTCCATAAATATATCAAGAGAATAAATGCAGAGAGGAATAAGTACTATTTAACTTGAAAGTCAGGGTTAGCAAAAGAAATAATTAGCAGCAAATACATTACATTAGGCAAGTAGACGAAGGTTTGAAACTGGACTGGGGTTCTGCAACAGTCTTCCAGTAGCAAGAAACCTAGCTAATTTCAGGATGAGGCTTGATCCACTTAAGACAGATTGGCTAGACTATTAGGGGACAAGGCATTAGGAGCCAGGAGTTCTTCCAGGCCTATTTCTTTATTTCCCCTCTACCTAAATCAGAATTGGTTTCTCTAGAATTCTTTAGGCATGATGGCAAATGAATGGATAAGGAAGAAACAGCTGATATTTTTTTTTTTGGGGTGTTCAAATAATGATGAGTGACCCTTACAGAAGACTACCATGTAAGCTTCATACTAATAGCAAAAGATTAATAGTAGGATATACCAAAATTTTGATTTCCAGAATATAATTCTCCATTTGTGTTCCTTCTCTTTTATATCTGAAGTATCTGGCACAGGACATGTTGAGAAACAGGACACCAGACTAGATAGGTCACTACATAGCACTTTGCCTATATGGCAAGTCTTACATTCTTATATTTCCAAAGGTTATACAGCTGAAATGTATTATCTTAGTCCTGGATTCTTTGCTCTTTCTGTTGTGATTTTCTCTGACATAAACCATAGCAAAAGAGCCTACATGATTTCAACACTAGGAGATTGCAAAGTAAACCATTTTTACATACCATGTCTGGTAACACTTTAAAATAATAGCCCAGTTAATTAATGATGAACTACACTGAATATTCTTATACAAGTACATATGACATTCCTATTAGTGCCAAATGAGTTCATCATGATTAATGTTATTACAGTACATACCAGTGAAATTCATAAAGGCCATTATGCTGAATGGTTACCTAGCACCAAAAAGCACTCCGCTCCAGCCAGCAGCCCACACTCAATAAGGGAGATGAACAAAGTTCTATTCTAAGATTTGTGGAGTTGCATTATTATCAGCTCGGTGTGAGATACAGGCCTTTAAAGGAGATCTTCAGACGAACCTTCAGTATTAGGAATTCATTCTCAGCCAGGCATGGTGGTTAATGGGCTTAAAATCCAAGCAACTAAAGTCAGGTACTGCAGAGCTTGACTTTTCACCAGGGCAGGTAAAGCCTTTGGAGTGTGCATGCTCATCCTCTTTAGACAACAGTCTTTTTATCATGATGTAAAAGATGAAGCATGCCTGACTGAGAGCAAAGATCATCATGGGACCTGTGTGAAGAAGGGTGCTGAGTCCCCAGCTCTTTCCATCGGTTGCCTGGCAGGGACAGGAAACATTGCCTCCTTATGACTTGTAGGGACAGTGCTTACTGCCCAGATTTCACAACACAAGATGAGCCACAGAGGCCGTATCTACAACAGTAAACTCCACAGAGCCAGAGGACTGGCAGAAGTTCCTCCACACTGCTAACCATTGACGGCACTCCCTGGCAGAATTTTGGCCTGGGTCAGCTAAGATTCTCCCAGACACCACACCAGCTTGGTTCAGGGATTAGCACAGTCAAGAACCATTCCTCATAGTCCGTTTGGATGTAGCCACTCTGATTTGGGGGAAGGTCATCAAGTTTAAGTGTATGCACACAAGGTATATGACACAAAGTTTAAGTGTATGCACACAAACTATATGACACCAGCTGAATTTAGTGCCAGAGAATAGCTCACGATTCATTTCTCCACCACCTGTAGATACACCGTAAAGGCTGTACCTCCTAAGAGCCATACCAGCCCTGGGCCACCGCAGCTCCAGAGAGTACTTTTGGCTTTCCCGCACTAACAGCTCATGGTAGAAATCAAAAGACATCCTCTTCTGGGAGTGGAAATATGGACAGTACCGATGCTGCTACAGGGGAGCTGGAGACAACTAAAGGAAGAACTAAAGCTGCAGGAAACTGGAAATCATTGACCAGCAAAAGCGCAAAGTTGCAATATTAATACCTGAAGTGTATATTCTTCCAGCTTACACAGATTGTCTGTTTAACTACAAGTCCTGAGCTGTAGCTCTTGGGATTTTCACATCAGGATAGCTGAGATAAGGTCTATTGGGGTCCACAGTCACTGACAGAAGAAGACAGATGTATGCAAGCTTCTGACATTAAAACTGAATCCATCACATTTAAATGGTACTAAAGATCAATGGTGAAGTTCTTTTGAAATTCAAAAGGACTAATTTTCCATCTCAGCATTTCTGAGGCTCAGGAAATTGATTTTTCAACTGTACTGAAGCCATTATTAAAAGTGTTCCATTAAAGGAGTGAAAATGAAGATGGAGGAGCTTGGAAATAAGGGTATTTTCTTTTGAAATAGCTAGAATTTCAGAGAAAATGGATCTTAAATCTCGGATATTTTAGCTGCAAATGTTGCCAGTGATAGTAATTGTCCCCATTATTTACACTGAAATGTAATTAAGATAATTATGAGGGGAGTTTTCTCACTAAAATAAGCAGAATAAAAAAGAAAACCTATTAGGAGTATCTTGCTGAGTAAAAAGTAGATAGTCACAAATTTTTTAAGTGTAGAATCAAAATGGAACATTTAGAAACAAATCCATTTTCTACTAAATAATAAACATTCTTGTAAATTGTTGCCCATCACTGCTCATAACTTTCTTACTTTGTTTTGCATTCTGGAACACCTGTCATTCTCACCCTAAAGTCACTTGTCGAATCTCATTTTTTCTGTTTTACCATAACTTCTGTCTTGTGCAGAATGCCCTACGCTATCAAATGTTTAAACATCAGTTTAGCTTTAAGCTTGTGAGTAGTTCCAGTGACATCTGTAGCTCTAATAATGCTGATTATGAACACATGCTTAAGTACCTGAGTTTTGGTAAAGTTTCTCTTCAGTCATCTTCTCTGCAGTTCCTCCTTTTTCAGGCTGAATCAAGCGTTCAGTTTCTCCATGCCCTGCAAAATTTCCTTGCAGGCCTAGCTACAATATTGAGGGTTGAACTCATAAGAAATAATTCACTTGTTATTTTTCAGCCAACCCAGCAGGAACTGTCAAGAAAGACTCTCTAAATTCTTGAAACCTCAAAACCAGTATTCATTCTATCACAGACCACGTATCACTAGTTCCAGGACCTCCTACATCAAACCTTGATTGAAAACACCCAGTGTCCTCTTTAACATCTTCTTAATCTCCAATAATGTAGCACCATAAAATGTGGTGTCTCAGGTCAGGAGAACCAACATAACTTACTGCTTTATATGTCAAAACCAACCAGTGACTTGCAACCAGAAATGAATCCACAAGCCATATGGTTGGCCGTGTATATTTCCAGAGAGGCATTTTGGAATACAGATGTGAAGACAAAACCTTGACACACTTGATGCTCCTGGAGGAAGTAGCTGTGCAAGGAAAAGGGTGACAGCTGGGGAACCTGACCTAAATTCTCGTTTTGACTCAGTCGCTGATTCATTCTAGCCCCACACATGGCTCAGTTTTCTCAAGGGCAAAGCGTGGGTGATACTTTTCCATTTAAGTAAAGTGCTATGATTACATGGATGATCAGGCACATGTATTATTTTTAGGATATACAGCAATGGTGGAGTCACAGAATTGTCCAACCTAAAAGAACAATAAAAACCAAGTAAGCTCAAAGGAGGGGCACGCATTGTCAGAGTCAGCTCCAGATTAAACTCTGAATAGTTGTGTGGCTGGTAACACTGCCTATTAAGAAACTTGCCCCCGATTTCCCATTTTAAGTCCCTCTTTGGTGGCCCTCAACCAATTTTGATTGCTTGTTCTACGTAATAGATGTCCATCAGAAACTTCTTTAATTTTCAAGTTGGTTAGCAATTCTGGAAAATGCAAATAGGGGGAAAGTATCTGGTAACTCTTTCAATAAAGCAATGATTTCTTTTTTCATTTAAGAAACTTAAAATCTGGGACAAAAGAGTGCTTTTTATATTAGGTGTGATTTTGCCCTCTCGAGGAAACAGAAATGGTCAAAAAAGAAGATTCAGAAAACAGTTTGCCTTTGCAGTATACTTAGCAAAAACCGGCCTCACTTTTAATCCAACCATCTTAGAAATCTCCATCCTCCATGACCATCTTAGTCTTCTCATAGCTCCAAAAGAAGTAGGGTCAGGAGGACATTTGTTCTCACCAGCACGACTATTCTTAGATTTTTATTTTTTGTGTCCTGCAGAACATTTTAGCCCTATGTTCCAAACTTTATTAGGCAGTTGCTGGTAGTGTAGTCTTCATTGTATGAGTGACCAAATGATTTTCATAACTGTAAAGGACTCACAAGTGTCAATAAAAAGACCTGTATTTTGAACACATACTGTCATACACAAGGCTGAATTTTGCAATAAATCAGACCCAGGTTAACTCAAATTGGGCATTTAAATTTTAGCATATAATGTTTTACCTCAGTGCCTCAAAGTTTTTGTGATAGTGCTGCCCTGTACCTGAAAGGGGTATGGGTAAGATGATTTACTCTCCTGAAGTTTGGACGTATGAAGCCCCAGATTTTAAAGTCATGCACAGAACAGAAAATACCATGAAGAAATTAGTAATTATGGTTTCATGGTTTGAATAGATATTTAGCCATATGATAAGGTATAATTCTTCCCTGAGCCAGTAACATCCCTTCCCTCCCCTAAAAGTGGCAAAGGTCCCACTGAAACAAAACATATTAGACCATGCAATTAGTGACTGTATCATATGCACATGAGATTTTAATTCACATTGCATGAACGAACAATTTCCGAACACTTGAGTATTTGACATTACAACCTGAATAATATCTTTTTAATATAACTTTGGGCAGTTAATTTGCATTTAAAGACTCTGGAGCATTTGGGAAAACGATGGATTGACACGTTGGTCAGGCTTTTCCTTTGATGAGTGGAATTTTATTTTCTAGTACATACAGATTTAGTACTATGCTAGCATTTACTCTCCATTTTTCCATACTTACACCTTCATGTCAAGCCACTTCTAAATTTATTTCCAAAGGAAAGCAGCCCAAAGTTCAACTAGAGCAATTTTTATAAAAAAATTGTGGAAAGCAGAAATTAATTCTGACACATCTGATCAGCAATTTGTGGCATCATTCATCTCAAACTCCCCAGACAACTGAAACCAACAGAAGATGATAATCATTTTTAAGTACAATCTTCAACTGGAAATAATTTTCTATCTTCCCCAGCTCCTCTGCTCCCCACCCCCAAAATATAAAGCATTTTGCACAGTAACGTCTTTAATCTTTTCTTTTGTCTCCCTAGCACATAACACAGATGGGCTGTGATAGGAAAACCTGGCCACAGTCCACTTCTCTCCTAAAGAATGGGAAACAAAAAACGATTGGAACTAACCAAACCTGCTCAATGGGCTAGTTTCAAAAGAAAAGAATACAAAATATTAACCTTTCTATTTTGGGCCAGTTTTGTTTGCGTGTTATTTTTACATTTACTATTCAAATTATAATAATTTAGGGCCCTGAAACAGGTCAGAATGGCTTCAGGCTAGTCACCGTGGGATAGAGGTTACCCTCCCCTCAAAGAAATGTGATATATTAAGGTCCAGCCAAAGGTATCTTGTAATCACATTCACGTTATGGAAACGGAGGTGGGGTGCAGGTGAGAGCAGTGGAGGAGGAGGAAAGGGTAAAGAGAGGTAACGCAGGGGAAAGGTACCTATTTCTTTCCTGTAAGGTTAAATGGATGGAGGGTGGCAAATTGGACACAGCTACATCCTGCTGAATTCTGAAATCAAGTGGGATTCACAGTGTCTTGTCCAAATTTTGTGAAGAAGGGTATGTGGTGAAATTATGACTTAAAACAAGTAAATCAACCACTTGGCAATGAGTAAAATTTCAGAAAGGGCGCAGTCCCTGATGAATATAAGAGAGCACATTGGTTTTATCTACATTTATATTTATCTGCACTCTAATAAAGGACTCTTTTTATACTGAACTATTCCTTTCCTCTTGATAGATAGCACAGCGATTAACATTCCTTGGCAGATCTTAGAGAAGTTCTGGTGTCAATAAAGTCTCACTAAATTGAGTTGAGTTCAGATGATAAATGTCTCATTCTTTTGTATCCCAGTTCCGTTATCAATCAGGCAGAACTACAGTTGGCAAATAACTTCTTTCAGGTCAAACCACCAACTTCTCCAGCTCCCTTCACCTCAGAACAGAGTGCACGGTAACGTGAGTGAACTTACCCCAAAACGCTGGGATACCTGGTTACTACACGCAACCTCCAAGTTTTAATGTGGCTTACGTAGCATAGGCCAGTTGTACAAACAAGCAAGTAAGATTTAAAACATATTCTATTTTGAATACCACAGTTTCCTTAAGGGCAGTTTAATGCAGCATATTTTTCAGATTTCCTGTGTGTTGCATGCCACTGTGATGTAATCTAGCGAGATGCTCCAAACTGTGACAGACATTTTCAAATGTGAAAAATATGTTTCCAAAAAACAAGGTTGCTATCACATCAGACTTCAACAACCAAGAAAAGCTGGGCTGACAGGTTTGAACTACATTTTATGCCATCTCAAACCTCTAAGAGCATGTAACTCTGGTAATGTGTGCGATATTAAAACTTAAATGTACTCCAACAGAGATAAATGAACATTCTGAAGAGATCATTCTCTCTATTTTTAAGAACAGTAGTCAATATCTGAATGAACACCTTCTGAAAGATCATGTCTCAATAGGAACACATTTAGAATTTAAGCAATACTCCATTCAGCCTTAGCAAGACTTTTTAGCCAGTGCACTAGTTTGGGCCACTCTGAGGAAAGCCAAGCCTATTGAAAAGAAGGAGACTGAGCAGAGGCTGAGGAGCCATCACCTACAAGGGAAGATTGCTAGAACTATCATTGTTTGCTATTGGGAAGTTTGAAGAAATTACCAAGTTAAGATCTTGGAAAGTCCAAGGCAAAGAGGTCAGTAATAATTTGTTCTCCTTGCCTTCAAGAATGAAAAGTAATGGACTTTAACTGCAGTGAAGAAGACTCACATCAGACATTATGGAAAACTCCCTAATGGTAAGGGTAATGAAGCATTGGAATAGATTTTCTAGGGAAGCTATAGGATCTCTGGAGGATTGTAAGAGCTGGTTAGGTACGCATCTGGCAGGAATGACATAAAGTTAGTTGATTCTGCCCTGAGGCACAGGACAAGATGACCCCTGGGGGTCTGTCTCGCATAGCTTTATTTTCTATCAATCTGTATTTTTGAGACCTGCAACAGAAGGCATCCAAAGCACCAGGTTTCAAATCGTATTTCTCTTTATGCAAAACCTGGACTTGGGTCTTTGGGTTAGTCATAATGTCTTCATTTCAGTTTTGATTGCCTCTTCGGGTTGCAGGACTAGTTGAAGGGGCAACTTGACTACGATACATTAAAATGTATGCGATGAAGAAAAACAGCAGGTTTTAAAGGACTACTTTAACACAATAATTTCATAAGAAGAGTCAACAGTTGGATGCAAGAGGCATATGTTTTCAAAGTAGAAGAAAAGTGCATCTTACTAAAAGTTTGAGTCGATGATCACTGAAATTTTTACCAAGGAAAATGATGGATTGCTCCCTCTTGAAGACATTGACTCAAAACTGAATATCTTTCCAGAAACTAAACTTTAGTCACATAAATTGTTGGGTTCAATATAGAAATAATAAGTTAAATTACTGTGGCTGCATTGTACAAAAAAAAAAAAAAAAAAAAAGGGCTTTGTCATGTAAATAATTCTTTTAATCTTTCATCCTAGTACTCTATTCTTGGTTGAAATTATTCATATTCTATAATCAAGTCATGTCTCTCTTACATAATAGAACAATGTTTTTCTGATCTACAATTGTTTTTCAAAGCAGCTATCTTTCCCATCAAAGATATTCAAATTGTTCACAAGTAAGATTCTGAGAACACTAAGATTTTCATAATTCTTTGGACTTTTGGATACTTAGATGGGAAGAATACACTATTTTCTGTTTTTATAATGGCCTATTACTAACATTATCTTACATTTCAGAACAATGAGCCATTTTAAAGTATAAAAATGGCCTTAAAGGTTTCAAATATGTTAATATGAATCATGTCAACATCTTCAAAATACCTTTCTGAAGATTCTGCCAAATAAAAAAAGAATCAGTCAAGTGAAAGAAAAATTAACAGAACTTTGATTCCACAAAGCAGCTTTTTCCAATAAAATATCTATTGTTTAATGTTCCCATCCCACTTGAATTTTTTTTTTTTTTTTAAATAAAATAGACTGCTCTTTTCCTTTGATTCTGTCACTAAAAGTCTTTTTTGCCAGCATTCTTATGGCTAGGGGTTTTTTTTCCAAATCTCCAACTCCATATCTTTCTTTTCATAGAATCATAGAATCATAGGGTTGGGCTTTTCAGAAACAATCGGCTGGTACTAAGCACAACAGAACAAAGAGAAAAAAAGGTCTTCCTGTCTTTGGCTCAGTTGAACAAATTATTTTTTATTGGACCAAATGATCTGGATTACCCTGTGTAGTCATCATAAGAGATCACTTTGACAGTATTTGCGTCTTTCACAGATGTTGTCAGTGATAGATCCACGCTTATTTCCACAGCACTGAGGGAAATTTTACATGGCTTTGGAGCCAGAAGCCTTTCTGGAACTCTACTGAAAGCACTTCTATTTAATGAAGGTACCCACTGACAAGTCTTTTAAGACTTTGTCAGGTGGATCATAATAGACGCAAAGTTCGCCTCCTTGATATCATGTAGTGCTGATCCTTTAGTCAGAGTAACACTTGGTACAGATTAAAACACTCTGTAACACACACTCGGTCTGTGCTGTTACCAAAATCAAATTAATTTGTCATTTCAAAAAGGAAAACCCAGCTTATTTCCCTAAGCCATTTGTTCAGATACACTCATGTGAAAATTAATTTCTTATTAATTAAATCCCATACCAGACTGTCCACCGTTTGACTGGAAGGTGATGCCAGGTAAACCAGCCTACAACTGTCTGGATCGGCTCATTTCTGCTGTTTGATTGCTGGCACAATATTGCAATTTTTCCTCTGTTCTGGAGGTTCCCCAAGATTTCAGGACTTATTAAAAAAGGAACATCTGTGAAACAGAGACATCCTCAGCCAACTCTTTCAGGATTCTTAAATGCACGTTAGCCAAGACAAATGATATAAAAATGTTTATCCCTAGCAGATCTCTATTGTTTTCCTTCGGTACTGATGAGCTAGGAAGGTGATAAACTATGTCACAGTATATATTTCCAAATGGAGATGAGAAATCCTTATTACTTCTGTCTTTTTTACTTCATCACTGTCAGTTTTGTCTGGCTCCTCTAGCATTAAATCTATCTCTTCCTGAAGCCTTCTTCTGTTCCTAATATCTTTATCCCTCTCATCAGAGATTTTTCTATAATAGATTTAATTTCTTTTAACAATTAGACAGATTTCATAATTTCTACTTTGTACAGGTTGCTTTCAACCTTCTCTCTTTTTTTATCCTATATGTCAGATATTTGGGGGTGATTATAGCCTTCTTTTTCCACTGGACCAGAATTTATTTTAGCAAATTACATCCTCTGTGTGTGGAATCACTTACTAGCCAAACAATAAACTCTTGCTGAGGAACTCCCTGTTTTCATTCATTTTTTTCCATCTCCAATTGCCCTCCGAGGCAAATTTATTCATCACTTCTCCCTAACTTCCACAAATACGCTAGTTGTTGGGACTGTTCTCTTTTAATATATTAAGTATAAGTTACATATTACTTGCAATCAGATCGTGATCATCAGGCCCGTAGCCACTAAAGGCTGCTGTGCAGCGTCTAATTCATCTATATCCACCAGAAAGAGATCCAGCATAAAATTACTCATTGTCAAACCCAGTATGTTTTGCGTTAGAAAACCATCATCTATCATCCATCATTTTTAGGAACTTTACTACCCTCTGCATGAAGTGGAGCTTCCATCACTGCATCCTGGACTCAAGTCCCTCAAGACAATTATTCTTTCTCTATATTAAAGACAGGTGTTGCTTTGGCTGGATTCAGTGGGCTGTAACTAACTTACATTAGTGCACGGTCCTGGCCTTTGCTAATTAGTTCGTAGATTCATAGGCATTCAAGACCGTACATTTCAGGTTTCCCTCTAGCCTCCCATCTTGCAGAACTTCAACTCACCACATATTCAATCTTTTTATGGATTTTTTTCTATATTTTTCATGTAGTTCTATAGACAGCTTTAATCAGAGAGAGAGGAAGATGGCTTTCTTGCATTAAGAAAAGCATACATGTAAATTAGCCTGTAACTGTGAAAAGACACATTTTACACCTCCAAACGAGTTACTTTTAATACACTTCTATTCATAGACTCTGAGACCTTAAAGGACTATTAAGATTATCCCTCCAACCTGCTGAATAACACAGGCTGTTAAAGCCCACTGCCTGTTCTTCTTTGGATCAAGTTTGTTCCTGACTGAAATATTTCAAAGGGACTGATGATCCTGGTAAATTGGTAATGAATGCTTTGTACCAAGTTTATCTCCATTCTGACATGAAAGTTCAGACAGGAGATCATGTTGTGAAAGCTTGGCATCCTTTCTTTAAAATTATATCAACCAAAAGCCTACCTGATTATTGTACTCCGGAGTTTCCCCCCTAAGGACCCTCTGTAACTAGTTTAGATTAAAGATATCTGTCTTCCATACGTGATTCTAAGTGCGAACCATAAATTCTACCTACGTTATGCTGAGGATTTTATTCTCAAATACTATGACGACGGACAACAAAGGAGCTCCTTTGTAAATGAGTAATACCGTCAAAATAAATGTAACTTGTGACAATAATTTCTCATAAAATCCCTTTAGTGTTTCTTAACTGGAATTACCATAATTCACAAGACTATTATTTTAATCATAATATAATTGTACAGCAAGAGACTTGGATCCCTACATTCAAAAGAACTTATTTTTTTTTAAATGCCATGGATTTGTGCAATGGAACAGCATACATTTTTTTCAGCCTCTTAATTAAAAAAGCCTGCAAGGCTCCACCATTTCACAAGCTGAAGAGCAATTTTCATAATTATAATTACACAGAAGCATGCACATAAACTTGGCAATCCCCATCTAAGCAACTAGCTCAGACTAAACTTAAATTGTTAATGCTCCTTTGCGTCGAACCAAGCCAAAGGGATCCGTGAGACCCGATTTTGCTACTAAAGCTGATTATCTGAGATAACACCCACTAAACTGCCAACTTTTGTTGCAGCTACAAGGTTTATTAAGGGCAAGAATACACATAAAAGATCTCCAGAAATTAATAACAATGCTTATGAACATTTTTCCTGTTGGAAACGGTTATGCCTGCACTGAGAGAATGTACTCAGACCCTTTAAGCCCCAGTTAATACCACTGATGAAGCAGCAAGAAGTCATCTTGCTTTTGCTGATAACAAGCAATGGGGACGAACAAACCACCATGAGCTGAAGCAACGTTAAAGGTGTGTTCTTGTCATGAATACATGCCCAATTTGTGCTGGCCGAGAACAGGGAAAGGAATGACACCGGAGACTCCACGCCAGCGCTCTGTCTCTGAAAGCAGCGACTACGCTGATGTGATGGGCCCAGATACGCTGGCTTGAGAGCCAGACTGCACTACAGGTTCAGCACGAAACATCCAGAGCACCCCAGGGAGTCTGGCTGCAGTTATCCTGTTACGGGACCGAGTCCAAACCCTAATGCTATCCACACTTGTGCTGCGGGTAGGAGCACGAACTCCCTGCCCGTTCCTCCCTGCTAGAATGGGGCAAGTCAAAACCTAAACAGCTGCAAAGCTTTGCAAAGCTTTGGTGTAAATTAAGAAATTTAAACTGTTGCTGCTGCTGTATATGAGCAATGACATGAGGCAAAAGTCTTTGGTAGTGATAGACTTCAAGTTTGAGCCTCTGCTCTAGCACCAATCCACATTATTCCCATCATCTATATGGTACCAATGCGATGGGAAAGCCCCTAGTACCCAGAGGCCGCAAGACATGCAAGTACAAGGCTATCATAATATGTCAAATATGCTGTTCACCCTGAAAAATTACATTTTCATTTCCCTTCTCACCCATGCAAGGAGTCTGACTTGGCTCTCTTAGTCCCTAAATTTCCAGTGAACTGAAAAAAATAAAGTTAAATTTAAAAAAAAAAAAAAAAAAAAATCACAGCTCTCATTTGTACCCTGCAAGCAGAGCAAATCAAGGTCATGGGGCGCTGCCAAATGACATTTTTTCCTTTTTCACAGTTAGAGGGGGATTCAACACTGAGCTTGGAAGGAAAAAGGCTACCAATGAACCAAATTGATGCCAAAACTCAGATATGAAAGCAAAAGATGGTAAGCCACGGTGCATGAACTGTACTGCCACAGAGGATGTCCCAGCCAGATTATGTCTATAACAGGACAGTCTTTCTGATGCTTTTTTAACACATATGCATGATGCAGTATATCCACTTGTTTGCTTTGTATTGTCTTACTTCTGGAGCAGGCAGGCCATCTTTCAAGCAGCTAAATTATATAAAAAACAAAACAAAACAAAAAAAAACCCAACCAAATGCAACCAACACTTGTGTATGTTATTTAGCTTTATGGTTGCAGGGTGGTACAGGGTCTGTTTATGACATGTAAGTCCTCAGGTGCTTCACAGTGTGAGTAAGCATTGATGAAAATGTGATTTTATTAGAATACTGATATTAGAATATTTCTTACAATAACATATAGAAGCTAACATATTTTAATGCCTTGTATGATTTTCAATACCCAGAATAACTGCATAATACCACTGTTACAACTGTACAGTATACTTTTTGAAGCAGATTGTTGAGGGATTGTTTTGACTTGAAGCAATCAAGTCAATCAAGAAAAGAGTCATTTCGATCTCCTGAAACACTAGCTATTACCAATAGCTCAGCAAGACCTCACAGATCTTTAAGGCATTCCCCAAAGGCCTCGTCATTCTGCAAGTATCTCTCTGCTCTCAGACTTGAAGTGCTGCTCAGTGGGGTCAGCACTCCTAGGCTTGCAAGAAGTCATGTTGGTTAACATGCAGCTGTGCTGTAAAAAGGCTGGAGTGGCATAAAAAGAAAAACTATCACATGTTCACCTATCACAAACACGCAACAGTCTCATGGGAACACACAGCTGGGTGCAGAAGTCTTGACCTATCCAAGACTTCACTGCATTTCATTGGGCTGTTTTGAACGACGTGTGGGTCAAGATCTGGTTGAAGGTCTGAAGGTCTCTTGAGAGTCTTTCAAAATGAACCAGGTACCTGAAATGCAGCAGCAACATCCTAATCCCACACATGACCTAGCTGAGTGATTTCTGTTTGTGGTGATTTAACTAAATTCAGGGAAACTGCAATTTCTGTTTTCTGCAGCAGGTTTATGGGGATTGCAGAAATAAGCCTTCCAAAATTGGATAAAACAATTCTGAAATCTGTTTCTAGTAAATTAATATGTCTCATTGCAAGAAAAAGACATTTTAGAAGTTCATGAAGACAGAACTCATTGCAATGCACTGTTGGCTGACCTTCATATGCTTCTTCTATTCTGTGCCCCAAAAGGCATTATATGCATGTAATTTCCAATATGGGAACAATTTGAGTTGTAATTAGGCAAATCTCAGAAGGTTCCGCCACTGATTTGTTCATTCTTTCAATATTATTCTATAGGACACACCAAAAACATTACATTAGGTTCAAGCAGGGGACAATTAAGAAAACTTTAATCCTGTTACAAGGGTATGTAAACATATCATCACTTCATAATGGTGTTATTATACTTTACATATTGGGCAGATGGGTTGTATTGGTGTTCTGGCATTTAGTAACGCACATGCTGTCTCCAAATATAACTTGCAATATTAACAGACACATTTCCCATTATCAGATCCATAGGATGATAGTTTTCTGCTAAAAACTGTAATAACAAATATGTACCTGTCAAAAGAAGTAGTGACAAAGTTAAGAGATTGGGACAACTTATTGTCAATAAGCCTTTTGTTATGATGAAAAAAGTCCACAGACTAATATTATATTGAGAACAGGTATTGACACTCGATATTTTGTATTTTTAAAATCTTGTCTATGATAAGGGGAAAGTGTTATTTGCAATTTATATATCATTTCTATAACATTATATACATATACATATAGTGCAGGCATAAAAAATATGTCCATGTGCTTACACACATTAATGCCTATATATGTGCAAGCATGTGTGTCAGGTAAGGGATATATAGGATTCATTACTAGCTGCACTAATTGAAGATTCGTTGAAAGTCAGACCTTTTGTATACTGGTTAACATCGTTGAATTTAATATAAAGATATTGTGGAGCCTAAAAAACTCAACATCCATTATTGTAGAATGTTTTCTCTATTCTTTAAACTCAAAAAGGCAATTTCTTGTTCAAATGACATTTAAGAAAACTACCCTAAAGCAATTTCCAGGACCAGAAAAAAAGCAAAAATTAATTGCATAAATGTTATCTTCTTTTTGTCAGGTGATCCGTTATAATATCATAAACTATAGAGAGAATCTTTCACCTTTACTTGAATTCCTCTTAAGGTATCTATTTTAACAACAGAATAATATTAAAAATCAGCTTACTTAAAAAGAAGTGGAGGAATTCGGTATCAACCTAAAATTACAGAGAAACATAAATGAAGAAATTTAACTCACAAATTTTGTGTGAACCAAGTTAGGCCCAACTGCTCACAAGATGTAACAGGAAATTGGCAATGTTACGTGAAGTAGTGCTCCAAATTTATGTTCTACTTGATGTAACTTTAACACCAGTTTATATTCACTGTTGTACTTATAGTCTTCATTTTGCAAGAAGAGTACAAAGATTCATCTGGGGCTGTGACTGGTAGAGGATGACTAGGAAAATGCAGAATAACAGGGGAAATAAATCCTCATGCCTCTCTTGGCATTTCTTTTCTGCTGCCAGTAATCAGAGGCATAAGGACTTCCCAAGCCAGAGATTATTTCTTCATGTTATTAGCCTTTGAGTACCTTTTTTCCATGAATTCATCCAATTGCTTTCTTAAATTCACATCAGCTTTCAGGATTATAAGTGCTGCAGTTTAACTATGCACTGTTTATTTTGAACTTGCCATCCCATCACCTCCTCAGAAGCCCCTTCATGTTTTGCCTTATGATAAACAGTGAATAATCATTCCCTGCTCGCTAAAATCATGCCACTTCTGATTCCTAACATGTCTTCTACCTTCCTCAATCATCCAGCACACTAAATTAACAAAACGGTGCACTAAGAGGACTTGAATAGATTGAAGTCTTTAAACTAACATTCACTGACTGCTTAATTAGATAATCTTTTAAAGTAAATAGTATTTGCACCACTTCTCTGGAAGAAACGTGTTTTTCTAGGTTGTTGTCTAAGAAGATATGTCTCTTTTCTTGGAGCCGTGCTCGAGGATCAAACTTCTAAACAAACTGATAGCAAAGACAATTAATAGCACCACAGCGTGGTTATAATTCAAAATGTGCAATGCAGACTTCAGTTCATTTAAACAGCACATGTGTATGTGAGGACTGTCAAAAACACTCCTTTAGAAAGAGAACAGGTTGCGCAGATTTAGCAGGTGAAACCTCTTCTCTAGCAGGCGTCCTTCAGGCATAAACCAGCCAGCGATTTAAACAAACCATTCTCCTCCTCCGCAAAGTGAATCATATCACATAGCCGGTATTTGGGCACCGCTAGTTAAAATGCGTCTGTTTTTCCAGCTGAATCTGTCAAAGTCAATGCAATGGTAGCGTTCAGAGACCGGAGCCAGCACAGAATGGTGAGAACAAAAGAACGCGTCCTCCCTACCAACCAAAACAGAACACAAACAAACAAACAAAAAACTGTTACTCATTAGGTCGATGCATGATTCCCAGCTTCTAAAAAAAAAAAAAAAAATAAATATTTTCTTCAGTTTTCATTGCTGAACTCTGGCATGGACTGTCATGTACAATTAAACTCTGTAGGTGTTTGACTGAGTGTTACTTCTTTCTGCAAAAAAGAAAACACTTACTAGCTCTACCAGCCAGCCTTTGAACAGGCTTTGTGGCTTCTTACTTTCTTTCTTTTTAATACAGAGCTCCAACTTAAACATATTTAAGAGAAAAGTCTTCTGTTGCATTGATTTATCTGCAAACGGATTCAGGCTAAGGCCCTGACTGGAGCAGACACGGTGTGGAAGTGGTTAAACTTTTGCTCTTTTTCAGGTCTGTGGCAGAATGTAATGTTGAATTACCAGCTTTGAAGAGCAGAAGCAGGAGGGAAAACCCTTATTCCCTGAACTGCTCGAGTGTGGGGCCTCATGGGTGTCGTGGAAAAGATGTGCCCTGAACTCCGGTCAGCAAATTGCAGTTGCTTCCTTTGGGCTCTGCTTCGAGTTAGTTGGTGTAAGAGCAGAGGACAAAGCTGTAATACTAAAATGCTATTCACTTCGTCTTCAAAGAATTAACAATTACCTGAACTGTAACATCGAGCCTAAGAGTGGTCCTTAAGCATGTATGGGGCCCGAGTCAGCAGTACGCTCCATCAATCTGATGTTAGATCTACTTCATTTAAATTTGTGGGGTTAGTGGCAGGCAGCATTGCGCATACAGTAAACTTCAGGAATAAATAAGTATTGGATTAGCACTTCTAGACATGCTTATATGAATACTGGCAACACTCCAATTTGTAAAACTGACCTGAATTTTCAAAAGATCTTCCAGATCCAGTTAATTGAACATGTAGCTTTTTATACATTGACTGTCTGTTGATTACTAATTCTCTGTAGCTTTCTTAATTTTTTATACACATGCAAAATTTTAATCATCTGATATACTAGGTCTGCCTGTCTTTGAGTTCCTCTGATGTCTAAATCTCTCTGCCTTGCTCTCTGCTTAACAAAAAATGTAACTTTAAAAGAAATGACCTTTTAAAAAATGTTATCACTGCCTGGCTTGGTCTTACTTCGTCTGCTCTTTGCATCACAGTAGAAGAAACAAGAGCCTCACAGTTGCAGGAGGGTCTCAGATGTGATGACTACATCCCAACCAATAAACCGGGCGGATCCAGGCCCTGTTCGCTGGCCCTGGGAGCAGAAGCATGCTGTCATAACATGGCCACATGCGTTTATTAAACTCTCCTGGCCTCTAAAATAGGGAGGCTGCATCCAAACCGCCTTGTCGATGGTCCCTGGCCCAGGCTAACTCCTGAACCAGGACCAGGAATAGTACGAGAGGCTTTCAGCAAGTCCAAGCCAAAACCATGCCAAGGACGGCTCTAACAATTTAATGACAGAAACAACGGCATTTGGGGCCAACACAAGACCTCTGGCGCTGCTAATTTGTTAGTATAGACACTGCAAAGGGATATGGCTAATTGCCCAAGAGAGATAGGCGACTCTTGGCCATACCCTGCAGCCAACACTAACACAAATAGCCCTGGGAGCCTGGGGATTCCTCTGCCCTCAGCAATGCTGCACCCTTAATCCTACCTCAACTGTGTCGTTACACACTCTTTTAAGGAGTGTACAACAGTACCACCACCTTGCTACTGTCCCATTTTATTTCTTGGTGGGACCTGCTACTGCTCCCCCTTTCCTCCACAGTGTCCCCCAGCCCATGCCATTACCTGCAGTGCTCTTCCAGTGCCTACAAATTTAGGCTCACAGAGCCCTAGTGCTGTACAAAGATTAACAAGGCTGAGCATATTTGCAGTATAGGGGCACGTATCCCACTGAAGCCAAGAAGAGCTACAGGAAAACAACCAAAGAAAGAATTCGCTCCAGCAAGATTTGGATCTGCAGCATACTCTA
This sequence comes from Fratercula arctica, assembly GCA_947846985.1. Classification (NCBI taxonomy): domain Eukaryota; kingdom Metazoa; phylum Chordata; class Aves; order Charadriiformes; family Alcidae; genus Fratercula; species Fratercula arctica. The sequence goes on from CANTUZ010000003.1 coordinate 113,719,688, forward strand.
TTATGGCAACATCATGAGATTATGTTACTAACAGTGCCTGAAATATCTGCTGCTGAAAGATAGATTCATATTAACAGCATGTGCCGTTTGTTGGGAGCATTGTGATAAAAACAACTATCATATTGCTAGAAGTTTGATGCTTTATAAAGACTATGTGTCATGCAGCGGTCTTATATCATCAGTGGGAGGAGACTGAAATGATACTTCTTGGCTTCAGAGAGGAAAGTCTAGCACTTAAACTGGAAAAGTTACAAAGTCCCAGCATTTCTCAGTGTAATATCTACTTTTTTGTCTTCAATCTTGTTTCTTCCCCTGTCTGCTGGTGACACCTGTCCTTCACCGGTTCACAAGGCCACTCCTGATGAGGTCAGGGTGGGTGAACCCACCATTGCTGTCACTTAGGGGTGTCGTAAGCCTTGCCAAGTGCCTGACGTATCGGCATCTCCCCCCACTGCTCCTTCCATGCAGCTGGGGGTCATCACCGCTTGTGCTGATGTGACAACTGACTTGAGCCCTACAGCACAGTGCACACCCGAGCACGTCAGAGGGATGATACCTCATTTGGGGGCACCTGCCTGTGGAGACTGATGGGCATGACTTTGCAACCCAGTAAGCAGGGCATTTGTGTGAAAAAAAAGGTGAATTCTGGGTCCTGTCCACTGCTTGTGAACTTCAGCACAAACCACTACAACAGCCCGTGGAAGTGCAGGGTGTCCCATCTGCTTTCTCTCTCCGTCTTTAATCTCTTCCTGCTGAATACAGCATTTTTATTCTGCCTCTAGGAGCAGTCTCAAAAGCAGGGAGAAGTATGACTTTCCCCTCTTTTTCCCCTTTCCCAAGCAGCCTGGTGGGCAGGAAATTTCCAAGGATTGGAGATGTAGGAAGCCCTCTGAAGGAGGGAGGCGTAAAACCCCAATCACCCACAGCCTGGGTAACTACTCTCATTGCTCATAAATAAGGAACGATAGGTAGCACCACTTCTATTGTGTATTCTTTAGTTGAACAGCTCTGTGGGTTCTGTGGCAGCTTATGGCCAGACTGTTTTGAGAGTGCCGATGGGATCAAGTGCATCCCCTTGGCCAGAGGATCCCAGTTGGACTTAAGCAGAAGGGCTTCCCTGTGTTACTCCAGCATCTGCAGGATGAGAAATGTAGGTGCATAGGAGCTTTATGTGTAAAAGCCAGGACGGATACCTGCCCACTAACGTTAGACACCCATCTATTTCAGAAGTGTCTTTGAGGGTTCACACTCTTAAACTCAGCTTCTTACTTTCTGGCAAGACCCACACTAGCGGCCCAAGTTCTTTGATAGTTCTGGCCAAATTTATGTAAACAGGGCAACACTTCATTTACTTATTGTATTTAAAGTAACGATCAGGTGAGGCACTGGATATTTAGCTAACAAAATGTTTCAGAGAAGTCTAATTTTTGGCTACTGCAATATTTCCCCACATTAAAAAAAAAAAAAAAAAAAAAAGTCTTTCTGTTTTCTACTAAGATTTATCATATTCACATTTATTTTGGTAGTAATAAATAATAATTCTGGCCTCATGATTGAATTATTTTGTTTGCTATTCTAGCAGTTTGCTCACAGGATTATTAAGTAGCTTTTTTTTTTTTTTTGTCATACAGTAAATCACTTCTCCGAGGGTGACCATTTTAGGAGTATCTTCTCCATAAGAACAGGGCAGATCTAAAGCTTAACTCTCTGCAATGACTCCAGTTAGTTTTGGATCAAGCATCAACGCTCCTTACAGCAGTCTGATCAAGGAGACATTCTACCAAGATGGGTGCTTTCAAATTAAGTGTCCTCCCAAGGACTGAAAAGAAGTGCCCAGTAATTTTCTTCAGAACTACCCAAAAGCCACCACTGGCAATGGAAAGCAGGAAGACAGAGCACTTGTCCAGAATAAACCAGAACTGCCTAAGCCCCAAAACCCCTTACATGTTTGGTTCCGTTAGCCAGGTCAGATACTTTCTTCTGTTCGGACACATCTCAGAACCTTGGTTCTGATTGTTGTTCTTTGCCACACCACAGCTCTGTGCCATACGCGATTTCACGGTTCTTTTCCAGTAATTAACGTAATACCAAAGGGCAAGGAGGGGTTGTGGCTGAAAATTAATGCTATAGCAAAAGCCCATTAATCATGGCTTTCTACAAGCCAAATTAACTACAGAAGGTAGTGCTGATAACACGATAAAAATTAACTACAGAAAGCTGCTAAAAATATGTAAATACAGTCTAAGCCTTTGGAATTTTTGCCTTAAAAAGATTTTAAAAGAACAAAACAATTATTTTGGTTATAGAAAACAACTTGTCAACTTTTTTTTTTTTCCTGTGCAGTATTAGAAACAGAAGATCAGCCCAACAATATCTTAGAGGATTTTATTTTCAGTTCATTGGTTTCTAACCAGGATCTAACCTGTGAAGGAAAAAAAAATGCTTTCATTTCTGATGTAAACCTGTTGCCTACAGATGTGCATTTATTAACTAACATTTATTGACTGCTAGACATACAAAGCTAGAGGAGGACAAAAAAAAAACTTTCCCAGTATAATTAGCTGCACTATTTTTCGGTTAAAAATCACAATGTACTTCACATTTGACAATAGCTTATATTTTCTGTATCATGAAAAAATTCACTTTTGGGGTTTCACACCGAAAAAACGGCTAAGCACTTTTGACCATAATTCCGAAGTCACTGAAGTCAATGGAATGACTTGGACTTTGGATCATGTTGCAACATTTCCCAGGAGAAGTATCTCTCTTCCTGAGGTAGAAGAAAGCAACCACCATGTATAAAATTGGCTGATAGAGTAGGTGTAAAGAGGGTGTGCTTGTCTCTGAAGAGAAACTACATGAGGCATAAAGGATCTTTAGTTTGCAATTTAATGTTTACAAGAATTTCATATAGTGACTAAATAAATGAAATCACTTCATCAAGTGGAAGGTATAAGCTGATTCTCCCAGGAAGCCAATTAACTGTTCCAAGGACTTTGTGTAGGATTCATCTGCCATATCTTACACATCTGAGATTTAGATGTCTAAGCCTTAACTAATCCCTAAGTTCCATTTAGGGTCAAAAAGAGAAGCTGTCACCCCCAAGAAGCTGTTTATCTTATCCTATGGTAGACACAGCAGTCAGGGCTATATGTTGGAGATGGCGAATTCTCTGTCTGGGAGCTGAAGTTGAATATTTTGATTTTCAGATACAACTTTAGGTCTATGCAGCTGGGCTTGATGAGTCGCACTGTAAGAGTGAGCATTGATGCTTAGATCAATAAACCATACAAGAACACATCAGCCAAAACCCAACAGATTTGTGCTTTTCATCAGCACACAAACTGAACAGCAAACTCTGATTTAGCTCAAAACCTGAAAAACCCACTTGGATGCTCACTATTTTTATAGACTACTGTGGGGAAAACTATGGAGAAAAATATGGAAGATAAAGGGTGAAAAATGGAGAAAAAGGCAAGATTTTCTACAGAATATTTTTACTTTTGGAGAGAAACTCAGTAAAATCAGTTCCCAATGAAATTAATTTCATTATGCAAGAAAACAAACTAACTGGAAACTTTTAATCAAAAACACACTATTCCTTCAACTCTTAAGACACATTAACTTAAAGCTAATTTCTTCAGTGGACCAAAACATTTTTTATAAAATTTCTTCAAATTTAAAAGAAATTTTTGACATGAAAGTTTCTGAAATCTAAAGCAGATACTCTCTGAGTGTGTATGTGTGTGTGAGAGAGAGAGAGAGGGAGAGAGAGTCCATCTGCCTTATCAAAAATTATGCGAGAGATTCAAATCAGGCCCTGACATGTGAGGCAAAACCAGATGTTTCAACCCACAAAAAGCCTTTCATAAAATGTTTGAGGTTTTGTTTTTCTTCCAATGCAAAAAATAAAATAAATAGTCATATTTTGATATTTTTGGGGGGGTAAACAGAAACCACCAGAAAGGCTTTTTTTAGCCTGAATTGTTCTGATTATATCACAGGCACTTAGATCCTCACAATCACAGGGACGGTGAATGGTGGAGACAACTGACCATCACTGGAACCAGTGCATCATTTAACGACGCTCCTTGCCCAGGGTCATCAAACGCAAAGAGTGAGAGGAGGAAGAGGAAGGAGGAAGCAGCCTGGCAGAGTCCGCCATCACTCACCCCGCTGCGAATGCAGAATGGCTCTCCTGCCCTCAGAAACATTCCTCTGGATTTACACTGGAGTAAATTAGAGAAGAATTCACTGCAATAATATAAAACTGTTTACAGTTTTAATAGGAAAGAAGGTTAAAAATACAAAGAGAACAGTGCAGCATCTTTTTCACATTACCAGTGTTTTTAAAACTTTATCAGACTCAAATTTAGCTTTTAAATGTAGGTCAGAATCAGAACCAGGTTTCAAGTTCACCAACCCGCCCATGTTTTGTGCTTTCTGCTACAAAGACGGGTAAGTTTATTAAATCAAAGTTCATGGAACTGGAATCTATAAACCCAAACTTACATATCCTGGTCATTGTTCAGTGTTGATCTGTTTTGTGATGATTTAGAATCACCACAAGGCAAAACAGTGTCTGAAAAGAAACACTGGGGGGGGGGGGAATAAAAAAAAAATGGAAAGAACTTGTTAGTACACCCAAATGTTTCAGGAGAAGAAATGTATAGAAATTTATCTAACTCAGAGCAAGCTTATTTGTCCTTGGAGAAGGGAACACAAGTGCTATATTCCTGTAAAATTTGGAGGTGACTGAATAACCTCATGCTGGACCAAATACAGGCCCATTAAAATCGCTGGGAATCTCTCCATTGACTACAATAGGCTTTGGATCAGGTCTCTCTTCCTTTTTTAGGCAAGGCAACATAAGATGGGGTGAAATCCTATCCCCACTGAAGTCAACGGGAGTTTTGCCACTGACTTCATTTGGATGAGGATTTCGCTCCTCCATTATCAGAACATAAAGTGTGTTTTCCGGATCTAAACCGCTGGTTGTAAAAGATGACAGTAACAAAGAAGCTGTAACAACATCCAAAACACAGAATACATCATGAAATGACAATATTACCATGTTTCCAAGTGGCGTGAGACACTCAAAAGAAAAATGGCGATGGAACACGAAGCAGCACAAGTGCGTACAAGAGCCTAAATTACCCACACTGCCTGCCAATATTTCTTCATATTGCAAACTGTGGCATAGAAATTTTGTGGCAAATAAAAAATCAGGAGTCATTTTTCTAAAAAGACTGACCTACCTACCCAGCCCTGCTGGCATTTCTATGGATGGTTATCTTGTTAAAGTGTCACAAAAGATCTCAGAAACAAAATGTTTGCGTCTGATTTTCCATGCTTGATCTTCACTCTCCATGCCAAATTAAAAAAAAAATATCCTCCAACCAAACCCTTTTTCCTTAAGTTGTTCTTAGATGTGGATACATAAAAAAGAAAAACACTGAGTGAATGCCCATCCAGTTTTGCCCATTGTTAGGTCTTATGCTTTTTGGGGTGATGATAGAGTTGCATTTCTTTCAGAGCAGCCCTTGAGCTGGCTCATCACAGGGTCAACGTAGTCGTCGGTCTGGGGCGAGGGATGCAGGGAGTGGGGGGATGTGTTTTGGCACTCACCTCCCATCAGCATTACGCTCTTGTGAAAGCACAGCTCCAGTTTGGAGCCTGGAACCCTTAGGAAGAGATGAGGAGGTGCAGTAGTGCCTGTCCTGGAGGTCACCTCCCTCCACCTTCCAAATGTGTTTGGACCTGACCTGCTCGTTCACTACGAAACACACTGGAAAGCGAAAAAGGCGCGTAGCGAAATGAAACGTCTGAAATCTCTCGCGGTCCAGAGGCAGGCACACGAAAAAGGAAACAATACGGAGTGCTGTCTTTTTCGGCATAGATTGCAGATCAGAGCCTCGAGACTGGGCCCCAGATGAGAGCGGCAGGATGCAGCTGACGATGTACTGACTCATGTATCCACTGACAAGTAGCAGTATTAAAACAGGGCGTAAAGATGCCACAACTCTGCGTGAGCGATTCGTCAGCCAAGGCAGACACAAGCGAGAGCGTTAGCAAAGCCAGCAGTTCCCGACTGGTGAGGCACGAGCCTCGAGCAGATGCAGGGCTGTGATGAGACCAGGGCTATCGCTACACAAGTAAAGCAAATGAGGGCTTTGGCTCTCGCCACCAAAATGTGCCCAGGAGAGGTGGTTGGCACATGCCCGGGACCACGCTGGCAGGTTCACAGAAGGGATTCAGTGTGAACCGGGTGGTCTCAGCCCCCCGAAGCCCTCCTGACCCCCTCCCAGGCCACCATCTCGCTGCTGCCATCACCAAATCCAATGGTAATGCCTGAGGCTAAGGGCCAAAGAAGCATAAACGAGGACAGCAATAAGGGTCCCTGAGGTGCAGAGCATGGAAAATCTCTGCAGGGATAGTCAGATACAGCAAGTCTGGGAAACACTGAGCGAAATCAAGAGGAGAGCAGGGTGGAGAGGCCAAAATAAAACATGAGGCAAGAGGGGAGGGATGTGAAGTCCAAGAGGTAGCTTGGGGGCACAGTGCAAGGTGTGCTGATGAAAACAGAGTCACTCTGAAGTGATTTCAGGAATCAAGAGGAAGTCCAGAGAGTCCCGAGGGTGTGGTGGTGACTTCAGTTGGTTTGCTGTGACATCCCCCAGCTCCGACAAAGGGGATGCGAGCCAACGCACGAGCGTCTGAGGGACACAGGAGACTGCACAAGAACGAACTGGTGTGCACAGCTGTTTGCCAGTATCACTAATTGTGGATTGACAAATATGCAGGCCAGTCTGAAAGCTTTCTTTCCCCTGGCCACTTTTTTCCTGAATGTGACTTTGGCAGCTGGTTCCCTGGTAATCAGATCTCTTAGTCACTCTCTGTCACTACTAAGCCAGTGTTGGTTCACGCCATAATTGCATCCCATATGTAAAGTTACTCCTAAAAGCTGCCTTTGATAATTGCTTTTTCTTCTTTGTATCGGGCAATCATTAAAGACACAGGCACAAGTGAAACAATAGACTTAGGATTTCTTTCTGACGCACTCGCGTGGATGTGATCCAGTTGGCCATTCACGGTACTTTAAAGACAGTGTATATTTACCCACCCAGCTCAGCTCCAAGGTAAGCACCTACGCTCATTGCTAGAGTGCTGACAGGCTTTATTTACTTTTGCTGTAATGAAGTAAATTCTGCCACAAAAACGACCTTTGTTAACTGCAGGGGTATGCGCAGGAAAAAGATTGACACCACAGAGGTGGACTGCAGATCACGGGAATCTGCTACAGGGATCATGATATGGCAGCAAAAAGCCAGGCGGGGGGAAATCACTTTGATTCCACGCTAAAAATAGTAATGCTTTTGGTTAAACATAGCAGTATTGCCTCCACACATGGTTTGGTAAGAATCCTATGCAACATGTCCAGCTCCGGAATTCACATTTTAAAACAGACCAAAAGTTGGAAAGGTTCTGGGAAACAAATCTTCTAACAAGAAATGTAAAGAGCTCGATCACTTTAGGTCCTCAAAGCAACAGAGAGTGGTTTTTAAAGCTTCTGAAGTGGAGAGGCATGATATGAGCAACCCCTTAACTGTATCAGAGAAAGGCCCTACAAGATCAGTTGGCTGAAAGTGCAAAGTAGAAAAATGTAAACTGAAAATAGGACTCAAATTCCTTACAGAGAGAGAGTAATTAATCACTGGTATATATTACCCTGGGAAGTGGTAAATTCATCATCTTTTGGAGCCTTTAAATGTATATTGGATGTTTAAGCGACATGCTCTAGTAGTTCAACAGCAAGTTAGCAGCCACGGTATCATTCACTTGTCTAAATGTAAAATAATTCCAGCTCCCCACGCTGCAAAACTGCTGCCTGGAATTAGGTGTCCCTTGTCACACAGTAGGTCAGACATACTGGGACAGTGGCCCCTTGCCCCAGAATCTATGAACACCAAATCCCATTCATCTGTGAGCATTTAAATTGGGGTTTTTGTCAATTCATCTCTAACTTGGTTATGTTACACATCGTGCACCTTTAATATGGTACGGTTTTGCAGTCAGTAAAATTTACAGGTAAAGAGAAAAGAAAATGCCAATGTGCAGGCAGCAGAGTTAATTTGTGACAACAATTCAAAGTCTGGAATGTCGTACCTCCTGAGAGCCAGCTACTCGGTCTTAGCACTTCAGTAATTAATTATAGGAAGTTTTTGCTTACTTCATTTTTCAAACCTATGAATCATTTGTTGGTGAACTCATAAATCTCAGTGCCTCAGATGGTAGAATATAAAGACTTCTGTACTTTGTTAATCAGAAAGACCCAACAGGCTTAACAGAGACATCTTAAATTTAGCTTTCCCTAGTTGACTGAGTACATTGCCTTAAATGGGAATTTTCAATCTGTGGAGCTGCAGTCCCTATTGACCACACCAGCAGAAAGTAATTTTATAATGGAAGTATTGCTGGATAATATTATAAGATAAATCAGATAATATTAGCAATTAAATCAGATAAATAACTCATATCTCTGATAGCTCATGACTGAGTTTTGATATGTCAGAAATGCAGGATCCTGAACATGGATGGGTCAACGAAACTAGCAAGGTCCAAAGGAAGATCTTGAGGAGAGAGAGAAGGAGGCTGTGAGTGACCAGAAACATCAAAGAAAAAAAGGGAATGATGCAGCAGCTGCCTGTTAAAGGGAAACAAATCTACGAGGTACTTGTACGTGGTAAATCTTTATGAAGGATAAAGGCAAGTTGAATTCTGAACAGTAAAATGGTACTCGATCAGGAACTGCAGGTGCTGACCACTTTCTATTTATTTCATGTAGGCAAACACAGTACAGTCCAAATAACAAAAATACTTGGATATTTCCAAACAGATATATTCTGACATTGGGAAAATTATAAGAGAAATTTACTAATAGGAAAAATGTAGACAAAAAATGTGAAAGACAATGGAGAGTTCTTCAAGAACTTGTTAGATGACCAGAAAGCAGATCAACAAAAAAAGCATTGTGTGAAATCTTGCCTCAGTTCAGTGATACACTGAATGCTTGGAATTTCAGAAGTGTTAGTCAAGAAACGAGAAAAGATATCAAACATAAACCAAATCATACAGATTAGCGGATTTCTCAGTGACAAAGGCACTCACATTCTTAATAGCAATAGTGAAAACAAAGAATAAATAAATAAATATCTGTTTTCTGTTTAACCATGATGTGTTTTAATCACCTAAGTATGATTAGATGATTTTTATTTCAAAAAGGGGGAAAAAATGGTCCAAAAGAAGAAATTAGATAACATCTACGAAGGATGCACATTTTAAAGCCATCAGCCTGGATAACTTGAACCCAGGAGTCATAAAGGATTTGCCTAAAGAAATCACTGCTCACTTGTTTCTTACTTTTACTAAATCCCAGAACACCAAAGAAGTCTGAAAACAGCAGACGAATGATCACCTTCAGCAAATATTTGAAGGGCAAACTGTACCTACCAGAGTTACAATACTGATTATCCGGACATCAACCTCAAATAAAAGAATAAAAAAACCCACATATGGAATTTAACTGATAACAAAATAAAGGACAATAACATAATGAATACCAGACAACATGAAATGCTTTATGGAAAATAGTGTTGCTTAAACAAACTTGAGTTCATTCTCCAATAAGTTTTTTTTGGATAAATCTAACTGTGTAGATATAATAAAATTTTATAGGGTGTTTGACTTGGTACCACACAACATTCTGATATAAAACTCAGCAGTATGTAGTACTAAGAAACTGCATACAAAATACATTGAGAATTAGCTAACTGATATACCTCAAAGTATTTGCAAGCAATGTCACTAAATAGGGCTGTTTCTAGGAGGGTCACAAAATGATGGCTATAAACCTGAGACTTATACCATACTATCCTCAAGTATTTGAAAGGAAATATAAAATTACTGCCGACAATTTCTGTGGATGATGTAAAGACAGTTGGAATGGTAGACAAAAGTGGGGAGAGGACAACCAGAGTGAACTGAACTGCTAGATAATCTGGGTTTACTCAAAGAAAAGGCTTTTCATAAATTCGTATGTCTGAGGGCTATTCCTATAAAACAGGAATGGTCTTCTGGAAAGCAGCAGTTCTGAGATGGATTTTAAAACCAAAATGGGCCAAGTTGAGGTCCCAGCATCAAGCTATGTCAAAAAAAATGTTGCTGCAGCCCTGAGAAACCTGTTAAGGTGATGTTTTCTAAGATTAAACTCCTGTGTCTTTGGTGGAGCCAAAGCCACGACAGTGGATAAAATTGTGACATTTTTCAAGAACATTGCACTACCCTTTTCCCCACTCCTCGCATGCCCGACAGGCACAGGAAGAGACAGAAGAACTCTACCACATATACCACCAGTGTAGTATTAATGATCATTACATTTTTGGTACTTTGATGATAGTATACCAGAACCTCATGAGACTAAAGTAATGGATTTCAAAAGTGACCTTTAATCTACCAGAATACACAAGGACAACTATTGCCAAAACAAAACAAATTTTCAGTTAAGTATTTAATTAATTTTAATGCTTAGATAGATGGAACAGAAGAATCAACACACGAAAAAGGTGAGCTGCCTGAAAGTAGAGTTTAGCACTTTACTGCCATGATTTGGCCAGTCGTGACTTCTGGGCTCTGAAAGGGGTTAACCGAGTTATACATAAAGAGGCCAAACTAGATGATCTCATGGTCTCTACTGACTTTAAACACTATGGAAAAGGACTTTGTGATTGGAATGAGATGTTCTCAGATGGGTAATCCCAAATTGAGGCATTAAAAACACATCACTGGAGAGGTTCTAATAAGCACATGAAAAGCTGTTGAATTTAAACTTTTGTGACTTCAAAATTACTTATCCAAATTTCTTAGATTTTTTTCAGTTTATATTATATTCCCTTTGAGGCAGGATTATTTCTTGAGTATCTATAAAATACCTCATGCTGAAGCTACTTGGAAATTTCCTTTCTCACCATGGAAAATTTTGACTTTTCATCAAAAAATGAAAAATGAAAAAAATTCCATTTCCAGCCAAAATGCTATTTTTCAGGGGAAACTTTTTCCCAAGGGTGACTATTTTTTCACCAAAATAGATTGCTCTGTCAAAAGCAAAACTTTCATCCAAAAACAATTTCGACAGAAAATTTTCAACCCACTGTATCTACAATACTGGTGATGCTATAAATAAACGGACCAAAAACATATTCACTTTAATCAGTTACATGCCAGATAAAATAAATGATTTCTTCACTTTACCCTGAAGTTTATTAAATTTGATCTGTGTGGGATGTTTTTTAAAGAAAAAGAAAGGTTATCTCTGGTTTGTATTCCGTAGCTATGAAACTGAATCATCTTTTTATCTCCTGTCTGTCTACGGTGGTGATTGACATTTGGCCTTTAGCTTAATCTAAAAAAAAAAAAAAAAAAAAAAAAAAAAAAGTAAATGTGTTTTGTTTCCTACACATGGAAAAGCCAAGCAGTCTAAGTGTGGAGATGTCAGCTGTGATATCTTACCACTATTGATGGAACGGTTTGCTGGGGAGCAGGAAGGAGATGTGAAGCTGCATCCTGCGCCATGTGGATGACCACACAACTTGGTACCAACCGGAGGCTACCCTTGCAGGCACTGACACCAAACGCACCCCCTGGGTCAGGTTGTTATGAAATATACTGCAGGTTGAAAATACCTAGAGTCACCTGCAGTATGGAAAGAACTGGACTAAATTCCTCCATGCTAATTTCCAACTTTAATTTCTAATTATCTTGCTTTGACTCATTAGATAAGACTATTGCAGTTGGCCAGCAGAAAGGAGAAGAAATTAGGCTTTACCACTTCTTTGAGTAAAAGTAACAGCACTGGTGGAAGCCCATCTCTTCTTCTAAGGTTAATCATGCCAGAGCACAGTTTGTCCTTCAGTGTTGTGTGATGTCTGGTGATTTAAAATAAATCTAATTGGACAGGAGGAAATAGGTCTGGGTCCAGGATTTTCAGGGTGGAGAATGGAGCCCTATCCCCGGAGGGAATGCTGTCCTTCAGATGAAGGTCATGGCTGCTATGATGGATGAGGGCAGGCAAGCTCTGAGGGACTCTGGGACAACTGCTCCCTGAAGAGGTGGCTCTGAGTTCTTTCCTCTTCTTTCTTCTCTGGTCTTTTCTACACTATTTCTAAATCTCTCATATTTTCCAATAGATGATTGGATTCCATTGCAGGTGATCCATCAGCCTGCAGGTTATACTGCAGAAATTATTAAAGTTACAGATCAGGCTCTTCTTGGCAGCATTGTCTTTAGGTGTTACCTGCCCATAGCTGGAGCTATACATGTAGCACTCCCTGAAGGCAGAGCTCACATCCCACCTACAAAATGAAGCACACCTGAATGAGAAAAGAAAAAGCTTTGGAGAGGCAGCAGAGAAAGGGTTTCTGAAAGGACAAGGACAAAGTTCGAGGGCTGAAATCTTGTCTCTTTCATAGTGGGAGTCCTGCTACTAGTTTCAGCTCTTTCCTGAGCTGCAGTGAGCAATGTTTGCTGAGCCTTTGTCCTTTTGAGAAAGCAGCTGCCCACAGATGAGCACTGAAGGCCTCAGAAAATCTGGTCACACTGCTCTTCCCAACTGTTTTTCCTGGTGGTAATCAAGTCTTCAAGAAAGACGAGATCCTGAGAAAACAAGGTCTCCAAACAGTGTGCAGGACAGTGACAAGTGACACAGTGTGTGTCAATAAGTTACTTAAGCGTTTAGGACATGGGATGGCAAAGCAAGAAGCCACGCTTGCAGTGATGCACCTGGTCAACCCAACTCCTTCCACGCTCCTTGGCCAACACTGTCTGTCTACAGGCCCAGCATACTCCCCTGAAATTCAGACTGTCAGTGTAAATTCAGAGGAGAAACCAATCCCAGTCGCCAGCCATGAGTGTTCAACAACTAGGATATAAACCTCAGCTTTACCACCAAAGTCAGTGCAAAAGCTGGGGTAGGTGTTTTCAAACCAACCCACATCTGCCCTTCACAAGCAGCTTTCACCAACAGCCCAGTGTCTCTGAAACAACACTCTTCTTGGCTTCTGTCAGGGATTTGTTTGCCTCAAGAGACTAGGATAAAGTCCTTAAAGTTTTCTCTGCTGTTACTCTACTGCCAGTTAACGCTCAGTACGAATTGCAGACCTCAAAATTCTGGATGAATCCAAAGACACAAAGTCAAAGTAAGGGGGAAAAAAAAAGTGTTCTGGCAACCATCCAGTCACCAATGGAACTGGAGGAAACCCTATCATATGAATCATTTAAAAATAAGATCAGTCTGGACACAGCACTGGAAAATGTACCGTGGGGAACAGACTTGTATTGGCGGGGGAATGAGCAGGATGAGCTAATCCTGTAGGTCTCTTCCATCTCTAGTTTCTGAGGGCCCAGTCCTCAAGGGACCTTGCAGGTTGGGCTCATGCCATGTCAGATTGCTTCAAAGAGCATTAATACAAGAGCTATGATAAAGCTAAGACCGCATTATCACAGATTTACTGTTCAACTTGTTACAGTAAGCACCTTTGCAAAGGTCTCCCAGACAGTAAGACCGGAACTAAAAGATCAAAGTAATTTTGAAAACACTTGATGAAGGGTATTTGAGAAAGCACCTCTTCTTTGACCAGGCAGAGGCTCAAGGCTCAAAATCTCTATCTGATACTGTGCCTGTTTGGAGCTGGGATTTTGGTTCAAAGCATCATTAGAGACAAGACCCAGCTGTGAAGCTTGGAGCTGGAGTCCGTCTACTGTGGTATCTGTTTAGATCCAGAAATTTGGTTTGGGACGTTATCTAGTCAGAATACACTGGCAACCTGCCTCATCCTATTCAAAACAAATGCCCTGGATATTGCTAAGTCCAAACATCAAAATCTTTTTGGGAGAAGATGATGGAGTAGAAAAAGACTCTGAGCCTTCTTTCCAGTCACCACTTCAATAAACTGAAGTGTCAAGGGATTGCCGCAATCAGTATTAAAACCTCAGATGCGCTCGTTTTCAACTCCCTGCGTATAAATTTGCCTGGAGAGGTGAGAACAGGTTTTTATCTACAAAGGCCATGAAGCGAGTCAGGAGATGTGAGTTTTGTGTCTGGTTCTAGTCATCACTCACTTTCTCTCCCAGCTCCTTAACTTCTTTTTTGCACTGTCTGTAAAGGAAGCAACGGTGTGTACTTTTTGCAAAACGCTTTTGAATTCTCAGCTAACTGATGCTTTAGCAGCGTGGAGTCCTAGTGCTGCTTGCGAGGAGGAAGGAGAGGAACCGTCGAGGGTGGTGCAAGTGGGTAATGGGACAAAACTAGCAAAGGGATATTTTAGGCTGGAAATCAGGAAAAAATTAACAATGAAGCCCATTAGACTGCGGAATAGGCTCCCAGAGGGAACTGCTGGCAGCCCCACCACTTGAGTCATTTCAAATAAGACTGGACAAAGCGCTAGAAAATACACTGTAGGGAACAGCCCTGGGCTGACCTTCGGGGAGCGGAGGGGAGGAAGGGGGGGAAATAGACTGTGTGACCTAACGGGTCTTTTCCATCCCTAACTTCTATGAATCCATTACTGGCTAGTGAAAAATGTGATGTAAGGGCAGCCTGCAGTGATTGGCAGACTAAATGAAGGTCAGGAATAATTTTTTGGATGCCTTGAGCACAGTGCGTGTCCCAAGCACTGACCACACTCACTCGGCATGTTTAGCCACCTGGCAGCTCCGCTGTAGCCAACCCAAATAGTTCATATAAAATTGAAGCGAAATAGCAAACAACCATCGTTCTCAGAAATGTTCACTTTTCCTGGGATTTCTTTTTCTCTCTATCTTTTTTTTTTTTTTTTTTTTTTTTCAGACAATCCAAAAACAAGTGATTGAGTTGAGGTACTTACTGAGTGAACTCAGCCCGGTCAAGGCTGACTGGTGTCTGGTGGAACCATTGTTGGAAACAAATAAGGGAAAGTTCCTCCTTATAAGAGGAAAGTCCACCCGCTGTATTTGGATACCAGCTCAGGCTACTTTTAGGGCAGCAGACTGCTCCTTGATAGACCACTGTAAACATGGTCTAGAAAATCACGCTTGTCCCACTGTAGACAGACATGTATCGCCCTAGGCTGTCCGTGTTCCCTCCTCAGTGCCTTCACAGAGCCCTTGGAAATAAAATTGTACGTTGCAAGCACCTGGAAAGCCCTGACTAGATGTCATTCTCCTGCACTGCCAAAAACACTCTGTCTCTGGTGGTTACCAGCGCGCTCTCATTCCTGGGGCCAGAGTTTGGTGGAAAAACTGTTTACTGATTCATATGTGCTAGCTTTGTGTCTTTTGCTGGTGCACTTGGATTGCTGTTCCTGATCTTGCCTTGGCCTCTTCCAGGCTTGTCCGCTGGAAGGAGGCAAGATGAGTGTTGGGTGTTGCTAATGAAGAGAGCACTCTAACTGGCAGAGGATCTTGGTAAGACACCAGAGAAAAGATGGGTTGAAAAAACACAGGCAAGAGGAGGTGAGGGAAGTGGAATCAGCCAATAAAATAAAAGGAGGCATGACTAACCGGGGTAAGTGGAGAGGAAAGAGAGGATAATTGCCGATGAAAGGAGAATCTAGTCAAGCAGCACAAAAGCCAGAGGTGTAGAGTTAATGCACAAGTGGTCACACGCAGCTGAAACGCAGTTCTTCAGCTCAGGAGGTTTTGCTTTGCCCTGACTTTGGAAGGTTGCCCAAATTTTATGCCAATTTTTATGAAGGCATTTTTATGGACTCCAAGCAGTAGAAACTCACTGTAACTGGAAGCACTCAGCACTCCGGGCATGACCTGATGGACTTGCGTGATCCCTGTGTGCAGCCCATTGGGCACTTGGCTGTGGCGAGACAGACGTCAGGAGGAAGCAGCAACCCCAAGCTCTCACTGCACAATCTGAGGGCAGTCAGGAATGCAGCCCCCGCTCCATTCCCCATCAAAAGCAAACACCATAGCTGGCTCCACATCATCTCGGGAAGCTGAGGTCCCTCTCTTGAATACTACCTTTCTATGGTCCTCAAATATCAGCAGGTCAATGAATGTTGCCCCCTTTTTACTATATGCCATAAGGAGCTTCCACTGAATTAGAGCCCTCTGAAAGTTTCCTTTTCAGTTACAAGAAGAGGGAAGCAAGGAAGAAGTCAGCTTTACTTTCCTCCTTTGCTTACCTGGCAAAGTATCCGCAGGTCTTTTTTTCTTACCTGTGGTTTTATTTGTCAGTCCAAGTATATCAAATCATACATAGGTTTTGGTCAGGATGGATCTTGAAAGGAAAATGATACTTTCTCTCAATATTTTGTAGATCAGAAGAAATTAAACAATGGCTGTAATTTCAGTGGTATAAGCTGCAAGTGATGTGGGAAGAGGGATCAGATGATGACAGACACAATTAATTACGTGCAACAAGACCAATAGACCAGAGGCTGCTACGGGAAAGAATGAGCCAATTTGCACCGCAACCTACATGAAATAGAAAGCATACTTTACAAATTTAGCAGTGGGAACAAGCAACATTGCCTTTTCATAAATGGATTCTTCAGAAAAAAATACATAAAGGGACAGTGTGTCCAAGCCTTGTCCACCACCTGCCAATGATTTTATTTTAACTATTTGCTTGTCAGAGAGGTGTCAAAACAACTGAAGTCTACATAAAGTCACAACCTAAAGTACATTTAGTCATTGCCTAAAATTAAAAATGTCGGGTTGGCTTCATGGTGTTAGTCTGTTCAATTTACAAAAAAATAAGAGACCTTTCAGAGTCCCTCCCAGGGACACAGGATGAAGATTCTTCTTTTGGTTCGGGCCTCTTTTATTCTTAAGCCTCTGACATGTAACAGTCTACAACAACACTGGTGATTTTCAAGCTTTCTTGACCTGGAAATCTCTAAAACTTTCCCAGCAGAGGCATGGATTTCATATAGAAAATGTATACCTAACATGTGACACTCTGCAGTCTGCAGAGAGGAGACTGAAAACCACAGTGCTTTACAGTGGTGAAAAACAGAAGCTTTCTCCCCACCAAACACACTTTTGGGGTGAGCACACTCAAATACTGTGGTCACGTTTATTGCAGTTCCCAAGCTTAATCTTCTTTTTGTCAGTCAGTATGACTGTCTTTGGCCCATACCTCAGAAAGCAGCATACACCTGCTTTCACACCAGACATGGCTGGACCATCCAAGCTCAGGGCTCCAGGGAGCTCATTTGGCACCAGTCTGGGCCCTGTTAATAACTTTGCATGTAGTTCCAGCCAAATAACATCACCTCAACATCCCTCTCTGCAGAAGCAAGGATATGATTTCTCCTTCTGCTTATATTTCTCACAGCTGCCACCCGCATCTCTAACGATCTTCTCTTCACAAAATATCCTCCCCCAAATGAAGGCATCTCAAAAAAGGTCAGGCTTTTGGTGGAGAAGACCCTTGGTCCTGTTTCCGCCAGCCCTTCCTTTGCACGCACCTGCAGTTTGCTGCTCTTGAGCACAGCTCCCAAGCAAGAATCAAATGCTGTTTCTGTCAGGCCAAGTGCAGAATATGAGAGCAAACATGAATCTCTGTCTGCCCAAGACTTAACAAGCAATTCAGTTTTAAATTTATCGAATATGAAAAGGGCAGAGGAAGAAATCGCTAAGCTGTTTTCCATGGCGTTCTCTTTCTACCTGAAGACAAGGCTCATAGATGTTTTGATAGCAAAACTCCCCTTTTTCCTTCTCAATCAACTAAATGTAAGCCTCTCGCTCATCAGTGAACTATGCCGGAGCAGGCTGTTTTGCATTTGATAATGAATTGCATACCATCTTTAGATAGAGATCTTTTGGACTCGTTTTTGGCATCTCCGAGGAAATATGTTCTCCACCTGCTGCTCTGTCCCATGCAAACACCATCCCCACAGCGTTTCAGTGTGGTGGGCAGACCCTGCCACCTAGCGCATCCAGATGTGTAGTGGCCCCACGGCACATCTTGTCCAAAACAGCTGGACAGGCCCCCACCCCTCACCTGGGACGACCTGATTTCTCCATAACGCCCTTTCCTTCAGTCACTGAAGGAAACATACTGCCACCAGCAGCAGTTTTCCTGAAAGATGGAGCTGTGCAAATATTCTCCCAGGACCCATATCAGTTCTCAAAAAAGGCCATTTTGATTTTCATTTCCATTTAGAAAGTGTCATCTCTGTATCTCTCTGTTAGTAATAAACCAGGTAAACAGACACAGGGGCATCCTGTGTCCAGCTCTGGGGCCCTCAACATAAGAACGACATGGACCTGTTGGAGCAGGTCCAGAGGAGGGTCATGAAGATGATCAGAGGGTTAGAGCACCTCTCCTGTGAGGACAGGCTGAGAGTGTTGGGGTTGTTCATCTTGGAGAAGAGAAGGCTTCAGGGAAACCTTATAGCAGCCTTCCAGCATCTGAAGGGGGCCTACAGGAAAGCTAGAGAGGGACTTTTCACAAGGGCATGTAGTGATAGAACAAGGGGTGATGGTTTCAAACTGGAAGAGGGTAGATTTAGACTGGATATTAGGAAGAAATTCTTTACTGTGAGGATGGTGAGACACTGGCCCAGGCTGCCCAGAGAAGCTGTGGATGCCCCATCCCTGGAGGTGTTCAAGGCCAGGCTGGATGGGGCTTTGAGCAGCCTGGTCTAGTGGGAGGTGTCCCTGCCCATGGCAGGGGGGTTGGAACGAGATGATCTTTAAGGTCCCTTCCAACCCAAACCATTGTATGATTCTACAATTATATTTTGTTGTTCTGTACTTCTTAGGTTATACCCCTTTGCTCTGGCTTGCTCAGTCCAGCATCCAAAAGGAATAGTATTGTCTAGCTTTACAGTCTCTTCTTGCCTCCTTATTCTGTGGGCTTTGCTCTGTGTCATGAAACAAACAGTCCTTCAGAAAGCCTTCTGAACTTTTCTTCCAGCCATAGGTCAAGCAGCAAGGCTAGTAAAAAAGGAGAGCGTACACAGTCAATGACTGTGTTAGAGGTTGTCAGCAAACAAAATTGGACTTAGGTGTCCATGTGTGGCCTGACTCTCCTCCACAGGACTGAATTACACCCTGTGTGTGTTACACAAAACACACCGACTTCCTCTGAAAAATCAGATCTGGGCCAGTATTGGAGAGGGAATACCAAACTGGACACAAATGATATGATATTTTACAAATTCTGTTTATCAAAGCAAAAATCTGCTTTCTTTTTACAATGACAGTTTATAAATCCCAAGTCCAGGTCTGAAAATCTTAGCTATTCCATACTTTCCCCCTCACAGCCAAGGATCCTGTTTTCCGACAGGACAACCACCGGCTTTTTGCACGCTGAACAAATATCCACTTCTTTCCTCATCTCTCATCTCTGGGAGGAAGGTATTCATTTTCCCCCACAGTAGCAATATAATATATTGCTTCAATCCTTCGTTAGCTGCCTCATCCAATTCATGTCAGCTTTTTCTCTTTTCTTCTGCCCTGTGTTTCTAACCTTGTGTCTAGAGAAAAAGCCCTTCTTGCCATCCATTTTTCCAGCAGTCCACCAGCCTTGCCAAAACTTGCACTTTCCTTCCCCTCGATTTCTTTTTCTCCCACACTTCTGGCGCTAAATAGATTCAAAGTAGTAAAGCAGCGTACATTTTTCACAACACTCATTGAAATGACTTACCGAGAGCCTTGGTAGAC
This sequence comes from Fratercula arctica, assembly GCA_947846985.1. Classification (NCBI taxonomy): domain Eukaryota; kingdom Metazoa; phylum Chordata; class Aves; order Charadriiformes; family Alcidae; genus Fratercula; species Fratercula arctica. The sequence goes on from CANTUZ010000003.1 coordinate 113,739,407, forward strand.
TCTCCACCAGTTGTGTAGCTTGTAGTTAAGATCAGAGCCAAACCACAGCCACGGGTGAGCAGGGCTGAGCCCCGAGCAGTGGGAAGGGGGGATCCGCAAGATGCCTTTCTCATGCAGTGCCAGAAAAGAGGGGACGTCCTTCTGAGCCACAGCGCAGCTCAGCTGGATGCCGGGGTGAGTCCCTGTCGCTGCCCCACAGGGAGGACTGGGACCTGCGGTGGGGACACAGCTGGAGTGGGAAGCAGCTCATGCCCCGTCCTGGTGCTCCTGGCAGCAGAATCAAAAAGTCCCACTCCCTGGGCCTCCCCTCCAGCCCTGTGCCTACCTGCAGCCCCCTCCCCATCCATTTGCTTTAGTGCCCTTGGCACAGTAAGGCAAATAGGAACTGCACAAATAGGGGTGTATTTCTCACACAGGGGGGCTGGCTGCTGTGTGAAGCACAGCTGGGGCTGTGGGGCTCACACTCTCCAAAGTGGGGGGGCTGTAAGGAAAGTTCAGAGGGGAAGGGCCTAGACATGGTGAGGGGGAAGCAGTGAGATCCCTATCTCAGCAACAACCCCTTCAAACTTCCCATGTCTCTCAAACTTCTCCCACCCCACCCCCACCCCCAACTCAGACCTCTCCCAAAATGTTCATCACTTCCATCCCCTCTCTGGAAACCATGATCTTTCTTCCATGTCTCCTACCTGAAAAGCTTCTACCTCAAACAACCTGGCCCCGTGACCTCCTCCTGAATCATACACCTGCCAAAAAATACAACCTTAATTACCTCCGTATCTTCTCTGCAGTCTTCCATGATTTTTCCTAAGCGTGTTTGACACTTGTGGTCGCCAAAAGCTCACTGATCTCACACTTGCCTACTGGAGTCCTCCTGACCTGTCCCAACATCCTCACCCCCCTCCCCTGAAACCCCCTGGCCTCTTCCAGCCCTCTTTCTCTTACAACCCTTTCTGCTGCTGCCCTGAAATGCAATTTTGCCTACACTGCCAAAAAGCCTTCAGCCATCTCTGATCATGATGGAAAGCTTTCTTCAAGTACTTTCTCTCCCAGCTGCAGGAAATCCTGTGGGGACTATTCAGTGACCTCCATAATGAAATAGGTCAGATTAGATAACCACAATAAGCCTTCCTGGCCCTAAAGGCCTCTTGCAGAACAAATTGCATGACCTAGCACATGTAAGAACATGGATTAATAAGGACATTCAGGGAGGTCAAACCCCATGTTTCTAAAGCCTCTCTAACTACAGATGCCAGCAGCGCAGTCTAATGTAGTGTGCAAATATAAACCTATAGATCTAAAGAGGAAGGAAAACAAGCATAAGTGCAAAGGAACGATCTATGTAGCCCTGATAATACCAGCATTGCACCCATGTCATTTGTTTTGTATTATTAGACAAGTTACATAGACATCCCGTATTCCCCAGTTTGAACTAGCAAAATGCCAGCGGACAAGGAAAAAAAAACACTAAAGTTTATTTTTGTAGGAATAATGCGATGACACATTTTCAGCAATATATACTATTTCGTCAAGCCCTCACTAGACAAGCCAAATATTTTTGTGTAATTTCTGCAATAAAATATGAAAGCAGCAACATTCAGACAGAGAGGCTGGCTTTTGTTAAAGTGGGGCTCCAAGAATAACAGCTTGTGAATTACCAACACCATTGTTTGGAGGAAGAAAGTTGCTTGATATTAACAAATTCATTAAGCCAAAACTGACATGCCTGTTAAAGCAGCCATTAGCAGTCTCAATCTTTATGGACTTGTGTCCCAAACAACACCAATCATGGATCTTGTGTCAAGTGCTCCGACAGAGTAACCTACAACCGCTGGGGCACAGATACGTTTTCCAGCAGATGTTAATGATGATTTATGACTCACATTTCTTCCGTGTACTATGGCACTCGTACAACTCATTTGTGCTACATGCTTGCGAGAGTCATTTCACCCATCCATAATAGTAGTGAAATGCAACTGCCTCTAAGGAAAAAAGCAAGCGAGGGTTGGAGCTGCCACGGTAGCAGCACACAGGTGTCTACAACAGGGGATGAGGAAGACTCATCTGCTAAGTCCCACCTCGCTGGAGAGTCTTTTAGCCTCTCCATAATTTATTCCCTGACCACTCATCCAAAGTTATCATCCTGGTGGACAACTTACCCGAAGAGCATGTCAACGCTGTCTTTCTCAGACAGGGTGCATACACAGAGACAGGGGATGAGCCCAGACCTAAGTGCAGTCCAGGGCCTCAGCACACGGCAAACCTTTTTTCTTTCTCCCGTAGAAACTGCCAAGAGGATTTAGGAAGATGGATAGTAATTTGCCCAGGAGAAATTTGGCAAGGACACCAATGTAAGCGTTCCAACCCCTCTGATAAACTTCATATGATATTACAGTTTTAGGTATGGAGTATCAGTGTCTGACTGCACGAGTGCAAGGGTTATTTGTTTGTTGCTTGGGCTGTTGTTTGTTTCATCTGAAGGACAGTTTCTCCTTCTGCACAGCATCCCGTATCTTTGAGAGACTTGATCTCAGATAACAAAAGGAAAAAAATGGCTTCCACAGAATCATCGAGACAAATCACAGCAAAACATGTGGGAATCTGTATTTGAAGCACCTACATTGATAAAAACTCATTTTCCTTGTTATCTCCTCCTTTTCCAAAGGAAGTGCTTTGGTCCTCCAGCTCAGCTGAAACTCTCTTGAGCACAGGGCACTTCCCTGTGTAAGGCAGCCACATCAAACAATCAGATGTGGATCTGGAAGGTCACGAACTTCAGTGAACATCAAAATACAACAATACCACAGTGGAAATTCTCTTCCCATCCCTTAAAAAATTGTAGGAACATTAACAGATATGGAGCCATTAAGAGACCAAAGCTTTTACAGATGTGCCTAATGAAAGCAAAACCATTGAAGGCTCAGGTTCACTCAAAAAATCTTTCTTGAAGCTCAAATAAATCTGTTTTAGACAAGAATCATGTTAATTTTCACCTTCCTACCTGTCCACATACGTTTCACTTCTCTCAGAAATGACATTTCATTGTCAAAAGAGATCCCATAAGTAATGTAGAGATGTGAGACTCCCATCACAGATAACCGACATCCTACAACACCATTTATGGAGCACTGTCATCTGGAAAATGTTTCTTCCCCACAGTAGTTTATAGCTTATATAGAAGAAAAATGTCAAGTTTGGAGTGACGGAGACTTTTAAGTAAGAAAGAAACTCAAGGTTCACTTTAATCCCTAGGTCCCTGGGAAACTCAGCTGCCAAATATCTGTCCTACCCAACAAAGAAAGCCAAAGAAGCCTTACTCCTACGTGTCACTGTCTTTTACCAGTCAAACAGAGCTAAGCTTTAGCTGGATTAAAGCAAAACGGTACAAACCACCAGAGACACATTATCAAACAAACCCTTAGACAGCATGGAGACTACCATGGCAGGATCAGATAGGAAAGACAGATCAGTGCATTATGTTTTTGAGTAACCGAAGAGTAGTACAAAGTAGCAGCAAATCATCTGTGTTATTCCTCCACCCTCCTCAGGGAATGCATGTCCTGATGAATCCAAATCCACTTCTCCTGCAGATCTTTCAAACAGCTAGCGGAAAACCTGCTTCCCTCTTGCTCTGTCGCCAGTGACACAACCCAACACCAAAGCACCCGCGCCCCCAGCATCCCGCAGTCACCGCAGTAGATAGGAAACAAGGACAGGACGCAGATATCTGTCATATTAAGCCTGCCCTGTACCAATACTGCTTAATAACCTATGCGATGTGCCTGTGGTCTGTACACAGATCCTAGTGTCCACAAAAAATCAGCACTGTATTTACGACTTCTGCTGTCACTGTCAAAAGAACGACATGGGATCAAAGACCAAACCACAGTAGCCACCATTAAAAACCTGTTGTATTACTTCAAGAAATGCTCCATTGCAATTGAGAACAGAAAGAAGAGTAGATAATAAGCCACAGTCCCTTATGCTAAATAACATTATACTAGGAAACACAGGAAAATATTGGCATGGAAAGAAGCTCATGCCACCACCCCCCCCTTTATTGCACTTGTTCTGTGTGTTCATTAAAGTTTATGGAACACATAAACTTGCTCTAGCATATCTCACTAGCATAAGCTCCCACAAAACAACACTATCAGTTACAGTCATACCAGAAAACAAATGAGAAAATTAATTGCATAATAGGGAAGCTTGTTATGAAAGGACTGAAGATGATGCTCTAGAACTTCTCAAGGGCATATGGTTTGTAGCATTGAGCTGAAACAGCCCCAGAAAATTCTGTTATTTGGAAATGTGGGTAGAGTTTCTGGTTTGTCTCCCACTTTACTGAAACCCTCCGTTTACTCACTCACTCTGCTTTCGGTCCCACATGTAGCCGCTGAGTTCTGGCACCCTGTCCAAGTCTCCCCATCCTGGGAATACCGACCCCATTGGTTCTGGAATCAGAATGACCACACGGCACTTATAACATTTCCAGACAGACATAAATACACAGATTAGTCTTTTCTGCATTTTTCCTCATAAAAACAACAGCAGCTTCGAAGCACATTGGCACAAGCACTGAGATTAAGTATTGCAACCTGCTATTGTTGGCAGGGTTGCTCTGGCTTCTTCTGCTTTCCCCACCTCCTTGTAATCCTCTCTCCTCTTGGAGAGTAGTTAAATGCTATGTCCATTCATGTCACCACGGAGTAGTCTTGGCAGATGCATGCCCCAAGGCTGGGATGTTTTTACGAGAACCGTTTTCATATTTCACTGTTTGCCTGGCTGATCCTTTATCTGTTCTAGCAGTTACACAACTAAACATACTGAACCCTCTGTCAGATGATTACATATTCCATGCTGAATTGCAGGATATGGAAATACTGCCAAACACAGTCCTGGTCTAACTCTGTCAACTTCAGTGCACAGCGAAGAATTAATTCAGCCCTTAAACTCCTTCACATTGGTCTTCGAGAATATATTGAAGCAAATCGTCAGCAATATGTCTTGCATTTTGTGCATCCATGCCTTTCTAGACCCAAAGGCTCCTGTGGATACCCTCTAGCTCTGAGTGAGTTGTATATACTACCCCTCTGCATATTTGGGATGTTAGAATGCCCCAATTGAAAGCTGAAAGCGTTTGAATCTAGAACCGATGGTTGTCAGGCTCCTAACGAAAAGGAAAGATGACAGCGGATGGAGCCCTTCCCTTCACTCCTCACTGTTGACCCGGCAGAGCCAGGAGGGAGGTGGAGGTGAGGGAGGCAGGAGCAGAGAGGAGCTCCTTTCCCTTCGCCACTTGACAGCATCCTCCCCGTCCCGCCTGCTCCCAGCCACACAGCAAGAGCTCTCCATCCCGGGGGCAGCTGCCTGCAAACAGTCGTTTACGTCTTGTAGAAAAGTTCAGGGGAGTTTTCACGTTGCTTTTAAACATCCCCAAGCCCAAGGAAAACACGAGGGTGTATTTTTCTGAAGAAGTTTTCATTACTTTTTAAACACATGATTCCCCAGAGAACTGTTTCAGGAGAAAAATGCTGATCTGATCTATTCCCATGTCATTCAGCTATTGCTACTGTACCAAACCATTAATATAGCTTGAGGGTCTGGCTTGCACATGATCAGAAATGAAGCAGAAGACAGATGATTATAGCAAAGAGTTCAGGAAGGGATTTTCTCTGCAGGAGAATTCTAAGACAGAACAGCCACGTGGAAAGAAGCAAAAGCAAATGTACTGCTCATATGTTTCAAAAATAGCTATCCGACTCTTCCATACCTTGGATTTCAAGGTGTTTTCAAAGAGTCTCAGAGTCGTCCTGCAAATATGGTCACCTGGACACTTCCTAGCCATTTTAGCCAGTTTTATCATGCATTTACCTTCTGGTTTCAGTGCTGCTGCTCTGATCACAGCTGCCTCCATGCAACCAGCATTCTTTTGTATTAAATGTCATGTCATATTTTGACATAAGTGGCAGCCCTATCTCCTAACAGTGAACAAAACAACATAAAAGAGGCTAAAGAAAAGAAAACAGGATCATTAAAAGGTGGGAAGGAAAATTTTCATCAGGAAAGCACTTCAAAAGTATCGTGGAGAGTGGCTGAATAATTGTCCTTAGCATCCCTGGGTGACTCACAAACTGAATTGCTAAAAAGACAGACAAGTCCTCCCAATATTAGTGTTTCAATTCCTCAGTCCCTAAAGATCAGAGACCACAGAGTGGTTCCTCTCCTCAAATCATTTTTCCCCTGCATGGCTTCTGTCCAACCCCTCACTATCCCGGCTTCTCTGGACCTTAACAACAATTTCTGTGCACAGCAGATTTAATGAGGACTGCATGTTGCTGGCTATTTAGTTTGCTGTAGCTATAATTAGACAGCTGACAAAGACTGGCTTGTTGTGTGCTCTTTTTTTTCCACGATTACATATCGTATTTGGTCTATGTGCAAGACGAATGATGATTTTTCTTCTTTGTCACTCTCCAAACTCCTCAAGGGAGTTGATAACCATATTGGCTGCTTTCTGCCACTTACCTCACTACTAGTAATAAGACATTGTCATCATTACTAAGCTGATAAGTGTGTTGAAGTGACATGTCAAGGAATTCAGTCAGCCTCCTACCTACGCCAGTGTTTTTCCCCCTTTTTGCAAGTGTTGCCTTTTTGGGGAAAAAAAACATGATAAACAAATATTTTAATTTTGAAACGTTATGCTGCTTCTTTCATGGTAATAGTTGGTTGGATTGTGTCTCCCAGCACACCGTGACGTCCTCCTGTGGCGAAAGGAAGCAGTATGAGGTGTGAGCCCTGTGGCTACAGCAAGAACACAGAGATGGGGGTCAAGCTCATATCAGAAAGTGAGGACACGAGGGTGGCCTGAAATGGCACTTCCTAATGACATTTTTCACCTGCAATATTTCCTGGTTTTACTTAAATCTTTGCGTTTTTCGTATGGAAGACCCAATCTTCCCATGAAATTAGAGCCTTTTAAGGAAAAAGTCAATGAAAATGTTTTCAAACAGAACACGCTACTAGAACATTTGTTAGTTCCCTAAAATAAACACATTTCTTTAGTAATCACTGACAGTAATAACTTAGACTCAGAAACAGCCCAGAGCAGGTATTTTGAGTTAGAAGACACCATTTCCAAGACCGTTAGTTTTCTAACCATAGTCTAGGACCATACCAACAACAACAGGCTCTGAAAACTATCTGTAGAAGTATGTAAAGCCATTTTTCATCTTCAGTTCACTGAGAAGAGCTAGCAGAGTATTATTGCCAAGATAAATAGGTAAAACAAATTCCTGAAAAATAAAGCCCAATTTAAAAAAAAAAAAAAATTAAAAAAAGCAAGAAGAGACTTTTGATCCTTAGTCTGTGAAATCGCCCAGTGAAGGTAATGGAAATTATACTCATATTGGGACAAGCTTCTAGCCTACCAAAAAAGGCCATAAATACAGAGTAAGGTCAGGTGGCAGATGCTTGCACTCCTCACAACCTGGAATTGCTGCAGATCACGCCACACTTCCAACCAGAACCTGCCCAGAAAAAGGTGGACTTTTCCTCCCAAGAGAAGCAGAAATCTTCTATAACCTTCCCCCTCAGACATACGGATTGAAAAGGTAAGGTGCGTGTGGACGCTAGCCAGAAGTGGCATCATAACACGAGGTTTTGTTTCATGGCATCAGAGGGGCATCGGTAGAATGGAAGTGAAGCCTCCAAGGAAATGCTTTACAGAGAAAAGCTCCATCATAATTCCCCCATGACCCACCTAACTTAAACTGCTACACATACACTGTCAGGTTGCTGCTGGCGAGCGAGCAACAAAAAGTAACTTATTCACTTTAGCAGCTGTCACCAGTTTCTACCTTTCTTCCCCTGTCAAGAATGCCCTGGCTGTTGCTTAGATTGCACACGCAAAGCCTTCCCACTGTCTCTCCTTCTTCCTTCCCTTGTTCCGTAATTCAGCACAGCCCAAGCACCTTGTAACGCTCAGAAATGAGACCCCCAGGGTATAATTCCTAGCACCTTCCCAGTCCCCCCAACCAGCTGCCCCCACTTGCCTTTAGGGCAGACCTCCTTGCAAGTCAAGCGGGTTGGTAAAAATAGTTCTCCCTGTCTGCCCCACTTCTGATTCATGGTCCACTTAGGTAACGTCTCTTTCAGTTACATGGAATGGCTGGGGCCTCCTGGACCCCAGGGACATTACATCTTCATAAATAAGGAGATTTATTTACAGATATAAATCAAGACGCAACGTTTAGAACATGCTACAGGGAAACAGTAAAATGCAAGGAGAAGGAAAAAAGAATAATCAAAAGTCGAGGATTCTGGCCAAATTCTTCTTAAAATAGCTCTTCCAAGACATAGTGAACATTGTATCAAACTCACACAGGATCTCTAGCCAGCATCTTGGCTTCTTTCATGACTCATTTCACTCGGGCTGGGGAGTAACAATTTCCTCCCTAGCCACCGACTAACGTGGCTAAGACTAGGTAGGTAGAGCTCAACCCGTTGTGATTGACCAGGTCCCTCTTTAGGGGAAACGAGGCGTTTCATCGAATGCTACTGTACATCAAAATGTCAGCATCAAGAAAAATCAACCTCTTTCACACCCACACTCATACGGGCACGCTCAGCCCGGCAGTCGGATCATCACCTGCTAGTGTTAACAGGCACGCATGCAATTAGCGAGCAGACATCTGTTCAGGATGTTGCTCATTGGATTAGTATCTCCGTGCTGTGATGTCTGCAAGCCTTTGAAGCGTTTATATTCTAACTCTGTGCTGTCTACGAGTGCGGGGCAGCTTGTCTGCGAACGTTCCTCACGCTGGTGCAGCATTCATTGGCGTGAATCACTCCGGTTCAGCGCTAAAACAATGATGCTAATAGGGGAAAGTCAGCCTTGTGCGGACAGACAGGACGAAGCCCGCTTCTTTCAATTATTGCTGAGTGGGGAATTATGGAGTCCTACATGGGTCCCCTGCATGGGAGAAGATTTCACAGATTTTTCCTATAAACAATAAATAAACAGTGTATGTATCATGTTCCGTTTGGTCACCATTTCAGAGAAATCAAATAATGATTTGGAATTAAAAAAAAAGCCCCACAAGTCAGTTACAGGGTCTCATCTAAATTTTAATGAAGTTTAAAAGTGTTCCTCAGAACAAATGCCAAAGCAAAGTTTGAGTTTTCACTGCGATTTCTGAATACAGGCTGACGCAACTCCCTCGGAGGCCATTGGTAATATCTTGAGACTGGCCTTGGAGGTAATTAAAAATTAAACTGGACAATGACTGCCAAGAGGTGGTAAATGCCCTTGCCAAGTCCCTTGTCCTCTGTCCCCATGTTGGGAGAAACAAAGGCCTGGGCAGGACATTGCAGAGGTCATCACGTCTGGACTCCTGCAACTGCACGTGATCACACTCACAAATGCCAATTCTTCCTACACCCATCAGTTTAAAAAAAAAAAAAAAAAAAAAAAAGAAAAAATACATCTGAAATATGTGTAAGCTAGACATTATCCTGGACTTCACCATGCCAGACCTCAGGGGGTCATGCATAACCCATGGGCATCCCAGCATCTTCATGCATTCAGCACAATGGCCCCATCTTGCGTGGGCTGAGCCAGGCAGGCTGATGTGATTTTCAGCATAGTCTATGCCACGTGCTGAACTTGGGCCCCTTCTCCGTGTCACTGGCACTGCACTGTCTGGGTGCCTTTCTGGGTGTCAGAAGGTGTTGCAAAAAAAGGGAAACAGATGAGAGAAAGAAAGGAGGAAAGAAAGGAGGAAAGAAAGAAGGAAAGAAAGAAGGAAAGGAGGAAAGAAAGAAAGAAAAGAGGAAAGAAAGAAAGGAGGAAAGGAAGAAAGGAAGAAAGGAAGAAAGAAAGGAAGAAAGGAAGAAAGGAAGAAAGAAAGAAAGAAAGAAAGAAAGAAAGAAAGAAAGAAAGAAAGAAAGAAAGAAAGAAAGAAAGAAAGAAAGAGAAAGAAAAAGAAAGAAAGAAAGAAAGGAAGGAAGGAAGGAAGGAAGGAAGGAAGGAAGAAAGAAAGAAAGAAAGAAAGAAAGAAAGAAAGAAAGAAAGAAAGAAAGAAAGAAAGAAAGAAAGAAAGAAAGAAAGAAAGAAAGAAAGAAAGAAAGAAAGAAAGAAAGAAAGAAAGAAAGAAAAGAAGAGAGAAAGATATACCCAATCTGCAATTTTGCACCTACGCAGCTGGCTAACGCTGCCCATGGCTGGGGTCAGACACAGTGATGGGCTGCACCTTCCTGTCCCCCACAGTGCAGCCAGGTGGGGTGGGCAGTGCCTCGACCATCCGGTTGGCACGGCACCCACGGGAGGACCCACAGGAGGACTCACACGTCCCCAGCCTACCTCGGGGGAAAGGCTGATTCCCCACAAGCTCTTGGAGACATTGAGCCAACAATGGAGCATCCACGTGTGGGAAGCCACGCAGCAGGGTGTGTGATTAGCACACACCTGCCGTTAGCGTGTGCGTTTGCTCCTCATAGAAACGGAGGCAACGTCTGCATCCAGTGCGAGGGCAGCCGAACCGGCTGCTGCAGAGCACCCAGGTGCTCTCTCGCGTTTATTGCCTGCGCTACTTTTTTATCCCAAGCAGATATTCCATGCCTCCCAGCCGCGGCCATAGTGCTGTGGTGGCTGTGGTTTGCGGCTGGCTGGGCTGCCGGGGAGCGCGGTGGGAGGAGGGAAGGAGGGATGGCCGACACTTCATTCAGCGATTGCAGGCCTCCTCCAAGGCTCAGACTTTTGAAACAAGACATTGGCAGGCCTGTTTAGAAAAATGATTTCATCCATGTATGAATTAAGCCAAAGAACACAGTACTTGTCCCTTTGGTGTTTATTTTAAAATAATTATTACATGTTCCCTTTTCTTTCAGGAACATTAAACACAATGCTGCACATGATTTTGTTCAGGAGGGCTGCAGATGGCTGCAATGAGGGAAAGTCAGTGGCAAATACCGACATATGCACTATGGCAAGTACTCAAAAATGAACTCCTCATTCCCTTCAGCCCAAGGAATGCTGAAGTCCGATACCATTTTGGGGGGAAATTAAGATCAATAACAGCTAGTTGATTTATTTGGGTGTTGATTTTTGTAGTGCTGGGCCACCAGTTCTGTTGTATTTCTACTCTTTAAATGGAGTGCAGACCTTTACAGCAAAGTGCCAGCATTTGGTAGCAAGAGAGGCTTCCCTCGAGCAGCTGTCCTCTGAAAAACAGGCAGTGGTTTCAAAATGTGGTTGCAAAATGTGGACAATGTGCACAGGAGTTATTAATGCTCGCAAGAAAATGTGCTGCTTCATCTCCATTACAGTCATTAACCACAGCTGTGGTTTTGCAGGCGAGGAAATCTACTCTCATTCTTAGAGCTCAGATCTGGATGTTCGCAAGCAGAGACACAGGTAGTTCCTAGAATTCTCTTCCCAGCTACAATGAGAACATATACAGATGCTGGAAAAAAGACTTTCCTTTATCTTAATAGACCTAGCACACAGACTGCAGAAGGAATTTAAGACAAGGCTTTAGTGTCAGATGTTTCATATGGACCACATTTCTCACAGTGAAAAGGGAATAAAAAATATATATATATTAAAAAAAAAAAAAAAAAAAGACAATACACTGTCCAGGAAAACAAAGCAAGCCAGCCAGCTCTACAACCATTTGACTAGGAGACGGCTTCAGAGTCGTTCCAGTACTGGCAGTACAGCTAAGCCAGAGTTCTCCTATAAGCCAGATGACACAGTTGGAAAAATATATTCCAGAGCTTGTTATCCATCCCCTGGACCTGCCAAATTTGCCCATATGGGACCACAGGTGTTGGCTCAACCCAAGGAGGAAAAGGATGGAAAAAGGCAGCAAGATGAAGAATACCAGGACCTGGAGCAGTGAGTATCATCAAGCCAGTGCTGAAGTTGCTACAAGTGCCAATTTCTCATGAAAGGACCGTGATCTTCATCAAGTCCAGCCCAGGTTAAGAGGGTGCTTACAGATACATGCATGGGTGGATATTTGCAAGCCCAACACATTACCTGCAAATCCAGCCTGGGATGCTCCGTTTTCGCATGTGTATGAACACAGCAGTTGTAAAACATTTGCGGGTACAGAGTGCTAGACAGCACAGCCTTCAGCTTCAGCCACAAAGGGCCTCTTTTTTGGCAGTTTACTATGAAGAAGCAATTCCCCGAGCACTGTTAAGATAAGTCTACTTATAGTGGTGCGGACAGGCCAACGCGCTCTGCCCCAAATTCCAAGCTGGCCAGATGCAACCCAGCTTCCGTCTGGAAGTTGTAGAGCTGTATTAGTGTAGCAGAGCGCCCAAAGTAACTACCACTCTGAAAAGCAGGATATATTAACCGGAGAGCAGTGCTGCATTAACATGGCTGCGCAGCTTCTGGAGCTGAGACCAAAGGAGCGGAGGTCTCTCGGAACCACGCAGATGGGAGGAATTCGCTTTAGCACCTGCACAGGTCTGATCTTTCTTCCAAGCAAACGAGCTAAAGTGGAGTTGTCCTTGACTAAGTGCAACATACCTGGATTTCACTTCCACAGGCTGGCCTGAGGCTGCTGGCGGCAGATAAGACAAATCCCGAGCAGCGCGCAGATCAGCACTGTATTTGTCATTGCGAATCAAGCATGGGAATTTCGGCATCAAAAGTATAAAAGCACAGGGCTTGAACAGGAACAGCATCTCTTACATTGCCAGCTTGAGCCATCCAAAAGTTACAGGCAGGTTCCCATACTTGTGAACTTGTCTTTAAATAGAAATCACACCACAAGATATGATTTTAATAACACATTTGGGGTTGATTGCATTCACTTTCTAGGGTTTTAACCGCTGGGGTCCACTTCCAAACACTTTCACAACACGAAGGCTCAGAATGTGTTATTTTATATTATTTTTCAAATGAAAGCTGAGGTTCTTATGCATTCATCCTAACTCCAGGAGCTGTGTTTTTTAAGGCACACACCAAATGTCAAGAGACTCACAATAAAATCACGAGAATTGGCAAGACTGCCTTCGCTGGCTTTGGGGAACGAGCAGGTTGTTGTTGGAGCCACACATTAGAGGGAGACATACTCGCATGTTCTTAACCAGTGAATTATGCACAGAGGTATAATGGCAATCTGCCCAGCACTGACATACAGCAACAAGAACAGGATGCACAAAATTCCCAGGCCTCTTAAGCTAATGGAGGAGCTTTGTTAGTTTCCCTAACAAGGGAACCAATGACATAACCTGTCATAAACATGTTGGGACCATTATATACACAGACATGAGATATATTTAAACTATAAAAACCTATTTAATAACCAAAAAGCTACATAATCTCACAAAAAGGAAATAAAATTAAAATTATTTTATTTTTTAACTGGAACATGTGTGTCTGGAGAGAAAAGGGGTGAGAGAAGCCTGAAGACCTCTCAGAGAAATTCTTCTAGGACCTGCTTCAGCAGGAAAGCACTCCTATCCTCCGTTCTCTGTGGTGCTCTGTAGGAGCTACATTTTTACAGTTTTTAAAAAAAAAAAAAAAAAATGGAATGACCAAATGTCTCACTAACAATGAGACAATTTCCAAGTAAGGGGAGGAAGCTGGGAGTAGGACTTCATCTTCTCCGTTGATGGGGAAACTGAATGTATATGCATCTCTGTGTCTGAACTAGCTGGGTACTGTCACCTGGGATCAAGACAAAGCCCAAAGAAGTCAGTGAACTGGTCCTCATTTTTTCTTGCATTGAAGCGTAACCACTGCAGGCACAACAATATGGCAGAAAAGAGGGATCTGCTCTCTTCTTCATCTATCTCTGCCTTTGGTCTTAAAAGCATTGTAGATTCATATGTAACTGAGTCAAACCTATTTAACTAGGACGACGCTTACAATGTATTTGGGGAGAGGGTACTATGGGGTATGGAGGTTTATATAAATCCTATCACTTATGTTTTGCCATCTCTAGAGAGGATATGTTTGGCTGCATAATAATTCATTGGGGTTTTGTCAGGCTCAATTTATATTTGTCAAATGCTCTGCAGTCTTCAAACAAAAGCCATAAATAATGGTGCTTCACGAGTATTTCATCTTTGTAAATGTTATAATTTATAGCCCATAGAATGGGAAGAAGAGGCAGTGGAGTGATGTGTCTCTATCCCAACTGCAAGCACTGATCTTCTGAAGAGAGGAACCAATATACAAAATTCAACAACATCTATCCCTAATACCAAAATAGAGATTGAAAAAGCCCTCAGAGGTGCCTAAAAGTCTGTATCTAATTTATGGGTAATTTACAATGGAAATAATAGACTATATAAAAATGTATACAAATTTGTAGCCTTGCACATCAGGGCAGATAGATAGTTTAAGTACAAAATAATGAACATGAAGCGTCTCTTGTGAGCTGCCAGGTAGACATTTTGATTGCCCAGATTTCATTAAACTCAAACCAGAGAGAGTTTTGAGTCTTCCAAACATTCTTTAACTCTATCAAGTGTGTCGGTGCTCTACAGCTGATGACAATATATTTCACCAGAGTTGCCAAAAAATTGTTTAATTTTAAGCAATGCCTGTATTGCATTACTTTTTACAAGTTGAGCCAGCATGTAGGGCACGATCAGCTCCGTAGAAGAATGAGCCAATTGCCAATGTTTTCTTTGCATCTGAAAAAACGATTTCACAGAGTCATTCCTTAAAACAAGGAGAAAGACAACAAAAACAACAATAAAACTCCTGTTGTGTCCTTCCCTCCTCTAGCCTTCAAGTCAGCTTTGCTTTTCCCAACTTTGCCAATCAGACTCAAGCGAGTGAAGAGTTACAGAGAACATCTATGCTGCCAAGAGCTATTTCCAGTGGACTTTGATCAAATGATGCTGTAATCCCTAATGGGAAGCATACTTCATTTATAAGGTATTCTTTGGTGTCATTCCCAAGGAGCAGGCATAGGAGTTTTTGAGCAGCAAAGCTCTTTCTCTACAGAAAGCGCTACGTTTGCGAGAGGGTAGCACTACCATGGACACCGTGGGTGTACAGGCCTGCCTAGATAAGTGGGATTTCAGCATCAGTCATTGCTAGGGTCAGAAAAAGTGGTCAGAGGCTAATAAGTCTTAGCACTGTAATTTCTTCAGCTGCAGCCCTTTACCCAACAGCAAGGACTAACACACAGCAGTGTTTTTCTTTTTTATCGCTTCCAGCAAGGAACACGACAAGCAGGCTGTTCTGACATTTGCACTTTGCTGCAACTTTGTTGAACTTAAGAGAGTTGGGTTATTCAGAACAGTATTTTATTTGCCCTGAAGTTTTATTCCAAGACCAAGGACAATTAGCTCACATTTTAACAAGGAAGCAATTAAAGAGCATGACGTTCATAAAAATGATTTATTGTGCTATTAAATTAGGATGAAAATCATCAAAGTTCATAATAGACAAAGAAAAACAAATATAAATTATCTTCGTACTCAGTTTGTACCCCGATGCTTATCAGCCTGAAACGCGTGTATTTATTCTCCAGTGCTGCTGTGCAATTTCTGTCATTGCATCTCGCTATTTGCAAAACTCATCATTTTCATTCTGTGCCCAACAGCAACCCTTTAAATTGAAAACATTTAAACAGCCCTTATCTGCTTAAAACTTCCTCCGAAAATAGGCTAAGCTTCCAGAGTAAAGGTGTTTTGTGCACCCTCAGGCAAACTTGCTGGAGCCAGATCTCCCACTGGGCACAAGGAGGGCCTCTCGCCCCCCAAAACCCTCTGCTTTTCCATCTGTCTAGTTGTCTGTGCATTTATGAAAATGTCTGCTCTCAAAGTATTTTCCCTGTGCCTTCACTTTTTTCATTAACCTTTCCACTGTTTTTACATACAAACCAAAAAGATTAACACGTTCTTACTCAAATGACAGTTTCAGACTAACACACTCTGTTTCCATTTTCTCCCCTAGTATATTTTAAAATATCATAGGTATCTATTTATCATGAGATATAAGTACGTTAATAACTCCACAAGAAAAGAAGAAGCAATGAGAACACGTCCCAGTGGTAGCAGTCAGAGATCAGGAGTCTTTCTGCCACTGGCTGCCTCTGGGATACCAGGAAAACAAGTTTTCGGTGCCTTAGTTTTGTTATTGAAATAACAATGCATTAACTCCTTCCTAGGACTCTTATCTGCAAAACATTTGGGCACTTCCTATAAAGCGGAATTATGTCCTCTTAGTCAGTCGAGGTTTTCCAGATAATTGGGGTTTTCCTTTCATACCCCTATAGAGAAGTCCCTTTTAGCAGCCTTCTGCTCTTCCATAAAAATTCCTCCTGCATCCCCCTGCCAGTCCCTCGTATTTTGACTAGAGAGCAGCCTTCAAAGCCTGGCAAAAGCTGCATCCCTCCAAAAGGTCCAGTTTGCACACAGCGTAGGGATCCCACCGTGCTAGCAGAGGTTGCGAGCCTGCTAGCCCTTCCTGATGGTATGAGGTGATGAGAAGATCCACCCTCCTGAGAACAGCAAATAAGGCCTCCTGAGCAGTAAAATCGCCAGGAAAAAATCTGTCCCTGAGGTTAATAGGTAAGAGCCAGTTCAGATAACCTGCGCTCCTGTCCAGGACCTAAATTCAAAGCACGTTGGGAAAGCAGGTCTCTGAAAGTGAGCGTCTTATTAATGGCTGGAAAGATTCCTGGTTTTAGATGTCTGAGCTTCATTGCAGCGACGGAGCTTGTTATACATTTAATTTAAGGGAATTGTTCATCTGCTTAACTACATGTTAAATTGATTTGCTGAATTGGGGCCTGCATTTTAAAGTCATAATAAATCTCAGTTTTTCTGGACACTGTTTCTCTTACTATAACTTGGTAAACATTTATTTATTAAAAATTGGAACTTTACAATTTGCAAATAATTTTTATAGATTCCTTAAAAAGGCTTATTCATGACTTGG
This sequence comes from Fratercula arctica, assembly GCA_947846985.1. Lineage (NCBI taxonomy): Eukaryota > Metazoa > Chordata > Aves > Charadriiformes > Alcidae > Fratercula > Fratercula arctica. Next base: position 113,756,331 of record CANTUZ010000003.1, read on the forward strand.
AAAGCATCATGCATTATCACATCAATGCAAAGAAAGCTAGTAACATCTTAAGTACATCTGTTTTCTAGAAAATAAAATAAAAAAAAAAAAAAAAAGTGTTTCAATTTCCCATTTCCTTAGTAAATGATCCTTATTTATTTGAAAAAGGAAAGCATTAAATGCTGTGCCTCTATGATGAGTTTTAAATAGATATTTTCAATGAATTACCCTGATTGAGCTGCCTGTCAAGATAATGGTATAAATTGCTCCTTCAATCTACATTTACAAACTGATTTGAACAGCTTCAGTAAAGACTCAGACAAAAGTTAAAGGAATCTGATGTAAATCAACAATGAGATTAGTGTTCAGATCTCCTTAAACAGACAGGCTGTGCCGCAGCTGAGACGACTCATGTTTCAGTTTCTCTTCTGTTTTGCTTTAATTTGCCTATTTCAACTCTGTTTAAATTTAAAAAGTGTGAGTGACAGTCTGGAAAGACTGCTCTGAAATAGATAATGAAATATTTCCAGAACCTCTGGTACTGAGTCTTAAAAACTTGCATTCACCAAATGAAGGACTGAATTCTACGTGCAGAAAATATGTTCAAATGTTGAAATGCCCAAAAGATCAGGATTTTAAAAGATGGAGATTTTAGAATACTTTACATGTGATATGGACTAAAAAGGCAAAAGTATTATTGATCTTATTAACAAACCTCGATCTTCTGCAGAAGGTGTTATTTTTGGCTTTTCACTTCCTTGCTATTAAAAAATATTTTTCTTGCTGTGTTTAGTTTTTAAATCACTTGATCATTATAGTGATCCCTATTTCATTTTGTTTGTAGTTAAGAGGATTTAGGTGTTCTAGTACCTTTTAACAGCATATTCCAATACTGTTTTACTTTTTCAACTACTTTACAGTAATTTTTAGAAGAAAAAGGAACAATGATAATTGGATATAAATTTGCAGTACTCATGTTCTGAAAAATGATTAGAAGCCTTGAAAAATGTTGACATACCTCACTATTCTGTTTTGCTCTGTTTTAAATATCGGTGTATTTATTAAAGCTGGTTGGAAAATTTAATCATATATAATATTTTTGTTTTTCATCAGATTTGAATTCTTTCCAGGTTTTTCAGGACTCTCATTTTTCTACACGTCTCAGAAAATCTGTATTAAATGAGGTAGGATTTATTCCAAGTTATCCAGTGCATATCTTCAAAGAAGTATGTTATGTATATATCTTTTACAATAACTTATTATGTAAATAGTTATTAATACAGAAGAGCTGGAAAAAGATTGCTTTAAAAAATGTTAATGTCTTTTAAAATGCTGCATGAGAGAGATTTCAATGAATGTAGTGAATATCTTCAGTGTTCATGCAGTATTTTGTATTCATCAGATTTAACTCTTGAGGTTGTTTCCTGCTTTTTTGTTGTTGTTGTGGAGACATGTTATCTGTTATTTTCCATAGCTAGCACATTTTTTGCCTTTTTAACTTGTTGCGCGATACGTGATTCTTCACTGAAAATAATCTGGTTCCTACGTGTAGTGCAAAACCGTCCGCGTGGAGAATGTGGATGCTCAGACTCTGATCTCACAGCTCTGGGCACAGAGGACAGACGGCTGCAGCCACCCCCAGCCCCGCTCGAGCCCGTGGCTCTCGTTCAGGACCCACGCAAGGAGCTGCAGCAGGAGCGGGACCAGCTCACCAACCTGGAACAACCAGCTCAAGGTCAGGGGGAGTTTCGGGTGCAAGGGCTTTAGTAATACCCTTATAGGTGGTTCTTAGACATTAAGACCTGAGGGTATCCCCTTCTGCCCCCAGCTTTAGGGACTTAACCGAGGCTAGTTGCGGAGCCCGGTCACTTCTGGGACCCAGTATGGTTCCAGAAGAAAGACAGGCTTCGTCCCCACTTCCAGAGAAGAGTTGAGCTAAGAGGGGATGCGACGTCTGGAGGAGATGACCTCTCTCTACAGACGGCTGTGGGTGCGCGACCTGAGGAGGTGCTTACTTAGGCGCTTCAAGAAATTGCCTACGGCTTGGCAGGATGGATCCAGGAATAAAAGAACTGCAAGAAAAAGTGGCACAGCTGGGTCACGGGTTTTGCCAAAGATGCTTATTATAAGAGTGTTTATATAATTTAAGCCTGGAATGAAATCCTGCTAGACATACGCTTCATTATATTTTTTTACCCTCTGAACAGATTTCCCATCAATCTCCGTGGTGGTAACCCAAGGTAAAGCCCAGTCAAGCACTGCATGTAAACACACGTAAGCTGAAGCACACGAGCAGTCCTGCTGGGGTCAATGGACTTGGCTTCTTAGAGTGCAATTATCTGGCATGTGCGTAATGAGCAGGAATTCAAAATGGTGATGCCCAAGCAAAGGCTTTGAAGGGAGCAAGGCAGGAGGCAGTAGCTGTCAGGTTCCTCTAGGTGAGAGGAGTGAGAAATGGTTGTAATTACTGCTTGAAACTGTTCTTGCAAACCATGGGGCTGCTAACTACCTGTCCTTGCCTGCAGCTGCCCAAATCCCAGAGGTGGGGGGGACCAGGGCCAGTAATTATGGTGATTTCTCCCTTGCCAAGGGAACTGAGCTGCTGCAGCTTCACGTGGGCTCACTCCAGCAGAAAAAATACTCTCAAACTCCTCAAAAATTGCTTTGAAAAAATTTTTATGATGGTTTTAGGGGGGGTAGGGAAAGGGCAAATTGTGCAAGAGCAAAGAAAAACAGCCTCAAACAACAGAAGGCCAACTCCAGAGGTGCAAAGAAGGAAACAATGATTATCAGGGTCTCAAAGTCTGGCCAACACAGCTGAAACAGTCTTGATGCAGATCTTGGATTCAGCATGACACTAAGTGCAAGTAAGGGCAACCTTGACTGAGCTAGTGTTAAATCTAGCTTTAGGCATGGTTGCTTCCAAACCTGTTTTCCCCAGGTTTGTACTACATCACCAATTTCTAGGGTGGGTTACCCCTGAGCATAGACTAGATTCACCCTAGTAAAGCCTACCCCCCTTTTTTTCCTGTGTTTTACCACTTAGATTACAGTATACTGAATATTCCCCTTGACCTCTATTTATTGGTCTCCTTTCTTCATATATCGCACTTTTGGCCTTTCGGCAGCACAACTGTCTGGGCCACAACAACAACAGGAGGAACGCTGCTGACAGATTGCTGTTTTCATCCGTGATTTACCATCGGTCCCGCCCAGGCTCTGAACTGTTGCACATTGCTCAGGAGCCTAAATCAACTCACGAGGCGATCCCGCCTCGCTCAGCAGCAGGCATCCTCCTTGCTCAGGGCAAGAGGAGAACGTGCTTAAGCGCACCGAGGGGAATAGATTTAAGGACATACTGAAGTGTTTCTCTGATTTGCAGCCTGAGGAAAACAGCTTTACCGTAGCAACACGGAGCTACCTACTAGTTTGGTCAGTCTGGATTCAGTGGCGAAAATGAAGGTAAAATGAGGTCAGACGCCACAGAAGTCATGAGTGTGTTAAGAGGTGGAGCAAGATCATGACTGAAGAGTGGGAGGAAAGCCAGTAAGTTGAGGAGATGATCGAAACCACATCCAAGAGACAGGACAGGGAAAAGACAGGGATCGGAGGGAAAGCAGGATCGATGCAGTATGCACAGGGCAGGGACACGGGGTGGGATGGGAGCAGGCAGAGCTGAAACAGGCTGGTGGGAAGGCAGAGGTCAAGGAAGACATGATCAAAGTTGAGGATGAGGACTAAGGCGTAGGGACGAGTAGGGCTAGGAGCCAAGCACAGAAATGCTTTTACACTAGTGAACTTAAACTTTCTCTGGTTGTATCCATACCATTAAATGCTCTTAGCTCTCACTGCGGATCTCCTACCTGCCTGTGCTAACTCTTAGACCACACCTGGGAAATTTGAACAGCAGAAATTTGTCCATAGCAGAAGTGTGCAAGTGACCTGTGCCCTGGAACAGTTGAAAATACCGATACAGATGTGCCCAGAGACTTTTCACCCAAACACACATTAACGAACCATTTCCTGCATTACCAGATTGATCTAGCGCAGGGTCCATTTCCCATGTACACAGGAGCCAATGCCAGTTACGTGTATCCTCATTCATACTAATGAGAGAATAGAGTTAATGTTACATCATTGTGAGAGTTTCACTTTGTAGCCTTAATATTCTCCTAATACAAAAGGCTTCATGCCATATAGAAATTACCTTGTCAATGCACTTTTCTGGCAGCAGGGAAGATAGGTTTTGTCACTTGTTTGCAGCATCCTGGTACTGGAACATGACTGTGGGCCATAGAGGAGGAAGGCCACCAAGGGACAGATCCCTTCTCAAGGCTACCACCACCTTTTTGCAGCCACTACAGTTTCCTAAACCCACCTTCCCCAGGCCTGAGGAAGGAAACTCAGCTTGACAAGTATGTTTCTCATCAGGCCATCGGGGTGTTTGCTAAGTGACAAAACCAAACAATCCTTTTTCATGGAGGCTTGTGTTGAAAAGTGACTTTCCTTTTATAAACTGGCCCGAGTCTCTCTCAGTCATGTCTGTTTTCTGTGTGTGATCATTGCAGGGGAGGGAGGGGAGTCAAAGTGATTCAGCGCTTGGAGCCTCATCCAAGACTCTGCACAGCTTGGATCACCGTCCTGTTGAGAAGCAGGAGGATGACAGGAGGCTCTGCTAGCAGAATGCCTCAGATTGTTTGTCCTTGCACTTAATCCACTTTATGCTTCCTCTCGTGCCAACACTAGCAGCAACCAGCAGCTCTGAGACACTGGAGTTTTTGTGTAGCTCTTGCACATTATTTTGCTTCAATTTTTCCTCTGAGTCTTGGACTTTTCTTTTTTTTTTTTTTTTTTTTTTCCTCTTTTGTGATATATGTGGTGGTTATGAAAGGTGTGCCTGTGAAAACAATACTGACAAAGGATTCAGTTCAGTTCCCTGGGGAATACAGCAGGAATTATGCTGAAGATATCCAGCTATTGTAGAGCCATGGAATAAATTAGGTTGGAAGGGACCTCTGGAAGTCATCTGGTCAAATCTTGTGCTCAGACCTTCAAAGTTAGATCAGGTTGCTCAGGGCTTTGTTCAGTCATGTTTTGAAAATCTTCAGGGATGGAGCTTGCGCAGCCTCTCTGGGCAATTATGCCAGTGGCTAAGCCACAGCTTGTGAAGTTCTTTTCTTTATATTCAGTCAGGATTTCCCTTCCTGTAGGTTGTGACTATCGCCTCCTGTCCTTTTAGTGTCAACACCTGAGAAGAGTCCAGTTCTATCTATCTTCTCTCCAACTCTCCTCTAGGCAGCTGGACACAAGAGTGAGATATCCTCTCCGCCCCCGTTCCTCAGATGGAGAGAACCAAGGTCTCTCAGCCTCTCATCCTACCTCATGTGCTCCAGCACTTGACCAGCTCAGTGGCCTTGGGTGAACTCATTGAGTCCATGTCATTCTTGTACCAAGGGGCCAAAAGTGGACACAGTAGTCCAGCAAGTGACAAACAGAAAGGAATAATCATTTCCCTCAACCTGCTGGCTACACGTTGGCTGGTAGAGCCTACTGCACAGAAGCCTCATTGCCACAGTGGCACACTGTGGACTCCTGTCCCATTTGGTGCCCACCAGGACGCCTAGGTCCTTTTCTGCAAAGCTGCTCCCTAGCAGTTGGTCCCCAGACTGGTGCATGGCGTTACTCCATCCCAGATGCAGGACTTTGCATTCCTTTTTGTGGAGCTTCCTGAGGTTCCCGTAGGCCCATTTCTTCAGCTGGTCATGTCTCTCTGAACGGCAGTCAGATCTCCAGCACGCTCAGTGCTCCCCTCAGCTTGGCATCATCCACTGAGGTGCCTGCCATCCCATCGCCTGGGGCACTGATGGAGGTGTTGAACACTGTCCATCCCAGTACCGACAGCTGAGGAACACCACTCAGCACTGACCACCAGCCAGACTTCAGCTCATTATCCACTCGCCTCCGAGCCCAGGGGTCCAGCCAGCTTCTCAGTCACCTTGCATTCCACTTCTCCCCAGCCTGGCTACAGCGATGTTACTTCTCTCACCTGGGGACATTAGTGTTGCTCTGTGGTGGAGGAAGCAGTTGCAAAAGTTTGAGCGCAGAGATCAGAGGCAGGAGAGCTGGGATCTTTCCCAGTCTCTGCTGTGTGACCTCCGGTAAGTCACCCAAGCCACAGAGAACAGATGCTACATGTTGTTTAAATAACAACAGGAGTCCATTCCCAGAATTAATAAATAAATAAAAATCAAAATAAAAGTTTTTAAAGGACTTCTGTAAAGATGTTCCACTCCAGCACCTAAATCTTAGGATAGTGTCTTAGTCTCAAGCTCAGATCTTCCTCTTTACTAAATGGTAACAAGATGACCTAAATTTGTGTGCTGCAGGAGTGCCTGTGGTGCCGCTTCACTGTTGCATGTGAATTTAGAATAAAATAATGCCATCAGCGATAAAACTTTTGATGCCATATAAATCCCCACGCAAGGTGATTTGCAGATGAGGAGCAAGACATAGCAGCGAGTGGATGATCTCTGTGAACGATGCAGGCGTGCAGGGTGCTGCACTGATATTGCCTTCACAACCTGCTACGTTTTGAGCACCGACTAATAGTGAAACCACAGAAACATGTGTCCAGTGTCAAGATGCACGAAACTTGAGTAATTTTAGACATTTCCATGCGATGTCACGGGGGCTACACAGGGGCTCAAACTGATCAAGGCCAGGCTGGATGGGGCTTTGAGCATCCTGGTCTAGTGGGAGGTGTCCCTGCCCAGGGCAGGTGGGTTGGAACTAGATGATCTTTAAGGTCCTTTCCAATCCAAACCATTCTATGGTTCTATAATCAGAGCAGATGTAGGGTCAGAAATCTGCTGCAGAAGGAGAGGCAAAAGCCTCCCAGCCATCCCATTGCTGAAAGGGCCATTTTCTCCCCCCATAAAGGCTCAGGAATATCATTGCCATCATTTCACATCAGGATTTGGGAAGGGAGCAGGCACCTTTGTGCATAGCTTGCTATCAGGCATCCCTCTTCACATGTGTTTTCTTCATGCACCAGGGGAATATCCTAGGTCCCAAATAGGGACAGCATATAGTACCTGTGACAAGACAACAGTCCTTCTCTAAGCCCTTCTTCCCTGCTTTCCTGCTAACAGGAAATCTGGGCTTAGCCTGAAACTCCATCGAGGTAGGTTTGATGGAGCTGTAAAATAAGTTGTACGGATACTCAGTGGTTTGCCACTGCCTGCAAACATATCCATCTCCTCAGGCAGGGATGCTCACTGCTCCGAACTGTGAAGGGCCCTGAGGAGCACGCTGCAGCAGCCTGGGAGGGGGAAAAAGGAGGGGACACAACCCTGGACAGTGAGGCTGGCAGCGGGATCCTGCTGGCTTGCCCCGCCAAGGAAATTTCCTGTGCAAAGGTCCCAGAGCAAAATCTGGCAACGTGGCCCGAGCCAGAAATTCAGCCCCAGAGGGAAAAGGGGTCCCCGAGCCCCGGTGTCCCACTGGGCGCCCCAGCTCAGACCAGTGCGTGAGGGATGATCGCCACCAGAATACACACATCTCCAGCTTGTTCATAAGGAGGAAAAGGGAGACACCTAATGGGAACAGGCAAAAAAAGCACAAGTGCTCCAGGGACGGGAAAACAGTGGGGAAAATCTGCAGTTGTGTCTGTGGTGGCCCAGGGAGGTCCAAAGGCGTTTGGGAAGGGGTTGGAAGAGCAGGATCTGCGCATTTTGATGCCAGCAGCCCCGCACCCACGCTGCCTCCTGCGGACGCTATTTCTGCGGCAAAGCTGCCCCTCACCTGCCACACATGTGGAGCCCATGTGGGACCCTCCTGTACCCAGCTCCTGGGCTTGCGGGCCATCTAAGCCCACAGCGTGGATGGTCGCTCCGGCCAGCCCTGCTGCTGTGGCACTGCGACTCTGCTCGAGGCTCCCAGCCACACCATGGCTGCACTGCCAGAGAGCAAAGAGGGGGCAAAGGACCCTCAGAGCTGTGGGAAGCTATGGGTCTTAATGCTACTCTTTAAAATACGGACAGCCGAGGCAGCTGTTGTCCTACCCCTACACCAAAAATGTCACAGCGGCAGGTGACAGCGGCATCATGTGTAAGATCAGCCTGGATAACTGGGGACAACTGGCATCAAAGTTGTTTCTGACAGCAACCAAACTGGCAAGGGAACAAAAGAGGACACCGCAGGTGGCTTCGCACCTCGCTCTCCCCCTCACTGTGGACCACGAGGGACAGGTCCTACTGAGAGGAAGGGAAGTCTGACAGGTCCCATGAAACACAGATGAAGACCAAATTCTTCTAGTGCAGTGCCAATTTATTTCACCAATTTCCACCCATAGAAAGGCCAGCAATTTGAGACTGTGACTCCACAGACCATCTTCCCAAACAGACCTCCGCTCATGGGGAGACCAAGCCTGGTGAATTCTAGCCCATCCCGAGTCACCCTGCAAGCATTCGCTGCTAATCCCTCATAACCATCCCGGGGAGCCAGCGCTGGTCCCATTTTCCAGATGAAAGAAGTGGAGTTGTCCCTGCATCCGCCCCCACCCGAGGGGATGCAGGAGGCTGCAGCTCATCGGGCTGATGGAAAGAGCATGTGCCCCCCCTCAACAGTGAAACAATGAGAATAATTAGCCGGTGAGGCCGAGCAGCAGATCACCTCCGCAGCCAAACAGGCAAGCGCAGAGATCTCACCAGAGAAGAGAGCAGCCGTGCAAACCACCAAGTGAAATCGGGAAGAAACCTCACAGATCACTGTTAATGACAGCTGCTCAGCAAGGAACAAAGTGCTTCATACTGGTCATGGGCCGAAGCCCACGGTTGTCCATGCTGGCCGTCATCTCAGACAGATGTACAACGTCAGCTTGCCAGGGATTTCAAGCTTTTGTAGTCCTAAACCGTGCTGCGGTAACCCGAGATAGGAAATAAAAAGCAACTTCTTGCCAGCATTCCTGGATGCGCTTCAGGGTAAGAGCTGTCTGCTCCTCTCCGGCCAAGCCGTGCCTATAACTGCGCGACTCTCGGGGAAGCACATGAGCGTTTTTGTGGTGAAAATGTGACTCAGCAAGTTCTGTGCTCAGCTGGATCTTGGAGGAGGCGGTTGGTGTCTGAGACGGAGGCGAAATACCACCAACCGGCTGATGATAGCCGGCCTCCGTGGGAGGTAGCCACCCGCCCGGCCGGGCTGCAGCCGGCGCCCGCGCGGGCACCTGTTTGGAGCCGGATGGGAGGACGCTGCCTTAGGAAGTGGAGATGCTGCGGGAAAAGATGGAGAGGAGTAATACGGGTACTAGGGATAGTCAGGGAAAAAGGTATGGGAAAGCAAGTAGCACAGGCCTCCTCTGCAGAACGGGAGAGGGGAAGGAGACTTTAGGATGGGGTATCTTAAGAGGCGGTGGGGAAGTTACGCTGGTAATAGGTCAATATCTGTTGTGGCACTGACTGCAATAAGTTTATCAACAAAATATCTAATTCTTTAACACAGGCAAGCTTTTTTGCTTAGTTCTTGCCAGTGAAAGGCCGGGCACCGTTGGCACAGGACACTGGAGGCAGCAGGAAGGGGAGAAGCAGGTCTGGGCTCTACATGCCCAGGGTCTGGAAAGGATTTATTTGTGTTTAAATCTTACTGGAATAAATGAGATTTAAGCAAAGGCTTAACTGCTGCAGTCGATACAGAAGCTTTCTTGAATCAGGACCTTCATCAAGGGAGCTGGGGGTGTTCAGCCCGGAGAAAAGGAGGCTGAGGGGAGACCTTCTCGCTCTCTACAACCACCTGAAAGGAGGGTGTAGCCAGGTGGGGGTCGGTCTTTTCGCCCAAGTAACAAGCGACAGGACAAGAGGAAACGGCCTCAAGTTGCGCCAGGGGAGGTTTAGATTGGACATTAGGAAAAAATTCTTCACTGAAAGGGTTATCAAACATTGGAACAGGCTGAATCACCATCCCTGGAGATATTTAAAAGACGGGTAGATGTGGTGCTTAGGGACATGGTTTAGTGGTGGTTTTGGCAGTGCTAGGTTGACGGTTGGACTCGATGACCTTAAAGGTCTACCAACGTAGACAATTCTATGATTCTACAATTCTATGATCAAGAAATGTTAATTAGACACATTTCCTTCCCAAGATGTCTGCCTGTGAGGATAATTTCATCATCTCTGACATGCTCAGGTACATTAGTGACAAGGCTACACAGCCACCTGGGCATGGAGAGCACTGAACCTCTCGGCCCCCAGTTCTGCCACTGCTGCTCATGACAAATAGTGTATTTATTTCTCTGAAACAGCCTCCGACTACTTCAGGAAGACTGCAGCTGAATGCAGGACTGCTCCTCACACGAAAGATGACAGACTCCTATGTTGGGCTGCCAACTCCTTCACACTGGCACTTTACAGACAACTCTGAAGACCACCATCGTGCCGGCATCACAGGCACTACAGGAAGATGCAGTGGATGCTCCACCTCCTCCACCTGCAGGGGAAAAAAAAGTCACGTGCCTTCAGCAGAAAATAAACCCCTGCAGTCAAATACCCGAGCAAGGTGGGGGAAAAGTCAGGCGAATTTAATAGATGGATCAGATTCCAGCACGCCCCGAAGGTCACTCTGTGCAGGGTCTGCCGGAGAGAAGGTGGGAGCAGCGTCGCTCCTCCAGGGAGGGTGCCAAGCTACCAGTCTCCTGTCGATTAATCCCGGGGAGCAGGAGGCCGTGGAGAACATGCTGCCAATTGTAAATGTGGTGATGGGGCATTGGGGGCATATATACGCATCATTAGTCATCCGCAAGAATTTTGTTTTTGTAACCCCTGCATTTTTATCTGTCACTTCGAGCAATAAATATGCACTCCCGCCAGTGATTTGACATTACACTTGCTTTGGATGGTTGCCTTTCCCAAATATTAATAGTAACTCATTGTGGACACAGCATTGGTATTTAGTTAGATCAGACCAGCTTCTTTTAAAAAACAACTTTTCGTATAAAGAGAACAGATGTTTTTAATTTACACAAAGAACAAAAACAAAGTTCTATTGTTCAGTTACAGTGAACACAAACATTACAGACACACAGAAATTAACACCAATAGCACGTTAAAAAAGAAATTAAAAGCCCATCATTACACAGGTCTGCTTATTTGCGCTTTTTCCACCACTTTAAGGATTTAGTGGCATGCAATGATAGCAAGTGTTGCTTTTTGGAATTCATATGAATTTGAGTGTGGCACATTTTAATGATAAAAATGGCATAAACACAAGGATACTTTCTAAACACACATTATACAGTCAATAATAATAATAATAATAGTTTTATAATAACAAATGAGGAATGTAAACCCTCTCAGTCCAGGGTATGAGCCAACTACTAGCTCATGGGGATAGGCAGAAATTGCCTCTTTGAGCTGATTATTCTATAGTTGTTCCTTACAGGGTATATTTTCTTTGCGCACAACAGCGAAGCCTCAGCCCTCTGACACACCATGTGTGCATACGAAAATGGAGAGAGCATTTCAGTTGCATCAGTGAGGTTATCTTGTGGTATGCTATGAAGTTAAATGAGAACTATCCTTATACCCTTTTTTTTCTTCTCCTGCGGATTTAAAAGCCCTTTGAAGGCACTTTCAAGCTCCTGGCACCTGCAGGTGGGAGCAGAGCTCAGGCACACATCCGAGTCAAGGTGGTCAAGCCCCTTCCAGGGCAGGAGTGCTTCCCTGCAGGTGGAGGTCGCTTGCAACTCTCTGTATCTCACAGCTCTCTGTGTCTCACAGGCATGCACCCTGAGAAAACCGTTTCTCAGAGATAAAGCTTGGCATCATTCCTGTTTCTCACCCGCTGGACCCACAACCTGGATGTCTAACTCTCAGCTTACTATAAAGCATAGCTCTTCCCATGGAGAAGCATCTCCTCTAGCACCTTCTTGAAGATTTTCCTAGTGTCTCTCTCTAGTTGGTTGTCACATCTTAGATCACCCTCTTGGGCAACTATTTCTAGGTTTAGAAATACTGACCAGTATTTCTAAATATATTTCTAATGCCAGTATTTCTAGTATCAGTAATTCTATCTCTATTTCAGATTTACCAGTCCTGCAGCTGCAAGAGGACAAGGAGGGAAGAGATCCCTTATCTTGGCTTCTCCCAGCACTATGTAAGCAAAGACTCAGCTTTTGGTACATTAAAAACAGACTTCACCCTCTTTTCTTTCCCATTAGTCCACTAGTTATATTTTGTCCAATAATGGGTGCCATTTTACTCTATCCCACACTTAGACTAAGTGTCAAACTATGAGGCTTACTTAAGATTATCACATGGGACCTGGTGAAAAAAAAAAGAAAAAAACAAAAACAAAACCCAAACCAAACCTTCCCTGTGTTTTCGCCAGTTGGAAAAAATGAAGTTATAATTAAAAGCCTTGGGATGGAAAAATGAAAAAGTCGTTTTCTGTAGCATTCAGGTGACCTGGGGATTTCAGTGCCACAGAACAACAGAAAGACAAACATTGTGACTCAAAGGGCTGGAGCCTTTTTCCACCACTAAAAGCAAGCCTCGCTGGGAGAGGTGCTACATGTGTGCTCCTCCAAGTGGCCGGTTTTAAACTTTCAATCACATTATATAATACAAAACCCAGTTCCAGACCCATGCAGGAAAAAGAGAGAAACCAAAACATTACATTCATACGGTACCTTTCAGCTCAAAAGAACCCAAGCCATGAATCATCTTATCCACCACAGAATGCCATCACCTCAGCGTCGAAACACGGCAGCTGTTGATTACCCTACAAGAACATTAAGACGGGTGCTCTTACACAGCCAAAACAACAAGGAAAACTGAGTAGACAAATATAATAATCTGGAATGCACAAGCTTATCCTCCCTACCTTTATAATGAGTACCAGAGGGACTTTAGGGACCACAAGCAGCCGATGCTTCCAGCCGCCCAATGCTAACAATGCTTTCTGCAGCACTTAAGCGATCCTTGGAAGCCAAAAGCATTTGACCTGGACTTGCTTTGCTTTGCTTGGTTGTCAACGAGGCCAAGAGCTGGCTATCGCACACTGACCACAATTGCTATGCCACATCCAAAGTCGTTTCTGCCACATTTAGAACCACGATGGATGCCAGAAGTAATCACGATGCTCTGAGTTGTCCAAAGATGCAGAAATTCATCTCCCCCCGCTGCTTGTGCAAAGAAGGCAGTTAATTGCAGACATGTACCTGTCCTGGTGGTTGGCTGTTCATTAATAAATTGCAATCACTCTTTCTCAAACATGGCTCTCTCAGACCTTGACTCTCAGTATCTCAGAGAGATGCTACGCGGCTCTTGGAAGTGGCTTATCAAAGTTGGAACCGTTTGCTGTCCAAATATACTGAAGTTTTCACTCAAAATTCAAAATCTCATTGTTACACCACACTCATCACTGTGGTATCTGAGTACCGCCATTTCCAGCTGAATTCCAGCCCCAGCTGGATTCAATGACGAGTCACTCTGAGTCCGGGGACACAGAGTTAACGCAGGCCAGGATCATGCAGCGAGTCCTGCGTGGGCTCATGAGAAGTTTGTTGCAGAAGTTGGACTTTGGTTCCCAGTGAATGAGAAAGGGTCTTGAGGCCAGAGGACAATAATTAGGAGATTGCTAAAGTCCTGGGGCTCCGCTCCAGAGCCCTCAGACAAGCGTGTCACCAGCTCCCTGCTGTATAGAGCGTGCCGGTCTGGCAGGGCAGTGGTGTGGGCGCTGCCGACATTGCAGAGGTCCTCTGAGAGAGGGGGACAGAGGCAGAAATTATACTGATTGCACTGTGTCCTGCAAGTGGATGTGCCCACTGGCTTTTGTTTATCCCCAAACGGTGTGAAATACACTGTAAAATCAATCTCATTTCTACAGCACAGCTCTGGTCATGCATATGAACAAAAGTAAGGCAAGAATGGTTAGGTGATGCCCCAAAATGGGGACCAAAAGGAGACTGAGCCCTGGGTTTTAACGGCTAAAATGTCACCACTACCTGAAAGGAGATTGTAGTGAGGTGGGTGCCAGTCTCCTTTCACAGGTAACAGGCAAAAGGACAAGAGGAAATGGCCTCAAGTTGCACCAGGGGATGTTTAGGATGGATACTAGGAAAAATTTCTTCACCGAAAGGGTTGTCAAGCATTGGAACAGGCTGCCCAGGGAAGTGGTGGAGTCGCCATCCCCGGAGGTATCTAAAAGACGGGTAGGTGTGGTGCTGAGGGACATGGTTCAGTGGTAACTTGGCAGTGCTGGGTTACTGGTTGGACTTGATGATCTTAAAGATCTCCTCCAACCAAAATGATTCTAGGATTCTAACATAAATGTCCTGTACTTCTCACCCCACTGTAGCTCACCCGTGCCACACAAGCTGTATTTTTAGGTCACATGCTGTATTTTAGAAACCTCTCAGCCTTTCTGCTTCCCGGGGCACCTGCAGTTCCAGAGCCACAGCTCCCACCAGGCGCAATGACTTTCTCTTCCCAGGCAATATGTTTGGCCATGTACAGACCTGCACATGGTCTGACTGATCCAGAGATACTGGAGCACTTCTAAAAACAAGATGTTTTCACCAAAACACTCTCCAATAATCAAACAAATCAAAGGGCAACCTAACTGGATCCACAAAAGAAAAACATGTAGCTGCCAAAGAACTGCTGTTATCGCTGGCATGGCTGGGTCACCGGGACATTTCACAGAAACAAAAATGTATTTCCTGTGTAGACCCAATTAAAATACCTCCGGGGAAATGTTTCATGAACTCCTAAGACCTGAAGCCAAAGCTACCCAACTGGCTTGTAAGGAATGAGATTACTTCCCAGGGACTGATGGAAAGCACCGAGCACCCTCTGCTGCACTCATTAAAATTAGGCTCATCAGCAGCATCTGACCTTGTAAATACCTGGCAGAAGGGTGCTCTGCCCTCCCAGCGAGAGGGCGGCTGCCTGCCACTGCCAGGAGCTCAGATAACGTTGAAGGGCACCGCAGGATTCAGCCCAGGTGTCCCTTCACGACAGAAGCCACCAGCCTCTCCTGATTCACATACAAGGTTTGGAGAAGACAGCACATTCTCCATTTCAAAAGGTCAGCTATAGCTTTCCTCCTGGGTCTGATCAAGTTCCAGCTCCACGGGTGGGTCAGCTTTACTTCAAAGGGAGGAGGACTTTGCTGCCCATGCACACGTCTCTGGGGACAGATGGAGGCTGTGGGTTACTCGCTATGCAGGTAATGAGACTTACTGCCTCGTTCATTTTCCTTCTTGATCTTTTTTTTCTCTGTTCACCCCATGATTTGTTCCTGTACTTATCCTGCAGGATCTGGCTGCTTTTCTTGCTCTTCTGGCTGGGACAAGGGAGACAGATGGCTCCCCCAGGTTGGTGAAACATGATAAAAGGATAGTGGGGAGAGGCAAAGATGAGAACTCCTCTCTGCCCTCCTGTCCCACTGGCTCATCTGCTCTATATGTGCTCCCACCAGGTTTTGTAGAGAGCAGTTGCCACTCCAGGATTTTTTGGATGAAACTGAACAAACTCTTGCTCCAGGGAAAGTTCTTCCAGCTGGAAATCAATGGTGAGTCACAAGTGGCTGCCCTGAGTACCATGAAGGCTGGGGAATCACATGAGTGATCAGTGTCTCTGAGCTGCATACTGCTGCCATCTACATGATAATTGGTAACTGACCCCAAAAAACTTGCAGAACATCCTTGCCACCTCAACCTGGCCTCTGGCACCTCAATTTGGCCAATATCCCTACAGATGAGTAAAGCTTGTATCTACAGCCACAGTCCCCTTTGCTCCTTACAACTAACATGCTGGGGAAAGGAGGAAGGATGGTCTGAGGAGGAAGGACTGAAATTTGTCTTTCATTCGTTCCTCTGCCGAGCCCTTACACATGTGTAGCGAGGAAAACAAAGGTGACATTGCAGCTTGGATATGTCCTGGACAGCACAAATGACAACAGCAGTGTAGGCTGGGTAATACCCAGAAAACACACTGTCAATGAGTGCTGAGTGAGTGCTGCAGCAATTGAAGGATATTTTTTTTTTAATTTCCTTTTTATTTAACACCACAATGGCAGCTAAATACCCTATTTCAGATTGAACAAAGGGTGTCCATTTTGCTAAGGAAAACAAAAATCTGATTAACCAAAATGAAAACCAGAAAACGTTCACATCAGATTGGACAAAAGTGTGTGATTTCACCCCAAACCAGATTTCTTTCTGTTGACATCAGCCCACTTTTTTCAGGAGTTGGGGTTTTTGCAATTGACTTGGAGGCAGAACTGAAAAAGTCAAGTACAGCAAGGGTGTGGGGAGAAGTGATAGCATTTATGAGAACAACTGATATCGCTGGAAAAAACAGACCAGCCTTCAGGCACAGAAAGGTTGTTTGTTTCTTCCAGCTCTATCAGTTGGTCTCATAAAAGCTATTCCCCCTTCTTCCAAAATTCTTCTCACTTATCTCCTTAGTCTACCCTGGCTGCAAGAATACATCTACTGAAACAGCAGTTATTAGCACTGTTTGACATATAAAGATGACAGGCAAATCTAGAAATTACAATGGCAACTAGTTAAACTCTATCTATTTGTACAGATTCTTGTGTCTAACCCAAGACTAAAATAGTTTCTTAATCAGAAGGCAGATAATTAACAGAATATTATGTTATTAACTCTAGCAGCACCAAGAGCTGAGCGCAGGCAGCTCCCATCATGCCTGTTTCTTGGCTCCCCCATAGGTTTAACAGCACACAATGCCTTGCCGAGCAGAGATGAGCAGCAAACCTGACCAATTTGTAGAAGTGTCCACCCAAAATAGGTCTGTGACTGCATCCTTTGACCAGAGTGAGCAGCAGATTATCACAGCTTGAGGATTTTTAGAAATGGATGGGCTCAATAGCCCATAACTCTTTTCTAGAGAGAAAAATCAGGGAGGGAGAAAAGTATATGATGCCTCAGAGAAACTTTCCACACTCGTACTTCAAGGTGGCTGTGGCACAAGCTTCTGGAGACAAAGAAATGGTGAAGATAAAAAAGTGAGCATAATGCGGGTGAGCTTGAGACATGCCAGACTGTCTCATGCACTCTAGTACATACCAGAACAGCTTCGCCAGCTCCTTCACAACACACATCATTGGAGAGCACCCAACCCGGCTGAAACTCTTTCCAGAGGAGAGCTGCATGAGGGGCCCTCAGCACCACTCTGCCCCGTGACTTGCCCTGAGCTTTCCATCCCAGATGTCATTCCCTTTTTCTGTAGATCCTTATGCCGGCCCCATTCTGCTGGATGAGAAACTAGCATCTCGCTGTGGCTATGTCCTGTCAGAAGACGTGTGGGGCAACCCTGTCTTCCGCGCATCGGTGCTTGGCTGTCAAGTGGCCAACGAGGTAAGACCCTGAGCGGGGCTTGAAAACAACTCAGACAGTACATCCTCTCCCAAAAGACAAGATTGAGATATGACATGGCATTCTAATGGCATGTTTTGAGAACTCAAGAAATAGTAAACTCAAGGAGTTAGCGTTGATGGTGTGTGGAAATGAATAGGCAATGGCTCTCCAGTGTGAGGTTTGCTCAGTGTGACTGACATGGGATTTCCTCTCTCCATGAAAGGACACTTAGCCTAATGCTGCTGACTAGCTGCCAGTTCTCAAGCATATCCCTGTAGCTGCTGATTTGCCAGAGAGTTTCTTGAAAGCCTCTCTGGAAAGAAGTAGGCATCTGCTTGAAAAAGCAACATTTGCAGTGTGATTCTGGCAGATCATTTCCTGGCTTAATTTGTGTGGTAATGTGCCTGTTAACACATGCCTAGGAACGTAGATCACACACATCTATTAGACCCAGATTTGTCTCACGTAACTTTAGCCATCTAAAAGATAATGTCTAGTCTAAACTAGTTGTTTACGCTTCCACAATAGTCAATGGAGAGAAACGGGCATCTCCGGAAGGTGATTCACCCCTTCCTAAAACGTGTAAAAGCGTAGCCTGGATTTCTAATTTCTAAACATTAGTTGAGATGAAATGCACTTAGAAACAGAACATATCAGAGTAGAAACTTCATTGCTTGTCCATGTTTAGTCTGGTTGGTCCTGGAAGCCCCACAGAAAAAATAAGGTAAAACTTTATGGGCAGAGATTATGTTAACAAGGACGCGGGGTGTACAGTGTGCTGTGCAATGACCAGGATTTCCAGACTGGAAACTTCTCTGGAAAGATTTTGCCTTTTTCTGTAGAAAAATACACATCCATGTCAGATAGAAGCACAGTCCATGGCTTCGTGTGTAGCTCCTGGAGAGCTGAAGGACCAAAAGAAGTTCTTACTTAAGCTACTCAAGATGATAGACGCTAAACAGCATTTGTAAGATATATCTGAACTACCTACATCAAATTAAAAGCTCCAGTACTGTCCCTCCATGAGGAGACACACAGCAGTCATGAATGGGAGGAACGTGAACCATATGGTGAGGTAGTTCAGATCTTCCCCTGACTAGTTGCTCCTTAATACTGCGGCAAGAATAGTGTTGAGATGGGACCTGAGGCCAAGGCTATAAGGACTGAGTCAACGTCTCTGGCTCAGAAAGCCTCTGCACACACACCACTTAAGACAGGGTGGTATGTTGGTGAAACTGTCACTACAGCTCTCAACCTCATCTCAAAGATGAGGTTCACTCTCAGAAACAGGACACTCGGCTGGACGGTCCCATGGAGCCTCTCCTGGAGCCTTCCACGCTATCTGCTCAATTGTCTGTTGTTCTTCCCAGGCAGATGAGCTGTTTTCACTGACTGTGAACATCAAGGTCTCCTCATTTTCAAGCATGAGGGCAGCTGTGACCTACACCTACCCTATGTACTGCTCCTACTCTTCCTGGGCTTCAAGAGAAATTGTGTGTGAAGAAAACTACATGGAGGTAAAAGCTTTCCCACTGAAGGAGAAGCTACATCCAAGTTCCCTGCCAGGCACAACAACCTCCACAAATTCCCGACAGAAGTAGATTTTATACTATATACCAGGCATAATAGTGACCTGCTGATATTCAACACAGGGTGTAGATGCTTATTAGTAACACATTTACATGTCATAGGTATTTTGAAAGCAGTGAAATTCAGTTAACTGCACAGATGATGTTACGTCAAGTCACTGCAATCAAATTAGCAGCCAGGTAGGCCAACCTGTTTAGCTCACGAGAGTATCTTTATGTTATAAAGTGCTGCAGCTTCTGTGAGAATGTCATCCTTATATTTGAAATAATAAAACCTAATGTTTGCAGAGCTACACCCCCGCTGCGTCACACAACTCACAGGACATCACTGTGAGACAGAACCTGCCTCCTGCTGGGTGGCGGGACTTGGCTGTCCAGCATCTACACACCATCGGAGAAATAAGGCACTGAACAAAACAAACTTCACTGCCTTTTGTACACACCTACTACAGGCAGGACAAAGAAAGCGTATTTATTGTGCTAGGACTTGAGGCTGTGCAGTCACGTCTGGGTGTTGCAACACACTTAAACCATGGTACAGAGGTCTGGGGCAGACACTGACTCCCAACTCTGTGTCCAGAACTCGCCTCATTCTGCAGCACATGCTGGCAAGATTTAGACCATAGCATCTACCTTGGGTATCAGGGAACCTGCATTTTCAGGTGTTCAGCCTGCATGGGAAGAGGGAACCAGTCCTGTCAAAGACAATAGTCTGCTTCTCTGTACCTCCAGTGGAGGGACCCAGATGCCCCTGAATGTCTCCAGAGTGGGACCTAGTTTACAGATGACCAGATATGAAACAGGACTTTTGATTTACCTGGTTATACACAAAGTATTCCCTCTGCTGTACATACACCACCACAACCTTCATTTTAAGGCCACAGAAGTTACCTCTGCCAAGAACCTTTTTGGAAACATTTTAATTACCTCCAGTAAATTGCTAAATCTCGACAGACACTGGAGAAGAAATCTGAAAGCCCTCCCTCTCTGCCCCCCATGCCTGTAATAACGCTGAAGATTTGTTTGTTCCCAAAGAATCTCCTCTGTGTCCCCAGGTGTCAGTGAGGACCGATGTCCCCGCAGTTTCAAATGACTACACCGTAGCCTGGATGTCAGCCCTGCCAGAGGTATGAAAGGGAGTCCTGGCTAACGGTTCCTAGCCTGCCTCTTCTCACTAATCTCATGAGTCATTCTTGGGGCATAGATCCATCTCTGTCAAAAAAAAAAAAGGCAATGGCAAAGATGCCATCAAGTACTGAAAAACCTCTCAAGTTTTCTTAGAGCTCTAGACTGCAAAAAAGACATTTAGGTGGGAGAACAGAGCCATATGCTCGTTACATTAGTGGAAACTGAGTTCAAGACAAACAAAGGTAGGTGGTTCTCCACACAATGGGCAGTGAATCTGTCAAACTCCTTGCCAAAAGATGTTGTGGCTGCTAAAAGCTTGCTTGATCTCAAGGAGAGCCTGGAAAAATTGACCGAAGAGAAATCCAGTAAGACATACAAAATACAAAGAAACTACAGATAGCTCAGGAGCCCCTGAGCTGAAAATTATTTGAGACTGGAAAGTATTAGGGGGAAATACATACACTTGTCCTATTTTTCTCATGTCTTACTTGCTCCTTATACCCATTTTTCCTTTTGACTTCAGGAGACTATTCTAGACCAGTACAGACATTCCTCTCTTCTTATCTTTGACATAGCATGGCTATGTGTTATAAAAGGTAGTCTGTCATTTGACCTCTGGACTGCTCCGGCAATCGACAGACATGAAAGCAACCATTTTATCAACAGCACAGGCATTTTGTCCAAGGGGATTTGTTCAAGGCCACCAGTCTAAGTTCCTTCCGGGGCTGCTATAAGACTATCTCTAAAGATGTCTTAAAGAGCTATATAATTCCTTACCTTTATATGTATAAGAAGGGTGTTTCTTGCCTGGAGGGATCTAGTAGTGTCCAGTGACACTCCAGTTTCTAATAGGAAAATAGGTGCTACAATATCATAGTTTTTTAAGACTTTGGTAGACTTAGATCTCATGCAGCTCATCTCTCTCTTGCAGACTCAAAATGTTGCATACCAGCTCTGGCAACTGATGTTTGTTTCTCCATCAGGGAGAAAGACAATAACGGTAAGCGATGCTGTAAAACTGGGCTACAGCTTCAATAACACGCTGTCCCGAGTGTACCTCCGTGCGCCCTATCACACCAACGAGTCGGACGTCAGCGTGGTGAGTTGTCACTCTCAAGCAGACACAAAATTGTGCTTTTCCCACTACGTCTCTAGGACATCAGTTCTCTTTTTCTGCCTGCAACCCAACAGGTCAGTGGTGTGAACATGAACATGGTGACTTCCACTTCCATGTACAGGCAGCGGTGGTTGCTTCTGCTGATTGACACGACTGTCTCCTGTCCTGTTGGTAAGGATTCCTTCCTTGTTCACCAAAACTAACTGCCTTAGGACTTAGTAGAAAACACAGTCTCCCCATTTCCCTGTGACCTACTCTGTAAGAGTTTACAAGCTGCCCTCGGAGCAACATGAGCTAAGAGTCCATGGCTTCGGTCCCGGATAAACATGTTCCCTGCTGTGATGCTACATGACTTGTGTTCCCAGTGCAGTGTCGTGCCTTGTCTCTGGTTTCTCAAACCTCCATGTTAGATGCAGAGAACTGGAGACAAGTAAAACTGCTGCAGAAGGGCCAGGGAGCCTCCCCTGGACTAACCCCACAGCATTGGCTCTCCCCTATCATACAGCTCCACGCAGGGGACACAGCTCTGCATCGCCGGGGCTCACCTCATCCTTTTCTCTGGAGGGACAGAGCCAGCCAGGCTTTTTGCAGAACAGTGGTGGCTGCACCTTCTGTCTCTCACAGCACAGTGTTAGTTTGAACAATCGATGAGGAAGCAGGATGTTGTCATGATCTTGAAGCCAATATTTCAACGAGAAGGCCCAAATGGGGCTATGCCCCATTCCTTTTGCCAGTAAGGCAAAAATCCTGGGACCAGAAGGACAACAGAGAAGGTACCTGGGAGCACTACTGTCAGTTCTTCTGAATAAATTAATTACTTATCTCAAACTGGTGATTCAAGTCTACTTTGAGCACCGGGGTTTCTGTGACAAAATAGCCATCAGTTGGCTAATATCCTGCCAGGTGTTTCATTAGTGAAAGCTGTAAAAGTACCCTGGTGACAAGGAGTCAGGGAAGGACAGTCATTGCATAGTGAAGACTGACTGGTAACTCCAATTTCCCGGCCTTCTGGGACTGTCTGTCTAACTCAACAGATGGCATCAGCTTCATGGATACTACGCTAACATGGACTGTGCCAAGTGTTATCCCCACATTAGTGGTTCAAGAATCCACCTTTTTGTCTAAAACCATTTTAATGGGAGTCGATGGCCAAGTCATAGTAAACCCGGAGGAGAAGAACTACTTACTGGAGCATAACGAGACACACATCAGAATAACTGTCCCTATCGGAGCCGAAGGAGGCAAGCTAAAGGTTAGTATGAACCTGTCACGTACTAATAAATTTGAGGGCCTGCACGATGGAAGATGTTACTAAATCATGATCATTCCAAATAGTGATTGATTGCTGCTTAAAATTCTTAGATACAAGAAATATTTGAAGACCTGGGTGCTCTTCTCTGTGTTTTGAAAGCACCTACTCAGAAACTCAGTATCTCTGATTACAAAACATGACAGAAGCAAGAGACGGTCTTTTCTTAATAATCTATAAAGTACACTAATAAATTAAGAGTGAAGGGATTCCCAGGCACTGGAATTGAGTTGTCTATGTTATTACATTATGAAACTGGTCCAGGCCCAGTTCTGACCTGGGTCAATAAGCAATTTCCTAGACAATTTCCATGCAGGCAGCATGAGTTAGCATGAGGCAGGCACCCAGCATGTAGTTTGGGTGCAGCCACCTGCTTTGGACATAGTATAATTTATAATTTACAGGTACAGAGACAATGTCCAAAGAAATGTTCAGTATAAAGGAGCTGAAAATATTCTCACAAGACTCTTTACCAGTTACATTAGTGAAAATGACACTGGTGTGACTGACTTACCCTGTTCGGAAGGTCACTGATCTATCAATGGACCTCATACATGTGTATGTAACACCAGACAGACTTGGTCTGAAGAACTGTTGGAAGCACTGACAAATTTTCAGAATGAACTGGGACAGAATGAGAAACGTGACTGATAGTCAGGGGACTGCAAAAAAATAAATGCAAATATGGTTACTTACTAAGCTTAATGAGGACACTCCCCCACCCCGATACCTCCTTATTGAGAATCTCAGCAGTATGTGAGCCAAATATGGACCAGATAAATGGGCCAAGCAACAAACAAGCTCCCCTAGAAAATCCATCCCAAACTGTACTAGAATACCATTTTCTCTTTCTAGTGTAAGAATTTTAACCTTATTCAGTCATTCTTCTATTGAACTATTGAGAATTAAGACTTAATCACAAATTTTACTTCCTAGAGCTCCATATCTGGTGGTGTGTATGGAGTCATTTACAGTATTGACTTGTTCTTGGAGCACACATGGACTGATGCAGATTGGCAAACCACGAAGTATACTGTCATCAAATCCATCACCACACCTTTCATGCCACAAATACCAACTGTTATCAACAGTAAGTCATTCCTCTCAATGACTTTTACCAATCTCTTGCTTTTGCTGAGTTATACATTGCTCCATTTGACCTCTGCCACACACCTACATCCACCAGAATGTTCTCAACTCCCCCTTCCAATTTGTTAGCCGAAGTCAATACGAAAGGTACAATAAAAAACCCCCAAACCTTTAGCCTTAGTGGCTGTACCATTTATCACCCGTCATTATGGGATGAAATGAAAATTATCAGTTGCTGATAAGAACATGAACATTTCTTTCACGCTAACATCCAGATTTTTCCAGTGAGCACTGGGACCATAGAATAAAGATGTTGCATTGTGCAGTTATCACATTGGGCAGAACTGTCTTAGGACAGCATTCATTGATGGCATTTTCTCCCCAAAACTTCTGCCTGCATTTGTTATCTTGGGAGCATACTTAAATCATTGTGCCAAGCAGTGGTGCGGTAATATTTTTTTAATTATATTTTCCAATGCGTTAAGATACTAAACATCTTTGAAACTGATATAAACTCTGGATAGCTGATATTGAAAGAAAAAGAAGCCTATATTATGATAGCTTTTCCATATTTTATGAGGCTGAACTACATTCTAGATTTCTTTATAGGAAAGTCATTGCACATCATAGGGCACCTCTAGAAAGTTACTGAACCCACTTGGTATAAAGTTGTATGTATTTGTTGTTAATCTCCTGCAGCTTGAAGCAATTCTCATGTACTCAGAGTATTTCAGATCTGAACACAAACACTCATTAATCAGAGCCCTTAAAGAGATGGCTGTTGGCTAAGTTTCCTGGAACTTGAATGGGAGGCCACCCCAACTGTCTTCTTTACTTGATCCATACCAGCAGTAATTTGATGTTCTCTCCCTACAGATACTCTGCCAGAGGAAAGGCTCTTTAATGTTGCATTTGGACACTTCCTTCCCGATGTCTCTCTGGTGGCAATCGCAATAGGAAATGTGCCATTTACCCTGAGAGAAGCACAGCACCATGGGTTTAAGATTTATGAAACTCTCTTTTCTAACAGAACGAAAGGATTTGTCCTGGAAGTCTCTTTTGATGATCCATATGTTCTAAAGGAGGTAAGATACAGGACATCACTTCAGCAGCTGAGTGGAGGAGGTAGGGCAGTCCCTTTACAGAACATAAGCTGGCTTTCATTAGCCAACAACTGTTCCTTGTTCATAAAGGTGTCAATGAGCCTGAGCTCATCTGAATTAAGATTAGAGTCTTGTATGTCCCCACCTTGCTCTCCCTAGGTCTCTGGGGGACATGCAGCATCACACGTGATTAGATGGTATGAAATATGACTTCCTTTAGTGTCTGCCAGCATGGCTAATGTCTGAGCGCATGCCCAGCAGGAAGAGGTTTGTGAAATCTCTATTAAATGCTGCCCCTTGAAACAGGAGTGCCTTGGAAAAATAAATCAATTATTGAAATCCTGAAACACCAGTTACCAACACCCAGTAACTCCTGAACCTGCTGTTTATGCCGAGCCATTTGACCCCTGGCACAGGCCG
The DNA here is from genome assembly GCA_947846985.1 of Fratercula arctica. Taxonomy (NCBI): domain Eukaryota; kingdom Metazoa; phylum Chordata; class Aves; order Charadriiformes; family Alcidae; genus Fratercula; species Fratercula arctica. Next base: position 113,781,445 of record CANTUZ010000003.1, read on the forward strand.
TGCACCGTGCGAGCATGTACCGGCAGGCTCAGGGTACTCTAAATGTAATTTTGTTAAGCTTCAGACCATTTCTAATCTAAATATTTGTGAAAAGTATAAACTCGCAGAGGGAATTCAACCTCTGATTTTGTGGGAGGATGCATAACTGCAAGTCCTCTACCACTGTTTCCACCAAATCACGCAGAGAGGAGATGTTATTTTCTCTTACAAGGAACAACATTGTGAAGGCACAGGATCAGAACTTGCGCAAATAGTTCTCAGGCTGCAGTCAAACCACAGTTAAATTGCATTAAGGATCAAAGCAAGCCAAAAATTGTCAGAAGTATTTCTTTCAGGTTGAACAGCGGGTTTTGCTTTGGGGGCACTTTTAGTGAAATAAATGAGGGTAGCGAGAGGGATCTCTCATAGCGTCTCCTCACACCTGTCTTGCTGATTACTCGCTCCCCTGGGTTCAGCCCACACTCTGAGTAAAGAAGAATAAGGTTTTGGACTTGGATTGCCCTCTACGAGCTCTTTCACCAGTGGGCTACAAAGGAAACACCGCTGTGTTCGCTTCTGCCTCCATTTTCTGAACAGGCACTACGTTCTCCACATTCATGTTTGGCCGAAAGAGCTGTTGAATCCAGTCCAGATTTCTGAATAGTTTTAGGCCAACTGAAGCGATGTTTTTGGAGACGGAGCTATTTGCAGGGGAGAGGAGGGTGTTGGAATAGTTATTTAGTTCTGCTCAGGATATACATTCCTGTCTGTGCTGGAAGCCATGGCTACTGCAGCCTTACGCTTCTCTCTTTTTCAGTATGTGAATAGGAATGAAACAAAATACACCCTTCTCGTTAACTACTCTATGAGCGTGGGTCCGGAGATGACACCCTATTATCATTCTGCAGAGGTGGAGTGTGTGATTGCTGATATCGGTGAGCTTTCCCCTGATATTAACTCGTTTGCATCAACAGCGTGGCTCAGATTTTCATTGAATTCGGTGAGAACGGCTTTAGGCTGAGGATGAGAGCTTTTGGGAAAACCCCACCCTTCAATAGGTCATTATTGGTAACATGGCCAGCTTGCTGCTTTTCTAATGGCAGCTCTTCTGCATACTGGCAAGACAGTCTGCCCTCGAGACACTGAGAGCAATAAAAAGTAGTGTATAAAAGAAGTTGGCTTGCAAACTCAGCGAACAAGATGCCTCATAACTTGAACATACATCTACTGGCAAAACTTTCAGACATTGCTACGAGTTTCAGTTTGTCCTCAAAGGCAATTCTGCCTCTGCGTCCAGGGCAGAACTCAACTGACTCAAATAAATTGCTGTGAACTCCAAAGACAGCATTTCTGTAAGGAGACAATCATCCACTAAGAGCAGGTTATTGAAACAGTCGGGAGGTCTGATTGGTATTTTCTCAAACTTCTTAGATTTTGTATGCCCCGAAGGTGACAGAGTCTCCTCACTGCCCTGTTTTATCTTTGAAATAGCTCTGGGTTCAACCCAAAGACGGCTGACCAAAAAAATATAATTAGATACATAGCTCAGCTTGCCTTACTGAAACAGGGAGTAGTCCTGGAAGCAAGCTGGCAGGCCAACGCTAAGGCATGAGGATTCCCGATCCCACCGATTGTGAGCTGCTGCATCCACAGCACAGCCAAAGCCCTGCAGACGATGCCAGTATGCACCTAACAGAGCTGTTGTAGTGCCAGCGCAAAATTTACCCGTGATAGAAATCCCTGCCTGGGCCAAACATAGAATCACAGAATGGTTTGGGTTGGAAGGGACCTTAAAGATCATCTAGTTCCAACCCCTCTGCCATGGGCAGGGACACCTCCCACTAGACCAGGTTGCTCAAAGCCCCATCCAGCCTGGCCTTGAACACTTCCAGGGATGGGGAATGCACAGCTTCCCTGGGCAACCTGTCCCAGTGCCTCACCACCCTCACAGGAAAGAATTTCTTCCTAATATCCAGTCTAAATCTACCCTCCTTCAGTTTGAAACCGTTACCCCTAGTCCTATCATTACACTGCCTGGTAAAGAGTCCCTCCCCATCTTTCCTGTAGGCCCCCTTTAAGTACTGGAAGGCTGCGATAAGGTCTCCTTGGAGCCTCCTCTTCTCCAGGCTGAACAACCCCAACTCTTCTCAGCCTGTCCTCATAGCAGAGGTGCTCCAGCCCTCGGATCATCTTCGTGGCCCTCTGCTCATCATCGCTCAAACCTTCTTTTATCGCTAACTCTTCATCCCACCCTTTTCCCACAGAACTACCAGAAGCAGTTGGTTACTGTGATGAAGAAAACCTGTATCTAGTCATCCCTACTTTTGGCTTGCACCAGTATTGGAACCTGTATCTTGGTAGCAAGCCCTTGAACCGGCACGTTGCACTTACCAATGGGTATCTTGCAGCTACCAACTCTACACACCTGATTTTGCAAATCCCTCTGTTTGCCGTGGGAGTTATCTATGAGGTACATGAAGTGTATAGCAATGCCTTCTTTAAAGCACGTAGGGCTGTTTGTTCATACAGCCACAGTCACGGTTCGTAGTGCTGCAGTATTAAACGTGTTGGAAAACCTCCAGAGGGAAGGACTCTCAGCCAGTGCAAGTAAGACAAGAGGTATCGGACATGGACCCTTCTGGTAATGCCATGTATTATGTAATCTGCAGCACTAAGTTGTCTCTAACAGATATGCACCAAGTCTTCAAAAACAAACTCCTCAGTATTTTTAGTAGGATGAGGCAAAATGTCCCATCTGCACTGAGCCAGAAACAATATTTCAATATAGCTTTTATGAAAGAAGCTCTTTTAAAGGAACATTTTGTAGAAATGTTAAGACATGGCAGGGGAAAATTGATGCTGTAATAAGCATCTGAACTATTCTACAATAATCAGCCAAAATTTATCTCTGTGACAGTGACCAATTAACACATACCAGAAAACTTCTGCCCCCATGTTGCATGAGACCAGAGACTTCACGCTGACTTAACTCTTGTGACTTTTTAGTATTCAAGTAACACAAGCTAGAAAGCAGAACTTCGAACGTATGGATCACGTGCCTTAACAGGAGTCCTCTTCCATCACCTCCTTCACAGGAAGTCTCCTTTCAGAAAATTAAAGCAAGGTTTGATGTTGCCCTAAGGAAAGTGAGAACTATGGAGACCTTACAGATGTTCTCCGTTCGCTGCAATTTTAATTCTTCAGCATTTATAAGTAAGTTATACAAGTGATCAATCAATAAAAAAGATCCGTGGTTCTTTCCTCGAGTTTATAACCAACTCTCTGATTTTCTCAGTATGCCACCCAGATGGTACTATAACGATATCTGCCCAAATGAAGACAATTCCTGCCATTGATATGAGTAAAACCAAACTAAGGGATAGCTCTTGCAAGCCTAGAGAGTACAATGAAGAACACGCCTTCTTCAAGTTCCATGTCACTACCTGTGGCACTTCAGTAAGGGTAAGCCCATGGCCGAAGCAGATACATCTGCTGGAAGTCTCTGTCTCTCCTGCATTTTCGCTTTTGTTCTCCTGCCCCAGCTCCTGAGAAGATTCCATTTTTAATGAGCTTCCCATATGCACAGTTTGAAGGTGATCACATTATTTATGAAAATGAAATCTCTTATGAGAAAGAGACTCTTCCAGGAGAGAGCATACCAACAATCACAAGGGATCCAGACTACAGGTAGGAGCTCACTGACACTGCTCACTTTTGTACAGCTGCTGGAAAGTAAAAGTGAACACAAAAATGATCCTTTCTCCTACTATAGACTAACAGTATTGTGCTACTATCAAGCAAAAGAGACCCTAGTGCTAGGCGCCTTCGCTAGTGATCCATCCACATCACCTCCCTTTGGCTCCGGTACAATGGTACCAAGGTCAAATATTGCAGGTAGGAAATTCTCTTCCTCCGTTTTTAAACTTTTGTGACTCCTTCAGTTGTAAGTTCCCTTGTTAAGATATGCCCTGCTTCCTACTAAACAACCTCACTAACATTTCCTTTTCTGCAGTGTACAGGAGGGTAAGACAAGCCCTGAATGTAGTTTCAAGAGTGTCCAAAGGTAAGTCTCCTCTTCAGAAAATCAGGAAAATTCCAAACGTGTTTTAATTTAAATAAGATTGAACAACAAAATCCCCTGACACTTTCTTGAGATGAATCTTTCATGGAATTCTATGAGCCCAACGTGGCAATAATCAAGCGACCCGTGGAGCCTGTGTTTCTCGAGGTGGAGCTGAAAGACGAAAGCCCCGATGCTGAGTTATACCTGGAAAACTGCTGGGTAACGGGGTCTCTAGACTTCAACAGCACCCCAAGATGGAACATCACTGTGGATGGGCAAGTAGTTATTGAATGACCAACACACTCCTCATCAAAGCCATAATTTCTTTTAGATCTGTTGATCTGCTCTCTCAAATAGGTGCGAGATTAACGGCAGTGAGTATGTGGTGGAGTTCTGTCCAGTAGCTGCTAGCCCCAGGGTGAGACACCCAGCTCATTTCAAAAGGCTAGCAGTAAGGACCCTGACACATCGACTGGAACAGGTAAGATTAAGTCAAAGACTCACCTCCCACTCATGGAATCTGTCCTCTGAACTTCTTAAGACCACTTAAAAAATAGCCAGTTTAAACACCACGCAGACATAAGACCCAGCCAGCATTCAGCCTTGCCTGGTGCACAGCTTTCATTTAGTTCTCTTCTCAAATCTGCCATGCAACACAGTCTTGAGATTGGACTGATTGGAGTAAACAAAAGAGTTTGGTATGTAAATATGATTTTTATATGGTGTTTCTGACTTTTTATAGGATCAGATTCATAGCACTTCAGCTCAAAATGTCTGGCACAGAAAAGTCAATTTATATACCATAATATCCACATGAAGTTCAGCTCTGTTGTCTCCCATCTGTCCCAGCCAGTCAACCACCTCCTCAGATGCCAGCCCAGTGGGCAGGGAAGTAGAGGCATGTGGGTTTGCTCTTACACTTTTGAGGTTCTGTCCTCCTCTAAGAGGTCTAAGAAGAGCAAAGAAAATGCCAGGCCACCTGAGGGTGCTTTGCTCCCAGTGCACCCAGTTGAGTGGACACCAGCACGTGTACTTCCATGGCAGTGCCCCTACCTCAGCAGCTTAAGTAACCACAAAATTTTTTGACTTGGCCTTTCATAAGCAGTTCAACTCGTGAACTTGCTAGAAATGAACATGACGCAATTCTGGCTTGTGCTGCTTCCTAAGTGCGCAGCTGCATCTAGCACTAGATTGAGTTTCTGTCTAGCTTTGATACACAGCCTCACTGAAGTGAGGTTTTAACTTCTCCTGTCTCGGCCTCTCAGTTACCAAACTGCCTGAGGGCTTCTTTGACACCAAATTTGAAATTCAAGGCAGGTTCAGCTAGAAGGTGCCATGTGCAAGTGTTCAGACAAGCCTAAGTCTAATCAGCTGTAACTTCTGCAGAAGACGGACAAAAGGCAAAATGACGCTCTGCAAAGAAGGACTTGATATGGACCAAATGGGACTTTTTCTTCCTTCTCAGGTGTATGTGCACTGTTTGGTGGCAGCCTGCTCTCCGACCAACATACTGCCTGGCAGCCCCTGCCGAGGACAGTGCAGCTCACGCAGGGAGGGGAAGGGTAGGTGTCCGAAGGAAAACAGCCATTGCAAAGCCTTCCTGACCTGAAGGTTTTAAGGGATTTAGGACCTCTGGTTTTGGCATCTGAAATGCCTTGAATATGGACTGTATAACATTACCTCATACTTTAATACATTAGCACCTAATGTGCAGCATGTATGTGTTCTTGAAAAACTACACAAATACACTGTATATGACTCTCAGTCTTTCCAGGTCGCCATTCAGCCAGTCTCCAGGGCTACATACTCGCTGGACCAGTCTGGATTGTTGATCCAGATCTAAGATGACGCATGTAAAGTGAACTTGGTAAGAACACCAGGCCCTGTGTACTCACGTGCAGAGGTGACCGTGCCTTGTGGCACAAGCAATGCATAGCCTGTCCTTCAAGACCTTAGAACAATAGGTTCTGGGACAAGAACTAGGGAAAAGGCAGGATTTGCAGTCTCCTGGTCTAAGCTTGAGCCCGTAAGAGAGAGGAGGAGAGCTACCTGCCAAGCCAAACACAGGTGGCAAAGCTCTGGAGAAGATGCCAGCAGTAGAGCAGGGCCTGTTGGAGTTGGGCTGTAGCAGGCAGCTTTGGAACCAGATGTTATTTCAACAGGTTTTTTACTGGACTGCCCCCAGCAGTCATCACCATCCAGCTGAACGAAAATGGATCCCAAATTTTAAAAAACAAACACTAAGGCACAAATCACCACCTTATTCCAAATTCTTTTGAAGGGTCCAAATCCCCCAAACTGTTGGGGTTTATCCTATAGCTTTGTCTGCTTTTGGAGAGCCAGAGCTATTCAGCTGTGCGCCCCAGCCTCCCCCCTTCCTCACTTCACTCTGTGTGTGTCTCCAACAGCACCTGAAGGCTCTGCTGTGCCGGCTGCTTTCTAAACGGTGCAACTAAACACAGGAGCTACCTCTTTCAGTGACCACCAGAACTATCTTGCTTGAAGCAAAAAGACCAGAAAGAGCAGACGGTGGGACTCAGGACAGCACCACAACACTGGAAAGTGCAGGGTCTGCAAACAGGATTAGTAAATGTTGTAACCTGTTGCCTCTCTGAAGTGGCTACGAAAGAAAACTGGACAGAAAATAACCCAAGGCTGCAAAATAACACTTCTTGTTTCTTCCAGCTGTTGAAATATGGACTTGCAGATCCCCAAAATTATTCCAGCCCTGATTATGGCTGCTTCTTGTAATATTTCATAAAGTGACTGCCAATCCTCCCATGTGAATGTAAAGTGCAAATCTGAAAAGTCAAATAAAAATACATAAAAAGCAACGTAGAGTGCAGAACATCTCCTTGCTAATGTGCAACAGCAACCATCTGGTACACCAACATTGGCTTCCAAGAGCCAAGCAATCTGCTACTTCGGGCCTCTTCCACATGCAACATGACGGCATACGTTTTTTTTCTCATTAATGCAGATTTTTGTCTGTAACATTGCATTGACCTGAGCTTCTTGGAAACTTGTTAGTTCTTCACTTTCCTCTCACCTGCCCAAGTAGGGAAAAGGTTAAGTCTACAAAACGGGAGAAGACAGATGCTCTGACATGAGTAAAAAGGACAACTCACCTGGTATTTTGTTTTCTGTGCCCACAGAAAATATTTTTTAAAGAGAATGAAAATTATAAGGGTTATTTACTATAGATCAAGGACAAACCAGAGGCGTGACCACCTGTCGTCACTCTCAGGATGTGCCTGCACTGTAACTGAAGGTGTGCCTGCAGCACGAGTAGGCGTCCAACGGCAGTGAGGAGGGGGCAATCGCACCGATGACGATACGGGGTAATAACGCAGCCGTCTGCGGTCCCCGGTGGGTCTGCACAACTCGCGGCCTCTGTCCTCGCAGGCTGCCTGGGTTACGCACGCCCATCAGTGCGTGCACGTGGCACGCTTCCCAAAAGCTGCAGTCATGCCCGTGATGATTGCTGAATAAATGTAGCCTCAAAGCTGTATCTACCGAAGGATTAAGTTTTGTAAAAAGGAATCGGGCGCGGTGGGGGTGGGGTGGTGGTGGTGCTGGGATCCCAAGACCCCCTCCAGCAGCAGCCTGGGGGATGCTGCCTTCTCTGCTGTATGAGCAGTGCACTCTGCTGTCCGGACCTAACACTGCAGAGCCAAGCAAGCTTACTGCTCCCACGCATCGTCCCAGAGAGAACATTCCCCATTTTTGATGTTAACAGTAACAAACCCATTAGTTTAGGTTAACTTTCTGTTAATCTAAAAAGCAGTCGTTTTGAAATTTGTAAACTGGGATGAAGTCTAAATCATGATGACCAAATGCTAGCTCTTCTTTTCCCAGTGCTCATGGGACACTGTCTAGTTCCACGGCGATGCGCATCAGGTCTGGTGTTATGTCACCAAGGTTCACTCGCTCTACAGTCTTGCAAAGCAGATTCAGGTAAACTCCTCTGCAGTAAGTGGGGTGCTCCAGGTCTTCCCCTTTTGCCCTGGGAAGCCAGGAAGGGGTCCAATAGTGTTGCATACCCGTCCTCCCACCACCCAGCAGATGGGGAGACCTTTCTCTGCTCAATGCATTGGGAGGGAAAGGGAAGAGATGAGAGAGAACTGCATTCCCATTGCCACAGGTATTTCAGGTTCCCATGTTCTCACAGGCAAGCCAGAGAAATTCCACATCCTTGGCTGCCTCCTCTAATCTTGGTTGCTGTTCATGGCAGATAATGTTTTTTACACTCGGTCACACAAGTGTGTTAGGACTAGGCATTCATTGTTTAGCTTCAAAGGTGTCTTGCCCAGGCTATTGCATGGCATATGGCTCTGTATCTAGGTTCTCCTGGGACTACCCCCTCCTCCCAGGTGCTGCAGTTGGAACTTCAGCACTCAACTCATGTCCTAGATTTCAGTTTTCAGGCCTACCAGTTTAAACTCTTGGATTAGGCTTTCAGAAACCACTCTGGTCATACCACTATAGTCGAAAAAGCCTTCATTTTTCAGGCAACATAGAGAAAAGGAATTAGGAAGGTGCGAGAGAGATGTTAAATGCACAGAGACAGGCACACAGGAGTCCCTATGCAAGCCTGGAAAGCACTGAATCTTGGATCAGCCTATTTCATAGAAGAAGGAACCTGACTTGAAACCTAATGTTGCAATGCCTACGGCAGGGTTGGACTAGCTGTTCCTTGCTGGGAGACGAAGATACCCTTCAGGTGCATTTCGCATGCTTATTCCACAATGCAAAGATGTGAATGATGAAAAACCTGATCACCATGGGCTGTAGAAGTGATCCTGTGGACTGCATCCAATCCCTGCTCATGGACCAAAGGGATCCTTCAAGGAAAATACTGGAAACAGTTAATCTTCAGAAACAGACCGGAGTTCAACTCATAAGATCACAACATGCTGCTAGGTGGGCCTCCACCTTGACCAGACCTCACAGCAAACTTTTTTAATGAAAAGCAACCAGCCCTTCCATCGTGCATGAAAGCCACAGGCTGAGGTCAAATCTGTTCTAACTGATCCAGCCTCTACCTCTATTAAAAGGATTAGACAGACCAACAATAATCTGCTAACACAAAAGAATATAGAATGTTATCCTTCTACTAGCAATCTTCAGTTTTGAACGCTGTTTTTGCCTCTTTCTAAACCCTTCCCTTTCTGATAGTCAGGGGAGAGCACGACCTCTATAGCTGAGCTTGACTGATAAGAAGGAGTTCCCTCCCCACAAAATTTGAATACTGCACCTTTCACTACTGATTTACTTTTTACCAAAGTCACCTGCTAAACAGGACAGTGCATAGTGCAGTCCTTAGCTGTAACAGCCAAAGATTTTCAGGTTTTTAATGCTGATTTATTGCTGTTGTTCACTCGGGGTGAAAGAGTTCCTCCATGGAAGAGGAACGTATTCTGGCCACTTGACGACCTAGCCCTTTCCCCTCAACGTGCCGCAGCCTTCCCTTCGGAATGGCTCTCCTTGTTCCCCACACTGTATCTCACACTAAACATATATGAAACACTTCTCATACTGCTCCGTGCCCTCCTAACCTGGGATTTTGTCATTGTTTCCTACCTTTCAGCAAAAGCCAGGTAAAGGCTGCAAGTGGTGTGACAACTCCTCCTGTGTTGCAGCAGAAGGACAAACAGGGTATTAGGGAAAAGCAGAGGGTGATGATGCTATTCTTTGCCTTCCAACCTAGACAATACTATGATTCTAGGCTTCTCTGTGCAAGTAAGATCTTAGAGACTGTTGTTCCAGATACTGAAAAAAAAAAAAGAAAAAAAAACCCAGCACATTCTGAAATGTATTGAGGAAATCACGTATTTTTTTGTAAGTTTAAAGGTAAATCACCAGGTGAGAACACTGTTACTCATTGCCAAATTAATCCCAGCGATGGGGAACAAACTAAACAAGGGGCTGCCAGTGAAAGCTATGTGAAGGAAAGAGTCAAGGGCTTTTGGAGAGCAGGTTTATAGGTAGGAAACCTTGGGAAAGCAGCTGTGAATTATTCACGTCTGAAACATTTCTGGCCAGAGTAAAGAGGCAGTCAATGTACATTAGCAACAGCCACCTGTTGGACGTGCTGGTTCAGCGCCACGACTTTGACCAGCAAAGGCTTCGCGAGGGCGATGGATCGGGCAGACAGGATTGACCCAGACGCTCTACAGAGGTTTGTAATTCTCAAGCAGAGACAACCCCTAAAGCCCAACGAAGGTGTAAAGCCACCGTACTGCTGCACGGCAACGCATCCAAAGCACACAACCCCTGCTCCTTTTACAAGCTGAGAGGTTGTCTGAATTTCATGTGGAAACACTACATTAAAAGGATTTTACTACTCTCTATTAGACTTTTAATTCTTAAAGGATTACGAACAGGAAACCTTGCAGGACAAGGGGAGTTACTAAACACATCCTCCTCTTCAATTTTTCTTTTTTTATATCAATAGCAGTGGTTTATACTTTTTCAACAGGCCTGAGTGAAAGAACACCACACAATGCGATTTAATAATTTCAGACTGAAAACTCCAATTAGTCTTACGATGTAAGGCCAAAGAACTGACTCATGTGTGCACGCGAAAAGGGAAAATGTGTGCGAGAACCTTACTGGCCAAAAATTACCTTGAAAGATTTCCAAAATGTGCCGAAATGCACCATGACGGGTCTTCTTTTTACAGGAGAGAGAAGGAAATACTGTGGAGAATCTGCGACAAAATTGCTCCCAGTCCAGTGAGATACCTCTGTGCCAGCAATGAATGCGTTCGGAGTAATTGAGCAGCCCTCACAAAACAACACAAGCTGGGAAGTAGGAGGGATATTATTAATAGCGTCTTTGTTTTCTGAAACACTTATTTGCTGTTAATCTTTTGATTTTTAGCTGTATCCTGTCATTTCAACAGTGTTCTGTGCAGAACCACATCTGTGATCTCTCAAAGTAAAAACTTCATAGGTCATGTTCCTGGTCACCCGGGACATGGAGAAGGCCAAGGTACTCAGTGACTTTTTTGCCTCGGGTCTTCACCACCAAGGGTCTAACCACACTGTCCAAGACACAGAAGGCAAAGGCAGGGACAGTAAGAATGAGGAACCGTAGGAGAAGATCAAGTACTAGACCATCTAAGGAACCTGAAGGTACACAAGTCCATGGGACCTGATGAAATCCACTCATGGGTTCTGAGGGAACTGGCCTATGAAGTTGCCAAGCCACTATCTATCGTATTTGAGAAGTCGTGGCAGTCTGGTGAAGCTCCCACTGACTGGAAAAGGGGAAACATAACCCCCATTTTCAAAAAGGGAAAAAAGGAAGACTCGAGGAAGTACAGGCCAGCCAGTCTCACCTCTGTGCCCAGCAAGATCATAAGAGCAGATCCTCCTGGAATCTCTTCTAAGGCACATGGAAAATAAGGAGGTGATTGGTGACACCCAACATGTCTTCACCAAAGAGCAAATTTGGTAGCCATCTAAGACAGCATTACAGCGTTGGTCAATAAGGGGAGACCAGCAGACGTCATCTACCTGGGCTTATGCAAAGCATTTGACAGTCACACACAACATCCTTGTGTCTAAATTGGAGAGACATGGATTTGACACATGGACCACGTGGTGGATAAGGAACTGGCTGGATGGTCACACTCAAAGACCTGTGGTCAACAGCTTGATGTCCAAGTGGTGACCAGTGACAAGTGCGATTTCTCAGGGGTCGGTACTGGGACTGGTGCTGTTCAACATCATTGTTGGTGACGTGGACAATGGGATTGAGTGCACCCTCAGCAAGTTTGCTACCACCACCAAGCTGTGTGGCACGGTTGACACACTGGAGGGAAGGGTTGGGATGCCATGCAGAAGGACCTTGGCAGGCTTGAGAGATGGGCCCATACCAGCCTCATGAAGTTCAGCAAGGCCAAGTGCAAAAAGTCCTGCGCATGGGTTGGGGCAATCCCAAGCAGAAATACAGGCTGGGCAGAGAATGGACTGAGAGCAGCCCTGAGGAAAAAGACTTGGGGGTGTTGGTGGATGAGCAGCTCAGAAAGCCAACTGCATCCTAGGCTGCATCAAAAGCAGCGTGACCAGCACGTCCAGGGAGGCAATTCTGCCCCTCTAGTCTGCTCTGGTGAGACCCCACCTGGAGTAGTGCTTGCAGCTCTGGAGCCCCCAACACAAGAATCACATGGACCTGTTGGAGCAATTCCAGAGGAGGGCCACGAAGATGATCAGAGAGCTGGAACACCTCTCCTATGAGGACAGGTTGAGAGAGTTGGGGTTGTTCAGCCTGGAGAAGGCTCCAGGGAGATCTTATAATGTCCTTCCAGTACCTAAAGGGGGCCTACAGGAAAGATGGGGAGGGACTCTTTATCAGGGAGTGCAGCGATAGGATGGGAGATAGCCATTTTAAACTGAGGGGAGATTTAGATTAGATATTAGGAAGAAATTCTTTACTGTGAGGGTGGTGAGACACTGGAACAGGTTGCCCAGGGAAGTTGCGGACGCCCCATCACTGGAGGTGTTTGAGGCCAGGCTGGATGGGGCTTTGAGCAGCCTGGTTTAGTGAGATGTCCCTGCCCATGGCAAGGGGTTGAAACTAGATGATCTTTAAGGTCCCTTCCAATTCTAAGCATTCTATGATTCCATATTCAACTGTTCATACTCTAATTGTCTCAGCATGCTAAATCAGGAACAGGCTTAGTTCTAGTTCACCTTCCCACCATCAACTAAGAGTTGGTACAATTTCTCAGTTTTTGAGACTGAGGTGGCATGAAAAGTGCCAAGTCCTTAAAAATATACTTAAATGTTGTTTTGGAAACAGACCACTAAAATATAAAAATGGAAGCAAAGCACATGCTTAATATATTCAGAAAAGTCCAAAATTAAACTTTTTGGGGAAAAAAAAACAAAAACAAAAACCAAACAAACACCGCCTGCTTTCCAAACTGTAAATGGTTACATTTTGCTATCATGCATCAAAGTTATGTAACTTCAAAATTGCTGCTGTCAAATGTCACGAAGCAAGAGAGGTAAACGCAGCCCTTCCTCAGCCCCCTGCTCCAAATTTGCTCATTGCAGCTGTTGTAGAATTTCTGATCTCAGAATGCTGCTGGGGAAGCTGTTGAGAGGCTCAAGTCTGTTCTCGTGACTTACCCTAAAGCAAGCTCTCTCTGTACTTATGCAGGCTCCAGGATCATCCAGGGAGAAACTCACTGTAAGCAGCAGAACTTTCATTAGCATAATTTATTTAAAAAAAAAATTCCTAACGCTCATGCAGCCAAAGATTGTTTCTTTCATTAGAACTTGTATTACTATGAACATGCAAGGGTTTTTCTTATTTATGATTCAGCAGTGGTCCCTCCTATCACGTGAGAAGTGAAGCTGCCTGGGTACTCACAGCCAGTTCAATCAGATTTCACATTGTATTTTTCAAGCAATTGACCTTTTTCAACAAAAGGAGAAAGTCACGAGTCCTACTGTGAACAGCCCAGCTACATTCTCTACCATAAGCTCTTTACAGACAACCATGAGATAAAAAGGTACATGTTCATTTTTATTCACACAATTAATCTGTCCAATACTTTTACAGTGGGATTACAAAAACAGGTATGCTCTGCTCCTACCTGTGTATGTAATGTAAAACTACCTCCAGGAATGAATGAATGTACGAAGGACTGAATTCTTATACCATGTTCCTCCTGCAAGGTACAGATGGTGTTACCTAAAAAGATCTTACCGGTTTCATTAAGTGTTTCTTAATACAGAAACACTCTGAAGTGAAAAATCAGTTACCATAGCATCTGAAGTACAGCACCTTATAATTAACAATTGCACTTTTAGCTTAAATCCAATTTACATTTAAATGTGGACAAACACTATCATTGCTAAATCACTGTACTTCTCACATGCTCCAATCTGAAGTATTTAAATGGTTTATACAGTTTGCTTTTTCTTCCCCATGAAAGATTGTTTAAAACAATCTATGGAACAGTACAAAGACAGTTCTAATAAGAGAACTAGACTTCATTAGCTATTACTGAGCTTCCACCCCTTTATGAAGTACTTCTGTACAAAATCTGTACAAGTACCTCACATAATCTAACATTGTTCTTTTCCTCAACACTAACAACATCCAAAAATAGTTTCTTTTGCATCATAACCCATTTTTAACTTATTTACTCAAGAATGAGGTTTCTTCAGTAGGTCATAACAGATGTGAATGATCTTGTGCTTCATCCATCAATGACAAAAATCACACAAATGCTTAGCAAAACGTTTTCACACCACTTGCTGCAATTTCAATAACCCCGCTTTTGTTTTTCTTCTTTATCAAGAATAGCCTGTTTCAGACTCAATGCAGCATCTTCAAACTGGGGGTTTAATTCTAGTACCTTCCTGAAATCTTTCATGGCCTCATCAAAGCATCCTGTCCCAAAAAAAAAAAAACCAAGAAGAAAGAATTATCTTTCCGTAACTGCTCAAACTTACAAAACCACAACTGAAGAATGACTTCTAACATTTTCACTAGCAGCTGCACTTATAGGACCCACTATATTTGGATTCTCTAGGGGCCCAAGCGGGAGTCAAACATCTTCAGAGCAAGAGCCCGAGTACCTATTTTTGAAACTTAAATGGGCTTAAGGCTCAATTCAGCCAGCTTATTCCAACGGAAGGAGCCCAAAGGCCCATCCTTGGGCAACTAACAGACAGGCTGCCTTAAATCTGGAACACAGACTGGGGAACAGACTGCTTCCCAGCTGATGCCCTTGGTCCACCTCCATTCTCCTAGCGCTCTCTCTTATCCCTTCTGGGTCTTGACTTTGCAATGGCCAAGCTACAACAAAAGGAACAGGGGTGTCATCTTCTTATGGCATATTCAAAACTTGGGCAGCAAATTGGGTGACTGACAGCTCAGTGCAGGAGGCTGCTCTCACTATGGCAGCACCGGCTTAAGAGATGCTTTACTTTAGGCTTAATGGCAATATTTGGAATTGGCTATTGCAAATTTTTCCTAGACAGAAACCACAACTCCCCCCCTATTTTTCCCTGAATAGTATCATTTCAAATGAGACTGCAGCACATCTGCAAACAGGGATCTCTAAAAGCATAAACAGGGCAGACTCATATCCGAAATGTCCTGTGATCACTTGAGAAAAAGCTCTCTCCACCTCGACCATTTATTTTTGCCTATTGTGTGTGTGATGCCTTTTCCTGCTGGAGACAGGCAGGTCCCTCCATCCGTAAAACGGAGGGAATTACTCTCCGGCTCCAGGTGAATCCTGGGATAAAACAGCGCTCTGGGCTGTGGGTCAGCCCCGGGAGCACTCCCTGCCCTGCGGCCGCGCTGAGGGGGCAGGCGAGCGGCCGTGCTGGGGCCGGTGGGGGGGGTCAAGGCCCGCCGCTTGGCCCACAGGCCCGGGTCGCCCTGCCCCGGGTCACCCGGGTGAAAGGCCGCGGGCCAGGCGGCTCTGGCATGACTGACGGCGCGGCGGGAGCCCCGCGGCCCGGCCCGTACCCAGCCGGTAGAGCACCAGGCCCCGGTTGTAGTAGGGCACCTCGAAGCCGGGCTGGCACTGGATGGCGGCCGTGTAGTCCTCCATGGCGGCGGCGAACTCCACCCGAAAGTACTTGATCTGGCCCCGGTTGTTGAGGGCCGTGGCGAGGTCGCGGCCGGTGCTGGGCGGGGGAAGAGAGAGGGAGAGCGGCCGTCAGGGCGAGGGCGGCCGTTAAGGCCGTTAGCCACCGCCCCCCCCCACCCCCCCCCACCCCCCCCCACCCCCCCCCGCCCCGCCCCGCCCCGCCCCGGCACGTACCCGGCGGCGGGGCCGCGGTCGATGAAGCGGCTGTAGAGCTCCTCCGCCGCCGACAGCCGCCGCGCCGACAGATGCGCCTGCGCCGCCGACAGCAGCTCCGCCGCCTCCCCCGACATGGCGGCGCCGCCGGCAGTGACGTCCGCGCGGGCCGTTACGTCACGGGCACGTGAAGGGGACGAAGAGAGGGCTCCGCCCCCTGCCCACCACCACCGCGGGTCCTGCTGGTGACGCGCGGAATGACGTCACCGGCCCCCCCCGGAGTGACATCACTGGCAGAGCGTGGAAATGACGTCACTGCCCCAGCCCGGAAATTAGATCACTGTCACAGCACTCTACTACACATTTCTACGACGGAAAAGGAAGCTCAAACAGCGGGGGCAGGGGGAAGTATTTGTTAGTATTTACTATTTTCCCTACAAACCCGTGTTTATTCTTACCCGGCCTCGGTTGGGCGAGAGGCGTTCCTTGCCCTGACAGATGGCGCAGAGAGGCCTCGCGCTCTGCTCGCGGAAGGGAGGGCACAGCCCCCGCCTCACGGGTGGTGGTGGCTGCCCAGCACCGGCCGGGTCCCAGGAGAGCTCTGGGCGCGGAGCGTGAAAACGGCGTCCTCAAACCTTGGTGCCTAACAAGGATGACGGTTCATCTCTGGAAATCCGCTCAGCGGCTGCTCTCTTCGAGCTGCTTAAGGAAAGTAGCTCGTTAGCAGATGCCAGTTTGAAGGTTCATGGAGGTTTCTCCTCAACCAGCTGAAGACGTCACCAAAGCTCACGGTCGCGGACACAGAGTAACGGCACCGATCGCTAAATGCTGGCGAGCCCTTTATTGCCAGGGTGGGTCTAAATACACACGGCAAAAGGAAACAGCACAGAGGTGTCTGCCTAAGCTGGTACCAGCCCTCTAGAAATAAACAGTAGTAGAAAAATGTCTACAATAATATTCTCACAGCTACCGTGGCATTATTTCAACTCAGGAATTACTTCCTTCCGAAAATTGTGAATTTTGAGAAGACACAATAATTTCCTATGGAATTACAAACAAAAAAAAAAGAACAAAACCAAAAAAGTGGAGCTTGCTCAGAGTAATACATACTAAAGATGAACGTACATTCAATTCATATGGTTTTCAAACTTAGCTCAACTTACAGTTAGAAAATAACGCTTTTACATTTTTAATAAAGTTTTAAGGTAACAAAAAAAATTGAGTCTATTAACACAGTTGTTTCTTCACGTAAGTGGAACCATTAAAGGTTTCTCTTGGGGGTTTGGGATTTTTTTTTTTAAGTGTTTCTCTAATAGTGGCACTATCTGTTACAATACAGTACCTGAGTTATTTTAAAATATTTTAAAATATAGTACATAGGTAACATTTTAGAGAGTATTTTTAGGAGACATAGCAGATAGGAGAATAAACAGTCCTTTATCCTCTGCTATGCTGTACTGTGGCACAGAGGACAGAAGTTATAATTGCTTGCTTCTTTGGCTTTCATGCAGTGCTTACAGACGCTGCACATCCAGAATCGATACTCCAGGATAGGTTCTCCTGTTGCAACACATACAGGAAGTTTCCCATCTCCACTATTTTAAAAAAAAAAAAAAAAAAAAGTAAATACAGCTGAAAGAATAAAAACGTTTTAAAATAGCAACACAGACTTGTTTTGTAGAAATTTGCAAAACAGCATAAATATTTGTGTGCCTACAGCTAGCTCCAAAACTTGAGATGCTCATCTGTAAAATACAGCTTCTCTCTTCAGATATGCGACACTTCTTGATTAGAAGTTATTAAGTCATGTATTACTTCACTGTTGACATAGCCAAGTATGTAAATCACACAAGAAAATGCACACCCCTAGAACCATACAGTCAACAAATCAGCAGCACCAGATCCAAGAGATTAAGTGAAAATGAGGAGTGAAGGCCATACAAAGGTAAGGTCCAATTACGACACCTGCACTACTATTACATTTATTCCTCTGAAGAGTCAACATGAAAGCCACTAGTGAGATTCAATACATCTGCACAGTAAAATCAAACAAGTTAAAATCCTATTAATTGAAAAAGAAAATAGATTCACAATCAATTTCCATACTTGCAAATTCCATGCTGTTTGCAGGAAACATGTCAAAGACACCACTGTGGGTACAGCTGCTCCAAGGACTTGCCCTTTGAGCATGCCCTTCATATTCTAATTCTTTCACCTGACACACTCATCTTCTCACACCATGTAGATTTAGGTAATTCACAAAACACTGGAGATTTACTAGTTAGTAATGGTTAAACATTCACTAGTTGACATTTGCATCACACCACAATGGTGATGCAAACAGTAACATTATTACTTTAAAGGCACGTGACACCTTATCGAAGGTCCTAAACCTCCTGTGCTTTGTCCACATGCATTTCAAATTAAGATGAAGTGACATCTTTATGCCCAGTTCCTCAGATACGGTCAGTGCCTATTCTCACAAATAAAACAGTGTTGTATTACCCTTTCTGCAAACTGGACAGCACTTGCATTGTTCTTGCCAAGTGCTTGGTTTAAGCAGCAAAGCACCTAATTAACTTGGTCCCACAAAACCTGCCCAAAACCCAAAATACAGACAATAGCAGAAAAAAATTGCAAGTATTATTACAATATCATATAAATATAAACCCACCTCTCGAGAACGTCATCCAGATCAGATTTTTTGTTATACTTCGGACAATGTCTCGTGAATATCTCTAGAGCAAGCTCTTCGTACTGTTGCCTCTGCTCTGGCCTAAGAGTTTCCAAGGATTCCAGTTTAGCAAAGGCTTTTGAACAAATATCAAATGCTCTATTTGCACATGCACAGAGTGCCAAAAGGGAATAGATTTCAACTGCAGGGATAATGTCTTCATAATCTCGCAAATGAAGAGCTAAGAAATGAAAAAAAAGCAAAAAAATCCAAGGAAATTATTACATGTCTTCTGAGAAGTGCAAGCATCTGTATGAAGTATTTACTACTAGTAGACAGTATTTAATCTTACAGATTGGACACAATGAATCAATGTCTTTTCATTGACATGACTGTGAAGGACGTGTGGTTCAACACTTTTTAAAAATAAAAAAAAAATAAGGGGATTTGACTGGGAAATTAAAGTGTCTTTTTGAGACACTTTTTTTTAAGCATCTTGGAAGTATTTGAAATGGACCTTCATTACTTGGACACAGTATAGGACACTGTTTGCTTCTCTAGCTCCCACATATTTTTATGAAGCTCTACAGGGAGGTCTGACACAAATTCAGGCATGCCTTAAAATTTAAAGAAAGAAACAAAACAGTCAACAGCACATCTACAGATTGTCCAATTTCACCAAGTAATGTTTGATAAGTTAGATTTGCATTGTCTCTGAGAAAATACTTTCCAGGTACCTTGACGGTAACTATACTCAATTCATTATGTGTTTTGTTTTAAATTCCATGGATCTAGCAAGAACAGAAAAATGTGCCAACTATAAATAAAACAATGTGCTGTGCAGGTCTGTAAAATTAGCAAAGTTTCTTTACAGCGTTAAAAATAAAGTCTTACCTGTTTTAAGTGCTGCATCTACAGAACCTTTATAGAGCTGTCTTTGTGCAAGTATGAAAAAATGATAAGCCTCAGCCCCTCGCCAAGCATTGTCTGCAAAGCGATTAGTTGAAGAAAGAACATCTTCTTCTAGCAAACCAGCCAAAGCTGAAGCAGTCTGAAAACAAAGCAGTATCACAAGCAATTTTTATACAAAACAGATACAGCAGGAAATGGGGATATATGAAAAGAACTTTTCTGTACTTGGTGATTATGCCACTGCCTGTGTTAACTAGGGAAAATATAAATACATGGACCTAAAATGAACATTGTTAGATATTTTATACAGTGCATAGGCAGAACATGTGGTGCAGATTTCCAAAGATAAATATCATATACATGTGTACAAATATATTCTGTGCACATCTGCAAACTGGTTCATAGTTTGGATTAATATTGCATTTCAACACCAGGTCTCTTAAAACTTTGTTTAAACTACTTCATTTGTGCATATGAAGATGAAAGTGTTAGCTGAAAAAAAAATAAAATTGTTCCATTTGCTTCCCCCATATCTGGAGCCATCACCCTGCTAAATTATAGCCAACATAATCTAATCACAGATCTCTCTTTGGGATTGATACTTACTCCTAAATGACAGGAAAATGAGAGTCTCGCAGGAAAAAAAAAAGAAATCTGGAGTTTCTTAGTATGATTTTCATTGTTATAGTGAAAACATTAAGAAAAATATATTAAACATAGGAAGGAAAATATCTATTAATACATGTGATTTAGATGTTTTAAAATAATACTTTAAACAATACGTTTTCCTGGAAGACTTGCTTTAAGGAAAGCTTTGCTCTTAGCAGGAAAAAGCATTATTAAAAAACATAATAGCCCTCACATGAAGATAGCTTTATTTATTCTGACTAGGTAGCACATACCAGAATTCAGAAAGAAAACAGATCACTCTACCTCTGAACTTTTTCCTTTAACTTTTCCCCTTTGTGCATTTTGTATTTGTTCATGGCACTGTTCTATAAGTAAGGCTGATAATACATAAAGCTTCTTAACTCGCAGGGGCTTTGTCCTTTTCTTTGCCTCCTCATCTGCAATCTTAAAAAGCAAACCCAAGGAAATTAATGTAGATTTAAAAAAAAAAAAAAATATATATATATATATATATTAAGAGAGTCGCTTTATTCTTTTGGACAATTGCACGCTTGCACAAACCTAGGAAATGATGCCAAAAAACGATTCTGCATTTGAATGTAATAATTTAGACTGCAAACAGAACTATAAATGAAAATGTCAAAGTGAAGAATGCACATTATTCTATATTTATTTAGCTAACAAGTATATAAAGCCAGATTCTCGTGAAGAATAAATCAGTGTAACCATCTAGAAGTCTATTGACTTAATATAAAAATAAACTAAAAAATAGCAATTTTTAAACATCGAAGTTTAAGAAATACATAGCTTTCAATAAGGTCTGGTGGCTTTCCCAGAAAAGAAGAATGGCTTTTGAAAATAACATATATATTACTATAAATATTTGCTGTAAAAATTACATATCACTCTTACAGACTTTATAAGTTATGTACAGAAATCTCTGCAGCCAAACCAAGTCTAAGCAACATCTTTATCTTAAAAGCATACCACAGCAGTTTCTACTTGAAGGTACTGATTGAAGAAATACCAAAATTTAACTTCTAGTTAATGACTTTGCTATTTTTAAAAATAAAGGAGATAAAACTAATCCACACAACATATGAAATAATGTGGACATTGCACCCAGGCCAGTCTGCTATACTCCTTTACCAGTCAACGTGGGGCAACAGGACCTTTTTTGAGGTGCAGTTCATCTCATTCTGGAGTGAACGTCTCAAAATAAATCTGATGGCTTGTGTCCTGAAAGTCTCCTCTCTGCTGGCTACAGGGGACACCCAGGGTAACCATCTCAGACAGAAATACCTGAACTTAGGAGATGGATTAGTCTTTGCAGTATCCTGTAAAATGACATCTGCTAATTGCCTGGACATTGTTAATGCTAAAATAACCCCAACAAAATAAAAGTAGCATGGAATTAATAAGAGCTAGTTCAAAAACCCAGTTGTTTGACATAAAAATAAAACCTGCAATACCTTGAACATGAGCTTAGCAGCTTCAAAGAAATAATTGGCTTTGCGATAGAGTTCTATAGCATCAAGGATTTTATTCTTTTCCAGTAAATGACTTGCATATCTGTCTAACAAAGATCCAATCTCTTTCATATTGTGATTTTTAGCCAGCTCCACAGCTTTGTTCCACTAGAAATGAAAGCAGACAATTATCAACCTCATTTTTTCAAATACATTCGCAGAACAAGCTGGTTATTCATGAATAGTCTGCAACATTTGCATGCAATACTTCAGCACCATTTAGAACCAGGCTACTATAAAATGAAAAGCAAGAGAATACAAATGCTAACATCATTGCTAATCACGTGATACTGGAGGTCTGTGAAACAAATGCTGGACCTCTGTCCAAAACCACATACAAAGCAGTTGCTTCTGCTTTGGTAAAAGCTTTGCAAAATCATGTCATTGCTTCTCATAGCTGGACACGTGGATTTCAACACTTCAGATATTTCTAAAACCCAGACTCTCAAAACCATGTCTAAAAGAGGACTTCAACCCATAAGCTTAAGGCACAAAAACAATAACACTTTACTTATCCTTCTATACACCTCATTTTGTCTGTGAATTTTCACGATCTTCAACAGTTCAGCTACTGTGTTTGTCCCAATCAAAAGTTTGGCAGGACTGAGAAACTTGGCAGAATCTCATACCTAAGAGCCCTTCAGATCCATAAATTAGGAAATTGTTCACAGCAAAGAGACAGCACTAGCCAGTCCTGCCATTCCCATACATCAAGTTCCTCATAGCCATCCTCAGTGTCTGTCTTACTTGTGTTGACACGAACATTTGCACAGGTAAGTTATACTGGGGAACAGCTCTAGCTGTAAACATACAGATCATTTTTCAGATCAGTTCTGTTCCAGCTACATCCTAACGCAGGCGCAAACACATTTGCATCTGTACAAGCAAGGAGGGGGATGTGGAAAATGAGCAACCAGAAGCTCTCCAGTATTCCTCCCATTCCATCAGGAGGCAGCACGGCGTGGCTCTACAAAGGCCACAAACGTCTGTATGCTGAGCACGCCTACCAGACGCACGCAGAAGTAGCACTGCTGCATATACCTTTGTCCCTTCAATTGTCTAATCCTAATTTCAGATAACTGCCTTAAGCACTGAAGTATGAATTCTCCAGAAACGGCGAATCATCAGACACTTAACAAGGACTTGTCTTTAACTGGGCATTAGGATCGAAATCTCACTGTTAAATTGGCATCGGTAAAGCAGATTATCTACTGCTGTTTTACCTGGTTGAGATGTACACAGGTATCTACCGCATCCTTTGGTCGATTGCATTTCAGAAAGGCTGACACAGCTTGTTCACACATCCCCACTCTTACAAACATATAAGCTATATCCTGCAAAAAGCATCAGCACCGTGTTAAATGCACTTCGAGGTTTTTAGTGTGTTGCGTAGCGATTGCAACACTATTACATTCTTGTTTAATTCCAAGAAACTGGGGGAAAGAGGTTGTTTGCTTCATGGATTCACTGAAGACAACACGCACTATTGTAAATCTTTGGAACAGCGAGCTACTTTCACACACTGCTTCTAAATTTTAAAAAAAAAAAAGCTATTTAAAAAATTTTCTTTCAAATGAAATCATACCAGAACTGTGTTCTTACTATTTAGAGTATTTCACAAAACTTCACTATTAGAAAGAGGTTAAAAAAAAAAAAAAAAAAAAAAAAAAAAAAAGAGTGCTATTACTTGCTTTGTTCAAACAATGGAAAATGGCATTAGATGAGCATGTTTTGCATTTTTCAAGCATTTTGGATTAAACATCTCATAGTTTTAAATTAGCTATTACTTGGTAAGTCATTTCAGGCTGTGCCATCTACTTTCCCTCTTTTCAGCAGAGTATCTTCAATTTTCATCGTACATTAACTCCTTACATGGGAAGGGAATGGTAAACTAGGGATAGCAACAAGGAAGAATTTGGGGCAAGAAGCACCCGAGTGTAGACTAGACAACAAAATGAAAACTAAACAAAGTGTCCAGCCCTGAGGAGTGACTTCTCAGTGAAGCAGAGCTATTTTATAGAGAAATGCCACAACTGGGGAGGGAAGCAGTGAATTATGACTTAGCCACATGGCCATAAAGCATGATGAGTAATCATCATGAATCATGTGAATGATGAATCAGGTCTTTCTCAGGAACCTAGACAATAAAGGAAAGGAAGAATGATGGAGTATGAAAACAACAGTAATATTGGAGATCAATACCAAAGTAAGACCATTATATTTTTGTGAGCAGATTATATACTGCATTCTTTCTCCCTTCCTTTCTTAACCTTCACAAGATGGGAAATTTTAAATAAATAATTGAGCATAAGACAATGAAAAATAAAGGTAATTTTTGCTTACAGGGAGCAATTTATTATTCTCTGGAAGGGAGTTAGCGAGATTCTCCAGTCCTTGGTAGTCCTCTAGCATGTAGTAACATTCAGCTAAACGTTCTTGGTTTCGTCCTTGCACATAATACTGTACAGCATTTAACCTAATAAGAAAAAAGAAAAAAAAAAAGTGGTGGCTTCTGATGTATAAACACAAGTGAAGCTTTTCATTGTGTAAGTCTTTTGCATTTGTAAATTTAAAATTACATTATTTTAAATAAGTAACTTTGCTTGGAGATCTTTTGTAGCTTGAATTTTACTGTTTTTCTAAAATGCACTTTTTTCAGTTTTCATTTTCAGAGATCATTATACTGAAGTAGTAGCAAGACTGATTCTCTGACTAGCATAAGGTTAGGAAGTCAAGGAATCTTAAAACTGTATTCCCACATCTGCACAGATCATGGCTGATGATGGACAACAACTTGCAACTAAACTTTCAGAAAAGGGCTTTACTGTTGCACCCATATATTTTAAAACACAAGCACTAAGATCTCCAAGACCATTCTCCAAAGTTACCTAAAGCATCCAAATACCAGCTTTCAAAATCTAACCACAGGTTTTCAACTGCTTTGGGACCCAAGCTCTTTGTGATAATACAGTTTGGGTAATTGCAATACATAGTGAAGCTGTGGAAGAGAGAGAGTGTTCTGGATGCTAAAAGTTTACATGGGCTTAGAAGGCAACAACAGAACTTCATGGAAGAAAATTTCTCTGCAAGTTATTAACTATGAAGACATCACCACTGGCTCGTAAGTACCTGACTGCAAAACGTGTTCTGGAGAAATACTACTACATGCGTGCACTGTTCTTAAAATCTTTCTTGGGTGTCCAGTTTGGGCAATAGCTGGAGAGAGATCCAGATCAGAGAGAACTGTGGACCTTTTAAAAAATTTGTTGGTTTAAGTAGTCTAGAAAGTTTGTGGTTAGTTTTGAAATTCACTGATGTTTAGTAATTCTCTCCTACCATTTTTTTTTTTTCCTTCAATACTCTCTATATCCAGCCTAATACAACTGTATAGGTATTTCTCCCCCTGCCCCCCGACTCCTTTGAAGCAAACAGACTTCTGACAAAACTGAGATGTTTATCACATTCATTCTTTAGTTGATAAACAGCCTCTGTTTAAAGATTCGTGCAGCGATGGAAACATAAAGGTCCGAGCTAAATCTCATCATTCCAAAATTATTTCATGTATTGCATCCTGACTTTCGTGATGCCTGTCCCTCCTCGTAAATTAAGTCTTGTCATCAGTTTTATCATTTCCTTTGTAATTTCCTTCTTACTAGGTCCTCTACAGAACATACCATTTCTGACGGTCTGCAAAATAATCTCCAATAGCATTGTGGGCTTGTTCAAGAAGGGCATCATCTGAATCACCTGAGCCAGTTTTCAATAGCTGCAATACTCGAAACCAATCTCCCAGTTTTATCCGTAGTCCAATGGCAAGATCTCTAATATAAACAGAAGATAGCAGGAAAAAGTCAAAGACAATAAAATAGCTATCAAAAACCTTGAGAAAAGCATCCAAAAGTACTTTCATGTTCATAACCTACAACGCAGGGATCACAATGATCCTCGATAGCTTGTTTCCAATTTAAACAGTATTCCAGAAAAGCAAATACTCAGAGAGCTCACAGGATACATCATACGTATGCACTTCCCTATTAGCCATACTCCTGTGTGAGGAGTTAATTAAGCAGCTGGTGAGACAGTTGGACTGTGTCTCCTTCAGGTTTCCTCTTACTCTGTATGCCATTCTTTATCTTACACTGCTGACTGCCACAATAGATGGCAGCAGCTGCAAAAGGCTAAAAGCAGAAGAGAGATGAGGGGAAAGGCCAAGAAGCGAGGAATATGAATAACAGACACAAAAGCTGAGATGTAATAAAACGGATTTCAGAGACTTCTCTTTCAGATTCAAGATGACTTTGCATAAAGGAGAAAGGACTCAGAAGCAGTCTTTCCTTTTTATTATTCATGCATTCCTGTGACCTACTGTGTGTCTATCATCTGGCCTGATTTTTCCACCATATAATTACTTCTATACGAAGTAATAAGGAATTCTTTTCTGCAGGTGCATAGAAAATAAATGGGAGAGACATATGCACTTCTTTTAAAGATGCCCTAAACTTACAAGTGAGTTAAAGAAGGCAATACCAAGTCAGCGCAGTCAGCTAAATAAGAGCATCTATCTAAAAAATTCAAAATTGTATTTGAACAAGCCTGATTTATGGTAGGTCCTTATCAAGATTTTTCTAGTGGTGAGGAAACACATAAGGTCAATACAGAATTCCCATATTCTCGTAGCTGGAGAATAAGATGCTCTACTGCTGAAGAAACCAGTAAAAAAAAAAAAAGTAAGTCTTTGACTTCTACAATCCTATAATGGCCAAATTTCTCTTCAGCCATGTGGAAAGGAATATGCTATATCTAAAAATCAGTGTTGCAGTGCAACTGAAGTGCCTGTGAGGCACTCCACCTCTCCAATCCAGCATACTTCCATGGGCTAGTTAATTATGTGCAGGAAAGTTTTCCATTACCAGGCTCTAACATGCATCTCTCCCCAGTTCCTGTCCTGCCTGCCTCCTCCTTACTGGGGAAGAGGAAGGTTTCTCATTCTTATAGCATGAAAGAAGAAATATTTTTTTCTCCATCATTCCCTACTTTTTTTCATGGCTCCCATTAATCAAAGCTTAAAAATTTCACATACGCATAAGTGATTCATGCTTCTCCATGTTTGACCACCACCTACAGGCTACATCGTACAACTGCTGCTTATTATTTCTCATTATCTTTTTTCAGTAAAGACAGTGCTCTAGCTAATTACTTAGTGCTAATTTATATTTCCCAGTAATGCTGTAATTTTGTTTTGTTTGTTTTCATTCCTGAGCAAAAATTCCATTGACTGGTCCACAATTTCATCCAGAGTCCTTTCTGTCTCTCCAGAGATTACAGTTCATTAACAACTCTGTTGTTTGTATATGTAATTGGAAAGAATGTGTACTTGGCTACTAGCTGAGAGCAACAGTACATAAATTAAACATTAGTTAGGACTGTTTGTTTATATTTTTGGAATCCCAATTGAAATACTGACAAAATACTTGCAAAAACATCTATGAAACACAGCACTACCTAGAGCAGCTGAGGTTTTGCAAACAGTTTGGAATGCGCTGATTTACATATAGACCGGCTTATCTGTGGATACAACAAAATTCTCTCCATCTGAGACTATTCTGTCTTTCCAGAAACTGGTAAAGGGTCTTCAGTGCTAAAACAGCCATTCCTTATTAAAGCAAGCATTTTCTTTCTTTATTTGCTGCTGAGATGACTAAATACAATTACCTTCTGTCCATATCCAGATACATTCTTTCAGCTTCTTCAAATCTGCTAAAATAGGCTGCCACTTCTGCTTGCTTCATTGACTCGCTCTGCAGGTTGCCTAGACGCTTCACAAATTTAATACCTTGATAATCTTTGCAACGTACAAAAGCTTGTTCAGCAGTCTGGAGATCCAACTTCTGAAGAGCAGCTTCAGCCAGGAGACGCCTGCATGAAAAACAAACATGATAGACGCAAAAGCAACTATAAAGTAAATTAAATGAGGATCCATTTAACTAGTCATTATTTAAAGAAGACATCGTTCAAGTTACTGCAACTGTATTGTTATTAAGTGGTATGATTGCTCCCAGTATGTTCTGTGATCTATCCAGTACTTGCTCAAGGAAAGATGTTTAAGTAATTGCTAATATTCTTTTGTTCAGCTGTTCAAATGGACACTGGCTTGGGAGGAATGGGCAGGGTTTGAGTACTACACTTGTCTTATGTGAAATGTGTTGCTGGTCTCAGTGCAGTTCCATTTAGGTATTTCTACTTTAGGCCTTGATGGCAGTCTCAGCCTGAAGGCCTCCAACTAAATTGGTCATAAAGAATAAGTTACCCTTCCAATCCGTCTGATGTTCTTGTCCAGTTGGGACAGCAGTCTGGGAGAGCAGGGCAGTTTAGGAGACCTTGTACTGGTACTGCCCCATTGGTCAGTTCTGCAAATAGAGAATTTCTACCTTCAGGCCAACCTACGTCCATCAGGTGCCTGAATGTACTCTAGAATTTTCTGCAAAAATAAGGCTAGGTAAATTTAGACTAGAACCATAGAATCATAGAACCATAGGGTTGGAAGGGTCCTCTGGAGATCATCTAGTCCAGCCCCCCTGCCAGAGCAGGGTCGTCTTAGAGCAGGTTGCACGGAACTCGTCCAGACCGGTTTGGAATGTCTCCAGAGATGGAGACTCCACCACCTCTCTGGGCAGCCTGTTCCAGGGCTCTGCCACCCTCAAAGTAAAGAAGTTCCTCCTCAGGTTTAGGTGGAACTTCCTATGGTCAAGTTTGTGCCCGTTACCTCTTGTCCTGTCACTGGGCACCACTGAAAAGAGCCTGGCCCCATCCTCCTGACACCCACCCTTTAAGTATTTATAAGTGTTGATAAAGTCAGTCTTTTTTCCAGACTGAAGAGACCCAAATCCCTCAGCCTTTCTTCATAAGAGAGGTGTTCCAGTCCCCTAATCATCTTGGTAGCCCTCTGCTGCACCCTTTCCAGCAGTTCCCTGTCTTTCTTGAACCAGGGAGCCCAGAACTGGACGCAGTACTCCAGGTGTGGCCTCACCAAGGCAGAGTAGAGGGGGAGGATGACCTCCCTCGACTTGGTGGCCACACTCTTCTTGGTGCACCCCAGAATGCCATTGGCCTTCTTGGCCACAAGGGCACATTGCTGGCTCATGGTCATCCTGTTGTCCACCAGGACTCCCAGATCTCTTTCCACTGAGCTGCTCTCCAGCAGGTTGGTCCCCAACCTGTACTGGTGCATGGGGTTATTCCTTCCCAGGTGCAGCACCCTACACTTGCCCTTGTTGAATTTCATAAGGTTCCTCTCTGCCCAAATCTCCAACCTGTCCAGGTCTCTCTGTATGGCAGCACAGCCTTCTGGTGTGTTAGCCACCCCACCAGCTTTGTGTCATCAGCAAACTTGCTGAGGGTGCACTCTATCCCCTCATCCAGGTCATTGATGAATATATTGAAGAGGACTGGACCCAGTACTGACCCGTGGGGAACACCACTCGTCACTGACCTCCAACTAGGCTCTGTGCCCCTAACCACGACCCTCTGATCTCTGCCTTTCAACCAGTTTTCTATCCACCCCACTGTCCATTCATCTAACCCACTCTTCCTAAGCTTCCCTATGAGGATGCTGTGGGAGACTGTGTCGAACGCCTTGCTGAAGTCAAGGTAGACCCACATCTACCACCCTCCCCTCATCTACCCATCCAGTCATGTCATCATAGAAGGCTATCAGATTAGTCAGACATGATTGCCCCTTGGTGAATCCATGTTGAGTACTTCTGATAGCTTTCTTTTCCTCCACGTGCCTTGAGATGACGCCCAGAACGAGCTGTTCCGTCATCTTTCCAGGGATGGAGGTGAGGCTGACCGGCCTGTAGTTCTCTGGCTCCTCCTTCTTGCTTTTTTTGAAGACTGGAGTGACATTGGCTTTCCTCCAGTCCTCTGGCACCGCGCCTGTTCTCCAGGACCTTTCAAAGATGATGGAGAGCGGCCCAGCAATGACTTCCACCAGCTCCCTCAGCACTCTCGGGTGCATCCCATCAGGTCCCATGGACTTGTGAATATCTAATTGATCTAATTGATCCCTCACTCAATCCTCCTCAACCCAGGGGAAGTCTTCTTCTTTCCCCGTTACTTTCCCCAAAGGCTAGGACTCCTGAGGGCTGGGCCAAGCAATAAAGACCGAAGCAAGGAAGGCATTCAGTATCTCCGCCTTCTCCGCATCCTCCATCACCATGGCTCCTGTCATTCAACAGTGGGCCCACAACTTCTCTGGTCTTCCTTTTCCCTCCAGTATACTTGTAGAAGCCCTTCCTGTTGAGCTTGACATCACTTGGCAGGTTTAATTCCAAGGCGGCCTTGGCTTTCCTCGTTTCATCCCTGCTAGCTGATTGACATTGTGAAACAAAGTCAGTGCAGTAGGGTACTGACAAAACCAATAATATTATTGTTGTATTCAGTGACCTAAGCCAGTATCAACTTAGTATTTTTGAATAAATTTGAGGTTAGTACCACTTCAGCTCAAGTGCTCATCACTGACATCAGTGAAACCAAGAGAAAAACAGTATGGCAAATTTAATCGATCTGTGACACAAATCATCCTGTTTTGTTGTGTGCTAGCAGTGAGGACACTGTCCCATTCTGATCTAGAATACATTTGCTTTGTATCCAGCACTTCTAATCCATCTCTTCTGTATAAATATGACATATCGTATGTTTACTTGCATAATGAAAATTAGGTTCATGGCAATTTTGCAGCGAGGTGAACAGCATTTGACATTATTTTGTGATTTTACAATATAAAACTTTTACTGAGACACAACCTTTCAAAACTAGCCATTTTATATTAAATAGTACTAGCAAAAAGCATGAACAACTCCAAACCTCAAAAAAACTTCAGCTAGTTCAAGACAGTAGTAAAAATGAAGACTCACAAAACTAACTCTTACCTCACATACTGAAACTAATAAAATTACAGTACTATTACAGAAACTTTCAACATGTAGCTATCAAATCCTGTTTTTCAGAAAGTACACTCTGGAGGTGAAAGCCCAACTAGGTAGGAAAAAATGCTCTTTGGGACAAATTACAACATTCATAAAATCATGGAGTTCCAATTTAACAACAGCCCTCTTTTGGGGGTTCAAGAACTAGGAGCCTGAGGAAACACTGGCCCCAAGTTCTTTTTTAAGATGGCTACTGAGGAGTCTCGAACACTTGCTCAGCATCTCCTGAAACATGAATTCTCAAATGCTCAGGAATGAAAACATCACTTTTTTGCATTCTGGGAAATCATAACACCACACAGCCTAAAACTTTCCAAACACGCCATTTGCAAAAGAGGTGGGGAGCCAGGCTAACAGGGGACTGCAAGGCTCTCTTGGGCCTTCCCTCAACACTGTGATACTCCTTTGGAGGCGATTCAGCCCAATGCAGAGACGTTCTCAGTTAGAATAACAGCCCTTCAGATTGTAGCTGAGCACTGGTACCTTTTTTTCCCTTCCCTTTTTCTTAAACAATTCTGTTTAAAGTCTATACTGCTTTGGCTGGTTTTGATTTGAGGTTTTATACTTCAACACTAGATCTGTCTGAACAGGAAAAGAATACAGAAGAACACAAATTTAAACAGAGGTGGTTTATAAAGAGATTTTACCAAAGTCTGGGATGCGGATTGTCTTCTATGAATTGGGAAGATTCCTCAATGCCAACTTTTTCAATCAATGCTCGACTGTCTCGCAATGACCGAATCTCAAAATTGATGATGTAATCTTTGTTAGGATGTTCAGGATTCTAACAGAATGGATAAAGAAACATCATTTTATTCCATGTCACCTTTATTTTCACCCAACACAGATATCTACTGTTCAAATCATTAAGACAGACACCAACTTTTCCTACAAAATAAAATTAATTATTCTTACCTTTAATATCTCATCCAGAAGAACAGATTTGATTTCTAAGTCTTCAAAGTTGCAAATATATCCAGAAGTTTGTATAGGTTCCTTAAAGTTAAATAAGTTACAAAGGAATGAACTTGTATTCTGTCTGATCAAATCCTAAACAAATCTTTTATGTATACGTAAAGAGAATTTCTTCTTCTCCAAACAAGGATTTAATTGCATTTCCAACAGGAAACAAATGCCAAAATCTTTAACGTTATTAACAGTTCCATATACACAGACAGAATTAAAAATCCTCATGTTTTCTATAACTGAATTATGAGAAGGAGATAAAGGAACACTTGCCAATTCAACTCAAATGTGTTTTACAAAGATCTTTACTAAAATTGTGTCTATATTTTCCAAAGCATACAAAAAATATGCTCCTGAAAACATCTCATACATTTAAGAAAAATATGACAGCATTTTTATCTTTCCAGGACTGATAGTTCATTTTACTAATTTGTTCCTAAACAACACTCCCACATTAGAGCTGACAAGATTTTGAGATTTCCAACAGCAAGTTTATTGTTATAAATACTTGTCTAATTGAACAGTAAACACAAGAATAATACTGTTCAACACAGAGCCATTAACTTATCAGCAAATTTGTAAAATGAGTAGTTTACGTATATTAATATTTACCTCTGGATCCAAGTTTCTGAAAACATACATTCTTGTTTTCTCCATCATTGCAAACAAATCTGGATTATCTTTGGCCCATTTCATATCCCAGACATCTTTGCGTTCCAGTTTCAGCTGCTCACCTATCACTTGCTGTCCTGTACTGTCTGCTACCCGTGTATCCAAGTTAAAGAACGTCAAAACACCTGAAAGGTCTATGATAGCAACACGACTACAGAAAAACAAAGGAAGAAAAAAGAAGACAGCTAAATCATACTACTCAAGGTTGTAAATCTGAAATAGTTCCCTAAACTGGCACACGCAGGCCAAATTTCCCCTCTAATCTGATACCAGTATAATTCCATAGGTTCAGCAAGATGCATGTATTCTCATTTATCTGCACAGCGGAGAGAGACCAGAGACATGGAAAGAAGTTTTTCATCTGCTCATACAGGATCTGGCCCTGCAAAGGTTCAGAAATATGCCCGTTTTTCATCTAGCATTTTGAAGATCCTTGGTACTTCAGATATCAACTTGAGTAAAGTGCAGGTTCTGCCCCTCGCCAAACTTTTCTCGACAGAGCCTAAAATTAGCAACCGAACAGAATTGTTTTTCATTATTTACTAGGAGGGAATGAAGCAGATTCTTAAATCAAAAAGACAGTGCAGTGATACAGACTGCTAATCTCTAAAACAAGATTTCTTATATACCTACAAAAGGTATTCTTTAGTTTTTTTCCAGACAATATTAAGTATAATCCAATTAATCTTCGGAGTCATTTAAAATATGGGGAAAATACAATTTCTAAACGGTTACACGTGAAAATTTCCAGTTACATAGGTCTTCAGTGAATCATACTAGCCTGTATTTACTACAATGCCATTTAAAAAACATTTCTAAATACTTAAAGGTATTTTGACACCTGTAATACCTATTAAAATTTCAAAGCCATTTAGAAAGTTAACTTCAAAACACTTAGGGATCTGAGCCTTTTTCACCAGCACAATGTCATCTAAGAAGGAAACAGCTTGGGTTCAAAACAAAATTAACGTGACTCTGACTAGATCACATTGCCTTTTAAGTGAAGCAGTCTATTTTTGGTCTACATCTAAAAAAGGTGAGCAATCTACATGCCCATTATGAATTTTGTTTAAAATTATGAGTTATTTGGAAGTGATTAAAATTGTCTTACAAATCCTCTTTAGTCAGAATATTTCTGCTTTTTCTGCCAAGACTCTCACACTCTCTCATGCGAAAAATAACTTGAGTAGAAAGCAACTTCAGTATTGGCACAGCTGAAGCTTAGGAAAACCAGTCTTACTAGAATCATTGCCCCAAGCTACAGGTTGTAACAATGGAAACTTAACATGGGATGAACAAAGTTTTCAGGCATTAGACGGACACAGAAATAGAAAGAAGCCTTAGAGATAAAATTTCAGGTTATGACATTATTTCATCAATTCATGTCATGATCACAGGAAGCTCATGTTTGCTTCACGTAATAACACAAAGATATCTTCACGTGTATGTTTCCTTAAACTCCCCACACACACCCTAAAGAGTTTAAAATATAAGAGAGCTTTCCTAACACAGTCGCTCAAAGCAATCTGATGACTGGCCAGATGTAATTAATTACTAATAAATAAATGGTTAAGCAACCATTAATAATAACTAAAATTAACAAATAGTTTATATTAAAGTAAAAATAATACATAATTGTTATAGAATCATAGAATTCATAGAATTAGTATTTTCACAAATTGGAGTGGTTTATTTTTAAGTCACATATCCTTGTTAGAAGCAGATCTGTAACTTACCTGGAGTTGCAATTCAAAGACAGCTGATATGCACGACAGTTCAGGGTATACTTCTGTACTAGAGCAACGCTAGGAAGGCTGTATCTCTGAATAGTACCGGATTCTCTTCCCTAGAGAAAAGCAATGCTTGCTTGCTGAATTTTTCCATCAATGAACTCTTAAAAAAGGTTTTATCTATATGCTGTTCTAGACAAAACAGTTTTTGGGTAAGAAGTGGAGAGAGGGAATGTCATCACCTTAAAAATTACGAGTTCTGCTATTCAAACAAGGTACTTTCATAAGATGCTACAATCTACAGATCTGCTTAAATCGGGCATGTTAAAATGAAAAGCCATACTCCACATTCGGCGCACAGAACAGTTCCATGAGCCTGACAATTCCCCATGAACCTTCAGACATGGTCCACATAACAAAAAAAAGGGAGAACAGTGAAAAGATCCCTGTCCCACATTGGTAAATCCACTCAAAGAGTGCCATATGACAGTACCACCTCGGGTCTGAAAGCAGTACAGCTGTGTTCATGGAGTGCTGTCTGCATGCTAACAAGTCTCACCAATTACTTCAAGACTTGAGCTAGCTTTAAAAGTAAATGCTATAAAATATACTGGTTATTCAAAAGCTTGAGTAACAATAAACAAATCTAAGTACCAATGTGGTGTATCTTTTTTTTGCCAAATGACACACCTGTGCCCTGTTTCAAGACACCATTGGGCCAACAATCTAAAATGAGTTTGACATCCCTGGACTGAAATGATCCCTGCCACTATTTTCTCATGGTGTTTCTGTAGACTGAGCAACATATGTTATTTTACCTACTGTTTTACCCTTATGCTGGAAATGAGTCGCTATTAAACTTTAAGGTAGTCCAAACTTTATTCCCTCTTTTTCTCCCCAAAAGCCACCCCTAAGATCCTCAGTATAAATCACCTTTCATCTTTGACTTTTTCATATCTGTGTGCCCTATAAATTGAAAATCAAATTTGGTCAGAAGCGTTAGAAAATCTAACCACTTGTAATACACATTCAGCTTCAGCACATTTATCCAGATCTAGTCTGAAAGACATTTCCTCTCATTCCCTTCCTTTTAACTGAAGTCACTGATTAATTATCCTCTTAATTTAATTTTCTCACTCTTATTCTTCAAGCACAAACAGAATCCCACAGTCATCTACTAACCATCACACTTTATTCATTTGTGGCTTTTTTCCCCATGACCCACTGATTTTGTAAAATCCAGTCAAAGGATAGAATTTAAAAAAAAAAAAAAAAAATCACTGGAGTAGGAACATGGGAAAACATCAAGATCTTTCTTGGGAAGGTGGATAAAAAGAAGAAACTGTTCTTTTTCTACCTTTGTTCTGCCTGATTAGTTTGTTTTAAAGCCCGCTGTATGTCTGTTCATCTAATGAGATCACTCTTTTCGGATCAGAAAAAAAAATGCACCATTTGGCATCATACAATGCCTCATACACAGTGCATTTGTATAATCCATAAATGTATTAACATGTATATAGCATACTACATACATTTGAGATTATCTATCATCATACATTATACCATTAATATGGAAATAGAAAAACTTTGTAAATCTTTGTGCATGTACATGCAGTTTAGAAGAGACTTCCTAGAACTCAGATTACAGAATTAAGTCCTGACCTGGACTTTATCAAACCCTACATACAAGTACTAACTCAGGCAACTAGTCTGTACTTAAATAGTAAGCACTTAGTGAGTAAGCCTCTAGTGAACTAGCCCTTACTGAATTAGAAAGAGTCCAGGTTAACGGAAGAACCTGGTAAAAAGTTATCTTTGAGGACGTCTAGAAAGAGATTTCATTTAAGTTCATCTGTCTAATTTAGAATTTAGCATAATTTCAAATGCTTTGAAATCATGACTGCTTATGAAAATATTGCAGAAGAACCTCCTGCCTACAAGCACAAAAGGCAATTAGGAGTTATTTTAATCATGTAACTTACCACAAGTAGCATCTTATCAGATGCTGTTATTGCACAAATTGGATCTCTTGTTCCCTGAAAGTATACAAGTGGTATCAATAACAATTTCAAAGCAACAGTAAGAATGCACTGCTAAAGAAAGAAGTTTGATTTAAATATACTAGAACCTTGCTAAGTATCCACATGAAAAGGGACTATCAAACCTTGTCAGTATACAGTAAATGGATGGTTTATGATATTAGTAGCCTTTGTTATGAGAATCATGACAATAACAACATTAACAGCTTCCTTTCCTCTCCTGCCCCTCCTCCAGAAAAATAAGAAACACAAAAAGTAACAAGTGTTTAACAGAAAACACAAGAAAGCAACTATCCCTGACTTGTGAGGCCTGTAAATAACTTCAGGTATATTGGTAAGTACAAAAGCGAACACACACATCCACACACACAAAGTGAAAAAGGCCCAAAGTACTAGAAAACATTACAAGGGTTACTGAGTTTCAACAAGCTTACACTTTGTTGCAGTAAGGGGACCTACTGCTCACCAAGACGACAGCAGGTGTCTACATACTGGACCCCAGAATATACTTTTTCTACGTTCCCTACAGTTTGGTGTATATTTCCAGTTATACATAATGACACAGTAACAACGCACTAACCAGAGGGAAGAAAAATAACACTTATGTACAAAAAGTAGAAAAGAAAGGTTAAGTATGACCACTTCTACTAATGAAAAACTAGGAAAATAAAGCAATGCTAACTACCCTTTCAAGCTACCAGTGACACCACAATGAACCAGTTAAAAACATCGCTCACTTCAATAGCTCTGCTGTAATCAAGGTGTCCATTGGCAGATCCTGAAGGGGTGTCATCAATATGATAAATCCTATAGAAAAGGCAAGTTAGAAGAAAAAGTGAGTCCAACGAAAGGATCTTTTTTGACAGCATATAGTTATCTTCAATCCTTGGAGAAGAAACCATTGCAATTGTAAAAGAGAATAAAAGCTATACCTGTTCTTATGTTCTAGTAGTACCCCCTTTGATAACCCTGTTTTGTATTGATATAAAGATATGGTACTTGCTTTCACTTGTATAGTCCATGATGGTCTATTTCCTTATGATCTACAAACTTTCATTCTGCAACAAGAAGTTCCTGCAAACCATCAACCACCCCATTTGTCTCTTTTCAAACATGCACATCCATATTTCCTCAGGCTCTTCTCCATACTTAGGAAGAGCTTCACATTCATATCCACAAAACGTATGCATTACTGTATTCAGTACTTCATCATAACTTCTCTTTTGCCTTAGAAAGTAGCATTAGGAAAGATTTCAGAATGCTAAAATCATAATTTATGCTGAATGACAACTATTTCCTTTTTCAGTATTTCTGTCAAATTTACAACCTTGTCCAAAGCTAGGGCGTTCAGGTACTAGAACAATGTAAGTTATTACACCATGTAGAAATAATTACTCATTATTAGGGATATATATATAGTGACAGGAGATGGAACATTTATAGAAAGATGCTATAGCATCTCTATGGAAAAACACATACACAAAAGAAAATCCTAACAAAGTCACAAGCTTGTGGAGGTGGCAGAAAAGACAGAAAAGTTAATGCCACTAACGAGCACCTGGGAAGGAAATGTTTTGGAGGCAAGATGATGTTGACTTTGGCTTGTTTAG
This sequence comes from Fratercula arctica, assembly GCA_947846985.1. Taxonomy (NCBI): domain Eukaryota; kingdom Metazoa; phylum Chordata; class Aves; order Charadriiformes; family Alcidae; genus Fratercula; species Fratercula arctica. Next base: position 113,819,018 of record CANTUZ010000003.1, read on the forward strand.
TTTGAGAAGATAGAAGTCCATATGGGATTAGACATCAAAGATACAATCAGATACAAGTATTTAGAGAAGAATTAGCTGGATAGACTATGTCCTTACAGCCACTGACACACAAGAAGCAGTTAAAGTTAGCAGAGGGAATACAGCTGCCTAGAGACTAAGTGTGGAGGAAAAAAAGGGGAGGAGGAAAAAAAGGCATCAAGACAGACAACTCTGTAAGGGAAGCACACAGCGAGCAGATGGAAACATTGAACAGGAACTAATCCAAAAAAGTCTAAGAGATTTGGATAACAAACACACATTTGTTATGAAAAACTATTCTTTAGTATTTAATCTTACAGGCCTGCAAGTCAACAAATCTGAGTAGAAAAATGAGAAGACAAGACTTCGTATTTTAGGCATGGGAGAATCCAACTTTATCAATGATACCAACCCACCTTTATCGATGCTACCAATGCAAAGGAAGAAAAATGACAAAGCCTGAAGACAAACCTTTCCCTGCCTTCTTTTCTGGTCCGTGCTACCTGATTGATTTCCACTGCTGTGAGCTTCTTGGCCACGCGATATTGCCAGATGTAAAACACATCTTTTGAAGCTGCTATCACATGCGTTTTGGTCATTGTGACAAACAATGGTCCTGTTATGAAATCCAAATAGTTGTAAAATTAGTGTGGCAAGTACTGGACTAGATGCTCATTTGTAAACTTCTTCCCAGATGGATGAAACCGTATCTCCATAGATTAAAGGCAAACAAACAAACAAGAAAGAAAATCCACACCACACAATCTAGCAGCAGCTTTCATTAATTGCTAATAAATTTCTCTGGGGCCTTGGGGCCTTGTTCAGAAGAACAGAGAACTTCTTTACAAGTTCTGATTTTAAAATGAATACTTTTCTCCCTATTATTTCAGCAAATTTCCATACACTAATGCAGAAGACATCAAATACATATAGACAAGTTTTCAGGTTAATGAGCAGTTCAGGAATATCTCAAATCTCTAACAAGACCTATTAAAAAAACCTCCGTATCTGACATCTTTGTAATTATTCAAATATAAACAAAAGGAAGATTACTCAAAAGTTGACAATCTAGAAGAGATTCTTTGATTAGCACCACTTAAAAACAATCAATAAGTTTTGGAGTTAGACAAGACCTAGAAATGTTGTTTGTATCTTAGTTAATAGCTGGGGCAAATAACAGTTCTTTATCTGAATGGCAGCAAATTAGAAATTTAGCAAAGCATGCCCTTAGTCTTACTTTATTGCATCCAAAGATCCCAGTGTAGGAAGGCAGGGCATTTTCTTTACTTTAGCCCTAAGTCCATTTAGAACATGTGGATAAATTGAGTATCTCTTCCTGCTGTCAATGTTCAGTGAACACAGGAAAAAAAAAAACGATATATATATATATATGTGCACTCAAACAATTATGTTATTCTTTATAATACGTCTTGACTGTATTGTGGCTCTTTTTTTCCTTTTATAATCCTTTGTTTCATCTTTCTGAAAACCACATACATGCACATATAAAGGCATAGAAAAATATGGAAACCTATTAAGTAAATCCCCCAATATCTTCAAATTCTACAAGTAAATCAGCATGCTACCACACAAAACAGTCAAAGTCAGAAGAATTGTGTAGCCCAGCCTGTTAGCGAAACACTGCCTCATACAGTATAACATGCTGTGAGAACAAAATCTGATTCTTTTACAGAGAATCTCAATTTTTCAGTATTTTAGCACAGAACAGAACTCTGGAGGGAGCTATAAGCCTGCCATAACGAGAAGCAGTGCTATGACAGACAGATGGGGGAAGACTAGTTGAACAGATTTTATTTCTTTGAAACCAAGAGGATTATATAAGCTACCTGATGGCTCCAGACTACTTTGCAGTATAAATGTAAATACTGGATAAGAAGGCTTAGTGATGATGCTTAACATGTGAGCAGCACAGTTGTTTACATTATATGCAACTCAGTGTATTTCATATACTTATAACACATTTATTTCAATAATTAGTCACATACAACTGAAGGATACAGTCGCCTCCATTTCATTAACAGCATTAATAAATTCTGTGTATTTGCTCTGGTTTTTTATCACCTTGTAGCTGGTACATGCCATAACAGTCAATGGTTTTATCCTTTAAAAATGAAACATGAGAATCTCCTGACCTGTGAGGAAATAAGGTTTCCTCTTGCTAAATTCACAAAATTTTACTACTAAGCCTTATATTTGGACTCAGCTTAGTCAACATTTAAACACTTTACTCCAAGACAACATTGAACCAAGCCCACATCTGAAAGTCATGAGCATTCCTCAGACTCACCAGGTGACTCCCCATGTGACCTACAGCTTCCATGGAGCCTAAACTTACTCATTTGTGCACACCTCGAAGTACCCCAATCTGGGAAAAAAGGATGTTCACATAAGCTCTGTTGTGATCCAGAAACAAGATGGCAACACATCGATGCTTTATCCAAAGGATTACAATCAATTAGGCATTTTATGAACATGCCTAAGACTTAAACTCATTGTTGCTGTCAAAAATACCCCACACACCAATCCCCAACACATCTTCCTGCCGCTTCTTTTACATCAGCTTTACCAGTAGCTTGACCACAGGCTAAGTTGGATCAGTTCATTCATCTAACTGACCTCGAAATTAAATAAATAAAGATTAGTTTAAGTTGGATTAAAGAGAAAATCACTAATGTTGGAGAGGGCAGGAATGAGCAGCCAGCATGCAGGGCAGGGCCTTCCCTTCTTTGCAACAGCAGGCTAAACGATGATCGGATTGAAGCCAAATGTGAAATTGCAGGAAGTGGGATACACAGCACACAGACATAATCATCAGGATCAGATCCATTCAAAATCACATCCGGAAGAGCAGTATCTATATGTGGGAACCAATGCTTTTATAAAATTGCCTATATAGCTTAAAGAATTGCATAAAAGTAGGACATAAGGGATTTTTTTTTTTTTTTCTAGAATTGCTTTAGCATTTTATACTGGACAGTCATTAAACAAGCAAACACACACACAAAAAAATACAAACAGAAAAATCTGTGGAAAAACAAACTAAAATCCAAGTCGAGACTGGACATTAGGAAGCATTTCTTTACCAAGAGGGTGGTCAAACACTGGAACAGGCTTCCTAGAGAGGTGGTCGACACCCCAAGTCTGTCAGTGTTTTAAGAGGCATTTGGACAAGGCCCTTAATAACATGCTTTAACTTCTGGTCAGCCCTGAAGTGGTCAGGCAGTTGGACTAGATGATCGCTGTAGGTCCCTTCCAACTGAACTATTCCATTCAATTCTATTCCCCCTTCTCAACTCAAAGCATTAATCATCGGGCTACGCTCTGCTCCTAAAATGCTTTCCTTCTTGGCTGCGTAACAGCATAACTTCCACACAAGGAAAGGATGCCCCAGTCTGGGCTGATGCTGGGGCAGAGATGGAAGGGATTTGCCCTTTCCTGGGAAAGGAAAGATGCTCATTTCAATCCGTTCAGGCTGAGGAAGATCTAGAATCCCTTTCTAGGCAGCTGGTTTAACTACTTAAGTTTCCTTTAGCATAGAGAAGCATTATCATCTTATACAGTGGGCTTGATTTTAGCAGCAATTGTTGCTCACTTGGGCATCAGTGCCCTTCAAAGAATTTATGCTCCAATTATTCAGCAGACAGAAAAGCAAGCGCCTTAAGTCAGGAGGAGGCAAGAGATTCAGACACTCCTCTGCTCAGCATTTCCACTGCATAGCAGCTTTCCAGGCTAAACGTGGACTTCTTAGATTGTCTAGCTCTTCTCACTGATTTTGCAGATAGCTAACTGCAGTATTAACGTCTTAATACTTAATTTTCAGACCTTGAAAATATGCATGGAAAGCATTTAAACAGATGCCTTACTCTTCTGTGATCAAATACTGAAAAGGTTTAAATACACCACCCCACCAAAATAACATGTGAAACAACTGCCCTTTAAGTTTTCTCTGGCCCTTCTTTCTCTTTTCACCTAATTTCTCTTCACTGTTCCTTCATAAAACCTCCTCCCTGAAGGGGAGAAACTTTATTTCTTAAATATCCAGGAATCTTGAAAAACCTTCTGCAATGTCTGTATTTCATCCATACTCACTCCATCTCACTTCAAAACAGTTAGAAAACACCTGGTTTCATGTCTAATCTTCTTTTAAAAAATAGTATATGGAAAACAAGCTTAATGCATGACTGTATTCACTGCATGAAAAAGCTGAGGCACTTTTTAGTATATGAAATAGTATATACACACACAAGAGAGACAAGTGATCCCACCTAAAGCTGATGGAAAGGAAGCAATCTGACAGACAGACACAAGACTAAACTGTTGTTTTCATACAAGCCTATTACAGGCTGTTCCTGAGAAACTAGGACAAACTTAGTCTGATCAATAACATCTACCTAATTTTAGAGCTTGAGTCAAATGTTTCTTTTAAAAAGTGTTAGCTCATGAATAGAGGAAAGCATCAGAGAGCAGCAGGGACCACTGAACTGCACATGGGACACCTCATGAATGACCACAGTTCACAGAACATGAAGGAATACTAAAAATCAGTTATATTTTACTTTAAAATGATCATGTTTCAGTAACAGCAATTCAAGTGCTGTTTCACATGCAATTCAGTCATCCTTGTGAAGGTGTCCAGGAGGGAGGCGAGACACCTAGGCATGACTCCAGCACTGTGTCTTTAATCTACCTGTATGTTGATCAGACTGTTGTATTCATTTCACTGGGCATGAGGACACATGTGAAAAATAACTCAACACTTCACTATGTCAGTGCTCCTAAGCGCATGTAAGAAGATGATATAATCCAGCCTGAGTGACATTTTCTTAGCAGATACCATCTGTTGTGTTTCCACTAAAAAGATATTATATAACAAGATATTTAGCCTTCTGTAGTTTATATTTAGTTATTCATGAAAAGGATTTTGACAGAAAGCCTGTGAGCACAGAAGAAACTGTGTTGGTTAGTTTCTGTACCCTAGTAGGATGGAACATAATAATGCTAGACAACGGAGAAAAGATTAATTTATGGGCTAGCAAACACTAGCTATTGTGAAGGACCCTAAAAACAAGGCACAGGAAGCACAGGAAGAAAAATGCCCTTGGACAAAATAAAGAGCAACATGAGGAAGAGCTTCAAGGTGTAACCATCCATCAATGTCTATAGAAAGTTGAAGTGATGGCCTTTCACCAGATAATGACCGATCAATCCTTTTTTGCCATCGTTAGCAGAGGCAAGCATTAGAAAGCTAGTGACATAATTAAAAATTCAACAGAATAGAGGGAATAAGCATTTTTTTTGAGCCCTTCTTAAACTACTGGCTCAGAGCCCAACAACGTAAGATTTGCATCTCCTGGGGGTGAATCAAACATTGTGCACTGTCACAATTACTTTTTCATTAGGAGATTAATAGCACTCTGTTGAAACAATTTTATAATGTTATAAATTGACAATTGGTACAAATTGTGCCTTAACACACATTCTCAGATGCATTATTCAAATGCTCCATCAACTACTTCGCATCCCTAGATTAGCAATCTCCTTTCTCCCCTATCAATTTCCTACCAGGTCAAAGCCAAAGAGACCCGCAGGGCACCAAAGTCTCAAGGAAGAGCAAAATCTTTATGCTCAGTAGAGAACCAGGTGATTGCTATTCCAACAAGGGGCAGTCTGGTAAAAAACAAAGATTTTGTGTGTTCAATTTGCAGTAATTACAGCCAGTCAAAAAATAGAGTTTAGACTCATGGCAGTCAGGAGTCCCACTCAAGAACAGGCAGAAGCACACAGATAGCAAGTCATCTGTTGAGGAACATCCTACTATAAGAGAAGGCATTTTTCATAAGCGTTTATGAAAATCAAATAAAGTAACAACCTAAGTGGTTCTAAATGCCATCTTTCAGAGTGTTTTAAAAGTCCAAAACAAGAGTTCAAAATAAAAATTACCTAAGCAACTTATTTTCTGGACAGACCTCATGCAGCAATTTATCACTTCACTAAAAGGGAACAGCCTGAAAAACTATTTTGGTACAAAGAAGAAAAAGAATTTCACAGACAGGCAAGATATTTTTCAGAAGTCAATAACACTCCAATTATTTTGCGTAAGAGATATGTTTGTACTGCTTATATCTTAAACTATTAATGATTACACTCCCCAGTTACACTCCCCTGATAACTGATTTAAAGCTGATTTTTTAAATTTATAAACAGGACACAACGATAATGATTTTTGATGAACTAATTGTAATCTTAAAAGAACTTACAGAAAGGTCTTCTGCCTTTAAGGTTTTACAAGGTCTTCTCTCTCTACTGACCTCAGCAAGGCCAGCCAGCTGCTGAAGTTCAGCACCCTGTCAAACTGGAACAATTATACTTTCTACTGCCAAGAAGCTCCAACTGTGACAAACAGCATGATATACTGTCTGTTAAGACCTTGACTGTGTACAAGTGTCTACACCTCGCACAAAATGACCTTATGTTATAAATATTTCAAGTTTTTCTAAAAAGTTGTACTTTCAAAGGTTACAAAAAGAGGAAAGCAACTATGATAAAACCAGCGCAATGTGTTCCACAAGTGTTGCATTTACAGGCATTTGCTTTTCACTTTCATCTCCAATCCCTTCTGTAAGTTTGGTGGGCTAACTTTAAAGGAGTCTTATAGGATGCATATATTAAATAAAAAAATAAAAAGTTGACTCTCTGGCTGTGTTTACTACACAGCAACGAAAGACTTGCTTGTTATGTTTGAACCGCTGAGACTACAGAAATATTTCAGGACTCAAAAATGCAAATATTCCTAACCTCAAGTATTTGCCTGTTTATGAGGTTGAAGGCTATAATACTGAACATTTTTACAAATGAACTCACACTAGGAAAGAATATTTTAAATCTATGCACTAAACTGATCCTCTGACACTGGAGGGAACAAAAGCAGGCTGCAGAAAGCTTACTTAAGCTAAAGGAAGAGAAGCTTTTTCCAGATTGTTTAATCTCTTCGGCACAATTCAAATACAGTTGGAACAACAACAGCATTTTTCAATTAAACAGCATTTCTCTTTAACTGTTTTCAGTCACTGGAGAAGATTCTTTTCTTGTGTACAGATAGCTGTAGCAGGTGGGTCGTAATGGGGGAACCATAAACCATTTGAACCTTTGTTCATAATGTAAATAAATAGAAGTATTGCAGATAGATTTAGAAAGCTCACATAAACAGAACACTAGAAAAATGCAAAGAAAAAAGTTTAAATGCAGTTCAAGGTGTACATGCAAAGCTAATTTTGACCATTTGAGTGGGATTCATCTCACCTAATTTTAGACATCTCTGACAGAGATGGTTGGCCTGGGCTTCTTTGTACCCAATGCAGAGCAAAAAGACCCCTTTCAGGAATGATTCACTGAACTTATTTTAGATGTCAACTGTAGAAATGAGATTAAATACTCCCTGTAAGTCCCCAAATCCTCCTCACACCGCCCCAATCCCACCTGTCAAGTTCAGGAGGCTAGTAGGCACATACAGTGTAGACATCTGATCAGGAGGGGGGACAGGACAGAGGGGACACAACAGACACCCCACCCACACCACTACCACCCACCACATCATCTTACTTCAGTGCTAAGTTTTGGTTTGGGTTTTTTCCCTCCATCCATTGTAGAATTCTAGGTGTTGAATTTTCTGGGCACTTTATTCCTTAAGATTCTGATGTGCCACCGTTATTGTAAAAGGTGGCAAAACCTCCATCAAATTGACATAAACAGAAATTATGAGACTAAAAAGCACCACAATATTTCATACATAATCCATAGGACAAGGAAGTCAAACTCATTCATCAGAGCAAGATACTCTTCATTTCAATTATGACCTCCAATATAGGGCATGAATTTCACAATATGTATTTGACTCACAGCTGATTTCCTCCTGCTATCACTGAAAAACTGAACAATGTTAGAACAGGACACTGACAAACTTAGTTAAGATACAATAAAACTGTTTAGTAACACTGGTTGAGGAAAATAAACATATTTATGATCTCAACTATTTCTATTCTTTGGTTTATTTTTTTTCCTACCTATATTCTTCTGTGAATTGTTGTTACATTCTTGTCTTACAGTTCTTTACCTTACTTTCCTCAGCATTTGTATCCTACAAAGACTTTGCTAGACACTTTTCCTAGCCATTCTGCCTGATAAAATAGATATCTGTTTATCATTTAATACTAACACCAAGTAATAGTGCTATAGCTTGGAACTAACTTCTCTAATAACTTTGACAGAAGAGTTACTTTTTGCAGAGAGAATAAAACAATGGCTGTAGGAGGCAATTTACATTGAAAAAAGTTCATGAGGTTTCTTGTCATAATAGCTACATGTCTTTTTGGCACAGGTAGCAAAAAGAATTTGGTTTGGTTTGCTTAAAAATTAAACCTAATTTCTGCAGAATCAGGGCGTGTAAGTTCCAAAGCTATATCCACATATTAGGTAGACACCTTTACATTCATCAAGTAACCGGGGAGGAATTCTTACAGGTTTACAGTAAGCAATCTGGTTTTATCCATAACCTGCTCCAATATGGCTATGCTCCTCTGCTGTATCAAACATGCACACAGTTATTTTTTTTCCTAATTATTTCAGTGTGATCAGAAAGTGCTCTACCACTGAGCATAGCAGTGGTATAGTGTATCCCACCTTTCTAACATAGTGGAATCACAGTAGATGTCTACTGCCAAATACACTTTCTACTTACCATCATTTTAGCTAAGAGGTTCTAAAAATAACTATGTACTTTTCATTTAAGTAACTATAGTCTCCTCTTTCATTCAAAAGCAAATAAATATTTTTGGTAAAACTTCATTACAAATGATTTAGCCTTTCAACAAAACAGAAAAGTTAATCAAAGAATAAAGCTTCAAAAAGAAAACTGCAAGTGGGGTTCACAGTGGCTATTCTGAATCCAAGTTCAGATCTATTTGGATACCCAATGAAAAATAAAGCAAAAACCAGAACAAACAAAAGTGGATTAATTAATCTAAAAGCTGATTAATTCATCAGTTTGTCTGCACTTCCCTCATCTGTTTGAACGGGAAACAAAAAAAAAAAAAAAACCAAAAAACAAAAAACAATGATCTTTTCTCTCTAACAAAAATCCCAGAAAATAGTGGTTTGCAATTACTTGGCAATGTTCTGTACCACACCTGCAGCAAACAAGCAGTAGGGAAAGCATGGAATTCAGATCTATTTGGGATTTGGGGATATTTTCATACTTCTGTTATAATCCACTGATTTTTTTTTTTTAATTTATAATCTGAAACTATTTAGATAAAACAATTGTGAGGAAGATAAGAAGGAAAAGATATTACCAACACTGAAATAAGAGAAATTGATCTTCAAGATATTTGGGAAGCAGCAACATGTTATTTTTAAACGAAAGTCCAGATCAAAATATTTCAATTGCTCTGAGAAACAGGACCCTCTTCAAAAAAAAGTACATTTTCTTAAAAAAGGAGTTGAATTACCAGTGTTGTGAAGGAAAACCTGAATCACCAAGAACATTCATTAGAAAAAAAAAGGAAAAGTAACAAATTCTAAAGAAATCTATTGTAAATAGTTTGTATTAACTGGAAGAATTGGTTTAAATTTAGCCAGTTTTTACAAGGAGTAGGACTGGTTTTACAAACCACTATTTTTATTAACAGACTAATTAATAGGTCATTACCAACAATTACAGTTCACAACCTGGGAACCCCCAATTACATGTTTATTACATTTAGGGAGAGTCCAAATAGAAGTAAGAAGCCAATATAAAACCATAGTTACAAGCACGTATAGAACAGAAAATCACAACATTTGGATGCAAGGGGTGTTACCACACAGCAATTGTTTAATTGAACAACAGACTTGCAGAAGAAATTTATTATAAAGACTAGAAAAAAAACAACAGAATAAGACTATTGCAAGTTGCTTACCAATATCAATATATTTTGGGTCCAAGGGAGTGCCAATAGAATTGCAGAGAACCAGGACATACTGTATGGAAATAAAAGCAAGTGTCATTACTACCACATTTTTTTGTAAATTAGTAAGCTGTACAAGGTTTTCTGTGAAGGTGTATCTCATAACCCACATTTTGTACAATCTAATGCTGATCAGCAACAGAAAACAGAGGGACTGTGACTGCAGTAAATATAAAGCAGCATAAGCATGAGAAATGCGATATTTGCCAGTTAGCACTATAAAAAAAACCAAGCACAAAACAGGAAAATGACCAGCTGTTTAATAAAGCAAAGGAGCAAATCTACCAGACGAAATACAATATGCAGGATGTGGCACCAGCAGGGTCCACAGATAACATGCGGGCAAGACAGCCCAGGGCGTCTCACCCCCTGCTCTGTGGGGCACACACTGCACTGCGATTATTTACTAGCATAATACACCAGCAATTTCTCAGTGACTCAACCCTCGCCTAGCTGTTCATGCAAAGGATAATCTAATAAACTGCATCAGATCCCCTCGCTAGCTCCCAGAAAGGCTACAGTGTGGGGAGAATTGTGAATAAGGCTACCCCTCCGCCCTGCAGTATCATACATACTATAAAACTGATGAGTTTTGTTAGTTTTGCCCTTCTTGTAATCCTGCTCAGGAAGGCTCTGATAGCACAGGTACCTCAGGCTGGTCTGTTAAACGCAGGAACATGCAAATAAATAAAAATTGACCTATACACCAATGCTTCATTGGTGTTGCTGATGTATTTATTTTTCCAGACCTAAATCAAGGATTAAATAGCTTTATGATGATTTCACAAGGAAATAAAGATGTCTTGAGAGGGAAGTGTGGAACTTAAGTGGCAACTTTTACTGTAGAGTCTTTAGATTTGAAGGAAAGGGAAAGGGAAAGGGAAAGGGAAAGGGAAAGGGAAAGGGAAAGGGAAAGGGAAAGGGAAAGGGAAAGGGAAAGGGAAAGGGAAAGGGAAAGGGAAAGGGAAAGGGAAAGGGAAAGGGAAAGGGAAAGGGAAAGGGAAAGGGAAAGGGAAAGGGAAAGGGAAAGGGAAAGGGAAAGGGAAAGGGAAAGGGAAAGGGAAAGGGAAAGGGAAAGGGAAAGGGAAAGGAATACAGCGCCGCCAAAACTTGAATCACCTAAAAGCTGTTATCCTGACTCTCCAGGAAATGGAAGATAATTAATTCTGCATAGCTCTTTCACCTCCTGAACAATTCATGTAATCGTGGTAGCAGACTACTGCAACTGTATAGCCTACCCCTTTAAACTGACAGATTGATAGCTTATTAAGCACATGAGAATGGCAGAATTTAGGGTTTCAACTACTGTATGAACTTCCTCCTTTCAAAGAAAAAGATCTGAACAAGAATTTCTTTTCATTAAATAATTCATTTTTCTGTTCTGCCACCATGAAATACCTCTCAAAAATAGTATTTTTATTTCTTTGTTCATGAGTTAAACTTTCCACCAGCATTCTCAAATTTCCCTTTTCCAAAAATATATGTTGAGCCTCCAACTCTGTGGAAAACCACACCTGGCTTTTTAAACTATACATTGTTTGTTTCCATTATGTTTCTATTAATTCTTCGCTGGTAAATTATCCCAATATTCACTCTTTAATCAATTTCTCTTTTATGCCCTTTTTACTTATTTCTGAGACTCTAAGTCAGTCGATCAGAGACTGCCAAGGGGTGATGGAGGAACGGTATCCGAGGCAGAGACTGCATGACTACAGAGACTACACAGGCTGGTGCTGGGACAAAGGAGTTTGCATTGTCTGATTTGATCAAAGCAGAAAGCTCAAGCCTTGCTATCGGTATCAACATTAAGTTCTTCGTAACTTACTGACATTCACATACACTTGCAATACTTTTAAACGGTTCCAGCTGAAATTAGTCTTTTTTTGCCCCATCAGGTATTGCTGTACATTTTGCCATCTTGAAATCACAATACTAACGACCAAAATCTATTGCAAAACAAATCTGTTTTTCAGAAAGCAACTCTAATGAACTGCTACCCAAAGGATAAGCTTGTGCACTTCATTTCCTAAAAGCTGACCCCCCACAGTGTTAATAATTACACTGGAGCCATCTCGAAAGAACCGATAGACGCTTATTATCTGTAGTTTTCACATGCTAAAATTGAATCTCTTATTTATGCTCAAGAAAGTTACACTAAGTCCCTCCACTGCTTGTTTGCTCTTTTAAAAATACAACCCAGAAAAATCTCATTTTATTGCACTGAATTTCACCAAATAGTTTTGGCCATGTGTACCATATTTCCAATCCCTATGACAGTACACCATTTATTGCACAATCAAGCAAAACAGCGCTAAAGCATTTGTTTTACCGTTACACCAATTGACTCCATCTCATGCTCCTCCTTTGTAAGCAATGGACAAGTGATACAGAAAATAATTCAGAAGTGAACGCAGTAAGAAAAACCATTTAACAGTTGGCATCGCGCTAACCAGATACACATTAACCAAAGGATACATTTATCATATGATATCATTTATCGTCCATTTATCAAAATAAATAAACAAACAAATGGAGTGGTTTGTAGTAACATGTGATTTATATCACCTTAAAAATTCCTCTTTTTTTCTCCACTTCTGATTGATTAAATATTCATTACCATTCTGATGCTCTCCTGCTTTTATCTCCTCTTTGGAGAAATGTTCTAAATGTTACTAAAGAAACATTAATCTTGAAGGCTGCAGTTTTCAGTAAGTTGCTAATGGCTACAAGTAGTTACACTATAGACCCAGTTAATTGGTTCCCCAAATTTTTGCTATTACTTTACTGCTTGTTGGGGTTCTTTGTTTTGAAACGCTAAGCCCACTGAAGTGCCATTCTGTCAAATGACAACTGAGTGACACACTCTGAGACAGATTCAGAATTTTATTAGAATTTTATCTTATTCTGGCTGTCAAGCACTGACATGTGGAACAGAGCATTTCAAGTGAAAACTAAAAGAAAAACTTTACCTGAGGTTGATTTTCATCTGCTTTAGTTGCTAAAACACAGAAGTCTCCATAAGTTGTTATGGAAATCAAGCTCTTGACGTATTTCACATACTTCTCATTGTTTTTTGTGTCCCAAAAGACTACACAGTATTCCGGACGATCAGGTCGGGTATATGCATAAACAACTGTATTGGAGCAGTAACCCCACTGCCAAGAGAGACAATTTTGATAAAACCTATCAGAAATTATAAGAATTCAATAATAAATTGTTCACAGCTATGAAAGAAACTGTTTATTTCATATACACAATCAGTATTCAATATTCTCTACCTGTCAAGTGACAAACGTATTTATTAAAAGTATGTCAACATAGCTCTGGTAGTAAGTTATTTGCATAATATTAAACTGGCAAAAAAAGCCTTCCCATCATGCAGAATAACGTATCACAATCAGAACTGGAGAATCAACCTCAAAATGTGACAAGATCTCACTTCCCCTTGTTTCTTCCTTGTTCAGTGGGTCTACAGAAATATCCACTGTGAAGATGGTTTTTGCCATGAAAACGCTTCCTCTATGACTATTGATTTGGAAACCCAAAGTTCATTTCCCAACATCTCAAACAGCGCGACTCTTGGAGCAGACAAAAATGACCAATTGTATTAGAGCACTAGAGTAACTCACATCATCTCTTCCATATTAGTAACTCCCTTCCCCCCAGAAGTATATAATTATTCATGTAACAAGTAGGAGAAAGGCCTAAAAGGCCCTTGAGGAAATGGAATATCCAAACGCTGTAAAAATCACAAAGATGTATTTTACTGCATTCAACTGATTCAAATTACAGAAATTAATAATGAAAACGCTGTCTAACACAGCAGAATCAGAAAATATCTCAGCAAGAAGGTGAAGCTGACAAACAAATGAGATATAAAACAAAGCACTTAAGGATGATGATGCAATTGTAGAAAAACTAATAGAATTCTCTGCATCAGCATTTACTAGAAAAGAGGAGAAAGCTTGTTAGAGAGCTTGCCAGAAGGGTTCCCACACTCTACAAGGAATGAAAGGGAGATGATAAACTAAAGAATCAGCAAAAGAACTTTTAGAATAGATGTATAAACTGAATGGTAATAAATTGTCAGAACCCAATGGTTTTCACTGAAGCAGAGTTCTATGGGAATTCAAACACAATGCTCTGGAGTTTAGCCAGAGAAACAGGAGTTAGCGATGTAAAAAGTGTTATGATTCTGGGAGTCACAAATCAGTAAATCCAGCTTTCACACAATCACAGAATGGTTCGGGTTGGAAGGGACCTTAAAGATCATCTAGTTCCAACCCCCCTGCCCTGGGCAGGGACACCTCCCACTAGACCAGGTTGCTCAAAGCCCCATCCAGCCTGGCCTCATATAATAAATAATGGAATTAGATGGACATGGATAAACACAACACACTGGACAGCCACCGTGTTTTTAGCCCTGGAAGTTTTACCTCATTCACTTATTATTATTTATTATCTTTCAGAGAGGCAACAGATATGGAAATTAACATGACCCAACTGACATGATCTACTTGGATTTTCAAGAAAATCAAGCTCATTTTGGATACAGGAAGAAAAATAAAAGCAGTGGAATAAAGGTAGTTTTTGACAACTGAGAGCACTACCCACAGGATCCTTCCCAGAGATGCAAATTGAACTTAAAATGTATATGAAAATGTATATGAAAGGAGTAAGTTATGAGGTAACAAGTCAGTAAACTGTAAATCATGTTTGTCAATTCTAAACTGATTTCAAGAAGTGGCAAAGGACCACAGAATGCTGGATAATGAGAATAAAAAGTGAAATCCAATGCACATTTGAACAAGGTAATATATACCAGAAGAAATGTAACTAGAGCTATAGATTCTAAATTAGTATTACCACTCCAAAAGATACCATGTAAAATATTAATATTTTAAAAAAGATCATCTCAATTCATAGTTTTTACTGTCATATTATAATTTAGGAACCTCTTTCTCTTGTTATGGTAATACTTGAAAAATACAGGAAACTGAATTATTCAGTAGATTGGTAATGTGATACTAACAATTCATCTCCAGGTCATTAATTCCAATCCTGCCTAAGTTAATGACATCTTTGAAAAACTACAGTTTAATGACTGTCACCTTTTGGAATATCTAGTTCCTAAAAGAGAGTTACTGATATTATCATAAAGAACACAGCAGTAGTAATGTGTATTATTTATTGAAGGACAACACATACCATTCACCATAAAAATATTTAATATTGAAACACTGATTGTACTTCCAACAGGTTAAAAGTTTATTTGCTGCAGAAATAAACTAATTTGAGCACATCTTTTTCCACTTCAAATATGCAAAAGGAAAAAAAAAAAAAGAGAGCTTACACATGCAATTTCTAAAACTAAGGTTTCAAAATATTATTCATTTGCAAACTGTGCCAGATCTTGAAATCTTGAAATACATGTGGCCTCATAGATACTGATGAGTTTAAGAAAAAGCAACAGGCCTGTGTTCCAGCTGTTACACATTTCCCAGAATAAACATTAGGTAGCATTTCCTGCAAGACTAATTTCCAGCTCAAATTTCCAAAGTCTTTTCCAGCAGATTTACAACAAACTACTTGAGATTCCTTCCTGACAGATTTGTGTTTATAACTCCCTGACCAATGATTTTTCACAACTGAGTGGAACGATACATTTCAATATAGCTACAGTATGTTCCTCACATCACACACACACTCTCTCTCTCTCTTTAATCACAGTGGTTACACACTGATGATTAAAGAACATATCCTGTGCTGGGGAAAAAAGTATACAATACCGTATGCTGGACAGTAATCACTATTTTTGTTAAACTGTATATTTAAGTGAAATAGTTCTAATTCTTCAAAAAAAACCAACCAAACAAACAAAAAAAACCCAACCATATGATGGACAAGATAGATACATCATTTTAGAATTAGCTGTATACACACTTGTAAAAAGTGTATTGGGAATTGAAATATAAGTAGGCAGTACACCTATCAGGTTGCATTCATTTCTACTCTTCAGGTTTTTACACAGTTCTCCTGGTTCAAACTAACTAATTCACCACTAAAAAAAATGACAGTAAAAGCAAGGCTCAAACAATTCCCATTGTATCACTTAGCCCACTCAGTTTAACCAAACAGCAATGAAAACACTGAAGCTTTACCTACATGACAGCCTCAATTACTACCAAATTTAGACTCATGCTCAATTCTGTTCATATTAACAAAGCATACATTTCCTTATTATGAAAATAAAATAACAAATTCATTATGAAAACAATGGCTAAGTCATTATATCACCAAGACAGACACTCACATTCCACTAAAACTTCAAGTCAACAGTGTTGATCAAACTAATCATAAGTTAAGCGTTGATTTATATATATTAGAGAAAGTTACTTTTTCAACCCATTCAGAAAAAGAATAAATAACAGAAGACTTATTAATACATTTAAGTGCCACATTACTACATACCTTGTAATCTGGACGAATATTTGCAAAATATATGTAAGAATCGACAGCTAGTGCAATTTTCAGTCCACTTCCCTCCCAAGACAAGGCAGCTATCTGTTTGCCAGGAACTTTCAGTGTGCGCAAATGCTCGTTTAAAACAAGAAGACAAAAATATTCTGGATTTATCACAGGAAAACCACTGTAAAGTTCATAAACAACAGTTTTGATAGTTAATGAAAACCAAACATAAACCTTCTTTACAGTACTCCATAATGACTCCTAAATTGCAATACACAGGCAAACAAAGGGGGAGATTTTTAACATGCATTACCATAAAGTGGTCTTTTGCCTCAATTCTTTTTTTGTCAGAGAGAAATAAACAACAGGAGTCAGTGATAGTTCAAACTTACAAAAATAAATAATAGATGGAAAGTGACAGTATAAGTGATTTTTCTTTTCGTTGGTAATTTGAATCGCCTTTATCATTTCAGTCTCTACTAAAATAAACACAACAATAGTACTGATACCTGACATGCCTCAGAAGTTTTATTTATGCTGGAAGTGTAATGTAAGTCAGTTGATGTACAACACCCTTACCTACGGCTGATAGTTTAAACAAAAACATAAAAGCTATTCTATGTCAAGAGCATACAATGAATCAGCTGCAGAGTTGCCCCACAATTTGCAGTGGGGCAATGGACATTTTCCTCCTCTCTAGTCCCTTTCAAACAAGTCTAAGAAAGGCAGTTAGATGTCCATTTACAATTTAAGAGCAAGCAAAGAAATACACTTTCCATCCTTCTTTTATATCTTTATTTTGTGGTAGAATTTGAAGGAATGAAGGAAACAAAAATAATGTTTTCAAAAACTATAACCTTAGTACCACAGAGCACTTGTTTGTGGGAACTTTTTTGTTTGAAAATAATATAGATGTATGTAATAAAGGATACATTAATCTACTATTTACTGTAAGATTTTGAATAATCTTGGGCTTTAAAAAACACAGGTTTTTACTGAGCAGAACACTGATACTTAAGCTTAGATCTAACTTACCTTTTGAGGGTATAACTTTGTGTCTAAATGAACTGTTATCAACGAACTTAGTTTAGAACCTATTTCATGCCTTTGATCAGATGCAAATACCAAGTCCAAATACTGGTCACACGTTATTCACAGAAGATACCATCTTCCAAAAAGTTAAGTCTGTACCTGAATGTCAGAACTAGTACAAAACAATTCTAAAGTCTAAAGAATTTACTTCTAAACACTAGATACAGAATCTGGAACACCTGTTTCAGTTATTCTGAAGGACATTAGCAGCCAGAGATGTAACATTATTGCCAAAACCTTTGGTTCCGTTCAATACTTTCAACTAAGGAAACTCCTGCAGACAATGTTGGATCTTAACCCCTTTCACAGCACAGCTCACAGCTCGATCCTTACCACAGTTACCCTCAGGGCTGACAAGTACTTCCTCTGTGCGAGGGACAAACTTCCTCACACTCTGACACCTAACACTAACTTACTGATTTCCAGATAGATTACTAGGAGGGAAAGTGAAATTACCTTGCAAGGCAGGGGTAGCACCATGAATAAAAATACATAGGAAAGTTGTCTCCCAACTATTGAACAAGACAGGTAGTACAAAAAACATTTACAAAATAATATCCCCAACAGACAAATGAAGATTAGAAACAATTTACCTTTTCTGAGGTTTCTAAGCCATTGCTTTTACTGATACCAGATGCCGTTTTCTTAGTTTTACTGATTCCATAAAAATAGAGTGGAGCGTTCACTGCCTCATTTTGAACTCCTAATCTAGAGATGCCTGGGTCTCTTACACAGACAGTGGAGAAAGACAAGTACTTCCAGATTTGATACACAGATGTTAAGTGAGCATCTTAACTGCTGCCTAAGCATTCCCGACTGCTTATTGATTACAGTCTGAACTCAGGTATCCAAGTTAGGTGTTCAAAGTTAGACACTATACATATCCCATCATTTAGCGTTTTATGAGATACATTCGGATTTTCACACTGGCCACTAACTTGCTATTCTAAAAGAGTGCCTGGTCCTGTGTCATCTTTCTGGATCCAGGTAGATATCCTAGATACATTAGAGCAAGTTAAACACACTGAACACCTACATTTTGGCATCCAAATTCCACCAGTAATGACCACATAGACTAAACATACAAGATTAAAAAAAAAACCAACCAACATTTAAGTCATGTAAGTATATTAAGTATTTTTACCTCACCAAATGGAGTATAGAACTGCACAATGTTTACATCTTTATCTTGAGAAGTTGTTTTTAGAGAGCCTGCCACCGCCAATACGCTTCCACAGTGGTTCCACTGAATACATACAACATTCATACCAGTGTCAATCAAAACAGGATCTAGTTTTTAAGAAATAAACATTAAGAATATAAGCACAAGTAGACTTTTTGGGTCAAGAGTAGCTGAGTACTTAGCACCCTACATTTTGTACCTACTGTGGTCATTCTCATCTCTCATTATCTGGCATCTTCCATTGTCAAAACAGACAGCAAGACAAGGACAATCTGGTTCAATGTAGCCTTCCGTGCCATGGTACCAATGTATTCCAGCAATACTGAATGCTCCAGTTAAGTTCACCAAACAACTCAGTTTCATTTTCACCTAAACAAGAATAGTTAATTATTTAAAGTCATATACAACATGCTGTTTAGAATAATAATTTACATCTCTATTGATACCTTGCAAAAGACCAGATGTCTATGCAAATTCTTTTTCCTGCCCCAAGAAAAATTGTCATATTCTCAAGATTTTAAGAGTTTGAAAAACTTCTTTATTCAAAGCCAGATCAGACATATGAAAACTATACATTTTAACTACAAAGAAGTACTTTAATGTTGGCATTTTCATTCTTTGAAAGTAACTTAAAAACAAAGAAAATAAACAAACAAAAAACCCAAGAAAACCACACACACATGCGCGCACACACACAAGGAACCCCACTGGAATTTTGCAAAAAGTAAAAATCATTTCAAAACATTCCTGACCACAGCATATTTATTTTTAAAGAAACCTTTTGTCAGCTTTTTCTTAATAAAAGTCTCTTGAATAACATATTTTTTAAAAAATGGAAAAAATAAGTGTCCAAATTAGAACACCAATTAAGATGTTTACTTTTGTAATAATTAGCCCTGTACATCCGTTAACACAGGTAAGATAAGGTCTTTTTCTGAAAGACAAGAGTGCACCTGGATCACTCTGAGGAGGGCTACCAGGTAACTTATGGAAGGGAGGGAAGGAGAGCAGGGAGCACACAGCCACACCTACAGGGCCAGGGGAGGAGAGGGCAGGGGGAGTGGAGCTGGGGGAGCGACAACAACTTATTTCAAGCATTTCAGTAATTTACAGCACATGCTAGAAACACTGACTCACACAGTGGGAAGAAAGAAAGATACAGTGGGGGGTTAAAGAAAAGAAAATGGGAAGGGTAACAGATACTTTCTTAGGGAAGGAAAAGAAAGGATGAGAAAATTTACCATAATAAGCATCTAAAAATCAAGAACATAGTTCCAAATACATTGTGCTTTTCAAAGTTAATATTTTACTTCTGTTTAGCATTTTATCACGGTCATATTCCAATACTCCACATAAGTAGATAAAAATAAATAAGTATACTGAAGTTGTAGGAATGCACCAATATTATATTTATTTCATTTCTTTTTTCACACTTACTACAAGGTCTTCTCTGAAGCACGTAACATTCCTTATGTATTAAAGAATGACAGGAGCAATAGGAAAATAAATTACTGCTTTTTTCTAAAAGCATGATAGTACTTTTAACATGAGCTTCATTTAATTTAATTAGTATCACCACACATATTTTTACATTTTCAGTAACTATTGCAACGCAAAAAGGCATTAGTTGATGTGATATTCATTTAGATACCAAGAAAGAAATATTTATGTTAAGAAGCTGCAGCTGCATAAAAACTTTGTGCACAAGACCTTGTCCAGTTCTTAGTACTGAAGTCCATCAACTAAACAAACATGAAATAAATTAAGAGGATGTAAGTTTTTATATGCTTATTGAAGTTAATACCTTTATTATACCACCATAAACTTACAATAAAATTTCCCTGGTTGTCATAAATGTGAATATCTCCATTTGCCATTCCAAACAGTAAAACTTGGCTATCAGAGGACCAGGCCACATGGCACAGGTGAGTACCTTTCAAGTCTTTTCCCCAAATGCGATTGCCTGTAACAGAATATTCATGGTATTTAATAAACATACCGTAAAATTAAAAATAGGATGCACATTATCAATGTAAAAAAATGAAACCGCTAAGGAAAGTCAAAGCAACAATTAGAAAGTAACTATTAATTGTATTTGACTAGAGAAACAGAGACAATATGTACATAATACTGAAAACAAAAGCTATGTAATACCACAACAATTAGTAGAGCTTAAGTTTTACCATCCACTGATCCAACAATCACAGCTCCATCTTCATATACAATACAAATCTTTTGTCCATCAGCATTCCAGCTCATACTTCGAACTACAGATTTATTTCTATTGTTAATCATCTCTTCATACCAAGCACCTATTAGTAGTGAATGAAAAACTGAGTTACACTTCTGATTTCATAATCTTTTAGTGGATTCAAGGTACACTCTAATCACTGAATTCAAAGAGTAAAATTACTCTCAATTAAAAATAGGATGATAATGACATTTCTTAGCAATATGAATTCCTGAAGTTAAAAAAAACCAACCAAACAAAAAAAAACCCAAACAAAGATAACATAATACAGACACGCAAAAAGTTTATAAAAGTTACCAAGTAATCAAATTAGGTTTTCAATGAAATGGAGAAACCTGAGAATGGTCTGCTTCTGAGTAGACACGAGATAGTAGGTTACATACAACTCTGCAATGTAATAGACAACAAAAAAGCTACAGAAGCAGTAAGTTTTAGAAAGGAATTAAAACCAAAGTTGTTCTGCCCTTTCAGTAAAACTGTAGCAAGACTATGCTGTAGTGTCCCCCAGAGTATACAGACAGTAATTATTGTGAAGCCCAGTGTTCAGATGTGAGCCACTTATTTCCAAAAAGAACCTGACAAATGAGTAATTGGAGAGGGGAGCCAAAGTCCAGACAGGCCCTACAGGAAGAAATCTCTGTGTACATAATTTCAGACTGACAAGAATACACTAGGAGACAGAAATGGGGGGAACAACTGTCTTTGATAAGAATATGCATTAATTTACTGGTTCTTTTCCAAAACTAAAAGGTGATTTATGTGACAGAAGTCACCACATATCAGGCAGAAAGACTAATCAAGTGATATTCTTTATTCCTGAAATGAGATACTGAGCTTTTATTTGTTTCAATTTTTCAATAAACAAAACTCCCCAGGAGAAAAAGGAAACCCTTTATTTTCTTTTTCTTTCCCACATGTGTTAGAAAGCGGTTAACGTGACTGAGAGATTTTCTGGCTTTCAAATTAATTCAAGCATACCAATGAAGTACAAGTAAGTGTGAAAAGGTCAATAGTAAAAGTCGATTACAGCAATACACTGGTTAGTCATATTAGTTCACTGCCTTAATTAAGCATTTCTAAAGATTGCTTTTATGAAAGTATTTAATTAATGTTCTATGCAGATTTACTAAGTTCTTGTAGTTCTACCAGTATGTCTGTGCTTGATGCACTTTGCAGAACTGTTTAAATATTACAATGATACCCAGAACAGAACCTACACACTGCTGCTTTTTTTTCTCTTCAATATACTATTTTCTTCTAATGGAATAAAGTAACAGAGATAAGAAAATAAGAAATTTAGAGCAGTTTATCAAGCACATGGCTAAGAACTGATATCTTCTCCTAAGGTAGCTCAGCAGGACAAATGCCTCTTTATACGCGACTACACTATGAAAAATGTAGACAAATACTACAATAAAAACTTGGAAAGGGTTTTAAATCTATTTTGAGCTTTACAGTCTGCAAAATAAAAAGTCAGAAAAAGAACTGTAAAAATTGCTGAAAAAAAAGAAAAAAGATTTCTCACAACATGGAATATTATCCCATCTCCAATTTGTCCTGTAGAATACCTTTATACAGCATCCACACAATGATGAGTCCATTTTGATCACTGGTAGTCAGTTTTTGATACTGTTCATTCCATGTCACCACTTGCACAGAACCTAGAAAGTTATACACATTTTTTTATTTACACCATTTAAATAAGTTAATAAAACCACCACAGCCAGCTTAATCAGCCTGGAGCATTTCAGAAATTTGCACCACGGACTTTGATTTAATTTTAGGCATTCTTTCTGTACCACTCATTTCCTCTTTCAAAATTCTGCTAAACTGGTCCTTTTGCTTCCATATTCACCCACTTGAGCAACATCCTCTCCAAATTCTGCTCAAAATATTGCTTCAATATGCAAAACCCAAATCATAGTTTTGCAGTTTCTGACTGCCTCTGACATGTCAATCTGGGAAGCTGCCAAAACTTTACTGTCAGAAGTTTTGGTTTTTTACTTCCTTTCAGTAGTTTGATCCTCAGTAGTGCTGCACTTTTAAAACAAAATCTCTCTCACGACTACCAAAAAGAGCACTCTACACAATTCTTCAGACCTTCAAATCTCATATGGGATCTTACCCATGAAAACTTGACTTGAAACATCTTGAAACTGTTTCTAAGCAGCATCTTATGAATATGGTAAAAATAGATAGCCAAGCTGTTACATATCCAAGTTGAATACTGATAATCTTTATTTCAGGCTTATAATAAAAAGTTATAGCAAAATTACTCTATCAACTTCACAAAATGTTGTCTTTTTTTATTCAAAAAAAAAAGTACATTAAATGCCCAAAGACACTTACCACTATGACCTTCAAGAGTTTGATTCACAGAAAGATTGCTAGGAGCTGCAAGTCCCTTTATTTTTGCTTCATCTAAAAGTAACAAAAATAGCTATAAAATAAACCTAATAAAGCATACAAATTACTGCTTACTTATCAATATTGCAGCTCTAATCGCTATTTACACAGATAAAATTATTCACCTACAAGCATGTAAATTGTAACTGCAGAATGAATTTTCCATCCCTCAGTTCAATGTGTTTGCTATTCACATCCATCACGCAAATTCATATACTCTTTATAGTCTAGCAGTTTTTCAGGGGAAAAAACAACAACAAAAAACCCCACAAAACTGTAGCTATCACATTTTGTTACATGCAGAAGGTTTAAAAGGATTTGAAAATATATTAAATTTTACTTTTCTTGGAATGTATTTATTTAAAAAAAATACATAGTTTTGTCCCTAAAATAATGAAGATGGCAGTGGTGGATTTTGTTCTTTAAAAAAAAAAAAAAAAATAGTATCATTTACCTGTCTGTGTTTCTAATTTTAAAACTTTCAGTAATCCATCCTCTCCACCACAGGCTATGAAACCTTGATCCCTATTCCAGGAAATACATCTTAATCGAACATTACCAGGAATTGCAATCTGAAAAAGAAGCATTTTGCATCTCTACACAGTTGTAAGAATCGTGTTTTATTTTAAAATACTCCATTCGGACACCTAAAAGACACCTATGATAGCACACAAGATAAACATTTCTATTAACAGATCAGTACATGCAAAAAGAGACAGAAGACAAATAGACTTGCAAGCACGAACGAAACCGTGCAAAGCAATGCTTGAGAAAAGGGAAATCTAACATATGCAGTAAATAATAATATCAGGACATCTTCAAAGGTGTGCAGAGAAGGCCCCGTAAGCAACTAAACAAGTGAGAGGATCGCACAATGCACAGTGCTTTGCCAGGAGCTGGTCTGCAGCTGAAGAGCTATGTCCAACGTCTCCTGGGGGAGCAGTTGCTTAGGAGACCGCTGAAGTCCAAAGAAACCCCAAGCCCCAAACCCAGGCCGAGGGGGAGCAGGCCGTACAGAGCAGGGCAGCGCTCTAGGGCCCGGGCCGGACTACCAGCGCCAGGAGAGCCGCAGAGGCCGCAGGCAGCAGGAGGGAGCCCGGAGGGTACCCTCAGCGCCCCGAAGGCCCCCTCAGCGCCCCGAAGGCCCCCTCAGCGCCCCGAAGGCCTCCACGCCCCCAGTCCCCCGGAGCTCCTGGGGGGGTTGAGGGGGAAGCGGGACCTCCGCCTGCCCCGAGGGCTGCCTGCCCCCCGCCGCCCCGACTCCCCTCCGTGCCCCGGGAGCACCTTCTTGCAGAGGTAGATGAACATCCTGGCGGAGCGGGCCGAGGAGTACCGACCCACACCGCTCTCCTCAGGGCGGCGCGGCCTCCCTGGCAACCGCGTCACCCTGGCAACCGCCGCCGGAAGTTGATCCGACTTCCGGGAGCGGGAGGAGAAGCCCGCCCTCTGGCGCCAGGCACGCGCGCTCCCGCCCCTTTGGGGGCGGGGCGAAGCCCTGACCCCGCCGCCCGAGGTGACCGTTATGGCGTGCGGGCGCCCTGAGGTAAATGGCGTTGGTGGCGCAGGCCGCAGGCGGTGGGCGCCGTTCCCGCTCCCTCAGAGGGTGGTGCCGGCACACACAGCCAGGGCTGCTCAGCCAGTTACATACACAGATGAATAACGCCTTGATTCGGTGGGTCAGAGAGGGTAAGCGAGCCCGGTGGCTGCTGTTATAAAGCTCTTGGACCCTGAGGGCGGGGGGAAGGGCCAAGCCTTGGCGTGCGCCCGCAGGAGGGGTGCAGGGGCCTTGGGGAGCAGACGGGCTCTGCAGCACTGATGGCATGCTAGGTCGGACCCAGCTGCAAAATAAATATTTTCCATACTGAAGCTGTTTTGTAGATGTCTGACAGAAAAAGGGAACGTAGGAGATGTCCAAAAGATGGTCCATCGTGTGTATTCTGCATCCTGCTCTAAGAAGTGGCCTGCTTGACATGGGAAGAACAGAAGTGCAGTGTCTCCCAGGGCATCCCCCTACTTTCATAGCAGTTAAGCACTCCACAGTGCAATGATTCACAACGCAAACACTGAAAATACAAGCAATTTGTTCAATGTCAAAGGAGGATCATGGTGAAGCCAAGTTCTTAAGCCTGTGTCTCGTCAAGTTTAGCACGTTCCCCTCTGCTCAGAGAAGATAACTGGAAGTGCAGAGAAATAGAACCAGCCACAGGTTATTGTGGCATTTTGTTGAAGTTACATGAACATGCAACAGTGAGGAGCGCTGGGCATCCACCTTTTTGACTGATGCCAACTTAGAAGCACATATGTAAGAGAGAACTATAAGGCAAAGCTGGCTGAATCCCTCTAAGCATCTTAGAGCTGAATAAGATAGCTAAAGGTAATTTAGAAAATGCCTGTGGTCAGGCAGTTGGACTAGATGATCATAGGTCACTTCCAACTGAAATATTTATTCTATTCTATTTATTCTGAATAAAAATAATTTTAAAATACCATCCAGATGATTAAATTTAGTTCTTTTCATAACAGTTCTCTGCATTAGTCTTAAAGTTCTACTGCCCCAATAATTAAGACAGCATAATTACTTATTCTATCAAGTACATCTTTACTTAAAATAAAAATGTTCAGTCAACAAGACATGCTGGTAATGTCCTATTTTTAAGAAATAGCTTATATCCCTGGAATTTTATCTGGTGCTCATAAACAAAGTGAGACAAGATAATTGCTCAGAGGAATTGAATGTAAATACTACCATTTTTAACATAAAATGGAGTTATGAATACTAATGCATGAAACAAAGCCTGCCCATCTGACAGCTTGCAAGATATATCTGGCCTCCAGGACAATTTTCCACTATCGTAGAAAATTATACATGTCGTCTGACAACTGGCCTTAGTGTAAATGGGGCTGATGTCATCCAGTCCCAATTGCCAAGAAGTTGAAAAGTCTTGCATTAGATTTACAACTTGTTTATTCTTGACAATTGCGGAGGCCAAGGCATACTTCTGGCCCTGTAAATCCTTTTATAATACCCATGTTTAAGCAGAGGACATGAAAGTAAGCAAAGCAAAGTGCTGGATATAAAACTCCATGACTTACAGAAAAAAATATGCCTACACAGCACTTTAAGGAAGCAAGTGTAGCATAGCAAGGCTGTCCCACACTAATTGAACTACAGCAAATTAATATCAAATTAATAACACAAAATATTAACCACAGACCAATTCAGCAGTCTCGGAAAGTTTATAGTCTCATTTTTAGCCCTTGCTGAAGCTGTGTCCCATGTTCACCGGTGCTATTTAGCATTATATTCTAACTTAAGGTTACTGTATAGACATATCTGAAGTCTCACATGCGCAGTGAACAACGTAACTGAACTGCCCACCGATTTTCCTTCCAGTTGTTTGTATCTATTATGTGCAGGGTATGAAGCAAGCACAGATGTTGTTATAGTATGTCCTTGGCATACCAGCTACTGATACAATATTTTGTGTAATTATATTGCAAAGTTGTACAAAATATGTTGAATTTTTAAATTCTAAAAAAAAAAGAAGAGTAATCGTAGTTTTGAGTCCATCTTCAGATTTATTTATATATTGTTTTTACAGCATTTGGATGATTACAAATGCCAAGTGTGCAAAATGAGTGGATTCCTTTCACAACTAAATTTTTTAATTGTTAGCTTGTGCATTTTATCCTACAAGCCCAATTGATACAAGTAGTCCCAGTAAAGTCCATAGTATGACAACAGGAACGACTGACTAATAACATAAGTAAATCTTGCAGGATAAAAACCTTAAATTGGAGGACGTCTTTCATCCTTCTGAGTGTTAAACAACATTATTAATACTTGAAATTACTATTAAACCTTTTATAAGTATTAACAAAGACTTGTAGGTTTTAAAATCAAACATCTTTTTCCAACCATGTGACTTGGGGATAGTATCCTGTTTAATTATGTAAATTTCTACCATTTATGTCTCCTTTATCTTTGAGGTTTTGTTTCCTTGTTTTTGTTAAAACACTTTATTTCATAACACATTCTTTAAGTCGTATACAAAAAAACTTCCAACGTCAGTGTGCTGATCATACTTTATTTTATTAAAATAAGTTACAAGACCCCAAATGACTTTCCCATTTAATGGACAGATGACAAAGGCACATTTTTTACTCTGCCTTGCCACTTCACAGTTTTATATAATGTGATATACTGTATCCATTCATTTTTTTCTGTATTTATTTATAAAATGCAGTTACTGCAGAAAAGCAGTACCTGCTGTACTACTTGTAGTACAACGTGAAGCACAGCAGGTATAGGTAGCTTTATGGTTATGAAGTGACTGTACCTGAAGATCATCAGGGTCACTGTATTTTCAAGACTCGTCTTCTTGAAGTCTTCTTGACATTTGTCAATAAAAACAAACCAACTGCTGTTTTGTAAGCTGTGCAACAAAATAAAGCTTGCTGAACACAATAAAAAGGATTGCTTCTGAAAGATTATTTTAGAATTAAGTAGAATGATAGCTCAGACGACCTGCTGTCTGCTTTGATATGCCTGCAGCTTCTCAGACACTTCATCTAGTGGTCAGTTGTTAAGGAAAATATAATAGATGGCTATAATTTATAAGGTTTGGTTTATTTATACTCTTTCTCATTGCTACATTTTCAACAAACAGTCTGTTTCCTAAATGAGGTCAATACATGCTTGAACCAGAGATTTCAAAACGTTTTAGAGATCTGACAAGGTCTGGCAACTTCCCAAATGATCTCAATAATTTCTTAGAAGGAGTTGGACCAAGTGGCATTCAGGGCTGAGGAGCAGCAGGTGATTGTCTCCTCTGCTTTTTCCAGGTTGTTTTGAAAGGATGCCGGGGATACAAATTACACACTGAAGAATAACTTTGAAAGAAAGCCTCAGTTCTTTGTAATAAAGTATATTCATAACTTGAAACCACCACATTTTCTTGCTTAACATTAGCTCTTTGGGGCAAAAAGACTGTTCTCTGAAGCACGTACTACTATTGAGATGACATTACAGGTTTAATTATCTTGGTGTTCAGTTTTAACTACTTAGATTCCCTGTAATTATATATTATAATCTAAGGAAAATCGGAGTCTTCCCTTCACCTTTCCCAGGAAGATCAACTGAACTCCAGGCACACTGCAAGAAGACGGATTTGCAGTTACACCTTATAAAAATAACTTTGAATTTATTCAAGAACTAGGAAAGTCTTGTGTCCTTGGCAGAAGCTTTCATTTGGCTTTCCGAAACTTTGGTGACCTGAAAAATTCATTTATCTGTATAAATAGTGAGTTAACATATAAAACTTACTAGTGTCCTGCTTTGCTCTCCTTCTTCGATTAATCCTAAATACCCCACTCTTCCTTGATTTTGAAGCTGCTGGGATCAGGATGACAACCACAGACGTAGTGCTTCCCTGAATGAATTCCTATTTGAACGGGAGCACCTTTTACAGCAAAAACCATGCAGTCTCAAAAATTTCTAGTGATGAAAATCTTGGTAAATTGTCCCAGTGATCAACCACTCTCACTTCTAAAAATTGTGCCTTATGTTGAATCACAGCTTGCCCAACTTTCAGTTATTAGTCCCTGCCATGCCATCTGAGGGCATTTATTCCAGCATTCAGGTTTGCTGTGGTACCACAGAGTTCACCACTTTCTCTTTTTTTTGTGGTTTTTTTTTTTTTTCTCTCCCACATGTTTGTGAAATGTCCAGTCCAGGGGCTGACCACATTTCTCTTTACTGCCACAGGCGCCGCACCGCAGCAAATGAAGCTGGCAAATTCCAGCGCAGCACAGCTGGCACCAGCCAGCCTGCACCCCAGATATCCCGCGGACCCAAGGCTCGCCCAGTGCCTCCAGCCTCGGCACCCAGCCTCGCAGCTCTCCCATTCTCGTATATCCCAGCAGCTGGGCATTAATAAGCTAGCACATTTTCACAGAGAAGAAGGTGGTGCGTGAAAATTGCTTGGGACAGTGCCTGTCTGCAGAGTTGGGACGCAGAGGAATAACCGCAGCAATGGTCAGACTGTTGTCACACTGCCTGTTTTGGGTGTCTTGAAAATTTTGGGATATGCACACACTACTAATAGGAGGGGTCAAAACTGAACATTTGCTGTAACAGTAAAGTCATCTGGAAGAATTATGAACAAAGCAGTACTTGATGTTCAACATAGCATGTATCACCTAGGTGACATGAACATGTGCATTTTATCTGTATCTTGATACTAAAGCCCTTCATGAAATATGAAAGCATAATGGTATTTGCAACAACCAAGATTTTGCTCCGTAACATTTCTAAAATTAACAGGAAAATAGATTCTGTTGTGAGGTGTGTTTCTTCCCTGGCTCCCATCAAAGCAGCTCCCTCTAAAATACCAGTAAAGAGCTGAATGCAGATCATGTTAGAAAAAGGATATATTTTGTGGACAGAGCTTCAAGACGTGAGGTGACTGAGTCCTGCAGGGCAGCTATGGCTTCACACTTACAGGATTCTTCAGTTGTTACGAGGCTGCTCGTTATGGCTCCTAAGTGAGAAAACAGCATTTAGAATATTTATGACAATTATTGAACTTTTAAAACGCTTGATTCTGCAATGGGAGTTGAACTCAGGCTGTGAGATTACAGCAAACTGCAACCGAGGGCAGTCGGGAAGGAGGGACGGCAGTGAACAGGCGTCGGCGTGCAGTGAGACATACAAGTGTCATAGTCCAGAAACACGACAGGCAAGAGAGAGCTTGACTCTAACCCAGGAGGAAGCACAGCAGGGAAGCAGAAGCCTGCCTACCTGGATCCTCTGCGTTCTTTAAATTAGACCATTATTGAACAAAATATAAAAAGAAGCCTGAGTGCAGGGACCAACCGGCCTCCCCATCAACTCTAATTGCTAGACTGGAGTGAATCTTCCCTTCACCTGTTATCTCTCCCTCTCATCCAGACTATCCCCCCATCCCAAAAGGTAGGGCACCCTGGGACATGAAATGAGCGTGTTCAAGTGATGCAGACTGAGAAGAATCTGCAAAGTCTCTGTCTTGTAAGTAGTACTTTGACCATCAGACTATCCACACAGGAAGGCCACTGGCATCACTGTAAACAGAATCTATCCAATTGGCTGTATTTAAGGCCATGACTAACTTGTTGAGCTTCTCTTCAGAAGAATGATAGAATCATAAAATGGTTTGGGTTGTAAGGGACCTTTAAAGGTCATCTAGTCCAACCCCTCCTGCCATGGGCAGGGACATCTTTCACTAGACCAGGCTGCTCAAAGCCCTGTCCAACCTGATCTTGAACACTTCCAGGGATGGGACATCTGCAATGTCTCTGAGCAACCTGTTCCAGTATCTCACCACTTGCATAGTCAAGGATTTCTTCTTCATATCCAAATATAGCTAAATAGAATCTAAATCAAGGTTGCTGCCCTGTCAAAGCTGGATTGTAATGGCATTTGGGGTACCCATCACTCCCAAACACAGCACTTCTGAGAATGCCTTTGTCCAAAGTTAAGCCTCCAGCAGTTTTGCAAGCCACGCAGGAAGGCACGTAGTGATTTTAGATACATAAGTCGGTGAGTGTCAGATATTGGTCAGTTTACATCAGTTTCTGAGATGTGGGTGGAATGTAGATAACTAAGTCTCAGACTGGGAAGGAATTATTAGAAGAATTGAATTTACCACTTGGTAAACAGTACAAAAATGAAAGCAGGAACACATGTATTAATTTTAAATACTAAGCAATAAGATTCATCTAAATCTTCAATGTGTATTACCCCACAAGGACTCTTGGTTTGTAATGTTGGCAATACGAATGCATAGGGAGTATCATTTATGATTCATCAAGAGGTGTAGACACAAGTCCATTCCATTGTCACATGAATATGGATGAAGGGAACAGGAACATTCAAATAGGCCCAAATGAACTTAAAATCTAGTAGAAAGGTACCGCAATATTGAGGAGCCAGTTAGTATGACAGAGAAGTTATCAGTCTTTCTTAGAAAGTAAGCATTGACATACTCCACGTTGGTTCCATTGAATCTGTTCCATGTCTTGTCCTCAGTCTTCCAGACTTACAGGGGACCAGCCTCAGCTGTCCTTAAGCATTCCTGTTCCTCCGTAATCCACCACAAAACCAGGGATGATCACAAAGGGCTCAGAGAGATGAAAATTTCATTGTGGTATAATAACATCAGGCATCAGCTGATGGCTGCGAGTTCACAGCCACATGAAAGGCAATTTAACCTCACCTACTCCGTAAGGAAAATGGGGAGTTAAGGCAAGCTGCCCGGCTTGTGCAGGCTAAGAACAAACGTACCGACAGCAGCTGAAGCACAGCTACGGCACTGAGATTACTGTGCACGTGAGACCAGAATCATAGGTTTCCAAAGGCAGAGCCTCCTTAAAAGAGGGCCTATAATTGTGACATATTCTTTCAACAAGTTGTCAAGAGGGATTACTTGTATGTAATACCTGTCTATTTATACATGGGGTTTTTTTTACGTTGCTTGCAAAAGCAACAACAGGAGATTATTCAATTATTCTTTTCTGTAGGTGTATAAATGCATAACTGATCAATGCTAAACAAATTATGTGAGCATTATAAGAGCAAAACAATAGAAATATTATAGCTGGATACAATGCATCTTTTTTTTTTTTTTTTAATTGTTTTAGTTTCTCTTTTAGGTTTATGCCATTGATATTTCCATTTTGCAAGGAAATTGATGGCAGCTTGAATTACAGAAAAATATAGACTACAAGATATCGATTTCAAAAGGTTGTTCATTCAGTGTTACACTGAAAAAATCTGTGAACAGATTCATTTCTAGCAGTGTAGAAATTCATTTGTCTTAGAGCCAATCTTGAAACTGTTGTCTCCTTGATTCCACTGAACTTGTATTTGTCCAGCTCCCTTTTTTGGAACGCTCCACCAGCTTTATGGTCAACATACAAAGAAGAGCTGTTCAAGATTCAGCTGGAGGAAGGCCAGTTCAAAATATCACATCGACATGGCTAGTTTCCAACCAACTGCCAGTTAATTCGTTATGTTTGCATTTAAATTCTCCAATGACAGATACAGATCCTCCTTGGATTATGTCTGTTTTAATGAAATTACTTTTCCAACCAACTCTGGCAACCACCCAAGGGTACTGTGAAGTCTTCTACAGTCCTTCTGTGAAATGTAGAGTCTTCCAGTATTTGATAGCCAAAATCTTGGACATTCCCGTTGCCACTGGGATGCCCAACAAGTCATACAAAACGTGCTGGCGTTGTGTTTTTACACTGCATTTATGTTTAAGTCCAGACCTACAGAAAATTGCTATTTTTGCAGATGGTGTTTGGCTATATCCACGTATTTTATAACTTTGTTCTTAATCAGGGTCCCTAGCCACTTGATGTAATGTCAAATTATTCCTGCTTTGAACCAGAGATTAGACTAGGTACCTCTTGAGGTCCCTTCCAACCCAACTTTACTTATGATTCTACATCAAATGGTGCAGAGGTTCTGCCAACAGTTGATGCCATTACTGTCCATGTGAAGGGAAAGCAGCTGGTGAGTTCATGCCTGCCCCACTCACCTTGGAGGTGTGGACAAGAACATACGGTGTAGCATTGCAGTAGTTCTTCTGACACCCATTCTGTTTCCCTCTGGCCCCCCACCATCCTCTGAATGCTGGTACACAATTGTGTCCCATG
Organism: Fratercula arctica; assembly: GCA_947846985.1. Classification (NCBI taxonomy): domain Eukaryota; kingdom Metazoa; phylum Chordata; class Aves; order Charadriiformes; family Alcidae; genus Fratercula; species Fratercula arctica. The sequence continues at coordinate 113,852,160 of CANTUZ010000003.1, forward strand.
CCCCAGAGACAGATGCCCCAGAACCCTGCCTTGCCAATCCCCCCAGTTATTCCCATTTCATAAGGAAATGCAGATTATAACTGATTTTTTTTTTTTTTTTTTTTTTAAATACAGTGAAGTCCTTAAATGTGTGGTGACAGGTAAGAATCAACTGTAGTTTTAAATACAATAACTGCTATAACTAAACAAGAAGGATCAAACTAGCTCAGAACATTAGTGGACGCTAACGAAAAGGCATTATACTTCCAGGGAGTTTGTGAGTTGATAGAACGTTTCTCAAGCAGATTAAAAGGATTTAACACATTAAAGTGAGGTACTTCAACAGAGAGGTACTTGAATAGATATATTCAGAAAAAAACCCCAAACATTAAATTATTACTTGAGCATGTTTTCTCATCTGGATTTAAGGCACAGCCTTCACAGCAGTCACAGGCACATGATCCACCATTGCTCAGACAGACCCACTCGCAGTCATGGCTTCCTGGTGCACAAACAGCCCTTCCTACAGAACGCATTCTGAAGAAAACAGTTATCCAAAAGAAACACAACTTCTTTTAAGGCTTCCCAATGGCAATCCTTTTCCGTGCTGGGAGCCTATCCTACATGAATCCTACCAGGAACTACTGAGATGTGTAACTGATCTTGCCTTGGGGCAGCGAGATGAACTAATTGCCTCACTGGGGTCTCCCTCGGTCCTTACTTTGTGCAGTCCATGCTCACTCCGACCACAGCTGCCTAACCCCACCAGATGTGAAGTGACAGATCACCTCCAAAGGCATGCTAGGAAAAGTTTCCAGCACACAGTAACTTTACAGTAGGGAAACCAGGAAGAAAAGAAATGGTTTTTTTTAAAAAAAATTACATTTTTACTATAACACTCAGTTAGCTGAGAAGCTGAAGAAACAAACAGCAAGATGAAATTCAGGCTGGAGGGGAGGACGCCACCTCAAACTGTCCCCTGCATGGTGGCAGGCAGTTTCCACAGTACTGCAAAGTATGTGACTACGTGACTAACCCCAGTCTTCTCTCTTCAATTATTTCTCACTTCTGGGATTGCTGAATGTTGCTTTTTTTTTTTTTTTTTTTAAATAGAGTGAAGGCCTTAGTTATAAGATGATAAAGCAAGACCAAATGGTAAGCAGTTACTAGCACTGTCGCATATAAAGCGCTTTGTGTCTCTGAATGTTACTGGAAGTGGAAAAGGCAGAGTGACATAGAACTGTCTTGTAACACTTCAATGCATGTGAAAGTTTCTCAAACAGATCCAAATACATTAATACTGCTAATTAATAATACATACTGCTAATGAGAGCTATTTCAATACATGTACTTAGCTGGGGAGGGTACGGGCAATAGGGAACAGTAGTCTGCTCTTACTTGAGCAAGTCTTCTTGTCTGGGTTGAGGGTGTAGCCTTGGTAGCAGTCACAGGTGTAGAAGAGATCATCTCTCACGCAGACCTGCTCGCAGTCGTGCCTCCCAGGTGCGCACATGTCCACAGCTGAGGAAGGCATTGGAGAAGAGAAGAATATTAATCAGTACCCAAACTTCAGTTTAGTTGATGTTAGTAATCCCCATTTGCAAACATACCTTCCTTTGGATTCAAACCAGGATGCGTTTATTGCATGTCAGCACACAACTAGCCATAGTGGGGTACACAGAGGGTGTTTTTATCTGGCTGTCCACGTCACAAAATTAATACAATTTTTGGAACACTGGCAATACTTTTTTTGCAATTGTAACAGATTGCAAAAGGGACTGAACTAGCAGTGACGCAGTTACAAAATAATTATCCACAGGAATTTCAGAGAACAAATATCTGGATTTTAAGAGGGTATTTGGCATTATTTCAGCTCTAATTGAGTTGGATAAGACACTGTTCTATGGAGTGAAAAGACCATAAACAGAAGAGTATACGTGGCTGCGAAAAAAAAGAGACGTGGCACCCGCTGCCAGTTACAAAGTGGGCACTTAATGTGTGAGGCTGATGTCTTCTGCCAAATTTAACACGTCAACTCTGAAAGGCCAAGCTGAGAAGGAGTTCCTATATTTGGATATCTTTGCAGTAAGGTCACAGTTCAGTCAGGCACAGGCAAAGAAAGAAAAGACGGAAAGAAAGACAGGAAGAAAGGAAGAAAGACAGAGGGAAGGGGGCAAGGGGGCAAGGGGGAAGGTTGAGAAATCATTAGCAGCCTATTGCAAAATGAGATTCAAAAGAGAAAAAAAGGAAGCATGTTAGGAAATAATCTGAAATTTAACTATGTAAGGGGATTATCAGTGCTATGAAAGGAAGTTCAGGATTGGGCTCCCAAAGGGGATGCCTTAATGAATTCACATTCCCTCACAGATCTTTATTGCCTCTCTATAATGCCAGATGAGAGTTAATCTCAGGAACTGTATTTACAAAATTGGCTCCTAAACTAGGCAGGAAGAAATACTGAGTCCCTCTGGCTTCACCTCTTTGAGATGTGAGACCTATAACTTAATTGGAGAGATTTGCCTGGGAACCTCCTGGAATTGGAAGCCTAGGTTCAGCGCTTTGTCACACAAAATGTAGTAAGAAAAGGGATTATGATGAAATTCGAAAAAACGGATTTTGTGTAAATAAAGCATCAGTGAGACATCCAAAGAAATGAGTGAAGTTCAAATCCTAATTAAGTGAAAATGGTAGAGAATACATATTAATTTGTAGGTACTATATATTTATATATACTTCCTTAAGTAACAGCTGCATCTGTGCTTCTGTTCTCCACAAGAGACCAGAACTGGGAAAGAACATTTCTCTCCATCCTCTAGAGCAATAAGGAGTATTTTTTTAAGGTCCAAGCACATCCACCAGAAAGAGTGATCACACTCATGGTGATACAGACTGTAACCTCTCTCCCAGCGCAGTCCTTGTTCTCCTTCATCTCATTCCCTTGTGCTGCTTTGCTGACACAGGCACACACCACATACTCCCACCAAATATACTATCCTTCTCCTCTCTCTGGTGGATATGACAATTCGTGCTCCATGGGTGTGAAAATACTGTGAAGTCCTCAGGGAAATGCCATGTGGCATTTTAATGATACTAATTACAAGCTTCACGCAACTGTAGAAGAGTCATGGGTCTCAAATTATTACTGGACACACGAAGAAATAAAGCTGCGCTGCGTTTTCAGGAGCTGTACAGAAACTCTGGCATAATTTATCAGAAAAGGAACATTAATTAAACCGATTTTTAAAAGCTACTTGCTTTTAGCTGAACCCGGTATTTCCTTAATCAGGTCTTACCTGAGCAAGTCTTCTTATCTGGATTCAGAGTGTAGCCTTCAAAGCAGCCACAGCTGTAGGATCCGTCATTCCGCAGGCAGACCTGCGCGCAGTCATGCCTTCCAGGTGCGCACGTGTCCGTGGCTGCGGTGAACCATGTTTTACAACAGAAACCTCTTAATCCCTCTCAGACACTCAAGCGTTTTAAACACTTCAACATTTATAAAGAACAATTTAATTAGGATTCAAATCAGGATTCAACCGGTGCCCTACTGCATTATTATATTATGCTGCAGACAACTTAGTTCAGTTACTAATTATTTAATGGAGGAGGCAGGTATTGGGACTGCAAGACATTACTATACCACATCTCATGCAATTCTGATTTTCATCAGCAATTCTAACAGTCCTGAATATCCCCAGTAAAGATGAAGCTAAAACACCCTACTGAGATGAGCGATAACCTGCCACGCGTCCAGGCAGAAGTTGTTTCTTGCAATATTAGCAGTAACTATGGTGAATCCAAATTTAACTTCATACTTTCATCCATGAGCTGAAGGCAGGCACAAAAAGCCAGGCATGGCATGTAGAAATGCTATTAAGTGGCAAGGAGATATAAAGCCTAGTGAGAAAAACAAACGAACAAACAAAAAAGCAGGAGCACTAGCAGATTATGTTCTCTCTTCAGAAATAAGGAGTGAAAACTTCAGTGAGAAGAATGCTTAGGAGCTCTCAAAGGGAGGGATGCACTTACCAGTTATAAAATAGCTACCCTAAGGTTGGTGCTGTGCCAAACTCCTGGATTTACAGAAACAACTCCAGAGAAGTATTTTGGGGAAAAAAAAAAAATTATAATAGGCAAATTTTTCAGGGTACCAATTCAAGGAGAAGGAAAGGAAGAAGCTGATGCCGGTGAAAGACTGGGATTGCTACATGGCAGAGCCCTGCATGACTTTGGAAGCAGAAGCAGCAAGCTGTAAAAAACCCTGAGTTTCAACAGGAGAGATGGCGAGAACGGGAGAAAATCATCAAGTTTTAAGTTCTCTGGGGACTAGTGGCACTCACTTTCCAGGGGAGCCACGGTGCTGGTGGGCATGTCTGAAACAGGTTCACGCTCCCCCAGGGACTAAGCGATGTTAATGAAGTGCTGTGAAGACTATAAAATGGTAGGTAAGTGCCAAATTGCATTTTCTTAACACATTTAAAGAAAAATGCAATTTTATTGTCAGTGGAACCAAGGGGAAAGGCTACAGGTGAATTCCCATTTTAAGAGTTGATGTCTGTAAGCAATTTTTCAACCAGACATAATGAGCGTAACTCACAGAAAACATGTCTCCATGAGTTTCATATATTAAAGTAGCCCTTAATTCTTACCTGAGCAAGTCTTCTTATCTGGATTCAGGGTGTAGCCTTCGTAGCATTCACAGACGTAGGACCTGTTGTTACTCACACAGATCTGATCACACTCGTGCCTTCCAGGTGCGCACACGTCCACAGCTGCAAGAGACATGTTAGAGAAACAATTCATTGTTAATAAAAAGAAGTTTGGGATGGAGTGCCTGTTCGCGATTTCGAATATATTTTTATTTGGAATCAGCTCAGAAATGGTAATAGTAATTGAAGGAATTAGAATAAGAGGTAGGAGAAAATATCTGTAAAGCGTCTACTACATCTGAAGACTTTGTTTTGGCATCTGGCCCTAATGAGTGGATCTGTAGGCATAATAAAAAGGATGGAGATGGAATCAAACTACATCTCACCATTACTTGCAGCAGACTTCTATACATTATTTATTATTAGATTTATTATTATTGAAGGAGATACAGAAGTTCGCTCTTTCAACGCGAGTAGCTTCTCAATTATGGTGTTCAAAAGTGATTTTTTTTTTTTTTTCTAGTTGAAAACATTTACGGAAGGAGTAATACCTGAGCAGGTTCTCTTATCTGGATTGAGAGCGTAGCCTTCATAGCAGTCACAAAGGTAGGAGCCGCCGTTACTCACGCAGACCTGCTCGCAGTCGTGGTTCCCCAGCGCGCACGCATTCGCTGCTACAGAGGGCGTTTAGAGAAAAGGCATTTCAGTCACCCCAAAGGAAGGAAGCAGTCATTAATAATTTATTACGCATACAGAAGTGCATCTTGCACTGTTTGCTGGATTAGGAGTGGTAAATGTCAGCGCGGTGTCGCTGTCGCAAAAAGTTACAGGCATCTTTTGCATCACTCTGTAGCCAGAAGAAAGAAAGGTTGTAAATGACACTGGAACAACTGCACTGAAGTAACTCACCACCTGAGGCGGCAGAAAGACAAGGTGAATTGAAAAGGGTGCACCAGGGAGAGATTTTAAACATTTAGTAACATTACACTGGAAATGAGAACTCAGCAATGCAAAGGACCTTCTGGCTTTTTGTATCCAGTCCCTTTCTATTACAGACAACCAGCCGAAATAATCCCAGAATTTATCAGTCACTGTCTGGCAGTTCACTAACTTCTGCTCACTGGCATACAACCTGATTTATGAATTCCTACTGGATTGCAAAAAAAAACCCATGTAAACTGAAATGCAACAGAAAGTAAAATGAAATGAAATTAAATGAAATAATGAAATGAAATGAAATGAAATGAAATGAAATGAAATGAAAACCAAATACAATAAAACTACAACAGAAAGAGCATATAGACCAGGAGGAAGAGAAAATGACTCGGAGGCAGTAGGATAACACGCTGTCTTCTCAGGGGATGAAAAAAGTGTCTGCGTAATGATGCTCCAGATGTACCAGCCAGCAAAGCAAGCCACCAGTGCAAGATGAGCGTGCGAGGGCTGCAGCTGCCTTGTTCCACGTTTAAAAAGTCAAGACCAAAAGAGGATATGGAGGAAAGCTTCTACAGTAATGTAGCTTTACAGGCACGTGAACCTCCTAATTGAAGGACAGAACAGAAATAATATCCTGAGAAGCTGAAACTGCAAGCTACAAAATGAGATACAACTTTCGGGGACCCAGCTAATTCCCCAGCAGACAGTGAGGCCACCTCAGCAGGCTGAGAAAACAGAAAACAGCGATACGAAAAGCAGCGTGAGGGATGGCAGCTGGTAGAAGCGTGGCAGACAAAATGACTGCTGCAATGCTGGGCTGTCCCTGCAATGCACTGTGTGTGCTGACAGTCTTTTCCTTCACAGATGGTCCAACTACATGATTAATTAACTTCTGACTAAGTTTTCTCAAGTGTATTTAGTTTTGGATCTGCTGCTTCTTTGGTCACTTCAAGATGCCCTGTTTCTCTCCACAGACTGTAAAAGAAACCCAGATGCTCACTTAAACTTCGATGATTTTTAGATGACTAAATTTAGATGAGATGAGAAAGGGAAGGGGACGAGGGGGGGAGGAGGAAAAAAAAAAAAAGGTGGGGGGAAAAAAAGAGAGAAAGAGAGACAGAGAGAGAAGGGAGGGAGGGAGGAAAAGGGAGGGAGGAAAAGGGAGGGAGGAAAAGGGAGGGAGGAAAAGGGAGGGAGGAAAAGGGAGGGAGGAAAAGGGAGGGAGGAAAAGGGAGGGAGGAAAAGGGAGGGAGGAAAAGGGAGGGAGGAAAAGGGAGGGAGGAAAAGGGAGGGAGGAAAAGGGAGGGAGGAAAAGGGAGGGAGGAAAAGGGAGGGAGGAAAAGGGAGGGAGGAAATGAAAAGGAAAAGGAGAAAAAATGGAAAGACATGTCTGTTGTTACCTGAGATGCTATTTACACAAGTAGTTACAATGTGGATATCGACTACTGGTAAAATCAAACTCCAAAGCAGTAGTGGTGAGCTAAGAAATGAGAAGCAAGAATTCTTGAATCTTCTCATGTGTTTCTGAATGCAAGGCAACATTGCCCATTTTCTGAAACATGGAAAATTTAGATGTCCCCTACTAAGGATGATAGAAAGCGTGTCTTGTATTCCCATTGGCAGAAAAAAATCTCAAACCAAGAGAGCATCTTTTCATTCTGCTACACCCTTGGGAATAAGAGAATTCAACTCCATGATTTAGGAATAAAATCTGTGGGTGACATTTTCAACCATAACTGAGAACCTCAGACTCAAATGGTCAGATTTTTGTGGTAGGAAAGTCAAGCTTCCACTGACTTGGACACCAATTCAGGGCTAAGATTTTCCATCTTCAGGATGGTCTCATGTTGAATGATGCTCTCAATGCATCAAGAACTTGATCTTAGCCAACTATTTTGCCCCTGAACATTAGTTTTCCTGTTTTCAGTTCACCTTACAAACAAATTTATTTGCCTTGGCCAAGGCAAAGAAAATCCTGATTGTCGCTGGTGAGTCTAAATTTCTGACCAAGAAGCAGTCTGGAGCTGGAAAAGACCCAGTTTACCCACGCTGCCTTACAAGACCCTCTTAGATTCATTTGGCTTGTAGGAACCTTTTGAAAAACTATTCCCTTTACCCCATTTTTGTCCACGAATCCCACAGATGCTGGCTAATTACATGCAGGGAACTCAGAAGTGTGTATGTGTGAGCTCTCTTTGGTTCATCTTCCAGCTTCATAGCGCCGCAATTCCTATGCTTCAGCACAATAAACAGTAGGTTTACTCTGAAGAACAAGAGATTTTTCTTTGGTGCTATGAAAGGACTTGCTTTGGCGAGAACACCGGTGCAAAATTAGTGCTGTGTTCCCAGCGCACGTACCTGTCCTGGTAGGTGGGCACATGGACCCACTTCCAGCTACCAGAGAGGGGATGTGGGCACAGCAGCGACACAACGCGATGTCAAGCCAAACCTCCAGGTATTTCCTATGTTAATTCTTGGGCAAAGTGTCCTGTCTACAGATGGTCCTACACATTTAGTTCATACCTAGAAAAAGAGGTCTATTCACTCTAAATGTATTCAGAAGGTATGGTGGTCATTTTTAGTAAGGCTCTGAAATAACAAAGTGACACATGGCCAATCAAGTTCCCAAGGCAATGGCTGTTATTTTAATTCTCTTACAACGTTCTTTACACCTGATTCTACCCATTACTTGCTGGATAATTATTTTACAAGTAATTTTGTTCAAAATTTACTAGAAAAATCTACTTTTTTAATTGTCAAAAATTCGTCGTTCGATTTTTGTGAGTAGGGCTGTGTCATAGCTCCCTATAGGCAGTTCTAAATACTACAGAGACCTGACCTTTTTTTTTTTTCTGTGAATGACAATAAGAACCGACACTTGGCCTAGCATCGTTAGTGGAGCTCTAGCCCAAACCAAATATACATCTTGCGTTTTTCCAAGAGCAGCCCTGAAAGAGCAAAGCTAATTCAAACCATCCCACAGTTCCCTGTCTAAATCAAGGTGCAGAAAAACACGGAAAAGTGCAAGCCTGGCACACTGAAAAAGCCCGGCAATGAAAACTCAGAAAGAAAGCCCATCCCGAGATGACCTGCCGTTGTGTTTGGGCACTTTGCACCAAATTTCTCAAGCTAGCGTGGTGGTTCCCCTGCCACGCTGATTTTCCAACTCCAAATCTATAAGCAGCCCTTCAGAACCACACTTCCACCCTTCCTTGCTTCCCAGCCAGATGGGAAAAGAAACGAGCAGACTGCACAGCTCCGGCACGCGCTCTTGGCAAGTCAGTAAATATACGGAGCCGAACGCCGGCCAGATTGCCCTGCTTTCTCTTGCACTAAATGGGACCCACTGCAGAAGGAGGTCCACTGAAATCATGTCTGTTACTTGCACGGTGAGGTCACTATTCAAAATGAAAGGTCATTACTTGGCCTCCACTGAATAACAGGGTTGGCATGTTTGCCCAACGGGTGGCAAAGGAAATATTTAAATGTGATACATAACACTTCTGAAACACTTCTTTCTTAGGGAGCAGAACCACAGCAGGAGCCACAAGGAGCCAAATTACACTACCCTCTTGGACTGACCATCTTACCACAGAAAGTCTCTCTGAATTTGGACGTCAGCTTTTCGATCACACCGTAGGTCTCCACATAAAAGACGTGTTCATCCAGCGGTTCGCTGGCCATAATCCTCAGGGACTGCATGTCTGCCCGGTCTACCCCGACTGCATAGATCTCGATGCCAGCTGCCTGGGCGCTTGCTGCCACGTCTTGAACCTGGTCTTGAGGTCGTCCATCTGTCACAACAATGACCACCTTGGGGATATTGAAGGTTGCTGGCCGGGTGCCCATTTCCTCAGTGAAGACTTCATCCATGGCAGTTTGGATGGCGAGGCCGGTCATCGTGCCAGCAGATAAGGGCTCAATGCGAGATACAGCCTCCTTCATGGATGCTTTATCAAAGTAGGTCCGGAGGGGAAACTCTACCTTGACAGTGCTGGCATAATTCAGGACTGCCACCCGGGTTGTTCTTTCACCGACGTCCAGAGTATCGATCATCTCTGACAAAAAGATTTTCACTTTCTCAAACTCTTCAGGTCGGACACTACGGGAACTGTCTATGATGAAGACGAGGTCTAGGGGCCGGTTCTTGCAGGCAGAGTCTGTCAAGAAGGAAGGAGAACACCTCAGTTATCTCCTACACAGGACCGGAGCTCGCACCGGAGGGCAGCCAGAGCTGTCATGGCAAACTACTCCTACCAGATAAATGTTGGCACTCCTAATTCTTTAGGAAGAGGCTTAAAATTATAGCAGGCAACACATTAGAAATTCCTAAGGATTAATTTTGACAAGTAATAAGTAATTGAACACTTCTAAGTATTAAAAGATAGGCCCACATTTGAGTCCACAAAACATCTAACTATCCTTGAAACAAAGGGCTGCAGTTCACGTGTAACAGCCAACAAACAAGTGACGATGATATACAAGGATGTATAAATGTACTTACTTCTTATTTTCATAAAGCCTGAATTCCATTTTTACAAACTACAGAAACAAAATGGTAGAACAACTGGCTAGATTAGATAGTGAATGGATCCTAACAATATTTTTTAAGATACTAACAAAGTAGATTGATGATTAGGAATTATTTCTTGTGTGTAATTCACAATCCAAGTACACAACAAGAAGAAATAACGGCCAACAGGAAAAAGAAGCAAATGACGCTGTGATAAAGGCTTCTTTAGACGTTGTTACTGTTCAAAGGTTTCTAGAGCAGAGAAATAAATAAACTTACTATTTATGAAGCAGTTTTACATGTAAAAATGAACATTTACACAAATATTTCTAGCTTCCAAAACTCACTGACATATAAATCTAGACTGAAAAGCCATAGCTCGGATCAGAGACAAGCGTCGCTTCTAGGAAGATGAAAAATAATCAAGCCAGCAATCGCAGGACACCTAAAGCTGTACCCTCTCTGTCCCGATACCATCCCGATACCGTCAGGGGATGGATTTGTACTCCCAGTTTGTGAAAAATAGACGACCCAAAAGCACGATATTTCTCCAAAAGAGACATTCCTGCTCAACAGTGCATTAAACAGCAAAATGTAAAGTGTTCAGTTTGAATATACTCCCTGAAGAGCTGTTCTGGGAACCTGACACACCTTCTCCAGCTGCTATCAAGTTGACTTTCATTATTCCATTCCAGTTTAAAAAATTATATATATATATATATATATATATAAAAAAAATTCTTCACACATCTCTCAATAGTACAGGCAAAACCAACACTTTTTTTTTTTCCAATGCATTAAAAAACATTTTTCTCTTGTGCAAGTTAAAAGCAAAGGGAAAAACTCAAATTGCACAGATAGATCTTGCTTCCATCAGGAAACACGGTAGTAGAGTTGATTTTGCCTTCGGACAGAGTAACGGACTGCGCAAATCTAGGATCCTTCCAGGTATATGATACGTAATTCTACATGCATCCCGTAACTCAGTTTTTGCAGAAAGATTTAGCAGAATGGCTTTGTGCCCTTTGGAAAGCTGAGAAAACGTGAAGAAACACTTGCGCACGCACGCCTAGCGTTAAGGCGTGAAAAAAAAGAGAGACACAATGTTTGCCCTGAAAAAAAAAAAAAAAAAAAAAAAAAAAAAGAAGAAGACAAGATCCCGGATTTGTAGGCAGAAAAATTATCTTTTTTAGATTAGTGAAAAAAATTAGGTTGGAGGGGAGGGAGGGGGGTTGTGTACCTGGGGCGGCGGGGCGGCGGGGCGGGAGCCCCCGGGCCGCGGGCGGCAGCAGCAGCAGCAGGGCCACGGCCGTGGCCAGGCAGCAGCCGGGGATGGCGAGCGGTCGCCGCATGGTGCCCCCCGCCTGCTTTCCCCCCCCACCCCGACCCGCCGCGCCGCTTTTAAAGCTGCCGGCCGCGATGGGGGCGGGGGGCGGTTACGGAGCGGGGTGGCACCGGCTCCCCCCGCCGCCTCCGCCCCGGGAACGGCGGGCGGGAAGGCGCGGGCTGGGCTGGCAGCCCCGGACCCCCCCCCCCCGCCCCCGCAGCGGCAGGATCGGGGCTGAGCGTTGGGAAGCCGACGCACGGCGAGGGGCTGGGTTCAGCCCTGCCAGCCGGGGACGCTGAAATACAAACTCCGCCTTGTCTCCCTCGCCGGGGATGATTCGATGCAGGTGTCCGCTGACTGGGCACTGCAGGTCTCAAGGCGTTATCTCCAGGGCAGTATTTGCGAAGAACGGGATAAAAAGCTCACAGCGTCATCACCAAGGCACTATAAACTGCCTTCCCTGTTGGCAAATCTGACCCAGGGCATTTTCTCTGGTCCCCAGCATTGCAAAGCCTGGCAGAGCCTGTGGGAAGCTGCAGCAAGCTCTAACGGAAAGCACGGTTTAGGGCACCAACCCACCGGGATCTCCAGCACAGCCTTTCAGAAGACACTTTACCAAACCTGCAGTCAACACGTTGGATTGCAAGACCATCTTTTGTCTCTTCACTTCTGTAAGGGGAAGAGGAAGCCCCGACGTGGAAGAGAAACGAACCACCACACCCTCACAACCCACCAGCAGCATAGTCTGTTTTGGCAAGTGTGATCTTGACTGTGCAGCAGAAGAGGCCACCACCACGCTCACAAAGCCTGGAGGTGAGATCGGGTCAGAGGACACACCACCCTTCGTGCAGAGGAACCCCACAGGAGGGGTCCAGGGGAGTACAACGGCTTTCATCTCCTGGAGGGGGCTGCAGCTCCAAGCACCAGCACACCCATACGCCACGCATATTTCAAGCAGTGCCTGCTGCGGCCAAACACTGCTCACCCACTCATCTTTTGGGAAGTCTCAACACCCACCCCGTGGCTGGAGCGCTCCGCCCATACCCAACACTCCCAAGTTCCTTTGGTGCCCGCTCATGGGTTTTGGCTTCATTCTGTAACACTGAATCTGGATCTCTCTTTGGGAGCCCAAGTCCAATGCAGTTCCTCAAAACTTGGGAGCTGCTGAGACACCTGGGTGCACAGGGTGACTGGAAGGGCAGGGCGCTGCCAGAACAGCGGCACAAAGGTGTTCTTGCACCACTGCAGTTTATGGCGCCCTCGCAGATGCGATCTTTGGTACAGAGAAGACGAAGGAACTATTACTGATAGCGTGGTAATGACAACAGGCATTTTTAAACACGTCAGGGGACAGGAAGGAGGTACAGACTTGAACAGACGGGTGGACACAGTGCTTAGAGATCTGGATTAGTGATGTTTTTTGTCAGTTAGGCTGATGGTTGGACTTGATGATCTGAAAGGTCCCTTCCAACCCAGGCGATTCTGTGATTCTAACCGACAGCCTGTACGCTGTAGCAATTTGAATCCTTTTCCACGGAGTTTAATGCCAGACCCCTTTTATCTTCCAAAGTAGAACGCCATTTTTTCTTTAGATATATTAGCAGATCATTAAATTATCTTTTACCTCTTACTACAGAGGAGGAACAGCAGGAAGTTGTTGTCTGTAGTTGGGGTTTTTTTGTTAGGTTCGTTGTTTTTTATGGGGTTTTTTTGGTTGGTTTTTTTTTTTTTTTGAGAAGAACATTTCTGAAGTTATGGCACGTGTCCAACAACTTTGGACATTTCCCAGTGTAAATGATGTTGTAGTCTACTGGGTGTCTGTCCTGCTCTTAACGCCTGAGCTCATCAGATGGCAAATTTGCCCCCAGGACTAGAAGCTTCCAGTACAATTCCCTTTTCCCAGCTTATGTGTAAGTAGCAACCAGACAAGCAGAACTGCGAAGGCTGCAATACAAGCTTATACATTAAAGGGAATCCATGTTCCCCACCCACGGGAGGCCTTTCGCTGAAGAACACACATGAATCACTAAACAATCTGTAGGAAACCAGAGTTCGCTACGCTGCATGTATGTGGGACTATCTGCAGTACACTGAAAAAAACCCAACAAACAGATGAACCAAGGCTACCAGTAAACATTTCGTAAAAGATTTATTTAAGTATCATTTATCACAAAGAGGAAAATACGTATAAGATTAGAAGCATGCAACCATCTTCCACATTTCTATTTATTTTTCTTGCATTCACAGCACATTGTAATACAGATCCTGTGCCACCCTCAGTTCTTCCTGAAAAATACTATGTTTCAAGACATAGGATAACCAAAAAAAAACAAACCCCACAATAAAGGTAAGATAACATATGAGAAAAGTGCAAAGTAAAAAAGTCACGTATATACCACATTCAAACCCCCTCCCTCTCCAAAAAAATGGATAAAGGCAAACTGTCATTTTGCTGCACGATCAGATTGTCTTTATGAACTACTTTACAAAAAAATTAATATAAATTAAGGGCACGATCCTGCAGATGCTTATAATTGTAGCTAACTTCAATCATAGGTTGGCTCAGTTGGAATTATTAAAAGCCACAAGTTAGTCACATGCATAAGTTCTTGCAGTATAAGGCCCCAAGGCAATAAAATGTTTAAGAGCATTAAGGAGAACAAAAATTAAAGCAAACAAAATCACTCCCAGATGTGTTTTGCTTAGTAAGTTTATATCAAACGTATTTTAAACGGAACAGTTTACTCCTAAAGCCCTGAATATTTCTATTACTTAAGCAGTTTTGCAAGATTAAAAGACAAAACCCCCAGGAAGCTGGTACAGATGTTAATTAACATAAAAATTGCTTCAGGCAGGTATGTAAGGAGGTGGAGGTTCCTTCTCAGGCATCTTCACTGCCATTTCATAGGTGGGCAGAACATACTAAGAAGAAGACATTTTGAAGAGATTAATGCAGAAGGTTTAGAAAAAAAAACCCAAAACAAAACAGACTAAAACCATACATGCCCCATCAGGAACTTAATCCTCTGTTGCAGGCAAATGTTCTTAAGAAGAACTTACTGCTGTTTCTAGACAGCAAGTGAGGAAGTGAAAGAAGGTGCGACAGTAGTCGGTGCTGAACCTAACCCCAGGTCATTCACTCCACCCCACCATCTCTTGGTTTTGCAAAGCAGCAAGAAAGGTTTTGACTGGTGCAACCAGAAAGCTTCACTCTACTACAAGAAAAACACTCAAAAAGACTCTTCTCTACAAAGCCTCCTATTTTATGCGCTTATGAGAATGTAACTAAGAAATAACCCACCGTAACATTAGCTTCTTTAACTTCTTTAATCTGTCCAGTGTTTAGAAAGCTGGACAAGGCTTGTAAACATATATGGGTATGGTGGTTTTCTACTTGAAAATTAAATGATGTTGGTTCCTTTCATCTCAAAAAGAGGTTTTACCTGTGGAGGAGCTTCAAAAGCAGGGTACACAGCTATCTCTGGCAAATTTCTGTTGGTAATGTATTTATAGCAGTTCCATACGCAGTTAATTAGATATGCCTGAAAGAAGAGAGATATCTCATTTTAAAGATCTCATATGCGTTAGCTGATTCAGAAATTAGACGCTGGATTACATTCATATGACAAGACAGAGCATAAATCAACTTAGTCGATACATATCTGAGGAATGGTTGCTATCTCACAGATTTAGCCACACACCTATGTTGTTCCCCATTTAGCTTTGCTACCATAGTGACTCAGAGAGGACGAACTGCACACGTTTTAGCAAAAGAATTCACAGATCCATTCAACTTCTCTATCTGCCTCAGCAGTGCTAATCACATTAATCCCCAACTGGTTTATGCTTCTATGCATCTCAGTCCAGACTTGCCAGAAGGAGGAGGAGGAGCGGCCAGTGGCACAATCCCACTCATGCCTGAGTTAGCATTACTATTTGTGCAACTCCCAGTGCGAAGGAGAGGGCACAAACATGTAACTGGGGCGGCAAGAAGAAAATGGTAAACAAAATAGCCTGGACTTTAAGTCAACATTAACTGCTGTAGAAAGCCATACTATCATGCTCTGATGAGGATTAGATTTTTTTATTATTAATCTGCATCACATTCATCTCTCTGAATTTCTCATTGGCAAGTTAGCATGTGGTTAAACACAAGATACCAAATTTCCCAATCAATACAAAAATATCATCTACTGTATCAGACTTCCACTCCCCACAGTCAGACATTCCTCTTGGGGAAAGCACAGAAAATGAGTAAAATACTTTTTCAGTACTTCCGTTTTTTTCTTAAATTCAATCTGAATGCAATAAAGGAATACTGTCGTGGCCAATGTATGTTATCAACTCATTTCTCTAATATGCTTTGTCTGCACAAGTTTTTGTAATTCAAATGAATGCCCCTCTATTTAGATCTTCAAAAAGAAAATAACTGGTAATATCACCCTTCAGTAGGAAGAAAGATGCAGCTCTGAATTAACCTATGAATTTCCTCCTTCCACCATCTTCCTTCCAAAACATGCACCCTGGTTTGTTAGGCACAGTGAGAGATTTTTAAAAGTTCTGTTTGGAAAATTTGTATGCAGCAACTCAATATTGTTTCACTACAAGCTTAATTACAAATATTAAGTTAATCTCCAAATATGCAAAAAGATGGTTATTGGAAAGCTTTGTGCATTCCTACTTCCTACTCGGGAAGGGCAGAGCTGCATAAACATGCCCCACTGCATACAAACAAATTAGCTGAAGACACCAGTACACAAAATGTAAGACTTAAATCATACTGTAATTGAACATCCTAACAATTCTGCTCAAAGAAGTTCTTAACTCAGCATTAAGAAGTCAGCTGAGTTCTTAATTCAGCGTTGAGATTGAACTCACATTGATAGCATCTTAATATAGTAACTCATGAAACAGACATATGCTTAAGCTTTAACTTACCTTTAAGATGATAAATAAAGCAAAGAACACCAGAACGATAAACAAGAGACAGCTGGAGTCCAAGGCAAGGAGATCATCTTTGTAAGGGAAATCCGGCTGGTCAATAAAAATAGGGAAGGGAGAGAAAGGGAGGAGATAAGCATGAACTCTGCACAGTCACGAATATGACAGAAGGCCATCCAAACTTCACACCAAATGAAACAAACTCTCGCTTAAACTACTCCCCCGGAAACAACAAGAAGTTCCGTTTCTCTCTAGTTTCTTCTTTGTCCTCCCACAAAACACAGTATTTATCCTGCCTCTCTCCTGCAAGAGCAGGTCACTACAGAAGAGGGCTACCGACACAGAAGCCTTGTACTCTCTATGTCCCTAGTCACTTCCTCAATCACAAGCTAATACAGTTATCCATTAAATTTCCTTTTTAACAGCTGCAGCACAGCATTTGTACTCGTGATCCTCTACTTGATAGCTCTTTAATGACTTAGTATAATTTACCTCCTGTCTGTCCAACCAGTAACATACATGTGCAGAGTAAAAAGGAAAAAAGTTGTCCCCAAAATTAGAGGGGTCAAAACAAAGAGCTTCTGCAAACTTCTGACTGCTCTTCCCCTTCCCACAGTAACAAAGCCTCTCTCCAATACCGATCCAATTTGGTTTTGTTTATCTGTTTTAAAAGGATTTTTTTAACATCTACTTGAACAGATCTAAACACCAGCCAGAAAGAGCCTGTGGTCCCCGTTAACCGACAGTGTATTTTGTCCATTGAGTCTTTTCACAGTTAAAACACAGGCAGTGTTAATGACAACTCCATTTACAGTTTCCTTAGAAGGTATTGTTGCAAAATAAGAAAAGCCACAGAGAACATAAAAAGAAATACTCAGAATCTCAGATTTCATCCCATAATGCTGTAGGGCCCCAGATCACATCAATCCTTTCCTACACGCTTTTTCCCCTCCCCCACCAAATGAGGGTCAACACATTTTTCACCTGCAGTAGCAAACCTGCCACAGAACCACATCGCTTAAAGGCTTAGGAACGTCTTTGTTTCAAGTGCAAATGTAGCAGAGACAGTTTAAGTCAACAACTCCCATCACAATTTTTTCCTTCACTCTCCCTGGCTTTCCGTTTTGGGAGCAATGACACTTTTGGCCCTTCCACCTCTGATAAGCTCTCATTCTCATAACCACCCCAGCAGTCACTCCCTACGGCTGCTGCAGCCTGAATTCCTCTTTCGTATGCACAGGAAGGGAACTATAGCTCAGTCACTTACCCAATTAAACCAAAGTTTAATTTCAAATGTAAAATATCAACTTCAGCTGCACACTTACCAACTGATCCAGGTAATCCTTGATTCTGGGCAAGTAGGTTAGAGAACTGATGGCAACCAGACAACTGAGCACAAAGTCAAAGAGCTGGTAACAGAAAAATGGGATCAGCCAGCCTACACGATGCTAAAAGCGAGAAGGAAAAAAAAACAAAAAAGCAGCAGCCTGTAAGGTATTTCGTTAAAAATTCAAGTAGCAAGTTTAAAATCAGGTACTATAAATATACTTACAGCGATTGCACCATACACCATCATTGCACTGATTGTGAACATGAGGAGGGAGATAGCAAATAGAACGCAGGCATTTTCTGCATCAAAAGAAAAACAATAAGCATCAGTCATTTCCTGAAGTTGTCACACTGCAGTTGACAGGTACACAAGCTCTAACCATTACTGTGATCTGTCCTCACACAACTGTTTCTTCTCTGCAGCAGCAGAATTGAGTAACTCAGACCTCTGCTAATGGGAAGAGATTTGGTTCAAAAAAAATCAGCAGGCATTTGGAAAAATCCCTCTGCCTTAATCAAAAGGCCCGAATAAAGCTCAGACATACCAATTAGAAGCCTGACATAGTTTGATAGTAATGCAACATAATGATGCTGATTTGCAATACATGTCAGTGCTAAGAGTATGTGGGTGATTAACTTTACAAGTGGAAAGAATTTTAAGTGAAGCCAGCACAGTATCAGCCTTTACACTTTAAAATGGTTTGATGATGCAATTCAGTCATTGGCAGTGGGAGCAGCACTGCTCCTTCGGTAACACTACGGAAAACAGGAAATCACTGGGTGGAAGGTGTCCCCTTATTTACAAGAAAAGGCAGCTGAACAGAAGCCAAATGGTAGCAGAATCCAAGACTCTCATGGAAACTGAATGATAAAGATTCTCCTTGTGCATGACACTTACTGATGACAGAAGCACAGCTGCTTTCCAGGAGTTAGATTATACTCCTTCTCCTGCAGCAAGCAGTTTACATTTTTAAACACAGAGAAAGAAACAAGCTTGAGAGTCTATAGAAGTGGTAAGCTAATGTTTCTAACAATACTGAAGCCAAATTATTGTGGATCCTGTGCTTGAAACAGATGATCTGAGAATCTTAACTTCCTAGCCTGCAACTGATTTGAAAAGATACACGGTAGAAGCATTTACCCAATTCAGAACACGATAATAATATCTAGATACACAGATGGCATCAAGAAGGAGGCCCTCCCATGTCTGAAATGCATTGTGTTGATCAGAGAGCCCTAAGTACTTGGCAATAACTAACACGCGTGGTTTCCTTCTGAGGATTTGTTACAATATCCACATGCGCAATCAAAATCGTAGTATCTGTTCATGCACACAAAACTCTCTAGCCCATATTCCAAGAAGAATCTCTAAGTCAAAAGCATGAGATAGCCATCTAAGCCACTAAAGAGTGGAGAAAGATGCATCTCTCAGTCGTATAAGCTTAAGGCTACTAAGTACACCAACGTTTGCTACAAAACATGACATTTTACAGGTTATCTGCTGTAATTTTACTTAATATCTTAGCTTTATGAAGTATTTGGTCCTTGTTCCCACTCTCATTTCATTCCTAACAAGCATAAGTTACAGTCACAGGTCAGAACTGACAGATCCTCAACTCAAGTCACGAATAACAGACTTATTAGACGAGACACATTAGAAGTGCCACACTCAACATATTTCTGCACATTTAAAAAAAACAAATCATGTGCACAAGTTTACATGTCATACTACCGTTAAGAAACTTCATCATTACAGACAAAAGTTTGACACTGATTACACTTCTACACATCATACACTTCATATATAACAACAGAGTGGAAGTAGGTTTCATTCTGCTCACGATGCTTTCTCTTCTGCATGTCAGATTTCAAAGATAAATACTTTGGTTTCACTCAAGTACTTGGCATCCCAATTCTTCCACTGTTCTTAGAAAAATGGCATGGTTTTCCTCTTAGTAAACTCCTACACAACAGCCGTAAACTCTTTCCTTAAATCTATGAGGATCACCAAAAACTCAAAAAAACCCCTTTAAAAATAGTTTTCTGCTTTTTGTTTACTGACACAGCAAAGAGAGTAAATGTTTATGGACAAAGTGAATTAGAGATGTTCCATGAATACTTCAACACTCAAAGCATTAGAAGGCCAAGAAATCTTTAGAAAACTTATCGTTTAAGATGCTCAGGAATAATATACGGAATATTATTTTTATTTCATAAGGTTTTTTTATTCTTCTAGAATAAAGGTCTTGTAGAAGACCTCAATCTCAGAATAAATAAAGGGAAATTCAGAAAACAAGATAACCCTATTTAAAAGCTGTATGCATATATTGCACGCTAGTGTAAGGCAAATACACCATGATACTACATGTTTTATTTTCTAATCAAACAGTAGAGTTAAACACCTACCAGCCATTCTCTCAGAAGCATAGTAATTTCCGATGACTTCATACTGGATATCAACAGTTGGCACTATATTTGGATGAGTCACTTCTACTGTCAGCAAGATGCCCATCAGCAAGTTCACCACCTGAGAAAGATCACAGTTACCTAAAGGTTATTTATACTGCAACAGCTATGATCTTTTTAAGGACACACTAATAAATCTTTTATTTCAGTTAGATATAAACTTTGCTTTGCCTGTATGTGGAAGTTAAGGAAAAAAGAACCCAAGTTATGATTAAATTTCAAGTTGATTTAGTTAAACCACTACCAAAAAAAAAAAAAAAACCCAAAAACAAACCAGGAGAGCACTGGGCACTTGCTAGTTTTAACGAATAGCCACTAAATAACTTTGCAAATCAAGAGGATGAATAGGGTTTGTAAGGATTCAAATGACGTAATGAAACCGATGCCACACGATGAATGCACAGAGTCATGAGCTGGAAAACTGGAAACAGTTAAGAGAGGCCAGGAAGGAAAAGGTACGACAACAGACACAATGAGTAACATTGGGAAAGAGTTTCTGCTTTCTACAAGAAATTGAAAGACAGAATTAATTTAATGCACAAATAAGGTACTGCACCCTACTCTTTCAAATAGTGCTGGGAGGCGAGCAATACAAGGGGACGCCTAAGCATCACACAGTAAATACTGACTATGAGGGAAACTTCCATTACAGCTCTAATCCTCAAATGTAGCTTGCTGCTTAGTTTCTCCCATGTTACAGTTTTAATACAAGCAGGGGAGAACTGGCTCCCTCCCCTTCCTAGAGCATTTATTAAAACCTCATCAGTCCTTATCAGGAAGGTTACACAGACACAGGTGTAAAGAAATCTCACACGAAGATTGAGCCCCAAAATTTGTAAGCATTCAGCATTGGCTATGTGCTTACCGGTCTTTCTCCTCACTTACACTGCCACTGAAGACTACTTCTGTTGCCCCATTTTGGTACATACCAGAAATGCTTTCAGTAAGAGCTCAAAGAGTCAAAAGTAGTTTAAGCCTCTGCAAAATTGCCTTCACAACATTTATAACCTACTCAAGATTTACAAGGGCATAGTTCCCATTACTAATATCTGGAGAGACAGGCCAAAGAAAAAGGCTGCGTGTAAAAAAAAAAAAAAAAGCCATGATGGTATTTTCAAGCTGCAGTCCATTTCCAATCAGTATTCAGTACGGTCACCAGCACCAGCAGGATCTTTTACAATTAGCCTCAAAAACAAATAAACAGACTGGTTTGCAGTTCCTCACAACTTAAGAATATCTGCCAGATATTTCTTCTTTTATTGGCCTGGTTCCAGGAGTCAATGATAGGATAGTGGCAAGTTTATGCACAATTATCGACGTTTTCAATACGGGAAAAAGCTTTTGAACATTTAAAAGGAGTTTTAACTTTTAAGACTCACAGTTCCTACAAGCCTTCCTTTTTATAAAGGGTTTTGTTGGGTTCTTTTTTTTTCCTAGGGTTTAGAGATATCATGGTGATAAGCTTGCTTATACTTTCTACTAAATGGAACGCTTCAGTGAAATCCAAGCTGATCGTTTTGTAGAAACGCTATCATGCCATTATCTATTATACAAACTTATTAGAAATTCCACCTACTTTCAGCCACTTGCATCCCCCATTTCATGCCTTGGAATGTAAAATATAATAACTAGTACAGCTGGCAGTAAAGAACTAAGTTTAGCCACCAATATTTTCAGCCTCGAAATGAGCATATTTTCCTCCTTGCAAGAACTTCCCACGGGGCAAACTGTCAAGCTGCTCATCTGCCACTTGTCTTAAGTCTTTTATTTTGCTTCACCATTGCTCAAACGTATAGAATACTATACTCTCTCACCACTCCTGCTTAGTCTGGCTTTCTGCTTTCAATGTATTTTCAAGCCTATTTCCTCCTCTGTGTGACTGAACCAGGCATTTCAGCCTGTACTTTGGAAAATAACTTCCTGCTCTATACTTGTTTTAAAAAGCCTATGTCAAGGTTCAGATCTCTGGCAGGGCAGTTGAAACATTGATTTCTACTTCATAAAAGACAGAGAGACATGTTCAATTATAGCTAAATCATTTACTTGTTTAGACACAATCACCATTTTAACTTAAATAATGATAAAGTTCAGGACTCAAGACGATATTACTTCAACACTGAGTTTAACTGCCATGATAGGCTATCTGCCTCAAGATAAAGAGCAAGCAGCACTTGAATTAATATAGAATACTGAGGAATTTGAATGCCTTGGAATTGCAAGACTGTGATCCTACATCTGTCACTTTATTTTCATACTACCCATGGTCCTAATTTAGCATACAAAAGTCCTTAGTAATTTCACTAGTTACTGAGTGCAGTTCGAAGTATTAAAGCTTTATTTTCTCAATCTGAAATGGCATACAAGGAAAATAGGAAATTAAAGAGACATTCAAAATCCAATCTATTAGGGTCAGCGAGACAATAAAAATACTAACTTTAAAAAAAAAAAAAAACAAAAACAAATGAACAACCAAGAACAAACCCAAACCTCTGCCAATTAACACCCCAGGGCTTCCAGTACTCCATTACTGCTATTTGTATCACAACACTGAGCAATTCATCATATTCAACATATGGATTTCAATTACGAGTTACCAGTGACTCCAAATTAGGAGTCCCTCCAAGCACAAAGCCAGAGCCTGTACTCTAACTACTACCACTCTTCTTTCACAGAAGCTTGATAACAGCAAGACCACAAGGCTTGTTTCAAGTTGATAGTCAATGTGACTGGCAGCAGGACAATGGCCTGGATTGCAAGACACTGTCAGAGCTTAACAGAATATACTCACTGCAAATAAAATATATGTTCACAAATGGCCTACATAAAGGAGTCAGAAAAAACATAGCACAAGTAAGTCTCAGTGTAATCTGAAGATTAAAACCATCACCCACCAAAAAAACCCCACCAATGCTGACAAGCCAGCACTCAACAGATGGTACACTGTTCTGAGGTAACACCTCAGAAATCCCAGCAGTCCCCATCCTAGTCCTTCTTCTTAGGAAGTCAAAAAATAACATAAAACAAGTACGAAATGCCTGTTCAAATTCTTACTCAAAAGATGGTTCCACTACGATGAAAAACTTAGTTTAATTTTGTAGTAGTTTAAGAAGTGTATTTTACTCTTAAAAATGGGAAAACTGAGCTTAGTGGAAGTTCAGTATATCTTATATCAAAATCTAAAAATCCAATAGCTTGTATTAAAGTAGCAAGTCAGCATTTATTACAAACTGGTAACAGAAATATTAGCTCCCTATATGATCACAACTCAAAAGACTGTGGGACTATGAAAAGCATTAGCTTTTTATTTAGTGAGTTTTATCTCCATGGTATACATTTAGTGCCTAATCATGTAATTGCTTCACCTCTCTGGAGGCCTGATCATGAAGTCTAGGTTTCCCCAAGCACCCTGAGTGACTAAAAGTCTCAGGCATAAATTAGAATTCCTACTTATCATTTGCATATTTCCTCTTATGAGTGGGAAAGAAGAGGGAAGTTGCCTTGCACTACTATACTTTCTCATCTTCCTCTCACTTTTCCATTATTTTTCCTTAAACATGTTCCTGAAGAAACAAACCAAGATGGGGGTTTTGTTTTGTTTTTTTATTATACTGAAATAATAAAACCCGAAAAATAATAATTTTAAATAGGGCATTTCAGAGCTTCTAGCCCTGTCAAGATTAGACTGAGACCAGTTACGCTCCTTTGTTTCAGGAAGCCTTGTTCAGTGAACAAAGGACTGCAGAGATCACCCTGACCCTCCTGCTAACCAGTAGCAATTGCATCATTTTGACTCCGTTGCAGAAGTTTGCTGCCAGAACGAAACAACCACTCCCTCCAAAACAATGCTATTACTTTTAGCCTGTTTATTGAACTCTGATCTGATTTTTGCCAGGGCAGTGTTCCCGCTTCCGGTTTCTGGAAAGCGCTGTACCTAATATGAGAGTCTACAGGAAGAAACAAACTTCAAAGCCACATGTTTGCAGCTACGGAGCTAGGAATAGGAGGTTTCTTTTTCCTTCCTACACAGAACAGTAGTGGGTGTGTTGCAGAGTAAACCAAACTATATTAGTTCTGGAAGTCAAGAATGAGTCCATTAGAAATGCTCTTAACTCATCTTTTTGCAAATACAGTTTTATCTACGTATCAGAAACAGCAGCAGCATATGGACCAAACCATGCTTAAAAGATACAGTTTGAGCATAGCAGACATTTTAGAAGATAACGTCCTTGTTCTGTCTAGACTCACACGAGTATACAACAAGGACAGTGATATAACTGTTTTAGTGAGGAGATCAGTTAATTAGATGTAAGCTTTTAAGAGTATACAAATAAGCAAGGAATAGGAAAATGCCTAAAGAAATGGTTACATAAGAATAACACACATGTATTAAATAGCCAAAACTCTTATCTTACTAAAACATCTGGAGTAGATTGCTACGAGACTCCATTTTATGTTTGGTATCAAATTCCTTTAGGGCTGCACAGCACGAGAACACGGTGTATCCAGTAAATACAGGCTGACCAAGATTTTCAGTAACACAAAGTTATTGTTGAACTAAGCTTTCTCCCCCCCACCAAAAATCTACCTCCCTCGCAAAAAAGCCACACGAAACTAAAGGAACCAAACAAAAAAACCCACCCACACAGAAAGTTATTACTATTTGTCCCACTGTAACTTACAAGCACAGATTATGAAATTGATTTAGAAATACTTATCACAGGCTACTGTCTGAAAGACTGAAGTTAGTGATATCCTTCAATGGTGCATTAATTAACATGTCTATACCCTAGGCCATTTATTTTATTTTTTTTAAGTTAGTCAGCAGAAAAGATAAGTTTAATTTTCACTGTCCAAACTGTACTTTGCCTTCAAAAGGTATGAATTATAGTTGAATTCTGATTTAAGGCATTAGGCAAGACCACCTAAGTCTTCATGGTAAGACTTTATTTCAGCTCAAACAGGTAACAGTTGTCAGACTTCAAAGAGTTATCACCTTTTCCCACCTGACAGCTGGGAAGAAGTGGGTAAAAACTTTCAATGCATAATTTAACAAAGTGTTTGATACAGTTTATAGAAAACCACAGTGATGAAGTACTTCGCATGCACCCTACTACCCTGAACTCATCTGTATTTTTCCCTCTGGACACCTGCAGCCACTGAATCTGTAGCAGTCACGTGAGACCAAAGGAACACTTTGCCTCAGATACCACTCCGCCTCTGAAGCCATCAGCCTCATCAATGACTAGCATACTCTTCACCAGCCGTAAGCACTACTATTTGCATAGATTCAGACAGCAGGACGAGGTGCTGCATCCATGCAACAAGATGAAACGGAAGCACAGCAAGAGAGGTAGACGCTGGAAGCACTACTGGGCCTGTGACGGGGGAAAGCATGTCCCTGTCAAGCTCCTGGGTTTCTAGGTACTCCTGTGAGCAGGAAACGAAAGTGGGGAAGGCAGTAAGGTGTGTTTGTTCTATAGCAAGAATGAGCATTTCCTTACTGTTAACAATTTATGCTTTTACTTGGGGTACCAGAAGAACATTCTTGATCTCCCTCTATTAGTATGGGGTAAAACTTCTGGAAGTTTTGCAGGTTTCCAAAACAAGTCTGATGTTCATTACTGCAACAGACCTTACTTTTCTATTTTACATGTAGAACTAACAGTAGAACTTAATCAACACCAAGACATTATTTTTTCAATTTCTTTTCAGAAAATAATAAAATATCCCTTTCCTAGAGTTTTGTTACAGTTCCTACTCCCCTACCTTGCTTTTTCTTCCATTCCTCTCTCCTGACACTTTATTCTTTGTCTGTACTTTTTTTTTGTCCATGGAAGGACCAAGATGAGAAAAAATAAAGATCTCACCGTACTTGCTGAAGATAAACCACAAACTCTCCAAACTTAATCCCCATGCCTTTAAAAGCAGTTTCTGTGCATGGCTCCTTCATATCAAGGCACAAAAATTTAGCATTCTCTATTTTTACAATCTGGGGAAGGGTGAAGAATGCAGGCTCTGGTTACAGCTTCAGGAGGACAAGCTATGATACAACATTTTTAAACTAGCCTCACGTTTTTACTGCCCATGAGGGTAAGGGGAAGGAAAGATGAGGAAATGACTTAAATAAAGTAGAACTCAGTTCCCCTTTAAGAGAATTAAGGGAAGTTAAGGATCCAGGCCTTAACTTGCTGATGGTGCTTTCACATTTCTACTTTATTTCAAAACTATCTTTAATGCTTCAGCTTCACCACTAAACTCTTTTTCGGAGAAAAATCACCCATCAGTCTTGAAAACAAGAGGTATTTTGGAAAATAAACCTGTTTCTATCGCTCCCCAACCGCGGTGTTGAGAAGTACCGAATGACCAGGCACTTCCCTTCCCACCAAGCTCTTCAACAAGCAGAAGCCGTGCTCGCTTTGAAGACCCCCACCTTCCTCTCAGAGGTACTATGGGGAACCGCGTCTTGCCATTCTATTCTCAACACACCCCAAATTCCAGTCCCCCACGAGCGTTAGCATCTCTAAAGACACACGTTCAGTGCTGTTTGAAACGTTTAAGAGTGCCGACCCCTCCAATTTAAGGAAGGGAACAGTCACAGAACACACACACATCCCCCGCACCCCCGGCCCGGGCCCAGGGGCGGCGCGTGCGCACTGCTCACTCTGAGCCCCCCGCCCGGGCAACGGCCGAACCTGCCGCGCATGCGCGCTGCGCACGCCCTCCGCCCGCCCCCCCCCCAATCACCGCCCCCTCAGCGGCGGCCGACCCCGCGCCGGTCTCTCACCATGTACCAGGTGCCCAGGATAATGGTGCCGGTCCGTACATGGCAGCAGCCGCAACAGCGGGTGCTGTAGAAGCGGTCCCGGCTCCGCTTGAACGTCATGGTGGTGGTGGTGGTGGTGGTGGTGGTGGCGGCGGCAGCAGCCACGCTGACCTCCTGCCTGCAGGCTCGCCGCCCGCCCTCTACCAGTCACTTCCCCTCCGCCTCAGGGCCGTGAATCCCCCGCGCGCGCGTCACCTCCGCGCCGGCCAATCAGCCGCGGACAGCGGGGGCGCGAGGGGGGGGGTGTGTCCGCGGGAGGGCGTACGCGTTGCCGCGGCAACAGACGATTGGCGGCGCCGCGGGCCAATCGCGGCAGGCCTGTCGTTCACCTGCGGCGGCGGGGGCGGGACTCACCTGAGGCCAGGCCTGGGGCCCTCCGCGCCCGCCATGTTGGGGCCGAGCCACTTCCTCCCGCCGCAGCCACGTCAGGGCCGGTGCAGCTCCGCATGGCCCATCCCGCGGCGGCAAGCCCCTGGCAGAGGTCTCCTGGGGAACGACTCGCCGAGCTCATCCCACACAGTGTGGGTGGAGGTTGGCCGGGGCGAAGAGCCGGCGCTCGGTCTCCGCGCAAGCAGCCAGAATCCTACGGGGAAAACTGTGGTGTTATTTCAAGAAAAACCGGAGTAGGTGTCTCCTTATCAGAGCCCGAAGTGGCCTGCTTTGAGATACTACTAATATCGCATGGCTTTTGCTGAAATTCAGCCAGTGCCGTAGAGGGCTTAATTTGCCTAAACCCTTTTGCTGTTCTTTTGCATTAATTCCTTGGGTCACATTTTTAGTATGGTGTGTTACGTGATAAGAGGATATGTGCTAAGAGGGTAAACAGAAGAGGTGAGTTTTAGTCCAAAGAGGTGCTTTGCTTTACTTTTTTGTGAGTCAAAGTCCCTGTTTGCAAGTGGATAATAATAATAATACTTCATTAGTCCCACTGAAAATTGCAGGTGCTGCCAGATACATGTGTTAATTAGAAATAATGCATATAAATCCAAGTGCTGCCTTCATACGTGTATGTGGTAAGAGGCTGCCCCGCCACTTGGGACACCAGATCTGTTCCCGTATGGAGCTGGAGCTATAAACTTCCTCTGATGCAAGGGCAGCCAGGGGTTTTTGCAGACCTGAGTTGTTGATATAGACAGGCACGCAGTTTATTGTAACCCAGCTGCAAGTATTTCCTTCTTGGCCCCATACAACCAATTTGAGATGCTCACAGAACCATAAATATTTGCTGTGTGTATACACACCAAGATGTATGTCATATGTCAGTATTAATACTGAGTTTTTTCACTCTGAGCAATGAGAAGGTAATGAAGGTGACTGTACTTGTCTTTTTGATATATTCCAGATCCTACAATTAACACATTTTATTGTTTTAGCTACTTAGTCTATTTTTAAACATGAGCTGTTGCTGAGATGTTTGAAATTATTTACTTAAAGGCTTTAAAACTGACCTTTTTATTTCCAATCCCCTGTGTTCCATAATTGGTGTTTTTCTTCCTTAGGGCATATTTCATTTTTGAATAAACATGTTGTAAGTGCTGCTAAGACTGCTCTAACGATCCTATTATAAACTATTGTTTGTTTCTTTAGTGCCCCTAATGTTCTCAGCCCTGTGCACAGATGCTTAATTATCAACACTCTGATTTAATGTAGCAAAACCAGACTAATTTTAATCAATATACACTCATGCATGTAAATAAATAAAAAAGGAATGTGCATTTTGTTGTAATCAGTCATTTAAAAAATCAGTTTTCTCACAGATGGCGGTTGGGAAGCCTGAGCCAACTGTTTCTGCAGCACGCACGCCTGAATTGATTGCATTGTTCCTGTGGAGCTGAGAGAGGCTCTCCCTCCTCTTGGTCTGTCCCTGGGTGAAAGAGGAAATCACAGGATGAGAGTGAGTCAGAAGAGAAAGCAGGAGCCTCTCGCTGGAGTTAGGCCATCGGCTTGGAAACACCTAGATTCCATTCTCAATTTAAATGGTTTGTGAGGTTAGTGTTCCAACTAAATCTTGCAGTCGGACACTCTGCCTTCACTAGTATCACTGTCAGCTCTCATGTCAGGCTCAGATCTTCAGGGCTATTTTCATGGGATGAAAGAAATCTTAATTAAGCGTTCATATCTTTGTCAGCCAGGCTCAGAATAAAAATTGATGCGGTTCCCTTGAGCTTCACTGCTTATTAGACCCTGCAGACAACAAAGATACTGGGAAGAATAATGTGAATGTCATTTAACATCACAAAGCAGCTTTCCACAGCAGGATAGGCTGATGTGGAAGTATTGAGTGGGCATAAAAAAGCCTCTTCACTTTCTCCTCCCTTCAAAAAAAAAGAGGAAAGATTAAAAAGAGTATTTTGCGAATGATTGCATTGTTTCCTGTACTTGGGGGAAGAGAGAAGAGGTTAATGATTTTAGTCCTACCCTTTGTGAAAGATTCCGGTTCTTCCATGCCACAAGCAGCCCCGATGACCTCAGGCAAGACACCTCCATCTCTCTGAGCCTTAATTCTCTCCTTTTTGCTAGTTCAGAGAGGATTTGTGAGGCTAAATGTATGAAAAATTCTGAAGGGCTCAGCTTACAGTCATGACAGCCAGAGCAAAATCTCAGAGAGACAGAGAGTACTGGTGATAAACTTTTCTTCCCAAATAGCAGAAAGACCTTGACATTGCAGGAGCAAATCCTCCACTTCCACAACAGTAAAAGCAGAAAGCCCTACACTTATCTGCAAGCGAGAAGCAGCTGCAAAAGAACATTCAAATTCCTTTACCAGCATGACACTTAACTCCTTCCCTCTCAGCAGGTAGGGAGGGAAGGAGTTTAGATGTCACAGTGTTCCTCATTAGCCCAACTAGTTAGGTCTTTCAAAATCCATGTCTAGACAGCAGATTTGAACTTCTGTCATGGCAATGTTTTATCAAACACAAATTATTAGTTCTGAATAATCATTTTTTAAAATAATATAATAACACACGTGACAGCAAAACAGCTAGGATCATGTCAACGACAGCCTAGGTTGCATTCTCCTTCAGCTTCTTCAAAAAATTAAGTTCAACCCCAGCAAGATGTCAAAACAATACAGCACTAAGGCTGTTTTATGCTGATTTTTGTAATTCCACAGTCTCTCCCTTTTGTGCCATTCTTCAGTCTAACCTTGGCTAAAAGCTGTTGTTTTAGACTCATGCTGTAATGACTTCTCCTCTGCGTGCACTGAACTATTGCCAGGTTGCTTCTTATCAACACTTATAAATACTTAAAGGGAGGGTGTCGGGAGGATGGGGCCAGGCTCTTTTCAGTGGTGCCCGGCAACAGGACAAGAGGTAACGAGGCAAAAACTGGAACATAGGAAGTTCCACCTAAACATGAGGAGGAACTTCTTTACTTTGAGGGTGGCAGAGCCCTGGCACAGGCTGCCCAGAGAGGTGGTGGAGTCTCCATCTCTGGAGACATTCCAAACCCGCCTGGATGCATTCCTGTGTGACCTGCTCTGGGTGACCCTGCTCTGGCAGGGGGTAGGACTAGATGATCTCCAGAGGTCCCTTCCAACCCTTCCATTCTGTGATTCTGTGGTTATGAAAGATGAGGTACTGTCTTGCTTCAGCATTTGCTCTGTGTGTGTGTGAGGGGAAACCAACACACCATGAGTTGGTAATTGTATGTAACCTCCACGGGCAGAGTTCGTATCACTTCATAATGAAAATATTGTCCTGTTTGGGGTTGGGGAAACTGAGGCACAGTGAGACAAACTGATTTGACCAACACCACAAAGGCTAATGAAAGTGATAGGAACATCAAGCAAGTCTCCTGTCCAGTGGCCTTTTTGCCAGGGAATAAAAGGCGCGGTGCAGGACATGGAGCTCTTCCATCCCAAGTGGAAGGCTCTTGACTGTGAGGGCAGTAACAAGCTACTTCTATAATTTTTTTCTGTACCTTTATGTGTGTGTCTGCTACTCTGCATGATAAAATAAAAAAAAAGGAAATGTGACTTTGCTTCTCAGACTTGGTTATTTTCTACATTGAACAATCATTTTAAATAAAAAAAAAAGCAAGGTTTTACATCATCCCGAAGAAACTGATGTACTGATGTCTTTACACAGATACAGCAGTATCTAACACCAGATCCCCTCAACAGCATTTAGAAAAATCAATAGAACTGGGGCAGAAGATGTGAAAAATATCCGGGCTGAGAGCATGGATTGGCTTTTTGCTTCCTTAAAAAAGATAAGAATGATAAGAATGTAGGGGAGTAAAAGCAAAGCATTAACATATCAATGAGGGGAAAAAAACCCCTAAAATAAATCAGTCAGGAGGGAAACTTTCCTGTTGGTGACTCACACAGTGAAATCCTCTGTATCCTGAAGTCAGCATTACCAAATTTTACCAGCCTTTTTCTGCAAGATGGATTCTGCTAGAAGAAAACAAGCTAATGCAGAGATTCAGTGGTTTCTTGTAAAAGAGATAAGAAAGTAATAAAAATGTATCACGATGAGTTTTGTGGTTATTGGATTTTACTTTTGTTTATTGAATTAATCAACATCACTTTAGGATTCTTAATGTAATGTTCCAAGCTTCTGTACTTTTTGTTCTAGCTGATCGCTGTTAACAATATGAATTATCTTTTACCAGCAAGGGTCAATTGAACTCAGTTCCAAACCTTTTAACTCGTAACAGATGGATCAGAAAGTCAGGGTTAGACAAGCAGCTAAAATATGACAGAATGACGTAAAACTTGTATTAGCAGAAGACTGCGTTTCTGGGTTACTTGCTGTATGCTCAGGTCTTCTGAATATCAAACACTGAATAAAAATCCTTGTATTCATTTACAGAATCAAAATCTGCTAAACTTAAAGAGCCATGATTCATTTATATCAGCCTTCATATAGCTGAGGAGCTATAAAAATGTCTAAAAATAACAGACAGCATTTTCCTCCATCTAACATGGCAAATTCGGGTATCTCGGTGCTTTCACATGACTAAAAATGAGTGCTGGAAACAGGAAATATCCCATACTTTCTGTCAGTCTCCTCCTCCCAGCCCTCAGCCTGGACTTGCCGCTACATGAATCTTGGCAGGGTGAACAGGAGGAGCCTGAGGACCTGAACGTTACCTGCTCAGGGAAGAAGGAAGAGTTGCCTTCTAGTAATTGTCATTTCTTTACATGTTGGCTCTTTGAATGGGTTTGCAGCTTGGGATGTCAGCAAAGGTTTCAGCTGGTGCTGCCAAAAGTGCTTGATTAACTAATTAGCTTGATTAACTTGATTAACACGACTCTGTAACTAACTTACCGTACTCAGAACCACCACCAAAGGAAAATAGTACACGGATACAGAAATCAAAGTCTGATGTAAACTCAAGTTTACCAAGTTTCTAGTAGTCTCTTGATGGGATGGTGCAAGGGTCAGTTACTGTTGCAGTGGCTTTTTCCCAAGGCAGCACAGGGAGTTTGTTTCTGAGACCGATGCATTACATTCAGTAATCACTTTTTTTTTTTGTTTCCCAGTAATTACTTTCATCCTTTCAGTACAGGAGGACGCATCTTCTGCAGATGAGAACGTTTGCGGAGCTGAATGTCAGCGATGGCATATACCAGAAAGTTCAATTTGCCTTGAAAGAACCCCTGGGTCTGGTTGAGTACGATCACAGAAGGGGGACAAGATTTCCTACATCTGATCTTTATAGCCCATGACTTAAAATCCCACTCTCCTCACAAGAAGCCAGCTACCCTTGGAGCATTTCCAGTACTATGGAGCAGGCCCGTGTTGTTAGCATAGTAAATAAATAATTTTCTGCCAAGCAATTAGCATGTCTACCTGATACTCGGCTCACGCAAGTATGTCAGCTCTGCCACTGAGCTGCAGATTGGGTGGAGCCTTGATAATTATAGACGATTACAACGATCAGTTACAGATAATTATGGAACAGCTGGCCAAATTCCTCTCTGCAGTTGCCCCACTTAACCCTGATGGCGTTACACCATGGTTGGAGCATGAAGCGAAGGTTCAGCATCTGCATCTGCATGTTGCAGTCTGCCTGGGAGTAAACACAGCTTTGTAGGTCAGGAGTTCATCAATTACAGCGTCAACCACAGCTTAATGCCTGAGATGCTCAGGGACCCATCCCTTAGGGATATGGCCCTATTATTAGGGATATAGCCAATCTTCCACCTCCAAAAGGCTTCCCACAAGAAAGAGCATCATTACAAAAATAGAGCAGACTGAGCTTAAGAGAAAGTTGGAACTTAAAGCGGTGTTATTTCATCATTTGCAGCTGTAACAATTAATTGCTTGCTCCTAACCAGATCATAGATGTTTTCCCAGCCACACTTCATCCCACCTCCCATGCCGTGGCTGTACCAGAGGCTTGATTTCCAGCCGCTGGACCATCTGCAGGCGCAGTAAGAGCTTTTGGCTGTTCCCAAGGCATGTGCCACTCAAACAATTAATAAATTGCTTAAGAAAAAGGCGGGGGGAGCCATCTGGATCTGGCCCATGAACTGGCAATTAGACCACACTGGGTTGATGAATGGCCAAAGAGAGGCTACTCCAGATTTACTCTTCCAAGGGATAAGTTATACAGAGAATAAAAACATTCAGCTATGGCACAAGCAATGCTACAACCTGTTGGAGGGATGTTGAATCTCTTTGCACTTGCACTAATCTCCAGCCAGTAAGGATCAGAGACTAGGAGGATGAGCATATCAATCATAGAATCATAGAATCGTCTAGGTTGGAAGGGACCTTTAAGATCATCAAGTCCAACCAGCAACCTAACACTGCCAAAACCACCACTAAACCATGCCCCTGAGCACCACGTCTGCCTGTCTTTTAAATACCTCCAGGGATGGCGATTCCACCCCTTCCCTGGCAAACATGTTTGTTTAACACTGCTGGTGCCAGACGCAGGATAGCAGGCTGATGATTTGCGCAGGATGGTTAATTCTCACAGAATAGAAGGGGAGACGTCTTAGAAGCATGGAAAGCAGGGAGCAGCCTGAACAAGCAGTGATGAAAGGAAGAGGAGTTTCATAATGGTCTCAAAGGTCTGCTTTTCAAAGTTGCTGGCCATCTGCAAAGACCATTTGTTAAGCTGAGCGATGGTTTTTCAGCCTCTGAGGACTAGGAAGTGAAAGAATGGAAGTTAACAGCAGCTGCTGAGCACTTTGTGTTTTGGTTGGGTTCTTTTTCTTTAACCTCAGTCCATTGACCGAGGAACCAGACCCTCAGCAAACCTTCCCATCCCTGACAGCCCCAGCAGCAGCAGCAGCGCTGGGGGATGTGGCACAGAAAGGCTCCCAGCACTACTGCAGCCACATCAACCAAACGGTACCCAGCACCCAGCAGGGCGAGGGAGGTGGTTCTCCCCCTCTACTCTGCTCTGGTGAGATCCCACCTGGAGTACTGCATCCACCCTTGGAGGCCCCAACATAAGAAGCACATGACCTGTTGGAGCAGGTCCAGAGGAGGCCACGAGGATGATCCGAGGGCTGGAGCACCTCTGCTATGAGGACAGGCTGAGAGAGTTGGGGTTGTTCAGCCTGGAGAAGAGAAGGCTTCGGGGAGACCTTATAGCAGCCTTCCAGTACGTAAAGGGGGTCTACAGGAAAGCTGGAGAGGGACTTTTTATGAGGGCATGTAGTGATAGGACAAGGGGTAATGGCTTCACACTGGAAGAGGATAATCTAAAGATTAGATATTAGGAAGAAATTTTTCACTCTGAGGGTGGTGAGACACTGGAACAGGTTGCCCAGAGACGTTGTGGATGCCCCTTCCCTGGAAGTGTTCAAGGCCAGGCTGGATGGGGCTTTGAGCAGCCTGGTCTAGTGGGAGGTGTCCCTGCCCATGGCAGGGGGGTTGGAACTAGATGATTCTTTAAGGTCCCTTCCAACTCTAACCATTCTATGATTCTATACCCATCCTAAGTAGCATGGTACCGATACAGCAGATGAGTCACACAAATGGTACGTTGCCACCAAATTTGCCCTGAAGAGAGCTCTGCAATTATTTAGGAAAGCCTACGATCAACAGTATTTAGATGCGGGAGTGTATTTTCTTTGCCCTCATTAGAATGTGGTATTAAATAAGGTGCTGCTATAAATTCCCAAGCCCATCTGTATTACAGTGATGACTTCCCATCTGTGAAACAGTGGAGCCAGAAGAAAAATACAGCTCTCCTCATACCACTGATGTCAGTCAGAGTGGTAGTGATGAATTTGACAGAAAAACTGGGTAATATAATTTGCTGCTGCTTGTCATCAGCACCGCAGTCAACTTGCCAGTGTTACAGGCCTTGATTCTTCTTTTATCCCAACAACAGAAGAATGTCATGAGGATTTCCTAAACATAAAAGGGTTCAGATGGAGGAAATCTCTTAAAAAACATTTACAGTACGTCGAAAAAGCTTGAAAATGAAATGGTTTTATCCAAAAACATGTGCTCTTGTGCACACACATACAAACTAACTAAATGACACTGCTCGTGAGTGCTGGGCTTTGGGCAAAAGTTTTTATTTTTTATTATAAAGACAATGAACATTTGAAATACTGTAACATGTAGAAATAAAACATAATTACACAGAGATCAAAAAGTTTGCAAGCAGATATAGAGAAAAAAGCAGAAGAAATCTGGAGTCTACCACCCTTGTCAGCTTCTCTTTATCTCCTTCATTCTTTTTTTTTTTTTTTTTTTTCTTTTTGATCACAGAGGTTATCTTCAATGCTAAACAAAGACCTTGGGCAACATCCTGGCCCCAATGAGGTCAATGAATGTTTTCCATTGGCTTCAGAGGCAGCAGAACTTTACTCATTACCCACATACTCATTAACACATCTTCTAAAGCCTTGAACTTGCTGTACTTGTTTCTCGGGTGAGGCCATGCATTTTCTTGTTAGGCATCTGCTCCAAACCAGTTACTTTTCAGATAAAAGCCCTTTGGTCTGTTCAGTCAATTCATAAACTGCCTGTATTTCCCCTACACCGAGACACAAACGCCAAGGCGTGCAGATTCTAGACAGTGAGCTGCTAAGTGGCAGCAGTTGAGGATTAGCCCTCACCTGTCTGAAACAATCCTGCTGTGCTAAACGTCAGGGCGCACTGTACAGCTGGCTACCCCAAAACCCACAGCACGGGAGAACTGCCCTTTTACATATCGTAGCCAAGCTCCAAACACAAATACGTTGCTGCAATTAATTGCTTCTCTGAAGGCCGCAGCCGCTCTGACAGCTGTGCAACAGATGAAGGCTCTCAGGTAAAAGCGCTGAGCTGCAGGTAACGCTCAGACAAGCCACCATCGGGGACTGGGTGGCTGCGATGGCAGAAGCACAGAGCACATTTGGCTCAGTGATGCAAACAGGAGTGCCGCTGTAGGGGTGTAAAGCCATTAACAGCCCTCGTTACTCAATGTCCTGCGTGAAATTGAGTTTCACAGCATCAGCCCGATGCCTATGGACATGCAAACTATTAACATGCATCAGTCAGGTAATCTGCCCATACAATCTCCAAAGGCACGAAGTCGAATGCAGATGGAGAGTTGACAACCATTATCTCATCCTTCGAGGCAGCACTTCTAGGATGGGTCAGGTGGAGGCACAGCCTCAGGACCACCTAAGAAACCCTCACAGCTACCACCAGAGCTGCAGCTCCTCCAGGGATAAAGGGCTCCAGCTTTTAGTGGTGTCAGCTCAGTGCTATTTATAAACCATAGTATTCGACTTTGATGCGGTCCCTCCTCCATACTATAAGCCCTCCGACAACGAGAAATAACACACTCTTTAATAAATACTAAAATGAACATTTTTTAAAATTTCATTCACAATATTTAAGTTACAAAATGATAAAAACTTCCAAACATCAGAGTAAGAAAAATGATTTCAAAAAGTTACTTCAGTCTACTATAAGTACAAAAGCAACATGCTTTGGACATACAGACTTTACACTTTAGCCCATGAAATCTGAGGAGATTTCTCTCTCGTGAAATCTGAGGAGGAAAAAAAAGGGTTTAGACCATCTTTCCAAATGAGTTTAAGATCTCCTCTAGAACTTCTCCCTTGTGGAGCAAGCCAGCCTGATGTGGGGTGAGAAGTACAAATATGGCAAGGTATGAGGCAAAAGTCTGACTGTAGCAGCCAAGAACGATTTAAAAGATTTAGAAGGTTGGAGAATGATCCATGTTGTTCTCCCTTGGTCTCTGAACAGTGCTTCCTTCTGGGCATTAGTAGCCAGTCGATGAGCATCGCTGCAAAAATGCCAGAGACCAGCTGGTGGAGCCTCCATGGAACCGAAGTACAATCATGGTCAGGTACGTCCCAACCGTTTCTACACTGGTGTATAACATTACAAGCTGACAAACAACGTGACAGTGAAAAACTGAAAGGACTTAATGCAACCAGTCAAAACCCATTCAACAGCTTTTAATCAAGGGCAGCGGTTTGTAACGAAGAGCCGCTCTGTTCCACCGCCCCCTCCTGTGCACAGCGTGCTCATTCTCTCCCGTCTCTCACACACTCACGCTCTCTGGCTCTCTCGCCGCTCCTCTCCTCCTCTTCCTCTTGCTGGGAGGTCTCCTGGAGCCTCTCTTGACTTTAGGCTCAGTGTGGCATGGCAGAAAGCAGAATCCTTGCAGCTCATCGGCACGCCTGCCCCGTTGGGTTGTCGCTCCAGCAGCTGCACGGTTCCCTCAAGTCTCCTTCTTCATTTTCTTCCTCTTCCTCCTCTCCTTTTTCCCAGGTACACCTGCCATACAAACAACAGGGGCCAGTGCACAAAGCTTCCACGTGCAATCACGGCTCTGGGAATTGCTGGCTTTTCATAGGATCATAAAATTGTCTAGGTCAGAAGATCTTTAAGATCATCAAGTCCAACCATTAATGTAACTCTGACAAAAACCACCACTGAACCATGTCCCTCAGCCCCACATCTACCCATCTTTTAAATACCTCCAGGGATGACGATTCCACCACTTCCCTGAGCAGCCTGTTCCAATGCTTGACAACCCTTTCGGTGCAGAAATTTTTCCTAATATCTAATATAAACCTTCCCTGGCACAACTTGAGGCCATTTCCTCTCATCCTATCGCTTGTTACCTGGGAGAAGAGACTGACCCCCACCTCTCTACACCCTCCTTTCAGGCAGTTGTAGAGAGTGAAAAGGTCTCCCTCAGCCTCCTTCTCTCCAGGCTGAACACCCCCAGCTCCCTCAGCTGCTCCTCACAAGACTTGTGCTCCAGACCCCTCACCAGCTCCGTTGCCCTTCTCTGCACCCACTCCAGCACCTCAATGTCTTTCCTCAGTCTTTCACCAGAAGAAGGGTATTTTTGGGTTTTTAGATGTGTTTTAGAAGGGCTACCTACTTACAAGGGGAATCCAAAGTCACGGGGAGGGCTCTCAATGTTTTTAGTGGGCTCCAACTCACACATACATTTGCTTACGTTTCACATTTAAAAGCGCTGTGCAAAAATTACTCCCACTAAATGCAATAGCAGTTTTGCTCATTAACTCTGGCAGGAGCCAGGAGAACAGTCTGTCACAGAAAAAAATATAATGGAGCCTCTCTAAGAATTAACACATTCAGCTAAAGGAGAAGCACGTTGCCTATTCACTTATAAATGCATTTGTGAACACTTCTCAGATTATGCATTTTTCTGAAACCAAAATTCATCAGATGTGCAAAACCAATCACTTACCGTTATTGGGTGAATTATTAGCAACGTCCACGGATTTTCTGAAGGAAGCACAGACTGCATCACTGCTATGTTCTGTAGATATCAAGTCTCTTGGGCCTTCTTCCATTCTTGTTCCCAAACCTTGCTGGGGCTTAATTGAAACAATATGCTTCACTAAGCTTATGAGTTAAACGAAGCATATGCGAGTACAAAATATGAGAGAAAATGCCATTATTGGAGGGAATTAGGGTATTTAAAGAAACTGCAGGACAAATTACTTTTTAAATGGTTAGAATATTCTGGCATGTCATCCACCTACATCCTGTTCATTTGTTTTAGAAGGGATTAAAGTATTGAAATTGTCTTTCATTACCATCTTTCCCCTTGTTTTCCCTCGTGAATAGAAGAACAGCAAGATATATTGAGGTGAAGGTACTGTAATTGGATAGTGAGACTGCAGATGAAGATGTGCCCACAGTCCACAGAAATACTGGCGGCAGCACAGGGAGTTTGATGACCGATGTTGAATATCTGGTTTCATAAGTAATTTCATGTTTTTATGTCCATCTCCAAAGGATGAGCTTACACAGCAGCATTTGGGGCTGACGTGCAGCACAAACTCCTCCTGGCCCATCATAAACATGCCAGAAGAAACAATGCCGTCCTGAGGAGTCTGAACAGCACTACTAAGATTATTCATTAAGGTACATACAAAGCTAAAGCAACTAATTGGATGTGCAAGAGAGAGAGGGTGGCCTGGCAGCACTCCGGTAACTGATGGGTTGTCCTAATGACCATGAGGATTGTGGTCAGTGAGTTAGTTAAAAGCTTTTCCCTTAAAATGGGAACATCATGAGTTCAGGAGCAGAATTGTCCCAAGGATCAGGAGAGACCACAGTGGGCGCAAGGGCAAGACAAACAATACCACAGAGCCATACAAGTCTAGAGCAACATATTCAGTGACAAGTGAGTGAAAAACAATTAGGACATTTTGGGGGGTCATCCCCCCCCACACCCCATTTCTCATTTCACTGAGCAGTAAGGACATCACAGCCAAGGACTGCTCCAAAACCCAATCAACACTCTACTCCTTTGTACTTCCCATCCCAAACGGGGTGACATTTTCCACAGCCTTTCTCTTTTGCACTCTGAGACATATTTCTCTCAAGAAGCTTTTCACTGGTATAACATCAGTCTCACTTTATCTTCACTGGGTTTTGGGAACCACTTTTGCATTACTGTTAGTATCTCCAGGTGACCTGCCACAGGTAAAACACAGCCCAGTTGTACACTAAACTTGGAGTGTGTTTGCCTGAGAAAGCATTTTTCCTTCCACGATTAAAGCCATCTGCTCCTCTCCGCATTGCAAAATCAAACTGTTTTGTAAGTATGTTAGGGAATACTGTGTTGCAAAAATCCACTGGTCACTGTGCTTACCCTTCTTTTATGTGAGGGCAGGGAGAGGGGAAGGAAAAAAAAAGAAAAAAAAAAAGAAAGAAAAAAAGGAAAAAAGGGAAAAAAGAAAAAAAAAGGAAAAAAGGGAAAAGAAGGATAAAAGGAAAAGAAAAAAGGAAAAAAGGGAAAAAAGGAAAAAGGAAAAAAGAAAAAAGAAAAAATGTTGCCCCTTAGGTCACATCATCCTAATGGAGAAGACACCCCCCCTCTGCTCTTGGAAAACCAGATACTGCTCTGGGAATACAAAATACTCACACGCCTCAGTCCCGCTCCACCCCTTGCTTCCTTCACTTCAGCTTTCTTCTTCTGCTGCTGCTGCGTTTTGCTTTTCAGTCCAGAAAGGCAGAAATGAATGCCTGCTTTGCCTTTTGGCAAATCCTGAAAACATCAGGGATCGTATAAGAGGAGGCCTGGGATGGCTGATGCATGGTTTTTTCAGGAAAACTGATGACCTCCAGGAGTGTACAAGCAGGGCGTTTCTCTGGATAAGGTACACACCTTGGCTTAAGCCAGCGGTTTGCAAAAGCTCAGCACGCTCTTCCCGCTGCTGCCAAAGAGGGACATTTCCCTGGGCTTCTAGAAAGTATTTCAACAGCAAGCTTTCTGCTTTTATCTCTCCACCCAAGCTACCACTGTATCACTATCAGCAAACCTTAAATAAATACACGTAAATAAATACATCCCAGCTGGGATGGTGGGAAGGCTGGTGTCAGTTGTGGGCTCTACACAGGTATTCAGGAGGGTCAGTGGCTGTAGAAAGAGCTCATTCACGCAGGGTGGCAAATACCAATGTTTGCAGCAATGCCATCCAGATGATGAACTACCAGAACCAGACAATTCTGCCAGCCCATCTCACACGTCCTGCAATCTCAGCTCCAGCTACCTCAGACAGGTCAGGGGAGTGACCACACCAAGCGCCTCCTCCCAGCATGAAAAAGACCCCACAATGGCAGGAGTCTGGCTGTAGGGCTGGACTGGACACCCCAGTCTGTCTGAGACTGGCCCCAGTGGAACAGGTCTCCCTTGGTCACCAACGCCGCTGCCTCACCTTCTCCTTCTCATCCCCTGCCTGATGCTCCTCATGTCCTGTCCAATTTCCCCACTCTTCCGTGGGAGCCTTCCAGTCGGAGTCTAGGTCAATCGCTGAAGGGTCATCTGTTAGAAGAAGCATAAGAGTGAGTTATGTTCAAATCCATACTGCTTCCCAGGCTCATGCTAGTAATGCAAACACCGCAAAGAATATCTGTCATCTTCCCGCTTGCCGATGGGATGTCTGGGTGTGCAGGTATGCACCAGCGTCTTAAACATATTTAAAAGAAGAATCC
Source organism: Fratercula arctica (assembly GCA_947846985.1). Classification (NCBI taxonomy): domain Eukaryota; kingdom Metazoa; phylum Chordata; class Aves; order Charadriiformes; family Alcidae; genus Fratercula; species Fratercula arctica. Next base: position 113,893,549 of record CANTUZ010000003.1, read on the forward strand.
ATTGACTGCTAATTCGCAATTAGTGACTGGACTCTTCAGGACAGGAGGAAAATTAAAGAAGGGCAGAAAAACACATGGAGGAACCAAAGCCCTTCCAGCCTGCGCTTCAGTGAAACAAGCTTTAAAAAACTAATAGCATGGCTTGTCAAACATTTTCTTTTCATTTCATTGATAAGGATTCAGGCGTATCCAGAAACACTGGCAGAAACGGCAGGCTCTTCCCCTCACTGCAGCACACCATCCTCAGGGCAATTATTTGTATGGAAAAGTCATGTTAGCAAAGGATTTGTGCATTTGTTAATGCTCTCATTGGCTGTTCTTTCCAATAAAAAAATAGTACCGAATGCATTTTTGACTTCATCTTCCTCTTCCATTTCCTTTCCTTGAATGTAAGCCAGACAGGCACCATCACAGCACAGATTTCCAAAGCTCCTTAACATGCAACGCTAAATATGCATGAAATAGGTAACACCTACCCTGCATCGAATCTGATCATTTCATGGGGGCTAGGCAGAAAGCGTTCAAAAATCTTTTAGGTTTCTGCATGTGCCAGCATCTGGTCCCTTTGAAAATCTGGCTGCGAGCCCTCAGCTGCCTCTCCACAAATCACTGGCAAATGATCCGCAGGCAAGAAGGCAAAACAGACCAGTCTAATTTCTTTGCCCAAACTGAAGGAGGTGCAAAAAAGCAGATAAATCAGCGTTAAGATGTTGAAAGGACTACTCGATTCTTTTTTAACGCTTTGAATGTAACAATCTTAAGTCTTATCCTAACAGGAAGAAAGACTTTCAAAACACAGCATATAATAATAACTCTTAGCTGATCACGTCTCTTAAAATAAAAACAAATATAAAAAAATCCCAGGCTGGACGGAAAAACTTCTAGTTGAAGCAGGGCCAAACCCAAAAGCATGCTGGGGATGATAAAAAACTGTTTCCAAAAAGTTCCTCTGTCCAGTTTGCTGCCAAATGTTATAAACATGATTATAAACATTGCTCAAGTTTCTCAGTTTAAAATGCATGCCCTGTACATAGGCAGTATTTCTTTCCTTCTTCAAAAGGAACAGGAACAAGTATTTTCTAATGTATTCCCCCCCTAAAAAATCCAGTCTGAGTATTTTAGGCAAATGAATGCATCTTGATTTGAGAGATGCAAAATATACGCGAATGGCTTAGATGTCTGAAGAACAGTTTGTGTAGGCTGCAGCATGGGATTACACCAGCAAAAAGCTTCTCCTGCTTCTCCCCAGTTAGGTTACACGAGGGTCCGGCGCACAAATTCTGTAGGATTTAGCTGTTGTGGTTGAAGGCAATCCCAACCCGCGTCCTCCACCCCATATCTAGGCCAGAAGGTACCTCGGGGTGAGGACGCAGCAAGTCCCAGCCCCACAGCCCGTGCGTGCACGCTCTGCCTCCGCACTGATACACCACGAGTGTGCCGTGGCAGCAAAAAATATAGGCAAAACCCATGCTGCTAGACAGGAGGCAAATTCTGGCTACCAGGAGGGTGCACAGCATGACACAGGGGCTGGTGAAATAGCACCGAGTCTTCAGGAATGACAGTCCCTCCTGAGCTGCAGGGCAGCAGCTCTGCCAGTGGATGCTTCTGTGGGTGTGCAAGAAGAACGGACTGTAACTTAAGGAAGGCACACTGGAAGCCAAGATTATGTTTTTCACTTCCGATCTCTTAAGCAGTATGTTTATGTACTTATTTTTAAGCATGCAAATAGTTTTAATGGCTACATTCCCGCCATGGGCTTACGTTCAGGCTTCGCCCTCACCACGTGGGTAGGCACGAAGCTCAGCCAGGCAGCGGTGGCTCTGCCTCTTCAGAGTCACTCTTCCCAAAGCATTATGTCCCAGGGGTGTTTAAAATCAACTCAGAGTAAAGTTAAGTGCAATGTAAGATTCTTTACAATTTGCTGGATTTGATGGGAAAATAGGATTAAATGTATTTATCCTAGAGCTCCGGTTTAAAAGCTCTCCTGTTGTGTGGCGTGTTTCCCTTCCCAGCTACAGTGACATCTCGTGGAATGGCTTTAAACTTTGAATAACCTCTAATATTTCTAAATCAGCAACTGGCCCTCCTTGGGTCACAACTTCTCTCACGGGCTAAAACTGGTGAGTAATTCCTTCAGTAGAAGAAAAGCAGGAGCACAAAAAAGGGATGTGCCATGCAGCAGCTCCTGCGTCCTTGGTGGGTTTAGCACTAACGGAGGTGAACTCTTCCAGTGCGTCTATAGACTCGATCTATAGATCTATCTTGATAATTCCCTTTTTACAAAAGCAGTGCTGTTAAGTGCCATTTTCCGACTAGATTCTTCACCCACCTCGATCCCTCAGTAGCTCTACCCAAAGCTGTCCTTTTCTGTCCCCTGCTAGCAGTGAACAAGTCCCATCGGTAGCATGCATTTCGGGGCCAAGGTGATTTCCACATACCCCATGTCATGAAGATGCTTTAAGATCCTGAAGGACACTACTTTGAAGGTGTAAGATCCTTAAAGGCGCTACTTTGAAGTGCCTTCAGAAACCAGGGGAGGATGCCAGCACTTCTGCAGGCAGAAAGTCCATCCCAGTGCCGACCAGCGGGATGCCCTTGGTCCCCAGCTGCCTGGGCGATGCTGGGGAGCAGCCGGCTGTGCCCTGGCAGGTGTCGGGGAGCAGGCAAACAGGGACCCCCAGCAGCAGGGGTTGGTCAAAGGGGACAGTCATCAGGTTCCCTATGCCAGCTGATAGAGGGTAGAGTACTCCACAGGCTGAACCTAATTATTTGGCCTGGAAAACAAAGTTGGAAAGTACCGCAGCAAAAAATCAGTCTGTTTCACCAAGAAGGGGACTAAACAATCTCTAGTCCAGAGTTCTAGGTTTGGATCCTATGCTGTCAGCATCCTTTTGGGCATGGTCTCCCCCAATATGGTCAGTAGAAACCTAAGGCAGAGCAGCCCTTCACCCAGTCCTTGGTGGACTGCGTATTGTCTCTGGTGCCGAGTCCTTCTGTGGCTGCTGTAGAAAATCCGTCTCTTTGCAAAGGGTGGGTGGCTGTGTAATGAGCATGGTCCTAACCCCAATCCTCGCTGAGCCCTCGCTTGTAGACCAAGTGGAATCCATTCAGTGCAAATGGACAGACAATTTCCAGGCTAAAGCTTGCATTTATGTGTTACAGGTCAAAATTATTGCTACCAACAGCTGGGTATAGGAGTCCCTGATTTAACACCTTCCTCTAGCATAATTCAGTAGATGCAAAACAATCCAATAAATCCCAGACTGAAGACTGCTTTTAATCCAAAGAAGCTGCTTATTCCCATGAAACAAAGTAATTAAAATTCATTTTAACCCCAGGAGAGAAGGAAGGATGGGAGTCATGAGACACCAGAGCTTCCTGAAGGTCCCAGGGCAAATTTGCCTTGGCAATCAAGAAGGATTCATCGGGAAGATGCCAAGTCACAGGTAAAAAGGCAGCCCTCGTGGTCATGAGACATGCTGCATTTGCGAAGCAGAACGTGGGTCTTCTGAGACTGCCCTGTGCTGTTGCCAGACCAAAGTCCCACTGCGCTCAGAAGCAGACACATGGTATAAAACCTATATTTGCTCACCTTGGAACCAGACACAAGTGCTCTAAACCAGCCCAGGCAGCCGCACATGTTGTAACAGCAAAACCAGCCACAGCCTATAATGTATTTTGTGAAACAGGTAAGAATAAGTGCACAAATGTCACCAAAGGGGCAGCGGCAGACGTGTGGTATAGCTGCACAAAGGCAGGACTGGGAAACGCTGGGAGTGTAATGATAGGACACGAGGTAACGGCTTCAAACTTAAAGAGCGTAGATTTAGCTTAGATATCAGGAAGAAATTCTTTACTGTCAGGGTGGTGAGGCAAGGGAACAGGTTGCCCAGGGAAGCTGTGGATGCTCCATCCCTGGAGGTGTTCAAGGCCAGGCTGGATGGGGCTCTGAGCAGCCTGGTCTAGTGGGAGGTGTCCCTGCCCATGGCAGGGGGGTTGGAACTAGATGATCTTTAAGGTCCCTTCCAACCCGAACCATTCTGTGTGAACACGTGCAAGCAGTAAAGCCATCAAGGTAGAGCTCAGGAGGCAGAGCAGGCAGGAGATGCCTGGTGGATGCAGAACATGCGAGAAAGGTGCCTGGTGAAACCAGAGCAGCTCCCGGGCCCGAAAGTAAAATGAACTATGCCAGAAGCACCAGAGTTTTTCTCTTTGTGGCAGGGCTGAAAAGAATGTGAACAGGAGCAATGAGCAGGGAAAAATGAGGATGAAAGAAGTTGCCCACTTTGGAGCCCCCTCCCCTCATGAGGGACTGCAGCCATCAGTGCTACCCATGTGGCTTCAGCTCCGAGACACTGAATACCCTGAGCTAACGAAGGCTTAGATTGCTAAAGACTAATTGTTTGAATATGCAGAGATGATGATTGGTGACAGGATGAGGACTACAGAATTGCTGAGTTTGGAAGGAGCCTCTGGAGATCACCTCGTCCCACCCCGCTGCTCACAGCAGGCTCAGCCACAGCAGGTTGCTCAGGGATGTATCCATGGGGGTTTTGAGTATCTCCAAGGATGGAGACTCCGCAGCCTCTCTGGACAACCTCTTCTGCTGCCTGACCACCCTCACCATTAAAAAAAACAAACCTTTTTCTTATGCTTACATGCAATTTCCCGTACTTCACTTCACGCCTCTTGTCTGCTCACTGGGCAGACCAGAGCCCACCGCCCCATCAGGTGTTCCTACGCACAGATGGGCTCTGCTGGACCCGCTCCAGTATGACCATGCCCATCTCTTACCGGAGAGCCCAGAAATGGGCACAGCACTCCAAGATGTGACAATGATTAAGAATTAACTGTCGGCAACGTGTATCATTAATGAACGTCAACCCAGCAGTGTGTTGGTTTGAAACCGGCCTGGTTTATCAGCCTTTTCAACACTCCCATGTCACAGTGACCGCTTGGTTCTCTGACTACTAACTGCCTCTCTCCCTCTATGTATAAACACTTTCAGTTTTGACAACTTAAGCCTCAAGCCTTTTGTGAGTTAGGCTGTTATTATTACTGGTACTTCATGAAAAGATAAGCCGATGGGGCGTGGGGAGCCAGCCAAGGCTGCTTCGGGAGCCGGGATTCCGGCATCCAGCTCCTTCTTCTGCACCAGCCCATTGCGGAACAAAGAGACTCATTAAACGTACTGATCTGGATTTGATAAAATGACCACAGCTCATATTCACGTTATGAATGGCATTTTTTTTTATTTTTTTTTTTTTTTTTTTCCCAGTTCAGAGGCCTGCAAGAGCGAACAGGCCTTGTTTAACTGTCAAAGAGCTCATTTTGCCTGCAGCGTCGACCTTAATGCCAACCATTACCTCATCTAAATTCAGGGAATACACGTTCGTGACACTCCCCTCTGCATCAATATCAAGGCTGATGATTCAAAGGAAAAAAAAAAACCAACCTACTAATCTTAAGAAGCAAGCTGTAAGGCAGGCAGAAATCCTTCTATTTCTGCTTTCAATCAAAACGCATCTGCTCCGACGGCTGCCAGAGCAAGCTGCTGAATTTGCTCCTCTCTGTCCTGCCCTCGGACAGACAGGGCATGGAAAAAAGAGCAGCCCTCTTTGCCCGGCTTTGCAACTGCGGGTCAAATCCAGAGCGTGCCACGCACTCGCTAAGTGAGCGACACGCAAGGCGAGGAAACGCTGATGAAGAGCTTCCTCCCTGCTCAGGAGTTACGAAGGGGCCAAGCAGCAACGTGGGGGTAAACGAACACAGCACTAACAGAGGGCAATGCTTGGGGCTGGGGTGGTTTTCTTTTTTTTTTTTTCTATTTTTATTGTTTGTTTGGTTTTTTTGTTTGTTTGTTTTTTTAAAGCAAACTATGCTATTTATAAAATGCTCAGGCGGTGAAGCCGATGCGTCTGCTGCAGAGTCGCAGTTACCACTGGGCAGAGAAGCAAGACGACCGCAGTCTTTTCTCCTCAGTGCATTCAACCGCTCTGGGTTCTCCTGCAGCGAAGGCGATCAGAGCAGCCAGAGCGAGAAGGGGTCTGCTTGGCTCCTCGGACATCATTCCTGCAAGGGCAGGCTAGGGCCTCCCAACAACAGGGGTATAAATAGATACTTCACTCGATCCTGACCAAAAGGTCAAGAGAAAAGGCCACCTAATACCCACACTGTTCATGCCAAATCATTCCAGCCGCTCAGGACCCACGCTGGCCTTACAAGCAGACTTTAAAAGTGAAAAAAACCACCATTACCAGCCATAAAAAGACTGAAATCCTGATTGCCGCACTTCACCGGAGCTGGATTATGCATCTGGGTATTACAGAGGAAATTTTGACGTTCTGGCAAACCGAAACCCGTGCTGCAGCAGCGCCCTGTCCTCCCCACGGCTCTTCCCCGGCCACCCCACCGAGCCCTCACTGGGCTGGGGGCTGCCTGGAGAGGGGCCACCCAGCTCCACCTTCCCCACCCAGCCATGGGAGGGAGGGGAACGCGAGGCTTCGGTTACGAAAACCAACCCCAACTTTGAACTCGTTTTGCAAATTTGGTAATCTGAGAGAGAGATGATTGCTAACACGTGGGGTTTGGGGTTTGTTTTTTTTTGAAGCACAGAGCCCATATTGTTGCCTCTGGCTCAGGAAGTCCCTGACCCACTCTCCGCTGGATGCGGGGAGGGATCGCCCCGTGCTCGCCCTCTTCCTCTGCTCGTCTGCCAGCAACTGCTGGGGAGAGGACACGGGGCTATGGCAGCCTTCAGACAGCCTCCCCACAGCTGGCCTGGCCACCCAGCAGCTCTAATTACCCTTTGCACAGCACTATGTCTGCACTGAACAAGACTCCACCCACTGCATCCCTTTTTCATCCCCTTCTTAGTAAAACCCTCAATAAATTGCACGTTCTCACCCTTCTCAAGAGTCCCACATTTTGCCTGCCCAAAACCAGATCCAAACTGAATTCCTCCCTTACCTCTGCCAGCCTCGTGCCAGGTGGGAAGTGGACCCTGATTTTTGAGGTTTAGAAAACAGACTGAAAAGGGCTTCAGCGATAACACACTCGCCTTTCGATAGAAAATGAGCGAAGAGACATACCCTGCCCCTGCCATGCATCGTCTGCGGGGAGGAAAGTCGAGCTGGCGTGCCAGCAGCATCTGGATGGACTGTCCTCGGATGATTTACTCTTCGTGTTATCTGCATGCAGGAAAAGCAACTTTTTGAAAGTAAAAACAAACAAAAAAACCAACCCAAAACCTAAAAGATAATTGCATAGGTATACTCACATTATTAAAACCAATTAATCATGCTTTTATCTGCTCGCTATGTCGTGATGCCTGGACATTATGTAATTTAAGCCACACATTAATCTATGCTGCTCATCACAGTGGATTTATTAACGAAGGCTGGACGAGGACACTACATGCATAAGTTATTAAAACAACCCACTCAGGCATGGCCACACTAACAATATTCAGAGCTGTAAACTCCTGACACATCTCTGTTGGGGATGATAGAAGGGAGCTGTAGCTCCTGCGGAACAAAAGCCATGTTCAGTGTATCCAGCTCCAGCTCCTACTGACCCCAGTGAGAAAGCTTCTGCTCATTCTAACAGAAACCCCTCATTACCAAATGAATTACTCTGAGAAAGAGCATGGATGAGAGGGAGCTGCTGGAGGAAAAAGGAGAGTTAAAGTTTTTCTGGTTATTATTTTCAAGAACTAAAGCAACCAGTAGGATTCATATGCCTCCCTGAATGACTTCCCTCAGCCCCTTTCTAAGGCCTGTACATACAGTGGTTTCTTCATTTCTTTCATACAAAACTGATTTTTTTTCATATCTGATTTTTCCTTCCTTTCACCTAAAGAACTCCTTTGTTTATGCAGTTTTGCTCTGTATCAGCTTGATTTTTTTCTTCATAAATGCAGATGTTAATAAATATTTATCCCTGTACTTTTACATTAGGAACTGCTTCAATCCACTGATGAAGTGTTGGAAAATAGATGATAAATATGGCGTGTATTGTATTGACTACCATGTCTGACTTTAGAAGCGAATTTCAGAGTTCTGGCTTATACCACACATGCTGTTTTGTGCATGGATGTCATAGAATCATAGAACGGTTAGAGTTGGAAAGGACCTTAAAGATCATCTAGTTCCAACCCCCCTGCCATGGGCAGGGACACCTCCCACTAGACCAGGCTGCTCAAAGCCCCATCCAGCCTGGCCTTGAACACTTCCAGGGATGGGGCATCCACAGCTTCTCTGGGCAACCTGTTCCAGTGTCTCACCACCCTTACAGTAAAGAATTTCTTCCTAATATCTAAGCTAAATCTACCCTCTTTGAGTTTAAAATGGTTACCCCTCATCCTATCACTAAAATCCCTGACAAAGAGTCCCTCCCCATCTTTCCTGCAGGCCCCCTTTAGGTACTGGAAAGCTGCAATAAGGTCTCCCCGGAGCATCCTCTTCTCCATGTCTATCAATATGTATCTATGCTTGCCTGTAGCATCTCTAAAAGCCTCAGGACCATGCTTTGCATTCATCAGCCAGCTGGACTTGCAGACAAGTTTGACTTTCTGGCAGGCAGAGAGTGTATGAACCAGAAGCACTCAAAGCCAGGCAGCGAGAAGGACTGAGAGTTGCAGAGAGGCAAAGTGAAAGCCAGAAACAAAGCTCAAGATTAATGCGACACCAAGAGGTGCTCCATCCTTCTCAAGGCCATGCATGGAGAGGCTGAAGCTGAAAATCCCCTCGCTGTGCTTGAGAGGCTGCTGCTGGCTCCGCAGCCTCGAACAGGGCCTCCCCAACCCAGGCGTTTGCTCCCTCCCTCGGTCTGAAATTTCTCTGAATTTGTTGGTCATCGAAACACAACAGAACACTTCTGTGCGTGTAAACCTAACAGAGAAAGAATTTGCTGGGGAGGCAGTATTTTTTTTTTTATTTATTCCAAGATGAAACACGAGTTTGGAAAGCGCTCAATAGAATGTTCTGATGTCACTCCTTAAAACACTGGTAGCGCTGGATTGCAGATGTGAGCAAGCTCTACAAGGGAGAGTGACTAATGAAATACGGCTCCAAGGGAAAAGACCCATACCTAAGCAACGAGAGTACTTTCAAGCCAAGCATCTAGGAAAACAATAGAAGAATTCAGACAGAAGTCCAAAGAGAGACCACTCACCTAACTCCCTGGACAGCTCTGATAACGTCCCAAAGGTCACAGGACAGGATTTTACTTCTGCAATATCCCATGTTCCTGCATTTAAAAAGCAAACAAACAGCAACCCAAAATGTCACATTCACAGCTGGCGACTGCAGTTTCTACCTGACACTCCCAATCTCGTTACAGCCCTTCCATGTTCTCTCCGTCCCAAGCCTGCAGCCGCTGCTGCTCCTGGAGAAGAATCAAGCGAGGAGAAATTATCTTCTATGGCCAGAGAGAGCCCAGCCCAGTCGCCACGTACACCTTCCCAGCCCCTCAAAGCGCACCTCACACCAGCACGGCCCTTCTCCAGGGGACCCTTCCTCAGTCATCTGAACTGATTTCCCCTTTATGCACAACTGGCAGAAGTTGTCATCATGTATCAGCCTGGAATTTGGCCTTTTGAAAGCAATCATAGAATACAGTAAAAATACAGTAAAAAATGGTACTAACCTCCTCCCCCCATCAACCCTATATTTTGCAAAAAAAGGACTCTAGCAGAGAAAGCAACTCATGTAAGGGCAACCTAAGACCATTTTCTGTATCACCAGAGTACTGGATTACCGCTACTGAAGGTGAGTCATCATATGGCCTTAGATACCAATCAGTCCAGCCATCAAGCTCGGTTAATCAGCAAGCTCGTAATGAAAATCAAATGCTTTTGAAAATCAACCAAAAAGCAATACTAACCACTTTAACTTTTAACTCATAACTCTCCCGCCCCACCAAGAAGTCAGGAAGAGAGATATAAAGGAAGATATGAAGGTCCAGTTACCACCTAGTTATTAATTGTTGGCATTGCTCTAGAATCTACAGTAGCACCCACAATAGAAATACAACATGAGACATAACTTTGCCATAAAAATTAAACCATGATGGAAAGGAAAAGTCATTAAATACCAGTGAGAGAGCTGGTATCAGCGTCTCCTAATCTTTAGCCTCATGGCCTGGCAGTCCAGCCCTTCACTGCTTTAAAGGTGTCTGGGGTTTTAGAGACACAGTTACCCACCTCTGGCTTATGTTACACAGAGCACGTCCCAACAGCACAACTGTGACCCAAAGTAGCTTTAAATGACCTTGTTTGGCCACCAACAAGGGGTGATTCAGTGGGGAAGCTGAGCAAACCGTGTAGGCAGAGCACAGCGCTGACATGAACAGGCTGCTTCCAACCATCAAATACCCAAACTGATTTAGGAATGCCTTGCCTCATACTGCTTTGAAACGCACAGATAATCCCTGAAGGCTAACTCTGACTGTCTGTGAGCATCCTCGGAAGGAAAGGTTTTGGCTCCTTTGCAAAGAAACCAAACACTAAATACCTGTGGGTAGGAAACAACTTGCACCCAACAGGTATCTGCAACACAGAAGAAATTCCTGCCACAGAGACCCCTCTTGTCACGTTGCTGGCAAATAAACAACAGCCAGCAGGGTTCAAAGGGGGTGGACAACACTGCGTGTGTGCAGGACGAATGTCGGTGGGGCAGTACTCTGCTGGACGCAGAAATTCATGAAGGTTTCCCTCCGCAACGCTGGAATGTTGACACTCACCTACATTGGAGAAAACGTCCTCCTCTAAACGGGAGGGCGCCGATTCTTCCTGTATGGCTCCTGAGGCCTTCAGCGCAGTTCCACACTCTGCCTTGGCAACGAGAGCACCTTTTCCACGGCCACTGGTGTCCTCTGTGAGTGGCCACACAGCTCCCTTCTCATCCCAGTCAAAGGCTGGCTCAGTCGCCGAGCTACCCAGGGATGCTCTGCTGGGGTCTTCTCGGGAATAAACATTATCACTGGTTCGGAATTATTTTTAATTACAATGAAGAGTTTGTACAGGGGAAACAACAGAATGAAGGCTGATCTAAACCCCTCAGGTGTAATGGCTATATTCCAACCGAAATTATTTACAGATACAATGACAGTAAAGCAGAGCCCCCGGGATGGGACACTGAAGCAGCAGATGTGAAGGCCATGTGAGAAGGAAGGCACTACAGAGTCCAGCAATGAGTCCCACTGGAGACGACACCACACCGCAGAGGCCTTGGGCATCCCTCCCGGACTGCAAGGGCGGCTCAAGGCCTCCAGAGTCCAGCTGGGGACCCAGAGCAGTTAAAGGGAGAGGAAAGAGGACAGCAGGACCTCCAACGAAAAAGAAAGCAAACCTCTTGGATGCTGGTAGTTCAAGGCTGCTAGAGAAATCAATGCCAGGCATATGGATATTATAAATAATGACAATTATTGACAACAACTTTTCTTCCTAAGGACTCCCAAAGCACTTTAGGACTCCATTTTCCTGTGATTCTGATGGGCAGGGGACCATTTCTGGTATCAACCCCACCTTCACACACCTTAATGATGCCGCTGCTGCTTCTTTCCTGCTAGGAAACAGCAATCAGCACTCGGCAAGGTTAGGGCTTCTTCCTGGAAGAGGACATTTCACTGCTCTGTAGATGTCCATAGTAAACAGGGCCACCATGACCACCTGGCTGAGCCTCCTGCACAACCCAGGCTCCAGGATTGCACCAAGGACTTCTGCTGCTTCAACTGGGACTTTGCTGAGCTCCCTTGCCCTGGACCAGCAAAGCACTTAACGCCTGCATGGGCTTAGCATTAAACCATGCGTGGTTAACCTTCTGCACATGCAGCTGGCACCGCCGATGCCAAGAGGCCAACTTACATGAATAAAGCCAAATGTGGACCCATCTACTTTGCTGGAGAGCAAGTAGAGACCTCAGCACCCTTTAGAGACTGTCATGAAAATATTTAACTTCTGATTTATAATATCCAAATGATAAAGCGGTCCCAAAATGTCTGTATATTTTTAGATTAAAATTTGCTGTTCGCTTATTCTGATCTCCAATTTTAGTAGAGCATCTGAGAGCACTTTAAGTTAGTCTTATTGCAGACAGCGTGCAAACACCCACATTCATCCAGCTGTGTCTCCCAATCCCAAACTTCCATCTTAGCTTCTAAATTACTCCAATACATTAAACTTACAGGTTTGTCTACTATATTAATAATTTTATTGCAGATAATTAAAACATTTCCAAATACTGTAATTCCATGACCTGCTTTCATGCAGCAGTTATAATAATATAATTAATAGAAATGTATATAGGCATAAGTGCATGGCAGAAACTTTGAAATCCCCAGAGGAAAAGTGCAGAGTGAGGACAAAGCACTGTTTCATTTTATCTCATTAGAAGATGAGTATATCCCTCCCTTTACAGCTTTTTACACCGGCCAGGCCTGGATTAAAGAACCTGTTTGGAACTGAGCAAATTACACAGGCTTTTATATATCGATTATCAGCAAATGTCTTCTGTCGAGTCACACAAAAGTAACTAATCCACATCACACCAAACTTTTAGCAGATCTCAGATCTAATAGACATTTGCTTTCAACATCCTATGGGTAACACTAGGTGTTTTAATGAAAGCCTAAAAGGCAAGCTCCCAAGCAAGAGCTCCCAAAGCCGTCTTTTCCTAAGTAAATAGCCTAAGTAAGCACAAAGATTTTATTGCCGAATGACAAATAAAGCAAACAGAAAGATGCTGGGACATGAGAAGGGGTGACAAGCCCTGCCAGACTAGGTGTGTAAACCCAGCCTGTACATTTACCTTTTTGTTTCAGCCTTTCCTTCCTTAAGTGTCTCTTTTCTCGGCTGCTGATCTTGGTCTGCCAAACTCCTACAACACAGAGCAAAATTCACTTTTAAGCTAACAAGAAACTCCCTTTTCTGCCTTTATTGCTTAGCACCAAGGTAAATAGCTATCTGATAGCTTCTGGTGCTGGCTGGAAAAGGGGCACCGTGCAGCATCTCTGCTGTCTCTGCAGAAACGCCGTAATCATAAGAAATCCCCATCACAAACCTGTCTGTCAATTTTCCTGACTCATGTAACTGCACATATTCTTCTGTCCTTTGTGTCAGCCTGATGCGACACCCCTTTCCCTCAGGGGGGATGTCACAACAGAATATCAACTGCCTTGTGCATCTGACAGTGGAAAGAAGTTCATGAAAATCTTAACTGTCAAACAAGGCTTCAATTTACTGGATTTCTCTAGCCCTGAACATATCCTAAGATTTGTTCTGCGATGTGGAGACACTCTGATTTCCACACGCTTCCATTCACACCGATGGGGCCATGTTCTGCCTCCATCCCCCCTCTCCATCACCCCAGAAGTCAGGGGAGGGACTGGCACAAATGGTTAATACAGAAAAAACACACAGTCGACAGATTTTGCTTGAGACAAACACCTTCTTTCTCTGAACCAGCGCTGAGTAATGCGTGAAACAGTTCAGCTGGCTCATCCGCTCAAAAAACCTAAACATCGGTTTGAAGCAAGCCTCTGCTGCCTCCCCTTCTCCTCCATCAGCCTTGCAGGCACTCTGTCCCTCATGCCAGGACCCGCAGAAGGACCCCGCTCCAACGGCAGCGAAGGCTTCTCTTGCTCTCACCGCCGCACTAATCACATTATAATCTTTTAAGCCCGGAAAAGCTTAGAATGTGTTGTTTTCAATATCAGCGTTGGTGGAGGGGAAGGCGGAGAGGGGCTCATGGGATGCGATGTATTTTCCAACGAAATTCAAGCTGCCTGAGACTTGCTAGCCCCTGCCAGATTTCTCTGCAGATTTGCTTGTAGCCAAAGGTCTTGGCTCTCTTCAGGGGCGTGCTAGAAATTGGCTGTACGTTACCCCAGCGCCTTCACCAGCCTCAGTCATGGCCACAACAAACCGCTGCCTGGGAAGACCCCAGCTCCAGCGTGGCAGAGGCCACAGGGTTAGAGTAAGAGCATGAAGACAGGACCCTGCTACCCAGTGGACCTCTGGCCTCTTCAGAGAGCCTTCCTCACCTGCAGATTTGCCATCCCTGGGAATGCGGTAAGGATACCAGAAGTGTGGCAGGAAAGCGCATGGTCCCTGTCTGTGTCGTTACATGTAGTAAGGAGCAGATGATAGAAATAACTCTCAAACTGGCAATTTTCCCCAATAACGCAGAACGGCAGAATAGCAGAGAAGCCCTCCCTTTTGAAATATTTAATCCCGTGTTATTTTTTGGTAATACAAATCAGATAACAGAAGAACCAGATCTTTTGTTACCTTCCTCCTCCTGCAGTTTGTCTTTTTCCACAGAAAGCTCTTTTGGCACCTCCTTGTCTGAGCACTGGGCTTTCTTCTTCTTCTTAGGCTACAGTATACAGGAGATACATGGCAGAAAGATAAAACAGGTATTTGTTACATTTCATCATGGAGAAAAAAAGAGTCAGGGCAATAGTTTTGAAACAGAGACTGCATGGCAGTAATCAGAGAGAGCAGTAGGTCGCTGGATTCTTTAAGTGGGTGCAAAAGTCTTCCTGAGCAGATTTTACTGCAAACTCCAAGCCAATGAATGCTACAGCTTTGGGCCTACAAAATTTAACTTACCTGCTAGGCTACAAAGCTCACACTTTAATTAAGGCACCTGCTCTACGGTAAGATTTGCATTCAGCTTCCCTAAGTCCTAATTTTCTTCCGATAAAGGAGGAAAACCTAAAATTATTTACCCCCTTTAAAATCAAGAGTTAGGACTTAACCAAAAAAACCCATGGAACTTTGTTAATTACGGTATCTGTAGTTTATATTAACCTGAAAGGGAACAGCAGTGGCCAAGGTCATTTTCATGTGGTTTGATGAAATAGTAGAGTGAACCTTAATCCTTCAATTTTGAATGTTCTAGTTTTAACACAGCGGTTCTTGACTTTTCCAAGGTGGGATACCCCTGCCAGAAACACCTTCTGTGCCTGAGCTGGGGGGCTGCTCCTCGCTTGTAAACACCTCTAAAGCACAGGCACACACCAGTTCCTCCACACCAGTACAGGTGCTCAATGCCCAAGAGAAAACCCTTGCCCAAACCCAAGGAAACGTCCTGTGTCAGAGCTGGAACTGAAATACAGGAGATCCCAGCTCCCACTTCTGGGCTTGGACCACGAGACCGTCCCACTTGTGGTGGCAGTGACAAGCACCACGGTATGACTGTGACAGAGAGTTACTCGGTCTTATGTTCCAGAGTCATCTCTTAAGTGCTCCAACAACAGGAATAGTGAATTATCTTTAAAAAGGACTATCAAATAAGGAACATTCTTAAAACAAGTGTTTTGAAAGATAATAATAACAAACTCTAAAACTCTTACTGGTACCTTGAGGAGCTTTTTCTCTCTGGTGTTGGCTGATGGTATAAGCCGGCCATTCACTGGAACCTAGAAGATGGACAATAAAAAATGCATTATGGAATACATACAGAATCATAGAATGGTTCAGGTTAGAAGGGACCTTAAAGATCATCTAGTTCCACCCCCCTGCCATGGGCAGGGACACCTCCCACGGGACCAGGCTGCTCAAATGTGCATGTGTGTGTAGATGTAAATATATATATGCATACAACTATTTTAATACATTCCTATAATACATATGATAGGCTGAAAGACGCAGCTAAATAACCCCCAGTACAAATCTGGGCTAGAATTTGTGGCCTTGTTCCAATTTGAGTTAATTTATTCCAAATTAATTAGTGTTAGCTAAGCCTTTATGAATGTAAATCCAGAAACTCCACATAAGATTTGTTCCAAAGCAGACATATTTGTGGTTTATCCTAAGATTTCTCTAGGATCAAAGTCGTTTTTCAAATAGGGTAAACCCATCTTAAAAAAGCAGCATAGACAAGAGAAGGCTTATTTTAATTCATGTTTACTGACTGGGGTGGACCTTATGTTCCCCCTCAAGTGTATCTGACCAACTAAAAGAACAGCTTTCATCCTACCGAGATCCTGTAAAGTAAACCATGAAAGTTTAAGGACTTTTCAAAATGCAGTTTGATTAATGTCTCGGCTGTCTCAGAATGCACTGGCAATGGCCAACCTCCAGCTACAGGGGTGGGAGGGTGTAAATCTGCAGCTGGGACAGCAGGGGCTGTGTCAGCAAGGGCCACCGCATGCTACGCAGAGGTAGCAGCATCCAAGAGAAGGCAGACCCCCCTTCTACAGGTGCCTGTTTCCCCCCGACACGCACAGGAGCATGATGCTGAATGTATGATGCTCCTCTCCCTTGCCCTGGTTGCCCTCCTTGTGCAACACAACCCCCCGTTCAATGATCACAGAATCACAGAATGGCAGGGGTTGGAAGGCACCTCTGGAGATCATCTAGTCCAACCCCCTGCCAGAGCAGGGTCGTCTTAGAGCAGGTCGCACAGGAATGCATCCAGGCGGGTTTTGAATGTCTCCAGAGATGGAGACTCCACCACCTCTCTGGGCAGCCTGTGCCAGGGCTCTGCCACCCTCAAAGTAAAGAAGTTCCTCCTCATGTTTAGGTGAAACTTCCTATGTTCGAGTTTTTGCCTCGTTACCTCTTGTCCTGTTGCTGGGCACCACTGAAAAGAGCCTGGCCCCATCCTCCTGACACCCACCCTTTAAGTATTGATAAGCGTTGATAAGATCCCCCCTCAGTCGTCTTTTTTCCAGACTGAAGAGACCCAAATCCCTCAGCCTTTCTTCATAAGAGAGGTGCTCCAGTCCCCTAATCACCTTCGTGGCCCTTTGCTGTCCCCTCTCCAGCAGTTCCCTGTCCTTCTTGAACCGGGGAGCCCAGAATGATGCCCAGGTTTCCTTCAGTCCCGTCAGGCCTGTTGGGCTCCTAAGCTGAACCCAAAGCTCACAGCTGTGAGCCTGACCCAGGCTGTCCCCATCATCCCTGATCCACCGCCTGGAGCGAGGGGTGGCAGCGAGCCAGGGCGATGCCCGGCAGGAGAAGGCAGCCCTGCAGGGAGCAAAACCCCCGGCTGCAGCCCTGAGCTGTCCCCACGGCATCGGGAGACAGTGGGCAGCCTCGCACAAGCTGGTGACGAAGGGGCTTAAAGGCGCCCACAGTCCTCTTGGGGAAGGGAAGACGGCTGATGCTTGCCACCCTCTGCTCCTCCTCCCCACCCTCACAAGTCATCTCTGTCCCCGGAGACACTGTGGCAGTTGAACCACGCACACGCCGGAAGGCGAAACCTGCTCTGATGCAGCTGCAGAGGAGCGGTACCCGCTCTGCGCCGTCACAGGTGCTGTTGCAGGGTGAAGAATAACACGTGCAATTAATGAGAAAGAGAGATAGAAATCAGCACGCTCCACAAAACACCATGTGGTAAATCAGGAAATCTAAAATCCGTGTTTTTTTAAT
This sequence comes from Fratercula arctica, assembly GCA_947846985.1. NCBI lineage: Eukaryota > Metazoa > Chordata > Aves > Charadriiformes > Alcidae > Fratercula > Fratercula arctica. Next base: position 113,910,932 of record CANTUZ010000003.1, read on the forward strand.
TAAAAAAAAAAAAAAAAGTCTTATTGGGTGGCCACATCCCTTTGGGCGACACCAACCCAGATGTAAGAGGCAAAGACTCGGAGCCACCTTGTGACGGGCGAGATTACAGCTTCACAAGAGGACATAAGGAAACTCTTTTCCATGGAGCAACATGTTTTTTGTGTTCTCCCAAAGGCACTCCGAAATATCATCAAGACTTAAAGCAGCTTCTTCCGAGACATGAACCAGAGTTATTTCTTAGACATCAAAAATTTATCTCCGCTGAGGTTTGTAATTGTTAGTTACCAGCAAATAAAACCCTGTGGGTGATTGCCCATGCCTGTCCTCAGCAAACCCAGCGGGGCTGCAGTCCTTCAGCCTCTTAATGCTGAGTTCTGTGGTATTTTGAAGATGTTTTGGAGTTATTTTTCACAAGTCTCAGAAAGGTCTGATTTGACGTGCACGTTAAAGACAGCATGACAGGTATCTGCACGCTTTGCCCTTGGAGGTGCTTGCTTGGAAACCCAGACCAGTTACAAACTGGTGGTGGACAAAGGTGTAGCATGGACCCAGCAGACTGGTGTTCAGCTGAGCCCCCACCATCATGCAGAAGAGGAGCCCCAAAACTGCAGACTTTGCAACATACCACTCTCTGAACACACAGACAACACCGATGCTGGGTCTTCCAGTAAAATACCACAGAAACAGGAGCCAAAACACCTGCCAGTAATTCCATCAGTAATTCCACCAGTAATTCCACCAGCTTCAAGTTATAAACTTAAACCAAGTGATCCACATCTCCTTTGTCTCCCTTAGCTGTCACTTGGTATGTTGACAATTATATAATTTACAATTATATTCTCCTGAACGTTCACTAGCAAAATAATGACTTCTGTGTTAAAACCCAGCAACGTTTTGTAACAGTTAACAAGTCTGGGCTTTCCCACAGGCAGCCATCCCTCTCCTGAGGCTCCCAGGTTCATTTACTAGAAGCACTCCATAAACCCCACCACAAAACAGACCATTTTCCGTACCCTGCTCTGCTCAAGGGAAGAATCCCCCTGTGCCTGCAGCAGGGAGGGAAGCAGCCTCTCACACAGGATGGGAGACATGAAATACAAAATCAGGGGAAGTTTTGGTGAAAATTTGAACCACTTAGGGAAGATTTTGAGCTTACATGATTCCTTCTTTCTCAGCATATGCTTCTGTCCAATTAAATGTGTGAAAATACAAATAGATCATGTCTTAGTGAACAACAATTCTTATGCAATAAAAACGTTGGGGGGGTGGTGGGGGGTGGTTTTCCACTATATGACACAAGACTTCAGGAAAACTGAATTTTATAGCATGAATACACAAAGGGATAGCTGGGGGAAGCCACACAACGTGTAAGTGCAATATCCCTTTCCAATCTCAACAAAGCCTGGTGATTTCCCAGTTCTCATAAGGCGATCTTCAACGTTTGCTAAAGGCTTTGCAAATGAACCTCCCACGTGAAGCTACTTTGAGCAAGACTGCCACCATCAGCAGCAGAAAGGGCAGCGCCGACTTAGGAAACAAGGAGGAGGATGCTTTTTTGCCTTCTTTCAGACACTGGCGGAGGATAAGAGACATCCCACCTCCGAATGGCCTCTCTTTACATCAAGATGCTTCTGCAAGGTGTCAAGAGGTGTCAAGATTAAGGAGATGGCAACTGTCTTCCTCCCCCAGAGCACAGCCTGAGGCGGTACAGAGCCCTCACGGAGGTGGGGAAAACCCCAGAGGGGAAATTTTGAGTGCAACAGAGAATTAGGGAAGATGCAAACTATATTGGCTCTGACAGACTGGTCTCAGCTGGGGCAGGATCACGTTCCTGGACCTTCTCTCCATATAAATCACAACAAGCAAGAAGCTGGAAAAACTGCAGGGCTTTGGTGTAATGCTTTGCCAATCCGTCTGCTGCATACTTTTACCAGACGAGCACAACATTTCCTACTTAAATGATATTTCATCTGCCAGTAAACATCCCCCTCTCTCTCTCCATCACTGACTAATAGGTTAAAAATATACTGTCGACAGTCATTCGCTACATCGCAGGGGTCTTCATGCTGACTGAGGGGCTATTCAGCCCTAAATACCCGCCTGGGACTCCTGAACCTTGCTGCATCCTTCCTAATGAGCAGCTGAGTGCGAGAAAAACACCCAGCCTGACCACTGGCTGATGGTCCCCAAATAGCCCACCCCTCCAGTGATGCTCTTCTTTCAAACCTGAAGTATCTGTTGCTTCTCCACCATCCTTCAGTAACAGCAGCAACTCCCTTCCTTTCATCACCCAGTAGAGTTCAACTTCCTTTCAGTGGGAAGGTATTATTCTAGCCTGACCTTTTGTATTAAATCCTGCCTTTATCCAGCCCCTTTTCAGGCAGTAAGCCAGCTGAGGAACCCCACCCTACCCCATTCTTCCCTTTGGAAGCCTTTAGGATATGGGATTAGTCACGCCTCTTTATCACACTGTTTGGCCATTCTGAAAAAGAAAAAGGAATTTTCATGATTTTATTGCACTTAACCTAATGGACTCGTTAAAGAGAGATGAATTTTGTCAGGGCAATTTTTTTCTTAATGAAAAATGTAGTTTTGAACAGGGAGAACACATCTAAACCCACCGCATTAAGTGACTGTATAAAGTCATCAGTGCAATTCCAAATACATTAAGTACGTGCAGAGAAACAGAATCCAGACTTTTAGTGGAATCAGCATATTAATTTCTACTCACATTCTGTGGAACAATAGAAAGATTATTTTTAGTTCATGGCCATTTGGTTTGTTGTGACCCAGTGGAACAGGATTTCCCCCCCACACACCCCCTGCCTTTTTTTCCTTTTTATGTGACCTCATGTTATATTTCTGATGACTGCTCTGAAACCTTTATTCTCTTGAGCTAGCGTTTAATTTATTTTACACTGTTAATATAGTTCTACATAAAGTCACAAAGAAAGAAGGCAAAGTGATAGGTCTTCAAACGTTAAAAAATACTGGGTTTAATTATTAATTTATAATCCGTGTATTCAAAGCCATAAAACTGTACCCCTAGACACCTACCTTTATGCATTTCAATAGTTTCAAAAGACTAGCCATTTTTACAAAACCAAACACCTTTGTAAGTGTCTATCAGGTCAGGAAGTCTGCTTTCAAACCTCAGTGCCACCAACTGCTTACAGGATTAATTAAAAATTATGTGAACATTAGCTTCAGGTTCACTAACTGCCCTTTGTCCCACTTGGGAAAGGTGCTTAAAATTGCCTTCCTTGAGAAGGCATGCAAAGGTTTCCCCAGCAGAGGGATACAAGGACAAAATAAACTCGGCGTATGAAACCCAAGGGGAGCTATTATATGCTTCACACACTGGAAATCAGGGAATTCATTTAGGAACATGAATAAAGATTCAGAAAATTGTTTTCAGCTACCACTTTCAGAAAACTCGAATTAAGTGGGTTGGACACTGGAAATGAAAGCAAGCAAAACTAGCCCATTCTGGCAGGGGGTCTGTGAACACAAACCATTTCCAGATTTAAGAAATACTTCAATTAAATTGTTTCCTAGTGCTCATTTCCAGTGCAAAAACTAATTTTTTTTTTCACCTTATGTTACACCACAAGATAAATGTGGTAGACTTAGGCTAAAAGGCAACAGTGGTACAGCAAAAGCAATGCCAACATGCACTAAATTAAAAAAAAAAAAGGGGGGGGCAGTGGGTTTGAGGGAAAAAAGAACAAAAAGAAAAGGACTTTCTAACCAGGGCACTAAATAACATCCCTAAAAGACGCTGTGTTATGACTGAACAAGGTATCTCAGTAGATCATCAAGCTGAAAACTGAGCAGGAAATCTTCATCTCTCAGCATCCTCTGGAAGACCTGGTTTTTGCCCCCTACACTATGCCCTTTGAGTGCGATGTTTGCAGGACCTCTTGCAGCCCACTCTTTGCTCTCTGAAGACGGGTTCTTCGCTCTCTCCTGCTCCCAGAAGCACGGGCTCAACCACAGGGTAAGCAAACCAGAGCGCTGCTGCGGCCAGCCAACAGCTTGCCTTGCTCCATCGGCAGACAATGAGCAATCTGCATGACAAACGCGCTGGGAAATAAAGCAGCACGCTGTTTCATTAATTCTGAATCCGATTTTCATAAATGGAAGCAGACATCCTGGCCGGTCTGGCTTTGCCACAGGGTCCTGTGCTGCTGCTGCTACTGATGGACTTCAGTCTGGGAGACTTATTTCCCAAACCAATGGGAACCAGGTGAATGGGGAAGGGACAAGCCTGCACTGGTCCCAGGAGAAAGGATGGGGTTTAGGCAGAGCATCAGAGAGACAGGAAGGCACCAGCTTCAAAGAAAATTGCTCATTCAGTCCTAATACCTAGAGAAAGGATAACACAATGGCAATTTCCACTAAGGTGACACTGGGAAGCCACAAAACCATGTTGGGTTCGTTACCAAAGGAAACAGAGAGGCTCTTCTCGAGTGGCAGAAGAACATAAAAGAACTTCCCCACTCACAACACTACACACATGGACCCGCAAAGGGGTGGGAAAAGAGAGCAGGATCTTGGTTTGTGATCAATATAGTAACTATTCATCACTTTATTAGTAATAGCTATTATTGATATAATATTATTGATATAATACAAAGTTTTCCGTGACAATCACTTCAGACAAATGTGTTCCCAGTAGGAAAGAAGAGTCTGTTGGAAGGGAAAATTACATGGGAAACACGCGCAATGAACACACAGAATTATACGGGAAATATGCGCTGGGAATAGGTGAAGTTTTTTCAGTTCATTTAAGGCACTTGGCAGAGGAAAGAGGTGGTTCTCCCATTAAATGGATGCTCCAAGAACCTCATGGAAAAGGATCTGGGCCATCAGCATGGCAAACCTGTTCCTCTGCACATATTCCCAGTGGGAACCCCTTGAGCACTGATGGGTCACAAGTGCAGGCTGATGGCAAGAAGCGGGAGCCAGAACTGCAGCTGCAGCCATTCACATCCGAAGGGCAATTCCAAGAGAAAAATCAGAGAAGCAGCCCTAAGATGCTGCTGCCTACGTTATGTATCCTCCCGCTGCTTGGCCTCCCCGGGATGCAGGCGAGGCCATACACAGCAGCCGTAAACACGGGAGCTGACGGGTACCTCCTTCAGCCGCTCGGATGAGACATCTGGGCAAAGACAGAAGCGTTTCCCCAGCGCGAGCAGATTAAAATCACTGCTGCAAAGAGGGACGAAGAAATCACTTTCCTGGGATTTGCTCTTCTAATTAATTAGAGCAGCGTTACAACAAGGGATGAAGGCTCTGTTTCCATTACCACACTCCAACACCTTCCAGGATACTTACGAAACCAATTCTCCTCCAAGACAGCTGTATGAAAATAATTGTGCGCCTGTGTTGCATTGGCCCGAAGAGTATTGTATAACCTGAAAAGGTAGGAGAAAAGGCCTATCTGCACACCTCTGGAGCTGAGGGGACTGATCTTTAGTTCTGGTGCTGTTAAGCCACCCCTGCAAGAGGCAAAAAGTGTCTCCAGGTTATAAAGACACTTCTGAAAAGCAGCAAGCTTTCTTTTGGGATGTGTCAGACAATCCATATTTTTATAAGCTGCCCAAGAGAGATGGTATCCCTGCATTTGTGCGAAAAGCTCTTCTTTTGAACTGACCAATTTGCAGAACAACCCAAAACCTTTGAATGAACACAAATCCCAAACCTGAACAGCAATCTTGTTCAGATCGGTTGGCTTCCAGAAATTGTCAGCAACTGCCTAAATCACAGAATCACAGGGGCTGGAAGGGACCTCTGGAGATCACCTAGTCCAACTCCCCTGCCAGAGCAGGTTCACCTAGAGCAGGTTGCAAGGCTCTTTATTAGGGAACAGGCTACCCTGAAAAAGACTAAACACCCCCAGCATCATTTCTAGAGATTTTTTTCGTGTATGATGACAGCCGGAATGTAATTTCTGATGTGTGGTGCATAATGAGATCACATTGAAAATGTGTTTATATGGTTGCGTTGAGGCCGTGGATCCATTCGAACAAAGTTTGGTCAACGGACTCATTTCAGGCGGGCTGTGAAAGCAACCCAGGCGGGGTCTTACAGCGCACAGCCTGCTCTGAGACGGGTAATGGCTCTGCGGTGTTACCCTGCTGTACACAAAGTTAATTAGCAGAGAGATGAAAGGCTTGCAAGCTGCCTGCCAGCAGCACCTATGCTGGGAGAGACCAGTACAGTCACGCACCGTTGCATTTCAGTGAGCTGGAGCCGGGATGGGTTTGGATGGAGGTGGCTGGGAGTGCTGGGACGGAGCCAAGGGCATGCTGCACCCTCCAGCGAGGGCAGCCTGGGCAGGCGCCCACTGCCTGTGGCTCTGGGGGACAGGGACACGCAGGGGAGAGGAGATCCATCCTACATCAGGGGAACTGCAGCCCTGTCAGAGCAGATTCCCCGGGAAAGGCTGTCTCTCAGCCCACCCACGGGGCAGTGGCTGGGAATCACCGGCAAACATGCACTCCCAAACTGGAAAGAAAAAAAAAAATAATTAACCGCCTAGTTTCTTTTAATTAAGATCTCAACTTACCCAGCACTCCAGGATATGCAGATGTTTGGCTGCTGGGATGTATCAACACACCTGAGCACTGGAGGCGATTCGTCTCTTGGCTTCGTACCTCGGCAGGCAGCAGAGAGGGGCTCCCCTCCCGCGATACCTGCGCGCCCCAGCTTAGGCCATCAGCCATGTCTATAGGTGCAAGGCTTTGTTATTAATAATATCTCTGATGCTGCCTCAGTGGAGAGATTTTCATATGCAAATTTCAGCATATTAAAGGTGTTCTGCTGTTCTGGCATCCTCGCATCAGCTAAGTGCCAAAGCAGCATGCAGCGTTTTACACTTACGTAAGGAGATAAAGTTTTTGCCTCAAGGATATGATGTTCCAAAGGCAGAGATAACGTGATGGGAAATGACAAGGAGCAGTGGAGAAGGGGGGCAGGGAAAAGAAAACAAAAGCAACAAATAGAGAAGAGAAAGGACAGGGTGCTGTCAAGGGAGGAGAAGCCTGATTTTTTCATTTCAGCACGTAAGATGTTTTCCCCAGGTTATCTTTATTTAGGATCTTTTTCGTTATTTTTCTTGATCATCCTCTTCTCATCCTCCACCTCCTTAGGACCATATTTTGCCTCGTCTGCACTCGCAGAATAATCAGTGGGTCTCACGTAGAGGATGATGCTACTCTCTGTAAAAGTCACTGCTAAAGTCTGGCCCCTAACGAGCTGGAATCGGCTCAGTGCAGCAAAAGACGAGATTAATGATAGAAACTCCAGATGACTGTAAACAAATTCATCCCTTCAGTTTATCTCTCCCTCCTCTTTTTTGGTTTCTGTTTTGCAGGCCTGTGAGGTACAGCATCTCTGACCAGAAAATACCTATTCGAATCAATGTCTTCAGCTTGAACTAATAACCCCGCCGCTGTTCCAGCATCAGGTCTCTGACAACCAGCTGGGTGTCCACCCCCTGGTGTCCCACGCTGCCTCCAATAACTGGTGGCTCTGCAAATTTTCAATTCATCTTATACAGCCAAGTCAAGTTACCTAGTATCAATGATTATAAAGCTATAATAAAATTGTTACTGAGATCCCTCATCACCCCTTGACACAGGCAGTTCTGTTCAGACTGCTTTTTGATTTAATTGTTCTTTATTAATTCAGGGATACCTATGCTGTCGGGCCAAGATGCTGCCCTCACTGACGAAAGACAAAAAAGCCTAAAATGGAATAGCCTATTAAAATATAACTATAATACAACTAAAAGTTAAAACTTCCATGATAAAACAATAAACCCCTAAAAACTAGTGTTATGATGGAAAGCCTGTCACAATTGTATTCAAGAAGAACAAAACCACTTATTTTTATAGCTCACTTAAAAAAACCCCAACAACTGCAAATTCATTTTGTTTCTTTCTCAGAAGTGAGACCTAGGAGATACTAGTAACAGATAAAGATGTTCAGAAATGCTTGATGTATTAATTTTAAGTACATACTTACGTCCAGTGTGTTCTCCTGAGAGCTTTACTTTCCATATTGCAATACCTTGGTGGAATTGTTTTCTGTAATTTGCGCTGAGATTTGCTGCTGCAGACAGCTTACAGCAAGTCAAAGCGATACAACCACAGCAACGTCATATGGGAACTTCATCACAGTGCATCACATCGGACTCACAACTTACATTCAACAAGGTGACCGTGGTCATCAGCTCACAGCTACTATCACTATTTTTAATGCAATGATAACGAAGATTTGATTCAGAGTAAATATACATTATTAGCACATTGCGTTAATGCCACAGCAGAGGTGCTACACTTGGGTCCTCCTTCTTAGTGTGATGGACATTAACCGGAGTTCTCACAATTCCCTGCAGACAGGACCAAGCCCACATGGAGTTACGCTGTTGGACCAAGCGGCAGAAGAAAGGCCAACACCAGCCATCCCAGCCCAGGAGCTCCACCAACCTGCTGCCGTGCCCCGTCAGCTCGGTGCCCCCGCGGGGCTGGGAGGGGAACGCTGACCCGAGGGGCGGTTTGGGACGCAGCATCCCCAGGCCGGCCGGGCTGCCCGGGGCGGGATGGCGGTAGCCCCCGGCGGGGCTGCTAGCCGGGGCGGCCCGGCGGGGCCGCGGAGCGCCAGGCGGGCGGGAGGAAAGAGATGCCGGGGAGGAGAGAGGGCACGATGCTGGTCCCGGGGGAGCCAGGCCCCCCACCCCCAACCCCCGCCGCCCTTACCTGCGCCGGGCGCCTTTGTTCCTGTGGCCGCCGCGCCGGCAGCGCCCCGGTCCCCGCGGGGCCATCCTCCTCCTCCTCCTCCTCTTCCTCCTCCTCCGGCGCCCCCCCGGCTGCTCGGCGGTGTCGGCGGGGCCCCCGACCGCGTCGCAGCCCCCGCAGGACCAGCAGAGCCGCCGCCCCCAGCACCAGCGCCGGCCAGAGCAGGGCCAACAGCCGCCCCGGCACCGCCGGCACCAGCTCCCCCGCTCCCAGCGCCAGTCGCACCGCCGGACCCAGCATGGCCGCCCCCGGGGCCGCCGCCGCTCCCCCCGGGGGGGAGGATGCTCCGCTTCGCTCCGCGCCGGAAAGTTGGTGGCGGAGCCGCGCTGGTACCGGAGCCAGAAGCCCGTGCCGGGCGGGGAGGGGGGGGGGGACCGGCTGGTCGAGGATGGCGGAGGATGGCGTGGGGCGGGGGGAGGGTTACAGGGGGGCGCGGACACGTCGGTGCTTACGGGAGGCTCGGTGGGTTTGGCCGTGAGGGCGGTTGCGCGGGGCGGGGCGGGGGGGGGAAGGATCCCGATGGCCACCGGGGGGGGGGGGTGTGGGTGGGGGTGATGGGGAGCGGAGGAAGGAATTAATGCACTGAATGAGTCTTTTCTGTGGAAGAATGGTGGAAGCGGGAAATGAGCGGTTCAGAGCCGGGGGCACCGGTTAATTGGAGAGCAGAGGGGCGGGGGGACACAGGGGCGTTCGCCAGTGATGCGGTTTTTTACGCAAATTCTCCGGTCTAGACAGAGGAGTTTTCAGGAATGTGCTTGTGTTCTCAGGCGCCGTTACAGATATGTCATTTTCGAGCAACATCCCTGTGATGGTTGCGAGACCGGCCTGCGTGATGCAGCGCGTGATGCGCTCTCTTATCCGGCGCTGGTCCTCGCAGAAATAACAGTTTCTCACCGCCAGCAGAATGCGGAGCAGGGTGCCTCCAACCACAAACCTCCTTGCTTCGCTGGATGGAAAATTTCTCCACCCACCTGACGAATTCAAGTGCAGGTGATGGTCTCAGAAAGTCTTTTTTTTTCAAAGTCGTAGAGCTTCTTTTAAAGTGACAAGTTGCATTTGTGTTGGCCAATTTAGAGGGACAACCTCAGGCAGTGAATAGCAATGGAGGGAAGGAATGAACCCCTAATTCCAAAGTGTGTCTCAGCGTGACCGTATCTCTCACCTGGCACAAACTCAGTGGGACTCACCAGGGCTAGGGAGCATTACCACAAAGAAGATAGTAAGTAAAGATTATTTAAATGGAACAGCATAAAAACCCAGCGCAGAGAAGGGGTTGGTAAGGGGATGAGTTTGTCTGCCTTGGCGTTATTCCACTCCCAGAGGGGACTGCTCTCTCCTGAGCACGGATCCAAGCACTGAGGCTCAATCCCAAACACATGACCCATGCAAGAGACAGCAATGGGGAAGGCTCGTTATCCATCCTTCCACGGGATTCTCAACTCTTCAGGGATGAAAGATTTATTATTCCTGTGTCCTGGGCCTAATTCCAATTCATCCTGAACAGGTCTAGGTTTTAAAGGCATAACAATAGCACTCTGAAAATTTGCAGACAAAATACAGGAAGATTGTTGATAAAATGATGTGCTGAATGGCTTTACAGGGAGAAGAAGGTTTTGGGAGGGAGGGGTATGGTGGGACTTCAGATGCTGTTGTTGGGACGAGCAGCTTCTGTTCAAACATGGATCACACAAATTCTCTGTCTTCTGTCTGCCTGTCTCATCCTGCCTATCTTCCACAGCTCAGCACTGACTAATCTTGTCGTCTGAAACCTCAGAATGTTTCTGTTTTCAGTGTTTCTGTTCCTAGCCCTGATGCTGATTTTTTACGAGACTCTGCCTATCTCGTACCTATCTGGAGCCCTAAGCTGGTGACTGAGCAGCCATGTGCAAATGCCGGAGGCAGGGGGGCTTCCCCTCAAGTTAAAAGATGGCAGTTATGTGATTAGTTTTATGACATTTTAATTTGAGACTTTGATTTTTTTTTTTTTTTTCCCCTGCCTTGATTTCTCTGTTCATAAAATGAAGATATGTCTCTCCAGGTCTGAGCTGTTAGAAAGCATACCATCTATACCTCGGATCATAAATACATATCACTACTTTCAGCTCATCTAAATTAGTTTGCTTTTCTTTTTCCCAGGGAAACGTTTCAGGACTCAGCGCTGCTTAATTGACTATGAGATTACCGCTTTGCACCATTCCTTTCTATTTCTTTCTTTCTTTCTTTTTTTTTTTCTCTCCACAAAATAAAGGCAATTAATGTGGCTGGTCTGTAATGGCATTTATTTTCAAAGATAAGCATCACCATAGTAGACCCTTTTCTAATATTAGTAGGTGCTCATTTAACAGCATCTCTCTTACCATATTGGTCTGTGAAAATGGCACAAATTGTCATGGTGCCATGTTACATGGAAAGCTTGAAATTTTATTGCAAGCCTGAGAAGATATTTTTCTATTTATGTGTGACATAAACTAATTGCAAAGGTCTGATGGGGAGTTGTTCTGCGTTCAGACTCAGAAAGTCCCCTAATCAGGAGCCGGAACCATCTGTTTGTTGCAGATCAAAATGCAGTTACCGTGCACGGACAGAAGACTGCAGTCGCTAATGCCTGACGGGCCAAATTCGAACCCGTCCGCTTCTGCGAGCGGAGTTAGTCAGTCGAGGGGCTGAAGTGATGAAGGTAGGCTCTGGGGGGTTTTCTGGGGAAAAATCCGGTCTTATTAAAGTTTAAATGTTTCATGAAAACAGTTCGATTTCGACAAAAGCAAACCGCAATTGAAAAAAAAAAAAATAAGCAAAAGTCTTTTGACCGATTTTCGTGCTGAAAGCAAAGCAAAGCAAAGTTGCCATGCTGAAAGCAAGGCATAAACTTTCGTTTCAATTTTCTGTTTTGAATTGAATTGTGGAAAAAATGAAATTTTCTGAAAAAATCAAGGAACAAAAAAATCTGTTTTAATAGCATTTCACCGAAATTAGATCATGACCTGATGTCACCTGCTAATAGCAGTACACTTAAGGATTCACCCATGGGAAGCTAAGAGTAGTACCTTACCCTGACGCTGAGTATCTGTAGCCTTGCTCGTGGTCATGATCATGAATTTGGAGTAACTACATGGAAAACAATGGGGTTTTGCACCGGTGTAAGTGACACGGAGCGACTCTCCCTTCAGTAGCCAGTTTCTGAGTTGTTTCTGGTGCAGGGTGTTTGGACACGACCGAGATCAAAGCGCGGGTCTCCGTTAGAGGCACTGGCGGGTGATGAAACGCAGAGCGAGGACATGTCCCCTGGGCAGCGGCTTCTGCCGCGGGGCCCCGCTCCCGCCTGCGACCCTCTCGCTCCGCTGTAATGAAGCTAATTTACAGGCTGAGATGATCTCACAGCCCATGGCTTATTTACAGGCTCGAAGGGACGTTTGCACCAAATCCTGCGGTTCATCTGCTGGTGCGCGGGAGATGTATTCATAACGTATTTGTGTAATTCACAACTTGGTCCGTTTTTTTTCTCCTGTCTGATGCCCTGGTGCGCTAGTGACTTTCCATGAACGCGCGTGAAGCTGATGAACTATGGAGCGTTTTTAGCTTATCAGCGGGGAAACTGAGGCACGTGGTAGCTGCACGCCTGGTAAAAGGGTGCCAATAACCAGTAATGAGAGAGGAGTGCTCCCTCTGTTCAGACTGTTCAGCTCGTTGCATGGCTGCCCATGTGGCCAGGTATTTGCCATTAAATAAGGTGATTAATTCCTCGACAAGTTGCTATCTGGCCTAGCAGCCCAGCATTTCCTTTCGGCATCTGTGGCTGCTTTGAGGAATGCAGCTTTATAGATTTTTACTAATTATCTAATAGCTTTTCAATCTCTTGTTTCAGTACGTGGAACTGGTGCTAATTAATCGCAGATCTTCGGCATACCATTCTTAACTGATTCCCCCCAGTAAATATGTTTAACACTTGCCTTGGTTTCCTGTACATGATTCATTCGGTTGGTAAGTGATCCATCTTTGTTTGCTGTCGAAGTCTTTGAGTTGGAAGAGGACTTTAATCATGTTACTTGGCTTTTCTGAATAGGGAGAAGAAATGGAGTCAAATAAGCACGCAACGGTAACGCAGCCAAAGAAGAACCACGGCCTGGGTTTCTTTCACCAATAAAAAGTTGTGCAAGCTTCAATTTCCCTTTCATTTTCATAAAGAACATGCTGGAAACATCTATTCAGCCAAAGACGTGAAATTAAAACAAAGAAACAAAAACAGCTTGAAAGGAGGAAAGAAGGCACTTTCCCAGCTTATGCGTTAATTAAGACCAGTCAAAGAAAACTGCTTCAAAAGGAAGGAGGAAGCCGGCGGTAAGCACGGCTGCAACTGCTTTTAATAGGCTCTAGCAATGGCATGCATGCTAGACAAAGTCATAGCAGGCATTAATGCAACAATGTCAGTTCAAAGGCTACAGCCAAAAAAGTTGGCAAAACCGAAGTCACTGAATAGTAAAACTGTTCCACGAGCAGATTTGTCAGCAGCAGTAGGGGACAAAGGAACGCGTTTAGCAGAACACGATCGTCTCGAGAACTATAAACACCACTGGTTTAAAGATAAAATCAAAGGCCTTGAGAGCAAAGCAGAAGTAGACATAAAAATATGCATAGTTGGCTTTCCTGAAGGCGAGGAGGTTTGCATCCTTGTCTAACAATTCGGAAAGAAGCTGTTAAGTGCCGCAGGTCGCTCTTGCACCCTCAGCTCCCGCTCTTCCCCCGGATAAAAGCCTGCGCAGAACTGCGCAAATATACAGCAGCACTGGTAGGCTTTCTGTGCATCCCATCAGCAGTGGAGATCTGGGAATCTGTCAGGAGAATTTATTCCCTTCCCCTCCACAAAAAAAAAAAAAAAAGCTAAGCACAACCCACGACATCCTATTATAAATATTTTATACAATAAAAAGATGGATTTGTCTAGCAGCAGAAGACAGGGCTGTTATTATGTTCTTTACACTCTCAGTGCTGTTCAACCCGTGTCTCTGATCCAGCTGTCTGGGAAACCAGCTGTAATTTTCTGTTTCTTTGGACAGACAGTTCAAGCTCTTACTTTAAAATCTTCCTAGGTCCCTTCATCAGAGATCAGTAGCACGTGGGCATTTTTTCCAAGCTAATGATAACTACAAGGGAGTCTCCTAAAATCAAGATAGGTGTCTGTCCTCGCTTTATTCCAGCCTGGCACACGACACAGCGAACACAGAGTAAATGAGTGATGACAGACCGTTTATTGCTATCAAAAACAGCATTCAGAGGGATGCAGCTGACACTGGAGGGAAGCAATCATTGCCCTCGGGGAGGCGTTAGTGTCACAAATGTGTGAATATGTATCTTCTGATAAAAGCGTGGCTCACGCTACAGCGTTCAGACAATATCATAGTCTCATGCGATCTAGCTATCAAAGCCCACAAAGTTTTCCCTAGATACGCTCACATAACCTCTGTATCTGAAGGACATCTTCCGCTTTGATCCGGAGACAGGAAGATCTGAAAAACGCACCACATCTACCACATCCTTCATGGTTTCTTCTCATGTTTAGTCATCCTCCCTGTGAAAAAAACCCTACATCTTCTTGCTAACTTAAATGTTATCTAGTTTCAGTTTCCCAGCACTGATTTCTGTGACTTTCTCCAACAGAGATATCCTTCTTGTAGCTGCTGTATTCTTCCTGAGAAATTGAGCCAGTCTCACAGGTACGTTACCTCTTAAACTCACTTTAAATATTAAATCACTTTATAGTTCTCACCAAAAGGGATTTCCAACAGGTCTCTTGATATTTTTGGAGGCCCTTATTTTGCACATCCCCTTGACATCCTTTTTCTGCTTTGTCATATGGAAAGGTAATATTCAGCCTTGTGAAGCTATTTATTTGTTCCTAGCTTATACATTGTGGGATCATTTTAGCTCTTTTTTTGGCACCAACGCATTAGGGGCTCCGGTGGAGCTGCCTGCTCAAGTTTTTCCTGCTTCCTAGCCAGTTTACTAATTTCAATTAAAAAAATCTTATGGGGTTACTAGAGTAAATGACATCTACAAAGTAGCAGGACTCGTCGGTTGCCAGCAGGTGACTTCCCCGTGTTTGATTCCTTCCTCTGCAAAGGAGAAATAATGCTTCTACAGCAACTTGGTCTGTCTTGTCAGCTCAGACTAATCTCATCACAACACTGGGAAGAAGAACAAGTTTAATCTTTTTGTGATTAACAGGGAATCTTGAGCTGTTACAGGTGGATCTTTTTGAGGATACCGAGGAGGTTTACGGTTGCTGCATAGTCCGGGAGCGTTGGTCGGTATGCCAGCATTAGTAGGCAAAACCCTGATGCATTATTGTTGCTTTCAGATGGTCTGTCCCGTCATATCTGTACCGCAGGTGTGGTCAGTGGATTAAAATTTGCTTCTGCACTGTTCGCAGTATCGCTTTCTGTAATGAAGGATTATTATAAAGGAAGGATTATTCCTGGCATACCTCCTGAGAATAAAAGTAGCTTACGGAGGCTGTGTTTACATGGTGCTCTGTAGGTACATGCCTTTTTCTTCTGCCCACAGTATACGTGCAGCTGGTTGCTCAGACCTGGTTTGTGTCCGGTGTTTTCCCACTGGAGGCAGAGAAATTGTGAGTCTGGCTGCAAAAGACCACAGCGAAGTGCCCTGAGCTGGCCCATCACCGGCGCTCGTGCTCCAGAGGGATGGCCAGGAGAGCCGGGGTGAATCATCTCAGCATGGGGAGTCAGAACTGAGACTTACAGGGCTGCCGCCCCCAGATGTAACCTGGTCATAGATGATTTATTACTTTGTTTTCTCTTCCTTTAATCCCAGGTCTCCTTATACCTGAAGGAGACCATCCTTCTTGGGCATTGCTGTTGAGACAAGCCCAAAAAATTCAGACATTTTGGACCACTGTGGTCTCCTGGACCCATAGAAATGAGTGCCCAGTTGCTAAGTGTCCTATGAATGAACGCTGTATGCCCAGGGAACTTGCTGGCCTTTGCGTAAGACAAAATGCTTGACCCTGGTTCTTTCAAAGGAGATGTCACAGTGAAGGGCTGAGTCTCCTCCATGGGTGGTAGCTCCTCCACGGGTGGGATGCAAGTGTTAGCACAAAGGTTTGGTTTATTAAAGGCTCTGTCCTGTGAGCAGACAGGGTGAAGGCCTGGAGTCATCATGAAGAAGCTTTTGGGTCTGGTTCTGCAGAGGAAATCTCTATGAATGAGTTTTTTCAAACTGCTGTTTTGTCTAGGTCCCAGGCTGGTGTCCCTGAGTTGTGCCCCGAGGATCCAGCCAGAGTCAGAGCAACCTGCAGGATTCATTGGGGTTGCTGCTCCTTTACTCACCCTGCCCCAAAAAAATGCAGCCTTTTGGGATGAACCCAACATTTTTTGTCTCCTTCCGTAAGCCAGGGAGCCATGTTTTCACCATAAGGCATGTGACAATGCAAGCAATGACGGCAATGGTTTCCCCTTTTATAATTGCCATGGCAACTACGTTGTAACTTAGACAAGCAACATTTAATTTCTGGGGTTGTCTCTCTTAAAACATGGCATAATTTAGCATTCAGAGCCATCCCACCACCCCGTTCTTGCACTACCCTGCCAGCCCTGCCATGCAACAACATTTTGTTGTGGCAGCGCTTTTGGAGACTCCCATGCATAGGGTTACTTGTTCCTCCACGTTTCTTCCCAAATAATGCAGCATTTCAGAAGGGGGGGCTGTCTTTGGCAGGTGTTTTTCAGAAGGGAGTATCTTGTAATTTTCTGAGCCTCTGTAGTCACAGCTAATTCTGCCTCCTGCTTTCAGCCCTCCTGTTTCATTTGCAGTCCTGCCGCTGATCCAAAGCCTGCTCTGAAACCTCCTGAAGTCAGGGAAACTGGGAAAGGTCTTCAGCATCTTGTAACCTCTTAACAGCCCTCCTCTAATTAGCCTCAGGTCACAGGCAGCGCAGGGGAAGGCAGCTACCACAAAAAAAAGGGATTGGAGTGGAGCTTTTCCTGTGGGAAAAGCTCAAGTCCTGGAAGGAAATGCTGGCCATCGTTATGTCATCGTTATGCTGTCATCGTTATGACATCGTTATGTCAAGGGTCTCTGCTGACACTTCATCATGTTTCTGTCTGAAAATGAATCATGTGCTGTTACAAGCAAGTTCTAAGATGATTAAATGAAGCAGAGGAGGGATAGCAATATTAGCCACATTTTCAGTCTGAAAAAGGGAATTTTTTCTATGTTCTTGGTATTTTCCATTCTACTTCTCAACTAGAAAACATAACCTTCTGGTTTATGTGCCACTCGGGGGCCATGTTCACCACCCGGCTCTGCCAGGTAACTCTGGCCAAGACATTTCATCTCAGGAGTTAATGGCTTTGCTTTCGCATCCTTCATCTGCTTGTCTCCTCAGATCAGCATTCCCCAAACTCCACCAGCCCATGGGCTACAAGACGCAAGAAGTTTTCCAGGCAACACCACACTTTGCCCTCCCTGTGAGCCTCAGTTTTAACTTCAGAGTAGCATCAGAGCAGGTTCCCACGAGCCACGGGCTAGTGTGGCCAGCGGAATGATGGGCAATGCAGGAGCTGTTGATGTTGGGATGGACACCTAAAGCCTTGGGGCCAGGTACTTGGAGGAGTGCTGGTGTCGTGCCAACTGTGGGTATTAATGATGCTTATTGATCTGGGAGTTCTTTATGTTGTAGAGAGCAAAAATGAGCCTTAAAAACTGCCTAAATCCTGAAGCAGAACCCGATTTAAAGCATATGTCTCTTAGTATTTCTAACTGGCCTGTTTAAGCAGCTTCTTGCGTGGTGTGCTGACCTTTCTTGGTTGGTGCCTAGGCATATACCCCCCTGCTTATTGCACAGTCTAGATGCTAAATATGCCAGGTCTTACAACTCTCAGTAACACAATCCTATTAACTAACTGATAACATAATTCTTTGTCTCAAACGTAAGACATTTCCTCTCCTAACAGTGTCAGTAGATAAACATGCTAGTGATGTGAGGCAGTCGGATGTAATTATAATGGGAACCAGAAGCAGGATTAAAAAGTTTCAGGTCAGTCGTGTCTCTTGAGATATGACTTTGTCCCTCAGGAGATCTCATCTGTATACCAACCACCTGATTTCCCGAGCTGCCATGGACAGGTACAGAGCACAGCGTGCCTGCTCTGCGGTGACCGCCAAGAAGATGCCCCTTGTTGAAATTTTTAAATTGAAAATAGGTTTGGGATGATTTCCCTGACCAATCCTCCCTGACGGACCTTTGAGCTCAGCAATGCTCCTGCAGAGGATGTGGGTTACCCTTGTGAGGAAGCCGACTACCCAAATGCACAGTCATTTTCAGTTTTCCCAAAGTGGTATTGCTTTCATGTTGTCAGATAAGAGATACTTGTGGTTAAGAGTGTAATGCAGTTTCAATAACAAATATCTCTATTGTTCAGTCTAGTTTTTAATAGCCCTGTGATTCCTGTAGCATATAAACAACAGGAACTAAAGCATAATATAAGGCAGTGGTCGGAGTTCATTCCTTGTTCTCGATCCTCTCGTTCTCACGCACAAGCAGCCCCTCTGAGATGCCAATCTACAAATGGTGGAGCTTCAACAAGCTCCAAGAATGGAAACTAGTACTTTATTTCAATTCTCAGCAGCTAATTTTCAGACTCATTTATCACACTGCTGACCAAACCACCACCGCCGAGTCAGCACTTAGGGGAGGGCACTTGGATGTGGTGGAGATGGCAGCAATCTAAGTCCCAACTAAAGTAATACTCACCTGAGCAGGGTGTTTATCCCAAGAACTAATTTTTCAGAAAACTGATGGCATTCTGAACTTTGCTAGCACTTTTTTACTAGGAATTCAGTATGCCCTGATGATCCTATCCTGCTATGTGCTGGCTGTGTCCAAGCCCTGATAAAAATGCTGGTTCCCAGGGGAGGACATTCGGTTCACGTCTCAGCTACATGACTCATTGCCACATTAAAGCTATCACAGCTTGCTCCAAATGCACAAATGTGGGGTGAAATGCTGCCCTGAGATACTGCACTGGTACTACTTACCCTACAGCTGTACCAGCTCTGCACAATATATACCCTGAATCCCTCTGCCTCCCAACAGGACCAATTTGGTTATTTGCAGTACTATGGGGATGTGCCAAAATACTCTGCTGTTTCCAGATCAAGAAATGGCTTGTTTGGTACTAGCGAGGAGGTCTGCACTGGACTGCCCGAAGAGGTACTCTGTGCTGTGTGAAGCCACCAGCAGACAGTACTGCACGTACCTTAGGGACCGGGCATGCGATGCATCGATACATGGTCCTGCGGGAATCATCATAGAATTGCCTAGGTTGGAAGGGACCTTTCAGATCACCGAGTCCAACCACCCACCTAACACTGACAAAACCACTACTAAATCACGTCACTAAGCACCACATCTACCCATCTTTTACATACCTCCAGGGATGGCGATTCCACTTCATCTGTGAATGCACACATCTGGCATCACAGGCTGTTAAGATGCCATTGCAAAAGCCTGGAAATAACTCTTTGCAAGATCAGGCCTTGAAAGCAGAGCATCACTCACAAAACTAGATCTCTTGCCCAGCAGAACCCAAATAACAGCCGTAAGACAGATGAAGGTTTTGGAGCCCTGAGCACAGGAACGCTGTGTGAGACCTAAGAGAGTCCATCTGTGTGATTAGAAACACAGCTGGAATAACTGTATTAGTAACTCATATGCCAAGACAGCTCCCAGACAAAAGCAGGCAAGGCTAATGCGATCCACTGGGCTATATTTCCCTCACCTCGGGAACAGACTTATGTGAGCAAGTGGATTTCTGGAGTCTTAGGCATGGCAGTAGCCCCACCATGAAGATCAGGCAGAGGCACTGGCAGACTTAAGCCATGGGACATCCTAAGACGTATCGTGGGTTTAAACCACTTTTTGAGACCCAGCATCCCAACGCGGCTGAGGACTCCCCCCTGCCCTTGAGAAGCTGTGGTGCCCTTTGCTCCCTGTTTTGGGGGCCAGTCTCCAACATGCCTCTTCCCTTCCCGCTGAATTCACCTGGAGCAGCAACAATTGCAATGGTACCTCAAGCTAGCAAATACGTTGGGAAGCTGAAACTGCCCATTCCTTAGCTGTCTGTGCACCTTCTCTGCTCAGACAACTGAAGAGCTGAAAGGAAGTTCAATTTTCTATTAAAATTTAATATTGTAGAATATGGCCCTGCATCCTCTGTGTGTCATACCACCGCTGATAAAATTACTTCTGAGCAACGGGGACAAAGGGAGGCCCTTACATGTCCGTGCCAAATCAGAGCCCTTCGGAACCGTGGAATAAATGATCCTGGGAAGGCTGAAGCCTCCGATGGGGATGGCAGACAAGAGTCACCCTACAACATCTGTCCCTCACATGGGAACGAATGGCAGTCATGGGCGGCCAGGCTGTGGGAGCTGGCGGTTGCAGACTGTGCAGACCATGGGAAATTTGCAATTCTAACAGCAGATGGCACAGTCCTAAAACTAAAATCAGCCTGCAAGGCAGCCAGGGGGAAACATTCCCTGGGCTACGAATCTGAAAGTTCCTGCAAGAGGATTCTGTGGAGTGAGTCTACGGATTTGTCAGCAAAAGTTAACTGGTTTTCAAAATAGTGTATTTTCTCTTTAGGAGAAATAATTTGTAAATGAAACTGCATATATGAGACAATCTAGTAGCAATGGAGTTTAGTTTAAGACTCTCAAGTTGAGCTGATGGCTTAAATGTTTTTTGGTATCCATGCCTCATAAAGCACTCTTTCAATTATCCCTGTATGATCTAGAAATAATTTATAGTGGCCATAGGTACAAAGAAATTCTACGTACTGGAAGGAACGTGAAACTCCAGAAAGATTTAATTGAACAGTAATGTCTTAAATTTGCTTTCCTGTGGACCAAATCCTTTTGTGTTTCTTAGCCATCATCCAGAATATTACAGAATTAAGCACAAAAAATATGTTCTGCTATGTTTGTAATTTTATGAACTAATTGAGGTTTGACTATATCAACCCTGATGCGCCCAGCCCTGTACATATGAGAAAAGCAGTGCAGCAGACTTGGCACTTCGGTGCCATCAGCATACCAGATTGTTTGGGCAAATACACTTATTTTGGCACTTTTTCTACAGACTTGAAGAATAAAACCTGGAGATCTTCCCTCAATAGGCAGCATGGTAAGCTTGGATGTATAATCGAGGACAACCATTTCATGATGTTTAAGGAATTAAGAGACTAATCCATCCTTTTGATGCACTAAGGAATTGCTAAAGGAATTGTCTAGTGGCTAGATCAGGAAACTGTGAGTCAAGGCGTCTGTTCCCCCCTTTGTCAGTGAATCATTTCCTCTTCTTCGAGTCCCACAAAACACCCAGACAGAATCTGTCCCCAAGCAAAATAAACCCTTTCCCAGGCTCAGTCCCCATGTAGCTCCCAGGTTACTGCTTGCAGTAGAAGTTCTAGCGTGTGTTAGAATCAGAAAGCTTTAAACATCAAATGAGAAAGGCGTGTTGTGGTCCTTTACATGAATTTTCCCTCTGCAGGTTTCACAGAGCCCAGAGCTCTGTTATCAGCTGCCCTCTGATAGCACATAGAGGCAGCAGTCTCAGCTCAGTCCTCATTTCAGTAAATGTCATAGAAGTGCAGAGAAAAAGACTTTTCCACCACTAGGAAGCACATAATTTATATTAGTAACATTTAAGGACTGGACTATCCATCTCGGTTAAGGATCTGGTGACTTTCTTGCTGTTAGAAAGAGGCTGCTGCATTCAGAGAGCGATTCAGCTCACAAATTTTAAATCTTTTCCTCGGGATAGGATGAATTATTTTCCGGACCCGCTTGTCTCCACTGTTCGTAGAAGGAAATGTCAAGCGATTTCAATCCTAACTTACTGCCTCAGTTCAGTGCTTGAAAGGGCGTCCTTGCCTCTCGCTGCAGGCATCAGACCACACGAAACACCAACTCCTTAACAGAAGCATTTTGACCGCTGTGTTGTACTTCCAACAACTGCAGTTGTTGCTGCTGTTTTTGCAGTTGCCACACATTGCCTGACCCCCCACCACCCCACACCGAGGACCGCTGACGCTCTTCCGATCGGTGGTGTTTGCCCAGGAACCAGCATCTTCCCAGAGTCGGTCTGCAGCGAGCAGACAGAGAAACAGTGCGATGCTTTACTGCCCAACACGCTCATCGGTCATCCTCTCCCACTGGTAACCGAGCAAACAAAAATATGTGCTCTCAGAGATAACAAGGATTAAAGGTTTTGCAGCTATTTCCACAGGGATTCCAGGCATTCCCATATTTGCAGTAATTCCCAGAAGTTCACGTCCCAGTTGCCTACGCAGGGAGAGCAGCAGTCTTCAATGTTCTGAGGAACCAGTTCGGAGTCAAATAACTCTGCAGAAATGTCTTGAATGTTTGGGATTCCTCCTCCAAAAATATCTGTCTGACACAAGAGAAGATTAACTTCATCTAGCTGCAGCTTTTTAAAAGTCAGTCTGGTCAGCAGGAACCCTCAGTAATCGACAGAGGCAGAGGAGCAATTTTAGACAGTGGAAGCTTGAAAAAAATAACGCCTTAAACAAGGGAATCACAATGGTCTATTCTCTTCTTCCGCTGTTTGTCTTAAAACAATTAAGACTGTAATTTTCTCACTGCAAAAATAATTTTCAGTTTTATTTCTCTATAAAAATTCAGTTTGCATTTGCCTGATACCTTCCAATTCGTTTGGTTTTTTCCACTTCTCTGCCATCAGAGGTTGTTGTGGTTCAGGTAATAGGAATGTAGGTACCTGGATTGTAGATGTTTACATCTGATCTAGCTATTTTAAGCTCTGCTTGCAAACACATCTACTGAATGGTATTTCTCATTCTAGGGTAGAGTAGGCCTGATGAACAGCACCCCAGAAATGCTTATTTCTCCCCATTAATAATGGGGAGAGCCTGGGGTCACTAGCTCTGGTGTAGGTATCTGCACTGCAAACGCCTAAAATTAGGCAGGATAAATCTCATGCAGCACGCTTGATTCTTTAAGCCCCCGTTCAGCAAAGCACTTACTGACAGCATAAAATGAAGCCTGAGCTTAAACGCTTTGCTGAACTGAAGCCTCAATTACTTGAGGAACGAGCAGACAGTGGTGGGGGATCAGAGCGGTTAGACTTGCACGAGGCTTATGATGGATTTCCACCATGCAGTCCTACGTACCGCCCTATTCCCCTACAGAAAACACTTTTCCTCCTTCAGTTTCCTCCTCCAAACACATTTATTTCCAACCCTTCTGAATGCTTTCTCTCTCCAGCTGAGTCACACACGCGGTGTAACCCAAAACTGGGGCAGGCGAGGAAGAGGAGCCGCAGACTGACGGGATTCACAGCTCTTCCCCAATGGCTCTTATCCCTCGGTTTGGTTTTTTTGGTTTGGTTTTTTTTTGTTGTTGGTGGTGGGGGTTTTTTTTGGTTTTTTTTGGTTTGTTTTTTTTTTTGTTTTGGCATTTAGCATCAAATTCTTCAACACTTGTCTGAAAACTTTGCTCTAGAGTGGCAAGACAGCATAAATATGTGGTGGTGGGATGAGTGAGCTTCCTGTAATTTGTGGCTTGGTTTGTAAACTGCTGGGGGTAGGTAAGTGGAGCTGAAAGCCCGGCCTTGTCGGCTGTGTTTGCACTAGCAAGCTCCACACACTTGTCCCCATGTTGTGGTGTTGGCCCAGGCCACCATGCCATCCAGCCCCAAAACACCCTCCACGTCCTGCCACCTCCTCCTGGCTACCAGGAGAACCTGGCTTCGGGAGTAAACCTTGAAGTTCTACTAATTATTTGTTATAGTCATCTTGCACCTTTGTGGCAGAGAGCTAATCATCACTTTTCTGCAGAAAGAAGCTACTGCGGTCATCTACTGAGCTTGACCACGGCTTTTGGGTGCAAATAAAAAATAATGGTGGTGGTTTATTATTGTTGTGCTCACGCTGTAAAGATGTTGGAGGAGATGTCAAAAAACCCAAATCAAATTGACATGCTTTGTTTATGTGTGCCAACACTGTGCTACATGAGAAGCGGAGAAATGAAATTACTAAACTGAGATCAGCCATCAGCAAGAATTGCTGCAACCCTGAGGATGTGCAGAGTGCAGACAAAGTGGAAACTGATAACCGTAAAAATACAGGAACACCAATGTGAGGCTTTTTTCCCCATTACCACAATTTAGGCTCTGTTGTCCCTGCTGGTTGACACAATCAATGGAGACGCAATCCCAAGTGTTGAGCAATACTGGCATTGATAATCACAGACACCTGAATCCCACTCTTAGTTTCACACAACTAGTTAACTTCCTAAAAAAACAAATAAGTAAATTAAACCCAATAGTAGCAACACAAATGTAATTGAGAATTCAGTTAAGTCCAGTGACTGTCATTGCCATGGCCAAGGTGACTATGTTAAGGGACGGGGGAGACTGGGGTCAGCATTACTTGAAATAACCATCAGTTTTCTGGGCTAAAGTACATTGTGTTTCTTTCCATAACTCCCCAGATCTGACTTCCATTTCCTTGTGTTGAGTGCTTATGCCATGTTTACAAACGGAAGTATGAGTCATTATCAAATGCATTTTCACTTGTTTTTCTTCTGGTATTTTCTGTAAAATGAATGGTTGCAGATGTCCGTGTAAAAAAATTCAAATCACTGTGTCTTTCACTCCATTAGGGCTGAACAGCTTTGGAAGATAATGAGGCGTACTTAAGTTTCTGTTTTTCCCTCTTGATGGTACATCTAGAATTTTTAAGTGTGAAAGAAATAGCTTTTTCTTCCAATTAATCCATGTGTCAAGTTTTTATTATTAGATTTTTATACATTTAGCAATAAATATTATATTTTTATCTTTTCCCTACCTTTTAGTTGCAAGAAACTATGTCAGTATTCCCAGTGAACGGCAGGCTGGAAAATAGATGCGTGTGTGTTATAACTTTCGGAAATGCTCTTTGGTAACATAAATAAACGCATTTGGAGTTTTTCAAAGTGAGAGAACCTTTCTAGTAGAAGTAAAAATGCTGTTACGTGATTGCTGAGAAATGTTTATTTAATCTCTTTGACAAATTTTCAGGAAGAAATGAGTGAATAAGATTTTTGTTTGCTTGTTTTTTCTCTTTCATTATATTACGTATGAATTAAAATATTACTGCAAATTGACCTCTATAGGTAGGTTTACTTTTCCATTACTCTGAAAGCAGCATCAAGGACAAATTTACCTGCAGTTCTTATTTCTGATTTTCAAGCGCTCAAAATGTAAAGAGTAATTAAAAGCTACTAGCAGTGCAAAAAAATCTATAAATTCAATAAAAGTAATTAAACTCCCTCCTTGCATAATTCACAAGGTTTCACAATTCTCTAGCATTTCTCTTTTATATAAGACAACAACTGAGTCAGAGACTTTAACACGTTTTGTTATAAGCTCATTTGGTGCGCAGTCCCTGTTGGCTTTCTGACCATGGTCATAAGATGATCTACATCCAATTAAATCTCCCAGCCTGTGAATTAGATATTCATTACACACCCCTGATGACTGCGTACAGCAAAATTGCATAATGTCTTCGTAAATCTTATTTGAATGAATGAGTCGTTGAATTAAAAAATGATGTAAAGCTTAGTCCTGCCCTTTCATATGTTAGACTTCACTGGGCACTTTGGAGAATTAACAGCTGGGGAGATGAGCCTCCGCTTTCCCCACGACACCTCGGCAGGTAACGACCGAGCATTCAGGGTCATGCTCTGACTCAGTGGTTATTATACAACTGATGTACCAGTTACGGAGCCAGAAATTAAGCAATTTATATTGAAGGCAGCATTCCCTTGGCATTTATTTTGATTTCATAGTATTTATTTTGGGGGGGAAATAAGTTTTCTGCCCACAGAAGGGAACTATTTTAAAATCTAAAAATAGAATTCTATACATGGCAACACCCCGGCCCTATAAATATAGGGAAAGCCTATTTTTTTTTAGTGGGAATTTATGGCCCATGCATTGGCTGTGAAACTGATTTCCCAGGTGCGTCAGTGCACCACGCTGCCATCGAAAACCGCCGTGCCCGATGCTCAGATCGCGTAAAACTTTTTTGTTTCGACGATACCGTAGAGGCAGGAGTGAGCTTTTAAGAAAGGAACCTTGCTGCTCCATGCTGGCCTGAATCACAAGGGCCGGCAAATGGCCCGCGGAGCGCTGCACCGCATCGCTGCGTTGCATAAAACCTCATCCCCGGCGTTTCTCAGTACATTTCCAAGGGAAGTGACAATAATGCTCGCTGACCTGCCACTGGGCGTGAGCTGCGCTGAAAGCAGTTACAGCTGTTGACAAGAAGCCCTCGAAAACCTGTCCCACGTGAAAACTTGTCCCACGCGAAAACCCATCCCTCGCTTTTCACAAGAGCAAACAGGCAGAACAGATAAGGGCAGCGATTTCGGCTTGCCATCCTCTGAGTCTGCAGGAGTGGCGGAATAGTCATAATCGGGCTGATATTACTCACAATAGTGTAACTGATAGCCAGCTCCAGAAATTAAACACGCGTTTACCCACAGGTACATGCCCTGATACTTAGCTCACCAAAAGTCGTTCATTAGTGGTTTTTTCTCTGCTTTGAACA